>JAYESD010000002.1:34823562-36188119 GCA_036927565.1 Tuctoria greenei
GTCCCGAAGCACCCATCGAGCCTTATATCTCTCCAGGGAGCCATCTGCCTTCCTCTTATGCGTGAACACCCACTTGCCTGTGATAATATTGCCAGGAGTGGGACGAGGAACAAGGTCCCACGTTCGGTTGGCAAGCATGGCCGCAAACTCTTGCTCCATAGCACGACGCCAGTGAGGGTCGGCGAGAGCGCTATGGACGGAAGACGGTATAGGCGATACCAAAGAGGAGGCAGACGGTGGAGGCATCGTCAACGAGAGGACGACCCCGGAGAAACGCTCAACAGGCCAGAGGACCCCGGCTGCATGTTGAGTAACCATCGGGTGAACGTGCCCTGGGTCCCGGTGGAGCAAAGGCGGGTGGTACACCGGGGGCTCGACACGAGAAGGAGTCGGGTCACCAACCCGCTCTCGTCGCTGGTAGTCAAGAGCAGGGTCGGCAAACCGTGGTGCCGTGGCCGCACGTGGCGCAGCTCGTGACGCTGGAGACGTAGGGGTCGCGTGTGGTGCAGCTGAAGGGGCCGGAGACGCCGAGGCCGCGCGTGGCGCGGCAGAGGAGGTCGGAGACGCCAGGGCCGTGCGTGGCGCGACAGAGGAGGTCAGAGATGTTGGGGCCGCGCGTGGCGCGACAGTAAAGGTCAGAGACGCCGGGGTCACGGGAGGCGCGACCGAGGACCCCCGAAACGTCGGAGCTGCTGGAGCCTGAGCACCAACCCGCGCTCGTCGCTGGTAGACGAGTGTAGGGTTAGTGAACCGAGACGCGGGGGTCGCGGGAGGTGCAGCTGGTGGCGCCTGAGGTGCCGATACTGCACGGGGTGCAGTAGTCGACGTTGTGGATGCTGGAGTCGCACGTGGCCCAACAGGTGAAGTCGGAGCCACGCGTGGTGCAACGGGTGTTGTATCTGCAGAAAAAACCAAGGCAACTGTACTGTAGCAGCCTCGGTATCAGTAGAAAACAAGGAGTCCAACTCTTTGGCTGAAGCAGAGGAGGAAGTGGAGAAAGGAAAGGAGGACTCGTCGAACACAATGTGTCAAGAGATCAAGATACGGTGAGTGGTGAGGTCAAGACACCGGTACCCCTTATGATCGAGAGAGTATCCAAGAAAGACACACCGAGTAGAGCGGGGAGCAAGCTTATGTGGAGCTGTGGCGGGAAAGGTTAGGGTAGCAAGCACACCCAAAAAACTCGAAGGTGGTCATAAAGAGGGGTGGTACCATACAAGGCAAAATATAGAGTAGGTGCTCAATCGCCTTTGTAGGAAGACGGTTAATGAGAAAAGTGGAAGTGTGGAGAGCCTCTACCCAATACCGAGCAGGAACAGAAGCCTAAAACATCAGGGAGCGCATGACATTATCAGTGGTGCGAATCATACACTATGCCTTGCCATTTTGGGAAGAAGTATATGGAGAAGACATACGCAACTGGACGCCATGTGCGAGTAAAACATCATGGAGCGCTGAGTTGTCAAACTCCCGTCTATTATCACACTGTAGAGCACGGACAGTGTGCCCAAACTGAGTGAAAACCCAAACGAAAAAGTGAGAGAGAGTGACATAGGTTTCAGACTTCAAACGTAAGGGAAATGTCCAGGAAAAATGCGAGAAAACATCAATGACCACCAAGTAATATTTAAAACCAGAAACAATGATAATAGGAGATGTCCACAAATCACAGTGAATGAGATCAAAAATATGCTCAACATGAGTCACAGACGTAGGAAAAGGAAGCCTAACATGGCGACCAAGCTGACAAGCATGACATAAAGACTCATGTGTGCCCCTAGTATACGAGATAACTGAACTACTAGAAAACTTGGACATAGCATCAACGTCAGAATGGCCAAGCAGACAGTGCCAAGTGGTGGACGAAGCTGTCGTAGCCAGAGCAAAAGACGAATATGCAGTGGAAGTAGGAAGTCGAAGCGTGTACAGAGGTCTCGGGCTATCACATCGAAGAAGAAGAAGCCGGGTGGAAAGATCCTTCACAGACAAACCAAAAGGATCAAACTCAATGGAAACACTATTATCAGTGGTAAAACAACGAATAGAAAGCAAGTTCTAAATTATATCCGTAGCAACAATAATGTTGTTAAGCTGAAAGGAACCCGAAGATCCGAGTCACCTACTGAGGTGACCGGAAGAATAGACCCATTTCCGACAACGATAGATGAAGGAAATGAAGGACCGGGGGGGGGGGGGGGGGGGGGGGGTGGGGGGGGGGGGGGGTAGCATCAGGAGTGGTATGGTACGAAGCTCCAGAATCAGTCACCTAGTTAGTAGCAGGTGGTGTGAGGTGTATGGTGCTGAACGAAGACGCAAATTCCTGACGGTCCCACCCCAGGGCGGCTCCTGGAGCGGTGTTGGTGGCTCCGAGTACCCAGCGGGATAGGTTGTGCCCACATAGGTCTGAGTCGACGATCCACCTATAGGATAAGCGAGACCACCAAAGCCCGGGTGGGCCACATACACCTGAGGACGCGGCTGGTGTGGAGAAGGAAGACCCGGGGACGGTCCAGGCCACATGGAGATCTGGCCAGTCCACGGGTTGTAGGGTGTGGGCCATGGTGCACCTCCTCGGCCGGTGCCACCACTACCACCTCCAGGAGCAGGGCCAGGTGCAGACGCAGAGGTGCTACAACATCAGCACCACGTCAGCCGCACTTCCCGCGACATCGACGATTACCACTCCTGGAGCCTGTCTGGGCACCTGGGGCAGTAGACGGAGCAGCTGGTCTCAGAGGTGGTCCGCCGGAAGTAGGTGGCCGCGGGGACTGCCCAGTGCCATAGAAGGCTGTGGCTGGCCCGGAGCCAGTAGGGCCACTATTTGTGATCTCCTCGAGCTCAAGGTAAGACCAGACCTTCTCAAAGGTCAGTGGCGGCTCCACACGAAGAAGCCACAAACAAAGGTGGCTGTAGCACTCGTTCCAGGCCCCTGAAGGACACGAAGAATGAGTGTGCTATCGGCGATCGGCTCCCCAAGATCGCGCAGAGCATCAGCCATGCTCTTCATCTCCCCGCAGTAGGCGGAGATGGTGCGGTCACCCTGGACTGTGTTCTGGAACCGTGCGTTGATATTGAGAGCCCGAGTCGAACGGTTTCCCAAGAAGTGCTGCTCAAGCACCAACCACGCCTGGCGCGCAGTACCACCACCTCGCTGCGCGACAAGGTCATGTCGCTTGTCGAAGAGGGACCCAAGGATCCAAGGAAGGACCAAGCTATCCATGCTGATCTAAGAGTTATCATACGGGAGCCATCCCGTTGCACGTGGTCCTCAAGCTGGTATCGTCTCAGCGTGAGAAGGAACACGTGACGCCAACTGGTGTAGGTGGTGGAGTTAGAATTGAGGACGATCGACACAAGCGTCCGAAATGTTCTGAACTCCAACAGCCTGGGCATGTAGAGTGGCGGCGAGAGATCCCGAGTACGCGAAGTGTGCACCAACGTCTGAGGAAGGCTCGTACGCAACACTCAACGGGCGGTGAGCATTCTCCTGGATGTGGTGAGAGAGAGCGGCTAATGAAGCGCGCTCCTGCTCCAGAGCGAGACCAAGTGCCCGCTCACGCTCGTGAGAGGCAGGCAGAGCCGCGAAGACACCGGAGGTGTCCGCAGCTGTCGTGGTGGTGTTGTCGACGCTGTAAAGTGGGTCAGTGGCCACGCTAGGAGCAGCGGCGGCGCCAACAGCAGATCCATCTGGTCTGGAGCCCGTCATGAAGGCGACGACAGTGGTGCCGGCGAGTGGGCAGCCGACTGTCGGACCAGTCGCAGCACCGTACGCGTGCTGATCCACGGTGAGGAGGGGCGCACCTGCTGTCGGACCATTGGCGGGCGCACCGGCGAAGGGGGATGCGCCGACCAGTGGCGGCTGTACCCGGGGCAGAGTCAGGGTGTAGATCTGGGCGCCGGCTAAAGGAGGGGCGACGGCCAGGGCGCCAATTTTGGCGCCAGCGGCGCCGGCACGGGAGGGGGCGGCGGCCAGGCGGTGCCGGCCAAGGGGGCGCTGGTCAGTGAGGCGCCGCTGGTCAGGGGCGCGGCGGCAGGGAGAGGCTCACCGGCCAGGGGCGCGCCACCCATGGGGTGTCCGCCGGTGAGGGGCGCGCTGACCAGGGAGGGGGGCGACTGCAGAGAGGGGCGCGCTGGCCCGGGAGAGGGGGGCGTTCGGCGGCTGCTGATGTGCGCCGGCAAGGAGAGGGGCGGCCGGTCGACGGCGGCTGGGGTGGGGGGCGCCGGCCAGGTGGGGCGCGCCGGCCCAGGAGAGTGAGGTGGCCGGCGGTGGCTGGGGTGGGGGCGCCATAGGGCGGCAGCCAGGAGGAGGGTGGAGGCTAGAGTTAGGGTTAACTGGCTAATAATACCAAATTAGAAGCTAATGACTGAATTGATTAACCTCATAATGGAAAAGAACATATATATAGACCTCTAAGATGGGCTGATACATGGGCCTAGCCCAAAACACCTAAAGGTTCAACATACAATCCAACAGAAACGAAATTGTGCTCTGCTTAATCAGTACGTTGAACACTGAACTAACGTGTTTGCGCATGAAACTCCCTGCAGGTCCCCGGATACATCAAGGGTGAGGAGCAAGATGCTGTACGCGAGTTCCAAGGACCGGTTCAAGAGGGAGCTGGACGGCATCCAGGTGGAGCTACAAGCAACTGACCCCAGCGAAATGAGCATGGACATCATAAAGTCCCGAGCCCTCTGAAACATTCACTGCAAGCAAGGAAGGCGTTATTTTCATCTGCTCCTGTCCTTGCAGTTCCTTCCGTTAGTGGCGGCCATCCGTTTTCGTGTCATTATTTTCCTGGAAGCAAAGCGTTGCATTGTGTATGAGACTGTGTGACGTTTCCCTTTTCCACGTCTCTACCGTAGTCCTGCTACTGCTGTAAACTAGAACTTATTTGCGATTCAAGACTGCTATTTTGTCTCGTGGCATTGTCCTGTTATTCATATGTGAAGAGTTTCAAAGTTGAAATGCAGATGATCCGTGTAGCTACGCCATGATCAGAGATTGCAATCCCAGTAGAGGAATATGTGAAGGACAGAGAGCACTTCGTCAGTTCAAGTTGTTTCGTCATTTGCAAACTTGAGTATTCAGAGCAAGAAGATGCAGTCCAGTGCTGAAGTCTAGATGTTTCAGAACTTTCATAAAGTGCAGCATACAAAAAAGAAAGTTCAGTTTCGTCAGGCATAAAGAGCAATAACGTGAGCATATTTCCAGATGCAAGTGCTCTCATATTCAGTCGACCAGATCAACTAGGGTGCTTTAGGTCTCTTCAATCACATCCAGGGAATTCAGTTCACACGCTCAGGTCTCACTCAACTGATGTGTATGTGCCTTTGGAACGCTGATGCACCTGTACATTCCCGGTGCAACGTCTCAGTTTCTGACGACAATTTCTTCATCCTCATGTCACGGAACGAGCTCACCGGTACACGGGCCTGGGCTCTAAATGGGCCGAGCCGGTCGGACAAGGATGGAACTGCAAACGAAGGATGCAAAATTCTCAAAAAAAAAAGTTGGCAGATTTCTTCGGCAATTTTCTAGACGAACCGAGTTCTTCAACAAACTACGATACTGTTAGCCAATGAACAAAATAAACAACGAATGGTCAAAGTATAACTCACACCGACCATTTAGCCGCGTCTTTTTACATAGTCGTTCGACTTCGGCTACTTGTCCTAGTCTCAGCTCGATCTGAATAAAAAATAAAAATCATGGACGCGTTCTCTTTAAATTCAGCGACAGCGGTATGCAATGCGACCGAATATTAATGATCATGCCGTTACCGGGAAAAGGAAAAAAAAAATATGAAGGTAGGGTATACTACGATGTAACAACCCAGCAGTCTTCATACCGAAGGAAACGAAGAATATATTCGATGTATCGATCATGTATACTGTACGTTCCAGGTGGAAAAACGCCCCAGCAAAAGCTCCTGGAAAACTCTGCTGTGTTTTGGAGCATATTCTCGTTCTCGCGCAGAAAGAAAAAGTGGTGTAGAGCTCTTCCTGTTCCTGCACGCGCCTTCAAGAAATCGACAAGTGACAGCTCCGCGACCGCCTTCGTTTCGTTCCATGACCGGCACCACCTCACGGAGTCACGGTTGGCGTTTGTCACACACGTGCGTGGCTACCTGAGGTCACAGGTTGATCTCATTTCAGCTCTCTCTCTCTCAGCTTCCTCGCGCGCGCCAAAGCACTAGCTCGTGGTGAACACAGCACCAGCGCTGCTCCAGAGGCCTGGACGATCCATTGTACGACGAACGCACGGTGGGACCGATAACCGGCGAAGCGACCGACGGCTAGCCAGCCTTATCCGGTTATCCCAGAGGAGGAACGATTGATTACATATTGAGACAACCCGTACATTTTATATAGGCTAGCTAGTGTAGTGTAAAACCAAAGCTAAACTCTTTCACATTACACTAATGTAAAACTAAAGTTAAACTCTTTCACACTATACTAATTCATAGACTAATATTAATGAGGATTCAATCCAGTCTACAGTGCTGTTGGTTGAAGACGTCAAGATTAAGCGTGCAACAGATCAAGCCGTTTCAACAATCCCGAACCGAACCCATGCGGCCATGCGCGCGTACCGCACATTATCAAAAAGAGGTGGCAAATGATGGATGCGCGGCGATGGCCACGAAATCGATGGGAAGGCCGAAAACGATGGACGTGCAGCTAAGCATAGGAATCAATCACACTGCACGGCGCGGCTGCAATTTACACACATACTACAGGTCCATCGCCAACCTATCTAACGACCCGGCGGGCGGGCGACGGTAAGCTTGGAAAGTTCGAAAACCATCGCGTAGAGATGAAAACATCGACAAGAGCAGCGGCATGCAGTAGTAGCGACGACGGAGAAGAGACAAGGACAAGCACTCGATCGCTCGCCAAATCTTTGTTGGTTCTGTTTTCTTTGTTGTTGCTTCATGTTGGCCCGTGAAAGCGAGTTCCATCATTTGGCGCATTTGTCTACAAGTGATCGTCGTCGTCGTCGAACAAGGCTAGTAAGTCCAAAGCCCTAACGCATGCACGGATCAATCTAACATAAGATTGAGCATGAACGCCGTGTGTATATGGTGGTGCTGGGGTCCCGCGCGCGCTATATATCCCTCTCGAGGCGGGCGGGTGGACCAAAGCTTTTGGACGAGCATGATGAGGTCGATCCATCGATCTGGCGCATCGTCCTTTTGGAACGACGGCAGGCATGCAGGCAGTTCGTCGAAAGGAAAGGGGTTCGTGGAAAGGTGGGGAAGCGTTCGCCCTACGCGCGCGCGTGCAGGTGCAGCTGCAATATATCCCCCCAAGCTAGCTAGAAAAGCTTTTACGCGTGCGTGTCCATTTCTGGAGGTCATCCTTCCTTTCTGATCAACTTTCCTGACCGTGTTGTTGTAGCAGTACGTCGTCTTGTCTTTCCTCTCCTTCGTTTTCTAGCCGGTTGATTATTGGTCCAAGACGTGGTGTACTCTGCCGTCGCCGAGCTTCTCTTGCTTACGAACGAAGAGTAGAATCACGCAGGTCGTCCGTGTCCCACGTTCCCCACTTGTACGTGAACGTAGTAATCCCGTCGATTCCAGGCGTAGCTAGCTATCTCCCTCACCCTCCACGCACCTTTCGATCTTCGACCGTATCGGAAAAGGCCGATTCATTATTACAGCACTTTTGCAAGCTGTGGAGTGGAGGCCCCCGCCAGGACGAGGAGAGATCGACACGATCGATGCTCGACGATCGGCCCCTACGCCCACGTTATGCAATACAGATGCATCGTGGTTGTTTGTTTCAGTGCGATACAGCCTGTTAACCAAGACGGCCTTTTCCGCGTCTGTCAATATGGCTGCAACTGCAAGCCTACGAACGCAACGGCACTCGATTAGCGCGGCATCCCTTTTTTGGCTGCTACCCGCGCCGCTTTACTCTTTTTTTTTGACGTTAAGTGCCGCTTTACTCTTGTCCCCGCTTTCCTTAATTCGTAATTCCCCTTGGGATACATCAGTATATAACCTCTCTAGGTTTCCCCGATGTAGCCCATAAACGACGCTCGTTCGTTCCTTCCGTCGCCTACAAGGCAGGTAGCGAACGATCTATCCGCTTTTCCATGATGATGATCTCGGAGCCAGATCACATGCTGCATTGCCGTGAACAACGGAACAAAACATCTTGTTGAACGCAACACGCATCACGGCGAAATCGTTTCGTCACTGGACGCAACGCGAGCTCTATCACCCCGTTTTTTTTTTTGCCCCCACACAAGATTTGATCTTGCCGTTCGTCCTTTTGGAACGTCCATCCAAAGGCGAAAGAAAGCAAATGCCTACTTTTGCCAAAAGCCGCAGCCGCAGCCCCGGCCAGCCCAAGGACGGAGACGGAGGGGGTCCCCTACCAGGCGACGGAGCAGCCCCACACCGCGGAAACGAAACCACCACAAACGAAACCGCACACCCTTTTCGCTAGCATCGCCTCGTCGCATCACCCGTGCGCGCCACGCCAAGCCAACAGTTTTCCGGCAGAGGGCATGTTCGGAAAACGACGACGGGTGGAGCGATCACGCCGTGCGCGGTGCACGGCACGGTGGGTGGATGCGGGGCGCGTCGCGTTATTAGACCATCCGCACCAATATACTCTAAACCATACTCTATCCTCTAAACCATACTCTATATACTCTATACTTCCAGTATGTCATCTCACAAAAATTTTCCAGTATGCTTTACAGTATGCTTTAGAGTATGGTTTCCAGTACGTTGGTGCGGATGGTCTTACGTGTGCGCGCGGCGACAGTGTGGCCGTGGTCCTGACGCTGGCATGCAGCCGGGGCAGGGCACAGGGCAGGGTTCAGAGGGCGCTCACGCCTTGCGGGTGGGTGGCAGGGCAAGGGAGGTTTGGCTGTGGCCCTGGGCACCGGTCTCTGCCGCCTGCTCTGCTCGCCGCTGTACGTGGGGTTGGTTGGGTCGGGACTCTTGGGAGATGGACGCGGACCGTGTGCCTGTGCCCCCATGACTCACTCTCTTGGCTGCAAGTCTCGTCCCACACCCTATCTGTCGTCCTTGACCCTATCTATGGTACCTCCACCCCCCCCCCCCCCCCCCCCCCCTTGGCTCCTCGGTCCAGTCGACGAGTCACGAGCCCGTGTCCTCAAGTGCGCCGTACTACCAATAATCTCTCCGCCGGCACGTAACCTCACCAAGTGCTGTTTGCAAACAGAACTCGTGCTATATTTTCTATATTCAGAAAAAAGAGAGTGCTACTATATATGTCAAATAGGGCCGCTGTTCAAATCAAACCACGGTTAAAGAATATATAAAACTGTAACCTATGTTAGGTAGACCGTCGTCTGCGTTCGTGCGAGTTGATTCAGGCCTTGCACGATTACAGAATCAGGCTAACTAGGCCGCTTAATATAATGGACTTGATTAATAAGTAAGGGCTACTGAAACCCTAGGACCCCTGAATTCAGCGGCACTGACACCTAACCCGAGCTCTCCTTTTGATCAACCTACAATTCACTGCTGAATTGAGGGACACGCACAGTGTACTACAGCTCGCCCGTCGTCGGACGACGAAACCGATGCGCGCGTTGGACGAAAGCAGCAGCAGGTCCCGAGTCCTCCTAACAAAAGGCATGGAAAGAATGGATCGTCGTCACTGATGTCTAGCTAACTCCTTGGATTAACAAAAAGTGAGCAGCGGCTTTTAGCGCTCAAGTCTCCAGGGTGGTGTTGCATGGGCGAGAGGAGGTAGGGAGCAAGGAGGGTACATGGCCACATAAACAAGCGTGTAGCTTGTCGTCGCCTCTCGGCTTATTAAAATAAATGGAGATGTCAGCTCCATGATCAAGAGCACGTTCACGTGTAGCCTGGACTGTACGATAGGACCGTGGGAGGAGTCTCTCCAGATCTTCAACAGTTTGCACTGCGTGTAAACACTACCATTTCCTTCTTTTCGAGGAGAACGTCACATTTCTAACACAACTATCAAATTGAAAGCACATAGTTTGATTGGAACATGGTTCTACGGTTCACGGTATTTAAGCTAATAATTGAGTTCTCATAACGTTCATGTGTAAGTTTTCAATATTTTTTTCCTAAAACATACTACATTGAATGGCAGTTGAGACCGAAGACTACGCGACTACACGCAGCACATGCATGATGTATGAGGGTAATAATGCAAAAAGGGATTGTTGGTTATTTTTGTTAAGGATCAACATAATCATAATGGACTTCTAGTTTGTAGTTTTATGTTATAATGATACACACAATTATGGATTTGTTATTCTGGCTAGAATTTCGGTATTCTGGCTGGCACCGTACCACTCGAACCATGAGCATTCTCTAATGCAAAAAATCCAGCCATGGAAAAAAGAAAAATGTGAGCTGAGCTGACTACGTACCCCACTGCCACACCTGTAACATGGTTTTTTTTTAGCTTTCAAATCTTAGATTTGTTCGCACGCTTCGAGAAAACCCAGCTTTTCAACTAGAGTAGTACAGTTAGTACAGGTAAGAAGTTTTTATACTGTACTCCGGTGCGTGGTGCTGGTGAAGGCAAGAATGTGAAACAAGGGGCAAGAGGGGTGAGGGGGACACGAACCATGTGAGACAGACGACCAAAAAATGAGACGAGCCTCCGAAAAGAAAAAGTAGTGCTGGTTTCCTTTGTCTGGTCTTTCAGATTTCTGAATTTATAAACAGGTAGTACCAGGTAAAAATAGTTGTCAAATGTTTTCTAATCGGAGATGGGACATATCACATGATGGCCCTTGTCGAGTTACTTACATACTCCAGTTGATGATAATAAAAGCAATGGAGTTGTCTCTTTTGAGTCAGGTAACTAATTAGGAGCCTGTGGAGTCCCAAAATACAAGTTACTGGCTCACTGCACCTAGTAAATGCCAAGACCTGCACTATATAAAACTTGTGCTACTAGTAGTAGGTCTAAAGGTTCATTATAACATTCCATAACCAGATGGTTAAACATATGCCAAATTGGCATCGGAAAGAGGACAAAGCCAAAAAAGTCAAAAAAAAAAAAAAACAGAATGAGCTAATCTATTCGCTGAGAACAAATTATAAGCAGTGCTATGTGGTTTATACGATGACAAGTAAACTTGCTCTCTTCATCAGCTTGCCCATCAGCCCATGCATGGATACACATTGTCAGCACATACTCAAAGTTTCAAACACCTGTAGTTTGTGCCGGTCATTGCAGCACTTCTGGCATTCAGTCTATAGTAGAAATACTACAACAGAATGCCCTTTGAAGTGTGTATTGCTTATTGTTAAGTTACTATGCGCTGACCGGTTGCACTGAAAACTCAAAAGCTTAAGCTGATGGGGAAAGTTAAGCAATTCATTTATACACTCTAACATTTTCCCTCACGTGAGGCTCTTTGGGCCTCTAACGTGGTAAATAAGAGCGTACTTGCGTCCGTTAGGATTCAAACTCAAAACATCTGGCTCTGATACCATGTTAAGCTACTATGCGCTGATCGGTTGCACTCAAAAGCTTAAGCTGATGGAGAAAGGTATGCAATTGACTTATACACTTCAACACTTATGTTGCTTACTACTCCCTCCGTCCCAAAAAGATACTCCCTCCGTCCCAAAAAGATAAATGTTTTAGCATTTTTTAGACATAATAGTGAAGTATGTAAATGACGCATGTACCCTCAACTTTAACTCTCACCATTGGCTGACATCGAGTTCCTAGGTACGGGGAACAACATTGATTAGAGCTGATTGAAGGAACCTAACGTTGGCTTTAAATTACTACACACTTACATGCTAAGAAGTCAGTCTTTGTGAGACAAACTTGCAAGCCCAAAACCTCCATCTTTATGGGACATAGGGAGTATCTATTAACAATAGCAAAAATAGAATCAAATTTCAATCTTGGAGATGCTTAATTTATTTTGTATCTTATTGAAATAAGCATTTGAACAGCATTCTTCTTTACATTTTGAAAAAAAAAACATTCATGTTTAGTTTCTTGAAACCATGACACGTTGACAGAAACTCAAAATTCTTCAAGTAGTGTCACAATGTACATGAAACGCAACTAGGTCCTGCATATGAAGTTTCCTCCAGTTGAACCAATGTATATGTTGATTTCACCAGACTCCGGAACTCATGGTCACATTTAACCCTCTAAATTCATAAAGCCTTGATGGAGAAACGGCATAATACCAGTGTACTAAATGAATTAACAAAAGGAAAAAATAAAAAGGAAAATTCCAGCCCTTTTCCTGAAACTCAGTCCCATTATTCTAATGCATCCAGGCTAACTTCTTCGGAAGATCAGCATGCTTAACTTCAATAGTCGTCCAAGAAAAAAATACTATTTTTAAATGCTTCACTCTTATAGTCAGGTTCCCATTTTGGTGTTAAGATGTTGAATGACATCAGGAATGTGAAATGAATTACCGATAAAACTGAGTCAACAATAGTTTAATGCCTAATAGTCGAACTCAACAATGATATGAAAAACAGCACAAAATGACAAAAAGATACAGGAATTAGATATTAATACTTTACCATAGAAATACTGGATAGGTTAATTATCGTTATCCCCACATCAGTTAAGTAATGTTTCGAATGAACATTATAAAGGTTGATTGGGGCAGAGAAACACGGTAAGAACCTAGAGTGACATCATTACACTAGAGATGTCAACATTGCTAAATCCACTAAGCCTACCTGATGAGCTGCAAAGAGAAGCAACATCAAGTGCTCAACAATAAAGACATTAGTTTTCTTTGCAACATTTAATTGCACAATAAAATACACATTACTGGATTGATGATACCATAAAATGATGGTGAAACATTGGCCAGCACTGTGGAGGTGTCTGATCAGCAATGCCATGCTGATACGGTGACAAGCTCGCCACGCTGCCAGTAGAGCGTAAGCCCAACACCACATTTCTTCACGTGGAATCCACGGACTTGCACCCGCTTCAGGAGGCACTCTGCCTGTGCCTCCGCCATGTTGCTGGGCGGCACAGGCACAAACCCTGCAGCTGTAAATGCACTCCTCCATGCCATTGGCTTGTCTGACTTGCATCGCCCAAGAACCGCATCTTCAATTCTTGGCTGGATTAGAAATTTCTCAATCTTGCAGGCAGAATCAGCATCAATGCCAGCAGCATCAAGCGAATCAAGGAGGTACACACAAGACTGAAAACAATTCAAGTAGTGTTGTGAGAACGAAAGGTCAGCACGATCACCTCCATGGTCAAAAGCCACAACAATTTTAGGGCCAAGCTGTTTCACCAACTGAAGAATCGCTGGCAACGGTGGCGCACGAGCAGAACAACCAACAGGCAGGCTAACTGCTATAACTTCATCGCCAGTTGGAGAAATGAGCTCTGCAGGATTGAATGCATCAACACTGATGGCATTGAACTCAAATGGGATTCCCAAGTCTGCAGCAAATTGGGAGATGTTATCCCTGGTAAGACGCAGCTCCAGTGGATGGTAGGAAGCAGCTGGTACGAAAGCACTGAGCTTAACCAAAGGCAGAGCTGCACCGCCAGCACAGCGGTGATGTGCAAGCTCTTGCAAGAAGGACGCCCACTGGCCACCGACGCAAAGATCAAAGTCAATGACATGAATGCAGGAAGCTGTGCTGCCTGCAATTTCATCAAGAAGTGCCTGTGTTGCGGTGAAGTTGGTGAACTGGAGCACGGGCGAGAGGTCAGAGAAAGACTTGTAAGCCGCAAGCTTGAGGGCAACGTCGAGTGGCGAGGTGAGACGGGAGGCACCGTGGTGGTCTTCGGCGAGCGCGAGAAGGAGGGCATCCTTGAGGTAGGAGGCCGAGCGAAGGAAGGGCTTCCCGAGTGGGGGAAGCTGGTGATTGAGCCGCGCCAATATCTCTCGCGCGCCAATGGAATTGCCGGCTTCTGCGGCCTTTGCCGCCGCCACCAGCTCATCCAGCAACTGTTGCTGCGCCGCCTCCGCAGCCATCATCTTCATCACCCCACCGGGTGAAGGTGGCGAAGGCTGGAGTTGGAATGGAGAAGGGCCATGTATTGGTGGAAAGGGGAGACCTTGCGCCGTTGCCCCCAGCGGTAGCCGGTTCCGGGCGAGGTAGAGGTCCTCTGCCATGGATTGATGGCGTTTGGGCGGTGGCTGGAGTGGAGACTGTTGGTTGTGATCGGTGAAGGACGGAAGCGGCACGAAGAAAGTTGAGGCGGGAGGCGGCGGTTGGTGCTGATACTGGTTGAGGAGGACGGGCAGCTGTGCGGCATGAAGCGGAGGCTTTGTGTCAATAGCTTCATAGAACAACATGGGAGGCGGCGGCGGCTGGAAGGAGGCAGACTCCGACGAGAAGAGCCCAAAGGCCGAGGATGTCTTGCTGCCACCGCCGCTGTTGCTGGTGTGCGACGCCGCACCGGGGGACGACAGGTCGGAGGCTACGCCGCCGAGGTGGTGGTCGAGCGAAAATCCCAGGGGCTCTGCGGCGGGGAACCCGAACCCCGCATTGTCAAGAAGCGGCTGTTGGTGCACCTGGAGTGCCGGCCCCGGCTGATCCAGGTCGCCGGCCGCCCCAATGATCCAGTTTAGGAACGTCTGGTCCTGCCCAGCTGCGGCGGCGTTGCCGAGTACGGCGTCCCAGCTCTCGCCGCCGATGAGCCCCATGTCCAGGGAGCCAGGGATCGGGGGCAGGTCACACCCGTCAGACCAATCCTCCTTCCCGCCGCCGCCGTGCTCACCAGGTGCTCCCCATTTGGTGGCTTCGGCAGCGACGGCGGCGGCGTTGTTGTCCGAAACCGCCGCCACGCCGCCGGTCGAGTCCGCGGCGCCGCTGCCCAGAGACGACGACAGCGTCGATGTGGAGTTGTTCGGGCTCGGGCTCCGCGTGCAGTCCAGCACGGACCTCGGCTCCACCAGCGCCTTCTTCCCTTCCGGCCAAAACGGAGTCTTCCCGCCGCCGACGAGGTCTGTTGCCCCGTTCCGCTCGGCACCGAACAGCGCCGCCCTCATCTACCTAATCCCACAATCTGGCGGCGAGATCTGGGGATAGCTTAGAAGTTCTTGGCGCGGCGCGTCGCGTCGCGTCTGATGGGACCTTGGCTTGGGCGTGTGGCCGTGTGGGAGAGTATAGAACAGGGAGGAGCTGGGGGCAAGCAGGAGCCTCGCGTGTCCTTGCCTGCCTTGTGCCCCTCTGCTCTCAAGCTCTGGTCTCTACCAAGTCCCACGCTCTCTCTCCCCTCCCCAGCAGCAAGCTGCAATGGTTTCTCTCTCCTTGCTTGCTTTCTTCTTCTGCCTCTCTTCTCTCTCTACTGCCATCGTCCCTGGATGCGTGCAACATAAAAAAGGTTAGAAAGGTGGCCCTCTCTCTTTCTCTCCATCGTTTTCATCTGCTCTACTTTTTTTCGCTATATACGACGGATTTACTCGTATCTACCGCGACTAGAGGACTAGCATTTCCCTTTTTATACGGCCTGTGTTTATTTTTACCAGTGTATTTCTTGTGGAGGCTATGAAGAGTAAAATTACTGAAATGGATTAATGTACAGCACAAAATCTTTACGACTTTGACGACTGTTTTGTTCGGTTACTAACAGTAGGTACGGGGACTCCAATCATATGACGTCTACACGGTGGACTAGCATGACATGGGTATGTCAGAAAACTTTGCTTGACGATATGTTATAGTATTATACACCTTATGTAAATTTTAATTAGTGTGCTAAACCTCTTTGCTCAAACGTGGCCAGCAAAGTGTCTGCCGCTATTTAGCAAGAATATACATTTCCCCTCCAACCTTTCGAATTGCTCCGAAATTCAAGCTGGAGTTTATGAAACAGCTTATCACTGAATTTTTCGAAGTACTAGTACAAGTTTGCTTAGAATATGTTTGGATACCTCGGATTCCCAGTGGACAACAATGATGTGAAAGAATAATTTAAGTGTGTATAAAATACATCACTTTTCACTGCCAAACGAAAGCAGTTTGCACATGGCATCGTTCTTTCTCATCGGGCCAGTGGTGTTGGAACTGGAACACTTTGAAACGCAGCCCGTCCTGGCACCGTTTTGAGGTGCAGGGCCGAGCAGAGAATCCTGTGTCATTTTTGTAACCTCGTCAGTTACCATGCTCACTTTTTACAGTCTTTTGAACAGTGACTCGACTGACTGACCAGAGGCTGCAGGTCCAAAAGGAAATAATAATAACCAGAGACCCGAAAGAGAGAAAGGGGTAGTGGGGAGAAAGAAATAATTTTTTAAAGTTGTTGGTACCAAACAAATACTGCTGGGACTATTGCTACTTCGTCTGACCAAAATGCCCCTGTCGAATTGCTGCTGTCCTCAATGTGTGCAATCACAGAACAAAATAGCTACTATCGCAGGGGTGTAATTTCTTCTTTTTGTTTGAAAGATGTTCGTAAGCGATGTCGTGGATTTACACCCCTAAATCAATGCTTTTTGTTAAGTTTTCAGTACAGTATTTCATTCTATACACCCTGAATTCTCGAACACCCCGGTACAATCTAGTATTGCTTCTATCTCAAAATACTTGCCACTTTTAAGACCCGACAACTGCCCGAGTGGACAGCGGCTGCAGTTGGCAGCGCTGCCACGCAAGTTCCATTTGGATGGCAACTCTGGATTTTTCACTGGAGTTTATTTCTAAATAATATTTCAGGTGACTCTTATGCGTGATAACACAATGGTAGAGCAAAAGGGCCGGCTCTATGTTTTCAAGGGACCTAGGGTGAAATCAAAAACATATAGGCCCATTAATACTAGAGATGTATATGTGCATATATATATATATATATATATATATATATATATATATATATATGATTACTTTTATTGATAAAGTATTTAGACTTGTATTCTTATTTTGCAATTGATACATCAAATAATAAGTATTGGACACACAAACAATATCATATTATGACGAGAAAGGTGAAAAAATATCGACACTACTAAATGATGGAAAATAATTAAAAGACCTTTTTCTAATTGAGTAAACCATTTTTTTGCAGCATCGGACAAAGTATTTTTTTGGCAACTTTAGAACTCCTAGAATTGTGAAATAATTAAATATACTCTCTCGGTTTCTTGACAAATAAAAAAAACAGGGGAGTATAAAATAAGATCATATCACAGATGTGACCGTGTCACTGCAAATCGTACATGGCAGATGCAAATTAGTGACGAGAATGACTCACAATCATAAGAATCATTCTCCTAATGCATAGTGTGTCGTGCACAATCACGCCTGCCACCTTCGTGGTTGTCAATCATGCGGATATGTACATGCTATATGCTCTCCATCGCTTCTCCAAACTCATATTCATGCAATGGCGGCGACTCATACGGTGCAGAGGCTCAAGCTATTGTTGATTAAGTGAAGAGGGGATGTTTCTTCTACATTGGGAGCGGGCTGCCACACTCATACTAATTTTGTACATGATTTTTTTTCCAATAAACAACGTATGATATCAGCAGGGGCCCTTCCCTCGTGTAGACCCTAGGCGGTTGCCCCTCCCGCCTAGGGTCAGAGCCTGGTCTGTAGAGCAACCTTCCTCTCGCACATCAGATTCTGGTGATTTCTCGAAGGACGTTGTCGGTACCTGGCGAATCGGGTACCCCTAAATACAGGAGAGAAGGCATGCAGGGTCCCACCACCCATGGGGGTAGGACCCGACGAGGACCCAGGGTGCCACGTGGCGTATGACATAGCCACACCTCTCCACTGAGGGAGGGCCCGCCGCTATCACGTGGCCTGCAGCCCCTGGTGTATTCCCCTCACGGAGGGGAGGTCCAGCGGGTTCGCTGGGTCAACAACTCCGGACATGCCTCCCCGCAAGGAGAAGGTCCAGTGCAGCCACGTGTCCGACAGCACCGGGCTCAACCTCATGGCAGAAGGAAGGACCGGACCTGCCACGTGGCAGGCAGCGCCGGACCTAGTCCATCCTGCGACAGCGACAATAAAGAGGGACGAGCCCAGTGCACCTGTGACACCCGGTTCCGAAAATGAACCAAGCTAACGCATATGTGTGCCTAGGATGTTCATCACACATACACGAGTGAAATCACAAAAGGATATACAGGAAATTACCACAGCTCAAATTATTAAATAAGTACTTTTATTACACAATTCATTAAATCCTCGAATACAAGCTCTAATGAATATTAATGACAAGTTCAACTAATGCAGCGGAAATAAACTAATTAAACAACTAAGCAAACTAAGCAACTATGCAGCATAAGCGACAGGGTATGTATGCGCAGCTCCAATCGACACCACAGGCAAAGCTGACGGTAGACACGGCCTAGAACTCCGCATTATCACCATTACACTCCCAATCCTGACCTGCAACTGTTGGGGTGGGGGATTGCAAGAGTGAGTACATGTCGTACTCAGCAAGTGTGGAAAGTATGACATGTGGCTGATTCAAATGACGACAATAATAATGGTAAAGTGCTGAAAAGTACATTAAAACATTCGAAAAGCAATATAGTATAAGTATGTGAAGTAATCCCAACATAATTACGAGTAATACCATAATACCAAACCGACTTCATTACCATCATCAATAAGTCCAGATTTCACCATTGCCAATAACCATAACCATTACCAAACCATAACCATCCAAATTCCAATTTGCCTCTAATCATGGAAGTTGTCCAGGCGCTCATAACCGGGAGCACGGCTATCATGATAGTTTTAGTTAATACTCTGCAGAGTTTGTACCTCTTTACCCACGTGTCTGTGATTTCATCACCCTTCGGCGACTAAGAACCTCCCTTATGCCCATGACCCGTCGGTCACATTACACACTTCCGTTGGTGTGTGGCCAAGAGATCACAAAATAGCCTTTACAAAGGGATTACTAGCCTATTTAGACCCCACTGAGGTTTCACCGGTGGCGATGTCTCCCGCAGAGCACATCTTCAACCAAGGGCCCCCTCTTGAGCCATTCGGATCCCAGGGTAGTCCCACCAATCATCAACAAACCCAATCCGACTACCCCTTCCCCGAGCATCCACAATGGTCCAAACAGCACTAGCAAAGCCCTAATTAATCAGCTACGCCGCACCCATAACTTGGCCTCGTGGTGGCACTGTAGTCCTGGCTTATTCTCGCATGAACCGGTCCTTAGATCTAAAGCAAGCAAACCACCGTAACATCCAACCCATCCACACACCAGGCTTGCTTAGATCATCTGTTACCATACCATGTTTAACCAGTTCATGTTAACCATAATCTCATCCATGCATAATTAAATTGAGTGATATAGTTGTTTCCCATCCCAGTTGATTAAGCGAAGCAAAAAGTAAAAAGCCTTCCCGACTCTCTCTACCATAAATTCCAGGTGACAAGGGTAGTTTAACAAGTCTAGTAAACTTCCTACCATAGGATTCCCATCAATTTGACACAAGCATGCAGTTTTGCAAACAAAACATTTATTTTAAAAACAGGATCAATATGCTTCAAGGACACTTGCGTTGCTCTTGCTGTTGATTAGGGTCAAAGCCTTCAAACTCCTGATGTTGTAGATCCTCCGCGGCACTTTCTAGCGCAAATCCGTCTAATCCACACAATAAACATACAAAACAAGAAACACAATCAAAGAGTGCACAAATATTACTCAACATGGCATGACATGCATGATTGATGCAATGCAAGGTAGAACTTGTTACTAGATTGCTTTTAATGATTACCAACTAGCTCTAATAGATTTTAACAAGTTTATACAGGTTTGGATTCGATTAGATCAAATTTTAGAATTAATTCCACACAATTTAACCAGAAAGATCGGACTAGTCCGCTAGGGACCGGACAAGTCCGCACTTGACGAGATCAGCAGATTAGGGTTTTCTAGATTGACGTGAATTTGGAGATTAGGGGTTGAATTCACATAAGGAAAAGAGAATAGAAGGTATACCAGGTGTTTAGAACCCCAATGAACCAAGAAACTTGGAGGTAACACTTGGATCTTGATGATCTAGGGTTGGTGATGAACTTGGGGATGAATTGGTGGTGAAGGACGAAACTTGGTGGAGATCTTGATCCTCCTTCGTTTCCTCCTCTTCTTCTTCTTGTTTGGGATCTTCTCCTCCCTCCTTGATGGTGGCTCCCCACGAACTAGGGTTTGGGTGGGTGGAAAAAGTGGCAAATAGATGTCAAACCAAGGGGTGGGCTGTTTATATAGAAGTGGAGGCTAGGGTTAGATGGATTTCGAGTTTTGGGATGAGTAGAGGACGGTTTAGAGTCCCACATGGGCTCTAAAAGAGTTGGGCACGACGTCCCTAGGCCCACTTGACGTGAAATCCAAGAAACAAGTCGTAAAACAAAAGGTCAATCTCGGAGTCACGAAATATCGGACAAGTCCGGACAGGACCGGACTAGTCCGAAGTCGTCCAAAGAGAAAATCGGACAAGTCTGGCCAAAAATCGGACAAGTCCGATCTTAGTCAGAAAGGAAAACGGACAAGTCTGCTAGAACACCGGACTAGTCCGGAAAAGTCCAGAGACTTAGCAAATTTTCAAGGATTCATGGAATATCGGACTAGTCCGCACAAAATCGGACAAGTCCGAAAGTTTCCAGAGCCAAAATCGGACTAGTCCGCAGCAAAAACGGACAAGTCCGTTTTTAGTCAGAGAGAAATCGGACTAGTCCTCAGTAAAATCGGACTAGTCCGCACTTTCCTGCGTTTTAAGTGCGGTTTTGCTCCAAATCAATTTTAAATGCTCCGAATCGATTTTAAACTCGTTCCTCTTGTTGTGGACTAATGTTAAACATGTATATGAGTGCATGTAGGGCATGATGCATGAAAATGAGGGTGTTACAAACCTACCCCCCTTAAAAGGAATCTCGCCCTCGAGATTCGACGTGGAAGAGAAGAGATAGGGAAATTCCTTCTTGAGATGATCCTCTAACTCCCAAGTTGCTTCTTTTTCGGTATGGTGCTTCCATTGGACTTTACACCATCGAATCACCTTGTTCCTTGTGACTCTCTCCTTGGTTTCCAAGATTTTGACCGGTTGCTCGGCATACGTCAAATCTTCCTCTAGTTCCAATTCCTCCATTGGCACTTGTTCTTCCGGTACTCTCAAACACTTCTTGAGCTGGGAAACATGAAACACATCATGTACGTCTGAAAGATGAGCTGGCATCTCCAACTTATATGCTACTTCTCCTCTTTTGTCCAAAATCTTGAATGGTCCAATATAACGAGGTGCGAGCTTACCCCTTATGTTAAACCTCTTATGACCTCTCATTGGTGACACCTTGAGGTAAACAAAATCTCTTATTTCAAAGGCTAATTTCCTTCTCCTATTATCCGCATAGCCTTTTTGCCTTGATTGGGCAGCCCTCAAGTTTCCACGAATTATTTGGACTTGCTTTTCGGCTTCTTGCAACACGTCAGGACCAAATACTTGAGTTTCTCCTGCCTCATTCCAGAATAAAGGTGTCCTACACTTCCTCCCATAAAGCGCTTCATATGGTGACATTTTCAAGCTTGCTTGGTAACTATTGTTGTATGAAAATTCTGCGTATGGCAAGCTTTTATCCCAACTTTTCCCATGCTTTAAAGCACAAGCTCTTAACATGTCCTCCAAAATCTGATTGGTCCTCTCGGTTTGTCCATCCGTTTGAGGATGATATGCTGAACTAAAATTCAACCTCGTTCCCAAAGCTTCATGCAATTTTTGCCAAAATCTGGAGGTAAATTGAGAACCTCTATCCGAGACTATCTTCTTAGGGACTCCATGTCGACACACAATATGCTCCATGTATATTTCGGCCAATCGTGCAGCTGTATACTTGGTCTTCACAGGGACAAAATGAGCTGACTTGGTTAAGCGATCCACAATTACCCAAATTGAGTCATACCCGGATTGAGTACGTGGTAACCCAACTATGAAGTCCATACCAACTTCTTCCCACTTCCATTCCGGAATCTTCAACGGTTGCAATAATCCGGCTGGCCTTTGATGTTCCGCCTTGACTCGTTGGCACACATCACATAATGCTACATATTCGGCTATGTCCTTTTTCATGCTATCCCACCAATAGCAAGTCTTCAAATCCTTGTACATCTTCGTACAACCAGGGTGAATTGTGTATGGTGAGTCATGTGCCTCCTTTAATATTGTTTCTCGAATATGCTTTACATTAGGCACAACAATTCTCTTTCCAATCCATAAGGTACCATGTTCGTCTTCATCAAATCTGAATTCTCTCCCTTCTTCGATTCTTTCCTTGATTTCCTTGATCTCCTCATCCGTGGTTTGTGCTTCTCGAATTTCTTGCTCCAAGGTTGGGTTTAACTCCATCATCTCCATCTCGTTTACAAACCCGAGGTTCAACCGTTCAAACTCCTTGCATAACTCGGACGGTAACTCTCGAACTGTAAGTTGATGGCTTACTCCCTTTCTACTCAAAGCATCGGCCACTACATTGGCTTTTCCGGGATGATAGTTGATCCCCAAATCATAATCTTTGATGAGTTCCAACCATCTTCGTTGCCTCAAGTTCAGATCTGTCTGTGTGAAAATATACTTAAGACTCTTGTGATCCGTATAAATTTCACACCTATGTCCAAGAATATAGTGTCTCCAAATCTTCAATGCATGTACCATGGCTGCTAGTTCAAGATCATGCGTGGGGTAATTCTGCTCATGTTTCTTCAATTGTCTCGACGCATAGGCGACCACTTGACCTCCTTGCATCAATACACATCCAAGCCCTTGTCTTGATGCATCGCAATAAATGTCAAAACTCTTGCTTACATCCGGCAATACCAAAACTGGGGCTGTTGTCAACCGCTTCTTCAACTCCTCAAAACTCTCTTGACAAGCTTGAGTCCATTGGAATGCCTTTCCCTTCATTAGCAACTCTGTCATAGGCTTGGCTATCTTGGAAAAATCCTTGATGAATCTACGGTAATACCCAGCCATCCCAAGAAAACTTCTTATTTCCTTGACGTTTTGCGGTGGTTCCCACTTCAACACGTCTCTCACTTTTCCGGGGTCAACCGATACTCCTCCTCCTGAGATTATATGACCCAAAAATGGCACCTCTTTCAACCAAAACTGGCACTTGTTGAACTTGGCATACAATTGATGCTCCCTCAATTTCTGCAGCGTAAGCCTCAAGTGTTCCTCATGTTCCTTCTCATCCTTCGAGTAGATCATAATATCATCAATAAACACCACAACGAACTTATCTAAGTACTCCATGAAGACCTTATTCATGAGGTACATAAAGTAAGCAGGCGCATTTGTCAATCCAAATGACATCACGGTGTACTCATAAGATCCATACCGTGTCCTAAAAGCTGTCTTGGGTATGTCCGATGGTCTAATCTTCATTTGAAAGTATCCCGACCTCAAGTCAATCTTAGAGAAGACACAAGCACCCTTCATCTGATCAAACAAGTCTTCTATGCGTGGCAAGGTGTACTTGTTCTTGATTGTTACCTCGTTGAGAGCTCAGTAATCCACGCACATCCTTTGGGATCCGTCCTTCTTGTCCACAAATAGAACGGGCGCTCCCCAAGGTGAAGAGCTAGGGCGAATAAAACCCTTCTCTAATTGCTCTTGAATTTGTTTCTTGAGCTCCGCTAATTCCATAGGAGGCATCCTATACGGCCTCTTAGCTATAGGTGCAGTTCCAGGTATTAAATCAATAACAAACTCAATGTCTCGATCGGGTGGCATACCTGGCAACTCATCCGGAAACACATCCAAAAATTCACATACAACCGGGATCTCCTCCATTGCGGCACCGTCCATATGATTCAATTCCAATTGCTTCGGTGCGGTTTGAGATGCTTCAAATTCTACAGTTATCCCTTCCTCATTGGTCAACTTCACTGTCTTTGTGGCACATTCAATAACTCCATTGTGCTTCCTCAACCAGTCCATACCAAGTATAATATCCAACCCTTGAGAATCTAAAACAATGAGGTTGGCGGAGAAGTCTACCCCCCTTATTCTAAGGCTTACTTTTGGACATACTATATTTGTCCTCATCTCTCCTCCAGGAGACTTAACCAACAGAGTAAACTTCATATGAGAGATAGGCAAACTATACTTGGCAACATACTTCGATGCAATGAATGAATGCGATGCTCCAGAATCAAATAACATAGTCGCGGGGTTGGAGTTGGCGAGAAACATACCAATGACCACATCATCCGCTTGTTGAGCATCCTCCGTAGAGACATGGTTCACGTTGCCACGAGCAAAATTTTGCTGTCCACGGTTTCCTTGTGGCTGTCCTCCATTAGGTCTTGGGTTTTGCCTCGATGCATTGCTTCCTTGACCAAGGCCCGACTTAGGACATTGATGCGCAAAGTGTCCAGCTTCTCCACAAGTATAGCACTTCTTAACTCCACCAGAATTATTGGGACGAGCTTGGTTTTGAACATTGGCTCCAGGAAAATCAGCACGAGGTGCATAAGGCATCGGAGGCCTAGGTGCTTGCATGACAGGGCGCTGCTGCACAAACTGAGTTGGGCGCGGTGCATAACCAGGGCGCTGAGCAGGAATAGAGGAGCTGTAATGAGGCGCATTGGGTGGCGCAAAGCGAGGGCGCACATTACTTCCTTGTTGCTGTCCTTGATATGGCGCCTTCCTCTTGATTTCTTGCTCCATCTCACGGATCTTGTTCTCGACCACAATTGCTTTGTCCACAAGCTTCTGAAAATTGACATAATCACAGTTGAGCAATTGCACTTGGATCGTATTATTCAATCCCCTCATGAACAAGTATTGCTTCCGGCTGTCCCGGCTAACATCCTCAGGCGCATACCTTGAGAGTTGAGTGAATTTATTGAGATATTCACTCACGCTTGATCTTCCTTGCCTTAAATTCTCAAATTCTTGCCTCTTCAAGATCATAACACCCTCGGGCACATAATGAGAACGAAAATTCTCCTTGAATTCGGCCCAAGTGATTCTCTCTTGATTCTCATGAGCACTGCAATAAGAATCCCACCAATCTGCAGCTGCTCCAACGAGTTGATGAGAAGCAAATAGCACCTTCTCCCGGTCACTGCATTGGACAATGGCTAGCTTCTTCTCCACGGACTTGAGCCAATCATCAGCATCCATAGGGTCAGCAGCTTGAGAAAAGGTTGGTGGCCTAGTCCTCATAAACTCTCCCAATCGGTTATGAGGAGGCGGGGGTGGCGGTGGAGGCATGTGGGGCTGATTGTTGATATTGCCAGCCTGCAGCTGTCCCATAGTCTGTATCATGGTCTGCATGAGCTGGTTTTGCATGGCCAATAGCTGCTCGATGTTGATAGCTCCCTGAGTAGATCCTTGCCCATTGTTGTTCTGAGGTACTCCATTGTTCTCCTCTTCATCATTGCCATCCCTCTGGTTGCGAGTCCTCACCATCTGAAGAAAAGCAGTAGGTAAGAATTAGGAAACGCCCCAACTATATGCATCAAGGGATATGAAACTAAACAACTAGCTACACTAGCCTAGGTGGACATGGCAATGCTAATGCATCCCAAAATCCTCTATTAAGCACACAAGCAACCAATATATATAGCAAACAGCACACCAAGCAAGAACACATCGATTCCTGAGTGCTCCTATGTGCTCTAAAGTGTCCATTCTATCTAGGTTGCATCCTACGGTCAGCCTGTGGCTCTGATACCAATCTGTGACACCCGGTTCCGAAAATGAACCAAGCTAACGCATATGTGTGCCCAGGATGTTCATCACACATACACGAGTGAAATCACAAAAGGATATACAGGAAATTACCACAGCTCAAATTATTAAATAAGTACTTTTATTACACAATTCATTAAATCCTCGAATACAAGCTCTAATGAATATTAATGACAAGTTCAACTAATGCAGCGGAAATAAACTAATTAAACAACTAAGCAAACTAAGCAACTATGCAGCATAAGCGACAGGGTATGTATGCGCAGCTCCAATCGACACCACAGGCAAAGCTGACGGTAGACACGGCCTAGAACTCCGCATTATCACCATTACACTCCCAATCCTGACCTGCAACTGTTGGGGTGGGGGATTGCAAGAGTGAGTACATGTCGTACTCAGCAAGTGTGGAAAGTATGACATGTGGCTGATTCAAATGACGACAATAATAATGGTAAAGTGCTGAAAAGTACATTAAAACATTCGAAAAGCAATATAGTATAAGTATGTGAAGTAATCCCAACATAATTACGAGTAATACCATAATACCAAACCGACTTCATTACCATCATCAATAAGTCCAGATTTCACCATTGCCAATAACCATAACCATTACCAAACCATAACCATCCAAATTCCAATTTGCCTCTAATCATGGAAGTTGTCCAGGCGCTCATAACCGGGAGCACGGCTATCATGATAGTTTTAGTTAATACTCTGCAGAGTTTGTACCTCTTTACCCACGTGTCTGTGATTTCATCACCCTTCGGCGACTAAGAACCTCCCTTATGCCCATGACCCGTCGGTCACATTACACACTTCCGTTGGTGTGTGGCCAAGAGATCACAAAATAGCCTTTACAAAGGGATTACTAGCCTATTTAGACCCCACTGAGGTTTCACCGGTGGCGATGTCTCCCGCAGAGCACATCTTCAACCAAGGGCCCCCTCTTGAGCCATTCGGATCCCAGGGTAGTCCCACCAATCATCAACAAACCCAATCCGACTACCCCTTCCCCGAGCATCCACAATGGTCCAAACAGCACTAGCAAAGCCCTAATTAATCAGCTACGCCGCACCCATAACTTGGCCTCGTGGTGGCACTGTAGTCCTGGCTTATTCTCGCATGAACCGGTCCTTAGATCTAAAGCAAGCAAACCACCGTAACATCCAACCCATCCACACACCAGGCTTGCTTAGATCATCTGTTACCATACCATGTTTAACCAGTTCATGTTAACCATAATCTCATCCATGCATAATTAAATTGAGTGATATAGTTGTTTCCCATCCCAGTTGATTAAGCGAAGCAAAAAGTAAAAAGCCTTCCCGACTCTCTCTACCATAAATTCCAGGTGACAAGGGTAGTTTAACAAGTCTAGTAAACTTCCTACCATAGGATTCCCATCAATTTGACACAAGCATGCAGTTTTGCAAACAAAACATTTATTTTAAAAACAGGATCAATATGCTTCAAGGACACTTGCGTTGCTCTTGCTGTTGATTAGGGTCAAAGCCTTCAAACTCCTGATGTTGTAGATCCTCCGCGGCACTTTCTAGCGCAAATCCGTCTAATCCACACAATAAACATACAAAACAAGAAACACAATCAAAGAGTGCACAAATATTACTCAACATGGCATGACATGCATGATTGATGCAATGCAAGGTAGAACTTGTTACTAGATTGCTTTTAATGATTACCAACTAGCTCTAATAGATTTTAACAAGTTTATACAGGTTTGGATTCGATTAGATCAAATTTTAGAATTAATTCCACACAATTTAACCAGAAAGATCGGACTAGTCCGCTAGGGACCGGACAAGTCCGCACTTGACGAGATCAGCAGATTAGGGTTTTCTAGATTGACGTGAATTTGGAGATTAGGGGTTGAATTCACATAAGGAAAAGAGAATAGAAGGTATACCAGGTGTTTAGAACCCCAATGAACCAAGAAACTTGGAGGTAACACTTGGATCTTGATGATCTAGGGTTGGTGATGAACTTGGGGATGAATTGGTGGTGAAGGACGAAACTTGGTGGAGATCTTGATCCTCCTTCGTTTCCTCCTCTTCTTCTTCTTGTTTGGGATCTTCTCCTCCCTCCTTGATGGTGGCTCCCCACGAACTAGGGTTTGGGTGGGTGGAAAAAGTGGCAAATAGATGTCAAACCAAGGGGTGGGCTGTTTATATAGAAGTGGAGGCTAGGGTTAGATGGATTTCGAGTTTTGGGATGAGTAGAGGACGGTTTAGAGTCCCACATGGGCTCTAAAAGAGTTGGGCACGACGTCCCTAGGCCCACTTGACGTGAAATCCAAGAAACAAGTCGTAAAACAAAAGGTCAATCTCGGAGTCACGAAATATCGGACAAGTCCGGACAGGACCGGACTAGTCCGAAGTCGTCCAGAGAGAAAATCGGACAAGTCTGGCCAAAAATCGGACAAGTCCGATCTTAGTCAGAAAGGAAAACGGACAAGTCTGCTAGAACACCGGACTAGTCCGGAAAAGTCCAGAGACTTAGCAAATTTTCAAGGATTCATGGAATATCGGACTAGTCCGCACAAAATCGGACAAGTCCGAAAGTTTCCAGAGCCAAAATCGGACTAGTCCGCAGCAAAAACGGACAAGTCCGTTTTTAGTCAGAGAGAAATCGGACTAGTCCTCAGTAAAATCGGACTAGTCCGCACTTTCCTGCGTTTTAAGTGCGGTTTTGCTCCAAATCAATTTTAAATGCTCCGAATCGATTTTAAACTCGTTCCTCTTGTTGTGGACTAATGTTAAACATGTATATGAGTGCATGTAGGGCATGATGCATGAAAATGAGGGTGTTACAGCACCTAAACGGGAAAGACGCGCGTGTTCCCTAGGTAAGATGGAGCTTGCACTCATAAGTCAAGAGTCCTGTACCCAGCCTGACGCTAACAGGTTAGCGCCGAACTACTATATACGACAGACGAATGAGAAGCCATAACAAGATAGACTAGACACCGCTCGCCATGATGAGGGGCTATGTGTAGCCCTGCGGCAGGGTATGGTCAGGCGGCACATTGAAGCCATTGTCATGGGAAGGCATTTACTCCCAGATCTTAGGAGGGATTTGGTACACCCAGTACCACATGTTGGGCCTCGGGTCCCACTTGTAAGCTGCTTGGCCTTGGACTATAAAAGGACCGGGCAGCAACCAACTAAGACAAGCTCTCCCAGACCCAAGCAATACAACACACAAACCAGCGTGGAGTGGGATATTACGCTCAGGAGGCCCAAACCACGTAAAACCCTCGTGTTCATCGTCCATTGTGCTCGATCTTGCTAGGACTAGCCCTCGAATATACACCAAACCTCCGCGGACTACTCCCGAGTAGGTTCGGGGGAGGTGTCAGTTTAGACACCTCGACATTTGGCACGCCAGGTAGGGGCTTTCTCCTGCAAGAATCTTCACCAACTGTATGGTGAACACCCATTCTAATGCTAGTTCCTCTAGGACACAACCCCGTCAGCAGGTGGCGGGTGACGACCAAGCTTCATCCCACCCCAGAGTTGGGTCCCACTCCAAGGAGAGAAGATCTGGGCCACCGCATCGCCGAACAGCCACTCCACCACCTGCAAGTCAGCACAACGTGACACGGTGGACTCCCGCCGTGACAGTTGTTACGGCACCACCGGCGGCAAGCCCGAAAAGTGCACTTCTTGTCGCGCGTGCCTTGCTCCGCAACGCACCGGCGACAGGAGCCCCCCAGGGGGCAACCCAGCAGTGGGTAAACGATGTCGACCATCTAGTCGTTGCTGCACTCCAGGCGACTTCGCAAGGCGGGAGGCGAGCGACAACAACATTTGTTTCACTGTCGCGTACGCCTACTATCGACCGGCGGATCGCTGATAGCCACTCAACTAGGCTTTCGTCGGTTGACCTGCGGATGGGGTTGCAACACTGCCACAGGGCCGATGAGGACTGTCGGGTCGTCATCGAACGACAACAGGAGCGGCACCACAACCTTGAAGCTGACTACAGCCTGTCGGGCGCTCGGCCCCAGGTGCATGACGCTCTCCCGCCACGCGAGGCGTATGCGGCACCTCCCGTGCAGCACCAGACGTACGTTGTGCCTCCCCCACCACAGGGATATGGTGTGCCTCCGCCGCACCAAGCGCCAGCTGCAGCACCCCAACACCCGGCGTACGCAGTGCATCCAGCTCATCAGGGCCATGCAGCACCAAACCTGCCGCCTGCAAGCACAGGTGGAGGATGTGCAGCCTTAGCTCCCCACCTGCATAGGGTGGTGTGGCCCCACAAGTTCTGGCCGCACATGCCGGAGAAGTATGATAGAAGCGTCAACCCTATGTGAGTTCCTGCAGATCTACTCCACTTTGATCCTAGCTGCAGGGGGTGACGAGGTCATCATGGCCAATTACCTCCCGGTGGTCCTGGCCGGTCCAGCACGATCGTGGCTCATGAACCTGCCCCGGGGGTCTATCACCTCCTGGGAGGAGTTGTGCCGGCAGTTCGTGGCGAACTTCGGAAGTTTGTATGAGCGCCCTAGAACGGAGCTTGACCTCCACGCTGTTAGACAGCGCACGGGGGAGCCACTGTGAACATTCATCCAACGATTCTCCCACATACGGAACACCACCCCGCACATCTCGAATGCATCTGTCATAGTTGCATTTAGGCAGTGTGTGAGGGACAAGAAGATGCTCGAGAAGCTCGCAACGCATGACGTGAGCGATGTCTCCGAGTTGTTCGCCTTGGTAGACAGGTGTGCCAAGGCAACGGAAGGACGTAATTGGCACGCCCGACCATCCTCGGGAAGTGGGGAGCCCTCACATTCTGAAGCAGAGGCCACCACCAGGGGTGGTGGTAGGAAGAAGAAGAGCGGGGGCCGCGACAGGAGTAAGCTGAGGCCGGGAGCCCCCATGGTGGCAGCTGCGGCACCTGGCAGAGCCCGGAGCTTGCGTCAAGATAAGCGCCCACGCCCGTCGCCTGAGAGAGATGACGTTGACTTCAAATGCCCGGTGTGCCAGACCAATGGTCACAGTGCAAGCGAGTGCCGAGAAGTCAAGAAGCTCGCAGAACATTTCCACGAGCAGTGGCAGAAACAACAACATCAAGAAAGCGACCCCCCCCCCCCCCCGCCAGAGGGAGGGTAAGCAAAAACTCGACCCTGTGGAGGATAAAGATGAAGACAATGGGTACCAGGAGCCCCACAGGGCAGTGAAATCGGTGTTCACGAGTGCTGACTCGGACACCAGCAGCGACCAGGAGCGTCAGAAGCTCCTCTATGTCATCTACAGGGGAGCCTCCGACCCTGTGTACCAGAACGCGATGAAGGTCTTGCGATGGACCATGGCAGCGGTGGCTCCGGCGCCAAGTCCGGCTCCCCACAGCAAGTGGATGAGCACCGCGATCGGCTTCGATGCCTCGGACTGCCTGAAGAACATAGCAGGAGCTGGGGTGCTCCCGCTGCTCGTGGCCCCAACCATCGCCAACGTGAGGCTTCATTATGTGTTAATCGACGGCGGTGCAGGCCTCAACCTCATCTCCACTGCAGCCTTCCGGAAGCTGCAGATACCTATATCTCGGCTCACGCCTTCGAGACCGTTCTCAGGCATGGGCCCAGGGCGAATTGTGCCCAGTGGTAGCATCCACCTCTCGGTAACCTTCGGTACCCCGGAGAACTACCGCACGGAAAATATTCTATTCGACATGGCGGATGTCGAGCTTCCCTTCAACGCCATCATCGGAAGGCCGACGTCATACCAATTCATGGCCGTAGCTCATTACGGCTATCTGGTCCTGAAGATGCCGACGCCATCTAGGGTTTTCAGGGTCCGGGGAGATTGCACCGTGGCGGTGTCTGCCTTGGAGCAGCTCCAAGCACTCGCTGTGGGGTGGGACCCGAACCTTGATGGCGCTAGGGAAGATCGACCAAGTCATGGCCCATCCCAGCGGACCTCCACCGCAGCTCCGCACGTGCTGCCCGCTGAAGACGACGTTCCAGTAAAGGCCGTTAGGATCGGCTCCGAGGCTGCCCAGACGACCCGCATAGCGGGTAACTTGGACAACAAATAGGAACTCACGCTCGTCACCTTCCTCCGGGACAATGTCGATAGATCAAATTGTAGACTCCATGTCAGGTTCCGATCTGCTGTGTTTCCTAGACGCGTATTCTAGTTTCCATCAAATACCTATGTCTAAAGATGATGAAGAACACACTGCTTTTGTAACAGTAGATGGTCTGCATTGTTATGTCTCCATGCCTTATGATCTTAAGAATGCTCTCCCTACTTTTGTACATGCAATGCACAAAACATTTGGGGACCTCATCAAAGACCTGGTAGAGGTGTATTTCGATGACATTGTGGTCAAAATCAAAGACTACGCCTCCTTCCTGGATAGCTTAGCGCAAGTCTTCAGCATACTACGCCTTACGCGCACGATGCTGAACCCCGAAAAGTGTGTCTTCGGGGTCTCTTCTGGGAAGCTTCTTGGATTTCTTGTTTCTCACCATGGGATCGAAGCAAATCTAGAGAAGATCAAGGCAATAGAGTTGATGCGGCCCCCAACACACATCAAAGACGTATAGAAGCTCAGAGGGTGATTGGCAGCCCTCAGCCGGTTCATCTCCAGGTTAGTGGAGCGAGCGCTTCCCTTCTTCAAGATCCTGCGGAAGGCAGACCCCTTTGCATGGACCGAAGAGGCAGAGACAGCGTTCGAGGAGCTCAAGAGGCACCTGACGTCCCTCCCCGTTATGATGGCGCTGGAGCCTGGTGAGCCCTTGTTGCTGTATGTTACTGCAACAACCGAGGTGGTTAGTATGGTCTTAGTCACAGAGCGATTGGAGCCATGCCATCAGCATACACTGCAAGGAGCTCACGGTGCAAGCACCGAGCCTCAGGCCTCGGACCAGGCCGGGGAACCCCTCATGGGAGACTCCGGAAACCTTGGAAGCGCTGAGTCCCATCCCCCGGAGGATGGTGCGGGTCCTTGGAGCCAGGAACCCCAGGACCTGGATCTGGTGCAAGGAGCTTCGAACCTCCAGAACGGAGTCCGGACCGCTCAGAGGCCAGTCTACTACATCAGTGAAGTCCTCCATGAGGCAAAAGCAAGGTATCAGGAGATACATAAGCTGTTGTACGCCGTGTTGATAGCATCGAGGAAGCTCCGACACTACTTTCAGGGCCATAAGATCTCAGTGGTCACCTCCTTTCCACTGAAAACGGTGCTCCACAACCCTAATGCTACCGGCAACATCGCCAAGTGGGCAGCCGAGCTAGCGGAGTTTGAGATCGAGTTCCTTCCTCGGCATGCAGTCAAAAGTCAAGCCCAGGCGGATTTCCTGGCCGAGTGGACTCCATCGCCTAGCAACCCCAAAAGCCCAGTCAGGCGGGACATAGTGTCCGAAGCACCGGTTTTCACTAAAACCACGTGGACGCTTTACTTCGATGGTTCCGCCCGGAAATAGGGGGCTGGGGCTGGAGTGGTGCTCATAGCTCCGACGGGGGAGCAGTTCAAGTATATGGTGCACCTTGGCTTCAAAGCCAACAACAACATGGCAGAGTACGAGGCCCTCATCTACGGGCTGAAGACAACGTTGACCGTCAATGTCTGCCAGCTCCTTGCCAAAGGTGATTCCCAGCTAATTGTCAAGCAGGTCAAAGGGGAGTACAGTTGCAACAACCCCTAGCTGGCAGCGTACTTGCTGCACGTCAGGAAGCTGGAGAAAGATTTTGAAGTCCTGGACCTGTGTCATGTGCCCCGAGCTGACAACTCAGTCGCAGACGACCTGTCAACGAAGACCTCCACAAAGGCACCAGTGCTCGAAGGAGTCTTTGGAAGGACGTTATCTCGACCAACCGCCCAAGCTGCCGAGCCGGGTGAAGGGGGTGAAGCTAGCACCTCGAAGCTAGCAACCCCGGCGAACCTGCAGCCATGGTGCCCGCCAAGGTTCCTATGCGTCTCCAGCAGCTCCGAGCAGCTGGGTGCCCAAGAACCAGAAGCTCAAGGAGGTCCCGATGCATGAATCTCGGAGGTCCGGGACTACTTGAAAGACAACTACCTTCCCGGAGAACATGCACTGGCAGAATGGATTGTGCAGATGGCTAAAAGATACATGCTAGTAGAGGGGATCTCTAGCGGCGTGGCGCCAATGGCATCCTACTGCGATGCATTACCCAAGAATAGGGCTGCGACTTGCTCGCGGGAATCCATGGAGGTGAGTGCGAGAACCACACATTGGCCCGCAAGCTGGTTGGCAAAGCCTTTCGACACGACTTCTACTGGCCCACAGTACTCCAAGGTGCCGCTGACATGGTCAAGAGATGCAAGGTGTGCCAGTTCCATGCCAAGCAGATCCACACACCAGCTCAAGCGCTGCAGATGATCCCTCCCTTGTGGCCATTCACCATGTGGGGACTGGACATCCTGGGACCTTTCCCAAGAGTCGTCGGAGGATTCCGGCACCTCTATGTCGCCGTAGATAAGTTCACCAAATGGCCAGAAGCCACCCCAGTCGTCACCATTAACAAGCAATCAGCAGTGAAGTTCATCAAGTCGATCGTCTGCAGGTTCGGAGTCCTGAACAGAATTATCACTGATAACGGGACCCAGTTCACGAGTGCGGCATTCCAAGAATACTGTGAGGACCTTGGAATCTAAGTTTGTTACGCATCTTTCGCCCATCCCGAGAGCAATGGGCAGGTAGAGAGGGCAAACGCTGAGATTCTCAAGGGCCTCCAGACTCGTACATACTCAAGCCTCGAGAGGCATGGTGCAAATTGGGTGGATGAGCTTGTCGGTACCCCGCAGACCGGGTACCCCCGCACACAAGGAGAAAACGGCTAAGGACTTGGCCTCTACTTAAGAGGCCAAATCCGAGGCTGCCACGTCATGGAGGGAAGGACCAGATCCTACCTCTCCGCCAGGGAGGGCTCCCGGGCTGCCGCGTGGCCGGCAGAACCGCACCCTCGCCTCCCCGTTGAGTCAGGATCCGAGCGTGCCACGTGGCCAATCGGAACCTCGGGGCTAGGCCCGCTTCCTCGCAAAGAAAGGCACCAGAACTACCATGTGGCCCGCAGGGCTCAGCCACCACCCCTCCACAGGGGTGGGCTCCGGTTGCGCCGCGTGGCCTGTACCATTGAGTGCTCGACTCCCCACAGAGGCAGGCTCCGGCGCAACCACATGGCGGACGGCCAACTCAGTGCGGTAGGATGCTGCAGTAAAGGAAGGCGTGTGCTGATCGAACAGGCATTAAAGTACGCGCGCCTTCCCAGGCGAAGGGGAGTCACGCATGCGTAAGTCAAGGATCCAGTGTCCTGTCTTGTCCAAGTAGCCGGTACAGACCCACGCCGCAAGACGGACGAATGGGCTGCAAGGACAAGACGGGCGGGATGTGCACCACCATCATCACCAACTATGTGTAGCCCTGGCGCACGACGCGGCGGGACGGCGCATTGACGTCCCTGACAAAGGTAAGTAGATAGCATTTAATCTTAGATCTTGTATAGGATTTGGCTCTCCCCGGGACCACCTGTCGGGGCCTGGGGCCCACCTTGTGACTGCATAGTCCTTGGACTATAAAAGGACTCTGCAGACGACCTTCACGGGGCATCGAAAAATCAGACCAAGGCTCATACATGCTCAAGCAAAGGAATACACAAACACTCCCGTGGACGTAGGGTGTTACGCTCTGACGGCCCGAACCACGTAAACCCCCTGTGTTCACCATCTTGTTGCGCTCAATCTCCTAGGACTAGCCCTCGTGAATCCAAAGAACCTCCGTGGGCTGCTCTCTAAACAGGTCCGGGGGAAGTGTCGTTTAAGACCTTCGTCAGAGCTGCTATACGCGCTGTGGGCTAGCCAGACATCAACAAGCCAGGCTACGGGAGAAACGCCCTACTTCCTGGTGTACGGGGTGGAGGCCGTCCTTCCCCCAGAGATCACCATGGGCTCCCCTCATGTCCGGATATACGACAAAGCCACGCAGAACCAGTTCCGGCGTGAAGATATGGACCTCGTCGACGAGGGACGCATACGAGCAGACCTCCGAAACACACGGTATAGGAAAGCGCTCCGACGCTACCATCAACGGACCGTGCAAAGTTGGGAGCTCAAGGTGAATGACCTGGTCCTGCGACGTCTGCTTTCTCGTGAAGGGACAAACAAACTCTCCCCCAAGTGGGAGGGTCCCTTCTGGGTTACAGAAGTTTGTCGCCCAGGGTGTGTTCGCCTAGCTACAGAGGATGGGCAACCAGTGCCCAACCCATGGAATATAGACACCTCCGTAAGTTTTATCCATAGCCAGTGGAAGGACATTTTATTTCTTTTTGTTATAAAGTTAGCATAGCGTTTAGAGACAACACTTGGGTTAACTAAGGCGGGGGGGGGGGGGGGGTGAGCTCCGAGTATATGCCTTGCTCGGCATGGTGTGGTACCCTCAGAAGGTACACTAAGCTCCTGCCACCCAGACCGGGTCGTTCCCCCTGTAAAGTCTGTTCTCTCCTATGAGCATTATAATGAAAAGATGTTTGCCTTACCTTGAAATTCCTTGTTCATTTGAAATTATATTTAGTTATTATGAATGATGTCACACATTTTCCATTAGCTCATCACCTAGCGTGGGTGCGGTCAATTTTTCCTTCATCTCTGCAATAGTGGGAGTGTTGCTGTCCGTTTGCCGGCGCGCCACTTTGGGTGCCTGCTAAGTGTCCGAAACCTCCGAACCCACCCTCGCGTGTGGCAGGAAACAGGTTCCGGGTACGGGGACGCTGAGTTAGTCAAGCCCCCACGACGGCAACGGAATGTAAGACAAGCGACACTAATAGAGTGTGGGTAAAAGATTGACTGGAGAGCGGAATTACCTTTTATCTATCATGTGCGCAGGTTCCTAAGGTACAACGCTAAATAAACCACTCTTGTACCTCCGATGGCGAACGGCCACCCCACCGAGAGTAGGCTCGGGGATCCTCCGTCGGCGTCCTCTACATCAACAACGGGCAATGTCAGAGCTCCTAAGCTCCGGCAATTACAGGAGACACGATGTCGACGTCTTACCACGATCATGGGTGTCGCTAGAGCTCCTAAGATCCGACAACCCTAGAGGGCCAGGCAGTGGCGTCTCCTATGTAGATCATGGGTGTTGCCGGAGCTCCTAAGGTCCGACAACCCCAGGGGGCCGACGGTGGCGCCTCCCACATAGACATTGGGTGTCGTCGGAGCTCCTAAGCCCCGACAACCCTAGGGGGCCGTTGTTCCCGAAGAGAGTGTTAGTTCCTTTTGGTATATGTTCACAATCAAAATTACGTACATCTACCAGGGGCAGGACACAAAAATATCAGAGCCGAAAATCAAGAGGACTTCATTCATTAAAAGATTATCTTACAAAATCGGAAGCATACAGGCGGGAGCAAGAAAGGAAAGGCCTAAGTCCTACGGATAGCTGAGGCAACAGCTTGAGCGACCCCCTGAACGCTCTCCCGTGCAACATTCAGCTCTTCCTCGATCGCCCCTTCGACTGCTAGACTCAGGGGGAAGTGGGGGTCCCGACTCCGGTAACATGTTAACACGTACTCGGCAACGGTCTTGGTTATGGACCTCCCCTTCGTCTCCAGCTCGTCCGCGACGATGTCGACCACTGCATCGAGCTTGCTGCCAGCGGAGCTAAGAGCCACCAGCGCTTCATTTAGATTCGGCGCTGGGTTGGCCGGATGTACCTGGCTGAAGCCAAAAGGTGTCAGTGCTCCGTCGGCCCGTCCTAGGAAGTCCCACACTCGCTGGGACTCGACCGCTCTCGAGCTCCGCAACTCCTCCAGAGCCCTCCCGGAGGCCGCCAGTTCTGCACCCTCCTTTACAAGGCGTTCGGCCTCTTGCCGTGCTGCTGGATGCTCTTGGCTAGCTGCCGCTCGAGATCAGCGAGCTCCGACTCCTTGAGGAGGATGCGGTTCCGACGCTCCGCCAAGTCTTCCTCCCGGCCCCGAACTGTATCCTCTCTGGCGGAGACATCGACCTCTCACTTGTTGAGGCTTTGCCCCCGTTCCCACAGCCTATCCTCCTCGAGCTTGCACCGCGCTTCAAATATCTCGTGACACTCTGCCAAGCTCTGCTCACCCGCCGACAACTTCTGGTAGAGCTCCTCTTCTCGCCGACCCAGGTCCTTCCGCTTCTCGGCGAGTTCAGCCTTGCCCAAGTCCAGCTCCTGGCGACGCTTTTGGAGGGTCTCATGCCAGGCGATTAGTCCCCCTTGGCGCTAGTCTGCAGCTCTGTGGCACTCCACGACATCTTCGTATATCTTATGTGCCTCCACATCGAGAGCTTTGAGGGTAGCCTCTCTCACGTTGAGAAGCTCACCTTGCTTGACCAGTCGGGTTTCCTCGCCCTTGACCCATTCTTCTCGTTGACGGAGCCTATTGTGCTCCTCCTCCAAGGCCTTGCAGCTGTGCTCGAAGGACACATCAACCTGCTGCAGGCTAGAGCGGGCGTTGTCGATAGCCAATTATAGGGAAATGGGCGCCGGATCAGATGGGAGCATTGCCTCCCTCATCGCCATCAGGACGTCCGCCGTCACACGGGAGGGGCTCCCCCTTGAAGGCGGCGGCACCCGCGGGCTTGAGGCACCTAGGGTGTCCTCTGAGAGTCCCGTAGCGCTGGCAGCGCGAAGGAGAAGGTTGGCTGGAGCAGCGTTGGTCTCCGCTGGACCCGCCAGCGCAGCCACGGACACTTCCGGTTCAGACTCCGACACCAGAGAGTCAGGATGAGCTTCTGGAACCTCTATGGCACGCAGCCCAAACACAGGTGTGCCAGACGCCGCCGACTGGGGCACCAGAGCCTCAACTACCCTCAGCGCAGGAACAAATGCTTCAACGACCATCGAGTCGCCCACCACAACCCCTGCAGTGGTTGGCGTGGGGGCCGACTCTTCCACTACTTCCGGCCCGCCGATCGGGCCTCTACCGCATCTAGCGTGGGGGCCGGCCCATCAGCTACACCCGGCTGAGGCATCGGAACCTCCTTGGAAGATACCATGGGGGTCGGTCCTTCGCTGGCTCCCCGCGCCGGGGGTGAAACTTCCACCGACTCCAGAACTGTGCCGGCACCCGGCACCCCCGCCGGGATCTCAGGGGCCTCAGGGGCTATTGGCTCCGACACCGGAGCCCCAGCCCCATGTCAACGACCGGAGCCCTCGCCTCTGGTGCAACCGCACCAGAGGTCGGAGACGCCCCCAGATCGTTCGGAGCCTCCACATTCATTTGTTTAGGTGCAAGAGCTGGAGCTGAGGCGCCTGCGTGATCAGTCTCCTGTGCGGCCGGTGGAGTGGCTGTCGTCTCCCCCTTCTTGGAAGAGCTGACCATCCAAGATAGAAACGTTTAAAGGGTGACCTGACCCAAAAATAAATCGAAGTAAGGGTTCAGCTGTTTACCTTGGGAAGCCCAAGTACTGTAGAGAAAGAGTTGCTTCTGAGCAGGGCCGGAGCCAGAGCCCGATGGTCCCAGCATGGCCGGAGCCCCAAGTCTCCCAGGAGCTTGGGTTGGAGCCAGAGCTTCCCCGGCCAGAGCGACCCCCATTGGGGGGTGGTGGGGGGTGGGGGGGGGGGGCGCCAGAACTCAGATTCGTGCTTAGCGCCGAGGTGGGAGGTGGTCCCCCAGAACTGGTGAGGTCTCGGAACTGGGTGAGTCAGGCTTCCGGAGGTCCCGACGTGACTCCTGTCACCTCGGACCAGCTTCCTCTTCCGCTTAGAAGGCTCCGCCGGAACCTCGCCCTTGCCAGAGCTAGCAGCTTCACCTCCCCGGCTTGGGGGAGCTGGGGTTGACTTCCTAGAGGCCCCAGCTGCAGTGGTTGTGGGTGGAGCATACCTTGTCACAACCCCAATGTCATCCAACCTTGGCATTAGCTTCCGGAGCTCCTGGCAGAAATCAGGAGGCAAGTTCAGGGGAGGGAAGGATCTCGGAGGTGTCACGGAGTCGAGCGAGATGCTCGGTTTGCTCTGGAACTTCTTCAGTAGCTCCTTCAGTGCTTCGTCTCGCACTTGGGTGTCAGCATCATGCGGTGTGAATGTCCACGCAGTTCGTTCTATGAACTTCAGTGGTGCCCATCTGTTCCTCAGGAAGTTCCCGAAGACCACCTGGGGTGTCAATCCACTGGTGACACAACCTTCAATCCTCACCACAACGGGCTTGTACGCCGCCGACAGCTTCGGAAGCTCGTTCTAGAGGTCGGTATCCACATTTGGGAGGCTCTCTGGCAGGTCCAGCTTCTCGTGCCAGTTCACAGTGATGATCACCCACTCCTTCTTCCAATCGTCCCATTTGCCGGAGGAAAAGGTGTCCAAGTACTTGAAAGGGCACCGCTTCTGCTTCACGAAGTAGTATAGCCCGACCATCTCGTTCCCCTTCCCGGTGGTCTGTAGGGTGAAGATATTCCGAAAGAGCTCTAAGCTGGGTCGCACCCCCACCCACATCTCGCAGAAGTGGACTGAATGTCGCCTATAGGGGGGTGAATAGGCAATAATACCTGAAATCACTTAATCAAAAAGGATTAGATTCCTGTGGCCAGACTAGTCCGCTCAGCACAGTGTAGAAACCCTAAAACTTGATTTCTACAAGTTGTTTGCGTAATTAAAGTTCACCAAAGAGATAGGCAATGTGTAGCAAACTTGTAAAGCTCGGATTGTAAGGTTTAAACACTTAGATTACAAGTTTACAATAATGATCAAAGTGTAGGGCAATAAGAGCGAGATGAACCCTAGTAGCAATACTAGTGATCACGAAAAGCGAACGACAAGTGAAACGAGATCTATCTTGTGGTTCAGCTCCACGAAGAAGCCTACCTTCACATTGAGAAGTCCACACAAGGATCAGGTCTCACTTGACCCTTCTCTCACCAAGCCATCATGATGGCTGACTTGGTTTCCACTATATCAATAGGTAATCACCAAGTTTGATGGGGCTGCTCACAACTTGAGGCTCCCACAAATCAATATAATGAGGAGCACACGAAGATCAACTCACACAAGCCACAAAACACAACACAATGTGCAAGAGATCAAACCGAGAGCCAAAGCGCGATGATCTTCCTTTACTCTCCTCCCCAAACCCTAACCTCTTCAAGATTTGCTCTTAGAGGGTTAGTAGGACGAGTAGAAGGGTTTGGAAGGATCTAGGATGCTTGTGGCGGTGCTAGGGTTCAAGACTTGTTCAAATGAGCCCGGGGGTCCTCTTTTTATAGAGGTCTCGAGCCCCTTTTGCTTACATCAGCAAAGGGGCGGACTAGTCCGGCGTTAGACCCCGGACTAGTCCGGCCCTATGGGACCACTGACCTCTGGTCAGTTCCTGACAACTGCCACACTGAGCAACGATCGTCACGCTATCCGCCAAATTTCCAAATTCAAACGGTCACTAGACAATGGACTATTCCGGTCCAGAACAGACTAGTCCGAAGTGGAACAGAACCATTTGACCCATCCCAAAACGGACTCTTCTGGGTTGGCGCGGACTAGTCCGACCACAGGGGTAGACTAGTTCACCCCCCTAGGGTTTCTCTCGTTTAATCTCACTAAGTCTCAAACGGACAAGTCCGAACTTCTCCAGAGAGCTTTAGTCCATCCAAAAACGGACAAGTCCGGACTTTTCAACTTAGCTCCAAATTCACTCAGATTCACTCCAGAGACATTTGGTCCATCTCAAAATGGACTTGTCTGCCATGGCCGGACTAGTCCGGCCTCCTAGGGTTTTTCTCATTTTAGGCTTCTCACTTAGGTTTTCCTCTAAACCACCACTTTGAGCCTCTTGGTATGATCTCAATGCACATGACACATCAACCCTCTCACATGATATGGCTCATAGCTCAATATCATAGAAACCCTGATTTCTACGCTTGAGTCTTTGACGCCCGTTTTCTTCTTTTCCTTTTTGAGGGTCTTCATCACATTTCAATCCTTGTACCTATGCTTAAGATCAACTTAGCTTATTAGCCTCTTAATTGTCATCATCAATCATCCAAAACCCAAGGGGATGCCTAGATGCACTTTCAATCTCCCCCTTTTTGGTGAATTGATGACAACACATTAAGACTTCAACAATAAAAATAATAATTTGTTTTCATAACATGTATTTGTATGAGTGACTCCCACTCAATGTATGCATCATGAGTAAGAGAGGTTGAGAGAGTTCTCATACATATACATGTTATGGTGGGTGCCTAAGTGATGTGTTCATAAAGTGTGATAAGTCAATGATTATGCAAGATAGACATGTAAATAAGTCAACACATCGCAAATATAGGCAAGATACATGAATACATAGATTAAGTCTTACAATACAACTTGAAATGAGTTTTAAAACATAAGTCCTTCATAGGATCAATACTCTCACACATTAATCTATCTTATCTCTTCCCCTTCATCTCATTCCCTCTATCTCTCCCCCTAGATCTAAGTGCCCATCCAAGCTATCTCCAAGCAATCTCTCCCCCTTTAGCATCAAGACACCAAAAAGGAAAAGAAGAGAGGAAAGGGCCCTTAGGTCTACTCATCGTCGGAGTCGGAGTCGTCATCGCCGCCTTGGCACTCACTGTCGCTCTCCGTGGCCTCCGAGTCAAGATGTGCCTCATCATCATCAGTCGGGGCCGCGATGGAAGTGCCGACTTCTCTAAACTGAGCGAGCTCCTCGGTAGTGAACTCCGGAAAGGAAGTGAGCTCATCATCGCTCTCCTCGGCGGGGGACATTGGAATGTCCAGCTTGTCGCACATCGCCTTGAGATACTTCTCATTGCAACACTCCATTCGACGTTGCCGAATTTCCGTCTTCCGGCAAGAGGAGAAAACAACCTTAAAGCATTTTAAGAATCCACTCCCGCATTGTGTCGAAGGCGGAGGTGGTGGAGGAGATGGCACGAAGCGAGATGAAGAAGCGGGAGGATCCACATTCTTCCTCCTAGGAGCAGCCGGCTCCGGATGAGGGAGTTGTGGTCGAAGCCTCCAGTGAGTGATATCTTTCTTGAATGTGACCCCGAAGATCTTCTGATCATGTACATAATGTACAGAGCGTATCCACATGATCGATTGGGGGTGTGAGAGATGTTGAAGATGTCATCAAAGATATAGTCCACCACATTGAAGCGGACATCTCCATCGATTAGCACCATCAAGTGCCTCAAGTTGCCTTGTATATTTTCCGCATCTCCATCCTTGGGGGCAATGGTGTTTCTGAGGACCCGGTTGCGCACACTATAGAAGAACTTGATGTTTCTGATGTGACCGACCTCATACTGTGCATGACTTGGATACATATACTCCAAGGTGTCCTGATCAACTGGCTTCAGATTTAAAATGATGATCTCATTATCCAGTTGGTCCTCCAAGTCAAGCAAGTGAGCAAACTCCCAATAGATGGTGGAGTACTGCTCGTCATGAGTCATCCAGGTAATCCTCCTGTCCCTATTGGTGTGGAAATATAAGGTGGAGTAGAATTGAGTGATGACTTCCATATTCCAGTCATACTGGAAGGCCATGAACTTCTTCAAGACATGCCTCTCGACTGTCTCAATCACAGCATTGAAGGCTTGATGATCTTTCTGGGCCATGTAGTCCGAGTCTATCCACTGAGCGTCTGTGACAGGGGTCTGCTTGGTCATATAGACCGTCCTGTAGTAGTCATAGTGGAAGTCACACCAGAACCGAGGATCCACTGTGCTCCTGTCATGCTGATATACATTGATCTTCCTCAGCTTGCGTGCCTTCTCAGCTCCCTTGCCCTTGAATATGTTGGCATCAAAAGCAGCTACACGATTTGGGTTCCGTGCAGGAGAAGACATCCTCAACGGGCCAATGGGTTGAGGGGCACCCTTCTTGACTTTGCTTGCAGCCTTCTTGGCCACAATCACCCTCTTATTGGGTGCAACATCAACAGGGGACATGCCTTTGTCTTTGGAGGTCCTTGCCTCCTGGGACTTAGCTTGCTCACCCAAGGTCACAAGCTGCTTTCTTTTAGGGGCTGCCTCGACAGCAGCAGAGTTGTGCTCCTCTCACTGCATCTTCTTTGCCCTCTGGGAGGCAAAGTACGCAACTGCCATCTTTTGATCCTCTCTTTGCTTCTGGCGAAAGAGAGCTTGCTTCTCCACTTCGGTCTCGGAGTCGGAAGGAGGGACATATTCATTGTCCGACATGGTTGCTGACAAGAGAAGCAAAGAAATGTGTATGAGTCAAGGAAGTTAAGGGGTAGAGGTAGAATTCACAAAACCAACCTAGGTTAGGGTTTTCACTGTGTAACCTGGACTTGTCCGCCTAGGGGCCGGACTAGTCCGCACTAAGTCGGACTTGTCCGCCCTTTGGTTGGACTAGTCCGATTCACACAACAAGAACCCTAATCTAGGAAAATTTTGCAAAAACTACGGATCCTACTACAAAGATGGAGCTACATGATCACATTAATGTGTACAACAACATTTGTGAAGAAGTTTCTATTAATGGATCCAAAAGAATTGAATTTCAAGGATTTTGGAGTTAGGTCAAAAATACCTCTTCAAATCTTCGATTCGATGAAATGTGAGTGAGGAATCGGCCTACGATGCTTGGTTAAAGGTTCCTAAGCACCTTAGGGCTTCAATCCACCGATTGGAATCAAGATTTTGTAGAGGGAATAAAAAATCGCCATTTGGGAGACGATTTTCGAGTGTTTTTGGAGAGAGAGTGTTTGAATGGAAGTGTAGAGGCCGAGAGCTCCCTAGGGAGGTTAAGTCCCCAGAGGACAGACTAGTCCGGTCAGGGACCCGGACTTGTCCGGCCTCCGGACTGGGTCCGGACAACCTGGACCACCAGACTAGTCCGATCAACTGGAGCGGACTAGTCCGGTCCGAAGACCTAAAACTCCTATATATTTAGTTTTGAGTGGAGATTTGATCATTTTGGACTATATTTCACAAAAGATCTTTGTAAATATGGTCAGTAAGCAATCAACAATCAAACTATGACCATGATTCACAAGGATTCAATAATTTTAAAATAATTTGTGGAAAATTGAGGAGGATGAGTTTTTTGCAAGCATGTGTGAATTTTGAGTATGACAATCAGATGTGCAAGACTTAAGCCACATTTCGAGAATCTAGGATATTTAGCTCACTCCTAAGTTCACAAAACCTTTTCTCATCTAAGGGCTTGGTAAAGATATCGGTCAATTGTTTATCGGTTCTCACATGGGAAATTGCAATGTCCCCTTTGATGGAGTGATCTCTCAAGAAATGGTGGCGAATATCGATGTGCTTGGTTCTTGAGTGTTCAACTGGATTGTGGGCTATTTTGATGGCACTCTCATTGTCACATAGGAGAGGGATATGGGGCAAGTTTATGTCATAGTCCCTAAGAGTTTGTCGCATCAAAAGAAGTTGTGCACAACAACTTCCGGCGGTGGAAAGTGCAATGGAGTTTTGTTTCTTTGAGGACCAAGACACTAGAGATCTACCAAGGAATTGGCAAGTTCCCAATGTACTCTTCCTATCAACTTTGCACCCTGCATAGTCTGCATCGGAATATCCAATGAGGTTAAACTTAGAGCCTTTAGGGTACCAAAGTCCTAGGCTTGGTGTGTGAACCAAATATCTAAGAATTCTCTTAACGGCGGTCAAATGACACACCTTAGGAGCGGCTTGAAATCTAGCACACATACACACACTAAGCATGATATCGGGCCTAGATGCACATAAGTATATCAATGAGCCTATCATGGAACAATATACCTTTTGGTCCACACTTGGACCATCTTCATTGAGATTGAGATGCCCAGTGGTTGCCATAGGAGTCTTGATGGGTTTGGCCTTGTCCATGTCAAACTTCTTGAGTATATCTTGTGTGTACTTGGTTTGACTAATGAACGTGCCTTTCTTGATTTGCTTCACTTGAAAACCTAAAAAGAACTTCAACTCCCCCATCATGGACATCTCAAATCTTTCCGTCATTATCTTGGAAAACTCATCACAAAAAGCTTTGTTAGTAGAACCAAATATAATGTCATCGACATATATTTGGCAAACAAACAATCATCATTGAAGTGCTTAGTGAATAAAGTATAGTCTGCCTTCCCAATTTTGAAACCATTTTGAGTTAGAAAGTCTCTAAGGCACTCATACCAAGCTCTAGGAGCTTGTTTGAGTCTATAGAGAGCCTTGCGCAATTTGTACACATGGTTTGGGAATTCTTCATCTTCAAATCCGGGGGGTTGCTCCACATACACCTCTTCCTTGATTGGACCATTGAGGAATGCGCTCTTGACGTCCATTTGGTATAGCTTAAAATCATGGTGAGTAGCAAAGGCAAGTAATATACGAATTGATTCAAGCCTAGCTACGGGAGCAAAGGTTTCTTCAAAATCCAAACCTTTGACTTGTGAGTACCCTTTGGCCACAAGTCGTGCCTTGTTCCTTGTAACCACTGTGTTCATCTTGTTTGTTGCGAAACACCTATTTGGTGCCTACAACATTTGCATTAGGCCTCTTCACAAGCTCCCATACTTGATTTCTCTCGAAGTTGTTGAGCTCTTCTTGCATGGCCATCACCCAATCCGGATCTCGTAGTGCTTCTTCAACCTTGTGGGGCTCCAAGGAAGAAACAAAAGAGTAATGTTCACAAAAGTTTGCAATACGAGATCAAGTAGTTACCTCCTTGGAGATGTCTCCAAGTATGTTGTCAACGAGATGGTCCCGTTGGATGCTTTGATGAACTCTTGGGTGTGGCACTTGAGGTCTTGATTCATCATCTTGGTCTTCCATATTCTCATTGTCTTCCCCTTGATTGATGCCTCCATTTTCATCTTCTCGGAGCGCATCTTGGGGGAACTTGACATGTGTAGGATGGTCACTTGCATCTTGAGGTTGTTCTTGTGGTCGTATATCTCCAGGTGCCATCCTTCCTATCACCACTTGTGGAGCTTCTTCTTGATCTAGCACATGACGATCAACTTGCTCCACTTGAGAGCCATTAGTCTCATCAAACACTATGTCACGTGCTACATCAACAATCCTAGAGGATTTGTTAAAGACACGATAGGCATAAGTGTTTGAGTTATAGCCAAGCAAGAAACCCTCATCGGACTTAGAAGCAAACTTCAAAGTCCTAGGCTTCTTGTTAAGAATGTAGCATTTGCTCCCCAAAACACGAAAGTAAGAGATGTTGGGCTTGTTACCGGTTAGGAGCTCATATGACGTCTTCTTAAGTATGCGGTGAAGATACAACTGGTTTATGACATGGCAAGCGGTGTTAACCGCTTCCACCCAAAACCGGCCCGACGTCTTGTACTCATCAAGCATGGTTATTGACATCGCATTAAAGTCCTATTCTTCCTGAATGTGGCCTAGAGGGGGGTGAATAGGCCTTTTTGAAAATCGTCGGATCCTGCAACACTTAACAACCAGTTCAAAACCAGAGGAATCGGACTAGTCCGGTAAAGTGCGGACTAGTCCGGTGTATATGGACTAGATTGATTAGGTTTGATCGATTAACTTTGTTCTTCAATATATGCAGCGGAAGTATACGATTAAACAAAGTGTCACAAGTTTATGAATCAGGTTATATCATAAATCAAACTTATACTTGATATTTCAATATAAAGTAATCAATATCAGTTTGTAACCCTAGATTGATATAAAGTAAGAACAATGAACACAACAGAGAACACAAGAGATTTATCCCGTGGTTCGGTTCCCACAAAGGCAACCTACATCCACGTTGAGAAGTCCACAAAAGGACCGGGTCTTCTCCAACCCTACCCTCGTCGGATCGCCACGAAGGCCAATCCTCTTCCACTTATCTCAAAGGGGTGAATAACCGAATTCAAGGGGCTTTCTCACACGTTGAGAGCTCCCTTGGATTACAACACAAAATACCACCAAGAACACACTCAAAAGATTACAATTAAAACGCAGGAGTGTGTTAGAGAACCAAACCAAGAGCTCAATGTGGTGTTGAATGTGTCTCTCCAATGAACTAGAGTGAATCCTCAAAGGATTGATCTTTGTTGCACTTAATTTTGTGGAGAGATGTGGTTTTTGAGGCTCTTGGGAGGTGTGACGGCGCTAGGGTTCGAGAGTTTGTAAAATATAGTCGTACAACTCTATTTATATGGGTTTCAAAAAGTGCACGTTAGGGTACAGAAAGATCGAACTAGTCCCTGGTGGTCACCGGACTAGTCCGGTGTGCTGTGTGTAGCAAACCCTAAGTTTTCCGAAATATCGAACTAGTCCGGCTAGGAATGGACTTGTCCGATTTCGCTACTGGAAATCTTCGGACTAGTCCAATAGTCATCGGACTTGTCCGGACATGTGAAACCCTAAGTGTATAGGATGACAAGTCCGCACTTGGAGGACTTGTCCAATTCAGATCAGAGGGTATTTCGGACTAGTCCATGCAAACATCGGACTTGTCCGATTTGGATCAGAAAGAATATCGGACTAGTTCGGTTGTGATCGGACTTGTCCGATTTTGTGTGACTTGTGAAGTGTTTTGAGGACTTGTCTGCACTGGGGAGGACTAGTCCGATTCTAGTAAAAAAGGATATCGGACTAGTCCGATGGATATCGGACTTGTCCGATTGCATGCGGAAAGGATATCGGACTACTCCGGTGTTAGTCGAACTAGTCCGGTCATGTGTAACTTTGTGCAATGTGTGTGTTAAGTTGTGATTGAGCTCTTGGGATGTGTTTTCTTAACACACTCCATACACAATGATCTACTATTTTTCTTCCTTGAGCTCATTTCCACTTTGCTCCTCATTCTTCCTTCTTTTTGGCACTTTGCTCATTTTCCTATTAAAATCCTGCACTCATCTCAACAAAGAGGTTAGGATCCCAATTGCTTGTCATAAATCATCCAAAACCCACAAGGGAGTCCTAGATGCACTTTTACTTCCTCTCGGTCACCCCATTTTTTTGAGGGGAGTAGGGGGCCGAGAACTCATGCTTGATGCCCTCTTCATCCAAAAATTCTTCAACTTGAGTATTCTTGAATTCGGTGCCATTGTCACTCCTTAAGGTCTTGATACTCAAGGACAACTCTTTTTGAGCTCTCTTCAAGTATCTCTTGAGAACACCTTGAGTCTCGCTCTTGTCATGCAAAAAGAATACCCAAGTGAAACGTGAAAAAAGTCATCAACAATAACAAGACCATATTTGTTACCACCAATACTAATGTAGGCGATTGGACTGAAGAGATCCATGTGTAGAAGCACCAATGGTCTTGATGTTGTCATAATGTTCTTGGATGGATGTGGTGCTCCAACTTGCTTTCTGGCTTGACATGCGCTACATGGCCTATCCTTTTCAAACACAACATTCTTTAAACCACAGATGTGCTCGCCCTTAAGGAGTTTTTGCAAATTCCTCATCCCAACATGGGCTAGCCTTCTATGCCAAAGCCATACCATGTTAGTTTTTGCAATTAAGCATGTATCAAGTTGGGCTTTATCCGCGGAGAAATCCACAAGATAGAGCTTTCCCTTGAGTACACCCTTAAAGGCAATTGCGCCATTGCTTCTCCTTGTGACGGTCACACCCTCATTAGTGAATAAACAGTTATAACCTTTGTCACATAGTTGTGATATGGACAAGAGGTTATAATCAAGTGAATCAACATGTAAGACATTTGAAAGGGTATGATTAGGGGATATATCAATTTTACCGGTGCCAAATATTTTTTTTTCTTGGCTATTGTCCCCAAAATAGTTTCCTTCACTTGGATCTTCATTTAGCTCATACTCCACAAACATGTTCCTCTCTCCGGTCATATAATTTGTGCATCTACTATCAAGAACCCACTTGGTCCCACCGGAGGAGTATGCCTACAAGAAAGATTTAAGCCTTGGCTTTAGCTACCCAAGCGGTGTTGGGTCCTTTGATGTTAGTCAAGAGCATTTGGGCACCCACACACAAGGTTTGGGACTTTTGCGGTGTGGCCCAACATACCTAACATATGCCTTTCCAAGCTTGTTACTCAATAAAACATATGAAGCATCGAAATCATGGAACAATGGATGAGATTATTTCTTAGGCATTTTAGATGTAGTAGCAATGTTCTTTCCTTTATTGTTGTATCAGCCTCCTTTGACAAAAACAATCAAGTCTTTTCCATTCTTGAGAGTTTTGGCGTTTTGCCTCATCCCCCTAGAATAATCAAGACCATCCTTGACAAGGGGATGTTTTGTGTTGGTATATGCACTACATGCATATGCCACCTTCTCCTTGTCAAAGATGCCACCCTTAGGTGCTTGATTGGTTTGCGCCAACTTTAGCTCATCTTTAAGATTTATGATTAAGTTTGAGCATTTACAAGGTTGAGATGCTTCCGATTTAGTATTTGTGGAAGGTGAGCTTGTAGAGGAAGAAGGTGCATTGACCTTGAGAGACTTCACTTGCGTCTCAAGGATCTTGTTAGCTTGTGTCAAACTAACAAGTTCATCCTTGAGCACAATTGTAGTGTTCTCAAGGTTTGAGCAAGTCTCCTTGCTCAAAGCGAGTTCACGCTCAAGTGCCTTGCTTCTTTCTCTTTCAAGCTCCAAGAGCTCCTCAACCTCTTGACATCTCTCCTTTTGTTGGATGAGCATGTCCTCTTGACGGTTGATGATTTCTTCCTTCTCAAATATATTTTCCATTAACAATCTCAATCTCTTCAAGGTGCTTTTGCTCATGTCTTTAAGCATATGCTCACTTTTACTACTACTATCAAAGTCATCATGAGAAGAAATTGAAGAAGAGGATTTAGATTTAACCTTCTTTCTTCCCTACTTGGCCATGAGACATGTTGGCCTTGAAGTCTCCAAGCTGGGGAAGAGCTTGTTCTCCGCTGTTGTCTTCTTCATAGCAATAGTTGCTATCTTCTCATCTTCATCGGAGGAGGATTACTCATTTGAATCCCACTCCTTTCCAGGGTGGGCATGTCCGAATTGCTTTTTCTTCTTGAAGTACTTCTTGTCTTTGGACTTGCCCTCCTTCTTCTTCTTGATTTCTTCATGTGGGCAATCCACAATGAAGTGGCCATATTCTCTGCAATTGTAGCAAGCCCTTTTTGATCTTGTCTTGGGCTTGTCTTTGCTTCTTCTTTCATTTTGGTAGCTCCCCCTCCTTCTAAACATCATCTTAAAGTTGTTGATGAAGAGAGATTCATCCTCATCGGTGTCAGGACTCTCTTCATCACTTTCTTCCATTTCCTGTGATCTTGAGGACGTTAATGCAACATCCCTTTTCTTGGAGGAGGACAGCTTTTGTAGATCATTTTAGAACATCGCTTCTTGCTCCATCATCTCATGGTTGATGATTCTTCCTAGCACTTCTTCGGGAGTCATCTTGTGGAAGCCCATACTTTCACGAATTAGTGAGCAAAGAGTGACATTTCGAGGCATGAATGCTCGAATCATCCTCTTCACCACCTCGTGGTCGGTCCACCGGGTGCTTCCATATGACCGACTCTTGTTGATGAGAGTCTTGAGGCAGTCATACTTATCTTGGGAAGATTCACCCTCCATGTGGTGAATCTTCCTAGCTCTCCTTTGATCATCTCAATCTTTGCCTCCCTAATGACGCGGTTGCCTTCGTGCGCCGTCTTGAGGGTATCCCAAATCTCCTTGGCAACCTCCAACCCTTCAATGCGGTTGAACTCCTCACAAGTCAATGAGGAGGTAATCACTCCAACGGGTTGAGCATTGCGATGTAGAAGGACAACTTGCTCCGGAGTGATGTCTTCCTCATTCTTCGGAAGGTGAACACATGTTATCACAATTTGCCACGATATAGGGTTTAAGGAAATGAGGTGCATCTTCATATTATTCTTCCACATAGAATAATCATTTCCGTCAAATTGAGGAGGTTTGCCAATGGGAATAGATAAATAATGGTTGCTCGCGGTAAGTTGCTCATAATTGTAAGGATATCGGGAGTAGTCTTGTGAGCTACTCCCATTGTCGATGTTGACCGGAGCAATTGACTTGACCTCCTTCTTGGGCACGTTGAGCTTCTCACGAAGCCGTGCTTTGAGCATCCAAACTTATTCGTCATCATTCGGATCATCTTTAAGAACATCGATGTTCTTCGTCTTGGTGTCATCGACGACCACCGGAACTTCGTTGCCACCCCTTCCGGCCATTACTTCTCCGAGTTGTTAGACTCTTGGAGAGAAGCTTACTCTGATACCAATTAAAAGTCGCCTAGAGGGGGTGAATAGGCAATAATACCTGAAATCACTTAATCAAACAGGATTAGATTCCTGTGGCTGGACTAGTCTGTACAGGGCCAGACTAGTCCGCTCAGCACAGGGTAGAAACCCTAAAAATTGATTTCTAAAAGTTGTTTGCAGAATTAAAGTTCACCAAAGAGATAGGCAATGTGTAGCAAACTTGTAAAGCTCAGATTGTAAGATTTAAACACATAGATTGCAAGTTTACAATAATTATCAAAGTGTAGGGCAATAAGAGCGAGATGAACCCTAGTAGCAATACTAGTGATCACAAAAAGCGAAAGACAAGTGAAACGAGATTTATCCTGTAGTTCAGCTCCACAAATAAGCCTACCTCCATGTTGAGAACACAAGGATCGGGTCTCACTTGACCCTTCTCTCACCAAGCCACCACGATGGCCGGCTTGGTTTCCACTATATCAATGGGTAATCACCAAGTTTGATTGGGCTGCTCACAACTTGAGGCTCCCACTAATCAATAAAACGAGGAGCACACGAAGCTCAACTCACACAAGCCACAAAACACAACACAATGTGCAAGAGATCAAACCGAGATCCAAAGTGCGATGATCTTCCTTTAATCTCCTCCCCAAACCCTAATCTCTTCAAGATTTGCTCTTAGAGGATTAGTAGGACGAGTAGAAGGCTTTGGAAGGCTCTAGGATGCTTGTGGCAGCGCTAGGGTTCAATACTTGTTCAAATGAGCCTGGGGGTCCCTTTTTTATAGAGGTTTCGAGCCCCTTTTGATTACATCAGCAAAGGGCCCGACTAGTCTGGCCTTAGACCCCGGACTAGTCCGGCCCTATGGGACCATTGACCACTGGTCAGTTCCCGACAACTGCCACACTGAGCAACGATCGTCACGCTACCCGCCAAATTTCCAAATTCAAACGGTCACTAGACAACAGACTAGTCTGGTCCAGAACGGACTAGTCCGAAGTGGAACAGAACCATTTGATCCGTCAGAAAACAGACTCTCCTGGGATGGTGCGGACTAGTCCGACCATAAGGGCGGACTAGTTCGACCCCCTAGGGTTTCTCTCGTTTAATCTCACTAAGTCTCAAATGGACAAGTCCGTACCCAAACGGACAAGTCCGAACTTCTCCAGAGAGCTTTAGTCCGTCCAAAAATGTACAAGTCCAGACTTCTCGGACTTAGCTCCAAATTCACTCAGATTCACTCCAGAGATGTTTGGTCCGTCTCAAAACGGACTTGTCTGCCATGGCCGTACTAGTCCGGTCCTGAGGCCCAGACTAGTCCGACCTACTAGGTTTTTTTTCATTTTAGGCTTCTCACTTAGGTTTTTCTCTAAACCACCACTTTGAGCCTGTTGGTATGATCTCAATGCACATGATACATCAACCCTCTCACATGATACGGCTCATATAAGCTCAATACCATAGAAACCCCGATTTCTACGCTTGAGTCTTTGACGCCCATTTTCTCCTTTTCTTTTTTGAGGGTCTTCATCACATTTCAATCCTTGTACCTGTGCTTAAGATCAACTTAGCTCATTAGTCTCTTAATTGTCGTCATCAATCATCCAAAACCCACGGGGATGCCTAGATGCACTTTCATGGATGAAGGTAGCGACCAATAGAACTGAGTGGGGTCTGAGGAAGTGCAGTTGGATGCCGTAGAACTCCAGCAATGTCATTAGGAAGGACGAGAAGGGGGGAAGCAGGCTGACCATGGTGTATCCTTGGAAGAAGACCATGTCATCGACGTTCTTCTTCTCGAAAGGAAGCCCGCCAATGCGGATCTTGTCGTTGAAAGACTCGTGGGACCATCCTATGTAGGCTCAGACCTTCTTCCGTCCCTTTTTGGTATTGATCTTGCTGGCGGGGAGACCCAACTCCATGGCAACGAGATTGAGTAGGGAAAGGATGGCTGTGCGAGGGATAGGGCTCAAAGCTGAAGGATGCGAGAAGGCAGTAAGGTCTTAAGCACAGGTGTGAGTGGAGGCGTGAAGAGCACGTGACCTGTGCTAGTCCCCTTCTTAAGTATACATCTGCAACGTTTGGGTGGAAGCCGCACGCACTGTGATACTGGAGCTACCCGCACTATGACTGGTGGGTCAGAGTCAGATTCGGCGGAAATGCGGAGCAGCTGCCTCGAGGTGCCCGCCCTTGTAGGTGGGAGTTAAAAGCTAAAAGGCAATGACTTAATGGGCGCGCGAAACCGAAACGAAATTCGTATCAGGAATCGACTGCCGTTGATGGCGCGATATCTGCAGACAAAGATTTTATCTGTTGCATTGAAGGGAAGCCCTTCAAGCCGCGACACGAGGATTCGAAATGGCCCCACCTCAGGTATAACTACTTAACCAAGGAAGTTCCTCCCCGAGATGGGCCCGGGGGCCACTGTCGGTACCTGGCGAACCGGGTACCCCTAAATACAGGAGAGAAGGCACGCAGGATCCCACCACCCACGGGGGTAGGACCCGACGAGGACCCAGGGTGCCACGTGGCATACGGCATAGCCACACCTCTCCACTGAGGGAGGGCCCGACGCTACCACGTGGCCTGGAGCCCCCGGTGTACCCCCCTCACGGAGGGGAGGTCCGGCGGGTTCGGTGGGTCAACAGCTCCGGACCTGCCTCCCCGCAAGAAGAAGGTCTGGTGCAGCCACGTGTCCGACAGCACTGGGCCCGACCTCCCGGCAGAAGGAAGGACCGGACCTGCCACGTGGCAGGTAGCGCTAGACCTAGTCCATCCTACGACAGCGACAATAAAGAGGGACGAGCCCAGTGCACCTAAACGGGAAAGACGTGTGTGTTCCCTAGGTAAGCTGGAGCTCGCACTCATAAGTCAAGAGTCATGTACCCAGCCTGACGCTAACACGCTGGCGCCGAACTACTATGTACGACGGACGAATGAGAAGCCATGACAAGATGGACTAGACACCGCCCGCCATGATGAGGGTCTATGTGTAGCCCTGCGGTAGGGTATGGTCAGGCGGCACATTGAAGCCATTGTCAGGAGATAACATTTACTCCCAGATCTTAGGAGGGATTTGGTACACCCAGGGCCACATGTCGGGCCCGGGATCCCACATGTAAGCTGCTCGGACTTGGACTATAAAAGGATCGGGCAACAACCAACTAAGACAAGCTCTCTCAGACCCAAGCAATACAACACACAAACCACCGTGGAGTAGGGTATTACCTTCAGGCAGCCCGAACCACATAAAACCCTCGTGTTCATCGTCCACTGCGCTCGATCTTGCTAGGACTAGCCCCTCGAATATACATTGAACCTCTGCGGACTACTCCCGAGTATGTCTGGGGGAGGTGTCAGTTTAGACACCTCGACAGACGCAGTGGTAGAAGTTGTGTGTAGTTGTAAGCTGTATATGTGGAAGGTGTGTGTGGATGGTGTGAATGCGTGTGTATTCACACATGAACAAATACTACAACTGTATCGATAAAGAAGCTTAAAAAAATACTTGTCACTCTTTAGTTCAAAAATAAACTAGAGAATGATAAATATTTTGCAATTTAAGGAGTATAACGCAAACTGGACATTGTTTTATCAAAACCATCGGCATGACTCTTAATAGTTTGCCTGAAGAAGGTACTTCAATAAGTAACTCATCTTCATGGGTAAAAAGGAGTTCACTCTAACAATCTCAACGTTTTTTTTGAAAAAAATATATTTATTTGTTCGTATTACTCTACTCTTAACCACACATAAATAAACAAAAAAAAATAGATAACCATGCGATAGCCGCTCTGCACGTCACCGTCTCAAGTGGGTCTCACGTTCCTCTGCAGGATTGGTCTAACAAATCTCCCCCACTCCCCCGCTCCACCCAAGCATGAAGCGTCCCTGTCGATCCGGTTGGTGGGGTAAAAATTTCAGGGGCCTAATTTGTTTTCACTTCTCGGAACAAAGTTTTGGAACGATCATTGGGACTGTTCCTTTCCTATTTGTAGATCGAAGGCGGCCAGCCCCTGAGCCTTTTGGCAACTATGATGGAAAGCTGAGACACGAACGAGTTTGCCAAGGCTGTCCGGTGGTCCCGACCGACCTACGCTGCTGCTGCTGCTGCTGTCCAGCCTGATTGATGAGCGGAGCGCCGGAGCCTCTCCACGCTCCAGCGACCACGCATCATCTGCAGCGGCGAGGCCCCATCCACGCGGTGTAGATTTCAGGCCCCATCCTCTTGTACTACCGGTTTGGGCCTCGGGCCCAACAAACCATTCATTACTGGCTTTCCCGGTTTTTCCTCTCATGGACGAGGTCCGCAACCAAAACCGGCAACGCTATGGGTAGTCAGAATGCTCGAACTACTGCACACCTGCTAGGTTGCTTGGCGTGTCCTGAGACAGCGGATTTGTTTCGATCTGAGTGACGCTGCTGTACTTCGGCTCGGCAGTTGGTCTCGCCCCGTGTCTGTCCCCACATCGGAACTCGCCTGCGTGCGCGCTCGTCGCGACTCGTGCGGCGCACTTTGCTTGCGCGCGTCGATCGGTTCTCCTTGGGGGCCGGAAACCGTGACTAGCTTCGTCTTTCACGTACGTGGCAACCGTCGCAAGCTCACCCGGGTTCCGGAAAGGCGGCGATGCCTGCGAGCCCAGCGCCGTCGCGGACGAAGAGTAACCAACCGTGGAACGGGGCGGCGACCCGGGATCGAGCAAGCTATATACGGGCGCGGTCGACGGAGGAGGAAACGACGGCTAACGCGCAAGCCACGCGACGACTGCATGCCGACAAGGGAAGAAGACAATGGGGAGGGACGGCGAAGCGCAGCAAAGCCGCGACATCCATTTTGCGTCGCGCGCCAAGCAAAGCCGGCTCCGATCCTCGCACGCGACGCGACCTCCTCCCGAACTCACACGCACGCACGCACGCGCGGCGATCTGTACCAGACGATTTCTAGCGTTTGTCCGCGTTCGTTTGTTCCTTCAGAGAATGCAAAGACACGTACTTTTCTCAGACACGCCGATGTCTACGTACGCGGTTCCCTTCAAACAACTGAAGCAGCCTAGCTGCAGCGGAAGAAATGGGTAAGGTAAATAAAATAAAATAAAAGCCGTGGTGAGAAGTACGTAGATCTTAAGAATGCCAACTTGATCGCGCATCGATGCCACATAAACTCGTGATTGGTTAATCAGTTCGATGATACGGGCGCCACGGGCCGGCTCCAGCCTTGCTGCTGAAACAGTGGATCGCACTGCATGTAATAATTGCCACTCGCATGCATGGCGATCGAGACGAGCGTAGACAACGCGCGGCCTCGGAGAAAGGGGACCGATCGAGACATTCATGTGCGGTTGAATTTGAATACTCCGCATCGGTTCTCGCGGGCGCCAGAAGCCCCTGATGCCTCAGCGTTCGCCCATCGATGTGTTCGTACAGCAGATAGTGTTATGAAATACTCTGGCTTAATTTCTCGATGTAAAAGATCATGTTAGTCCCTCGCACCAATAATCTCTTTCCTTTTTGAAGTGCCAATCCCAACTTTCCCCTCTCATTTGCAACATAGAGTAAGGTCATTATAGACTATCCAAACCACTTTTGCAAAGAAAAGAGGTTGCAGCGATGCAGAATAACGATTTGGCCGGGTGCGTGTCTTGCTACTTGACATATAGAGAAGAAGGATAATTAACCTCGATACCTGTACGTACTCGTAGCATTTCCAAATGACCCCAATACATTCTGTACTAACTTGACTAGATATATTGAACCTATGGCCACGTCAAACCAATATAACTTTTGACCTGTTCACCTAGCTCATTCTATCTGGCATTGCGACGACGATAAAAAGCATATAGTTTGAGGACACATCACACAGTCCTCGACTCCTCATCTATGTCCCATCATTCCCGTAAATGCCTCTCATGTCCTCTTCTGTTACATATCTATATACCTTCTAATAAGAGATCACTGCAAGGAACTGCACAGATCCGCCATGCCTAGCCTAAGCTCTCCCGTAGCTCTCAAGGGACAGCAGCTAAAGTTCAACACCACAACTACCACCGTTTTACTTGTTGTATTCCTCCTCACTCTCAGCAATACCTCTTGCGAAGCTCGGCATCTCCGCATTCATGGTAAAAGTTCAAGAAATCTACCTTCCTTACCATCCAACAAGGTAATGTTATTAATCTTATTCACATTATAACCGAACCATTCTGCCAATTTTTTTGGTCAAGCTCAACTCTCCAAACTCTTATTTGCCCCCCACCACATTCTATATAGGACATTAGCGATGTTGATGCCACCAAAGAGAAGATGATAAGACCCTCAACGGTGGTTCAAGTTGGGAGCAACTTTGATGCATCAATGCGCGATGAAGTGAGAGGAGTGGATGTGAAGACGAAGGCAGTGCCATTATCAGGTGGAGTTAGAAATACTAGACATGTCATTAGGGTTTTGCGGCAGCTTCTTTCCCATCATGGCTATGCGGGTGGTGATCAGGAAATCCATCTTGACTACGCGCAACCTAGAACCCATACTCCACATCACAACCGATGAGAATATATATAGCATGTATTACTTTCACCCTGATGCAGTTTTGTCCTTTGATTGTTTTGATGTGAGCAATTTCCATTAAATTTCACTTGTTGGATCTTCTGTCATCTCCTTGTCCACATGGGGCCACGCTTTGAATAACGTTGTAGCCACTTGATTGATCATTCATAGCCATTGATCGTGAAACTTGCAGGGGCTTCTTGTGATTCATTGAGAAAGAGATTACAAGTAATTAAGGTATGCATTTCCATCATAGATGGTATAGCAACAAGCATTACGGAAGTGACAGGCAGGTTTTTTATTTTCTTGTTTTGTCGTAGGCGAGGTCAGGCATGCGAGAGCGGTTGGTGCTAGGAGCTGATACGAAGAGCGAGCAGCACGTAGTATTCAACGCGACCACGGCCTATACCGCAGAAACCCTAGTAGACATGGACTACCTAGAAGCACACCCGGCACCTGCTGTTCATAACAAGTAGCAATGCACCAAGCAGTAGTTGCCAGATCTCTGTCGACTTTAATTAGCTCATCTTGAGTTGATGTATAGTAAGATCGAGTCTCTGATTATGTTCATTGTTCAGAATTAATGTGCCGATTACAACTGATCCTTTTTCTTGGTTCCCCTTGGTCAATATGATAGAAGACAACAGAAAACTTTCAATCTTTTTTAGCAACCTTGGAGCAGTACGAAGTGTTACTCCTAAAAAAGCAAACTCCAGATTTTTTATATTGGATCAAGCTTACTGAGAGCGGTTTTGTTAGATGTAGTTGATGAGTTATCTTGAACAAACGAATTCTAGTCTGAAATTCCTAAATAGATAAGAGGAAATTGGCATGTATATTTGAGATCCCATTCACATCGATTGATTGTGCAGACATAAACTGATAACAGGAGTGCACCCACACAACAGTAATAAGACACCATATACCTCCCAAATGACAAATTTAGAGAAGTCTTGGATTCTTGGGTTACTGCAGACAAATTATACTACTACCACTACAGGAATCCCGACGATTTGCGACGGCCGGGGCCGTCGCAAATAAGCCAAATGCCGTCGCAAATAAGCTATTTGCGACGGTTTACCTTATTTGCGACGGCTTCTGGCCGTCGCAAGTTTGTCGTCGCAAATAAGCTTATTTGCGACGGCCACCGTCGCAAATAAACTTATTTGCGACGGCTTGGAGTGGCCGTCGCAAGTTATTGCTGCGGGCTGGCGGGCCCCGCAGATGCTTATTTGCGACGGCCTAGCCGTCGCAATTAAGGGCCACTATTTGCGACGGCCTGGCCGTCGCAAATAAGTTCAGAGGGCAGGGCCCACGTGTCCTCCTCCGGGACCCACGACGCTATTTGCGACGGCCAGGCCGTCGCAATTAATGCTTATTTGCGACGGTCAGGCCGTCGCAAATAACTGTGGTTTAATTGCGACGGCTTGTACTCTTATTTGCGGCGGTACTGTATAAAAAGCCGTCGCAAATAAGGTTTTTTATTTTAAAAAAAAAACAGAAAATACTACCCGGCTCGATGGCCAGAATCACAACAAACACAATATACACAATATATACACAGCATACACAAACATCATCACAATCACAAACTAAAATTCCGATACATCTCACATCGTCATCAACAAAGTAAATAAAAGGGCTCACTCGCCCATCTAACCTCCGAAGCCACCTCCGAAGTCGAAGTCGTCGTCGTCGCGCCTCATTCCAGGCGGCGGTAGCGAAGGCGACGGTGTTTGTGCAGCCGTCGCGGATCCCTGCAATTAATAAAACTTAGAGTTAGAATATAAATGCATCAACATCTCTCTCCCTCCCTCTCCCTCTATCTTCATCTAGATCACCCTCTCTTCCTCTCTCTTTTCATTTCTCTCTTTGTCTCTCACTCTATCTTTCTTGCTCACTCTATCTCTCTATTGCTATCCTTTTCCCTCTATCTTCCTCCCTCTATCTCCATCTACATCTCCCTCCCTCTATCTTCCCCTCTCTCTATCTCCATCTACATCTTACTCTCTCTTCATTCCCATCCTACTCTATCTATCTTTCACTCTTTCTTCTGTCTCCCTTTCTTCTATCTCTTTCTTTCTTCTATCTCAATCATTTTCTTCTATCTAACTATCTCTCTCTTTCATGTATCTCAATCTTATTACGCTGGAGAAGAAGGATTACATAGAAACTTACCTGACCCGCTGAAGAAGGATCGCCTGGGAGGACCGGTGGTAGTACCGGTAGCTAGATTCCCAGACCCTGCGCCCGAGCGATGGCCTGTCATTGCAAACATTAAATGCTACCTATTAGTAAGTCATTTACGCTGAATTAATGAGAATTTTAATTTTTAGATTGTTACCTCCATTGCTTCCCGCATCTGCGCCAACGCTGATGCCTGGGTTTGGATCGTGGCCTCCATCGCCCTCTTTTCCTCCTCATGTCGCCTTTCGTTTTCTTCTACAGTTTCTCGGAGGGACTGCATCTCAATGTCCCTCTGCGACACGTGGCGACCTCCCGTGCCCGAAGCCTGCATGGAGCTGCCTCTCGCAGGTCTACCCGCCCTCGAGTCGACAACTCCGTCGAATATGGCGAGCCTATAAAAAAGAGAGTCAGTAATATGAAATTAAAATATCTTGAATACTTTGAATTGAAAACGATAAAATGACTTGCAAACTCACCTTCCGTGTGCTTTTCCACCACCGGTTGCATACGCGGCTTGAGGATCGATCGGTTGACGTTCCCAATCGAAATCCTCGCCGTGTATCTTCCTAGCCTCCTCCCCGTACTTAGCCTGCAAAACAATAAAATCGTGTAAGTTCAACAATCTATATAGTTATATTTAATATGAATGATTTCTAAACTTACCAAACGCTCGGCTGCAGCCTGACTGCACCCCGTCGGCTGAGAAGGATCCATGTGACCTCTCTTCCAAACCTCAGCAGGGGTGGGCGGCACCCCTGTCTCGCGCTCCTGTCAATACGTGTTAGTACGAACAATATATTATTAATATATAAACATAAGTTACACACACTTACCATGCGTTTAGCTAAACGCAAGTGGTTATCTTGCCCGTGCCTGCTCTTCCCCTCCACCCCTCTGCAGTCTCGAGCCTTCTCAGACTTAGCTTTAAACTCGTCGCTAGCCCAGTAGCGACAAAGGGCCCGAAATGCATCGGTCCGACCCTGCAACCAGCTCACGTGGCCCTGCACATAGTTCGAAGTCGTTAAAACTACCATCGAAGACATTATCAGAAAAAAATACTTACTACACTCCACGTACCTGCGCGTACTCCTCCTCCGTCAGGTGCCTCTCGCTCTCTTGTCGGAAGTGTAACACGTGCTGCTGGTTCGCCTTCAAGTGCTCATTAATAATTTGAACACGGGCGTTCGACAAAGCTTGTCGAAGCGCCTTGGCAGCGTTGAAGTGAAACACTCGCCTCGCATCCTCAAACATGCGACGGTCATTCGGGTCCTCTAAAGTATATCTTGCCTGCGATAAAGAATATATTGAAGAGATGTTCACTAAAAGAGTTTAAGAGTTGTAACTTAGAAACTTTTTTAACATACTTACCATAAAATCGGCCCATACGGCCTCCTGAAGGTTGCCGTGCTCCTGGTGATGGACGCGTACGTAGTCCTCCCACGAAAGAGCAGGCACCCCGTCGATGACCCCGGGATAGTGCAAGCGCACTATAGACCCGAGGACACCGTTCACCGGTCTTTGGTGTTTCTCACCGGTGAAAGACAAGTCGTCCCAAGCCCTGTAAGATATTTATTCATTCATTCATTACTTAAGTAATCAAAAGAAACTAAAATTGAAAACTATAATTTTTATTACCTGTCTCCGACTGGACGAATCACGGTCCTCTGTGAAGGGACCGTGGGAGGACTGACAAAGTGAGTCCTCCTCGTCCTCCGCGTCTGCTGGGGCGCCACGTCAGGTGACCCAGACAGCTCCTCACCAGCCGAGTCAAAGGCCTCAGGAACAAACTCATCGTCAGCCGGGGGCTGGCTGGCCGAGGGCTGGCTCGCCGAGGGCTGACTCGCCGAGGGCTGCCTCGCCGAGGGCTGCCTCGCCGAGGGCTGCCTCGCCGAGGGCTGGCTCACCGAAGGCGCCACAGCCTCTGAGTCAGCCGGTGAGGACTACAACATTCAAATGATTCATAAGTAAGTTTAATGTGAATTTGAATTTAAAGTATTTGTCAAAAACGAGTGACATTTACCTGTGACGAAGCTCTAGAGCTGGTCTGAACGTGCCCCAGCAGCTGAGAGCGTGTGCTGCCAGTCGACGACGGCACCAACGAAAGCGTCCTCAGGTCTAGAGGGGTAGAACCCCCTCGTCGGCGGCACCTTCTTACCCTTCTTTGACGCCATCCTATTATAATTAGATAATTAGTAAATATGCAAATAAAATATATAAAATTCATGTTACTATCTTCAAGAAAACATTACTTGTAGTCACTTTCAAAATTCATCAACATCATTGTCATGTGCCTGTACCCTACTCCTTAAACCAGCCCAACGATCTTCCATCGTGGCCTGTTCTAATTTTTGTTTTCGCGTATCATCTGCCTCTACATCTTCAACGTCTTCAACATCTCCAACTAATTGATCGAGTCCTGCACCAAGCTCGACGATAAAAGTGTCTGGCAACTCTTCTTCTTGGTACACTTCTTCAACGTCTTCGCTATCATGGTAACCATCATCCCCAGGAGTATATAGCCGCTCACAAGGATTCACCTTATATACCACCCACCAAGCACTGAGCTTCGTGCATGGATAAGGTAGATAATACACTTGTTCAACTTGATGCGCAAGAACAAATGTATCGTAACCTCGTAGTCGGTCCTTATGTTTTCACTTCAAGAGCTTCTAACATCTCATCCATCCTATCAACCTCTGTTATATCATCATCCTCATCCACTTCGGCTATGACTCGAGAATTAGTCTCGCCGTGGAAGGTCCACACTTCATATTGTGGAGTGAAACCGTTTCGACATAAGTGAAACGAAAGCTCCAATCTTCTCAAAAACTTAGTGTTCCGGCATTTTGTACATGGGCACCGCACCATATCTTCCGTTGACAACGAAAATGCTCGATCCAAAAATTGATCTAACTTGATAAACCACTCATCGGAGTGACCATCATTTCTGCTCTTCCAGCCAGTATACATCCAACTGCGGTCTTCACTCATGTTTGACTCTGCAGTTTAATGCGAAAGAAATTGTCGTTAATGTATTGTTGTGTTATGTCACGGCCCTACAACCTAGGCAGATAGATCCTAAACCCACCCAAGAGTGACCGAGCGGAGCATGCTCATGACGAGACGCGTGATCCGGATTCGAACGAAATTTCGGCAGCATAACCCCGTTGTTCTCCACTGCACGCCCAAAAATGGTGCAGCAGAGAACAACAGGGTTACGCCACCGAAATCTCGTCCAAATCCGGACCCGCGTCTCGTCACAAGCCACGCCCCCTCGGTCACTCCGAGACTGTCCAAAAAGGGACAATTCCGAACCTGCACGTCTCACATGCCAATGGCATGTGAGACGTGCCGATCCGAAACGGGTAATCAATTGCTATAGGTTACGTTGCTCATGTTCATTTATAAATCATTTACGAATGAGGAAAGAGAACGAGAGTGAGGAGAAAAGTGGGTCAGAGTTGAAAGTTTCATAGTCAGGGCCGTCCACGATAATTGTGTTCGGCATGGCGTCGTGGCCTTCATGGTCGTGGAAATTCTTGCAATTGCAGTCGTGGCCTTCATGGTCGTGGCCGTGTTCGGCATGGCGTCGGCGGCAACGTACAACGTCGGCGAGCCGAGCGGCTCCTAGGACCTGCAGACCAACTATGCCAACTGGGTCGCCTCCAAGAGGTTCCTCCCCGGTGATCAGATCGGTGGGTACCTGCACGGCCACCAGCCCTCGCTCCCGGAGCCTCTCCTCCGCTGCCGTCCACGCCTTCCGGAGGATCCTCTGCCGCTACCAAGACCACCGCCACCGGCTTCGGTCTCGCCGCTGTCATGCTCGCCGCAGGCGATATGGCGTAGAATATCTCCTCTCTCTTTTGATATTTCTTCTGATATATTATCGTTTTAACCCGCTTATGTATATATATATATATATATATATATACATATTTATATTTATATATTTATATATATAAAGAATATTAAACATGCTAAAAGAAACATAACAATTAATCAAAATTTGAACATTTAATAACTTAATTCAATAACGATAAGCAGCAATGAACATAAACATTAAGAATACTAAAGCAAAACATAAGCATGCTTAACATCTACATAATCAATAACATTATCAACAAATTTGCATAACCAACATCATTAACAACTAAGCATAATTAACATCAAGATCGAGCAACAATTTCTACTCATTCGATCAACAATCATTCGAAGATTGAACAATCCATATCAAATATCAAGAAATCCACAACAAATTTGCATAATCAACATCATTACTTGACGATCGGCGACGACGAGGAGGCCGGGGTGCGCGGACGGCAGGGAGGCCGGGGCGCGCGGGCGGCGAGGTCGCCGGGGCGCGCGGACGGCGACAACGGGGAGGCTGGGGCCGCCGGGGCGCTTGGGCGGCGAGGAGGCCGGGCCTCGGGCGGTGAGGACGCCGGGGCCGCGGGGCGCTCGGGCGGCGGCGGCGGGGCGCGCTCGGCCGGCGGCGCGGGGAGGCGGAGGGCGGCGGCGGCGCGCTCGGGCGGCGGCGCGGGGAGGCGGAGGGCGGCGGCGGGGCGCGCTCGGCGCGGCGGGGCGGGGAGGCGGAGGGCGGCGGCGGCGCGGGGAGGCGGAGGGCGGCGGCGGCGCGGGGAGGCGGAGGGCGGCGGCGGCGCGGGGAGGCGGCTAATGAGTCGTAAGTGGACCAGAAAGAAGGGTCGGGTCGGGATGAAGGCAATTATTTGCGACGGCCAGTTAAATTGCAACGGCTCGGGGGCGCGGCTAGCGGCTAGCGGCGGGGCCGGTGGGCCGGGGGCGCAGGGGCGGCAGGGGGTCGGGGGCGGTGGGCGCGCTGGGGGCGGCGGGGTCGGGGCGCGGCGGGCCGATGGCGAGGGTGCGGCGGGGCCGGGGGTGCAGGGGCGGCGGGGGGGCCGGGGGCGGTGGGCGCGCTGGGGGCGGCGGTGTCGGGGCGCCGCGGCGGTTGTAAATGAAGAGTCGGGGCCGGAGGGTCCCGATATTAGACTTAGTTTGCGACGGCCTATTACATGGCATCGTTCCCATACATACACACACTCAAGTTCTTTCGCCGTATGCATAAAACTGCACTAGCAAATGCCCTTTTTATTACATCTTCAGCCATGTCCTTTTCTATAACTCAGTTTCATAACTCTAATTCAATCCTTAAATAAACTATACAAGCTATTCTAAGCTACTATAGCTAATTGCTGCTACCTCTTAACAAAATTGCTAGCTAGATCTGAAAAAAAAACCTAAAACCGGGGGGAGTAGCACTGACCTCAGAGGCGTCGGGGGTCGGGGGCGCAGCGGAGGCGTCGGGGGCCGGGGGCGCGGCGGTTCGGTCGGGGGGCGCAGCGGTCCGGGCCGGCGGCGGCGACGCCGGTGGCGCGGCGGGCCGGGGGCGGAGGCAGGCGGCGGTTGGGGCGCGGAGGCGGGCCGCCGGTGGGGGCCACAGGCGGGGCCGAGGGCGGCGGGCCGGCGGCGGAGCCGGGAGCGCGGCGGCGGGGGCGCGGCAGGGTGGCGGGGGCGCGGCGGCAACGCGGTAGGGTGTTCTGAGGTGAATGAAGAGTCGGGGCCGGAGCGTCCCGATATAAGCCCTAATTTGCGACGGCAGCTTTAATTGCGACGGCCTCAACTTACGGCCGTCGCAATTAAAGCCTGTTTGCGACGGCCGTCTGACCGGCCATCGCAAATAAGGGTTTATTTGCGACGGCTCCTTTATTTGCGACGGTCCTAGGGTTGGCCGTCGCAAATAACAACTTATTTGTGACGAACAGTCCGAAAGCCGTCGCAAATAACCACTTATTCGCGACGGCTATCTTATTTGCGACGGCCGGAGGCGGGCCGTCGCAATTTAAGCTATTTGCGACGGCTGACCGTCGCAAATAAAACCAGCCGTCGCAAATGATCGCTTTTCCTGTAGTGTACCTCCGGATTTTATTATTTGACGCTCCGACCAAACAAATCAACTAAAAAACTACTGGCGGAACATGTCAGAACGTCAAACAAAACGATAAAGAGGGAGTATGATATGTAACCTATGTAGCTTCTCTCGTTGAGTAACCATTTGTAAATATGGGACACAAACTACGAATGATATTAGATTATTATTAAAGGCTTAACAGTGTCGATTATCTCCATCTTCCCAAGAATGTCTCCTCCACCACATCAATCTTACCAACAATCAGCTGTAAACAATGTGCTCAAGTAATTTTAGGGAATTGAGTGGTCCAGAAAAGACAGGCACCCTAAACCCAGATCAAAGCTCTGAAGCTTCAGGTGCGTTGTCATCAACTGCATTTCACAACAAACGGCCTAAAGGCATTTAGGAATTCTGAGGTTCGCATCCCAAGCTTGAGGTTACCTTCCCCACAACCAAGCCAGAAGAAATCCTCATCCTCATCCAACTTGGTGATAGCTTCATCTCTGATAACCTGAGGAGGAAACTCTTTGTAACAGGTACTTTGCTAGCTTTGTATGCTCACGAATAGGTGGGATCGGGCATTATGTTAATACGGTTAGTTCGTTGTGGTTCATTCAAGGAATATATTATATATATTTCAGTTCCAACCCAAAATTGCTACAAGAAATTTATAATCGCATATTCCGGTTTCGGTTTATTTCGCGTTTCACTGAATAAACCCGAATTTAGCAGCAACAGGAAAAAAATGAAGCTAAAACCAGGTCGTTGGCCTGTCGCGCCTCGCTGTGCCGCCGTCCCGTCGGCGCACCGCCATTTGCCAGCACGTGTGGCCTGCCGCGTGACGCCGCCACCGTCGAGTAGCTGCAGCCCACGCCCGCCCACCGCCACCCCGTCGCCTGCTCGCGCGCGGCTTTTGGTGCTTGGCGTGGACGGGTGTGTATACGCTTAGGGTTAGAGTTGTCGGCTTCACTTGGGCCGTGTTGATTGGTTATTGGGCTGCTTCATATGAATTTCAACTATTTCGGTTAGCACAGGCCCAAAACCAAACATGCCAGAGGTGAAAACGGAACAAATGACCGATAAACAAATTAACCATAAATTGCGGTTAGTATATTCGCCATGAACATCCTACCAATAGCCGTTAGCATAAACTAAAATTACCGGTATGTCTGTTTTCATTCTAGTCTCTCTCTCTCTCTCTATATATATATATATATATAAGGTATATTATGTAGCCAGCTATAGAGTACTATATTCTGTAGCCAGGTCGTTTTGATGTACTGAGACATAAAGAGTCATTAGTACACATGTCGTTTTGGTGAACAAGACATTGTCTCTTATGTTTCAATACACCAAAATGATCTGGTTATAAAATAGAGTAATTTATAGCTGGCTACATAATATATATTGTCGGCGCTTGAGAACCGACAGATCTCCCTACACTACTAAAGTGATAGGGGAGTTTGATGTTCGGTGTGGGCACGCGGAGATTCAAGGTGTGTAAGAATTGACGCGGGAGACACAAGAATTTACGTGGTTCGGACCGCCTGAGCGTAATATCCTACTCCACGGAGGTGTTGGTGTTGTATTAGCTGTTTGAGCTTGTAATAAGCGTATGAAGCGTGTATGTCCTTTTCCTCGTGTATCGTCGGCCTGTCCTTTTATAGTGCAAGGGCAGGCCGTTACAGGTTAGTCTGGCCCGACATGTGGCCCCGGCGGTTACTAGTATTGATACACGTTTAATTTCTCTTAATGATCCTGTAACGGACTTTGATAGCACCGTTACTGGTGTTAAGATCGTCCGTTTAAGTGTCATTAATATGGCATTAATGACACTTAATCGGGTCTTGAAGTCCTTGGCTCTCCTCGGAAGATCCAGAGCTGTTGTAGGGTCTTCCGGAGGTTAGGAGCTGAAGATTAGATGATTGGACACGTGGCATCTCCGGAGCTTGTTGTGGGAAACAGGTAGCTCCGGGACTGCCCGACACGTGTCAGGTCTGGAGCTTCTCTCGGTCAGGGGCTAAGTCCGGGGGTGCCATTTCGGTACGTGGTCCGGAGCTCCCCCCTTGTGGGCAGTAGCTACGGTTTGGTAGTACACGTGGCGACCCAGGGATTAACCATGTTGGAGAAGTGGGTTCGGTTATGTGTGACATGTGAGCCTTCGGGGGTCTTCAAACCAAGTAGATGATTTCCCTTTGAGATCTTTGTAACCTCAAGGGGTGTACGGTTTCTAGGATACCGACAGTGGCCCCCTGGACCTACCTCCGGGGAAGTCGTTCCGCCGGAGGTGGGTCCATCTTCACGACCTTTGAACTGAGTCTTCAAGGGTTTTTGAGGGTGCCGTTGGCAAGGACTTGGAATTAAATTCTCACCACGTGGCGTATCCCGGTGCGACAGATGAGATCTTTGGCGTGCGGATCTCACGCAATTGAAGGTCGCCAGTTCCCGATACGAAAACCGTATCGGTTCCGCGCGCCTTGTCAGGCCGCCGCCTTTGGGCTTCCTGCCTCTTGATGACAACCGTTCACCTGGGTAAGAACCTCGACTTGATCGTCGGGGTGGTCTCGGGCCCGTTTGTCATCGGCTGGGTGGAATTCTTGGGTGGTACCTTCGACTTCCTTGCGGTTTCCATCCGGGCGTCGCGAGGGCTTACTTAAGAAGGAAAGTGCGCACCGTCGGGAGTTCTTTACGCCTCTCATCTATTCTTGCGATCAAACTCCTAACTTGTGCTTCACTTTTCCTCTCTTGCCTAGCTGTGCCGCGATGGAGTTGGGTCTCCGCGAGAGCCGCTTGAAGACCGATGGCGATTTGAAGAAGGTCCGGGCCCTCATGGGGTGGTCCTCGGACTTATTCAACCGCTCAGTCCGTGCCGGCAGAGAGCTCCCATTTGAAAAGGAGCACGCCGGCGAAATGGTGTACTTTTCCTCGTACGCCATGGTGGGGTTGATCCCACCTTTTTCTTCCTTTTTCTTGATGCTGCTAGACTTCTATGGTCTGCAGTTATATCATCTTGGTCCTCACTCCATTCTCCTCGTGTCTATCTTCGTCCACTTCTGTGAGATGTGGGTGGGCATCCCCCCTGCATCGAACTCTTCCGGACCTTCTTCACCGTCCACACCACCGGTCGGAGCAATGATTACCTTGGCTTCTACTACTTCGTGAAGCGCAAGAAGTGCCCATTCAAGTACCTTCGGTCGTTCCCTTCTGGGAAGTGGGACGACTGGAAGAAGGACTGGATAGTCGTCAGGGTGGAGGAGCACGAGAGGCTGGAGTTGCCTGATAGTCTGCCCGGCATTGACACAACGATCTGGAGTGAAGCTCCGGTGCTGGCGGATGCCTTCAATCCTGCTTTGACCAGGATACGCCAATGCGTGGAAGGAGGATTGGCTCCTCAGGCGGTATTTTGCAATTTCCTGGTCAACAGGTGGGCGCCACTGAAGAGGAGGGAGAAGCTCGCTTGGGCCCTCAACAGCGTGATGGACGACGACCGGTTGAGACCGGGTTGAAGTCCAACATGGCAGGGAGAACTTTGGAGTTCCACCTCAAGAAATTCCAGCACGGCATTGACGTCGACGGTGATGACTTGACTCCCCCGTCGGCCTTTCTCCCTCTGAACATGGAAGTGGAGTTCAGCAGGGAGCTCCGGCGAAAGATGCCCGTACTTGATGACCTTGGTGTCGTCGAGAGAAGACCAACCTCCGGGGTAGCGATCCCCGGGGTACCCAAGGATGGCTCCGGCTCTGCTCCTAAGCCGAGGGGAGAAGTCGTCGGCAAGGGCAAGGAGCTGGCGGAAGAGCCAGTGAGCCGGAAGAGGAAGTTGCAGTACGCCGACGGAAGGTCTGTCGGGTCCGCTACTTCCGCGTCGGCTCCTTCTCCCCGGAGGGGAAGGTCCTCTGCAGCTGTGGCAACTGTTCCCGTAGTGGGGTCATCCCGGGACGCGACTCCCGCGGAGGGGTCCTCTCGGAGTGCAGCTGTTCCTACAGTGGGGTCCTCCCGGGATGTTAGCTCCGGGCGTGCAACTCCTGCACCTGGGCCGGTGGAGGCCTCCAGGTCCGGGGGTTCTTCCCGATCGAGGAGAGCCTCGACCCGGGAAACGCCCGCGTCTGCGACAAGTTCCGAGAGGCCTTCCGGAGCTTCTACGCCGACTATGGCCAGCCCAGAGCGTCCGGGAAAAAGGTTCCGCGCAAGCTGGTGCGGAAGCCTCCCAAGGTAATTTTTAATCTCTACCTTGTATAATTATTTTAATTGTAGCAACTGTTTGTTAATTTTCTTCATCCATCATCTGCAGCGTCCCCAAGAAGGGGAGTGAGGCTCCACCCTCAACCACAGCATCTGAGGCCGTGGGGGTGGGAGCTTCTGCTCCTGTCCCGGCACCGCCCCAAGTAGTGGCTGAGGCTGCGACAGCTCCGGCGCCGGCTGTCATGGTCATGGACCTCGACTCGTCTCCAGATGTTCTCGTGGTAGCACCGGACCATGGGAGTGAAGACATGCCAGCGACACCTGTCCTGGAGGTTGAAGCTCCGGGTCCTGGTGCTGCGATGATGGAAGCTCCGGCTGTTGAGTCGGAGGAAGAAGTAATCCCGGCCTCTGAGCCGGTAATTGTCGAAGCCCGGCGGTTGAGCCGGAGGTGACTGAAGCCCCGGCGTGCGAGTCGGAAGATGAGGTAGTTCCGACAGTTGGGCCGGCTACTTCTGAAGCACCGGCAGCTGAGCCGGTTATTTTTGGAGCTCCGGTCACGGGTCCGAGCGACGTTGAAGATCTCCGAGCTCCTGTGCCGGTGGTTGAAGAGGAGACGGAGCTTGCGCCTCCGTCAGAAGATGTGTCCAGACCGGAGCCAGTTGTGGCTCCAGCTTTGGAGGCAACGACGTCGGAGGTGCCTGCGGCCGAGCCGGACTGCCCCAGCGAAGTCCCTGGCCCCCATCCTGAGGGGGTGAACGAAGATTTGGCGGCGGGGCCTTCTTCGATGGCGACTGAGGTCATCTCGGAGAACGGCCCTAGTGCCATGGAGTCCCAAGGGACCACTCTTGTAGAGTGGGACCCAATTTTTGTATCTGAAGACCCGCTAGAACCAGCGGTGGAGACCCCAGCACGTCCGGAGCCAATCCCGTTGTCGCTGTCCATTGACAACGCATGTTCCAGTCTGCGTCAAGTCCAGCTAGCCTTCTTCCACGACAGCAAGGCTCTTGAAGAGGAGCACCAAACCCTTAGGCGGTGGCGTAACCGGCTCTACTTCGAGACCAAGCTGGCTCAATCGAGGCTAGCGGATGACAAGGAGTGTATCCAACGGGAGAAGACCCGCCTGGAGTACTGGGGCAAGTTGCTGGATGACAGGGAGAGTATGACTCATGCCCTCGACGCTCAATCTCGGGAGATCTACGATCAGGCCAAAGCTGCCAATAACGCGGCCGATGCGCGCCACGAACAGCTTGAGGCCATCAACACCGCACTCATCAAGCGCCGAGAGGCACTTGAAGAGAGGGAGAAACGGCTCGAGTATGAAGAGCAGAAACTCCTTGAGCTGCGGGATGATGTCCTGAGGAGGGAAGAGGAGCTCGCCGAGAAAGTAGCTCTGGTTGACAAGGGCCTCGAGGAGCGCGTCAAAAAATTGGAAGAGTGCTGCCAAGAGGAAGAGGAGAAGACCTGGATGCGAGGGCAGGAACTCTACGAACAAGAGTGTGCCCTTGTTGCCCGGGAGAAGAAAGTGAGGGGTAGGGAGAAGGACCTGGTCGAGCGCCAAAACAAGATCCACCTCCGGGAGGAGGAGCTCGGAAAACTCGAAAGGCGGGTTGCTGAAAAGATTTAGCAAAATGCCAAAGAGGTTGAGCGTCTCGCCCGTGAGAATTGCGAACTGGCGGCGGCCAAGAGATCCCTGGAAGAGATGAAGGGTTTGAGGACTGCAGACTCCCTGCAGATTTGGGAGTTCTTGGGCAAGGCCAACGATGCGCTGACACCGATGGGTTTCAGCCCCGTGCGCCCGGATGATCCAGAGCCGGAGCTGGACCTAGCGCTGCAGGCGTTGAGCGCAGCATGTAGCAAACTCTCCAAGGTGGGCGATGTCATCGCGGACCAACTGGAGGTTTAGGGGCAATCCCTGGCGAAGAACGTCGCAGAGTATGTGCTGACGTGCTACACCAGCCGAAACTCCCAATTTCCTCTGGACCCGGTGCTTGAAGGCCCCGTCGAAGGAGATGGCGAAGCTACCCAAGCCAGCGTATCCGAGGTCGCCCAGAAGGTCGCCCAATTCTTCCATAGGGTCTAGGACCATCTCTGTAATCCTCACTTGTATTTTCTCTTCTTCTTCCTCAATTTTGTAATCCCTTGTCTCCAGATAAATGAAATCCCCAAATTTTGCGAATTTCACTTTTTTGTCTTCAACACTTATATCTTCACTTGGCCCCCTGGTAGATGTACACAATTTGATTGTGAACAGGTACCAAGAGGATATTGTGCATTGTTGAAGACTCTTTTGCTCCGAACTTGTAGAATTTAGGTTCGAAGTCTTCGATGGTGAAGGTCCCCTGAGGTTGTCGAAGCTTAGAAGCTCCGACATTGTCTATCGCTGGAGCTTAATAGCTCTGGCAATAGTCTCTATCAACGCGTAGAGCATCGATAGTTAACCCTCTGGGGTGCCGGAGCTTAGCAGCTCCAGCAAGGACCTTTGCCAACACTCGGTTTGTTAGCAACGGACTCCATTTGCGGGGTCTTGCCACCATCTTTTATTCGGCATCGACGGCTGGCCCCCTTAGAGGAGTCGGAGCTTAGTTGGCTCCGGCTTTTCTCCATCATCATAGATTTTATTTTTCCTGCACACTTAAGTCAAGAAAAATAGTAAAATTCATTCCTTGTCTATAATTTCATCGCGGGTTATGATTCTCAAGAAGACTTTAAGTTGAACGCGATTTTAAATACAACCAGATGCGTTGTCTTTTCTTCTAGGTTCAACTGTCCATGGACCCGCCTTACTTCGGCCTGCCGGGGTGTAGGTAGAGTGGCGTACTTAGGGTGCTTGACCAGGCTAAGTCGATAGCACACTCCGGCCCTAGATTGGCTTGGCGGCTTTCAGGCGAGTTGGCCATGAACGATATTTGAATCCAAAAGAACTGACAATACAACTCGAATCGTATATAAACCGGTCGAACTAAAATTTCTTAAGAATTGCACATCTTAGTTATAGACAAGAAAGAGAGAAATAAAAATGTTGAGCCTGTACAAAATAAATGCACGTGGAGTCTATTTCACATGAAGATGTATTTCATTATAGGTCCGGGGTACAGGGGAAACAAGTACACTCTTAGGGTACGGAACCAGGCTAAGTGTGTTTCATTTCTCGTTTGACCCAGGGTAATTAGCCGCACTTTTAGTCCTGAGACTGTGACAAGTGCTGCATGAGCTTTGCGGACCTTTCAAGAAAGGTTCGGCTGCTCTCCCGGAGGAACTACCCGACTCTGTACAATGACTCTATAACATACACCCCAAGTTACTCAAGACTCACCTCCGTGGTGTTAAGTGTAGAACTTACGGAGGTGCTCGATGTTCCAAGGATTTGGGAAAGGTGTCCCATCCTCAGTAGCCAAGCGAACGCTTCCGGGACGGGATACTTTAATCACTCGGAAGGGCCCCTCCCAGCTGGGGGAGAGTTTGTTTAACCCTTCTCTGGATAGTATTCTCCGTAGCACCAGATCGCCTTCCTCGAGCTGCCGATTGTGTACATGCCGTTGGTGATAACGCCGTAGAGCTTGACGATATCGGGCATTCCGAACAGCTGCTTGGCACCTTCCCTCCTCAAGGAGGTCTAGGTCTTCACGCCGGAGCTGGTCCTGCGTGGCTTCGTCGAAGGTCCGGACCCGGAGTGAACCCAAGGTGATTTCCGGAGGAAGGATTGCTTCAGCTCCGTACACCAGGAAGAAGGGTGTTTCTCCGGTTGACCGGTTTGGAGAAGTCCTATTGGCCCATAGAGTGGGTGGAAGCTCTTCAATCCAGTTGGCTCCATGTTTCTTCAAACGCTCATAGGTGCGCATTTTGAGTCCTTTAAGGATTTCAGCATTTGCTCTCTCAGCTTGGCCATTGCTGGCTGGGTGAGCTACGGAGGCGTAGCAAACCTGTATGCCGAGGTCTTCACAGTATCCTTGGAATGCGGAGCTTGTGAATTGGGTCCCATTATCAGTGATGATTTTGTTTGGGACTCCAAATCTGCATACAATGGACTGCAGAAAGTTGATAGCAGATTGCTTGTTGATCGTCACAACTGGAGTTGCTTCCGGCCACTTGGTGAACTTGTCAATGGCGACGTACATGAACTTGTGACCTCCGACGGCTCTTGGGAAGGGTCCCAAGATGTCCATCCCCCACACAGCGAAGGGCCATGTAGGAGGTATCATTTGTAAGGACTGAGCCGGAGTGTGAATTTGCTTTGCATGAAATTGACATGCTTCGCATTTCTTCACCAGCTCAGTTGCATCGTGGAGTGTTGTAGGCTAGTAGAAGCCGTGCCGAAAGGCTTTACCAACCAGCGTGCGGGAAGACGCGTGGTTCCCACACTCGCCTCCATGGATTTTTGCGAGGAGCTCGCAGCCTTCTTCCCTTGTGATGCACCGCATTAGGATGTCGTTGGCACCGCGCCGGTAAAGATCCCCTTCTACCAGTGTGTATCTTTTAGCCAATCTGACTACCCGGTCAGCGGATACATCGTCGTCAGGAAGGATGTTGTCTTTCAAGTAGTTCCGGATCTCCGAGATCCATGCATCGGAACTTACTTGAGCATTTGAGTCTTGCTTGCTGGGTTGCTCAGAGCTTCCGGCAGCACCTACGACCCTTGATGGCTGCCATGGTAACAGGGCCATCGGGACCGTCAGCTTCGGGATGCTGATCTCGCCCCCTTCGCTCAGTTCGGCAGGCTGAGCTGTGGGTTTCGACAATCTTCGGACAAAAGTTCCGTCAGGAGCCAGAGCTCCGGTTGACGCTTTCGTCGAGTGTTCGTCGGCTTCAGCGTTGTGGGCACGCTGAACATGGTGGAGGTCTAGGACTTCAAAGTCCTTCTGAAGCCTCTGGACTTCTAGGAGGTAAGCAGCTAGCTGGAGATTGTTGCAGGAGCATTCATCCTTCACTTGTTTGATGATGAGCTGTGAATCTCCTTTGACCAGCAATTGCTTGACACCATATGACAGTGCCACCTTTTGTCCGTAGATGAGTGCTTCATACTCTTCCATGTTGTTGGTTGCCTTGAAGTCAAGGTGTACCATGTATTTCACCTTCTCCCCAGTCGGTGCAAGGAGAAGGATTCCAGCTCCGGCCCCCTGCTTCTGCATGGAGCCATCGAAGTAAAGGGTCCAGTGAGGCTCGGTGAAGGTTGGAGCTTGATGCTCCGTCTTCTGCTTACCGGGGCCCCCAGGGTTTGATGGAGAGGGAGTCCATTCCGCCACAAAATCTGCCAATGCTTGACTCTTGACTGCTTGTCTTGAAATAAATTCAAGATCAAATTCAGCCAATTCCGTTGCCCACTTTGCAGTATTCCCAGTTGAATTGGGATTATGCAAGATTGCTCGTAGTGGGTAGGAGGTCACCACCGAGACTTTGTGAGCTTGGAAGTAATGTCGAAGCTTCCTAGAGGCAATAAGAACTGCATAGAGCAGCTTATGCACCTCTAGGTATCGAGTCTTGACATCATGTAATACTTCACTAATGAAGTACACCGGGCGTTGAATGGTCCAGACCCTCCCGGAGGGGCCCGGAGCTTCCTCTTCATTGACCCGGACCCTCTCGGAAGGGTCCGGATTTTCTTCGAGGACCTCCGGGTTCTGGTTGGAGGAACCCGGAGCTTCCTCAGAAAAGACCTGGACCCTCCCGGAGGGGCCTAAGTCTCCTGAAACGACTTCCGGTGGATTTGAATCTGGGAGCTGGGACCCAGACTCACTTTCAGGAACCTCCGGACCTTCCAGGAGGGGTCTGGATTCCTGAGTATGGGGTAGTTCTGGTCTCTCCGCAACCAGAACCATGCTGACGCCTTCATCAGTAGCTGAAATATAAAGCAATAAAGGCTCACCAGGGTTCGGAGCTACCAGAATTGGTAGGGTGGTGAGGAACTGTTTCAGCTCCTGGAATGCCTTTTCTGCCTCTTCGGACCATTGGAATGGTTCAGACTTCCTCAATAACTTGAAGAAGGGAAGTGCCCGTTCCGCCAGTCTTGAGATGAACCGGCTGAGGGCTGCTAGACATCCAGTTAATTTTTGGACGTCCTTGATGCGGGTTGGTGGCCGCATGTCTTCAATGGCCTTAATCTTCGCCGGATTAGCTTCTATGCCCCGGTGACTTACCAGGAAACCAAGAAGTTTTCCGGAGCTAACCCCAAAGACACACTTGTCTGGGTTTAGCTTCGTGCAGGTGGCCCGCAGCTTGTCGAAGACAGCCTGCAAGGTGTCAAGGAGTGACTCCTTGTTCCTGACCTTGACCACGATGTCATCGACGTACACTTCCACTATGTCTCTAATAAGTTCTTCAAAAGTTTTGTACATAGCTCGTACAAAAGTTGAAGCTGCATTCTTGAGACCGAAGGGCATGGCTGTGTAACAATACAATTCATCTACTGTGATGAATGAAGTATGCTCTTCATCTTCCCTAGACATTCTGATTTGATGATATCTAGAATATGCATCTAGGAAACACAGTAATTCACACCTGGAGGTGGAATCCACTATCTGATCTATTCTAGGTAGTGGGAATGAATCTTTTGGACATGCCTTATTTAATGTGGTGTAGTCGATGCACATCCGAAGCTTTCCGCCAGCCTTGGGCACAACGACTGGGTTTGCCAGCCATTTTGGATGGAAGACTTCTCAGATTAATCTTGCTTCGAGCAACTTCTTCACTTCTTGTCGGATGAAGTTTTGTCGCTCTACGGATTGCTTCCGAGGCTTCTGATGCACAGGCCGGGCATCGGGGTAGATCTTCAGATTGTGCTCAATCACTTCCCTGGGGATCCTAGGCATTTGTGACGGTTGCCAAGCAAAAACGTCAACGTTAGCCCGGAGGAAAGTGATGAGCGCGAGTTCCTATTTGTCGTTCAATCCTCCCGATATACGAGTGGTTTTAGCGGCATCGGAACCAATTTGGATGACTTTGACGAGAATGTCGGTGTCGCCACTTGGCTGCACTCGAGGTGCAGAAGTCGAGCCTCGTTGGCGAATGCTCAGGGGTTTTGGAGCTTGCTCCTGCCTGGAGTCCTCCTCTTGTGCTATGGTGAGCGCATGGAGCTCTTCCAGTGTAGTTACTCCGGCGGTGCGATCTCCATGGATCCGGAGAACGCCTACTGGCGTTGGCATCTTCAACACCAGATAGCCATAATGAGCAGCCGCCAAGAATTTGTACAAGGCAGGTCTACCCAAGATGGCATTGAAGGGTAAGTTGATCTGAGCGACGTCGAAGACCAACTTCTCGGTGCGGTACTTCTCCCGTGTCCCGAAGGTCACAGGAAGAGTAATAGCTCCGAGTGGGGTGATGGCCCCCGGACCTACTCCGGAGAAAGGTCGAGAGGGGTGGAGATCCGAAGGTCGGAGCTGAAGCTTAGTGAAAGCTTCGAAGCTGATGAGGTTAAGCCCCGAACCTCCGTCTACCATGATGTGGTGGAGCTGGATGTTGTTGATGGTAGGAGATACCATCAAGGGTAACTATCCTGCTCCAACCATGCTCCTGGGACAATCTGAAGCATCGAAAGTGATGGTTGTGTCCATCCACTTTCGATGAGGTTCCGGCCGGACTGTAGGAGCTACAGCGGCCATATCCCGAGGCATTGTAGGATCGAAGAGCACGTGAAAAGCTACCAGAGGGGGGTGAATGGTAGATTTAAAAAATCTTAAGCAGCGGAAACAATAAAACCCCAAAACCCCAAACGATCTATTAAAGAAATCGTGTGTGAGACTAATATAAACGTGTTTTACCGTGACAAAAGTGATATTTATCAGAGAGAATCAAGTCACGAAGACAATACAAAAGGAATTACTAAAATCCGTCGAGAAAAACTCAAGTTATGATCAAAAGATCAAACACTGGTCAATCTGACCTACCCGAGAAAAACAGTTTCTGGAATGCTGAAAAGAAACTCGTGTAGATCAAAAACCACAAATCCAATGACCGTAAAATTTTGACAGATGATAGACAATCAAGTTGTGAAGACAACCCAAAAAGAATCACGTCAATTGGATCAGTAAAACTCGAGTTATGATAAAACCACCGACGAAAGGTAGTGCTGTCCAGACTCTCGGCGAGTAAAATTTGTCTGGAACAAGTCGGACGAACAAGGCACAAAAGTTCCTTCAAACTATGAATTTTATTCAATAGAACACAAGAGGAACAGCCCCAAAGTCGTCTACCACGAGCTTTGGCCTTCCCTTGCTTATATAACCAGCCCTTAGGCCAACCCAATACAACTAGGACTTCAATCCTACTCAGATCACGAATCGTAACTTTCCATAACTACTCAAGATTCTTCTATACGCAGATAGAAGCAATCTTAAGACTTCCAAACACCTTAGGAACGTATCCCACATTCCTAAACAACTCAAATTCGTGACACACACGGAATCCTAACATAACCAACTCGATACTTTCCATACCGAGCCATAATCGACTCAGCTAGCAGCCTAAGTCTTCAACCGATACGATCCGATCCTTCCGATCAGATATTCCTTCCATAATCCGTATCTAGAAGCATATTGCCACGTCATGCACCGCATGCATACGTGCGAACACCTTCCTTTGACCTTCATATGCACTGCCCTTGATTTAATCATCCTGCGCAACCTCCTGACCCGCTCAACCACAGTTCCTCCCGAACTTGGTTGTTGGAACCTCATCTCCTCCCTGAGACTAGTCCAATAGATCCCGTAACCAGCCATGACTTGAACTCAAGCAACACCTGCACATGAACAAACAAACAATCCATACGAGCTCAAGTCCTTGACTTGACTCAAGTTAGTTCCGAACACAACACCTTATGTGAGAACCTCACATAAGCATGTTGCAAAACCACAGTAACACGATATCATCCATATCAACCAAAACGCACCAAAAACTTAGCAAATGAATACTAAGCAATCTTTCCAATCATGTAAAGCAAGTATAAAACAATGCAAATGAAATGCAGAAGCATTGCGGTCAAGTTCCGGACCTTGCCAGAGCAACCCGGAGCTTGAGCCGGAGCTAACAAAAGCTAGTAGAACCTAGCGCCGGAGCTTACCAAAGCTAGTAGATCCTAGCACCGGAGCTTACCAAAAAACTAGTCAAAACTAGTCAACCAAAAACCGGAGCTAGACAAAGCACGTTGGAGCTTAGCAAAAGCATGCCGGAGCTATCAAGTATATGCCGGAGCTATCAAAGACATACCGGAGCTAACAAGGACATGCCGGAGCTAAAGATAAAGCTCACCGGAGCTAACCAAAGCTAGTCGGACCTTACCAAGAAGCCAGACCTAGCATCTAACGTAGCCGGAGCTACCCAAAACAAGTCGGACCTACCGTCGGACCTTGCTATAGCTCGGAGCTAGAGTCGGACCTCGATAAAAAGGTGTTTTGGTGATATTTAAAACTTTTATCATCAAAGCCAAGTGTATTCACTACAAGCCAATGTATTCAGCACACATAGGTCTTACAATCTCCCCCTTGATGAATGCATTGGCAACACCATTTAAAATCCGAACATTGGCTTATTCACATAAAAGTTTTGAAAACAATTTCTCCCCCTTTTTAAATCAAAAGTAAAAAAAAAGTAATGAATGAGAAAATTCCCATATTGTCTCCCCCCCCTTTGTTATCTCTCCTTATGCCCATATTCTCTTTCTCTTCATGCTTATCTCTCCCCTTTGACAATGTATTCAGCAAGTCATGATCATATAAGCAAATTTTCTCTCCAACTTTAGTTGTTATGAGCATATTATAACATATACATATAAAAAAAGCTCATCCAAGTCATACTTACATTATCACATCAATGAAATACATAAGGTGGTGTAAGCCATGCTAGAGATCAAATGTAATTTTTCAATTTAAGCAAGTCATGATCTCACAAACTTAACTATTTAAAAACCTGAAAGCATGACACTAGTTGCTGCATTTTATTATTTTTCAAAGCATAAATTTAGATCATATAATATTTGCAAGAGATTATATGCGCATCTGCCTTATTCTAACCAACCAAGCCAAGCCTATGTCATTTGACAATCAGAAGCTTAAGGACATGATTTTAGTCATACACAACTTCTTCCAAGTTCATATCTAAGTGCAATGACAAGCCATCTCAAAAGAAGAAGTGTGATGCATGCATATTCTCTTGATCTTTTCTCAATTTATATTTGTTCATAAAAACTCAACATGTGAGTTGATTACTTGATGAATTCTTAATGATTAAAAGCATTTGTGAGCATGCAACAAGTTCAAAACAGCAAGAAAGTTCGACCATGACCAGATTTAGTGTAAGTAATTATTCCAATTACTAGACATGGCAAAAACTACAAAATGTATAACACGAGTAATGTAGTAAGAACTTTCAGCATGTAAAAGGAATCACAAAGTCATATATGTATGAAATACTATGCTCATATTATTTTAATTTCAGATTCACACATAGACTTCTCAAGTTTCAAAAACTCCCCCTCAATTTAAGCCATGAGGATGCATAACCCCTATTTCACTACGAATGTAACAAAAACGAGTGAAATCCAAAGGTTTTGTAAAAATGTCAGCCAATTGATGTTCGGTATCTACATGGTGAAGCAAAATGTTTCCTTTTTCAAGGTTATCTCGGAGAAAGTGATACCTAATATCAATGTGCTTAGTTCTAGAATGTTGCATGGGGTTTTTGGCAATGGAAATGGCACTAGTGTTATCACAGAACAGTGGAACACTATCTAGATCATCCCCATAGTCCTTAAGTGTTTGAACAATCCAAAGAATTTGTGAGCAAGCACTAGCAGCAGCTATATATTCAGATTCAGCTGTGGATTGTGCAACTGAATTTTGTTTTCTAGAGGACCAAGCAACAAGAGAATTACCAAGAAAATGACAAGCACCGGAAGTACTTTTCCTATCAATCCTACAACCTTCAAAATCAGCGTCCGAAAAAGCTTTCAAAGTAACGGTTGAGGAAGAAGGAAGAAAAATGCCAAATTCTTGAGTTCCATGTAAGTACCTGAGAATTCTTTTGATGGCTTGACAATGTGAAACACGTGGGGAAGCTTGAAACCTTGCACAAAGACATACGCTGAATTGTATGTCCGGTCTTGATGCCGTGAGGTACAAAAGTGATCCGATCATGCTTCTATATTCTTTTTGATTCACGAGTTCATTATCTTCATCAAGTTCAAGTGTTGTTGTTGTTCCCATTGGTGTCCGAAGAGGCTTGCTTTTGTCCATGTTGAAGCGCCTTAGGAGGTCTTTGGTATACTTCGTTTGATGCACAAAAGTACCCTCCTTGGTTTGCTTGATTTGCAGCCCCAAAAAGTAAGTGAGTTCACCCATCATACTCATTTCAAATTCGGAACTCATCATTGCTGAAAACTTGGACACAAGATCATGAGAAGCACAACCAAAGATAATATCATCCACATACACTTGAACAAATAATGAGTCATTGTCATGTTTAAGCACAAAAAGAATTTTATCAACCTTGCCTATGGTAAACCCCTTTTCAAGTAAGAATGTTTTTAACCTGTCATACCATGCTCTAGGGGCTTGTTTGAGACCATATAAGGCTTTGGACAATTTGTAAACATGATTAGGAAAATCTGGATTTTCAAAAGCCGGTGGTTGTTTGACATAAACCTCCTCATCTATATAGCCATTAAGGAAAGCACTTTTAACATCCATTTGAAATAGCTTAAAACCTTTAGATGCTGCAAAAGCTAACAAAATTCTTATGGCTTCTAATCTAGAGACAGGAGCAAAAGTTTCATAAAAATCTAGACCTTCAACTTGAGTGAAACCTTGAGCAACCAACCTAGCCTTATTCCTAACCACAACCCCATCCTCACTTTGTTTATTTTTATATACCCATTTAGTTCCAATTAAAGTGTGACCTTGAGGTGGAGGTACAAGTCTCCAAACATTATTTCTTTCAAAATTTTCTAACTCTTCTTGCATGACAATAATCCAAGATTCATTAGTGAGTGCATGTGATATATATTTGGGTTCAAAAGAAGCAACAAAAGCAGAATGAGCATGAGAGTTTGGATCGCAAAACCTGGACAGTGTGACTCGTTCGTGCAAGCTTCCAATCATCTGTTGTGGGGGATGATCTTTGTAAAAATGTAGGGGAACAGATGTCTCACAAGCTTCTTCTTTATTAGGTTCATCGTGGATTGATGAGCTTGTGACTTGTGGATGATCAGGACCAGCAGAGGTGATAGCCAGAGCTTGTTCAATGTCCGGAGCTGGACACGTGTCAGCTTCGGAACTAACAGGCAGTATCACCGGCTCTTCTTCATCTTCGAAAATACCCTCCCCCTGAGGATACGGATCTGGTCCTGCAACACCGGAGCTTGTATCTGGGCTAGCTTCATCAAAAGACACTTCACAAGTCTCCACAATTTTGTTAGTGTCAAGTAAAAGCACACGGTAGCCTCTAGTATGAGATGGATAACCAAGAAACATGCCATCAATGGATCTAGGTTCAAATTTATCAAGATTACCATGTTTCTTAACAAAGCATTTGCAACCAAAGACCCGAAAGTGTGTAACACTAGGCCTATGTACAAACCGGAGCTCATATGGTGTTTTACCTAGCTTAGCACGCAAGAAAACACGATTTGAGACATAACAAGCGATTGCTAACGCATCAGCCCAAAATTTCCTAGGAGTTTGATATTCATCAAGCATAGTCCTAGCCATCTCAACTAAGGTTCTGTTCTTTCTTTCTACAACACCGTTTTGTTGGGGTACATATGGTGAAGAAAGTTGATGATATATTCCATTTTTAGCACAAAAGTGATCAAAGAATTGATTTTTAAATTCAGTTCCGTTATCACTTCTAATTGCCTTTAAAGATCCTGGGTGATCAATTGATAATCTAAGAAATAAAGTCCTAAAGTGACTAAAAGCTTCATTCTTAGACGCCATAAAGTAAACCCAAGAGTATCTAGAATAATCATCAACAATAACCAGAACATACCATTTACCTCTGAAGGATTGAACACGTGAAGGTCCTACGGTGTCAAGATGCAAAAGTTGACATGGTTCAGTTGTCATGATCATTGTGAGAGGAGTATGTGAACCTGCAACCATCTTAGCATGTCTACAAGAAGAGCACACAATATCTTTGTCCCCTTTAAGCTTAGGAAGCCCACGTATGTGATCTAGAGCACTAACACGCGTTAGGTGATCAAAGCCTACGTGACCAAGTCTACGATGCCAAAAATATAAGTCCTTTGAATCATTTGCAACTAGACACCTATGCATAGAGGAAGACATATCAAAATCAGCTTTAAAAACTCTTCCAAACCGAGACATGTTAAAAATAAGCTCACTATTTGAACTTACAACTTTGCAGCAGTTTTTATTGAAAGTAATTTCCAGATTTTCATCTAGCAATTGTGAAACAAAAAGCAAGTTGTATTTCAAATTTTTGACAAGTGCCACATCCTTCAAAGTGTAGTGATCATTTACTCTAACCGAACCCTTAGCAATTATAGGAGTTGAAGAATTATCGGCAAAAGTAACATTTTCTACACGTGACACAAAAGAGAGGGAGGAGAACCAATCTTTGTTACCGGTCATGTGGCATGAGCAACCTGAATCCACAATCCAAACGGTCTCCTTCCTCAAATGTGTAACCTACATAGAAGCACAATACGTCGATAACTCAATACTGGGGTTAGTCATAAGGCATTTAGGTATCCAGTACTGAGTCACACGACGTGCAGTAGGAAAAACACGCAAAAGCTGAGATAAAACATCAGGTTTATGAGTCAAGGTTTGAGGTTTTCTATTCTTAACAGTTGATTTAGAAGTTGTTACTTGTTTAGAGTGAAAACAGTAGCTCCGGAGGTAAAAGCAGAAGGTCCGGAGGCAAAAACTGAAGCTCCGGAGGGAACAACAGAAGATCCGGGAGCTCTCGGAGCTATCGGAACTATCGGAGCTGCCTTTGTAGATTTCTTACCAGAAGGTCCGGAAGCTACCTTTTCAAATTTCTGACTCACTAAAACAGGTTGTGTTTTTCTAATTACATGAAAGTTATAAGATCTAGCAATTTTTCTTTCCTTTTTCTGTTGTTTAGCTAGTCTATAACAGAAATCTATGACATGACCATCTCTACCACAGAAGGTACAATGAAATTTAACTTTGTGTTCATGTCTAGATGAGCAATCATCATTAGAAACAGAATTAGAAAGCACTCCTGCAGATCTGAAAATGACTCCTTTTTGTTTAGGAACTGTCTGAATCAAACCACTTCCTAATGACTTTACAATTTTAGGTGGATGTGCCTTAGCATGAACATGAGAATCAAAACCTAAACCAGTTTTATCATTGCATGACTTGGAAGAATTCAGCAGCAAGTTTAGGTTCTTATTCCCATTACAAAACCGATCTATTGTCCTATGCATGTCATCAAGTTTATTGGACAGATCAAGGCAATTTTCACATGAAGTTTTTCCTTTTAGTTTGCAATTGGAACAAAATTTAACTTCATGAGAACGTAAAGCATTGTTCAATATAAAGATTTCATTCATAGCATCATGTAGTTTCTTATCAAGATCATCACAAGTAGAACAATGCAAATCAATTGTAGAACAGCTAGCATCTTTCAAGTTTTTATCATTAAGTGCAGCAAGCTCTTTGTTCTTTTTAATTTCTTCATCAAGTCTATCTAGAGTGGAGGAGTGTGCACTTCTTAATGTGGACAATTGTTCATAGATTAAGTCACATGAGGGACATGCATCATCACTAGGAATCAAAGTCTTTAACCGGTTAATTTTAGATTCTAGTGATTCAATTTTAGCAGTATTATCCCTAAGCTTTTTGTCCTTTTTCTTGACAATAATAGTTGCACGAGAAATAGCATCACACATTTCATTGCAGGTAGAACATACCTCATCGTCTTCACTGTTGTGTTCTGCATCCTCCTGACTTGATCTTGATCTTGTTTTGCCCGCCATGAAGCATAAGTTGGCTAGATCGTCATCATCTTCATCACTCTCAAAGTCTACATCACTGGAACTAAGTTCTTGAAGTGCGGTGATGAAGCTGTTGATCATCTTGCGTCCTATGGTACCCTTCTTCTTCTTGTTGGAGTTTCCAGAGGAGGTCCTGACCTTGCTTTGTTTTTCTTCCCTGGTGGTCGGACCTGAAAGGTTAGGGCATTCTGTACGAAAGTGTCCTATTTTACCACATTCAAAACAGCGTTGAGGTCCGGAGCTTCCTCTCCTTCTAGTTCTCACATTTTGCAAAGCTTTTGAGAATCTAGTAGAGATGAGTGCCAACTCCTCTTCTGGAAATTCTTCAATTTGTTCCAGGGTTAGCGAGGACAACAGAGCAAGAGTATTGCAAGATGATGATTGGCCGGAGCTAGACATATCACGTTGTGAGACAAATGCAATAGACTTATTTGGGTTCTTACGTGCTAGGATGTCAATTTCATGAGTTTTTAGTTTAGAATAAAGTACATCTAATGTAAGAGAACTCATGACAGTTGATTCACGAATAGATGTTACTTTCATCTCCCAAATTGTCATGTCTAATGCACTAAGAAGTTGTCTAGCATTCTTAGCATCAGAAAAATTAACATTGACACTACGTAAGTTGCTGAGAATTTTATTGAAACGAGCAAAGAGGTCATCGATAGACTCACCTGGTTGCATCTCAAACCGCATATATTCCTTTTTGAACATATCTTGTTTTACCTCCTTGATTGTGTTGGAGCCTTCTTGATAATCACAGAGAGCTCTCCAAACATCGTATGCTGACCGGAGGTGCGCGACACAGTCAAAGTCGCTTTGAGTGAGTCCTTGGATGATCAAGTTTCGTGCTTTGTTGTTGTTGTCGACGTCTCGGAGGTTCGTAGCTGTAACTTGATCGTTAGGCAGGACTTCATAAGGTTTGTACACCTTTTCCCATATTGTGAAGCCTTGCGCCTGGATGAAGGCCTCCATGCGTGCCTTCCAAACCTGAAAATCAATACCAGCAAACACACAAGGTTTGGCGGAGTACTTCTCCATGATGATTAGTCAAAAACACGTGTAAATCACAAAGATTAGAGCACCGTGGCTCTGATACCAATTTTAGGATCGAAGAGCACGTGAAAAGCTACCAAAGGGGGGTGAATGGTAGATTTAAAAAATCTTAAGCAGCGGAAACAATAAAACCCCAAACCCTTTTGGCAGAAAAACGATCTATTAAATAAATCGTGTGTGAGACTAATCTAAACGTGTTTCACCGTGACAAAAGTGATATTTATCAGAGAGAATCAAGTCACGAAGACAATACAAAAGTAATTACTAAAATCCGTCGAGAAAAACTCAAGTTATGATCAAAAGATCAAACACTGTTCAATCTGACCTACCCGAGAAAAATAGTTTCTGGAATGCTGCAAAGAAACTCGTGTAGATCAAAAACCACAAATCCAATGACCGTGAAATTTTGACAGATGATAGACAATCAAGTTGTGAAGACAACCCAAAAAGAATCACGTCAATTGGATCAGTAAAACCCGAGTTATGATAAAACCACCGACGAAAGGTAGTGCTGTCCAGAAACTCGGCGAGTAAAACTTGTCTGGAACAAGTCGGACGAACAAGGCACAAAAGTTCCTTCAAAATATGAATTTTATTCAATAGAACACAAGAGTAACAGCCCCAAAGTCGTCTACCACGAGCTTTGGCCTTCCCTTGCTTATATAACCAGCCCTTAGGCCAACCCAATACAACTAGGACTCCAATCCTACTCAGATCACGAATCGTAACTTTCCATAACTGCTCAAGATTCTTCTATACGCAGATAGAAGCAATCTTAAGACTTCCAAACACCTTAGGAACGTATCCCACATTCCTAAACAACTCAAATTCGTGACACACACGAAATCCTAACATAACCAACTCGATACTTTCCATACCGAGCCATAACCGACTCAGCTAGCAGCCTAAGTCTTCAACCGATACGATCCGATCCTTCCAATCAGATATTCCTTCCATAATCCGTCTCTAGAAGCATATTGCCACGTCATGCACCGCATGCATACGTGCAAACACCTTCCTTCGACCTTCATATGCACTGCCCTTGATTTAATCATCCTGCACGACCTCCTGACCCGCTCAACCACAGTTCCTCCCGAACTTGGTTGTTGGAACCTCATCTCCTCCCTGAGACTAGTCCAATGGATCCCGTCACCAGCCATGACTTGAACTCAAGCAACACCTGCACATGAACAAACAAACAATCCATACGAGCCCAAGTCCTTGACTTGACTCAAGTTAGTTCCGAACACAACACCTTATGTGAGAACCTCACATAAGCATGTTGCAAAACCACAGTAACACGATATCATCCATATCAACCAAAACGTACCAAAAACTTAGCAAATGAATACTAAGCAATCTTTCCAATCATATAAAGCAAGTATAAAACAATGCAAATGAAATGCAGAAGCACTGCGGTCAAGTTTCGGACCTTGCCAGAGCAACCCGGAGCTTGAGCCGGAGCTAACAAAAGCTAGTAGAACCTAGCGCCGGAGCTTACCAAAGCTAGTAGATCCTAGCACCGGAGCTTACCAAAAAACTAGTCAAAACTAGTCAACCCAAAACCGGAGCTAGACAAAGCACGTTGGAGCTTAGCAAAAGCATGCCGGAGCTATCAAGTATATGCCGGAGCTATCAAAGACATACCGGAGCTAACAAGGACATGTCGGAGCTAAAGATAAAGCTCACCGGAGCTAACCAAAGCTAGTCGGACCTTACCAAGAAGCCGGACCTAGCATCTAACGTAGCCGGAGCTACCCAAAACAAGTCGGACCTACCGTCGGACCTTGCTATAGCTCGGAGCTAGAGTCGGACCTCGATAAAAAGGTGTTTTGGTGATATTTAAAACTTTTATCATCAAATCCAAGTGTATTCACTACAAGCCAATGTATTCAGCACACATAGGTCTTACAAAAGTCTTGATGACGCGCCGAGAGGTGATATCCCATGATCCACCAAAAATGGTGTTCATGGTCTTTCGACGCTCGTTGTCGGAGACGTCAGAATCATCGTCGACCGAGGTGTAGACGGCCTTCAGGACCTTTTTGGGGTCCTGAAATCCTAACTCCTCTTCAGCCGGAGCTTCATCGACCTTTTGCTTTCCTTCTCTTTGTCGGAAAGGAGATTCTTCCCGGCGCTTGTTGTAGCGCTCGGCAAGGTTTTGGACCTCACGGCAGTCTTCCAAACTGTGGCTACCCGTCTTGTGAATGGGACACCACACTTTGGGTTTGCCACCGTATTCAAAAGACGGTCGAGGTCGCTTCTCGGGGCGTGGCCCCCGGCCACCCGGAGCTGCAGCAGCTGCAACATTGGATGTGACGGCCGACGGCTTCTTCTTGCCGTTGATCTTCTTTTTCTTCTTGCCACTCCCGGAGGTAGCGACTTCTTCTTTGGAGGGTTTCTTGTGATCCTCCACGGCTGGTTTGGAGTGCATTTCACGGCCCTTCGCAGCTCTGTCACATTTATCTGCCAAGCTGAAGAGTTCCGTGACGCTGGTGATCTCCTTGATCGCCAGTTTCTCCAACATCTTCTTGTCCCGTACGCCCTGTCTAAATGCCACAATGACAGAGGCGCTAGAGATAGAAGGGATAGTGTTTCGTACCTGAGAGAACCTTTGGATGAATGACCGCAAGGATTCTCCCCCTTTTTGCACGACCGCAAAAAGGTCTAGTTCAGTGCCTGGTCGGGTATAGGAACTCCCGAAGTTGGCAGTGAACTGATGGCATAGTTCCTCCCAACTGTTAATAGAGTTGGGTAGAAGGCTCATAAACCAGGACCTGGCAGTCCCAATTAAGGCCACTAGAAAGTAATTGGCCATCATGGCCTCGTTTCCTCCAGCTGCCAAGATTGCAGTGGAGTATATCTGAAGAAATTCGGCGGGATTGACCGTCGAATTTTTCCAGCAGATGAGGCCGGAACTTCTGTGGCCATCTGACCATGCGCAAATGCATGGCCAGGGCTGAACAGCCTCCTCCTACACCTTCAAGAGTAGAAAGGTCCTGAGCTTCCCGTCTTCCACGGGCACGCTCAATATGGACTCGGCCATCCTGCTGACGCTAACGGCGATCAAGCTCCGCCCGGAGGTCGTGAGTCGAAAGCCTGGATACCGTGTGAGTGCGTCGAGCCCCGGAGGGCAATGACGTCACTTGTTGCGATGCGGCACGTCTCCTTCTATTGGAGACATGCGGACCAAGGCTACCAGACAAAGTTCACCGCTGCGACGGGGCTCTTCCTGAAGGAGGAGGACCCTGGTTGCTGAGACGTTCGGCTGCTGCTGCAACCAGATGCTCCACATCGGCCCTCCACTGTTCCAGTGCATCCCGGGATGCATCCGGAGGTGGTGGGCGTTGGAGAAGAGCACGCGCTGCATGGAGCGCGTGTTCCGGATTGTCATGATTTGCCGATGCAGTAAGCGACGCCGGCGCACCATCACGTTGCCCAGCATGATTTGCTGGAGAAGACGGTGGTGGGGGGTGTGTGACTCCTGCTGGTGCTGAGGCTCCTGCTGGTGGCTGCCTGTTGGAGGGATTGCCTCCAACAGCCTGAGCAGCAGGTTGGCCATTGGATGATCCAGCAGCAGAGTTCACCATTCTCTAAATCTCAGGCGCCCCTACCTGGCGCGCCAACTGTCGGTGGTTGAGAACCGGCAGATCTCCCTACACTACTAAAGTGATAGGGGAGTTTGATGTTCGGTGTGGGCGCGTGGAGATTCAAGAAGGTGTGTAAGAATTGACGCAGGAGACACAAGAATTTACGTGGTTCGGGCCGCCTGAGCGTAATACCCTACTCCACGGAGGTGTTGGTGTTGTATTAGCTGTTTGAGCTTGTAATGAGCGTATGAAGCGTGTATGTCCTTTTTCTCGTGTATCGTCGGCCTTTCCTTTTATAGTGCAAGGGCAGGCCGTTACAGGTTAGTCTGGCCCGACATGTGGCCCCGGCGGTTACTAGTATTGATACACATTTAATTTCTCTTAATGATCCTGTAACGGGCTTTGATAGCACCGTTACTGGTGTTAAGATCGTCCGTTTAAGTGTCATTAATATGGCATTAATGATACTTAATCGGGTCTTGAAGTCCTTGGCTCTCCTCGGAAGATCCGGAGCTGTTGTAGGGTCTTCCGGAGGTTAGGAGCTGAAGATCAGATGATTGGACACGTGGCAGCTCCGGAGCTTGTTGTGGTAAACAGGTAGCTCCGGGACTGCCTGACAAGTGTCAGGTCCGGAGCTTCTCTCGGTCAGGGGCTAAGTCCGGGGGTGCCATTTTGGTACGTGGTCTGGAGCTTCCCCCTTGTGGGCGGTAGCTCCGGTTTGGTAGTACACGTGGCGACCCAGGGATTAACCATGTTGGAGAAGCGGGTCCGGTTATGTCTAACATGTGGGCCTTCGGGGGTCTTCAAACCAAGTAGATGATTTCCCTTTGAGATCTTTGTAACCTCAAGGGGTGTACGGTTTCTAGGATACCGACATATATATATATATATATATATATATATATATATATATATATATAACATATTATCAATACCTGACCACAAAATCACAAAATCATTTATTTTGTAGCCAGTTCCTTTCAACATGAGAATCATTCATTTATCTTATCTTTCCTCTTTCTTTCACGGCTAATACGTCCCCACTCGTCAGTTTGTTTTTCCCAGACCAACTTCCAATCCACTTTTGCCGTGTGCGCTAGCCCCTCCTCCGATTCCAGTGCGAATGTGATGCCCGGTTCCGAAAAATGAACCAAGCTAACGCGTATGTGTGCCCAGGATGTTCATCACACATACACGAGTGCAATCACAAAAGAGCATACAGAAAATTAAGACAAGATTAATTAACCAAATTTTATTACACAAACCATATTATCCTCGAATACAAGCTCTAATGAATATTTATGACAAGTACAACTAATGCAGTGGAAATAAACTAATTAAGCAAACTAAACAGCTAGACAACATAAGCAATAGGGTATAGCGCAGCTCCAATAACACCACAGGCAAAGCTGACGGTAGACACATCCTAGAACTCCACATTATCACCATTAAACTCCCAATCCTGATCTGCAACTGTTGGGGGGGGGGGGATTGCAAGAGTGAGTACATGTCGTACTCAGCAAGTGTGGAAATTATAACATGTGGCTGATTCAAATGGCGACAATAATAATGGCAAACTGCTGAAAAGTACAGTAAAACATTTGAAAAGCAATATATTATATGTAAGTGAAGCAAACCCATCATAATCATAAGTAATATCATAATACCAGTCCATAATTCAACATCCTCATCCGTAATTCCAGATTTCACCATTGCCAATAACCATATTCAATACCAAAAATAAATCCATAACCAGCCATAACCATTACGAACCATAACCATCCCAAATACCATCCCAATACCAAGTACCCTCAAATCATGGAAGTTGTCCAGGTGCTCATAACCGGGAGCATGGCTATCATGATAGTTTTATTTAACTCTGCACAGTTTGTACCTCTACCCACGTGTTTGTGATTTCATCACCCGTCGGCGACTAAAGAACCTCCCTTATGCCAATTACACTTCCTTTGGTGTATGACCAAGAGATCACAAAATAGCCTTTACAAAGGGATTACTAGCCTATTTAGACCCCACTGAGGTTTCACCGGTGGCGATGTCTCTCTCAGAGCACATGTTCAACCAAGGGTCCCCTCTTGAGCCATTCGAATCCCAGGGTAGTCCCACCAATCATCAACAAACTCAATCCGACTACCCCTTCCCCGAGCATCCATAATGGTCCAAATATCACTGGCAAAGCCCTAATTAATCAGCTACGCCGCACTCATACTTGGCCTCGTGGTGGTACTGTAGCTCTGGCTTATTCTCGCATGAACCGGTCCTTAGATCTAAAGCAAGCAAACCATCATAACATCCAACCCATCCAAATACCAGGCTTGCTTAGATTGCCCATTACCATACCGTATCGACCAGTTCACATTAACCAGAATATCATTAATACATAATTAAATGTATAGTGTTGTTTTCCCATCCCAATTAATCAAGCAAAGCAAAAAGTAAAAAGTCCATCCCGACTCTCTACCATAATTTCAGGTGACAAGGGTGGTTAAACAATTCTAGTAAACTTCCTATCATAGGATTCCCATCAATTTTGACACAAGCATGCAGTTTTGCAAACAAAACATTTATTTTAAAACAGGATCAATATGCTTCAAGGACACTTGCCTTGCTCTTGCGGTTGATTAGGGTCAAAGCCTTCAAACTCTTGGTGCTGTAGATCCTCCGCGACACTTCCTAGCGCAAATCCGTCTAATCTGCACAATAAACATACAAGACAAGAAACACAATCAAAGAGTGCACAAATATTACTCAATATGTCATGACATGCATGATTAATGCAAATGCAAGGTAGAACTAGTTAATAGATTGCTTTTAATGATCACTAACTAGTTCTAATAGCTTTTAACAAGTTTATACATGTTTGGATCCGATTAGATCAAATTTTAGAATCAATTCAACACAATTTAAACAGAAAGATCGGACTAGTCCGCTAGGGACCGGACAAGTCCGCCCTTTGCGAGATCAACAGATTAGGGTTTTCTAGATCGATGTGAATTTGGAGATTAGGGGTTGAATTCACGTAAGGAAAAGAGAATAGAAGGTATACCAGGTGTTTAGGACCCCAATGAATCAAGAAACTTGGAGGTAACACTTGGATCTTGGTGATCTAGGGTTGGTGATGAACTTGGAGATGAATTGGTGGTGAAGGACGAAACTTGGTGGAGATCTTGATCTTCTTTCGTTTCCTCCTCTTCTTCTTCTTGCTTGGGATCTTTTCCTCCCTCCTTGATGGCGGCTCCCCACGAACTAGGGTTTGGGTGGGTGGAAAAGTGGCAAATAGATGTCAATCCAAGGGGTGCGGTTGTTTATATAGAGGTGGAGGCTAGGGTTAGATGGATCTCGAGTTTGGGATGAGTAGAGGCCGGTTTAGAGTCCCACATGGGCTCTAAAAGAGTTGGGCACGACGTCCCTAGGCCCACTTAACGTGAAACCCAAGAAACAAGTCGTAAAACAAAAGATCAACTCGGAGTCACGAAATATCGGACAAGTCCGGACAGGACCGGACTAGTCCGAAGTCGTCCAGAGAGAAAATCGGACAAGTCTGGTCAAACATCGGACAAGTCCGAATTTGAACAGAGAGGAAAACGGACAAGTCCGTTGGAACACCGGACTAGTCCAGAAAAGTCCAGGGACTTAGCAAATTTTCAAGGATCCTTGGAATACCGGACTAGTCCGCACAAAATCGGACAAGTCCGAAAGTTTCCAGTACCAAAAATCGGACTAATCCGCAGCAAAAACGGACAAGTCCATTTTTAGTCAGAGAGAAATTGGACTAGTCCTTAGTAAAATCGAACTAATCCGCACTTTCCTGCGTTTTAAGTGCGATTTTGCTCCAAATCAATTTTAAACTTGTTCCTCTTGTTGTGGGTTAATGTTAAACATGTATATGAGTGTATGTAGGGCATGATGCATGAAAATGAGGGTGTTACAAACCTACCCGCCTTAAAATGAATCTCGCCCTCGAGATTCGACGCGGAAGAGAAGAGATAAGGAAAGTCCTTCTTGAGATCATCCTCCAATTCCCACGTCGCTTCTTTTTCTGTGTGGTGTTTCCATTGAACTTTACACCATCTAATGACCTTGTTCCTTGTGACTCTCCTTGGTTTCCAAGATTTTGATCGGTTGCTCGCCATAAGTCAGATCTTCCTCTAGCTCCAATCCGTCCATTGGCACTCGTTCTTCCGGTACTCTCAAGCACTTCTTGAGCTGAGAAATGTGAAAGACATCATGTACGTCTGAAAGATGAGCTGGCATTTCCAACTTATACGCTACTTCTCCTCTTTTGTCCAAAATCTTGAATGGTCCAATATAACGAGGTGCGAGCTTGCCCCTTATGTTAAACCTCTTATGACCCCTCATTGGTGACACCTTGAGGTAAACAAAATCTCCCACTTCAAAGGCTAATTTCCTTCTTCTATTGTCCGCATAGCCTTTTTGCCTTGATTGGGCAGCCCTCAAGTTTTCACGAATTATTCGGACTTGCTTTTCGGCTTCTTGCAACACATCCGGACCAAATACTTGAGTTTCCCCTGCTTCATTCAAGAATAAAGGTGTCCTACACTTCCTTCTATAAAGAGCTTCATACGGTGACATTTTCAAGCTTGCTTGGTAACTATTGTTGTATGAAAATTTTGCGTATGGCAAGATTTTGTCCCAACTTTTCCCATGCTTTAAGGCACAAGCTCTTAACATGTCCTCCAAAATTTGATTGGTCCTCTCAGTTTGTCCATCCGTTTGAGGATGATATGCTGAACTAAAATTTAACCTCGTTCCCAATGCTTCATGCAATTTTTTGCCAAAATCTTGAGGTAAATTGAGAACCTCTATCCGAGACTATCTTCTTAGGGACTCCGTGTCGACACACAATATGCTCCATGTATATTTCGGCCAATTGTGCAGCTGTATATTTGGTCTTCACAGGGACAAAATGAGCTAACTTGGTTAAGCGATCCACAGTTACCCAAATTGAGTCATACCCGAACTGAGTACGTGGTAACCCAACTATGAAGTCCATTCCAATTTCTTCCCACTTCCATTCTAGAATCTTCAACGGTTGCAATAATCCGGCTGGCCTTTGATGTTCCACCTTGACTCGTTGGCACACATCACACAATGATACGTATTCAGCTATGTCCTTCTTCATGCTATCCCACCAATAGCAAGTCTTCAAGTCTTTGTACATCTTTGTACAACCAGGGTGAATCGAGTAAGACGTGTCATGTGCCTCCTTTAATATTGCCTCCCGAATATGCTTTACATTAGGCACAACGATCCTCTTTCCAAGCCATAAGGTACCATGTTCGTCCTCATCAAATCTGAATTCTCTCCCTTCTTTGGTCCTTTCCTTGATTTCCATGATCTTCTCAGTTGTGGTTTGTGCCTCTCGAATTTCTTGCTCCAAGGTTGGGTTTAACTCCATCATCTCCGTCTCATTTACAAAGCCGAGGTTCAACCTTTCAAACGCCTTACATAACTCGAATGGTAACTCTCGAACTGTGAGTTGGTGACTGTCGGTGGTTTGGAACCAGCAGATCTCCTGACACTACTAATGCGTTAGAGGAGTTTGATGTTCGGTGTGGGCGCGCGGAGATTCAAGAAGGTGAATTATAAATGACACAGGAGACACGGAAGTTTACGTGGTTCGGGCCGCCTGAGCGTAATACCCTACTCCACGGGTGTGTTGGAGTTGTATTAGCTGTATGAGCTTGTACCAAGCCTCTATGGAACGTGTGTCTAGCCCCCCTGAACGTGTCGTCGGCCTGTCCTTTTATAGTACAAGGGCAGGCCGTTACAAGTTAGCCTGGACCGACATGTGACCCCGGCGGTTACTAGTATTGACACTTATTCAACACATTTAATTGTCCTTAATGACCGGGTAATGGGCTTTGACAGCACCATTACTGGTAATTAAGGTCATCCGATCGTGTGTCATTAACATGGTATTAATGACACTTAATCGTGTCTTGAAGTCCTTGATTCCCCTGTGAAGATCCAGAGCCGTTATGGAGTCTTCCGGAGATCAGAGGCTGAAGCTCCGACGGTTGGACACGTGGCAGCTCCGGAGCATACTGTGGGAAACAGGCAGCTCCAGAGCTATCTGACACGTGTCAGGTCCGGAGCTTCTCTCGTTCTGGGGTTAAGTCCGGAGGTGCCATTTCGGTACATGGCCCGGAGCTTCCCTCTTGTGGGCGGTAGCTCCGGTTTGATAGTACACGTGGCGACTCTGGGATTAACCATGTTGGAGAAGCGGGTCCGGTTATATCTGACATGTGGGCCTCTGAAGATCTTCAAATCAAGTAGATGACTTTTCTTTGAGATCTTTATAACCTCAAGGGGTGTACGGTTTCTAGGGTACCGACAGTGGCCCCATGGACCTACCTCCGGGGAAGACCACTGGGGTGAAGTCATTCCACCGGGGGTGGGTCCATCCTCGTGACTTTTGAACTGAGTCTTCAAAGGTCTTCGGAGGTGCCGTTGGCGAGGATTTGGAGTTAAATCCTCGCCGCGTGGCGTATCCCGCATGCGGCAGATGAGATCTTTGGCGTGCGGATCTTACGCAATTGAAGGTCGCCGGTTCCCGATACAAAAACCGTATCGGTTCCGCGCGCCTTGTCAGGCCGCCGCCTTCAGGTTTCCCGCCTCATGATGACAACTGTTCGCCTGGGTAAGAACCTCGACTTGATCGTCGAGGTGGTCCCGGGCCCCCTTGTCATCGGCTGGGTGGAATTTTTGAATGGTATCTTCGACTTCCTTGCGGTTTCCATCCAAGCGTTGCGAGGGCTTACTTAAGAAGGAAAGCGTGCACCGTCGGGATTTCTTTACGCCTCTCATCTGTTCTTGCGCTCAAACTCCCAACTTGTGCTTCACTTTTCCTCTCTTGCCTTGCTGTGCCGCGATGGAGTTGGGTCTCCGCGAGAGTCGCTTGAAGACCGACGGCGACCTGAAGAAGGTCCGGGCCCTCATGGGATGGTCCTCGGACTTCTTCAACCGCTCGATCCGCGCCGGGGGAGAGCTCCCGTTTGAGAAGGAGCACTCCGGCGAAATGGTGTACTTCTCCTCGTATGCCATGGTGGGGTTGATCCCACCTTTTTCTTCCTTTTTCCTGATGCTGCTGGACTTTTATGGTCTGTAGCTATATCATCTCGGCCCCCACTCCATTCTTCTTGTGTCCATTTTCGTCCACTTCTGTGAGATGTGGGTGGGCATCCCCCCTGCATTGAACTCTTCCAGACCTTTTTCACCGTCCATACCACCGGCAGGAGCAATGAGTACCTTGGCTTCTACTACTTCGTGAAGCGCAAGAAGTGCCCATTCAAGTACCTCCGGTCATTTCCCTCTGGGAAGTGGGATGACTGGAAGAAGGACTGGATAGTCGTCTGGGTAGAGGAGCACGAGAGGCTGGAGCTGCCCGAAGGCCTTCCCAACATCGACACGTCAATCTGGAGTGAAGCTCCGGTGCTGGGGGAAGCCTTCAACCCTGCTTTGACTAGGATCTGCCAATGCGTGGAGGGAGGATTGACTCCTCAGGCGGTGTTTTGCAACTTCTTGGTCAACAGGTGGGCACCGCTGAAGAGGAGAGAGAAACTCGCATGGGCCCTCAACAGCGTGATGGACGACGACCGGGTCGAAATCGGGCTGAAGTCCAACATGGTGGGGAAAACCTTGGAGTTCCACCTCAAGAAGTTCCAACACGGCATCGACGTCGATGGTGACGACTTGACTCCGCCATCAGCTTTTCTTCCTCTGAACGTGGAAGTGGAGTTCAGCAGGGAGCTCCGGCGGAAGATGCCCGTGCTTGACGACCTTGGTGTTGTCGAGAGAAGATCAACCACCAGGGTAGTGATCCCCGGAGTGCCCGAGGATGGCTCCGACCCTGCTCCGAAGCCGAGGGAAGAGGTCGTCGGCAAGGGCAAGGAGCTGGCGGATGAACCTGTGAGCCGGAAGAGGAAGCTGCAGTATGCCGATGGAAGGTTCGTCAGGCCTGCTACTTATGCGTCGGCTCCTTCTCCCCGGAGGGGAAGGTCTTCTACAACCGCGGCGACTGTTCCCGTAGTGGGGTCCTCCCGGAGCACGACTGTTCCCGCAGTGGGGTCCTCCCAGAGCGCGACTGTTCCCGCAGTGGGGTCCTCCCGGAGTGTTAGCTCCGGGCATGCAATTCCATCACCTGGGCCGGTGGAGGCCTCCAGGTCCGGGGGTTCTTCCCGGTCGAGGGGGGCCTCGACTCGGGAAACACCCGTGGCCGCGACGAGTTCCGGGGGGCCTTTCGGAGCTTCCACGCCGGCTATGACCAGCCCAGAACGCCCGGGAAAAAGGTTTCACGCAAGCTGGTGCGGAAGCCTCCCAAGGTAATTTTTAATCTTTACCTTGGATAGTTGTTTTAATTGTAGCAACTATTTTTTAAGTTTCTTCGTTCATCATCTGCAGCGTCCCCAAGAAGGGGAGTGAGGCTCCACCCTCAGCCACAGCGGCTGAAGTCGTGAGGGTGGGAGCTTCTGCTCCTGTCCCGGTGCCGCCCCAAGTGGTGGCTGAAGCTGCGACAGCTCCGGCGCCGGCTGTCGTGGTCATGGACCTCGACTCATCCCCAGAGACTCCCATGGTAGCGCCGGACCACGGGAGAGAAGATGCGCCAGCGGCACCTGCCCCGGAGGCTGAAGCTCCGGGTCCTGGTGCTGAAATGATGGAAGTTCTGGCTGTTGAGCCGGAGGAAGCAGTAATTCCGGCCTAAGAGCCGGAAATTGTCGAAGCCCCGGCGGTTGAGCCGGAGGTGATTGAAGCCCCGGCGTGCGCGCCGGAAGCTGAGGTAGTTCCGGCAGTTGGGCCGGCTACCTCTGAAGCACCGGCCGCTGAGCCGGTCGATATTGAAGATCTTCCGGCTCCCGAGCCGGTTGTTGGAGAGGTGTCAGAGCCCGAGTTCCCATCGGAGGAGGTGCCCAGACCGGAGCCAACAGTGGCTCCTGCTCCGGAAGTGACGACGTCGGAGGTACCTGCGGCCGAGCCGGAGTGCCCAAGCGAAGTTGCTGGCCCCCTGCCTGAGAGGGTGAACGAAGACCTGGCGGCGGGGCCTTCCTCGATGGCGACTGAGGCCATCCCGGAGGACGGCCCTAGTGCCATGGAGACTCAGGGGACCACTCTTGTGGAGTGGGACCCAATTTTTGTATCTGAAAAAACGCTGGAACCAGCGGAGGAGACCCCAGCAGGTCCAGAACCTATCTCGTTGTCACTGTCTATTGACAATGCATGTTCCAGTCTGCGTCAAGTCCAGCTGGCCTTCTTCCACGATAGCAAGGCTCTTGAAGAGGAGCGCCCAACCCTTAGGCGGTGGCGTAACCGGCTCTACTTCGAGACCAAGCTGGCGCAGTCGAGGCTAGCGGATGACAAAGAGTGGATCAAGCGGGAGAAGATCCGCCTGGAGTGCTGGGGCAAGTTACTGGATGATAGGGAGAGTATGACTCGTGCCCTCGACGCTCAATCCCGGGAGATCTACGATCAGGCCAAAGCAGCCAATAGTGCGGCCGATGAACGCCACAAAAGGCTTGAGGCCATTAACACTACACTCATCAAGCGCCGAGAGGCACTTGAAGAGAGGGAGAAACGACTAGAAGATGAAGAGCAAAAACTCCTAGAGCTGCGGGATGACATCCTGAGGAGGGGGGAGGAGCTCGCCAAGAAGGTGGCTCTGGCTGACAAGGGCCTCGAAGAGCGTGCCAAGAAATTGGAAGAGCGCTGCCATGAGGAAGAGGAGAAGGCCTGGGTGCGAGGGCAGGAACTCTACGAACAAGAGTGTGCCCTTACTGCTAGGGAGAAGAAAGTGAGGGGTAGAGAGAAGGATCTGGTCGACCGCCGGAACAAGATCCACCTCCGGGAGGAGGAGCTCGGAAAACTCGAAAAGCGGGTTGCTGAGAAGATTCAGCAAAATGTCAAAGAAGTTGAGCGCCTCGCCCGCGAGAATTCTGAACTGGTGGCAGCCAGAAGATCCCTGGAAGAAATAAAGGGCTTAAGGACTGCAGACTCCCTACAGATTTGGGAGTTCCTGGGCAAGGCCAATAACGCGCTGACACCAATGGGCTTCAGCCCCGTGCGCCCGGATGATCCGGAGCCGGAGCCGGACCTGGCGTTGCAGGCGTTGAGCTCGGCAGGCAGCAAACTCTCCGGGGTGGGCGATGTCATCGCGGACCAGTTGGAGGTTGAGGGGCAATCCCTGGCGAAGAACATCGCATAATATGTGCTGACGTGCTACACCAGCCAGAACTCCCAATTTCCTCTGGACCCGGTGCTTGAAGGTCCCGTCGAAGGAGAAGGGGAAGCTACCCGAGCCAACGTGTTGGAAGTTGCCCAGAAAGTCGCCCAATTCTTCCATAGGATCTAGGACCATCTCTGTAGTTCTCACTTGTATTTTCTCTTCTTCTTCCTCAATTTTGTAATCCCTTGTCTCTAGATAAATGAAATCCCCAAATTTTTGTGAATTTCACTTTTTGTCTTCAACACTTTTGTCTTCACTTGGCCCTCTGGTAGATGTACACAATTTGATTGTGAACATGTACCAAGAGGATATTATGTTTTGTTGAAGATTTTAAGTCAAACGCGATTCTAAATACAACTGAATGTGTTGTCTTTTCTTCCAGATCCAACTGTACATGGACCCGCCTTACTTCGGCCTGCCGGGGTGTAGGTAGAGTGGCGTACTTAGGGTGCTTGACCAGGCTAAGTCAATAGCACACTCCAGCCCTAGGTTGGCTTGGCATCTTTCAGGCGAGTTGGCCATGAACAATATTTGAATCCAAAAGAATTGACAATACAACTCGTATCGTATATAAACCGGTCGAACTAAAATTTCTTAAGAATTGCGCGTCTTTGTTATAGACAAGAAAGAGAAAAATAAAAATGTTGAGCCTGTACAAAATAAATGCATGTGGAGTCTGTTTCACATGAAGATGTCTTTCATTATAGGTCCGGGGTACAGGGGAAACAAGTACACTCTTAGGGTACAGAACCAGGTTAAGCGTGTTTCATTTCTCGTTTGACCCAGGATAGTTAGCCACACTTTTAGTCCTCAGACTGTGACAAGTGTTGCATGAACTTAACGGACCTTTCGGGAAAGGTCCGGCTGCTCTCCCGGAGGAACTACCCGACTCTGTACAATGACTCTATAACATACACCTCAAGTTACTCAAGACTCACCTCCGTGGTATTAAGTGTAGAACTTACGGAGGTGCTCGATGTTCCAAGGATTTGGGAGAGGTGTCCCATCCTCAGTAGCCAAGCGAACGCTTCCGGGACGGGATACTTTAATCACTCGGAAGGGTCCCTCCCAGCCGGGGGAAAGTTTGTTTAACCCTTCTCTCGATTGTATTCTCCGTAGCACCAGATCGCCTTCATCGAGCTGTCGGTTGTGTACATGCCGCTGGTGATAACGCCGTAGGGCTTGGCGATATCGGGCATTCCGAACAGCTTCTTGGCACCTTCCCTCCTCAAGGAGGTCTAGGTCTTCACGCCGGAGCTGGTCCTGCGCGGCTTCGTCGAAGGTTCGGACCCGGAGTGAACCCAAGGTGATTTCCGGAGGAAGGATTGCTTCAGCTCCGTACACCAGAAAGAAGGGTGTCTCTCCAGTTGACCGGTTTGGAGATGTCCTGTTGGCCCATAAAGTGGGCGGAAGCTCTTCAATCCAGTTAGCTCCATGTTTTTTTAAGCGCTCATATGTGCGCGTCTTGAGTCCTTTAAGGATTTCAGCATTTGCTCTCTCAGCTTGGCCATTGCTTGCTGGGTGAGCTATGGAGGCGTAGCAAACTTGTATGCCGAGGTCTTCGCAATATCCTTGGAATGCAGAGCTTGTGAATTGGGTCCCATTATCAGTTATGATTTTGTTTGGGACTCCATATCTGCATGCAATGGACTGCAAAAAGTTGATAGCAGATTGCTTGTTGATTGTCACAACTGGAGTTGCTTCCGGCCACTTGGTGAACTTATCAATGGCGACGTACAGGAACTTGTAACCTCCGACGGCTCTTGGGAAAGGTCCCAAGATGTCCATCCCCCACACAGCGAAGGGCCATGTAGGAGGTATCATTTGTAGGGGCTGAGCTAGTGTGTGAATTTGCTTTGCATGGAATTGACATGCTTCACATTTCTTCACCAGCTCAGTTGCATCCTGGAGTGCTGTAGGCCAGTAGAAACCATGCCGAAAGGCTTTACCAACCAGCGTGCGGGAAGACACGTGGTTCCCACACTCGCCTCCATGGATTTCTGTGAGGAGTTCGCAGCCTTCTTCCCATGTGATGCACCGCATTAGGATGCCGTTGGCACCACGCTGGTAGAGATCCCCTTCTACCAGCGTGTATCTTTTAGCCAATCTGACTACCCGATCAGCGGATACATCATCGTCAGGAAGGATGTTGTCTTTCAAGTAGCTCCGGATCTCCGAGATCCATGCATCGGAACTAGCTTGAGCTTTTGAGTCTTGCGTGCTGGGTTGCTCGGAGCTCCCGGCAGCACCTACGACCCTTGATGGCTGCCATGGTAACAGGGCCATCGGGACCGTCAGCTTCGGGATGCTGATCTCGCCCCCTTCGCTCAGTTCGGCAGGCTGAGCTGTTGGCTTTGACAACCTCCAGACAAAAAATCCGTCAGGAGCCGGAGCTCCGGTTGACGCTTTCGTCGAAAGTTCGTCAGCTTCAGCGTTATTGGCACACTGAACATGGTGGAGATCTAGGACTTCGAAGTCCTTCTGAAGCCTCTGGACTTCAAGGAGGTAAGCAGCTAGCTGGAGATTATTGCAGGAACATTCACCCTTCACCTGCAAAATGATGAGCTGCGAATCTCCCTTGACTAGCAGTTGCTTGACACCATATGACAGTGCCACCTTTAGTTCGTAGATGAGTGCTTCATACTCTGCCATGTTGTTGGTCGCCTTGAAGTCAAGGTGTACCATGTATTTCACCTTCTCCCCGGTCGGTGCAAGGAGAAGGATTCCAGCTCCGGCCCCCTGCTTCTGCATGGAGCCATCGAAGTAGAGGGTCCAGTGAGGCTCGGTGAAGGCTGGAGCTCGATGCTCCATCTTCTGCTCACTGGGGCCCCCAGGGTTTGATGGAGAGGGAGTTCATTCTGCCACAAAATCTGCCAATTCTTGACTCTTGACTGCTTGCCTTGAAATAAATTCAAGATCAAATTCAGCTAATTCTGCTGCCCACTTTGCAATATTCCCAGTTGAATTGGGATTATGCAAGATTGCTCGAAGTGGGTAAGAGGTCACCACTGAGACTTTATGAGCTTGGAAGTAATGGCGAAGCTTCCTGGAGGCAATAAGAACTGCATAGAGCAGCTTATGCACCTCTAGGTATCGAGTCTTGGCATCATGTAGTACTTCACTAAAGAAGTACACCGGGCGCTGAATGGTCTGGACCCTCCCGGAGGGGTCCGGAGCTTCCTGTTCACTGACCCGGATCCTCCCGGAGGAATCCGGATTTTCTTCAGGGACCTTCGGGTTCTGGCTGGAGGAACCCGGAGCTTCTTCAGAAGTGACTTGGACCCTCCCGGAGGGGTCTGGATTTTCTGAAGTAGTTTCTTGTGGATTCGAATCTGGGAGCTGGGACCCAGACTCGCTTTCAGGAACCTCCGGACCCTCCCGAAGGGGTCTGGATTCTTGAGTATGGGGTAGCTCTGGTCTCTCCTTAACCAGAACAATACTGATGACTTCGTCAGTATCTGAAATATGAAGCAACAAAGGCTCACCAGGGTTCGGAGCTACCAGAATTGGTAGGGTGTTGAGGAACTGTTTCAGCTCCTGGAATGCCTTCTCTGCTTCTTCGGACCATTGGAATGGTCCGGACTTCCTAAATAACTTGAAGAAGGGGAGTGCCCGTTCCGCCAGTCTTGAAATGAACCGGCTGAGGGCTGCTAGACATCCAGTTAACTTTTGGATGTCTTTGATGCGGGTTGGTGGCCGCATGTCTTCAATGGCCTTGATCTTCGCCAGATTAGCTTCTATGCCCCGGTGACTTACCAAGAAACCAAGAAGTTTTCCGGAGCTAACCCCGAAGACACACTTGTCTGGGTTTAGCTTTGTGCGGGTGACCCGCAGCTTGTCGAAGACTGGCTGCAAGGTGTCAAGGAGTGTCTCCTTGTCCCTGACCTTGACCACGATGTCATCGACGTACACTTCCACTATGTATCTAATGAGTTCTTCAAAAGTTTTGTACATAGCTCGTACAAAAGTTGAAGCTGCATTCTTGAGACCAAAGGGCATGGTTGTATAACAGTACAATCCATCTACTGTGATGAATGAGGTATGCTCTTCATCTTCCCTAGACATCCTGATTTGATGATACCCAGAATATGCGTCTTAGGAAACACAGTAATTCACACCCGGAGGTGGAATCCACTATCTGATCTATTCTAGGTAGTGGGAATGGATCTTTTGGGCATGCCTTATTTAGTGTGGTGTAGTCGATGCACATCTGAAGCTTCTCGCCAGCCTTCGGCACAACGACTGGGTTTGCCAGCCATTTTGGATGGAAGACTTCTCGGATGAATCCAGCTTCAAGTAACTTCTTCACTTCTTGTCGGATGAAGTTCTGTCGCTCTACGGATTGCTTCCGAGGCTTCTGATGCACAGGTCGGGCATCGGGGTAGATCTTAAGATTGTGCTCAATCACTTCCCTGGGGATCCCAGGCATTTGTGACGGTTGCCAAGCAAACACGTCGACGTTAGCCCGGAGGAAAGTGATGAGCGCGATTTCCTATTTGTCGTTCAATCCCCCCGATATACGGGTGGTCTGAGCGGCATCGGAACCAATTTGGACGACTTTGACGGGAATGTCAGTGTCGCCACTTGGCTGCACACGAGGTGCAGAAGTCGAGCCTCGTTGACGAATGCTCGGGGGTTTTGAAGCTTGCTCCTGCCTGGAGTCCTCCTCTTGCGCCGTGGTGAGTGCATGGAGTTCTTCCAGAGCAGTTACTCCGGCAGTACGATCTCCGCGGATCCGGAGAACGCCTACTGGCGTTGGCATCTTCAACACCAGATAACCATAATGAGCAGCTGCCATGAATTTGTACAGGGCAGGCCTACCCAAGATGGCATTGAAGGGTAAGTTGATCTGAGAGACATCGAAGACCAACTTCTCGGTGCGATACTTCTCCCGTGTCCCGAAGGTAACAGGGAGAGTAATAGCTCCGAGTGGGGTAATAGCCCCCGGACCTACTCCGGAGAAAGGTCGAGAGGGGTGAAGATCCGAAGGTCGGAGCTGAAGCTTGGTGAAAGCTTCGAAGGTAATGAGGTTAAGCCCCAAACCTCCGTCTACCATGACATGGTGGAGCTGGATGTTATTGATGGTAGGAGATACCATCAAAGGTAACTGACCTGCTCCAACCATGCTCCAAGGGCAATCCGAAGCATCAAAAGTGATGGTTGTGTCCATCCACTTCCGATGAGGTTCCGGCCTGACTGTAGGAGCTACAACAGCCATATCCCGACGCATAGTCTTGATGACGCGGCGGGAGGTGATGTCCCATGATCCACCAAAAATGGTGTTCATGGTCTTCCGACGCTCGTTGTCAGAGACGTCAAAATCATCGTCGACGGAGGTGTAAACAGCCTTCAGGACCTTTTTGGGGTCCTGAAAACCTAACTCCTCCTCAGCCGGAGCTTCATCGACTTTTTGTTTTCCTTCCCTCTGTCGGAAAGGAGCTTCTTCCCGGCGCTTGCTGTAGCGCTTGGTAAGGTTTTGGACCTCCCGGCAGTCTTCCAAACTGTGGTTGGCCGTTTTGTGAATGGGACACCACACTTTGGGTTTGCCACCGTCTTCAGAAGACGGTCGAGGTCGCTTCTCGAGGCGTGGCCCCCGGTCACCCGGAGCTGCAGCAGCTGCAACATTGGATGTACCGGCCGACGGCTTCTTCTTGTCGTTGGTCCTTTTCTTCTTCTTGCCGTTCCCGGAGGTAGTGGCTTCTTCTTTGGAGGATTTCTTGTGACCCTCCGGGGTTGGTTTGGAGTGCATCTCACGGCCCTCCGCAGCTCTGGCACATTTGTCAGCCAAGCTGAAGAGTTCCGTGACGCTGGTGATCCCCTTGATCACCAGTTTCTCCAGCATCTTCTTGTCCCGTACACCCTGTCTGAATGCCACAATGACAGAGGCGCTAGAGATAGAAGGGATAGTGTTTCGTACTTGAGAGAACCTCTGGATGAATGATCACAGGGATTCTCCCCCTTTTTGCACGACTGCAAAAAGGTCCAGTTCAGTGCCTGGTCGGGTGTATAAACTCCCGAAGTTGGAAGTGAACTGCCGGCACAGCTCCTCCCAACCGTTGATAGAGTTGGGTGGAAGGCTCATAAACCAGGACCTGGCGGTCCCAGTTAAGGCCACTGGAAAATAATTGGCCATCACGGCCTCATTTCCTCCAGCTGCCAAGATTGCAGTGGAGTAGATCTGAAGAAATTCGGCAGGATTGACAGTCCCGTCGAATTTTTCCGGCAGGTGAGGCCGGAACTTCTGTGGCCACCTGACCATACGCAGATGTATGGCCAGAGCTGAATAATCTCCTCCTACTCCTTCAGGAGCAAAAAGGTCTTGAGCTTCCCGTCTTTCACGAGCACGCTCAATATGGACTCGGCCGTCTTGTTGGCGGTATCAGCGATCAAGCTCCGCCCGGAGGTCATGAGTTGAGAGCCTGGATACCGTGTGAGTACGTCGTGCCCCGGAGGGCAATGACGTCACTTGTTGTGATGCAGCACGTCTCCTGCTATTGGAAACGTGCGGACCAAGTCTTCCAGACAAAGTCCGCCGCTGCGACGGGGCTCGTCCTGAAGGAGGAAGACCCTGGTTGCTGAGGCGTTCGGCTGCTGCTGCAACCAAATGTTCCACATCGGCCCTCCACTGTTCCAGTGCATCCCGGGATGCATCCGGAGGTGGTGGGCGTTGGAGAAGAGCACGCGCTGCATGGAGCGCGTGTTCCGGGTTGTCATGATTTGCCGACGCAGTGATTGACGTCGGCGCACCATCACGTTGCCCAACATGATTTGCTGGTGGGAGTGTGACTCCTGCTGGTGATGAGGCTCCTGCTGGTGGCTGCATATTGGAGGGATTGCCCCCAACAGCCTGAGCAGCAGGTTGACCGTTGGATGATCCAGCAGCTGAGTTCACCATTCTCAAAATCTCAGGCGCCCCCTACCTGGCGCGCCAACTGTCGGTGGTTTGGAACCGGCAGATCTCCCGACACTACTAATGCGTTAGAGGAGTTTGATGTTCGGTGTGGGCGCGCGGAGATTCAAGAAGGTGAATTGTAAATGACACAGGAGACACGGAAGTTTACGTGGTTCGGGTCGCCTGAGCGTAATACCCTACTCCACGGGTGTGTTGGTGTTGTATTAGCTGTATGAGCTTGTACCAAGCCTCTATGGAACGTGTGTCTAGCCCCCCTGAACGTGTCGTCGGTCTGTCCTTTTATAGTACAAGGGCAGGCCATTACAAGTTAGCCTGGCCCGACATGTGGCCCCGGCGGTTACTAGTATTGACACTTATTCAACACATTTAATTGTCCTTAACGACCGGGTAATGGGCTTTGACAGCACCATTACTGGTAATTAAGATCATCCGATCGTGTGTAATTAACATGGTATTAATGACACTTAATCGTGTCTTGAAGTCCTTGATTCCCCTGTGAAGATCCGGAGCCGTTATGGAGTCTTCCGGAGATCAGAGGCTGAAGCTCTGACGGTTGGACACGTGGCAGCTCTGGAGCATACTGTGGGAAACAGGCAGCTCTGGAGCTATCTGACACGTGTCAGGTCCGGAGCTTCTCTCGGTCTGGGGTTAAGTCCGGAGGTGCCATTTCGGTACATGGCCCCGAGCTTCCCTCTTGTGGGTGGTAGCTCCGGTTTGATAGTACACGTGGCGACCTTGGGATTAACCATGTTGGAGAAGCAGGTCCGGTTATATCTGACATGTGGGCCTCCGAAGATCTTCAAATCAAGTAGATGACTTTCCTTTGAGATCTTTATAACCTCAAGGGGTGTACGGTTTCTAGGGTACCGACAGTGACTTACTCCCTTTCTACTCAAAGCATCGATCACTACATTGGCCTTTCCCGGATGATAGTTGATCCCCAAATCATAATCTTTGATGAGCTCCAACCATCTTCGTTGCCTCAAGTTCAGATCCGTTTGTGTGAAAATATACTTCAAACTCTTATGATCCGTATAAATTTCACACCTATGTCCAATGATATAGTGCCTCCAAATCTTCAATGCGTGTACCACGGCCGCGAGTTCCAAATCATGTGTGGGGTAATTCTGCTCATGTTTCTTCAATTGTCTTGATGCATAGGCGACCACTTGACCTTCTTGCATCAATACACATCTAAGCCCTTGTCTCGATGCGTCGCAATAAATATCAAAACTCTTGCTTACATCTGGCAATACCAAAACTGGGGTTGTTGTCAACCTCTTCTTTAACTCCTCAAAACTATTCTGACAAGCTTCAGTCCATTAGAAAGCCTTTCCCTTCATTAGCAACTCTGTCATAGGTTTGGCTATCCTGGAAAAGTCCTTGATAAACCGACGGTAATATCCGGTCATCCCAAGAAAACTCCTTGTTTCCTTGACATTTTGCGGCGGTTCCCACTTCAACACGTCTCTCACTTTTCCAGGGTCAACGGATACTCCTCCTCTTGAAATTATATGACCCAAAAATGGCACCTCTTTCAACCAAAACTGACACTTGTTGAACTTGGCATACAATTGATGCTCCCTCAATTTCTGCAACGTAAGCCTCAAGTGTTCCTCATGTTCCTTCTCATCCTTCGAGTAGATCATAATGTCATCAATAAACACCACGACGAACTTGTCCAAGTACTCCATGAAGACCTTATTCATGAGGTACATAAAGTAGGCAGGCGCATTTGTCAATCCAAAAGACATCACGGTGTACTCATAAGATCCATACCGTGTCTTAAAAGCTGTTTTGGGTATGTCCGATGGTCTAATCTTCATTTGAAAATATCCCGACCTTAAATCAATCTTAGAGAAGACACAAGCACCCATCATCTGATCAAACAAGTCTTCTATGCGTGGCAAGATATACTTGTTCTTGATTGTTACCTCGCTGAGGGCTCGGTAATCCACGCACATCATTTGGGATCCATCCTTCTTGTCCACAAATAGAACGGGCGCTCCCCAAGGTGAAGAGCTGGGGCGAATAAAACCCTTCTCTAGTTGCTCTTGAATTTGTTTCTTGTGCTCCGCTAATTCCAAAGGAGGCATCCTATATGGCCTCTTAGCTATAGGTGCAGTTCCAGGTATTAAATCAATAACAAACTCAATGTCTCGATCAGGTGGCATACCTGGCAACTCGTTCGGAAAAACATCCAAAAATTCACACACCACCAAAATCTCCTCAATTGCGGCACCGTCCATATGATTCAACTCCAATTGCTTAGGTGCGGTTTGAGATGCTTCAAATTCTACGGTGATCCCTTCTTCATTGGTCAACTTCACCGTCTTCGTGGCACACTCAATAACTCCATTGTGCTTCCTCAACCAGTCCATACCAAGTATAATGTCCAACCCTTGAGAATCCAAAACAATGAGCTTGGCGGAGAAGTCTACCCCCTTATTCTAAGGCTTACTTTTGGACGTACTATATTTGTCCTCATCTCTCCTCCAAGAGACTTAACCAATAGAGTAAACTTCATATGAGAGATAGGCAAACTATATTTGGCGACATACTTCGATGTAATGAATGAATGTGATGCTACAGAATCAAATAACATAGTCGCGGGGTTGGAGTTGGCGAGAAACATACCAATGAACACGTCATCCGCTTGTCGAGCATCCTCCGTAGAGACATGGTTCACATTGCCACGAGCAAAATTCTGCTGTCTCACACACAAACCTCACTGTAACATACGTGCACGACCGGCCGTTCACGCCACCGACGCGAGCATCAGACGCCGTCGTCGTCGCGGTGATATCTGCCGCTTCTATCAACATTCCCGTCAAATTTCCCACTAACTCTGTAATCTAATAGTTGCCTCGGTTTCGTATCGTTGCAGGGAAACCTCGCCGTAAAGTTATCGTCGAGGTTCATCAACCCTTAGGCTGCCGCGACGAAGCTCGTCATCGACTGCCACCGTTTTAGCTCTGTTCTAGTTAGCGAAAACTACCTTGGTGAGGCCTTTTTCCTCCCCTCTTTCGATTTTTTGTCGCAAACCACAAGCTTTTGTCCGCTAAGCTGTACTTTCGCCGAGCTCCGGCGGCCGCCCATGGAGCGCCACCATGAGGACCCGGCCACTGCTCCCGTTTTTGATGATGGGTGACATGGCCTCTCCTCTGCTCTTGAGTTTGAACCAACGGTCGAGATTAGATCAAACTTACCGCTTCGCTGATATAAAATCTGGGATGTTCAAATATTATCCAACGACAATGATTTACTTGGAGGCTGGTTGCATTGCACTTTTGCACTCATACCCTAGGCTTTATTAGGAATCATGTTTTGTAAGTCAATTTTCTAATATTAAACCATGTAACAGTCTGAAACTATGTAAAACACACATTCATCATGTGTTTTTGCAACTAAAATCTTACATGGTTTGCATTCCTCAACAATTTTTTTATATTCAGATTTTAGGTCCATCACAGTGAAACTGATATTATCGCGCCCACCGTACATATACGACAAGTTAACTGTACAACCTGGAGGAATATTGTTTCGGCGCCATTGATCAACCATCTCCACAATGATTGGATCCTTTTTTTATGTGCTCTCATGAACTGCACTGACTCATCGGATGGTGTCAATACATGATTGTGCTCCAATCTTATTCTATTGAAAAACCAATATCCCTTATTTTTCATCCATTTTGCCTTAACACCTTGCAATTTGTCCTCTTTGATGTCTTCTCCGTTTTTTCTTACTTCCCCTTTCTTGTAGAAATCCCATTTTCCTTTCTTGTTGCATGAAAACTCTTTGACCGTTGTATGTGACTTGGTTATACGTACATCAAATTCGACCATTCTTGCATAGAAGTTGTAGAAACTTTTTGCTTCTTCATTGCTCTCAAACCTTAATTCTCTACTGGACACTATATCTACATGCATTGTCGGGTCCTACGAGCCATGAGAATTTTGATTAGTTTCTTGCATTCAAATCTTGCATGTTTAAAATTGGTACATGTGTATTTATGCAACCACGGCAATAATTTCATTCAATACTAGTAGAAGTTTCACTTTGCAGAATAACAAAAATAAGTAGTATGTGTTTCTCACGTAATAGTATTTTCTTTCCGGATCTGACGTCATCACGGCAATAGGTGATATTGTTGTTGGGGGTGTCATTATGTACCGTATCAGCTTTCCTTCTGTGCTTTCATTTTCACTTGTTCCCGTCGTTGTACGTATGATCGAATATGATGATGTGGCGGTAACTATGCCCGTTCTTGATGATTCCCTACCAGATGTTGTCTTTGTTGTTAGCGTCGAGAACACCAATGGAGTTGTTATTTGGATGTGCATAACAGATGCATCCTTCCACTTTTTCGTGCAATTCGTCCCTTGACATACGACAAATGAGTCAAGGGACGACAATAGAGATTGCACGAAAAAATGGAAGGATGCATCTATTATGCAGATCCAAATAACAACTCCATCGATGTCCTCGACGCCAACAATAAAGACAACATTTGGTGCGGAATCATCATGAACGGGCATAGTTTCCGCGTCACCATCATATTAGAAAATACATACAGCGACGATACCGAGTGAAAATGAAAGTGTAGGGAATACTAATACGATACACAATGACGATACACAATGACACCCCCAGCAACAATATCACCTATTGCCGTGATGACGCCAGATCCAGAAAGAAAATACTATCACGTGAGAAACACATACTACTTATTTTTGTTATTCTGCAAAGTGAAACTTCTACTAGTATTTAATGAAATTATTGTCGTAGTTGCATAAATACATTTGTACCAATTTTAAACATGTAAGATTTGAATGCAAGAAACTAATCAAAATTCTCATGGCTTGTAGGACCTGACAATGCCTGTAGATATATTATCCAGTAGGGAACAAAGGTTTGAGAGCAATGAAGAACCAAAAAGTTTCTACAACTTCTATGCAAGAATGACTGGATTTGATGTATGTATAACCAAGTCTCATCCAACAGCCAAAGAGTTTTCATGCAGCAAGCAAGACAAAATGGGATTTCTACAAGAAAGGGGAAGAAAGGAAAACGGACAAGACATCAAAGAGGACAAATTGCAAGGCGTTTGTTAAGGCAAAATGGATGAAAAATAAGGGATATTGTTTTTTCGATAGGATGAGATTGGAGCACAATCATGTATTGACACCATCCGCTGAGTCAGCGCAGTTTATAAGAGCACATAAGAAAAAGGATTCAGTCATCATGGAGATGGTTGATCAATGGCACCAAAACAACGTTCCTCCAGATTGTACAGTTAACTTGTTGTCCGATATATATGGTGGGCGGTATAATATCAGTTTCACTGAGATGAACCTAAAAATAGGTAACATTCTGAATATAAAAAAATTGTTTAGGAATGCAGAGCATGTAAGGTTTTAGTTGCAAAAACACATGAGGAATGTGTGTTTAATATAGTTTCAGACTGGTACATAGTTTAATATAAAAAATGTTGACTTTCAGGACATGATTCCTAATAAAGCCGAGGGTATACGCGCAAAAGTGCAATGCAACCAGTCTCCAAGTAAATCATTGTCATTGGATAATATTTGAACAGCCCAGATTTATATCAGCGAAGGGGTAAGTTTGATCTAATCTCGACCGTTGGTTCAAAATCAAGAGCAGAGGAGAGGCCACGTCACCCATCACCAGAAACGGCAGCAGTGGTCGGGTCGTCACGATGGCGCTCCATGGCCGACCGTCGGAGCTCGGTGAAAGTACAGCTTAGCGGACAGAAGCTCGTGGTTTGTGACAAAAAATCAGAAGAGGGGAGGAAAAAGGCCTCACCAAGGTAGTTTTCGCTGACTGGAACGGAGCTAAAACGGCGGGTCGACGGTGAACTACAGCGGTCGACGACGAGCTTCGTCGCGGCAGACCACGGGTTAAAGAACGTCGACGATAACTTTACGGTGAGGTTCCCTACGATGATGCGAAACCGAGGCAACTATTAGATTAGAGAGTGAGTGGGAAGTTTGACGGGAACGTCGATAGAAGCGGCAAATATCACCGCGACGACGACGGCGTTCGTGCTGGTGCTCCTCGCATCGGCGGCGTGAACAGTCGGTCGATCACGTACATTGCAGTGAGGTTTGTGCGTGAGAAGCGTCGCTTGCCAAGCGGTTGCGAGGTCGTGCGCACTGGAATTGGGGGAGCGGCTAGGGCACACGGAAAAAGCGGATCGGAAGTTGGTCTGGGAAAATAAACGGACGAGTGGAGCCCTATTAGCGGTGAAAGAAAGAGAGAAGATAAGATAAATGAATGATTCTCATGCTGAAACGAACTGGCTACAAAATGAATGATTATGTGGCCAGTCCACCCGATCCAGCCCACATGAATGACCGACGCCTCTATCCACTTGAATGCCGCCTTCACCCCGACCCCTGCGGCCCTGCCTCCGTGTTTCAGTTTGCAATTTTTTTCTATCCGTACCTCTGATGCTGCTTCCCACAATCTGCCCCACAACCCCTGAACCACCACGACCGCAGCCGCCTCCGATCCACCCCCACCCCCATGACCTCAAGGCCCCCACTATGGATCCACCGCACCACGACCGCTCGCAGACTCCATGCCCACCGTCATATCTCGTATGAGCAGCGTCACCTCTTCCCTCGGCTTTGCCACACAACACCTCGCCGGCCTCAACCTCGGTGTCTCCCTCTCCGCAGACAGCCCCCTCCTCCCCAAGCTGCAGCAGCTCCAGTCGCGCGTAGGAGGAAGGCGTATCCGCTGCTGTCGGAGCACCCATCAGGGTCCGATTTCTTGTCGCCCGATTCCCCGTTCCTCTCTGCTGCATCCTTGCCTTCTCGAACAAGGACTTTCATCCCCACAGAATCCCCGTCGACGGGGAGAACCTCGACACACAAGAAAAGTGAAACCCGCATGCCACCCCGTTGTCGCTGCGGTCAAGTTTGGCTCCGGCAGCGGCAGAGCCCGGGGGGGGTTGGCGCAGACCAAGCGTGGTGCCCGCCGTGCTCCGCGTCGGATCCCTTTGGACTCATCTCTCCCAGAGGAGAACTCTCGCAGGTGGGGGCGCTCGATTTGGATGAATGGAGCACGACAGCGGGATGGGGACCCCCTCGTAGGGCTCGGCAGCTGACGCCGCGGCCCGGGTCGACCTCTGCCCTCTGGATCTTGTACCCATCTTTGCCAAGGAAATGATCGCCGGTGAAGTAACCGGCGCCTTCTCCAAGACCGCCATTGCGCCGCTTGAGCGCGTCAAGATACTGTTGCAGGTTCGTGTTGTCCTCGCTTTTACCCTAAGTTGTAAGGCATATTACTATCGCATCGGACTGAATCTTGTCATGTGGGCATGCCGATCAGGAGATTAGTTGCCTGAGATTAGAATTTTGTCCGTGTATGAATGGGGATATGGGTTTATCAGTTTAGTTGAAGAAGGTGAGCGAATGTCACCTTCAACACTGTTAGTGAAAATATTACCTCGAAGGTTGTGATGATGCTAAACTGTTCTTGAGGAATTTGGAATTTGGAATTTGGAAGTTGGTGTTACAGTTGGATATTGAAAACGACATATCTTTTGTAAGTTAAAACAACCAATCTCATGTTATCTAATGAAACACAAGTCCCTTTGTGTAGAATGTAATAGATTGGCGATGTCTGTGTGTACACATTGAATTCTGGTTATTGTAGGATGCTGTCGTCTTGTTTCCATGTTGTACTCATAGCTAAAAGTCACAGAAGGTCAGATTATGCTACATAGCTTCTAGATTATGGACTTTAAACCTGCCCTTGTCCACTATAGAAATCATAATTTTATCCTCTCATCTTAGTTGGAGCTTTGATCCTTTTGTTAAAGGCTATGAGGAAGGAGACTAATCCCAAACATTTTAATCTCACCTGCTATCATGTATGCAACTCCTCTCATCCTAGTAATTCAACCTTGCAATTTTCTTAAAAGCATTCCAAGCTGCATTTATATTTTTCTTAACGTGTGAATTCAAATTATTCTGAGGTGGATACAGCATGCTATGAATAACTAGTGCTCCGATTAGTTTTGCACATAGTGGAACCTTTTAGACTGAAGTTATTTTTTGAATTATTACATACTATCCATTCATTGTAGCTAGAATGGAATTATTTGATAAACAGATATTTGAGGAAAAAATGCTAGGATAGAGGATAGTGAATGTATGAATGAGGGATTTTGATGTTAGAACGGAATGAGGAAAAGGAAAAGAATATGGATTCTGAGATAAAAGAAAAAATTGAGGAAAAAGATAGTGAAAAAATTATAAAAAGTGGGAGGAAAAAGTTACGAAGGAGCCTCAGAACAGGTCCTTCAACATATAGAAGACAAGACTAACAAGAAGATCCTGGGTCCAAAAGAAAACTAAAAAAGAAAAAAGTTAAAAAATGATAGGACTATATTGGAATTGCAAGGGGATTAGGAAAAAAGGGATGTCTTCTTATTTGGTTGGGTTGAAAAAAGAATTAAGATATGATTTCTTGTGTGTACAAGAATCTATGTTGCAAGAATATATTGATTCTGTTTTTAGAAGTATTGATCAAAATGGGAAATATTTGTGGCATATAATACCTGCTAAAGGTAAATCTGGATGTTCACTAACTGGTATTAAAAATATGAGATTTGATATAGAAGCTATTATCAAAGGTTGTTATTCATTACAGTTAGATTTGACTGATAAAGAAGCAAATTGTGATTGGAGTCTTGTTAATGTGTATGGGCCAACTCATGATAATGAGAAAGAGGCCTTTTTAAATGAATTAGCTTCCATATGTCATCATAATAGGTTACCTTTTCTGATTGGAGGGGATTTTAATATATTAAGAGCCTCCAATGAGAAAAATAAAGAGTTTAACCTTGACAAATATTCTGATCTCTTCAATGACATCATAAATGTTTATGATCTTAGAGAAATTAAGGGAAATGGCCCAAATTTTACCTGGTATAATAATCAGAAACAATCTAAACTAGAAGTTCTGGATAGGGTCTTAATGTTTGGATATTGGGAATCAAGGTTTCCTCTTGTATCTTTGAGTAAAAAGCCTAGACAATTGTCTGATCACAATCCCTTAATTGTGTATGTGGACAATAAGAAAAAGCATAATAAGAAATTTTCTTTCCACTTTGAGCTATCTTGGTTAAAGAAAGATGATTTTAAAGAAAGAGTGAAGAAAATTTGGAATACCTCAACAAAAGACAAAGAGTCTCTTGGGAGATTCCTGTTCAGATTGAAAAAAAAATTAAAAAAGAATTTAAAGGTTGGGGATATAATTTAGCTGGACAGGAAAAAAGGAAAAAAGAATTAGAAGGAAGAATAAAAGAACTAGAATTGAAGGAGGAAAATACTCTGTTAAATAAAGAGGAGATTGTGGAAAAAATTAAAATTAAAAAGAGAGAATGGAAATTCTAGAGATGGAAGAACTTTACTGGTACAGCAAGAGTAAGAAAAATTGGCTCTTGAGAGGGGATCTAAATACTGATTATTATCATAAAGTGAAAAATGGCAAGAGGAGGAAAAAAGTGATTTACAGATTAAAAGATGGAAGTCACAACATTCAGGGCACTCAAAATTTGTTAATACATGCAACAAATTACTATAAGAATCTGTTTGGTAAAGAGGATGATAATGCTTTTGAGTTAAATCCTAATTTGTGGGATAAAAAAGTTAATGTGATCAAAGAGGAAAATGTGTTACTAACCAAATCTTTCACTGAGGAAGAAGTTAAGAATGCCCTATATCAAATGGAAACCAATAAGGCTGCAGGTCCAGACTTAATCCCTATTGAATTTTATCAGTCATCTTGGGAAATAATAAAAGAAGATGTAATGGAAGTTTTCAAGAGTTATCAACAACAACCAAGCCTTTGTCCCAAACAAGTTGGGGTCGGCTAGAAATGAAACCCAACAATTTCGAAAAAAAGTAATAGAAAATAAGATGAAAGTAAAAAAAATCTACATTTTATTTATTCTAGAAATGGGTTAATAAGAAAGAAGATAAGAGTAACAAATTACGAATAAACTAAGATTCTAGCACATGAATTGCTAATTTCCATGCAGTCCTATCATGAGCCAAATCTCTAGGTATGTCCCACTCATTTAAATCTCGTTTCACCGCCTCCTGCCATGTCAACCTTGGTCGACCTCTACCCCTCCTAAAATTTTCTCCACTCTTTATAATCCCACTGTTAACCGGTGCGTCTGGAGGTCTCCGCTGGATATGCCCAAACCACCGTAGGCGATGTTGGACTAGCTTCTCCTCAATCGGTGCCACCCCTACCCTATCATGTATTACTTCGTTCCTAATTTTGTTTCTTCTTGTGTGACCGCACATCCACCTTAGCATGCGCATCTCCGCAACACTCATTTGTTGGACATGTTGCCTTTTAGTTGGCCAACATTCTGCTCCATACAGCATCGCAGGTCTGATCACCGTCCTATAGAATTTTCCTTTCAATTTTTGTGGAACTTTCTTATCACATAAGATTCCAGATGCTTATCGCCACTTCATCCACCCGATCTTGATCCTGTGACAAACATCTTCATCAATATCACCATTGCTTTGTAACATTGATCCTAAATATCGAAATGTGTCCCTCCTAGGTACTACTTGTCCTTGTAAACTAACATTACCATTCTCGGACCCGACATCACTAAAGTCGCATCTCATATACTCGGTCTTGGTTCTACTAAGTCTAAACCCCTTAGACTCTAAGGTCTGCCTCCATAGCTCCAATTTTCTATCAACACCATCCCTAGTTTCATCTACCAACACTACATCATCAGCAAAGAGCATATACCAAGGGATATCCCCTTGTATATCCTTCGACACCTCATCTATCACTAAGGAAAAGATGTAAGGACTTAAGGCTGATCCTTGGTGTAACCCTATTGTGATAGGAAAAGTGTCAGTCTCACTATCTCTTACGCGCACACTTGTCACCATATTATCGTACATATCCTTGATAAGTTTTCAAGAGTTATATCATAACAAAATAAATATTAAAAGGATTAATTATGGTGTGATAACTCTACTTCCAAAAGTGAAAGAAGCAGAAAAAAATCAACAATTCAGACCTACCTGTTTACTAAACTGCATCTATAAATGGATTACTAAGGTTCTTACCCATAGATTGGAATTAGTGGTGGATAAGCTAATTCATGAAGTCCAATATGCCTTTATTAAAAAAAAGAAACATAATGAATGTGGTTTTAACTTTACATGAAATATTGCATCATACAAAAAAAAATGAAATTGGAATTATTCTGAAGTTGGATTTTGAAAAAGCCTATGATAAGGTGAATTGAGACTTTCTTTTAAAGTGTTTGAATCTGAGAGGATTCAGTGACACTTTGTGTAATTGGATTAAGAAGGTTGTTTCTCAGGGCACTCTTAGTGTCAAAATTAATGGAGAACGAGGAAGATACTTTCGAAGTTATAAAGGAGTCAGACAGGGACACCCATTGTCCCCTCTCCTGTTCAACTTAGCTGCAGATTGCCTTGCTAGGATGGTGTATAAGGCTCAAGAAAACAAGCTCTTCATTGGATTAGCCGATGATTTAGTACCTAATGGTGTTGCCATTTTGCAATATGCAGATGACACCATTCTCTGCTTCAAAAATGATTTAAATGGAGCCAGGAATATTAAATTGTTGTTGGCTATATATGAACAAATGTCAGGTCTTAGAATTAATTTTGAAAAAATTGAAATATTTTGTTGTGGCTTAAGGTAGAACACACGCAATTCCAAGGAAAATTAGGGCAAAGTACGCAGTGAATCAAATAACCTGCCCTCCTTGAGGTTCTGAGTAAATTGATTCTTGCTTGTTTTTTAATTCATTATACGCAGCCCCCATTATATAGGCTGGATCACCCCTTTACAAACTAGGACTCAATTCTTCAACAGACTAGGACTCAATCTCTTAACATACTAGGACTCAATTCCTTAACAAACTAGGACTCAAACCCTTAACAGACTTGGACTCAATCTCTTAACAAACTATGACACTTGACAACTTAGAACTCTAAAATTGATTGTCTCTATTCCTAAACTGTGTAGGACTCTTTATTTAATTAGACTCCCTAAAATCATTATATCTGGCTTAATTATCTGCTGTGGCGTCCCTTTTTGACCTACGGTTGTATTTTCTGCCAAAGAAGGCGTCCACAATATATTCACTATTGGTGGGGATGAAAATACAGAGAAAGAATTTGCTAAGATTTTTAATTGTAGTATTGGATCTTTCCCTATCAAATATCTTGGGGTCCCTGTTTCTGCTAACAAGCTGCAGGTAAAAGATTGGAAGGTTCTAGAAGAAAAAATAAGTAAGAAGCTTGTTGGCTGGAAAGGAAACAACCTTTCCATGGTTGACAGGGTAGTTTTGATTAATTTCTGTTTGTCTACTATACCTATTTACCATATGTTTATATTTTTAATTCCCAAAACTACTTTGGAAAAATAGATACTATTAGAAGAAGATTTCTCTGGCAGGGAGGCCAGAAGAAAAAGAAGTATCGCCTTCTGAGATGGGAGAAAATATGTAAAAGGAAAAACAAGGGTGGACTGGGTATTACGGATTTATATAAGACAAGCATCAATCTGTTAATGAAGTGATGGTGGAAACTTGAAAATGAGGAGGGAATTTGGCAGAAACTAATAAAAGCTAAATACCTCAAAGGAAAATCGATTGCTTGTCTGAAACATAATTTGAATGATTCCCCTGTGTGGAAAGACTTACTAAAAATTAGGCAGATTTATCAAAGTGGGAGGAAATTTTTGCCTGGGGATGGGACTAAGATTAGATTTTGGAATGATATATGGTTACTGCATATGCCATTATGTTCTGCTTACCCTTTACTTTTTCAGTTTTGTGCCAATCCTGAGTTGACTATGGCTAATTGTATGGAAAATAACTGGATGATTTCTTTTAAGTATTGTTTGCCTCCTTTTTTACAAGAACAATGGTACATTCTTACTAGCTTGCTTAATGATCAGCACATTACTAGTCCTGTGGATGAACCTAAATGGGTTTGGTCTAAGTCTGGTATATTTACTGTAAATTCTGTGTATGATAAACTGACTGGTAGTGATAACGGTTATCATTTTAATCACATTTGGAAAAAAAAAGATTCCCCCTAAGATTAAACTTTTCTTATGGTTATTAAAAACAATGCTATTCCAACAAAGGATTTTATGAAGCATAGACATTGGGATGGAACGAATATGTGTGCTTTCTGTAGGGAAGAGGAATCGATAGATCACCTCATGTTCCAGTGCAAGGTAAGTAAAGCAGTCTGGGGAATTCTGGGGAGTTGTTTGAATTGCAATACTCGTCCAAAGTCTATTCGACAATACTGGAATTGGGTAAAAGCTGCAGTCCCCGGTGGTAAGAAAATTTACGCGCTTGGTCTTGGATCTTTTTGCTGGGCCATTTGGAAGGCCACGAATAATGCTTGCTTTGAAAAAAAATTAATTAAGCATCCTGTTAATATTGTATGTCATGCGGTTGCCTTGTTGAAATATTGGGCAGGGCTATATCCAGAGGTCATGAAGCAAATGATTCAGCTGAATGCAGACGCGATACTCCAACTTGTGCTTGCGGTGACGAGGGACCAAAACCAGGGGAGGCTGATGCTGCCCCTGCCTGGAAATGAAGTAACTAAAGAGAATGATAGTGTTGGGGCTGAGACCTGATGGAGGCGAAACTGGGGCAAGGAGTCGTTTTGCTGTGATGTTAATTCTGTTTTCAACAATTAGTATTAAAAGCATTTTGGGTAGAACTATTTCAAAAGGAGTGTGTGATAACTTGTAGGGGCCTAGACAAAGATTGTTGAGTCAAGATGAGGCAGATGGGAAGATCCCTTAGATCTGTCGTAATGATTGTAACCTCTATGATCTCCAACCATGTCTAATGGTTTGGAAGTGGAATGAAAATTTCCGTGTGCAATTTTTTTGACATGATTGTGCTTGACTAATGTCTTATTGGTGTTAATTTTCGGATTCTGCTCGTGTAGATTAGAACAAATGAGCTTGGATCCCTTGGAGTGCTTAAATCCTTGAAGAAAGTGGGATGACACGATGGGATCATGGGCTTTTACAAGTGTGTAGCACTTCAAATCACTACAATTTTATGACCAAGGAAGGATATAGTATCATTTGCTAACTGTCTTGATGGTACTTTCAGGGGAAATAGTGCCAGTGCGCTGAGAATTGTACCTTATGTTGCATTCCATTATATGGCGTATGAGCGGTACAGGTGTTGGATCCTGAATAACTGCCCCTCAGTGGGGACAGGGATTCTAGTGGATCTTTTAGCTGGCTCGACATCAGGGGGGGAACTGCTGTGTTGTGTACATACCCCTTGGATTTGGCAAGGACTAAGCTTGCCTTCCAGATGACTAATTTTGTTCACCCTTTTTTATCTTGTTACCTTCTGATATTCTGGATTATTGTCAGAGTCTTTACCTGCACATCAGTACTTCATTTTGGAGCAAGTATGTAGTAGGTAGTACTGAGATAAACTTCTTCATAATCATAACAGTAACAGATAAATCAATCGGTTGGTAAAATATTGATCTCTGATTTTTCAGTTTAGACATTTATGCGAATATATGTATCGTCCCAATGAAAATCACACTGTTAGATTATTTATGAAATGTGTCTGTAGAATTGTCTCTCTAGTTTGTCTTTTATGAAAAGATGTCTGCTCGGACGTTTTAAAACATGTTTAGGGTGACTATTTGTCAACTTAGGGATTAGTAACTACACCTCAACCACATCAAAATGCTAGCTAGTTCTAAACTATCAATCCCAGCACCTCATTAGAGCCGCATCATGTTGAAGGACCAGCGGTAACCTCAGTTTTTGGCCAAACTGATTGGTAGCTGCAAATGAAAACTTCTAGCCTCCAACCCCACCCCTTCTGCTACATTGAGATTATATTGTAGATTAGAATGCTTATCATATCTATTTCAATCTTCAATTAGTCAAATCTTAAGTTACTTAATTTAAAATCCAGATACCAAGCAAAAGGGGGTTTTGAAGGCCGAACTTGAAATTTTTTTGTCACAGGTCAATAGTTCAGACAAAATCAACAGAGCTTTGAAAAGGACAAGTGTGCAGCCAACATATGGAGGAATAAGGGATGTTTTCAAAGGTGTTTACGCAGAAGGTGGAGTGCGAGCTCTTTACCGAGGTGTAGGTATGATTATTTATTGAAATGTTGTATTACCATGATTGCCTATTCAAGGGTCTCAAAAGCCTCTGGTCAGATCATTAACTGTGATTAGATGCGGCAATTGTGTAATACTGCATTTGTCACTTTATACCCTGCTCTAGTGTCTAGTATTACTGTTTGCTGCTCGGGCTCATAACTGGGCTGTTTTCCTTCAGGTTCGACGCTCATGGGAATACTTCCTTATGTTGGTCTTAAATTCTACATTTACGAGGGACTGAGAGCACACGTACCTGAAGATTACAAAAAATCAGTAACACTAAAGTTGTGATGTGGTGCTGCTGCTGGTTTATTTGGACAAACTCTTACCTATCCATTAGATGTTGTCAGGAGGCAAATGCAGGTATCTCATATGGGACTGACTTAGAATTTCAGTCTCAGAAGATACTTGATGTTTGTTTCGATAATTGATATTCATGTTTTAGCGGCAGTGCTCCCAAGCTGCACAAATTAAGGCTCACCGTGCTCTGAGTGGAGCTCTGTCGTGATGTGAAAGACATGCAAGCATTACACATGATCTGATGGACGAGGCTGGCCGGGCCATACGCGCTGACCCCCGCGCGCCGGCTGTTGCATGTTCTTCAGTGTTGCTTGGGACACGAACCGAGTCGAGAGATGCCTTTCGCGAGTTCTTTGGGAAAGTCACCGCACTGGGGGGAACCGTATAGCCGAAAAAACAACTCCGGCCCGACTGACGCAGCGATCTCGTTGCATCAACTCCACTGACCACTGATGACTCCGGCTGATCCATCTCTGGCTTCTTGCATCGAGGGCAGTTGAGAGTGGTACTTGCACCAAACAACTAGCTTTTCCAGGTCGATATCAGGTTCTAAATGCACGAACAGGTGCATGCTAGATTGAGAGTGGTACTTGATTATAGTTCCCTTCACAGAGAACTGAGGACCAACCAATGAAGGAATGCTGTTGAATTATTACTTTATTTTTTTATTTCATTCTTATTTTTTAGAAGCAGAATGACGGGTAAATACTCTGCCTTTGCCATTACAGAAGGAATGAATTATTATATTAGTTTACGCATAAAGAACATTTGTGTTTATGTACATTTCCTTTGTCTCGGGCGTATTCAGTACCCTCTCTGTTCTTTTTATTTGTGATCGATTAATTAAAAGTAAATTACTTGGTGATAAATAAAAAGAAACCGTAGCTGTAAGCGCATTCATTTCTGTAGCTTGGATTTCAAGTGCAGCAAAAGCTATCCCAGCTAGCCCAGACGTACGTACGCTCGCCGGTACTTTCTCTCTGCACATGTGGAGCGGTATAATACTACGTACCGCTGTGTGTACATGCATACACACATCACGATGCAGGTAATGCAAAGTACGATGCGGGGGGGGGGGGGGGGGGGGGGGGAGGCGAAGATGAAACGCACGCACGACAAACCATAAGTAACTGCAAATGCGGGAGAACGTGGATGAAGTTGGGAGCGGGAGATTTCAGTTGGCCGTGTTTTTGGGTTGTGTCTCACAACCTGGCTACAGAATGCATTTTTCTATGTCTAGCTACAAAATATACCTGCCCTATATATATATATATATATATATATCAAACCGAAGATCTGTTAATTCCTGAAGGAAAAAACTTGAAGATCTGTTAGATATATGCACAGATTCAGACTCAAAAAACCTATCTATATTGCATGCTAAGGCTGTCTCCAACAATGCAGTCCAAATAAGAGAGTTGATTGAGTTGTCTGGGGGCATATTTCATAGCCTATTTGGTAGACATCTCCAACAGATAATGTAAGATAGGCTATCAGCAACGATCTCTCGAATAGCGAAATGATGAGCCTCCCCGCGTACTCTCGGGGTAACAGGTCTACTGCGCCTGGGCATTGGGGTCGTCCGCTGCGCTGCACTTCCCCAAGAGCACCTCCACAGAGGAGGCGCACTGCTCCTACCGCCGCACGAGCGGCTAGGAGGTGGCCTTGATGCGGACCGGTTGGAGAAGCCAACAACGTGGGCGACACTCGACCTCAGTGCCCTGTCGGTGGATGGCGAGGACGATGAGTGCGCGCGAGGAAGAGCGCCGGTGGTAGACGGGAGGAAGACAAGTTGAAAAGGAGCCGGGTAGTTGGGATGGGGAGTGTCCAGTCCGAGCCTATGTTTGGGCTATAGAGGGGAGGCTCCCTTGGATGGGCTTCATGTATGGGTTGTTTGTTGGAGTAATTTTTTTTACTTTTCAATGCCTAAAATAGGTTTGGGCTTCAACTGTTGGAGATAGTCTAAGGCTGCCCATAGCGGGGGTCTCTAAACATGCCGCTATAGCATTTTAGCGTTGTTGGGCATCATATGAGGGTCATACCGGTGCATGTAAAGGTATCGCTAAAATAGCGATCGACAACTGACACCGCTACAGATATCGGGCATGGGAAAGAATAGGAAAGCAAATAAGAGAGGGAGAAAAATTAAAAGAGAAGAAAAAAATTAATAGAATAAAAGAAGAAGAGAGAGAAAAAATATATAGAGGTTCGATTTAGAGGTGAACGAGTGCGGAGAAAAAAAACTGTAAAGCTGAGAAGGTGGTATAGAAGTATGATATAGAAGTCCACGAGAGCGGGTAGTCTAATACTATACTATGTACTAAGAGGAACAAAGGAACGAAAAAAAATATAGCTGTGATGCAAAATATGATGTGCATGCACGTTGCTGCTAGGCCTTGCCTCCCAACATCAAGTACCCAACAAGGAAGGATAGCGAGAAAACAAGCAGCACAAAGGCAGCCGAGAAACCACCATGCGACACCGACAGGACTCTTTTCCGGAGCAGTACCTGAAACGAATCGAATTTGACTAGTTAGAGATCACAAACCATAACTAGAACAGCAAACAGGGTTCGAACAAGCCGTGTCAGTGTGATCATAATTTGTTTAAAAAGGCAAACAGCTAGTACTCTCTCTATCTCTAAAAGTTTATCACTTTGTAGTTCATTTTTAAAATAAAAAAGGACAAACTTTTAAAAACGGAGGGAATACAAAGTGAAAGCCTCGACTTCCTTTGTAGATCTTTCAGTACATCACTATACTATAGTTTAGCCAGCTTCTATGCATCGTCAGGATGGTAAGAAAAAATAAACTCTCGTTCATCTTCTGACACTCCCTCCCAATTGTAGATAACATGGTGTAGTTCATTTTTAACTCTTCTAGTTGTCCGAAACAAACATTAAAATACGGAGGTAGTATTTATATGCATGTTTGTGAATCACTAAAATAATTTCTATCTAAAGTAGAAATCATACTGTGACTCAAAAAAGGTATTATGAAATAGAAAAAAAAGGATTTGGTTATGATATGTAAATATGAAAACTAGTGCACACATTTATCTTATTTTCTTTTTAAAAAAAAAATCATCTGAAGACAGGTCCCTACCAGTTCTTCCTGGAGCTTCTGGTTTTCATCTGCATATCTACTGTCCTCGTCTTCTGACTTGGATATCTTAGGAACATCCTAAAGGGACACAAGACATGAATCGTGTCAGAAGATGAAGTGGTCTGGTGAAAATTTAGGATATTAAAAGTATCTGGTCCTCTAAGAATATGAACTAACAGTGGTGGTAATAAAAATGGAAGTAATGAGAGTTCACGATGAATAGGAAAATGGTTCCATATATTAAATAAGAAATGTGCTTTATCCAGTTCAATTCAGGTTGAAATCATATATAGTGCTAAACTTCGTCACTGGAGTATGTTGTCTGGTCATGATACAATTTGATGACAATAAAATTGCTCGGTCAAGAAGTAGCATCACAGACAGAAAGAACCATCACGGATTTTACAGAGCGATCTTTCCATACCTAATGATATTTACATCTAACACTGGTCAGCATCTTATTATTGGCAAGCATATTCCACCGGTCTGAAATAACATAAAGGTAATGATATTTGGTGGATCGATAGGAGTCACCTCATGATCTGAAGATTGTGATCCAGATGTATATTCATGCTTCGATGCCTGAAAAGTAGTGGAAGGTACCAATCATCATTAGGAACCAACACGGCATCATTGCTTAAGCAGTAATGCTAGTACTCCCTCCGTCCCCATGAACTTGTCGCTTTGTAGTTCAAAAATGAACTACAAAGCGACAAATTCATGGAGACGGAGGGAGTACTTACAGCATCGGATGTGGATGGCCTTTCCACTTCGTAGTCCACATCTGAATCAAGAGATTCGTTCTCCTCCTCTGCTTCCTCGGGAACAGGTGAGGGAGGATTTGCAGGGAGGTAGACCACCCTCAGCTTGAACTCTTCAACTACCTTGCCAGGCGCTTTTCTAAACTACAAGCCGCAACATTTACATTACAGTTATAACAACCATTACTGTAAGTCAAAAACAATAGACATTACACATCGCAATAAAACTTTTTTGAACTCCAGTGTCCAGTGCCGTAAGAATTTACCATGTCAGGGACAATGTCCTTCTGTGTTGTCTCGTCCTCCACTACGATGCTCTGAACGAGAAACTTGTCTTTGCAGTGGTAATCTGAAGGCATCTCCTTCGGTGCTCGCATGGTAACTGTATGAATTTCACCGTGCAACAACAAGAGGACGTGAGGACGATGCCTGGAGAATTGAGAACTGTAAAGCCCCTGAACGAGACAGCAGACGCACCTGTAATACTACAGGATCCCCCGGGTTGCACGATGCCGGAGGCAGGCCGCACCGCGTACTTTTTTGGGTTCGTCGTCTTCACCTGCAAATTGGGCGGAACGCCGAATATTAATCTTAGATCTCCACTCATATGTACAAGAATGCATGCCAAATTTCTCACCTTGAAGGCCACGCGCTGATCGGTCTTGTTAGAGAGCTCCATACAACTAGAATTCTGCTTCCTGAGATCCACTGCCCAGGGCATAATCGAAACAGCAACGATCTGATCAGTCTGATACGCCGAGATAACGCATCACGAACCACCAAGAATTAGAACTAAGTTCACTGAACACTTACCGGGTATCTTCAACTCGGAAGGGCAGATTCGAAGCAGCGTGTTACTCATGGCTGCAATCAAGGATGAAGAACAGGAACCAAATTTACCACTGCTCTTCTCCCTTCTGCCTGCGAGGAGGGGGCAGGTCCGGCGTTTGAGAGAGACAAAGCCTACGCAAGCTAGGATTAGTCGGGAGAAAGAGGATTGGACGGGTTTGAGCCGGAGGAGGGTAGAATTTGGGATGGCATGAACTAAGGTTTAGGCAGGGAAATCATTGGTTCCCAGGGCCGTCACGTCGTGCTAATCTCGCCTCCCTCTTTCCCATTTTTAATCCGTTCGCGCGTCAGTTGGCGAGTGGTTGGATTCGGCGGATGTGAAGCGCCAGTTGGGATCCGCTGGATTACGGCGACCACGCTGGCAGCGGCAGGGGAGGGATCGGGGCAGGCGGGCAGCTAATGTCCTCTTCGTTTTCCCTCTTTGCCTGTCCTGGAAAACGAGGACTTCAGGACCAGATGAAGGCCTTCTGCCATGAATGACAAATATACATCGTAGCTCTTGGTGTTTCATGAGATGATCTGAAAAGACCACCGAAGAAACAATGTTGGCAATCTCACTTTTACAGTGTTTAACCATCCCATTTCAGAATCAGGCGTTGCCAAGGAAGACTTCCACATTCCTGTTGCTCACACGAGTCATGGACTGCTGCATAAGCAGTCGTCAGAGCGTTGATGCAGACGCCAGAAGCGAGCTCTTTCAGTTTCAATTAAGTAATGTAAGGAGATAAAGTTTCTAATCCACCATGCTCCAGTGCTAGCACATGCCTGAGAAAAACGGCATGCATATAAGGAGATGAGTACTGTATCTGTATGTTTCCAACTGAATCAGCCCAAGTGAAAACATTCTTTAAGAAAAAAATTGCTTTCTTGTGGTGAGAAATGAAGTTCATTCCTCCTCGTGCTCAAATCAAGAGCAGAATGCTGGTTTCACGGTACCGAAATGGCAAAATGGCCGCTTTGGAACAATAATGAGCTTGCCAATAATCGTACATGAACAATGGATCAGCAGACAAGGAAGCTGCTATGAGAACACAAGAATGTCAGGACCAAGGAGCTGAGCCAGGCCTCGAACACGCCCAGGCAAGCTCCAGCCACGACGTCGAGGAGGTAGTGCCGGCCAAGGAGCACCCTCGACGCCGACGTCGCGGCCGCCCAGAGGAAGAGCGCCCCGCGGTGCTGGAGGCCGCCGGGGCCGGTGAGGAAGGCGGCGACGAGGAAGGAGCGGGAGGAGTGGCCGCTAGGGAAGGACCAGTGGTCGGCGGCGACGGCGACGTACATGTCCGCGGCGTTGTAGGCCGGGCGCGGGCGGCGGACGACGACCTTGACGAGGCCGACGAGGACGAGGTCGATCACGAGGCCCGCGACGAGGCCGACGAGGAGCGGGGAGGTCTCCCCGGACGAGGCGGGCGTGGCGGAGAGGAGGAGGAGCGAGATGGGGACGGGGAGCCAGATGCGGCCGTCGCCGGCGACCTCGAGCGCCTTGAGGAGGAGGCGGGGTACCGGGAGGAAGAGCGCGTGGAGGCGGAGGGATACCGCGGCGTCGATGCCCCCGAGGCCGCTCGAGCAGGCGGGTTTCACCGGCGCCGGCGCGCGTGCGGAGGCCATGCGTGCCGACGGCGATGCCGATGGGCGAGTGGATCGAGGATCGGGGATGCTCAGCTGATGCGGATCGGAATGGTCAATTGTTGTTTCTTGTTTGGGCCTTGTACAATGTGGTATTCTGGGCCATGAATTTTCCTTTTTATCTGAAATCTGCAGCACACTCGGCTTGACGGCTTGACTTGCCCGGGTCGTGGTCGTCAGGCACCATCGGGCGGTGTGCACGGCAGGCCGCCTCCTGAGTCCTGAGCGACATGGCTTTGAATGGGGCTTCGGCGCGGTCGCGCACGCGCCGGAACAGCGCGTCGCAAAGGCGCGCCGGCGTGAGCATGCAGAGCCTGGGCTTTAGATCCGCTCGCCCGGCGAGTGATGACGCCTCGAAAGTGCCGCTCCGTTCAAATCCCATCCCCCTCGAAACTGGTTCGGCCTGCGAGTATCTTACGGTTGGTGGCCTCCAGATTCCAACGCCTCGTTGTGCTTTAATTCTGGCATCGATCTCTCCGTACTTCGCCTGATTGACTTCGTTTTGAAATTTAAACGCGTAGACATATGCATGGTACTTTAGTATTGTACAATTAAAAAATGCTATCACCCCGTTTGAACTAGTAAACTTTTTAATCGGGTGTGACCACATTGCTTAATCTGAACATTGCCATTCCTTTCCAGACGAACAGTTAACTGCAGCAGTACGCAAACCCCTCCGCATCTTCAGACGAACCCGTTTGAAGAGACACATCGACGATCATCGAACGATTTGGACAGATCGAACAACTGTTACCAACTCTATCCAGCAATGCTCATGCACGACGCGTCCAGTCTCCCTCCGTCACTCCCACTCTATAGTGCGCCGCGCTCTCGGGTAATCACACACGTTCCGTCTCGGCTTGTCGGCCCCCAAATTCCAGCCTAACCTGCCAAACTTCACTTACTGCGTACCAAACCATACAACGCCTCCGCTTCTCTCGGCAGAACAGGCCCAAGTTCCTCGCTCAGCTAGTCGCCGGCTACAAGCAACGTTCGGTGTCGCGGCATGAGAAATGGACGAAGAAACGACGTGACCGGTCGTGGAATCGGTAGATGATGAAGACGACGATGGCATGCAAAGTAAAGTAAGTAGTCGAGCGTCGCTGCCCCGTTGCCGTGTTCCTGGAATCCGGAGCGCGCACGGCGACGGCGACGGCGATGTCATGGACCGAACCGCTTCGCCGCTGATAGCCTGATGATACGTCCTCCAACAACCTGACGCGAGCGCTGGCCCCCTGCCCGTGTGTGTGTGTGAGAGCATCCATCCATGGCTGATGATGACACGCACGAAACAGTTGCGGGGACTGGACGCCCGCTTCACATGCCGGTTCCATGACATCTCGCTTTTGAGCTGTCCGTCCTCCGTCGTCCCCGCGCGCCAGTCGTCATAGATGTAGCTTATTGGGAGCTAGGACGCGACGACGACGCTCCCGAGTGCCAATAATTCCGGCTTAGTTTTAGTTTCATGGCTGTCCTGTCTTTCGGATAGTATGAGCTCTACTGCTCTAGCGTGGAAAGGCACGATGGATGGGACAACTGCCGTGACGTGCATCAACGTACCAGAGCTGGTGTATTGCGTAACCTCATTTGGAGCGACCGTCCGCTACGTGAAGACAAATGTGCATGGATTCCCCATCTAATTTCCTCTGCATCGATCCGAAGGATAATACGAAGTAGTTAGGGGCTTGATTAGCGCCCGTTTTGTCAGCCCATGGAAAACCATATTAGCACCGCACGTAGGGAAAAGTATCCACAAAGATAATCTATTTTTAGTCTATATGTTTAGCTGTTAGTACAGCACTGGTTACAAATCAGGATTCATCGGCGAGGCAGAGGCCTTTCCTTTGCGCCACAGTCAATAGGCTTACACCAGGATACCATGTCACGGCGTCACCGTGTATGTAACTATGCACACATATCGACAACAGTAAAATCAACATAGTGATTTCCCTCGGATCAACTGAGCTGCTCCATCATCACTGACACCTGCGCTACCTGGCCAGAGGCCTGTTGCAACTTGTAAGCAAGCCAAAACCATGGCCGAGCATAATAAGCGCCCACAGCCCACCAGCGTATGTCAGCCGAGCAGCAAACCAAACCAAACAATAAGCAACACTAGGATAGTAACCGCGCAGCATCATATATACGATCGTGTCGTCGCGCTCCAAGCCAGTTGATATACCACCCGGCCAGCCGTCAGCCACAGCGTCCATTGCGTTATGCCGGAGGAGAAGCCTGATCCGGCGCCGCGACGTCACCGACAGATGACGGCGGGGAGCTGGGTCCGCTCCCTCCAGTGCAAGTCCGTGGCCGTCGAAGATGTTGCTGCCAGTGCCAGAGGTGCGGTCGTTTCTAGGAAGCTTCACCCGCTCCTCCCGCGCTCTGGCTGCGCGAGCACCGGCGACGCTCGCAAGAACGTCGCGCCATCGAAGCCCAAGCCTATGTCGAGCTCAGATCTTCCGAGAAAGAAGTCGGGCTCAAAGCGGAGTCCAAAGCCGGTCAAAAATACGAAGCCGACCTCTGTGCCGCCGTCTCCGCCTCCAGGTCCTTTCGGACCACTCCGCCCGGCGCTCATCGAGCTCCCGGACGGGCACTCGTCGCGGCAGGTGGTGGAGATCATCTTCCTGTCCTCGTGGTCACCGTACCCGCTTCCACAACATCCGCCGCCGGGAGCGCCCACCACCACCACCGGCGGCGCGTTCCCTGGCGAGATGGAGACGATGTTCCGCGTGCACAACCCTGCGCGCGCCGTGGCGCGGTTCGAGGACTACCGAGCCGCGGTGCGCGCCCGCGCCGGCGGGGCGTCACGCAGCGCAGCGGACGGGAACGAGATGATGCGCTTCTCCCCGGCGCCTCCCTACGGCACGGCCTCGGCTTCGTACGCCGGCGGGGAGGAGGACGCCCTGGCCCTGCGCATCCGGACATTCGACGGCAGCGGCGGCGCGCACGCCAGCGCGCGCGGGCCGGCGTCCGGCAGGCGGGCCATGTTCCTCTGCAGGGTCATCGCCGGCCGGGTGGCGGAGGCTGGGACGGGCTCTGACTCCGCGCCCGGCAAGGAGCACGACTCCCTCCGCGTCGGCAAGGGCGAGCTGCTGGTGTTCGACCGGCGAGCCGTGCTGCCTTGCTTCCTCATCATCTACAAGCTGTAAAAAGAATAAATGCAGCTAATTTTTTTCGTCACTTGACGGGTCAATCTATCAACTTCATAAATGTGAGTATCTCAGTTACTCGTGTCCAATTAACCCTTCTCGATCGTATCATTGCCAGCATCTCAATTGCAGCTGCGCACGCACAGTGTCTTTGCATGTTCAGATTGCGTTCTTGTGCTGGTTCGTGCAGTGAGCAACTGAGCGACAGCAGTGTGCATGTGTGTCACTGTTTGCGGTGCCGTTTTGTTGTTTATTCCCTGGCGTTGTCGCGTTCGATGAAGGCGGGAGGCTTTTAAGGCTTTTTTCTCCGCGCTTGGAGCAAAGACAAAACTACAAAAGGAATAGACAGGCGCGTTTAAGGAGGCGTTTGGATTGTCACCGCTTGGAATTGGCTGCTTGCTTGCTTGCCCTGCCTTCGTTTGTCCAGGCGTCTCTTCTGCTCTGCTCGTCATGTGAGCTTCTGCTGTATCTGTATGCCTGTATGCATGCAATGCATGAAGCAACTTGGCCGCGGCATCATTCTGCTGTACGATCGCCACGCATCATCGCCGGCGTAGCCTTCTTTTTGTGGACTTGTGATCATGAAAGAACGCTTTTTAGTTTTTACGTAAAATGTTCACTTGCTTGACTGGAGTACAAGCTAGGTTCGTACATAGAAGTGAGGTTAAGTAATTGCTCTGAACCTTATCTCCTGCAAAAAGAGCATTCTTTTTACATCCCATATATGGATACGGAATAACAACTCTGCAGAATGAGAAATGGAGACTTTTGCGAAACTTTGTAAAATGTTCAAATATGAATAATCAAGTAAAGAACGGCATCATCAAGCATTCAAACTGTACTTGCATAAGCTTTCCAGTCCAGTGTAAAGTTTGAATCCAAACTTTGAATCTCCGGTCTCAAACAATTCTCTTTCAGAGAGCTTGTGCTCACTTTCCAATCCAACTGAATCCGCCCGAGTAAAGGGAATTCACGTATAAAGCGTAGCTGCACGAAGTACTTGGAAAGCTCGAACTTCTAAAGGCCTCAAAAGGCAGGAAACCCGAATAAGTAGCAAACTCATGGTGACATGCATGACTCGAGTTTGAATCAGTTCATAACTCAATCTCAGCTTTGACAGTGCTGGCCTGCTGGGAGCCGCTTTAATTCTTTTTTTAGAAAATTACACATAACTGCTGTTTTTTTTTGGCACAACTATTAGAAAATGGAAACACTAAAAAGCAGGCACCTGAAGGGACGGTAGATTTCAGGCGACTGCCGTGATTCCACTGGACCAGCAATGGTTGGCGAAGGTAACAGATGATTAATTTTTTATTTTGTTAATTTTTAATTTGTAATAGTTATGTTAATTGTAAATTAATTAAATATTTTTTGATTCATTAACTTGTAAAATTATGGATTAATGATTAATTACAAAGATTAATACTTAATGGTAGTAATTAACTACTCAATAACCGTTAAAGATCAAACACCTAAAATATAGACAGTCTCATTAGAAAATTATTCCCTCCGCCCTCAAATATATGCCACTTGTTAGTTTATTTTAAAGTAACAAATATTTGAGAACGAATGGGGTACACACTAAGGTCTAGTTTCAAAACTACCTATTTTTCATATATTCTATCAGAGAACTAGATTTTACATTAAAACACATAGTTTTGTGTGAAGTTGGACCTTTGTTTAACAAATGTGGTATTTGGAAAAAAAAGTACGTAAATGGGAATATGTATAGGTTGGTATTGGCACCTGTACAGAAACAGCGATTACATAAAAGGCATCAACAGTTCATCACATGAATGGCCTTCAGGTCCAAGCTACAGGAACTGCCGCTTGCACTGTTCATCATCACATTCTACTGATCGACCTTGAAAAGTTAAGCACGTTAGCAAACATAAGTTCATCGGACAGTCACATGGTTGTAGTAACTCTTCTTGACTGGTTGAACTGATTACTACCCAGACAGCAAAATGATTTCCAAAATTAAATGGTCTCTACTGTAGTCGTCAAGGACTGGAACACGCATGATTGCTCGAGTTGGGCGGCCACTGTCGTAATCTGACACTGTTCCCGGTAGATATACCAAAGGATGAAGGAATCTGTTCGTGTACTGGCACAGCAAGCTCGCCCCCCTGGATGGACCAAGGGTTTTGGGCACCATGATGGCAACCTGTTTCAGAGTACAGCCACACAGCGACGCAGATCCTGTTCTTAATTTTTATGACCCAACAACTGCGTTGTACTCCGGTTTGATGCCACAGCTCCTTTGCTGCTTCTTTCACTCGCTCCGGAAAACATATACTCCCTTCTTTTTTTTTTCAAAAAAAAAATTACTTTTAATTCAGAAAATGAATTAAAGGTGACAATATTTTGATAAAAGAGGGAGTATAAGTGAGGTCGTGTTAGTCACTTCCACATCCAGCACAACAGGTAGAACTGTGATGAGCATTGGTATGTGTTCACGTTGTTTATAAAAAGAATAAGTTGAGAGAAAGAATTGAGATGGAAAGTTATCATCAGAATTTGCAGTAGAGGTAAAGCGCAGCATGCAATTTCAGCTGAAGAGCAATGAATCATACAAGAGTTAAGGAAGCGGAAAGCTGATACTGATGCATGATTAAGAGAGAATTCTGATGAAAGTTTATCAACAGAAGTTTCAGTTGAGGTAAACAAAAGCACAAATGTCCAGTGAAATGCGAAAGGCTTTATGTTCTTTATCTGAACTAATGGCTCTAATGACCTTACACCATTGTGCTCTGTCACTGTAACTCTGTCAGTTTCATTTGATCCAGCAATTCTGATAGTTTGCTTTCTCATGCAGGTGATGGGGGTTCCTCAATTCCTTGGTGAGATAGAAGAAACACACATTATGATGAAGAGTAATGGTAGAGATCAGTGAGATTCAGAGTTCATGCGGCCGTACAAAAGGAGAACACGATTCGTGCACCTAAAACTTCGCCGAATTCTATTCGAAGTTCTTTCAGGGTTCAGTTTGTGCATCGGCCGTTGGATTGACTCTGCTGTTTACATCAAGGATCCAAGATCCGACGGCTCGGAGCGCCATCTCTTCTTCACGCCCGCCGCAAACCCCGAAACGCACGCGTCATCCCAATTCCCCGCCCACCGCCGCCCGCATAATCCGGAAGGGATACTCCGAGGCGCAGCGCTTCCGTTCCGTCGATGGCCTCCTCCGCCAACTCCAGCTCCGGCACCGCCGACGACCTCGACAAGCTTCTCGACAGCGCGCTCGACGACTTCACCAGCCTCGATCTCTCCGCCTCCGCCGCGCTCAAAAGGTCCGCCTCTGCCCTCCCCTCCTCGTAGTCCAAAGCTTCCGCTAAGGTTCCTGAACGAAACACTGACTGTTATTGTCCCTGCAGCAGCGGCGGCGGCGAGGCTTCGGGGTCCGCGTCGTCGTCGGTGAGCACTGGGCCGGTGAAGGGGCTGGGGATGGGGTTGCCGGACCTCAAGGCGCCGAGGCAGCGTACCGCGAAGCAGCCCGCGCCGCCGCCAAGGGGCGCGTACGCGTCGGAGGCGCTCGACAAGCTCACGCGCGAGACGCGGCAGGCCGTGCGCGGGCTCGAGACGGCCACGGGGGGCGTCCCGGGACTGGACGACGACGCCATGAATATGATGGAGGAGTTCGTCAAGAAGTTCGAGGAGTTCGCGGGGGATCAGGTACCATTGCTCTAGCCTTCTTGATCACCCGTAATTTTAAAAGGAAGTTTGCTACTGCTTGTTACACATTTGTAGTTCAGCTAAGAAATAGTTGTTTCATCCAGAATGATATCCTGTATTTACTCGTTTCGGTGAGAGGAAGTGCATTTGATACGACTGGACCATTTTGGATATTCAATTTGTTTCGGCATTTCATCTAATGGTCTTGTTTGATGTTGGAGAATACATAATTTAGAGATTATCGCTAAGATATTTTAATCGCTTAATGGGTGTTACATTTGCATGGATGGTTATCGCTAAGATATTTTAAGGCAGCACAAATTTGTAGACTGAATTTCACATGAACTATTTACTGTCGTAGTTACAACAAATTTCTTATCTGGTTGCTACTGACCCCACATTTTATATGGTCACAATGTTTCGTAAAGCTCCACTCCACTTTATTAACAAACTCATTCGCCCTTTGATATGATCTACTTGTCAATCCGCTTCGTCGACTAGGATGTAGTTTTGTGAAATATTTCAACCAAAAGTATGGGGTTATGTACCATAAATCAAGATTTTTTGGATTTTTGTGAAACCTTGTCACCCCCAAAACCTAGGACTAAGTTACAGTAGCTGAATGTTTTTCTTCAACCATGGGCATGCAACTTGTGGTTTTGCGGTCTACTCTGTTTATTTGCTTTGCATTTAGTCAATGCTTTTATTCTATCACCTGCAGGATATGGACTCTATCGTTGAGACAATGATGCAGCAGCTTTTGTCAAAGGAGATTCTTCACGAGCCAATGAAGGCCATTGTGGAAAAATATCCAAAGTGGCTGCAGGATAACAAAGATAAAATCAGCAAAGAAGAGTATGAACGCTACAACAAGCAGCTTGAACTCATGAACAAGCTTATTGAGGTCTATGAAAATGATCCAGAGAACATGACCAAGATTTTTGATATCATGCAAAACATGCAAGCATGTGGTCAGCCCCCGAGTGATCTTGTCCAAGATTTTGTTCCCGATCTTGATCTAAACAAGTTTGGACAATTGTGAGTCTTTCATATATTTTCAGTAACCCTTACTATCATTAATATTCATTATACATATTCATGTCATCATGTGTCATGCCAACGAAACTCTATAATTGCCAGCTTCCTCTGTTCATTATACATATTGGATGTCGAATTGGTGGCTATGCAAACAAAATGATTATGTACTGATTACTAGGTTGAGCATTGGTTTTCAGTTTAATGTTTGAAAAAAGAAAGAACTTGTCTTTCTATTTTCTAATTTCTACTTTACTGTGTGAAAATGAAAGGAGCTAGATCAAGAAGCATCATTGCTTCAGTAAGTGGGATGTATTTCTTGGCTGTCATTTTTATAAAATAATGAAATACCATTTTGCTATTTTACAACTGTACTAAAGTTCTGTTTAGACACTCTTTGGTGGTGACCTTCAATATAAACAACTTATTTAACACGTGGAATATGGTTGAAACTGGAATCTAAGGTCATATGACCTTATATTCAACTTTAATGTTTGAAAGAGGAATAAACTATTTTGTAGATTTCCACCTTAATGTAGCCATTCTCAACATCAAATTACAGCGTTTTTTCTTTCTGAAATTTCTTTTTGACCAAACTGAATTAATTTGTTCATTGTATAGTTATTGTTTGTGCTATTATCTCTTATTCGTATAATTGTTCCTTGAACAAATTGTTTGTGCTTTCTTAATACTCATGCCAGAATAAGAAATTTGGTGTATGTACCACCAGGTTTGACTTGTTAGGGTTTCCCCTATATTACAGGTCTCCCGAGATGCTTGAATCATCACCAAATTGTTGCGTCATGTGATCAACAAAGGATTCCATCGAGCATGGAAATTCCGTGCGGTAGCCACCTCACCTATCAGACCTTTCGACTCTGGGTTTTGTACCTTGGAAATATTTTTTGGGTTTGGATAATATGTAAAGCATCGCAAGATATATGATTTCAATGTTCTTTTCTGGTTCTTGGATGGAAGTTAAATTTGTTCTTTTAAGCTGATGAAGTGTAATATTCAATCCTTTAACCGGATATGTGGCATCCTTGCATTGTGGACCGTGCACCTAGATGTATTGGTGTTTTTTTAGATGATGGGTAAGTTCCGATCTTCTCTTTCGAGGAGGTTATGGCTAATTTATTACAAACGAATTCAAATGCAGACACTCGCAGCTTATTGTCTAGAACAAGGCAATGATAATTGAATGGTTAAGTATACGACTGTGGACTGAACTTTGTAAGCCAATATTACGACACGTTCATCTTTTCATATTTTTTGTAATTGCATTCTAAATTTAGCGTCCATGACTTCCTGTGTAGAGTGTCTACATTTAACCCTGTGAAATTCGACCTGAGTAGTGTTACTTAGAGTACTTAACCACTAAGCCAAGCTCCTTTTCACACCTAGATATATAATGTGTGTCTACATTTAACCCTGTGAAATTCGACCTGAGTAGTGTTACTTAGAGTACTTAACCACTAAGCCAAGCTCCTTTTCACACCTAGATATATAATGTATTGGTGTATCAGATAAATATTACTATATTCTCATTTATTTTACATGGGAAATTCATTAGTGATCTTGAGTTTTGCGCTTAAACTATTGAAAATGAGATAATTTTATACTATCTCTGTTTTCTTTTATTTCTCATTGGCTGATTTATTTTTAAACTAACGGTGACAAATAAAAAGAAACGGCGAGAATATTTATAACTTAAATACTTCCTCCGTTTTAATTTATTTATCGTTAGGACAACTTTCATTAGGTAATTTCTAGTTTTTTTGATTGTCTGAAATGACAAATATTTTAGAACAGAGGTATTATTCCATAAGAACTTTGCATCCTGTGGAGACTACCGTCCGACTCGCGTCTTCCCGGAGATGTTGGAGTTCTCGTATCCTATGGAAGATCCTGGCAAGCTTTCGTAGCTTCGTATGCTGTCACCTGTGCGGCTGTGCCTGCTTAATATCCGGCCTGGTTCAGCGATTGCGACCCTGTGGAGATGTGGGCCGCGCTTACAGGAGACGCGTGGTGGCCTGCCAAAATTGTGGCAAGCACACGTACGTGGGCTGTGGGTAAGGGGGCAAGTGCGACACGGACCACTTTGGGCCTTATCAGTGCTCAAATCTTGTCACTACGATGAATAGAGACCGTTTTACAACTCTGTAATTATAAAGTTCTTTTTGAAAAAATAAAAAATTCTTATATGACTATTTTAAAGACAATATGAACAACTTCCACCTTATAAAAAAATTCTTGCAACTGGTGATTGACGAATGACGATCACAAGTGTGGTGAACCAACACCTCTATTTCAGTAAATAAACCCGGGGGATACGCTCCTGCTTTTGCACGAGCGGCATCTGGAGTGGTGTGGGCCACAACAGAAGCCACGTCCAGGTCCCTGTCCTCCTCGCAATGATGAGCCTTTCTGCGTTAGGCCCCCACTGGTATACCGGTTTCGTAGGCGAATCAAGTTATCTATGTTCGCAGTCGCCCAGCCTTCGTCTCGTCCGTTGTTGCTCCGTGGCCACACCAGACATTTGACGTTGTATGATGTGCATTTGACACTGCACAGCCAAGCCATGCTGGTGCCTATAGCACAGAGTCCACATCTCTACGCTCAACCCTGAAAAAAGGTCGCAGATCGGAGGACGAAATGATTTGCACCGTGGCGCACGCTAGCTGCAGTGAAACTGGCGGAACGCCGAGCTGAGCGTTGCCTTGCTCTGTACTACAGTACTACTAGCGTAGCGGCCAGAGAAGAAAGCAAAGCGTCGCGGCCGCGTCGTGTAGGCAGCAGGCACATGGGCGTTGCCTGCTGGTCGCGTTTTGCTCCTTGCACGGCAATATTGCCATGTACAGCTACGGATACAATGCCGCAAGTACTACGTGCACCTATAGTAGCTGATGATAGCGGCGTGCATGTCAGTAGCGTGGGCACCTTGCTGGTCTCTAGTAGCTCGTTTCGTCACCGCTGCAGGCAGGCTTCGGATGCAGCCTGCGCAGTGATGGTATGTATATATTGTGGCTAATGGACAAGGTAGATGGCGACCGAGACCGCGCGCAGCAGGAGCTAGCTAGCTGTGCCTAATTTAAGACGGAATAATTCCGATCCGTGCCGGGCTTCCAATCCGCTTCCGAAGTCTGACAAACAAAACAGATGCTTCCAGCCTTTGCCGTGCTAGCTTTGCTTGATCCTTGTCGCACTGATCTGTCGCTGTTCCAGTTTGACATTATAGTTTGTTGTCTGGGCCAAACGAGGAAGTACATACCGTAGATTAGTACTAGTGCTTCTTGCTGCATCCATATTCACTCATTTCAGTCCCAGCATTTGGAAGGTAGCACTCTCTTTTCCTCCGAATGCATGAATGACGCCGCGAGCGTGTTCACATTAACTGCATGCGCGGATCTTTCTCCTGCCGGGTTTGCAACCCAAGCTCCCCTCCCCCCCCGTCCCAAGCGAGGAGCATGCATTTAACTGAAACTGCTAGCGATCAGCAGTCTGAACATCTAAACATATCGATCTATCGTCCAGTTAACTTGTAGTAGTAGTAGCAGCACAGTACTAATCTGGATAAATCACGCTTGGCAGTGGAAGCTAATTAACCAAAGGCGAGCCAGCTGTCTTTATAGACCACCAGTAGAAACAGTAATTAACCAAGGAAGGTGACAGCTGATCTCACCTCTGCTGCCGACGGTGCCTGTGTGAAAAGTGCGATTTCCTGCCTGCCGTTCTAGTGCCGGGGGAGCGAGACAGCATGCAGAAGCGTGACCGGAAGTGCTTCACGGCTCGGCCTGTTCGCGGAAAAGGCCATCAACCATGTATTGATCGACGGATTAAGCTCTCCTGCTTCCTCACACGACGGAACCGCCCATGAATAGCCACGCCGCTCTCGTTCGTGAGGAGAGACGGCGCCGCTGCCGTTCATCCCTCCTGATCATATGTGTGCGTGAATGGGATAGATGATGGGGACATTCACCTAGATCAGCCCAGCACCGCCGTATCACGTCATCAGGAAAGAATTAACTACTGCACAACAGGTAGAAAATCCATTTCCTCGCGACGCACTGCACCAATGCCAAGTACACGCACACGAGAACTACGATTCGAGAACTGCAATTCATCAACTGGCCTCCGATCCACGCACGCGTGATGACACGCGACTTGTGTGAGCGACTGCACACTGAAAAACCGACCCAGGCACACGGAACTTGCTCGGTACCTGCTGCACTGGCGCTCCTTAGCTCTGCTGGCTGCCCAAACAGTTCGCTACCTAGCAAGTACTGTACCTAGGTTTTGATGCTGTCCAATCCCAAGGCGAAGAAGATCCCTCATCATCAGCAATCAGAGGACAGCAGCGTGCTGTTGCCTGTATACTCCTACCCAAATCCCGAGCCGCGCGTCGCCATCACGTCCGTCCAATCAAGATCTGACGGCCACGTCACGGTTACCACGTCACCCCCAGACCCCCTGCTTTATTCCGCCCCCACCACGCCCCGCCCGCTGCCCCGACTACCCGCCGTGCCCACCTGGCGCCGCCGGACCCACCTGTCATTCACCCCAAGCCAGTCCGCGCGTGCTGCAACCGTTGCGGCCACGCGATCCGCCTCGGACGGCGCGCTGAAAGCTGACCCGGATACGGTTGGCAGGCAGGCAGGCTGGCTGTGCAGGGCCGCGGCACGGCGGCGTCAGTCAGAAACCCAACACCACGCGGTTAATCCACCTGTCACGGGAATAATCTCGGCATAGCACTTAGCACCCGGATTAAGCGACCCTAATTACCGTCCGGCCCCACACACCCCAGAGCGTGCGCGGTCACAGCGAGGGCCCCGTCCACGGAAAGGAAGGGCGGGCCTACGCGCGCACCACGTGGAAGCTCCAACCACCTGCCCCTCCGAATGAGGGGGCCGCGTCCTATAAAAGCGCGCGCCGTTTCTCTCGTCCGCAAAGAATGCCTTCGCAGCAGTATACACATCCAAGTCGTGCACGAATACCGCAACTATACCGGCCGCCGTATCCGTGTCTGGTGAGTTACGCGCAACATTAATCTCGTGCTGTTTGTCCCCACTGGCAGAGACAGGGGAGAGGGAAGCGAAGCCGGACCAGACCGGAGTGCCAAGCAAGCAGGCTGGCAGGGGCACACGACGCGAGCCACAGTTCATGGCTGCCAGAATGAACCAGTAGAAGAGCCGAGGCAAAAAGGGAGAAAGCCGGCAGCGGAAGAAAACAAAGCGGGACTGGCTGCTGCTGCTGCTGTTGCTGCAGTGCTACCGGACTGGAGGAGATTGTTGGTGAAGCCTTTGGACACTACTATGCCATGGGAAAGCTAGCTCCACATTGCCATGCTGCACATTGCGCTTTTGGTTTTGGTTTTGGTGGTGCCGTTCAATGCGTGTGCCTTGGAGATTCGGCTAACTATGGACTCTCTATGGGCTGGCGGAGAACGCAACAAGAAAAGCTATGGTTAAGCTATCTCTTTCCTTTCCCCGTTTTCTTCGCTAGATTTAGATCGACACATCAAGAACAGAGCTCACGCTGCTATGCTTGCTCATGCTACTGTCGATCAATCTACAGATGCATTCCATGATTCGGAAAAGTTCAATAAACAGAAACGAATAAACAGCAACAGAGCATTCTAATCACAATTCAATGAATTCGAAAACGGTAGATGCAAGGTACGACCACAGTAAACTACAAAAGATGTTCCTTTCCTTCCTCTCGGTTCCTTTTTTTTTTGACCTTTTGGTTCACTGGATTTATCTCCCTAATGCTTACCACGAATCGCCTTCTCGGCAATGGAATTGATCAGATAGAATGATAATCTGCTGACTGCTTCACGAACCTGGATTGAACTGGGAATCTGACACGGCAGAGAGCTCCACTTCATCCATTGGCGGCGCCACGTTCAGATCGATCATGCCGGTGTTCCTGATCGGGGACGGAGGAGCGGCGGCGGAGGCGGCCTGCTCTGCCGCGGCTGCGGCGCCGCAGACGTGGGACCTCTTGTGGCCGCCCAGAGCTTGCCCCGACGAGAACACGCGGTAGCAGTAGGGGCACTCGTGCGGCAGCTGCTTCTCGTCCATGATCTCGTCTCCGTGCTGCTCCGGCAATGGCGGTGGAAGCTGGGGCTGCGGCGGAGGGGGCGGGGGCGCGGCCACGGGGGGAGCGCAGCACCCGCCCCTCCCGCCGCGCACGTTGCTGGCGCGGTGGCCCCCGAGCGCCTGGTAGGAGCGGAACACCTTCTTGCACGCAACGCACTGGAACTGCGTCCGCTTCTCCGCCGGAGCCGCCGGAACCGGCGCGGGGCGGCGGGGAGGAGCCCGGGGCGCGTAACCGTCGTCGCTCCCGTCGTCCGAGTAGTCGGCCTCGAAACGCGCACCCGACGGCCAGAAGTCGCGGGATAGCTTCATCAGGGACAGAGCCACGTCCTCCTCAGGGGTGGCGGCTTCCGAGAGCGAGCTCACCGGCTCCGCCTCGCCCCATGCGGCAGCGACAGGGCTCGCGCGCTTATTGGCGCGCGGCGGGGTGGACTCGGCGTCGCTATCGCGATCCGAGGAGGAGGCATCCGCGACACGCAGGCTGCGCTTGGGGTTCTCCCGAAGCGCGTAGATGGGAGCAGGCTTCTTGAAGCCCACGTCCTCGTCGGCGGTGGTGAAGGAGGTCGACCCCGAGGACGCAGAGGAGATCTGCTGCTTGGCTGCCGCTGCTAAGGCCGCCGCCGCCACCGCGGAGGCTGAGGCGATGGAGTGGGAGCGCATGTGCCCGGCGAGGGCGCGGGGGCTGGCGAAGCGGCGGGAGCAGAGCTTGCATGTGTTCTTCGCCATGGCGTGGGAGCTCGGGCAGAGCTCTCGGCAGGAGCAAAAATGGTGAGGAGAGAGGAAGATGGAGCGAGAGCAAGCGAGAGAGCTGCGGGGGGAGTTACAATGTAGCGGAGCACCCAGCTCCTCTCTCTCTCTCTCCTATTTATTCTTTTTAGATTTTTTCCCTTCCCTTTTCTCAGGTTTATTTTCCTTTTCGTGGTTGACACCTTCAATCGCGCTCAGAGCTTGTTGGTGCTTGGCTCATGCAAATCGCATCAGAAATATTTATCGGCCTTTTGACTGCTTAAATTGCCTCCTGTTTTTAAGGATGTAATATCTACCCATGCTGATTTGGGATATTCACAATTCACAGCTAATGCCCTGTATTTGCACTAAAATGCCAGATCATATATGTTTGACAATCTCTACCAAACAACAAACATCAATGCTGTTTGAGATTTTGCCTGCGCTACTGGTTGATTCCATATTAAATATATGCCAAAGAATAGTAAATTTTGCACTTTGTTTATTATTAATATTTTGGATCTGTCAAATTAAGTAGCACACAATTGCTCACTTTATTTTTTTTAGGATGCTCTTTTATAGTATAAAATTCTCGTTGTAGTGACGATATGAGTTAGACCTTCTTTTGTAACATTACACTAAAAATCAGTACGATTTTTTACTGATATGGGTTGGAGTAAAATAGAAGTACATCTCGACCATATTTCATCGATACATGATTTTTCGCGCATATATATTAGTGGTGTAGAACGCTTTACAAATGTTTTATTTAAGTTTAATAAAATTCAAATGTTCAAAATCTAAAACATTAATTTGGAAAAGAAAGAATGAGAAAGGAAGAGTTATCTTCCACTTCATCATGATCAAGATTAATGTTTCAATACAAGCCAAAAAAACAAGCACGAAACGAGCGCATGACACCAACATGCTTCCCGTACAGGCATGAGCGACGTCCATTTGCTCGTGTTAGACCATCCGCACCATCAACTTTTAAAGCATACTTTATCTTCTAAACCACACTCTATGTATTCTATACTTCCAGTGTGTGCACTCAAAAAAAATTCAGTATGCTTTACAGTACGCTTTACAGCGTACTGCTGCAAACAGCCTTAATAGCAACTTACATCACCAAAGCCTCACAAACGTACAAAAAAAAAATCAGTGCAAGCCACTGTCCACCTCTAGAACCAGCTGTTGTGGAATGTGCCCAAAAGATGCCTACGCATGCAAAGCTTATTTCAGAGCCTCATGAAGGGTGTGTATGGTTGTGTATGCTCCAAAATCCGGTGGAAGTCCAGCACCGAGCTCTATAGTTTGATACATGCACCCTCGAGCATGGTACACTCAAAAGTCACGTTTGCGTGAACACGCACATAGGTATGCTCTAAAATCCGGTGCAACTCCAGCGCCGACCTCTACTAGTTGATACAAGCATCCCGAGCACGGCACACTCAAAAGTCATGTTCACGTGAGCACGCACATAGGTATGCTGCAAAATCTGGTGCAAGTCTAGCGCCGAGATCTACCGTTTGATACAAGCACCTCGAGCATGGCACACTCAAAAGTCACGTTCACGTGAGCGCGCACATAGGAATGCTCCAAAATCCGGTGCAAGTGCAATGTTGAGCTCTACAGTTCGATACAAAGCATTTCGAACACGGTACACTCAAAAGTCACGTTCATGTGAGGACACATATAGGTATGCGCCAAAATCCGGTGCAAGCCTAGAGTCCAACTCTATGTTCAATACAAGCACCTGTAACACAACACACTCAAAAGTCACCTTCACATGGGCACACACATAGATCTTGCGCCCGCGGGCTTGGGCTACCAAATGTGCCATGGATTGAAGAGTATGGGAAATTATCAATAACTAAAGTTCATTGGGTGATATTGTTGACTTCGTGGCTCTCGAATATGTTGAATAGGTGCAAAACCACATAGATAAGAGCGGCCAAATCCCTTGTTGTGGGGGGGGGGGGGGGCTTTAGAAATTAGCATAGCCTAAACTAAGAGAATCACAAATGTTCTCTAGAAAGTTGCTAATTTTTAGGCGTCTCAAATTAGCATCTTTTATTAACTTAAGCTCTGAGTCGTCGAATTTAGACTGAACGAATATAACTTACATTTTTATAGTCAATCATCAACAGAAAAAATTCTATAGTCAACATATAATCCTCTACATAAAAAACAAATGACAATAAGCGTACAAATCTTGAAATAGATCCGACAACAAGGTGTATGTTGAAAGTAGATGTTAATTTCACATAAAAAAAAATTAACATTATTGTATTTGTCGGTACCCTGGGTACCATATACCCTTTGGGATTGCAAAGATATCAAGGAAAAGTCACTCACTTGATTTGAAGACCTTCGGAGGCACACATGTCAGACATGTCCGAACCCGCTTCTCCAACATGGTTAGCCCCAGGGTCGCCACGTGTACTATCAAACCGGAGCTACCGCCCGCAAGGGAGGAAGCTCCGAACTATGTATCGAAATAGCATCCCCGGACCTAACCCCAGACCGAGAAAAGCTCCAGTGCTGACACGTGTCAGCTAACCCCGGAACTATCTGCTCTCCACAGCGTGCTCCTATGCTGCCACGTGTCCAACCATCAGATCTTCACCCTCTAACCTCCAGAAGACCCTGCAACGGCTCCGGATCTTCAAAGAGGAATCGAGGACTTCAAGACCCGATTAAATGTCATTAATACCATATTAATGACACTTAATCGGACGACCTTAATACCAGTGACGGTGATGTCAAAGTCCATTACACGGTCATTAAGGGCAATTAAACGTGTTGAAGAGGTATCAACACTAGTAAACGTCGGGGTCATATGTCGGGCCAGGCTAATTTGTAACGGCCTGTCCTTATACTATAAAAGGACAGGCCAACGACGTTTACACACACGCTAGATAGACGTTGAGACACACTCGAGAGACGTTCAGACACACTGACACACTTGCTACATCCAATACAACATCAACACATCCCGTGGAGTAGGGTATTACGCTCAGGCGGCCCGAACCACGTAAACTCTTGTGTCTCCTGTGTCATTTACAATTCACCTTCTTGAATCTTCGCGCGCCCACACCGAACATCAAACTCCTCTAACACTTTAGTAGTGTCGGGAGATCTGCCAGTTCCAAACCACCGATAGTTGGCGCGCTAGGTAGGGGCGCCTGAGATTTTGAGAATAGTGAACTCAGCTGATGGATCATCCAACAGTCAACCTGTTGCTCAGGATGTTGGGTGCAATCCCTCCAATATGCAGCCATCAGCAGGAGCCTCAGCACCAGCAGGAGTCACACTCCCACCACCACCACCTTCACCAGCAAATCAAGCTGGGCAACGCGATGGTGCGCCGGCGTCAATCACTGCGTCGGCAAATCATGACAACCCGGAACATGCGCTCCATGCAGCGCGTGCTCTTCTCCAACGCCCACCACCTCCGGATGCATCGTGGGATGCACTGGAACAGTGGAGGGCCGATGTGGAACATTTGGTTGCAGCAGCAGCCGAACGCCTCAGCAACCAGGGTCCTCCTCCTTCAGGACGATCCCCGTCGCAGTGGCGGACTTTGTCTGGTAGACTTGGTCTGCACGTTTCCAATAGCAGGAGACGTGTTGCATCACAACAAGTGACATCATTGCCCTCCGGGGCACGACACACTCACACGGTATCCAGGCTCTCAACTCATGACCTCCGAGCGGAGCTTGATCGCCGATACCGCCAACAAGACGGTCGAGTCCATATTGAGCGTGCTCGTGAAAGATGGGAAGCTCAGACCTTTCTGCTCCTGAAGGAGTAGGAGGGGGCTGTTCAGCCCTGGCCATACATCTGCGTATGGTCAGGTGGCCACAGAAGTTCCGGCCTCACCTCTAGCGCCTCTGTCATTGTGGCATTCAGACAGGGTGTACGGGATAAGAAGATGCTGGAGAAACTGGCGATCAAGGAGATCACCAGCGTCACAGAACTCTTAAGCTTGGCTGACAAATGTACCAGAGCTGCGGAGGGCCGTGAGATGCACTCCAAACCAACCCCGGAGGGTCACAAGAAATCCTCCAAAGAAGAAGCCGCTACCTCCGGGAACGACAAGAAGAAGAAAAAGACCAACGGCAAGAAGAAGCCACCGGCCGATACATCTAATGTTGCAGCTGCTGCAGCTCCGGGTGGCCGGAGGCCACGCCCCGAAAAGCGACCTCGACCGTCTTCTGAAGACGGTAGCAAGCCCAAGGTGTGGCGCCCAATTCACAAAACGGACAACCACAGTTTGGAAGACTGCCGGGAGGTCCAAAACCTTGCCGAGCGCTACAACAAGCGCCGGGAAGAATCTCCTTTCCGACAGAGGGAAGGAAAGCAAAAAGTCGACGAAGCACCAGCTGAAGAGGAGTTAGGTTTTCAGGATCCCAAAAAGGTCCTGAAGGCCGTTTACACCTCCGTCGACGATGATTCTGACGTCTCTGACAACGAGCGTCGGAAGACCATGAACACAATTTTTGGTGGATCATGGGACATCACCTCCCGTCGCGTCATCAAGACTATGCGTCGGGATATGGCTGTTGTAGCTCCTACAATCAGGCCGGAACCTCATCGGAAGTGAATGGACACAACCATCACTTTTGATGCTTCGGATTGCCCTCGGAGCATGGTTGGAGCAGGTCAGTTACCTTTGATGGTATCTCCTACCATCAATAACATCCAGCTCCACCACGTCATGGTAGACGGAGGTTCGGGGCTTAACCTCATAAGCTTCGAAGCTTTTATTAAGCTTCAACTCCGACCTTCGGATCTCCACCCCTCTCGACCTTTCACCGGAGTAGGTCCGGGGGCCATTACCCCACTCAGAGCAATTACTCTCCCCGTTACCTTCAGGACACGGGAGAAATACCGCACCGAGAATTTGGTCTTCGACGTCGCTCAGATCAACTTACCCTTCAATGCTATCTTGGGTAGGCCTGCCCTGTACAAATTCATGGCAACTGCTCATTATGGTTATCTGGTGTTGAAGATGCCAACGCCAGTAGGCGTTCTCCGGATCCGCGAAGATCGTACTGTCGGAGTAACTGCTCTAGAAGAACTCTATGCACTCACCACGGCGCAAGAGGAGGACTCCAGGCAGGAGCAAGCTCCAAAACCCCCGAGCATTCGTCAATGAGGCTCGACTTCTGCACCTCGTTTGCAGCCAAGCGACGATACCGACATTCCCGTCAAAGTCGTCCAAATTGGTTCCGATGCCGCTCAGACCACCTGTATATCGGGGGGACTAACCGACAAATAGGAACTCGCGCTCATCACTTTCCTCCGGGCTAACATCGATGTGTTTGCCTGGCAACCATCACAAATGCCTGAGATCCCCAGGAAAGTGATTGAGCACAATCTGAAGATCTACCCCGACGCCCGGCCTGTGCATCAGAAGCCTCGGAAGCAATCCGTAGAGCGACAGAACTTCATCCGACAAGAAGTGAAGAAGTTACTCGAAGCTGGATTCATCCGAGAAGTCTTCCATCCAAAATGGCTGGCAAACCCAGTCGTTGTGCCCAAGGCCGGCAGGAAGCTTCGGATGTGCATCGACTACACCACACTAAATAAGACATGTCCAAAAGATCCATTCCCACTACCTAGAATAGATCAGATAGTGTATTCCACCTCCGGGTGTGAATTACTGTGTTTCCTAGACGCATATTCCGGGTATCATCAAATCAGGATGTCTAGGGAAGATGAAGAGCATACCTTTCATCATAGTAGATGGATTGTACTGTTATACAGCCATGCCCTTTGGTCTCAAGAATGCAGCTTCAACTTTTGTACGAGCTATGTACAAAACTTTTGAAGAACTCATTAGAGACATAGTGGAAGTGTACATCGATGACATAGTGGTCAAGGTCAGGGACAAGGAGTCACTCCTTGACACCTTGCAGGCTGTCTTCGACAAGCTGCGGGCTACCTGCACAAAGCTAAACCCAGACAAGTGTGTCTTTGGAGTTAGCTCCGGAAAACTTCTCGGTTTCCTGGTAAGTCACCGGGGCATAGAAGCTAATCTGGCGAAGATTAAGGCCATTGAAGACATGCGGCCACCAACCCGCATCAAAGACGTCCAAAAGTTAACTGGATGTCTAGCAGCCCTCAGCCGGTTCATTTCAAGACTGGCGGAACGGGCACTCCCCTTCTTCAAGTTATTGAGAAAGTCCGGACCATTCCAATGGTCCGAAGAAGCAGAGAAGGCATTCCAGGAGCTGAAACAGTTCCTCACCACCCTACCAATTATGGTAGCTCCGAACCTGACCCCTTTGGGAGGGTCCAGAGGTACCTGAAAGCGAGTCTGGGTCCCAGCTCCCAGACTCGAATCCACAAGAAGTCACTTTAGGAGACCCAGACCCCTCCGGGAGGGTCCAGGTCGCTTCTGAAGAAGTCTCGGGTTCCTCCAGCTAGGACCCGGAGGTTCCCGAAGAAAACCCGGATTCCTCCGAGAGGATCCTGATCAGTCAAGAGGAAGCTCCGGACCCCTCCGGGAGGGTCCAGACCATTCGGCGCCCAGTGTACTTCATTAGTGAAGTACTACATGATGCTAAGACTCGATACCTAGAGGTGCATAAGCTGCTCTATGCAGTTCTTATTGCCCCCAGGAAGCTTCGCCATTATTTCCAAGCTCACAAAGTCTCAGTGGTGACCTCTTACCCACTTCGAGCAATCTTGCATAATCCCAATTCAATTGGGAATATTGCAAAGTGGGCAGCGGAATTGGCTGAATTTGATCTTGAATTTATTTCAAGGAAAGCAGTCAAGAGTCAAGCATTGGCAGATTTTGTGGTAGAATGGACTCCCTCTCTATCAAACCCTGGGGCCCCCAGTGAGCAGAAGACGGAGCATCAAGCTCCAGCCTTCACCGAGGCTCACTGGACCCTCTACTTCGACGGCTCCATGCAGAAGCAGGGGGCCGGAGCTGGAATCCTTCTCCTTGCACTGACCGGGGAGAAAGTGAAATACATGATACACCTTGACTGCAAGGCGACCAACAACATGGCAGAGTACGAAGCGCTCATCTACGGACTAAAGGTAGCACTGTCATATGGTGTCAAGCAACTGCTATACAAGGGAGATTCGCAGCTCATCATTAAGCAAGTGAGGGGTGAATGTTCCTGCAATAATCTCCAGCTAGCTGCTTACCTCCTTGAAGTCCAGAGGCTTCAGAAGGATTTTGAAGTCCTAGATCTCCACCATGTTCAGCGTGCCCATAACGCTGAAGCTGACGAACTCTCGATGAAAGTGTCAACCGGAGCTCCGGCTGCTGATGGAATTTTTGTCTGGAGGTTGTCAAAGCCAATAGCTCAGCCTGCCGAACTGAGCGAAGGGGGCGAGATTAGCATCCCGAAGGTGATGGTCCCGATGGCCCTGTTACCATGGCAGCCATCAAGGGTCGTAGGTGCTGCCAGGAGCTCCGAGCAACCCAACACGCAAGACTCAAAAGCTCAAGCTAGTTCCGATGCATGGATCTCGGAGGTCCGGAGCTACTTGAAAGACAACATCCTTCCTGATGATGATGTATCCGCTGACCGGGTAGTCAGATTGGCTAAAAGATACACGCTGGTAGAAGGGGATCTCTACCGGCGTGGTGCCAATGGCATCCTAATACGGTGCATCACAAGGGAAGAAGGTTGCGAACTCCTCGCAGAAATCCATGGAGGCGAGTGTGGGAACCACGCGTCTTCCCGCACGCTGGTTGGTAAAGCCTTTCGGCATGGTTTCTACTGGCCTACAGCACTCCAGGATGCAACTGAGCTGGTGAAGAAATGTGAAGCATGTCAATTCCATGCAAAGCAAATTCACACACCAGCTCAGCCCCTACAAATGATACCTCCTACATGGCCCTTCGCTGTGTGGGGGATGGACATCTTGGGACCTTTCCCAAGAGCCGTCGGAGGTTACAAGTTCCTGTACGTCGCCATTGATAAGTTCACCAAGTGGCCGGAAGCAACTTCAGTTGTGACAATCAACAAGCAATCTGCTATCAACTTTTTGCAGTCCATTGTATGCAGATATGGAGTCCCAAACAAAATCATCACTGATAATGGGACCCAATTCACAAGCTCTGCATTCCAAGGATATTGCGAAGACCTCGGCATACAAGTTTGCTACGCCTCCGTAGCTCACCCAACAAGCAATGGCCAAGCCGAGAGAGCAAATGCTGAAATCCTTAAAGGACTCAAGACGCGCACATATGAGCGCTTAAAAAAAACATGGAGCTAACTGGATTGAAGAGCTTCCGCCCACTTTATGGGCCAACAGAACATCTCCAAACCGGTCAACTGGAGAGACACCCTTCTTTCTGGTGTACGGAGCTGAAGCAATCCTTCCTCCGGAAATCACCTTGGGTTCACTCCGGGTCCGGACCTTCGACGTAGCCGCGCAGGATCAGCTCCGGCATGAAGACCTAGACCTCCTTGAGGAGGGAAGGTGCCAAGCAGCTGTTCGGAATGCCCAGTATCGCCAAGCCCTACAACGTTATCATCAGCGGCATGTACACAACCGACAGCTCGAGGAAGGCGATCTGGTGCTACGGAGAATACAATCCAGAGAAGGGTTAAACAAGCTCTCACCCGGCTGGGAGGGACCCTTCCGAGTGATTAAAGTATCCCGTCTCGGAAGCGTTCGCTTGGCTACCGAGGATGGGACACCTCTCCCAAATCCTTGGAACATCGAGCACCTCCGTAAGTTCTACACTTAATACCACGGAGGTGAGTCTTGAGTAACTTGAGGTGTATGTTATAGAGTCATTGTACAAAGTCGGGTAGTTCCTCCAGGAGAACAGCCGGACCTTCCCCGGAAGGTCTACAAAGTTCATGCAACACTTGTCACAGTCTCAGAACTAAAAGTGTGGCTAGCTACCCTAGGACAAACAATAAATTAAACACGCTTAGCTTGGTTCCGTACCCTAAGAGTGTACTTGTTTCCCTTGTACCCCGGATCTATAATGAAAGACATCTTCAGGTGAAACAGACTCCACGTGCATTCATTTTGTTCAGGCTCAACATTTTTATTTTTATTTTTCTCTTTCTTGTCTATAACAAAGACGCACAATTCTTAAAAAAAAATTAGTTCGACCGGTTCATATACGATTCGAGTTGTATTATCTATTCTTTTGAATTCAAATATTGTTAATGGCTCACTCGCCTGAATGCCGCCAAGCCAATCTAGGGCCAGAGTGTGCTATCGACTTAGCCTGGTCAAGCACCCTAAGTACGCCACTCTACCTACACCCCGGCAGGCCGAAGTAAGGCGAGTCCAAATACAATTGAATCTGGAAGAAAAGGCAACGCATTCGATTGTGTTTAGAATCGCGTTTGACCTAAAACTTTCTCGAGAATCGTAAGCTGCGACGAAGTTATAGGCAAGAAACGAATTTTATTATTTTTCTTGACTTCGGTGTGCAAGAAAAATAAAATACACGTTGATGGAGAAAAGTCGGAGCTAACAAAGCTCCGACTCCTCTAGATGGCTTGTAATCGATGTTAACAAGCATCACCGGAGCAACCAAGCCCCGATAAAGCTAGGGGGGTCAGCCGTCGATGTAAAAGATGGTGAGAAGACCCCACAAGTGGAGTCTGCTGTCGACAAGTTACGTGTTGGCAAAGGTCAGTGCCGGAGCTGCTAAGCTCCGACACCCCGGAGGACTAACTGTCGATGCTCTATGCGTTGATAGGGACTATTACCGGAGCTACTAAGCTCCAACGGTAGTCGGTTTGACCTCAGGGGGCCTTCACCATCAAAGACTTCAGACCTACGCTCTACAAGTTCGAAGAAAATGAGTCTTCAACAAAACATAATATCCTCTTGGTACATGTTCACAATCAAATTATGTACATCTACCAGGGGGCCAAGTGAAGACAAAAAGTGAAATTCACAAAAATTTGGGTATTTCATTCATCTGGAGACAAGGAATTACAAAATTGAGGAAGAAGAAGAGAGGATACAAGTGGGAACTACGGAGATGGTCCTAGACCCTATGGAAGAATTGAACGACTTTCTGGGCAACCTCCGACACGTTGGCTCGGGCAGCTTCCCCTTCTCCTTCGACGGGACCTTCAAGCACCGGGTCCATAGGAAATTGGGAGTTTCGGCTGGTGTAGCACGTCAGCACGTACTCTGCGACGTTCTTCGCCAGGGATTGCCCCTCAACCTCCAATTGGTCCGCGATGACATCGCCCACCTTGGAGAGCTTGCTACCTGTCGAGCTCAATGCCTGTAGCGCTAGGTCCGGCTCTGGCTCCGGATCATCCGGGCGCACGGGACTGAAGCCCATTGGTGTCAGCGCGTCGTTGGCCTTGCCCAGGAATTCCCAAATTTGTAGGGAGTCCGCAGTCCTCAAGCCTTTTAATTCTTCCAAAGATCTTCTGGCCGCCACCAGTTCGGAATTCTCACGGGTGAGGCGCTCAACTTCTTTGGCGTTTTGCTGAATCTTCTCATCAACCCGCTTCTCGAGTTTTCCGAGCTCCTCCTCCCGGAGGTGGATCTTGTTCCGGCGTTCGACCGGGTCCTTCTCCCTGCCCCTCACTTTCTTTTCCCTGGCAACGAGGGCACACTCCCGTTCATGGAGCTCCTGCCCTCGCACCCAGGCCTTCTTCTCCTCCTCTACGTAGCGCTCTTCCAATTTCTTGGCACACTCCTCAAGGCCCTTGTCAGCCAGAGCCACCTTCTCGGAGAGATCCTCCTCCCTCCTCAGGACGTCATCCCGCAGCTCTAGGAGTTTCTGCTCTTCATCTTCGAGCCGTTTCTCCCTCTCTTCAAGTGCCTCTTGGCGCTTGATGAGTGTAGTGTTAATGGCCTCAAGCCTTTCGTGGCGTTCATCGGCCACACTATTGGCTGCTTTGGCCTGATCTAGATCTCCCGGGATTGAGCGTCGAGGGCGCGAGTCATACTCTCCCTGTCATCCAATAATTTACCCCAATACTCCAGGCGGACTTTCTCCCGTTTGATCCACTCTTTGTCATCCGCTAGCCTTGACTGCGCCAGCTTGGTCTCGAAGTAGAGCCGGTTACGCCACCTCCTAAGGGTTTGGCGCTCCTCTTCAAGAGCCTTGCTATCATGGAAGAAGGCCAGTCGAACTTGACGCAGACTGGAACATGCGTTGTCAATGGACAGTGACAACGGGATAGGTTCCGGACCTGCTGGGGTCTCCTCCGCTGGTTCCAGCGGGTTTTCAGATACAAAAATTGGGTCCCACTCCACAAGAGTGGTCCCCTGTGTCTCCATGGCACTAGGGCCGCCCTCCGGGATGGCCTCAGTCGCCATCGAGGAGGGCCCCGCCGCCAGGTCTTCATTCACCCCCTCAGACTCGGGGCCAGCGACTTCACCAGGGCACTCCGATTCAGCCGTGGGTACCTCCGATGTCATCACTTCTAGAGCAGGGGCCGCTTCTGGCTCCGGCCTTGGCACCTCCTCTGATGGGGGCTCGAGCTCCGACAACTCTGTATCAACCAGTCGGTACCGTGGAAACCTGTCGACTGTTGGAGTCGGCAGATCTCCTGACACTACTAAAGTGTTGAAGGAGTTTGTAGTTTGGTGTGGGCGCGCGGAGACTCAAGAAGGTGAATCACGATTGGACACGAGAGACACAGTGGTTTACGTGGTTCGGGCCGCCTGAGCGTAATACCCTACTCCACGGGTGTGTGGTGTTGTATTAGTTTATGTATGAAATCTCACGTCAACGCGTGTGTGCCTGAGAGCGTTTGAGAGCCTTCTCCTTTTTCCGTGTATCGTCGGTCTGTCCTTTTATAGTACAAGGATAAACCGTTACAAGTTAGCCTGGCCCGACATGTGGCCCCGGCGGTTACTAGTATTGATACACGATTAATTGTTGTTAATAACCCTGTAACGGGCTCCGATAGTGCCATTACAGGTGTTAAGATTGTCCGATTAAGTGTCATTAACATGGAATTAATGACAATTAATCGGGTCTTGAAGTCCGCGGCTATCCTTTGAAGATCCGGAGTCGTTACAATGTCTTCCGGAGGTTTGAGGCGGCCAGCTCCGACGCTTGGACACGTGGCAGCTCCGGAGCTTGCTTGTGGGAAGCGGGAAGCTCCGGGGTGGCCTGGCACGTGTCAGGTCCGGAGCTTCTCTCGGTCAGGGGTTAAGTCTGGAGGTGCCGTTTCGGTACCTAGCCCGGAGCTTCACCCTTGTGGGTAGTAGCTCCGGTCTGGCAGTACACGTGGCAACCTAGGGGTTAACCATGTTGGAGAAGCAGGTCCGGTTATGTCTGACAAGTGGGCCTCCGAGGGTCTTCAATTTGAGTAGACATCCTTCCCTTAAGATCTTTGTAACCTCAGGGGGTGTATGGTTTTTAGGGTACCGACAAAACCGTACACCCCTTGAGGTTATAAAGATCTCAAAGGAAAGTCATCTACTTGGTTTGAAGACCTTCGGATGCCCACATGTCAGATATAACCGGACCCGCTTCTCCAGCATGGTTAATCCTTGGGTCACCACGTGTACTATAAAACCGAAGCTACCGCCCACAAGGGGGAAGCTCCGGGCCATGTACCGAAATGGCACCTCCAGACTTAACCCCAGACCGAGAGAAGCTCCGGACCTGACACGTGCCAGGTAGCTCCGGAGCTGCCTGTTTCCCACAGTATGCTCCGAAGCTGCCACGTGTCCAACCGTTGGAGCTTCATCCTTTGATCTCCGGAAGATTCCATAACGGCTCCGGATCTTCAAAGGGGAATCAAGGACTTCAAGACCCGATTATGTTTCATTAATACCATATTAATGACACACGATCAGATGACCTTAACTACCAGTAATGGTGCTGTCAAATCCCATTACCCGGTCGTTAAGGACAATTAAATGTGTTGAATAAGTGTCAATACTAGTAATCGTCGGGGCCACATGTCGGGCCAGACTAACTTGTAACGGCCTGTCCTTGTACTATAAAAGGACAGACCGACGACACGTTCACAGAGGCTAGACATGCACCATAGACGCTCAACACAAGCTCATACAACTAATACAACACCAACACACCCGTGGAGTAGGGTATTACGCTCAGGCGGCCCGAACCACGTAAACTCTTGTGTCTCCTGCATCATTTACTATTCACCTTCTTGAATCTCCGCGCGCCCACATCGAACATCAAACTCCTCTAACACTTTAGTCGTGTCGGGAGATCTGCCGGTTCCAAAACACCGTCACAACCGGCTCGGGAGCCGGAAGATCTTCATCTTCAATCGGCCCTGCAGCCGGAGCTCCAACAACTACCGGCTCTGCGGCTGGTGCTTCTGAGGTAGCCGGCCCAACCGCCGGGACTTCCTCAACATCCGGCGCGCACGTCGGGACTTCAATCACCTCCGGCTCGACCGCTGGAGCTTCGACACTTTCCGACTCTAGGGCCAGAATCACAGCTTCTTCCGGCTCAACGGCCGGAGCTTCCATCATCTCAACACAAGGACCCGAAGCTTCAACCTCCGAGACAGGTGCCGCTGGCGCATCTTCATTCCCGCGGTCCGGCGCTACCACGGGAGCCTCTGGGGATGAGTCGAGGTCCATGACCACGACAGCCGGCCCCGGAGCTGTCGCAGCTTCAGCCACCACTTTGGGCGGCACCAGGACAGGAGCAGAAGCTTCCACCCTCACGGCTTCAGCCGCTGTGGCTGAGGGTGAAGCCTCACTCCCCTTCTTGGGGACGCTGCAGATGATAAACGAAGAAACTTAAAAAATAGTTACTACAATTAAAACAACTATCCAAGTTAAAGATTAAAAATTACCTTGGGAGGCTTCCGCACCAGCTTGCACGGAATCTTTTTCCCGGGCGTTCTCGGCTGGTCATAGCCGGCATGGAAGCTCCGGAAGGCCCCCCGGAACTCGTCGTGGCCACGGGTGTTTCCCGAGTCGAGGCCCCCCTCAATCGGGAAGAAGCCCCGGACCTAGAGGCCTCCAACGGCCCAAGTGTTGGAGTCGCATGCCCGGAGCTAACACCCCGGAAGGACCCCACTGCCGGAATAGTCGCGCCCCGGGAGGACCCCACTACGGGAACAGTCGCCGCAGTCGTAGAAGACCTTCCCCTTCGGGGAGAAGGAGCCAACGCAGAAGTAGCGGGCCTGACGGACCTTCCGTCGGCGTATTGCAGCTTCCTCTTCCGGCTCACGGGTTCATCCGTCAGCTCCTTGCCCTTGCCGACGACCTCTTCCCTCGGCTTCGGAGCAGGGTCGGAGCCATCCTCGGGCATTCCGGGGATCGCTATCCTGGTGGTTGATCTTCTCTCGACGACACCAAGGTCGTCAAGCACGGGCATCTTCCGTCGGAGCTCCCTGCTGAACTCCACTTCTACGTTCAGAGGAAAAGCTGATGGCGGAGTCAAGTCGTCACCATCGACGTCGATACCGTGCTGGAACTTCTTGAGGTGGAACTCCAAGGTTTTCCCCACCATGTTGGACTTCAGCCCGGTCTCGACCCGGTCGTCGTCCATCACGCTGTTGAGGGCCCATGCGAGTTTCTCTCTCCTCTTCAGCGGCGCCCACCTGTTGACCAAGAAGTTGCAAAACACCGCCTGAGGAGTCAATCCTCCCTCCACACATTGGCGGATCCTGGTCAAAGCAGGGTTGAAGGCTTCCACCAGCACCGGAGCTTCACTCCAGATTGTCGTGTCGATGTTGGGAAGGCCTTCGGGCAGCTCCAGCCTCTCGTGCTCCTCCACCCGGATGACTATCCAGTCCTTGTTCTAGTCATTCCACTTCCCAGAGGGAAATGACCAGAGGTACTTGAATGGGCACTTCTTGCGCTTCACGAAGTAGTAGAAGCCAAGGTACTCATTGCTCCTACCGGTGGTATGGACGGTGAAGAAGGTCCGGAAGAGTTCAATGCAGGGGGGATGCCCACCAACATCTCACAGAAGTGGACGAAAATGGACACAAGAAGAATGGAGTGGGGACCGAGATGATACAACTGCAGACCATAGAAGTCTAGCAGCATCAAGAAAAAGGAAGAAAAAGGTGGGATCAACCCCACCATGGCGTACGAGCAGAAGTACACCATTTCGCCGGCGTGCTCCTTCTCAAATGTGAGCTCTCCATCGGCGCGGACCGAGCGGTTGAAGAAGTCCGAGGACCATCCCATGAGGGCCCGGACCTTCTTCAGGTCGCCGTCGGTCTTCAAGCGACTCTCGCGGAGACCCAACTCCATCGCGGCACGGCTAGGCAAGAGAAGAAAAGCGAAGCACAAGTTGAGAGTTTGAGCGCAAGATCAGATGGGAGGCGTAAAGAGCCCCAAATGGTGCGCAATTTCCTTCTTAAGTAAACCCTCGCGACGCTTGGATGGAAACCGCAGAGAAGTCGAAGATACCACTCAAAAATTCCACCTAGCCGATGACAAGAGGGCCCGGGACTACCCCGACGATCAAGTCGAGGTTCTTACCCAGGCGAACGGTTGCCATCATGAGGCGGGAAGCCCGAAGGCGGCGGCCTGACAAGGCGCGCGGAACCGATACGATTTTCGTATCGGGAACCGGCGACCTTCAATTGCGTGAGATCCGCACGCCAAAGATCTCACCCGCCGCACACGGGATATGCCACGTGGCGAAGATTTAACTCCGGGCCATCGCCAACGACACATCCGAAGACCTTTGAAGACTCAGTTCAAAAGTCGAAGGATGGACCCACCTCTGGCGGAACAACTTCATCCAAGGGGTCTTCCCCGGAGGTGGGCCCAGGGGGCCACTGTCGGTACCCTGGGTACCATATACCCTTTGGGATTGCAAAGATATCAAGGAAAAGTCACCCACTTGATTTGAAGACCTTCGGAGGCACACATGTCAGATATGTCCGGACCTGCATCTCCAACATGGTTAGCCCCAGGGTCGCCACGTGTACTATCAAACCGGAGCTACCGCCCGCAAGGGAGGAAGCTCCGAACTATGTACCGAAATGGCATCCCCGGACCTAACCCCAGACCGAGGGAAGCTCCGGTGCTGACACGTGTTAGCTAACCCCGGAACTATCTGCTCTCCACAGCGTGCTCCTGTGCTGCCACGTGTCCAACCGTCAGATCTTCACCCTCTAACCTCCAGAAGACCCCGCAACGGCTCCGGATCTTCAAAGGGGAATTGAGGACTTCAAGACCCGATTAAGTGTCATTAATACCATATTAATGACACTTAATCGGATGACCTTAATACCAGTAACAGTGCTGTCAAAGCCCATTACACGGTCATTAAGAGCAATTAAACGTGTTGAAGAGGTATCAACACTAGTAAACGCCGGGGCCACATGTCGGGCCAGGCTAATTTGTAACGGCCTGCCCTTATACTATAAAAGGACAGACCAACGACGTTTACACACACGCGAGATAGACGTTGAGACACGCTCGAGAGACGTTCAGACACACTGATACACTTGCTACATCCAATACAACATCAACACATCCCGTGGAGTAGGGTATTACGCTCAGGCAGCCCGAACCACGTAAACTCTTGTGTCTCCTGTGTCATTTACAATTCACCTTCTTGAATCTCCGTGCGCCCACACCGAACATCAAACTCTTCTAACACTTTAGTAGTGTCGGGAGATCTGCCGATTTCAAACCACCGACAGTATTCTTTATCAGTTGGATATTGTTGATCAGATGGTATGAGCATTTGGAAGATGCCTTATATACGGAGGTGCTGGCTATGCGTGATGGCATAACAATGACAAGAAACTTTGATGCTGCAAGATTGATTGCTGAATGTGATAACGCTTGTGAAAGTGATGACCTTATTTGAAAGGATTTGATCATCATTGGGAGCATTTTGGCATGATGTACAGGGGCTTAGAAGAAATTTTAGTTCTATTTTCTTTTCATTTATTAATCGAGAGGATAATAGGGTGGTACACTGTTGTGCAAAGTTTTCTGATCTTGTGAGTAATTTTTGTAATTGGGTAAGTGATGCCTCGATCTTTTTAATGGTGCACTTGCCAAAGATTGTATTTGTGTACAATCATCAATATAAGCTTCGATGACTTTCCCTCAAGAAAAAGTTGGATATCAGTCACTCTGCAAGTGTTTTTGACTATGTGGCAATGGCTTTATTACATTTGGAATGCAAATGGCAACACCTCATGAATTATACATTTATGAGACAGCTCTAGCAAAAATATCTCAAGTAGTAGGTTCATCGACATTACCCGGACATTTCAGATAAGAAGACGAAAAACCATGCATGTTGGCAGGAGAATGTGCTCGGGGAATGACAGGACTGGAGCTGAAGGAAAGCAACAGCGCAGAGGACAACTAAGGTTGGCGAGTATTCTTGTGAAAAACATTAGCATTTTTTAGTTAATTCGGTGCCATTTTTGTATCAAATTAATAGCCGGGACGTTACTAGCCAAATGCGTTCAGTCTGTCCCTTATCAATTCACGATATTAAACAACTGCTACTATGGAACGTGGAGATATTAAATCTCCCGGAAATTACTTTTGGTGTGCGAAGGAGCAGAAGTGCAGAACAGATTGTTGATTCGCTTCCAAGCTTGCAAAGCGCTAGTACATCTACAAAAAAAAAAAAAAAAGAGAGAAGGTTTCAAACTTCAAAGACGATTCTAGCTAATGGGGCCGAAATTAAAGCGTACGTTCGCACGTTAGCCGCGAGCGACAGGGGCGTATCTGCAGCTGCGTACGTTCGTACGATGGCAGCGCTTTTGGTGCGCCCGATCTGAAGCTTTTTTTCTTGTTCCGTGGGTCAGGTATGAGTAGCATGCATGTAGCAGTAGTATATGACCACCACCGCGGCGCTGATAATGAGCGACAAACCCACATGATTACCCGGTTAACCTCCCCCCCACCCCCGAACTAAGCACGAAGGCGAGTGCCAGCGCCGTGCACCGGCGGGCCATGCGTTCGACGATCGGCGACGGGTTCGCTTGCCGGCGCGCTGCCTGTTGCCAGCGACGACGTGACGCGACGAGATATAACACTGCCGCGCGCCGCGGCTGCGTGTGTACGCGGGAAACTCCATTTGTATTTTGTCCTGCTTTGCCCGAGTCAAGCGGCGGCGGCTTGGGTTATTCTGTTGCGCGGGCGAGGCGGGTGGGCGAGATCAAAAGGGCTTGTTTGGTGGTGCACGAAAGGAGAAGAAAAGGAGGCGGGCGAGTTTCGCGGTCGTCCGGTATCTTCCCAAGTGTATGTACCACACTTGGCCATTTTTTTCCTGCAGGCCAGTTAACAGTACAGTCCGGCAACAGCTAGACTCGCTGCGGTACTACCTTCAGTGCACAGAATGGCAGCGGTACATGAGCATTTGCCGCAGCTCGGTACGTGGCAGCTGGAATGAGTATCACGCTACATCCATCGGCAGATGGTGCTCTCGGCTGGCTGTGCAGGTACCAGGTGATAATTGTCCGTTTAATTGACGATGAAGGTCCAAATGGGCTACTGACCGGTGGAGTGCTACCGGCTGCTGCTGCTGCTGCTCTACCTGTGCGTGCGTTTCCCCGGTCGGCCGGCCGCCGTTTTCCAGAGCCATGCTTACGTCGTCGTCGACCGCGTGGACGACGGCTGGACCGAAACTGAAAGCCATTTAGATTTTTGAAATTATAATCGGCGTTAAGATATGTCTGTGTCTGTTATTGTACCAGCATGATCGTGTGTGGTGCCGTAATGTAGGGTGAGGGCGTGAGGCGGTTGAGGAAGGTAAATAACTAATCTGTCAGATCAGCAAGGTTGTTGTGATGTGACAGTTGCCGTTGTTATAAAAAAAATACTCTGCTGCGGAACATTAGAAATTAAATGGAGCAACCGTCAGGTGAATGTCCTCCAGCGTACATGTCATCTCCATCTAGTCGATTCTATTAGGCTAAAACAACTAAATATTTACTCTTAGGCCTTGTTTGGATTGAAGTATTTTTACAGGAAATTTAGAGGAATTCATTCCTATAGAAAATTTCCTTTGAATGCTGTTTGGAATGCAGGAACCACCAAATCCTTTCCTCAGGAACTCCATCCTTTCCTGTAAGAAATGGAGGAATCAAAGAATCCACTCAAACCTCTTGGAAAATTTTCCTTTGTGTGAAGGTGATGCTAATCACGTTGCTAGTATACAAACACATATTTGGTGTACGTCTGACATTAGATTAGCTACGGTAATAAAATATAGAGTCATTTTTTGAAGGAAGTGAATAACTAAAAGAGTTAAGGATTAATAAATTGTTTTAAGTGTTTATAAAAAAGGTAATATATTTTTTAATTAAGTGTAATTCATTTTTAACTAACGGTAATATATTTTTTCTATATTTTACATTCCCGCATTCCAAACACATCTAATTCATCATTCCTATATTTTTTATTCCCATGGTTTAGGCACTTTTTCAATTCCTCTGTTTTACTCATTCCTGTATTTTTTCCTATTCCTCTAATTTACAATCCTTTGTTCCAAACAGACCTTAGCTCGCGACAGCGAAGGCCCATAAGCGAAGGCCTTAAGCACTTCTTCTTTTGTTTTTTGAAAGTACCATAAGCACTTCCTTTTCATAGCATCAGTCGGCAGGCTCCTCCTAGCTAGTGGTGTGTTTGGTCCTTGTGTCACGAATTTCTGCCGCAAACGGGCTTCGGCCATTCCACACTCATGACTGCCACTGAGATAGCTATAAGCTCCTACTGTCACACACGGAACGCGTATCCATGATCATGGTCAAAGACGACTTTAAATTGAACTTTTTTTGGTTTTTGGAAAAGGTCAACGCTTATCACTTTTACTACAGTACTGTACTGGCTATTCAAATTCTCATGCTGTTCCCTTCGCTCACAATTTCGCCGTGCCTTCAATACAGGAAGTTAGGTAATGGCCTCCTTGGCTTTAGCAACCGGATGAGGAATATAGGAATCTGCACGCATGCTTTGCATGGATCGGGTCAACCTGGGAGAGCGTGATGAGAGGTGTGCGTCGGATCCGCGGAGGCGCCCGTACCACTGTGCACGCGCAAGCGTCTCTGGTCCCTTCCTTTTTCTCTGTAGTCTGTACCAGCCAGGCAGTCACCGATTTTCTCGTCTGAATACATGCATCCTGCTGCCTGTTAAAAAGACGGCGTTTCGATGGATGGTACACTTGTGTGCTTGACATCGGAAGTTATTACGGTAATTATAGTATCATATATCCTATAACTCACAAATCCGTTTTAGTCTAGCTGGTTAGAATACTTGGCTCTCACCCGAGAGACCCCGGTTCGAATCCCGGCAATGGAATTTTTTTTGAACTTATTTCTCTCATTTACCAACGAGGCATATACTGCACATGTCTAGCACAGATGGCTCCCAACGATGACCGTTCTGAAATGCTTTGGAAACTTCTTCTCGCCAGGCTCCAGACCCTATACATTTTTTTTTGACAATAAGACCCTATAGAATTAATAGTTAGAACTTGAGACACGAAAACAACCCTGTTACATTGTCTTCGTTTTCGTCAGAATTTCTTCCATTTCAGTGTGGCCTGCTAACCATCTCTATAATCGTCACGTTCTTAACCATTTTGGATGGCAATCCTTAGCCCCACAATTTGAAGAGAGATCTGTAGTCATTGGCGAGAAAGATGTATTCCATGTCAAATTACTTGTCATTCATTTTTAAATTAAATAGTGACAAGTAATTTGGGTTGAAGATATGAGATATTCACAAATTCACAGCTGATGCTCTGTATTTGGACCAAAAATGTTACTACACAAAATCTGTTTGACAATCTCTACCAAACAACCATCAATGCTGTTTGAGACTTTGATAGCGCTGCTGGTTGATTCCCTATTAAATAGATACACTTAATGTAGATTTATTGGATGTTTTTTGCTGGCTACAAACAGAATATCCGTCCCCAGGCTAGCGTGCTCGAGCGGCTCCGATGGTCTTCCGGCCTCTTTGTTTCCTGCATGCGCGTTGACCTTCAACTTCCTGCCTACTGCCGGCCAAGACTTGGGCCGGGCCGGCTTAAAAATAGTCCGGCCCGTTCGTCTCGCAGGGTGTGCGGAACCAGCCGGCGGTGGCCGCACGTGGAACTCGGCGTGGGGGACCGGCGGCTCCCAGCGCGCCACGTACTGTTTGTGCCTCGCGGGGAAGGTCGCCGACGCCGCATGCATGCACGAGTGACGCGGGCTGTGCTCGCTGTTCGGCGCGCCGCTTCTGCAGACGATGGTGGGCGGTCGCTTGGCATCGAAACGAGGCCGGGCTCGCGCAACGTGACGAGCTCTGACGCCCGTGGACTCCCCCTCGAAAGATGCACGTCGAGCGTGGAGACCACTACTCGTCAGTACACTGGCATTTCTTGTGGTAGTACACGGTCGAGAGCGAAAGCTGAAGCAAGCAAGCAAACAAGTCCGAACGGAGCACGTAGTGGTCCTCGTCGCGTATGCCGTGGCTCTCCATATTTGGGTTTTTACTCCTGAGTTTGTAGGTACTCCGTACTTCAGAAACTCTAAAATTAATGCACTGGAAATGTACTGGTTGGAACTGAAAATCATTAAGAGGCGCGTGATAAATTGATGCAAAGCAACCGACTTCCCAGTCATTCTGCTTTAATTGGAAACTTTTATTAGCATTCCCACTATTACCATTAGTCACACTCGATCTGGGTCACGCACACAACACTAGTACAGTATGTAGTTTGTTACGCAGACACGTCTCACTTCACGCATAGTGGCCGGAATCATAAACCAATAATTAAGCCGGCACCTCGCCTTCATGACGAGGCGGGCGCACACTGCGCGCGTACGTCTACTCCTGTTCAGTAGTTCACGACCGAGCGGTAGGTTTGGCCGGGCTTCCACCCGGCGGGGATGACGTTGTCGGCGACGAGCGGCTTGCCGGAGCCGGAGGTGAGGCGGATGGAGAAGGGCGCCTGCAGCGGGGGGCCGGTGTCGTACCTCCACACCGCGCCCCACGAATGCTTCAACGGGATCCAGCTCGCGCCGGCGACGGCGGTCTGCATGAGCTCCACGCCGCTCAGGTCGCCGTCCCCGGACTCGTACTCGACCAGCAGCGCGAAGTAGAAGGGGCTGGAGCCGACGTCCACTTTGAACGCGATGTCCATGCCCTGCCAGCTGCACGGCACCCTGCATGTATGCGCGTGGTCAGGGTAAACGGACGGTACAACAGGCCAAAGCAAAAAGAAGGGAACGTACGGTTAGCGTAGCTATCACGGAGGCAAGACTAGACACTAGCTAGTAGAGCTAGCATATGCGCCGTACAACAGGCATGAGAGGCGACGCGGTGACATACGAACACCGGCCAGCCGGATCTGGCAGAGTAGCAGCTGCGACGGCTTACCGAGTGTACTGGAGCTGGACGAAGCCGGCGTGGCGGAGCTGATCGGCCTGGCCGGGTTTCGCCATGGCGCCGAACGCCATCCCACTCAGGTCGAAGTGCACGGGCTCCGCCAGGCACGGGCCGACGGGGCACAGGTCGGTGAGGACCACGGTCACCGAGTTGCCGGAGCACGACGCGTGGCCGGTGCATTTCACCTGTGCGGAATTTTTGACGACCCGAACGGGAGTGGTGTAAGTTACTACTCCGACATGCAATTAGTCGTTTCAAAAGAATGATTAATGTGGACATATCGTAGTGTCTTGTGTGAACCTGGTAGCAGGAACCGCAGCCCTCCCCGTCATGGAAGATGGACGGGCTGCCGGCGGCTATCATGGAGGAGAACGGCGGCTGCTCGACGGCGCTCTGGTACCCACACGCACCAGCTGTAAAAGTCAGCGCAGCGGTCAGTCAGTCAGGGCTTATTTAACAATCAAGTCAGCGTGTCCTCGAGCGGTTCCATGTTTCTCCGTGTATGTATGTGAATATCTATGTGACCTGTACGTACCGGTGATGTCTCCGCCGATGGGAGCGCCGTACCATGTCGCGCCGGCGTTGGACCAGCTCTGCAGCTTTCGGTGGAACTCGACGGACGCGCCGGGACGGAGAAGGCAGGCGAGAACCGCGAAGGCGACGAAGCACGACGAAACACGGATCTTGGAAGCCATTGCTGCTGCTCGGTCGCCGGCCGGGAGTACCTTTGGGTGTCACAAGGACGGACGAGAAGCGGAGCGGTGCCGTGCTGTGGTTTAGGCTACCAAGCGTGCTGGTGCCGTCTATTTATAGCCTGTAGATGATCAGGTGGACGGCAGAGATTTCTGGGACAATAACTTCCGACGAAGCCCTCCAAGAAAACTAAAATCGCCATACACATTTGAGAAAATTGATTGTTGGAGAGTGCATCACGAACTCCACACCACGCACATCACATCAGCAACTGCAGGCGGTAGACTGGGATAACGGTGGGCGCAAAACCGCGGGCCCAATTGTCCCATGGATTGAGCTGGATTAACCTCGCAGAAATTCGGGCTCTCAAGTCCCAAACAAGTACCCGCTGATTCATCGGGTTTCCGGTGTGGATGAAGATGAAATGAGCTAGGCGTCCCGGGACGGCAAGATAGTTGCCTCGTAGTCAGACTGGGCGTAAAAAAGGGAACCTAACATGGAAACTGAAAATTTCGGAACTAAAACGAAAAACCTGAATCAGCGAAACCGGAAAAGATTTCAGTTAGCTTTAACCAAATTTTTTCAGTTTTAAATACCAGTTTAACCAAACAAATCAAACTTTTTCACTACTATTTGTGTTGATTAAACTGTGTACTGAAGTTCTAGAATTATTTGTAGTGTGAAACATTGAACTGAAGTTTGTATTGTACTATACGTTAATTTTAATTTAAAGCATATCGTGAACTTTATATTAGACTAATATGGAGATAATATAAATCCTGTAAACCGGGTAAGATATATCCTAGGATATAATATATCTTGTAAATCAAATAGGGATATATCTTAGGATAGAATACATCTTGTATCCTACTTGATTTACAAGATGTATTCTATCTTAAGATATATCTCTACTTGGTTTACAAGATATATTCTATCCTATGATATATCTTACCCGATGTATAGGATTTATACTATCTGCATATTAATCTAATACCCCTCTCTCAATTACAACTGTCGGTACCCTACGTACCAGGTACCCCTCGGTACCGCGAAGAGTACACAAGGGAGTTCTACCTATCAAAATTGAAGGTCTCCTCAGGTCCCACATATCACATTGTACCGAACCCGCTCCCCTCATATGGGTATGGGTAGCTCTTGGGTAAACACGTGTAAAAGAAAACTGGAACTAAGCTCCAAACAAAGGAAAGCTTAGGTGACAACACGTGTACAATGACTCCGGGCCTAACCCCCAGCAGAGAGGAGCTTCGGTGCCGACACGTGTACAGCAGCCCCGGACCTACCCTCCCGCAAGGGAAAGCTCCAGAGCTACCACGTGTGTCGGTACCCTGCATACCAAATACCTCTTGGGATTGCAAAAAGACCAAAGGAACTTCACCTGTCTAAGTTGAAGACCTCCGAAGGCCTCATGTGTCATATGGGACCGGACCTGCCTCCCTTCTACGGTTAGTCACGGTGCTGCCACGTGTATCCTGCAACCGGAGCTACATCCCACACACGGGATAGCTCCGGGCTAAATACCTATGCGACACCCCCGGACCTAGCCCCTGACAGAGGGAAGCTCTGGTACTGACACGTGTACAACAGCCGGACCTTCAACTTCAACAAGCAGACTGGTGGACCCCCAACGGCTCGGACCTTCAAGGGGCAATTAAAGACTTTAAGACCCGATTAAGTGTCATTAATACCATCTTAATGACACACGATCGAGGGCCCTTAATACCAGTAACGACAGTCTCAAGGCGCGTTACCACACTATTAAGGGTAATTAGGCTCATTAATCGTGTATTAAGCATCAATAACCGTCAGGGCCACATGTCGGGCCAGGCTAACGATGTAACGACCAGTCCTTGTACTATAAAAGGACTGGCCGAGAGACGCTTCGAGGCTTCTTCCAGACTCGACACTGACACAAGCCCACGAGCTCTCAAATGCTCAATACAACAACTACACACCCTGTGGAGTAGGGTATTACGCTTAGGCAGCCAGAACCACGTAAATCCTCGTGTCAATTTGCCATCGTGTTCTGAATCTCTGCGCGCCGACAACCGAACTACAAACTCTTCCTGTTGTACGGAGCTGAAGCAGTCCTTCCTTCGGAAATCACCTTGGGGTCACTCCGGGTCCGGGCCTTCGACGATGCCACGCAGGATCAACTGTGGCGTGAAGACCTTGACCTTGTCGAAGAGGGAAGGTGTCGAGCAGCTGTTCGAAATGCCCGATACCGCCAAGCTCTTCGGCTCTATCACCAAAGGCGTGTACATAACCGACAACTCGAGGGAGGTGATCTGGTGCTACGGAGAATACAAACTCACGAAGGGTTAAACAAACTCTCCCCTAGCTGGGAAGGACCCTTCCGAGTGATCAAAGTATCCCGTCCCGGATGCGTTCGCTTGGCAACCGAGGATGGGACACCGCTCCCAAATCCTTGGAACATTGAGCACCTCCGTAAGTTCTACACTTAATATCACGGAGGTGAGTCTGTAATTACATGCGATGTATGTTATAGCGTTGTTGTACAGAGTCGGGTAGCCCCTCCGGGGGGACAGCCGGACCTTCCCCGGAAGGTCCGCAAAATTCAGGCAACACTTGTCACAGTTCCAGAACTAAAAGTGTAGTTAGCTACCCTGGGTCAAACAAAAAATGCAACACACTTAGCCTGGTTCCGTACCCTAAGAGTGTACTTGTTTCCCCTGTACCCTGGACCTATAATGAAAGACATCATTATGTGAAAACAGACTCCACGTGCATTTACTTTGTACATGCTTAATATTTTTTTATTTTTCTCTTTCTTGTCTATAACAAAGTTGTGCAATTCTCAAGAAACTTTAGCTCGAACAATTCATGTATGATTCAAGTTGCAGTGTTAATGTTTTCGGGTCTTAGCATTGTTGAATGGCCCACTCGCTTGAATACCGCCAAGCCAATCTAGGTCTGGAGTGTGCTATCGACTTAGCCTGGTCCTGCACCCTAAGTACGCCACTCTACCTACACCCAGACATGCCGAAGTAAGGCGAGTCTGTCGGTACCCTAAAAACCATACACCCCCTGAGGTTACAAAGATCTCAAGGGAAGGACATCAACTCAAATTGAAGACCCTCGGGGGCCCACTCGCCAGACGTGACCGGACCCGCTTCTCCAACATGGTTAACCTCTAGGTTGCCACGCGTACTGTCAGCCCAGAGCTATTACCCGCAAGGGTGAAGCTCCGGGCCAAGTACTGAAACGGCACCTCCGGAGGTAGCCCCCGACCGAGAGAAGCTCCGGACATGACACGTGCCAGGTCACCCCGGAGCTTCCCGCTTCTCCCAAGCAAGCTCCGGAGCTGCCACGTGTCCACACGACAGAGCTAGATGCTTAAAGCCCCCGGGAGACGTTGTAACGGCTCCGGATCTCCAAAGGACAGCCGCAGACTTCAAGATCCGATTAATTACCATTAATTCCACATTAATGATAATTAATCGGACAGCCTTAACACCTGTAACGGCACTGTCGGAGCCGTTACAGGGTTATTAGCAACAATTAATCTCGCGTATCAATACTAGTAACCGCCAGGGCCACATGTCGGGCCAGGCTGACTTGTAACGGTTTGTCCTTGTGCTATAAAAGGACAAACCGACGATACACGGGGGGAGAAGGGGAGAACACTCGGAAGCTCACAAGTTAATACAACAAACACACACCCGTGGAGTAGGGTATTACGCTCAGGCGGCCCGAACCACGTAAACCACCGTGTCACTCGTGTCCAAATCGCATTTCACTTTCTTAGATCTCCGCGCGCCCAGACCGAACCACAAACTCCTTCAAACACTTCTCATAGTGTTAGGGGATCTGCCGACTCCAACAGTCGACAGTTGGCGCGCCAGGAAGGGGCGCCTGAGATCTTCAAGAATGGTGAATTCTGCAGCTGGATCATCCAACGGGCAACCTGCTGCTCAGGCTGTCGGAGGCAATCCCTCCAACATGCAACCACCGGCAGGAGCCTCAGTTCCAGCGGGAGTCACACTCCCACCACCACCATCTTCTCCGGCAAGACATGCCGAAAGACATGATGGTGCACCGGCGTCACATTCTGCGCCGGCAAGTCGTGACAACCCAGAACACGCGCTCCATGCAGCGCGTGCTCTCCTTCAGCGACCACCACCTCCGGATGCATCTCAAGGTGCCATGGAGCAATGGAGAGCTGATATTGAGCATTTGGTTGCAGCAGCGGCCGAACGTCTCAACAATCAGGGTCCACCTCCTTCGGGGCGGGCCCCGTCGCAGCGACGAACGTTGTCTGGAAGACTTGGTCCACATGTCTCCAACAACCGGAGAAGAGCTGCGTCACAGCAAGTGACGTCGTTGCCCTCTGGGGCACGACGTGCCCATACTGCATCTCGGCTTTCGACACACGACCTCCGAGCGGAGCTTGATCGCCGATACCGCCAACAGGATGGCCGTGTCCACATCGAGCGAGCTCGAGAAAGACGAGATGCTCAAGATCTTTCTACTCTGGAAGGAGTAGGAGGAGGCTGTTCCGCCCTAGCCATGCATCTGCGTATGGTTAGATGGCCACAGAAGTTCCGGCCACACTTGCCGGAAAAATTCGACGGGACTGTCAATCCCGTAGAATTTCTACAGATATACTCCACTGCGATCCTAGCAGCTGGAGGAAATGAGGCTGTAATGGCCAATTACTTTCCAGTGGCCTTAACCGGGACTGCTAGGTCCTGGTTTATGAGCCTTCCGCCCAACTCTATCGACAGTTGGGAGGAGCTATGCCGCCAGTTCACCGCCAATTTCGGGAGTTCATACACCCGTCCTGGCACCGAACTGGACCTTTTTGCGGTCGTGCAAAAAGGAGGGGAATCTTTGCGGTCATTCATCCAGAGATTCTCTCAGGTACGTAACACAATCCCTTCTATCTCAAGCGCTTCTGTCATTGTAGCATTCAGACAGGGTGTACGAGACAAGAAGATGTTGGAGAAACTGGCGATCAAAGAGATCACCAGTGTCACGGAGCTCTTCAGCCTGGCTGACAAATGTGCCAGAGCTGCGGAGGGCCGTGAAATGCACTCCAAACCAGCCTTGGAGGATCATAAAAAATCCTCCAAAGAAGAAGCCGCTACCTCCGGGAGTGGCAAAAAGAAAAAGAAGACCAACGGCAAGAAGAAGCCGTCAGCCGGCACATCCAACGTTGCAGCCACTGCAACTCCTGGTGGCCGGGGGCCACGCCCCGAGAAGCGACCTCGACCGTCTTCCGAAGACGGTGGCAAATCCAAGATGTGGTGCCCCATTCACAAAACGGGCAGCCACAAGCTGGAGGATTGCCGGGAGGTCCAAAACCTTGCCGAGCGCTACCACAAGCGCCGGGAAGGGTCTCCCTTCCGCCAGAGGGAGGGAAAACAAAAGGTCGATGAAGCTCCGGCTGAAGAGGAGTTAGGGTTTCAAGACCCCAAAAAGGTCTTGAAAGCCGTCTACACCTCCGTCGACGATGATTCCGACGTCTCCGACAACGAACGTCGAAAAACCATGAACACCATCTTCGGTGGATCATGGGACATCACCTCTCGTCGCGTCATTAAGACCATGCGACGGGATATGGCTGCTGTAGCTCCTACAGCTAGACCGGAGCCACATCGAAAGTGGATGGACACACCCATCACTTTCGATGCTTCGGATTGTCCTCAAAGCATGGTCGGAGCTGGCCAGCTGCCCTTGATGGTATCTCCCACCATCAACAACATCCAGCTCCATCATGTCCTGGTAGATGGAGGTTCGGGGCTTAATCTCATCAGCTTCGAAGCTTTCACTAAGCTTCAGCTTCGACCTTCAGACCTCCAGCCCTCTCGACCTTTCTCCGGAGTAGGTCCGGGGGCCATAACCCCACTCGGAGCTATCACTCTCCCTGTTACCTTCGGGACCCGGGAGAAGTATCGCACCGAAAAGTTGGTCTTCGACGTCGCTCAGATCAACTTACCATTCAACGCCATTTTGGGTAGACCTGCCTTGTACAAATTCATGGCAGCTGCTCATTATGGATACCTGGTGTTGAAGATGCCGACACCAGTAGGCGTTCTCCGGATCCGTGGAGATCGCACTGCCGGAGTAACTGCTCTGGAAGAACTCCATGCACTCACCACAGCGCAAGAGGAGGATTCCAGACAGAAGCAAACTCCACAACCTCCGAGCATTCGTCAACGAGGCTCGACCTCTGCACCCCGTGTGCAGCCAAGCGGCGACACCGACATTCCCGTCAAAGTCGTCCAAATTGGTTCCGATGTCACTCAAACTACCCGCATATCGGGTGGCTTGAACGACAAATAGGAACTCGCGCTCATCACTTTCCTCCGGGCTAATGTTGACGTGTTTGCCTGGCAACCGTCACAAATGCCTGGGATCCCCAGGGAAGTGATTGAGCACAATCTGAAGATTTACCCCGACGCTCGGCCTGTACACCAGAAACCTCGGAAGCAATCTGTAGAGCGACAGAACTTCATCCGACAAGAAGTGAAGAAGTTGCTCGAAGCCGGATTCATCCGAGAAGTCTACCATCCAAAATGGCTGGCAAACCCAGTCGTTGTGCCTAAGGCCGGCGGGAAACTTCGGATGTGCATCGACTACACCACCCTGAATAAGGCATGTCCAAAAGATCCATTCCCACTACCTAGAATAGACCAGATAGTGGATTCCACCTCCGGGTGTGAGTTGCTGTGTTTTCTAGACGCATATTCGGGATATCATCAAATCCGGATGTCTAGGGAAGATGAAGAACATACTTCATTCATCACAGTGGATGGATTGTATTGTTACACAGCCATGCCTTTTGGTCTCAAGAATGCAGCTTCAACTTTTGTACGAGCAATGTACAAAACTTTCGAAGAACTCATCAGAGACATAGTGGAGGTGTACGTTGATGACATTGTGGTCAAAGTCAAAAACAAGGAGTCCCTCTTGGATACCTTGCAGGCTGTCTTCGACAAGCTGCGGGCCACCCGCACGAAGCTAAACCCAGACAAGTGCGTCTTCGGGGTTAGTTCCGGAAAGCTTCTTGGTTTCCTGGTGAGTCACCGGGGTATAGAGGCTAATCCGGCGAAGATAAAAGCCATCGAAGACATGCGGCCACCAACCCGCATCAAAGACGTTCAAAAATTAACTGGATGTCTAGCAGCCCTCAGTCGATTCATTTCAAGACTGGCGGAAAGGGCACTTCCCTTCTTCAAGTTACTGAGGAAGTCCGGACCATTCCAATGGTCTGAAGAGGCAGAGAAGGCATTCCAGGAGCTGAAACAGTTCCTCACCACTCTACCAGTCTTGGTAGCTCCGAACCCTGGTGAGCCTTTATTGCTTTATATTTCAGCAGCTGACGAAGTCGTCAGTATGGTTCTGGTTGCGGAGAGACCGGAACTACCCAATACTCAGGAATCCAGATCCCTTCGGGAGGATCCGGAGGTTCCCGAAAGCAGGTCTGGGTCCCAGCTCCCAGACTTGAATCCTCAAGAAGTCACTTCAGAGGACCCGGATCCTTTCGATAGGATCCAGGTCATTCCTGAAGAAGCTCCGGGTTCCTCCACCCAGAACCCGGAGGTCCACGAAGATAGTCTGGACCCCTCTGACAGGGTCCGGATCAATGGAGAGGAAGCTCCGGACCCCTCCGGGAGGATCCGGACCGTTCAACGCCCAGTATACTTCATCAGTGAAGTGTTACATGATGCCAAGACTCGATACCTAGAGGTACATAAGATGCTCTACGCAGTTCTTATTGCCTCAAGGAAGCTTCGACACTATTTCCAAGCTCACAAAGTCTCGGTGGTAACCTCATATCCACTTCGAGCGATTCTGCATAATCCCAATTCAACTGGGAATATAGCGAAGTGGGCAGCGGAACTGGCTGAATTCGACCTCGAATTCATTCCAAGACAAGCAATCAAGAGTCAAGCGTTGGCAGACTTCGTGGCAGAATGGACTCCCTCTCCATCAAACTCTGGGGGCCCCAGCGAGCAGAAGAAGGAACCACAAGTTCCGGCCTTCACTAAGCCTCACTGGACCCTTTACTTCGACGGCTCCATGCAGAAGCAGGGAGCCGGAGCTGGAGTCCTTCTCCTCGCACCAACCGGGGAGAAGGTGAGATACATGGTGCACCTTGACTTCAAGGCAACCAACAACATGGCGGAGTACGAAGCACTCATATATGGATTAAAGGTGGCACTATCCTTTGGTGTCAAGCAGTTGCTGGTCAAAGGAGATTCACAACTTGTTATCAAACAAGTGAAGGGTGAATGCTCCTGCAATAATCTCCAGCTGGCTGCTTATCTCCTTGAAGTCCAGAGGCTTCAGAAGGACTTCGAAGTCCTAGACCTTCACCATGTTCAGCGTGCTCACAACGTTGAAGCTGATGAACTCTCGACCAAGGCGTCAACCGGAGCTCCGGCTCCAGACGGAACCTTTGTCCGGAGGTTGTCAAAACCCACAGTTCAGCCTGCCGAGCTGAACGAAGGGGGCGAGATCAGCATCCCGAAGCTGACGGTCCCGATGGCCCTGTTACCATGGCAGCCATCAAGGGTCGTAGGTGCTGCCGGAAGCTCCGAGCAACCCAGCATGCAAGACTCAAATGCTCAAGTCAGTTCCGATGCATGGATCTCGGAGATCCGGAACTACTTGAAAGACAACATCCTTCCTGACGATGATGTATCCGCTGACCGGGTAGTCAGATTGGCTAAAAGATACACGTTGGTAGAAGGGGATCTCTACCGGCGCGGTGCCAACGGCATCCTAATGCGGTGCATCACAAGGGAAGAAGGCTGCGAGCTCCTCGCAGAAATCCATGGAGGCGAGTGTGGGAACCACGCGTCTTCCCGCACGCTGGTCGGAAAAGCCTTTCGGCACGGCTTCTACTGGCCAACAGCGCTCCAGGATGCTACTGAGCTAGTGAAGAAATGCAAAGCATGCCAATTTCATGCAAAGCAAATTCATACACCTGCTCAGCCCTTACAAATGATACCTCCTACGTGGCCCTTCGCCGTGTGGGGGATGGACATCTTGGGACCCTTCCCAAGAGCCGTCGGAGGTTACAAGTTCCTGTATGTCGCCATAGACAAGTTCACCAAGTGGCCGGAAGCTACTCCTGTTGTGACGATCAACAAACAATCTGCAATCAATTTTCTACAGTCTATCGTGAGCAGATTCGGAGTCCCAAACAAGATCATCACTGATAATGGGACTCAATTCACAAGCTCCGCATTTCAAGGATATTGCGAAGACCTCGGCATACAAGTTTGCTACGCTTCCGTAGCTCATCCTGCCAGCAATGGGCAAGCCGAGAGAGCAAATGCAGAGATCCTTAAAGGACTCAAAACGCGCACTTATGAGCGTTTGAAAAAGCACGGAGCTAATTGGATCGAGGAGCTTCCGCCCACTCTATGGGCTAACAGGACTTCTCCAAGTCGGGCAACCGGAGAAACACCCTTCTTCCTGGTGTACGGAGCAGAAGCGATCCTTCCTCCGGAGATCACCCTGGGTTCCCTCCGAGTCCGGACCTTCGACGAAGCCGCGCAGGACCAGCTCCGGCGTGAAGACCTAGACCTCCTCGAGGAGGGAAGGTGCCAAGCAGCTGTTCGGAATGCCCGATACCGCCAAGCTCTACGGCGCTATCATCAGCGGCATGTACACAACCGACAGCTCGAGGAAGGCGATCTGGTGCTACGGAGAATACTATCCAGAGAAGGGCAAAACAAACTCTCCCCCGGCTGGGAAGGACCCTTCCGAGTGATCAAAGTATCCCGTCCCGGAAGCGTTCGCTTGGCTACCGAGGATGGGACACCTCTCCCAAATCCTTGGAACATCGAGCACCTCCGTAAGTTCTACACTTAATTCCACGGAGGTGAGTCTTAAGTAACTTGAAGTGTATGTTATAGAGTCATTGTACAAAGTCGGGTAGTTCCTCCGGGAGAGCAGCCGGACCTTTCCCGAAAGGTTCGGAAAGCTCATGCAACACTTGATACAGTCTCCGGACTAGAAGTGTAGCTAATTACCCTGGGTCAAACGAGAAACCAAACACACTTAGCTTGGTTCCGTACCCTAAGAGTGTACTTGTTTCCCTTGTACCCCGGACCTATAATGAAAGACATCTTCATGTGAAATAGACTCCACGTGCATTCATTTTTGCATAAGGCTCGACATTTTTATTTTTCTCTTTCTTGTCTATAACAGAAATGCGCAATTCTTAAGAAGTTCTAGTTTAACCGGTTTATGTACGATTTGGGTTGAATTGTCAGATTTTTTAGATTTAAATATCGTCTGTGGCCAACTCGCCTGAAAGCCGCCAAGCCATTCTAGGGCCGGAGTGCGCTATCGACTTAGCCTGGTCAAGCACCCTAAGTACGCCACTCTACCTATACCCCGGCAGGCCAAAGTAAGGTGGGTCCATAGACAATTAGATCTAAAAGAAAAGACAATTCATCCAATCATACTAAAAATCGTGTTCAACTTGAAATTCTCTTGAGAACCGTAAGCCGCAACGAAGTTATAGATAAGGAACGAATTTTACTGTTTTTCTTGGCTTAAGTGTGCAGGAAAAATAAACTCAATATTGATGGAGAAAAACCGGAGTTAACCAAGCTCCGACTCCCACCGTCGTTAACTTGAAGATGGTGAGAAGACTCTATCACTAGAGCCTGTTGCCAGCAAGCCAGGCGTGGCAAGGGTCATTGCCGGAGCTACTAAGCTCCGACACCTTGAAGTATTAACTATCGACACTCAACGTGTTGGTAGAGGCTATTGCCGGAGCTACTAAGCTCCGACGATGGGCAATGCCGGAGCTTCTAAGCTCCGACGACTTCAAGGGACCTTCACTATCGAAGACTTCGGGCCTAAACTACACGAGTTCGAAGCAAATTTGTCTTCAACAAAATTCAACAACCTTTTGGTACATGTCCACAATCACATTGTGCACATCTACCAGGGGGCCAAGTGAAGACAAAGATGTTGAAGACAAAAAATGAAATTCACGAAAAATTGGGGATTTCATTTCATTTGAAGACCAGAGATTACATCTGGGGACAAAGGATTACAAAATTGAGGAAGAAGAGAAGATACAAATAAAGGCTAAGAAAGATAGTCCTAGACCCTATGGAAGAACTCGGCGACCTTCCGGGCGACCTCCGACACGCTGCTTCGGGTAGCTTCGCCCTCTCCTTCGACGGGACCTTCAAGCACCGGGTCCAGAGAGAATCGAGGGTTCCGGCTAGTGTAACACGTCAATACATACTCTGTGACGTTTCTAGCCAGGGATTGCCCCTCAACCTCAAGCTGGTCCGCGATGACGTCGCCCACCTTGGAGAGCTTGCCACCCGCAGCGCTCAACGCCTGCAATGCAAGTTCCGGCTCCGGCTCCGGATCATCCGGAAGCACGGGGCTGAAACCCATAGGCGCCAGCGCATCGTCGGCCTTGCTCAGGAACTCCCAAATTTGCAGGGAGTCCGTCTTCCTCAGGCCCTTCATTTCTTCCAGGGACCTCCGGGTCGCCGCCAGTTCTGAGTTCTCGCGGGAGAGGCGCTCAACTTCTTTGGCGTTTTGCTGAATCTTCGCAGCAACCCGCTTTTCGAGTCTTCCGAGCTCCTCCTCCCGGAGGTGGATCTTGTTCCGGCGGTCGACCAGGTCTTTCTCCCTAGCCTCTATTTTCTTCTCCCGGGCGATGAGGGCACACTCATACTCGTAGAGCTCCTGCCCTCGCACCCAGGTCTTCTCCTCCTCCTCGAGGCAGCGCTCTTCCAATTTTTTAGCGCGCTCCTCGAGGCCCTTGTCCGCCAGAGCTGTCTTCTCGGCGAGCTCTTCTTCACGTCGCAAGACGTCATCCCGTAGCTCCAGGAGTTTTTGCTCCTCATCCTCGAGCCGCTTTTCCCTTCCCTCAAGCGCCTCTCGGCGCTTGATGAGTGCGGTACTGATGGCTTCGAGTTCATCGAACCGGGCGTTGGCCGCATCATTGGCAGCTTTAGCTTGGTCGTGGTACTCCCGGGATTTGGCGTCGAGGTTGTGAGTCATGCTCTCCCTCTCGTCCAGCATCTCACCCCAGAGCTCCAAGCGGACCTTCTCCCGCTTGATCCATTCCTTGTCCGCAGCGATCCTCGACTGCGCCAGCTTGGTTTCGAATTGGAGTCTATTACGCCACCTCCTAAGGGTTTGGCGCTCCTCTTCAAGAACCTTGCTGTCGTGGAAGAAGGCTAGTTGGACTTGGCGCAGACTGGAGCAAGCGTTGTCGATGGACATCGACAGCGAGATGGGCTCCGGACCTTCTGGGGTCTCCTCCGCTGGTTCCAGCGGGTCTTCATTTACAAAAATTGGGTCCCACTCTGCGAGAGCGGAACCCTGAGCTTCCAAGGCACTAGGGCCCTCCTCCGGGATGGCCTCAGTCGCCACTGAAGAAGGTCCCGCCACCAAATCTTCATTCGCCCCCTCAGGCTGGGGGCCGGCGACCTCGTTCAGGCACTCTGGCTCCGCCACGGGTACCATCGACGTCGTCGCCTCCAATGGCTCCGGCCGGGACGCTTCTTCCGAGGGGAGCTCAAGCTCCCCCGCCTCCACCACCACCGGCTCTGCAGCCGGCGCTCCAATAACTACCGGCCTTGCGACCGGAGCTTCAGAAGTAACCGGCTCAATTGCCGGAACCACTTCAACTTCCGGCTCGCACGCCGGGGCTTCAGCTGCCTCCGGCTCGACCGCCGAAGCTCCAGCATTTTCCGGCTCTGAAGCCGGGACCGCTACTTCCTCCGGCTCGACAGCCGGAGCATCTACTTCTGCAGCACCAGGGCCCGGAGCTTCAACCTCCGGAGCGGGTGCCGCTGGCGCATCTTCGACCCCGTGGTCCGGCGCTACCACGGGAACTTCTGGAGACGAGTCGAGGTCCATGACCACGACAGCCGGCGCCGGAGCTGTCGCAGCCTCCGCCTGGGGCGGCACCGGGGCTAGAGCAGAAGCCCTCGCAGCCTCAGACACTGTGGCTGAGGGCGGAGCTTCACTCCCCTTCTTGGGAACGCTGCAGATGAAGAATGAAGAAATTGAGCAAACAGATGCTATAATTAAAAGTTAATTGAGGTAAACAAGAAAAATTACCTTGGGAGGTTCACGCACCAGCTTGCGCGAAACCTCTTTCCCGGACGTTCCGGGCTGGCCACGGTCGGCGTAGGAGCTCCGGGAGGACTCCCAGGACTTGCCATAGCCGCGGGCGTTTCCCGGGTCGGAGCTCTCCTTGACCGGGAGGAACTCCTAGACCTGGAGGCCCTCACCGTTTCTCGAACCGGAGTCGCCTGTCCGGAGCTGGCACCTCCGGAGGGACCCATCACGGGGACAGCCGTACTCCGGGAGGATCCCACCGCCGGAACAGTAGCGCTCCGAAAAGACCCCACCACGGGGACAGACGCTACAGCAGCGGAGGACCCTCCTTCCTGAGGACGGGGAACTGGCGGGGAAGTAGCAAGCCCGACGGACCTCCCGTCAGCATGACGCAACTTCCTCTTCCGGCTCTCTGGCTCCTCCGCCAGCTCCTTGCCCTTGCCGGTGACCTCAGCTCTTGGCTGAGAGACAGGGGCGGAGCCGCCTTCCGACAACCCAGGGATCGCCAACGGGGCGGTCGATCTTCTCTCGACGACGCCAAGGTCGTCAAGCGCGGGCATCTTCCGCCGGAGCACCCTGCTGAACTCAACTTCCTCGTTCAGGGGGAGGAAAGCCGGTGGCGGAGTCAAGTACGCTCCGTCTACATCGATGCCATGCTGGAATTTCTTGAGGTGAAACTCCAAGGACTTCCCCACCATGCTGGACTTCAACCCGGTTTCGACCCGGTCTTCGTCCATCACGCTGTTGAGGGCCCAGGCGAGCTTCTCCCTCCTCTTCAGCGGCGCCCACCTGTTGGACAGGAAGTTGCAGAACACCGCCTGGGGAGTCAATCCTCCCTCTACACATTGGCGGATCCTGGACAAGACGGGGTCGAAAGCTGCCGCCAGCACCGGAACTTCGCTCCACACCGACGTGTCAATGCCGGGCAGACCGTCTGGCAGCTCCAACCGCTCGTGCTCCTCCACCCGGACAACTACCCAATCTTTCTTCCAGTCATCCCACTTCCCGGAAGGGAACGACCGGAGGTACTTGAACGGGCACTTCTTGCGCTTCACAAAGTAGTAGAAGCCAAGGTACTCGTCACTTCGGCCGGTGGTTTGGACGGTGAAGAAAGTACGGAAGAGCTCGATGCAGGGAGGAATGCCCACCCACATCTCGCAGAAGTGGACAAAGACGGATACAAGGAGAAGGGAGTGAGGGCCAAGGTGGTATAGCTGCAGACCATAGAAGTCCAGCAGCATCAAAAAGAAGGAAGAAAATGGTGGGATCAGCCCCACCATGGCATACGATGAAAAGTATACCATTTCGCCGGAGCGCTCCTTTTTAAAGGGAAGCTCTCCTCCGGTGCGGATTGAACGGTTGAAGAAGTCCGACGACCACCCCATGAGGGCTCGGACCTTCTTCAGATCGCTCTCCGTCTTCAAACGACTCTCACGCAGACCCAACTCCATCGCAGCACTGCTAGGCGAGAGAAGAGAAGCAAAGCACGAGTTGGGAGTTTGAGCGCAAGAACAGATGGAAAGCGTAAAGAACTCCCGACGGTGCGCTTTCCTTCTTAAGTAAGCCCTCGCAACGCTTGGATGGAAACTGCAGGGGAGTTGAGCATACTACTCAAGAATTCAACCCAGCCGATGACAAGAGGGCCCGGGACCACCCTGACGATCAAGTCGAGGCTCTTACCCAGGCGAACAGTTGTCATCACGAGGCGGGAAACCCAAAGGCGGCGGACTGACAAGGCGCGCGGAACCGATACGGTTTTTGTATCGGGAACCGACGACCTTCAATTGCGAGAGATCCGCACATCAAAGATCTTATCTGCCGCCTGAGGTGCGCCACGCGTCGGGACTCAACCATAAAGCCCCGCCAAAGGCACCTCCGAAGACTCTTGAAGACCCAGTTCAAGAGTCACAAGTATGGACCCACCTCCGGCGGAACGACTTCATCCCGTTGGTCTTCCCCGGAGGTAGGTCCAGGGGGCCACTGTCGGTACCCTAAAAACCATACACCCCCTGAGGTTACAAAGATCTCAAGGGAAGGACATCAACTCAAATTGAAGACCCTCGGGGGCCCACTCGCCAGACGTGACCGGACCCGCTTCTCCAACATGGTTAACCTCTAGGTTGCCACGCGTACTGTCAGCCCAGAGCTATTACCCGCAAGGGTGAAGCTCCGGGCCAAGTACTGAAACGGCACCTCCGGAGGTAGCCCCCGACCGAGAGAAGCTCCGGACATGACACGTGCCAGGTCACCCCGGAGCTTCCCGCTTCTCCCAAGCAAGCTCCGGAGCTGCCACGTGTCCACACGACAGAGCTAGATGCTTAAAGCCCCCGGGAGACGTTGTAACGGCTCCGGATCTCCAAAGGACAGCCGCAGACTTCAAGATCCGATTAATTACCATTAATTCCACATTAATGATAATTAATCGGACAGCCTTAACACCTGTAACGGCACTGTCGGAGCCGTTACAGGGTTATTAGCAACAATTAATCTCGCGTATCAATACTAGTAACCGCCAGGGCCACATGTCGGGCCAGGCTGACTTGTAACGGTTTGTCCTTGTGCTATAAAAGGACAAACCGACGATACACGGGGGGAGAAGGGGAGAACACTCGGAAGCTCACAAGTTAATACAACAAACACACACCCGTGGAGTAGGGTATTACGCTCAGGCGGCCCGAACCACGTAAACCACCGTGTCACTCGTGTCCAAATCGCATTTCACTTTCTTAGATCTCCGCGCGCCCAGACCGAACCACAAACTCCTTCAAACACTTCTCATAGTGTTAGGGGATCTGCCGACTCCAACAGTCGACAGAGTCCAAGAACGATCGGACCTGAAGAAAACAAACAAATGTACTTGAGTGTATTTAGAATTTTCATCAATCTAAAATTTCTTTCGGGAATAGTAAGCCGCAATTGAGTTATAGACAGGAAATGGATTTTATTGTTTTTCTTGACTTCAGTATGCAGGAAAAATAAGAATCTCATGATGATGGTGGACAATACTGGAGCTACCAAAGCTCCGACATCCCCTAAGGTGGCTTGTTGTCGATGTTTTAAATATTGATAGTGAGCGTCGCTGAAGCTACCAAGTTTCGGCAAATCTAGGGGGCCATCCGTCAACGTGAATAAAAGATGGTGGAAGAATGCTCCCCGCCGTCGAACCTCTACGTGTTAACAGTGGTTGATGCCGGAGCTACCAAGCTCTGACAACCCCAGAGGACTTGCTATCAACGCTCTACGTGTTGATGGTGTCTGCTGCCAGAGCTACTAAGCTCCGACGATGGTCGCTACCGGAGCAACTAAGCTCCGATAACCTCGGGGGTCTCTACTGTCAACGCAATGAGACTTCAGACCTACGCTCTACAAGTTCAAAGCACGCAAGTCTTCAACAACTGTTACTTCCTCTTGGTACATGTTCACAATCAAATTGTGTACATCTACCATGGGGCCAAGTGAGACAAAGATGTTGAAGACAAAAAATGAAATTCATAAAAAACTTGGATTTCATTCATCTAGAGACAAGAGATTACAAAATTGAGGAAAAGAAGAGAAAATACAAGTGGGAGCTACAAAGAGAGAGTCCTAGACCCTACGGAAGAACGAGGCAACCTTTTGGGCAACCTCTAACACACTAGCTTTGGCGGCTTCTCCCTCTCCGTCGATGGGACCTTCAAGCACCGGGTCCAGTGGGAAGTGAGGGTCCCGACTTGTGTAGCACGTCAGCATGTACTATGCGACGTTCTTCGCCAGATATTGTCCTTCGTTTTCCAACTGGTCCGCGATGACATCGCCCACCTTGGTGAGCTTGTTTCCAGCCGAGCTCAACGCCTGCAACGCCTGGTCCAGCTCCAGCTCCGGATCATCCGGACGCACGGGACTAAAGCCCATCGGCGTTAGCGCGTCATTGGCTTTGCCCAAGAAGTCCCAAACTTGTTGGGACTTCGCAGCCCTTGAACCTCGCATCTCTTCCAAGTATCTCTTGGTCGCCACAAGTTCCGAATTCTCCCCGGCAAGGCGATCGACCTCTTTGGCGTACTGCTGAATCTTTTCAGCAACCTGCCTTTCGAGTTTATCGAGGTCCTCCTCCCGGAGGTGGATCTTGTTCCGGCGGTCGACCGGGTCCTTCTCCTGGCCTCGCACTTTCTTCTCCCTGGCAGCAATTTCATTTTCCCTCTTTTTGAGGTCTTGTCCTCGCTGCCAGGCCTTCTTCTCCTCTTTCTCATAGCGCTCCTCCAACTTCTTGGTGCGCTCTGAGAGACTCTTGTCACCCAGAGTCAGCCTCTGAGTAAGCTCCTCCTCCCTCTTCACGAGGTCATCCCGCAACTCCAGGAGTTTTTGCTCTTCATCTTCGAGTTTTTTCTCCCGCTCCTCAAGAGCCTCCCGGCGCTTGACGAGGCTGTCATGGATGGAGCTGAGCTTCTCTTGGCGGTCATTTGCTGCTTCATTAGCAGCCACGACCTTTTCATGGATGGCTCGAGACTGGTCGTTGAGGGATTGCATCATGCTTTCCCTCTCATCCAGCAGCTGACCCCAGTACTCCAACCGAACCTTCTCCCATTTCACCCACTCCTTGTCGTCGGCTAGCCTCGTTTGCGCCGACTTGGTCCCGAATTGGAGCGGTTGCGCCACCTCCTAAGGGTTTGGAGCTCCTCCTCGAGGGCCTTGTTGTCATGGTAAAAGGCCAGCTGAACTTGACGAAGGCTGGAGTAGGCATTATCGATGGATAACGACAAAGGGATTGGCTCCGGACCTACCAGGGTCCTCTCCGCTGGCTCCAGCGGGTTCTCCATAAAAAAATCGGGTCCCACTCTACAAGAGAGGTCCCCTGGGCTTCCACGGCACTAGGGCCGCCCTCTGGGATAGCCTTGGCCACCGCCGAGGAAGGTCCTACAGCAGAAGTTTCTACCTCTGGAGTCGGTTCCAAAGGTCCCACCGCCAGGTCATCAGCAACTGGTCCCTCAGACAGGGGACCAACAACTTCATCTTAGCACCCTGGATCAGGCGTGGGCACCTCCGGAACCAGCATCACCGGGGCAGGCGTTGAAGGTTCGTCCGGAGCTGAAGCCACTTCCGGCTCCGATGTTGGCGCCTCCTCCACCGCCGATTCAGGCGCTGGTGCTTCGACCACCATTGGCTCGGGCGCCGGCACCTCTGCGACAACCGGCTCGGGCGCCGGAACTTCATCAACCACCGGCTCTACCGCCAGGGCTTCATCAACACCCGGCTCTATCGTTGGGGCTTCATCAACCACCGACTCCGCTACTGGGGCTTCAACAACATCCGACTCTAGGGCTGAAACTGCAGCTACCTCTGGCTCTGGGGCCGGAGCGTCCATCATCACAGCATCCAAAACTGGAGCTTCAACCTCCGGTGCTGGTGCCGCTGGTACATCTTCATTCCCGTGGTCCGGCGCTACCACGGGTGCTTCGGGAAATGAGTCGAGGTCCAGTACCATGACAGCCGACGCCGGGGCTGTCACGACCTCAGCCGCCACCTGGGGGCGGCGCTAGGATTGGAGCTGGAGCCTCCGCTTGCACAGCCTCAGCCGCTGCTGCAGGAACCGGAGCTTCAGCCCCTTACTTGGGTACCCTGTGGATGAAGGACAAAGAAACTCAAAACATGATTACAACAAAAACAATCAACTGAGGTAAAAATCAAACTTACCTTGGAAGGATTCCGCTCCAGCTAGCGCGAAACCTCTTCACTAGACGCTTAGGACTGGACCTTGTTGCCACTGGTGTGGTCGCTCCGGAAGGTTCCCCGGAGCTTGCTCCTGCCATCAGCGACGTCTTGGTTGAGGCCCCCCTCGATCGGGAAGGACCTTCAGACCTAGAGCCTTCAGCTGGCCCTGGTACCGGAGCCACATGGCCGGAGCTAGCGCCCCGAGGAGATGCCAATGCTAGAGTGGTTGCCGCCATCGAAGAACTCCTCCGCCGGGGAGAAGGAGCTGTCATGGAAGGAGCAGGTCTGACGGACCTCCCGTCAGCATGCTTCAACTTCCTCTTGCGGCTCGAGGGCTCGACCAACTCCTTGCCGTTGCCTACGACTTCGGTTCTTGGCTTTGGGGCGGGAACGGAGCCATCCTCCAAAGCTTCGGGGATCGCCACCCCGGAGGTTGATCGTCTCTCCATCAGGACCAAGTCGTCCAACAGCGGCATCTTCCTACGGAGCTCTCTGCACTCCTATGGTATCATATTCAGAGGAAGGAAGGCCGCCGGTGGAGACACGTTGCTAGGGCCGATGTTCCCAGGCTGGAACTTCTTGAGATGATTCTTTATGGCTTCACTGGTCAAGTTGGTGTCCAAGCCGGCTTCAATGCGGTTGGTGTCCATATCACTGTTGAAGTCCCAGGCAGGCCGACTCTTAGCCCTCAGTAGGGCCCACTTGTTCGTCAAGAAGTTGCCGAAGACCATCTGGGGGGTCACCCCACCTTAGACGCATTCCTGGATTCTGTCCAGAATGGGCCTGTACTCCCTCGACAACTCTGACACGTCACTCCAAGTGTCGGTGTCGACGCGATGGAGGCCTTCAGGAAGCTCCAGCCTCTCGTGTCCCTCGACGGTGATGACCACCCAATCTTTCTTCCAGTCGTCCCACTTGCCGGAAGGGAAGGACCTCAAGTACTTGAGGGGAGAGTTTTTCCGCTTCACGAAGTAGTAGAAGCCGATGAACTCATCACACTTCCCAGTCGGGTGGACAGTGAAGAAAGTCAGGAACAACTCCACGCAAGGGGACACACCCACCCACATCTCGCAAAAGTGGACGAAAGTCACCACCAGCAAGTGGGGGCCAAGATGGTGGAGCTGCAGACCATAGAAATCCAGCAGCATCAGAAAGAAAGTGGAGAAAGGCGGGATCAAACCCGCCATGGCGTACCCAAGGAAGTACACCATATCTCCGGCTCGCTCCTTCTCGAAGGGAAGCTTGCCGCAGCGAATGTCGTTGTCGAAGGAGTCACTGGACCATCCCATGTAGGTCCGGACCCTAGACAACTCCTTCCTGCTCCCGATGTGGCTCTTGGGAAGTCCCAACTTCATCGCAGCACAGCATGGCGAGAGTCGAAAAGAAAGTGAAAGTTTGGAGGATTTGAACGCAAGTTAGAATGAAGGCATAAAGAATCCCCAAATGGTGCATGCTTTCCTTCTTAAGTAATCCCCCACAACGCTTGGATGAAAACCGCAGGGGAGCCAACGATACAGTTCAAAAACTTCACCCTACCAATGATAAGGGGGCCCGGGGCCACCCCGACGATCAAGTTGAGATCCTTACCCCAGGCAAACGGTTGTCATCATGAGAGGCGGGAAGCCCGAGGGCGGCGACCTGACAGGGCGTGCGGAACCGATACGGTTTTCGTATCGGAAACCGGCGACTTTCAATTGCGTGAGATCCGCACGCTCAGATCTCACCTCCCGCATCCTGGATATGACACGCGATGATGGTTTAACTGTGAACTACCGCCAATGGCACATCAAAAGACCGTTGAAGACACGGCTCAAAAACCGAAGGATGGACCCACCTCTGGCACAACGACTTCATCCAAAAGGTTTCTCCTAGAGGTGGGCCCAGGGGGCCACTGTCGGTACCCTGCGTACCGAATACCACTTGGGACTGCAAAAAGACCAAAGAAATTTCACTTGTCTAAGTTGAAGACCTTCGAAGACCCCACGTGTCATACGGGACCAGACTTGCGTCCCTTGTACGGTTAGTCCCGGTGCTACCACGTGTATCCTGCAACCGGAGCTACATCCCACACACGGGATAGCTCCGGGCTAAATACCTGTGCGGCGCCTTCGGACCTAGCTCCCGACAGAGGGAAGCTCCGGTACTGACACGTGTACAACAGTCAGACCTTCAACTTCAACAAGCAGACTGGTAGACCCCCAACGGCTCGGACCTTCAAGGGGCAATTAAAGACTTCAAGACCCGATTAAGTGTAATTAATACCATCTTAATGACACACGATCGGAGGGCCCTCAATACCAGTAACGACATTGTCAAGGAGCGTTACCACACTATTAAGGATAATTAAGCTCATTAATTGTGTATTAAGCATCAGTAACCGCTAGGGCCACATGTCGGGCCAGGCTAACGATGTAACGACCAGTCCTTGTACTATAAAAGGACTGGTCGAGAGACGCGTCGAGGCTTCTTCCAGACTCGACACTGACACAAGCCCACGAGCTCTCAAACGCTCAATACAACAACTACACACCCCGTGTAGTAGGGTATTACGCTTAGGCGGCCCGAACCATGTAAATCCTCGTGTCAATTTGCCATCGTGTTTTGAATCTCTGCACGCCCACAACCGAACTACAAACTCTGCGGGCTGCCAACGGTAGTACCGGGAGAATTGCTAAACAAACTCCGACAACGTGTAAAGCCTCCGGACCTTCATCAACGTATACAATGGCAGACCTCTTTCAGCACGTTCATTCAAGTGACAGTCAAAGCAGTCGTTATAAGATTTGATTACGTGTTGTTAGTGCTGTATTAATGACACGCGGTCAGAGCACTATTAATAGGGGTAATGCAGCCATTAAGGCACTTTATAACACTATTAATCATGCTTAATACCCTTTAGACAGTGTATTATGCCATTAAATACGCCAGGACTACATGTCGGGCTAGAAAAGCCTTGTAACGGTCAGTCCTTAGAACTATAAAAGGGACGTGTTGCACGAAACCAAACATCTGAGCTGATCCGAGCTAACCCGCATACTAGGGAAGGGACTCATACAATACAACAACACAAACCCCGTGGAGTAGGGTGTTACACTCAGGCGGCCCGAACCACGTAAATCTCTGGTGTTGCCATCTTGATTTTGATCTCTTTGTGACCTAACAATAACAAGAACCTCCGCGGACTACACTTTAGTAGTACCGGGGAAGTGTCGTAGCAACACTTTGACATTTGGCGCGCCAGGTAGGGGGGCAACTTTTCCGAGATCCCAAGATGGTGAATTCCGCCACAAGATACTCCAATGGTAATCGCGCCGAACAACCTGTTGGAGGCAACCCCTCCATTGTGCAACAGTCAGCAGGTGCCATTGTTCCAGCAGGCACTATGGCACTGCAGCCGCCATCAGCCCCAGCAAACAATGCTGGACAACAGAATGGGGCATAAGCGTCGTCACTGCATCGACAAACAACAACCCAAAGCATGCGCTCATTGCTGCACGAGCACTTTTACAACATCCACCACCTCTAGGGGCACCCCAGGGTGCTATGGAACAGTGGAGGGCTGATGTATACCATCTGGTTGCAACCGCAGCCGCTGGCATCAACAATCAAGGTCCACCCCCTTCGGGGCGAGCACCATCTCAACGACGGACCTTGTCGGGCCGACTTGGTCTGCAAGTTTCGCAACAGAGAAAACGTGATGCATCCCAGCAGGTGACTTTGTTGCCCCTGGGGCATGACGTACCCACACCATAACCAGGATTCCAACCCATGACCTGCGGTTGGAACTGGATCGTCATTACCAGGAGCAGGACGACCGTGTCCATATCGAGCGTGCTCGTGAGAGGCGAGAGGCTCAAGACAACCCTGCTCCTCAGGGAGTAGGAGGAGACTGTTGTGCCCTGGCCATGCACAGAAGTTCCAGCCCCACTTGCTAGAAAAATGCGATGGGACCGTCAACCTCACTGAATTTCTCCAAATCTACTCCACTGCTATACTGGCAGCAGGAGGTGATGAGGCTGTGATGGCTAATTACTTCCCAATGGCTTTAACTGGGACTGCAAGGTCCTGGTTCATGAGTCTCCCACCCGAATCCATTAATAGTTGGGCAGAGCTGTGCCAACAATTCACTGCCAACTTCGAGAGTTCTTACACCCGGCCTGACACTGAATTGGATTTGTTTGCTGTAAAGCAAACATCAGGGGAATCGATGAGATCCTTCATCCAACGGTTCTCTCAGGTACACAATACTATTCCTTTAATCTCGAGCTCTTCTGTTATTGTTGCATTCAGACAGGGTGTTCGAGATAAGAAGATGTTGGAGAAGCTGGCCATTAAAGAAGTTACCAGCATCACGAAACTCTTCAGCCTAACCGACAAATGTGCTAGAGTTGCAGAGGGCCGTGAAATGCACTCTAAGACAGCTCCGGAGACCAACCAGAAGTCCTCCAAAACTGAAATCGCTACCTCCGGTAGTGACAAAAAGAAGAAGAAGCCCAACAACAAGAAGAAGCTGTCGGCCGGCGCACCAGCCACTGCAGCTGCTGTAGCTCCGGGTGGCCGAGGGCCACGCCCCGAGAAACGACCTCGTCCTTCATCGGAAGATGGAATTAGTTCCAAGGCTCGGCGCTCGATTCACAAGACGAACTGACACAGCTTGGAAGAGTGCCAGGAGGTCCATAACCTTGCCGAGCGCTATAACAAGCGCCGGGAAGAAGCTCCTTTACGTCAATGGGAAGGAAAGCAAAAAGTTGACAAAGCTCCGGCTGAAGAGGAGCTAGGTTTCCTGGACCCCAAAAAGGTCTTGAAAGTTGTCTACAACACCGTTGCTAACGATTCCGACATTTCTGACAACGAACATCGAAAAACCATGAAAACCATTTTTTGTGGTTCATGGGATATTACATCTCGCCGCATCCTCAATACAATGTGGCGGGACATGGCCGTGGCAGCTCCCACTGCTAAGGCGGACCCACATCGGAAGTGGATGGATACTCCTATCATTTTCGATGCTTCGGACTGCCCCCAAAACATGATCGGGGCTGGCGAACTCCCATTGATGGTGTCACCCACCATTAACAATATTCAAATCCACCATGTAATGGTGGACAGAGGTTCTGGGCTAAACCTCATAAGCTTCGAAGCTTTTGTGAAGATTCAGCTCCAGCCTTCGGTCCTTCGCCCATCCCGACCTTTCTCTGGGGTAGGTCCGGGAACCATCAGTCCTCTCGGTTCCACCACACTCCCGATGACGTTCGGGGCTCGGGAGAATTACAAAACTGAGAAATTGATCTTTGACATAGCACAGATCAGTCTGCCGTTCAACGCCATCTTGGGCAGGCCAACTTTATACAAGTTCATGGCCGCTGCCCATTATGGTTACTTAGTGTTGAAGATGCCAACACCTATGGGTGTTCTCTGGATCCGTGGAGATTGCACTGCAGGGGTCACAGCTTTAGAAGAACTCTATGCGCTTACTACAGCACAGGAGGAAGCGTCTGGTAAGGAGACATCTCCGAACCCCCTGAGCATTCGTCATAAAGGATCTACCTCTGCACCTCGTGTGCAATCAAACGATGACACTAACATTCCCATCAAGGTCGTCCAAATTGGTTCTGATGCTGCTCAGACTACCCGTATATCAGGAGGTCTGTACAACAAATAGGAACTCGCGCTCATCACTTTCCTTTGGGCTAATGTCAATGTGTTTGCCTGGCAACCATCACAAATGCCTGGGATCCCTAGGGAGGTGATTGAGCATAATCTGAAGATTTACCCTGACGCACGACCTGTACACGAGAAGCCCCGAAAGCAATCAATCGAGCGACAAAACTTTATCCGACAGGACATCAAGAAGTTGCTCGAAGCTGGATTCATACGGGAAGTCTTCCATCCAAAATGGTTGGCAAACCCAGTTGTTGTACCCAAGGTCGGTTGGAAGCTTCGAATGTGTATCGACTACACCACCTTAAATAAGGCATGTACAAAAGATCCATTTCCACTACCTAGAATAGATCAGATAGTGGACTCCACCTCCGGGTGTGAGCTATTATGTTTCTTATATGCATATTCTGGATATCATCAAATCCAAATGTCTAAGGAAGATGACGAGCATACTGCCTTCATAACAGTAGATGGATTGTACTGTTATACTGCCATGCCATTCGGTCTTAAAAATGCTGCTTCAACATTTGTGCGAGCTATGTACAAAACATTCTGAGAGCTAATTAGAGACTTGGTGGAGGTGTACGTCGACGACATTGTTGTGAAGATCAAAAACAAGGAGTCACTCCTTGACAACTTACAAGCCGTCTTCGACAAGTTGCGCAATACGCGCACCAAGCTAAACCAGGACAAGTGTGTTTTCGGGGTTAGCTCTGGGAAGCTTCTGGATTTCTTGGTGACTCATCGAGGAATTGAAGCAAATCCGGCGAAGATCAAGGTCATAGAAGATATGCGGCCCCCCAACATGCATTAAATATGTCTAGAAGCTAACTGGATGCCTAGCTGCGCTCAACTGGTTTATCTCAAGACTGGCAGAATGGGCGTTGCCCTTCTTCAAATTCTTGAGAAAGTCCGGACCATTTCATTGGTCTGAAGAAGCAGAATAGGTGTTTCAAGAGCTGAAACAACTCCTCATCACACTTCCGATATTGGTAGCTCCGAATCCTGGTGAGCCTTTACCGCTTTATATTTCGGCAACTACCGAAGTTGTCAGTATGGTTCTGGTCGCAGAAAGACCGGAGACACTTCCAGTTCAGGAGTCCAGACCCCTCCGGGAGGGTCTGAAATCACCTGAAGGCGTGTCAGGGTCCCATCTCCCAGGCACGGAACCTCAAAACAAAATGCTAGGAGATAAACCTCATTCGTCTGGGGAGGTTCACCTGGCTAACCAAGATGATCTAGATCCTTCCAGTGAGGTCCGGGTCAAACCAGAAGAAATTGTAGACCCTTCCGGGAGGGTTCAAGAAGCATAGCCTGAAGGTCTAGAACCCCTCAACAGGGTTTGAGTCGATGTAGAAGAAGCTTCGGGTCCTTCTGAAAGGGTCCAGACCATCCAACGCCCCGTTTACTTCATGAGTGAAGTACTCCACGACGCAAAGACAAGATACATTGAGGTGCATCAACTTCTTTACACAGTTCTTATTGCCTCAAGGAAGCTTCATCACTACTTCCAAGCCCACAAAATATCAGTGGTAACTTCTTTTCCACTGCGTGCTATTTTGCATAACCTAATTCTACTGGGAACATTGCAAAGTGGGCAGCGGAAATGACCGAACTCGATATAGAATTCGTGTCAAGACAAGCAATCAAAAGTCAAGCCTTGGCTGACTTCGTGGCGGAATGGACCCCTCTCCATCAAACCCTGGGGGCCACAGTGAGCAAAAACCAGAACCCAAAGTTCAGGTATTCACCGAGCCTCATTGGATCCTCTACTTCGACGGCCCCATGCAAAAGCAGGGGGCCAGAGCTGGAATCCTTCTCCTGGCTCCGACTGGGGAGAAGGTCAAGTACATGGTACACCTTGATTTCAAGGCAACCAACAACATAGCAGAGTATGAAGCTCTCTTCTATGGACTCAAGGTGACACTATCTTATGGTGTCAAACAGCTGTTGGTAAAGGGAGATTCACAACTCATCATCAAACAAGTCAAAGGTGAATGTTCCTGCAACAATCCCCAACTAGCTGCTTATCTCCTTTAAGTCCAGAGGCCTCAGAAGGACTTAGAAGTCCTGGATCTCCAACATGTACAATGTTGAAGCTAACGAACTCTCGACGAAAGCCTCAACCGGAGCTCCGGCTCCTGACGGATTCTTCGTCCGGAGGTTGTCAAGACCAACAGCTCAGCCTGTCGAACTGAGCAAAGGGGGTGAGACCAGCACCTTGAAGCTGGCAGTCCCAATGGCCCTGTTACCATAGCGTCCACCAAGGGTCATAGGTGCTGTCAGAAGCTCCGAGCAACCCAGCACACAAGACTCAGAAGCTCAAGTTAGCTCCGATGCATGGATCTCGGAGATCTGGAGCTACTTGAAAGACAACATCCTTCCTGAAGACGGTGTAACTGCTGACTGGATTGTCAAATTGGCTAAAAGATACACGTTGGTAGAAGAGGATCTCTACCGACGCGGTGCCAACGACATCCTAATGCGATGCATTACAAGTGAAGAAGGTCGTGAGCTTGTCATGGAAATCCATGGAGGTGAGTGTGGGAATCACACATCTTCTCGCACATTGGTCGGTAAAGCCTTCCCGCATGGCTTTTACTGGCCTACAGCACTCCATGATGCGGTTGAGCTAGTGAAAAAATGTGAAGCGTGCCAGTTCCATGCAAAACAAATTCACACACCGACTCAGTCACTACAAATGATACCTCCTACATGGCCATTCACTGTGTGGGGCATGAACATCTTGGGACCTTTCCCAAAAGCTGTCGGAGGTTACATGTTCCTGTATGTCGCCATTGACAAGTTCACTAAGTGGTCGGAAGCAACTCCAGTTGTGACAATCAACAAGCAATCAGCGATCAAGTTTTTGAAGTCCATTATATGCAGATTTGGAGTTCCGAACAAAATCATAACTGACAACAGAACTCAATTTACAAGTGCTGCATTTCAAGAATATTGCGAAGACCTCGGCATTCAACTTAGCTACGCCTTTGTAGCTCACCCAGCAAGTAATGGACAAGCTGAGAGATCAAATGCAGAAATATTAAAGGGACTCAAGACGCGCATGTATGAGCGCCTAAAAAAGCATGGAGCCAACTGGATTGAAGAGCTTCCGTCCACACTATGGGCGAACAGGACACCACCTAACCGGTCAACTAGGGAGACTCCATTCTTCTTGGTGTACAAAGCTGAAGCAGTCCTTCCTCCGGAGCTCACCTTGGGGTCCCTCCGGGTCCGAACCTTCGACGAAGCAACGCAAAACCAGCTCCGGCGTGAAGACCTTGACCTTGTCGACGAGCGAAGGTGCCAAGCAGCTGTTCGGAATGCACGTTATCGCCAAGCGCTCTGCGCTATCATCAAAGACATTTGCGCAACTAACAACTTGAGAAAGGCAATCTGCTGCTTCGAAAGATACTAACTCGTGAAGGGATGAACAAACTTTCCCCCAGCTGAGAAGGTCCCTTCTGAGTAATTAAAGTATCCCGACCCGTATGCGTTCGCTTGGCAACAGAGGATGGGACCCCGCTTCCCAATCCTTGGAACATCAAGCACCTCCGTAAGTTTTATGCTTAGAATCACAGAGGTGAGCCTGTAATTACACATGATCTATGTTATAGAGTCGATAACTAGACGGGGGTAGGTCCTCTGGGAGAACATTTGGACCCCTCCAGAGGGTTCGGGAAGTTCATGTATACTTCATACAATTACTGCACTAAAAGTGTAACTACCTACCCTGGGTTAGTACAAGATGTATAGCACACTTAGCTTGGTCTTGCACCCTAAGTGTGTCCTTGTCTCCACTGTAATCCAGACCTATAATGAAAGACATTGTTGTGTAAAAACAGACTCCACGTGCATTTATTGTACAAGGCTCGATCTATCAATTTATTGTTTTTAACCTTCTTGTCTATAATGAAGTTGTGCAATTATTCTTGAATTTTTACCAAGTTATTCATATGCACTGCAAGTTATATTGTTGGTCTCTTTGGGTCTTAACATGTTGTATAGTCTACTTGCCTGAACGCCAAGTCAACATAGGTCCGGGGTGAGCTATCGACTTAGCCTGGTCCTGCACCCTAAGTACGTCACTCCACCTACACTCCGACAGGCCTCAATAGGGTGAGTACTAAAAAAGCATATGGGTCTGTAAGAGTTACATCAATATACTCGCTACCATATCGAGTTGCTTCGGAATAAAACTCAAGTAAGAACAATAAGACACAAACGATCTATAGACAAGAGGACGAATTTTACTTTTTCCTTGTATTTAATGTGCAGGGAAAACATAAATTCAAAGCGGTGGTGGTAGGCGTCGGAGCTACTAAGCTCCGAAAACCCTTGGGGGGGGGGGCTAAATTCAATTATTCATGCGGCGACATCAAGAGCTACCAAGCTCTGATCCTCAACGTTTATATGTTGATATTGGGTACTGTCGGAGCTACCAAGCTCTGCCAATCCTAGGGGGCCTGCCGTTGACGCCTCAACGACTTCGGACCTAAAATCTACAAGTGTGAAGCGTTCAAGTCATCAATATATTGTTAAAACTTTTGGTATATGTACACATTCAAATTGTACACATATACCAGGGGGCCAACAAGATAGAACACAATATATTGAAAACAAAGTGAAACTCATGGCAGAAAGGAGGATTTCATTAATCAAAAGTATTGGATTACAAAATTGGGGTTACAAGGGACAAAATGAAAAAAGTCCTAGCCACTGGAGGATCTAAGTCCTGTGGGAAAACGAAATAACCTTCTCAGCAGCTTCTTGGACACTAGCTCTGGCGACATCCTCTTCTTCGGCAATGATTCCTTCAAAGACCGTATCAAGAGAGAACTGTGGGTCTCGACTTTTGGAACACGCCAAGACATACTCGGCGACGTTCTTGGCCAAGGATTTACCCTCTGTCTCCAGTTGATCAGCAATGACATTATCCATCGCGTCAAGTTTGCTGCCAGCAGAGCCAAGTGCCACCAGCGTCTGGTCCAGCTCCTGCGCTGGGTCCTCCAGGCATACGGGACTGAAACCAAGAGGCACAAGGGCCCTGTCTGCACGTCCCAGGAAGTCCCATACCATCAGGGACTTGGTTGCCTTTGAGATCTACAGATCTTCCAGTGACTTCCGGCAATCGCTAGCTCCGGACTCTCCCGAGCAAGGTGTTCCACCACTTTGGCATGTTGCTGCATACTTTCAGCAACCTGCTTCTCGCGGTTGGTTAGCTCCGTCTCCCGGAGGTGGATGCGGTTCTCCCGTTCGGCCAGGTCCTTCTCCCTGCCTCTCACCTTCCCTTCCCTGGTGGCAACGTCAGCTTCTCTTTTTGAGAGCTCCTGCCCCATCTTCTAGTACTTCTTCTTTCCATCTTCACTCCACCGCTCAAACTTCTTTGAGTGATCCGCCAATTTTTGTTCACCCAGAGTCAACTTTTGGGTGACCTCCGCTTATCTTTTCACAATATCCTCCTGCTGCCCCAGGAGCTTTTCTTCCCTTGCCTCCAGGTCGCCCGACGCTTGAGGAGAACCTCCTTCAATTCATTGAGGCTTTCGTGATGCTCATCAGCAACATCACGCCACTCCTTGGCTTGCTCAAGGATTTCTCTAGAGTTAGCGTCAAGCACCTAGATGGCAGCCTCCTTCTCCTCAAGAAGCTTATCCCAGTACTCTAACCGGGCCTTCTCCCTCTTTATCCACTCCTTCTGGTCAGCTAGCCAAGTCTGTTGCGCCAACTCCTCAAGGTGTTGCACTCCTCCTCCAGGGCTTTGCTCTCATGATCAAAGGTGAGTTGGACTTGTCAGAGACTGGAGCAGGCATTTTCTATGGACAAGGCTAGAAGGTTAGGCTCCAAACCTGCTGGGACCATCTCTGCAGGCTACAGAGGATTCTCCATTACAAAAATAGGGTCCCACTCTACAAGAGAGGACCCTTGAGCTTCTGCAACACTGGGGCCACTCTCCAGAAGCCCTTCCGCAGCAGCAGGGGAAGAACCCACTGGGGGGACTCCCACCTACGCAGCAGAAGTGTAAGCCGCTGCTTCAGGGTCTTTGGTCGTTGGCTCCGAAGGTGGAGGACCCGTCGCCACCTCTTCAGGTAGCTCCGACTCTGGTTCTGCTACCTCCGAGGCAATAGCAGGGGCTTCATTTGGGGCCTCTACCGCCGCTGGCTCAGACACCGGCATGTCAGCTTCTTTCGGTTCAACGATCGAAGCTTCAGGCATCTCCGGATCAACCGCCAGACCTTCAACTGCTTCTGGCGCAAGGGCTAGAGCTTCAGTGATTTCCGGCTCAATTGTCGGGACTTCAATTGCCTTTGGCTCAGCGGCAAGGGCTTCTACGACCTCTGGCTCAGAGGCTGGAGCTTCAAATATCTCCGGCTCTGGAACCGGAGCATCAGCCTCTGGCACCGATGCCAGAGGTGCATCTTCAACTTCTTTCACGTGGTCTGGCGCTACCATGGTAGCTTCAGGCGAGGACTCCGAATCCAAGTCCACAACAGCTGGCGCCGGAGCTGCCGTGACTTCCGCCACTACTTGAGGAGGCTCGGTGCTTGAAGTCAGAGCTCCGGCAGGTGCAACCCCGGTCGCTGCGATAGACGCCAAAGTCCCTGACCCCTTCTTCGACACCCTAGAAATTAAGGGAAGAAAACATTAAAGACACATCAAAAATAAGACTAGCATTTTAAGGTGAGCAATCAATGCTTACCTAGGGATGCTACCACCCCAGTCGCCTCGGAACCTCTTCTTCTAAGGCCCGGAGCTAGAGCCCACAAAGTCTGGCGAGACAACGGCTTCGGACCTCAGTTGAGGGCCACTCGCAACAGCTGGAGTCCTCTCGGGTGGAGCTTCTCTTGGCCGGGAAGAACTCCCGGGCCTGGAGCTTTTAGCCGGCACTAAGGCCAGGGTCGACTGCCCGGAAGCTAACGCCTCTTGAAGACGCTTGCGCTGGAGCAGGGGTAGCTGTAGAAGACCTCCCCCGCTGGGGAGAAGGAGTTGTGGTAGAAGGAGCAGGTCTGATGGACCTCCCGTCAGCGTGCTTCAATTTTCTCTTCCGGTTGGAGGGCTCAGTTGGCTCTTTGCCCTTACCCTTGCCGGTGTCTTCAATCCTCCAGCTCGGGGTGGAGGCAGGCCCTCCCTCGAAAGCTTCGGGGATCACCACCCTTGTGGTCGGACGGCTTTCCACCTCACCAAGGTCGTCATGCGCCGGCATCTTCCTTTGGAGCTCTCTGCTGAACTGCACCTCCATGTTTAGGGGGAGGAAAGCTGCCGGCGAAACTAAGTCGTCGCCGTCGACGTTTATTCCATGCTGGAATTTCTTGAGATGAATCATCAAAGATTCGTCATCCAAGTTGGATTTCAGACCGGTTTCAATCCGATCGTCATCCATCACACTGTTGAGGGCCATGCGAGCTTCTCCCTCTTCCTCAGCGGAGCCCATCTATTGACTAGGAAGTTGCAGAAGACAATATGAGGAGTCACTCCACCTTCCACGCATTCGCGGATCCTGGTCAAGAAGGGGTTGAAGGCATCTGACAGCACCGGAACTACACTCCAAGCGTCAGTGTCAACGTTGGGGAGGCCATCGGGTAGCTCCAACTTCTCGTGCTCCTCCACTACAATGATGACCCATTCTTTATTCAAGTCATCCCACTTGCCGGAAGGAAATGACTTCAAGTATCTGAAGGGGCAGTTCTTGCGCTTCACGAAATAGTAGAAGCCAAGAAGCTGAGTCCCCTTGCCGGTGGTGTGGATGGTGAAGAAGGTGCGGAACAGCTCGACGCAGGGGGGAATACCCACCCACATCTCGCAAAAGTGGACGAACGTTGACACGAGAAGAAGAGAATGGGGGCCAAGGTGATACAGCTGCATACCGTAAAATTCTAGCAACATCAAAATAAAAGTTGAGAAAGGTGGGATCAATCCCACCATAGCGTACGCTGAGAAGTACACCATATCGCCATTGCGCTCCTTCTTGAACGGGAGTTTGCCGGCGCGGATCAAGTGGTTGAAGGAGTCACTGGACCACCCCATGTAGGTCCAGACCTTCTTCATATCGTCATCGCTCTTGAGGCGGCTCTTGGGAAGACCCAACTCCATCGCAGCAAAGCAGAGCAAAGGAAGGGAAGATGGGCGGAGTTCGAGAGACTCTGAGCGCAAATTTGATCAAAGGCGTAAAGAGTCCTCAACCCATTTGCACTTTCCTTTTTAAGTAAGCCTCCTTAACGCTTGGATGGAAACCGCAGCGAGAGCGAAGACACTTTTCAAAAGTCTACCCCGTCAATGAAAAGTGGGCCTGGGGCCACCCCGACGAAGAGATCGAGGTTCTTACCCTAGAGAACCGTTGTCATGATGAGCGGCGGGAAACTCGATGGCGGCACCCTGACAGGGGGCGCGAAACCGATACAATTTTCATATTGAGAACTGACGACCTTCAATTGCGTCAGATCCTCACTCAAAGATCTTATCTGCCCCTGTCGGCGGTTGGAGCCGGCAGATCTCCCTACACTACTAAAGTGATAGGGGAGTTTGATGTTCGGTGTGGGCGTGCGGAGATTCAAGAAGGTGAATAGGAGTTTGGCACAGGATACACAAGAATTTACGTGGTTCGGGCCGCCTGAGCGTAATACCCTACTCCACGGGTGTGTTGGTGTTGTATTAGCAGTAAGAGCTTGTCACGAGTGTATGGGGTGCGTGAGTTCGTCTGTGAACGTCCCCGCATGTATCGTCGGCCTGTCCTTTTATAGTACAAGGACAGGCCGTTACAAGTTAGCCTGGCCCGACATGTGGCCCCGGCGGTTACTAGTATTGACACACGTTTAATTGCTCTTAATGATCCTGTAACGGGCTCTGATAGCGCCGTTACTGGTGTTAAGATCGTCCGTTTAAGTGTCATTAATATGGCATTAATGACACTTAATCGGGTCTTGAAGTCCTTGGCTCTCCTTTGAAGATTCGGAGCCGTTACAAGGTCTTCCGGAGGTTAGAGGCTGAAGGTCCGACGATTGGACACGTGGCAGCTCTGGAGCTTGCTGTGGGAAGCAGGTAGCTCCGGGGCTACCCGACACGTGTCAGGTCCGGAGCTTCTCTCGGTCTGGGGTTAAGTCTGGAGGTGCCATTTGGGTACGTGGCCCGGAGCTTCCCCCTTGTGGGCGGTAGCTCCGGTTTGGCAGTACACGTGGTGATCCAGGGATTAACCATGTTGGAGAAGCGGGTCCGGTTATGTCTGACAAGTGGGCCTCCGAGGGTCTTCAAACCAAGTAGATTGCTTTCCTTTGAGATCTTTGTAACCTCAAGGGGTGTACGGTTTCTAGGGTACCGACAGTGGCCCCGTGGACCTACCTCCGAGGAAGATCACTGGGGTGAAGTCGTTCCGTCGGAGGTGGGTCCATCCTTGTGACTCTTGAACTGAGTCTTCAAGGGTCTTCGAAGGTGCCGTTGGCAGGGATTTACAGTTAGATCCCGCCGCGTGGTGCACCTCAGGCGGCAGATGAGATCTTTGACTTGCGGATCTCACGCAATTGAAGGTCGCCGGTTCCCGATACGAAAACCGTATCGGTTCCACGCGCCCTGTCAGGCCGCCGCCTTTGGGTTTCCCGCCGCGTGATGACAACCGTTCGCCTGGGTAAGAGCCTCGACTTGATCGTCGGGGTGGTCCCGGGCCCTCTTGTCATCGGCTGGGTTAAATTCTTGAGTGGTATCTTCGACTTCCCTGCGGTTTCCATCCAAACGTTGCGAGGGCTTACTTAAGAAGGAAAGCGCGCACCGTCGGGAGTTCTTTACGCCTCTCATCTGATCTTGCGCTCAAACTCCCAACTCGTGCTTCGCTCCTCTTCTCTTGCCTAGCTGTGCCGCGATGGAGTTGGGTCTGCGCGAGAGTCGCTTGAAGACCGACAGCGATTTGAAGAAGGTCTGTGCCCTCATGGGGTGGTCCTCGGACTTCATCAACCGCTTGGTCCGTGCTGGCGGAGAGCTCCCCTTCGAGAAGGAGCGCGCCGGCGAAATGGTGTACTTTTCTTCGTACGCCATGGTGGGGTTGATCCAACCTTTTTCTTCCTTCTTCTTGATGCTGCTAGACTTCTATGGTCTGCAGCTATACCACCTTGGCCCTCACTCCATTCTCCTCGTGTCCATCTTTGTCCACTTCTGTGAGATGTGGGTGGGCATCCCCCCTGCATCGAGCTCTTCCGGACCTTCTTCACCGTCCACACCACCGGCCGAAGCAATGAGTACCTTGGCTTCTACTACTTCGTGAAGCGCAAGAAGTGCCCATTCAAGTACCTCCTGTCGTTCCCTTCCGGGAAGTGGGATGACTGGAAGAAAGATTGGATAGTCGTCAGGGTGGAGGAGCATGAGCGGTTGGAGCTGCCCGACGGCCTGCCCGGCATCGACACGACGATCTGGAGTGAAGCTCCGGTGCTGGCGGAAGCTTTAAACCCCGCCTTGACCAGGATCCGCCAATGCGTGGAGGGAGTATTTACCCCTCAGGCGGTATTTTGCAACTTCCTGGCCAACAGGTGGGCGCCGCTGAAGAGGAGGGAGAAGCTCGCTTGGGCCCTCAACAGCGTGATGGACGAGGACCAGGTTGAGACCGGGTTGAAGTCCAACATGGTGGGGAAAACCTTGGAGTTCCACCTCAAGAAATTCCAGCATGGCATCAACGTCGACGGTGATGACTTGACTCCACCATCGGCCTTTCTCCCTCTGAACGTGGAAGTGGAGTTCAGCAGGGAGCTCCGGCGCCAGATGCTTGTACTTGACGACCTTGGTGTCGTCGAAAGAAGATCAACCACCCGGGTGGCGATCCCCGGAATGCCCGAAGATGGCTCCGTTCCTGCCCCACAGCCGAGGGTCGAGGTCGTCGGCAAGGGCAAGGAGCTGGCAGATGAGCCGGAGAGCCGGAAGAGGAAGCTGCGACACGCCGACGGAAGGTCCGTCAGGCCCGCTACTTCCGCCTCGGTTCCTTCTCCCCAGAGGGGAAAATCTTCTGCCACCGTGGCGACTGTCCCCGTAGTTGGGTCCTTCCGGAACGATACCGTTCCTGCGGTGGGATCCTCCCGGAGCGCGTCTGTCCCCGTGGTGGGATCCTCCTGGGGTGCTAGCTCCGGGCGCACGACTCCGGCACCTGGGACGGTGGGAGCCTCCAGGTCCAGGGGTTCCTCCCGATCGAGGAGTGCCTCGACCAGGGAAACGCCCGTGGCTGCGACAAGTTCTGGGGGGCCTTCTGGAGCTTCTATGCCGATCGTGGCCAGCCCGGAACGTCCTGGAAAAAGGTTCCGCGCAAGCTGGTGCGGAAGCCTTCCAAGGTAATTTTGAATCTTTACCTTGGTTAACTATTTAATTGTAGCAACTGTTTGTTAATTTTCTTCGTTCATCATCTGCAGCGTCCCCAAGAAGGGGAGTGAAGCTCCACCCTCAGCCACAGTGTCTGAGGCCGTGGGAGCTTCTGCTCCTGTCCCGGTGCCGCCCCAAGTGGTGGCTGAGGTTGCGGCAGCTCCGACGCCGGCTGTCGTGGTCATGAACCTCGACTCATCCCCTGAAGTTCCCGTGGTAGCGCCGGACCACGGGAGTGAAGATGCGCCAGCGGCACTCGTCTCGGAGGTTGAAGCTCCGGGTCCTGGAGCTGCAGTGATGGAAGCTCCGGCTGTTGAGCCGGAGGAAGTAGTAGTCCCGGCTTCAGAGCCGGAAAGTGCTGAGGCCCCGGCAGTTGAGCCGGAGGTGACTGAAGCCCCGGCATGCGAGCCGGAAGTCGAGGTAGTTCCGGCAGTTGAGCCGGTTACCTCCGAAGCACCAGCCACTGAGCCGGTTATTGTTGGAGCTCCGGCCTCAGGGCCGGTCGAAGTTGAAGATCCTCCGGCTCTTGAGCCGGTGGTCGAAGAGGCGATGGAGCTTGAACCTCCTTCGGAAGAGGTGCCCAGACCGGAGCCAGTAGCAGCTCTAGCTCCGGAAGCGACGACGTCGGAGGTACCTGTGGCAGAGCCGGAGTGCCCAAGCGAAGTCGCTGGCCCCCTGCCCGAGGAGGTGAATGAAGACTTGGCGGCGGGGCCTTCATCGATGGTGACTGAGGCCATCCCGGAGGACGGCCCTAGTGCCTTGGAAGCTCAGGGTTCCACTCTCGTAGAGCGGGACCCAATTTTTGTATGTGAAGACCCGCTGGAACCAGCGGAGGAGACCCCAGCAGGTCCGGAGCCCATCCCGCTGTCGATGTCTATCGACAACGCCTGTTCCAGTCTGCGTCAAGTCCAATTGGCCTTCTTCCACGACAGCAAGGCTCTTGAAGATGAGCGCCAAACCCTTAGCGGTGGCGTAACCGACTCTACTTCGAGACCAAGCTGGCGCAGTCGAGGCTAGCGGATGACAAGGAGTGGATCAAGCGGGAGAAGATCCGCCTGGAGTACTGGGGCAAGCTGCTGGATGACAGGGAGAGCATGACTCGGGCCCTCTACGCCCAATCCCAGGAAATTTACAATCAAGCCAAAGCAACCAACAGTGCGGTCGAGGAACGCCATGAAAGGCTGGAGGTCATTAACACTGCACTCATCAAGCGCCGGGAGGCACTTGAAGAGAGGGAGAAACGGCTCGAGAATGAAGAGCAGAAACTCCTTGAGCTACGGGATGATGTCCTGAGGAGGGAAGAGGAGCTTGCCGAGAAAGTAGCTCTGGTGGACAAGGGCCTCGAGGAGCGCAACAAGAAATTGGAAGAGCGCTGCCAAGAGGAAGAGGAGAAGACCTGGGTGCGGGGGCAGGAACTCTACGAATACGAGTGTGCCCTTGTTGCCCAGGAGAAAAAAGTGCAGGCTAGGGAGAAGGACCTGGTCGATCGTCGGAACAAGATCCACCTCCGGGAGGAGGAGCTCGGAAGACTTGAGAGGCGGGTTGCTGAAAAGATTCAGCAAAACGCCAAAGAAGTTGAGCGCCTTGCCCGTGAGAATTCCGAAATGACGGCGACCAGGAGATCCCTGGAAGAGATGAAGAGCTTAAGGACGGCGGACTCCCTACAGATTTGGGAGTTCCTGGGCAAGGCCAACGACGCGCTGACGCCGATGGGTTTCAGCTTCGTGCGCCCGGATGATCCGGAGCCGGAGCCGAACCTTGCGCTGCAGGCGTTGAGCGCAGCTGGTAGCAAGCTGTCCAAGGTGGGCGATGTCATCGCGGACCAACTGGAGGTTGAGGGGCAATACCTGGCGAGGAACGTCACAGAGTATGTGCTGACGTGCTACACCAGCCGGAACTCCCAATTTCCTCTGGACCCGGTGCTTGAAGGCCCCGTCGAAGGAGAAGGCGAAGCTACCCGAGCCAGCGTATCGGAGGTCACCCAGAAGGTCGCCGAGTTCTTCCATAGGGTCTAGGACCACCTTTTTAGCTCTCACTTGTATTTTCTCTTCTTCTTCCTTAATTTTGTAATCCCTTGTCTCCAGATGTAATCTCTTGTCTCCAGATGAATGAAATCCCCAGATTTTTGAGAATTTCACTTTTTGTCTTCAACACTTTTATCTTCACTTGACCCCCTGGTAGATGTACACAACTTGATTGTGAACATGTACCAAAAGGATATTGTGTTTTGTTGAAGACTCATTTGCTCCGAACTTGTAGAATTTTAGGTCCGAAGTCTTCGATAGTGAATGCCCCCTGAGGTTGTCGGAGCTCAGAAGCTCCGGCATTGTCCATCGCTGGAGCTTGGTAGCTCCGGCAATAGCCTCTATCAACACGTAGAGCGTCGATAGTTAGTCCTCCGAGGTGTCGGAGCTGAGTAGCTCCGGCAGTGACCTTTGCCAACACTTGGTTTGTTGGCAGCAGACTCCATTTATGGGGCCTTCTCACCATCTTACATTCAGCGTCGACGGCTAACCCCCTTAGGGGAGTCGGAGCTGTGTTAGCTCCGGTTTTTCTCCATCAATGTAGACTTTATTTTTCCTGCACACTTAAGCCAAGAAAATAGTAAAATTCGTTCCTTGTCTATAATTTTGCCGCGACTTACGATTCTCAAGAAAACTTTAAGTTGAACGCGATTTTTAATACAACCGGATGCGTTGCCTTTTCTCTTAGATTCAACTGTCCATGGACCCGCCTTACTTCGGCCTGCCGGGGTGTAGGTAGAGTGGCGTACTTAGGGTGCTTGACCAGGCTAAGTCGATAGCACACTCCAACCCTAGATTGGCTTGGCGGCTTTCAGGCGAGTTGGCCATGAACGATATTTGAATCCAAAAGAACTGACAATACAACTCGAATCGTATATAAACCGGTCGAACTAAAATTTCTTAAGAATTGCACGTCTTTGTTATAGACAAGAAAGAGAAAAATAAAAATGTCAAGCCTGCACAAAATAAATGCACGTGGAGTCCATTTCACATGAAGATGTCTTTCATTATAGGTCCGGGGTACAGGGGAAACAAGTACACTCTTAGGGTATGGAACCAGGCTAAGTGTGTTTCATTTCTCGTTTAACCCAGGGTAGTTAGCAGCACTTTTAGTCCTGAGACTGTGACAAGTGCTGCATGAGCTTTGCGAACCTTTCAGGAAAGGTCCGGCTGCTCTCCCGGAGGAACTACCCGACTCTGTACAATGACTCTATAACATACACCCCAAGTTACTCAAGACTCACCTCCGTGGTATTAAGTGTAGAACTTACGGAGGTGCTCGATGTTCCAAGGATTTGGGAGAGGTGTCCCATCCTCGGTAGCCAAGCGAACGCTTCCGGGACGGGATACTTTAATCACTCGGAAGGGCCCCTCCCAGCCGGGGGAGAGTTTGTTTAACCCTTCTCTGGATAGTATTCTCCGTAGCACCAGATCTCCTTCCTCGAGCTGTCGGTTGTGTACATGCCGCTGGTGATAACGCCGTAAAGCTTGACGATATCGGGCATTCCGAATAGCTGCTTGGCACCTTCCCTCCTCAAGGAGGTCTAGGTATTCACGCCGGAGCTGGTTCTGCGGGGCTTCGTCGAAGGTCCGGACCCGGAGTGAACCCAAGGTGATTTCCGGAGGAAGGATTGCTTCAGCTCCGTACACCAGGAAGAAGGGTGTCTCTCCAGTTGACTGGTTTTGAGATGTCCTGTTGGCCCATAAAGTAGGCAGAAGCTCTTCGATCCAGTTGGCTCCATGTTTTTTCAAGCGCTCATAGGTGCGCGTTTTGAGTCCCTTAAGGATTTCTGCATTTGCTCTCTCGGCTTGGCCATTGCTGGCTGGGTGAGCTACGGAGGCGTAGCAAATTTGTATGCCGAGGTCTTTGCAATATCCTTGGAATGCGGAGCTTGTGAATTGAGTCCCATTATCAGTGATGATTTTGTTTGGGACTCCAAATCTGCTTACAATGGATTGCAGAAAGTTGATAGCAGATTGCTTGTTGATTGTCACAACTGGAGTTGCTTCTGGCCACTTGGTGAACTTGTCAATGGTGACGTATAGGAACTTGTAACCTCCGACGGCTCTTGGGAAGGGTCCCAAGATGTCCATCCCCCACACAGCGAAGGGCCATGTAGGAGGTATCATTTGTAAGGGCTGAACCGGTGTATGAATTTGCTTTGCATGAAATTGGCATGCTTCACATTTCTTCACCAGCTCAGTGGCATCCTGGAGCGCGGTAGGCCAGTAGAAGCCATGCCGAAAGGCTTTTCCGACCAGCGTGCGGGAAGATGCGTGGTTCCCACACTCGCCTCCATGGATTTCTGCAAGACGTTCGCAGCCTTCTTCCCTTGTGATGCACCGCATTAGGATGCCGTTGGCACCGCGCCGGTAGAGATCCCCTTCTACCAGCGTGTATCTTTTAGCCAATCTGACTACCCGGTCAGCGGATACATCATCGTCAGGAAGGATGTTCTCTTTCAAGTAGCTCCGGATCTCTGAGATCCATGCATCGGAGCTAGCTTGAGCTTTTGAGTCTTGCGTGCTGGGTTGCTCGGAGCTCCTGGCAGCACCTACGACCCTTGATGGATGCCATGGTAACAGGGCCATCGGGACCGTCAACTTCGGGATGCTGATCTCGCCCCCTTCGCTCAGTTCGGCAAGATGAGCTGTTGGATTTGACAACCTCCGAACAAAGATTCTGTCAGGAGCCGGAGCTCCGGTTGACGCTTTGGTCGAGAGTTTGTCAGCTTCAGCGTTATGGGCACGCTGAACATGGTGGAGATCTAGGACTTCAAAGTCCTTCTGAAGCCTCTGGACTTCAAGGAGATAAGCAGCTAGCTGGAGATTATTGCAGGAGCATTCACCCTTCACCTGCTTGATGATGAGATGTGAATCTCCTTTGACCATCAGTTGCTTGACACCATATGATAGTGCCACCTTTAGTCCGTAGATGAGTGCTTCATACTCCGCCATGTTGTTGGTTGCCTTGAAGTCAAGGTGTACCATGTATTTTACCTTCTCCCCAGTTGGTGCAAGGAGAAGGATTCCAGCTCCGGCCCCCTGCTTCTGCATGGAGCCATTGAAGTAGAGAGTCCAGTGAGGCTCGGTGAAGGTTGGAGCTTGATGCTCCGTCTTCTGCTCGCTGGGGCCCCCTGGATTTGATGGAGAGGGAGTCCATTCTGCCACAAAATCTGCCAACGCTTGACTCTTGACTGCTTGTCTTGAAATAAATTCAAGATCAAATTCAGCCAATTCCGCAGCCCACTTTGCAATATTCCCAGTTGAATTGGGATTATGCAAGATTGCTCGAAGTGGGTAGGAGGTCACCACCGATACTTTGTGAGCTTGGAAGTAATGTCGAAGCTTCCTGGAGGCAATAAGAACTGCATAGAGCAGCTTATGCACCTCTAGGTATCGATTCTTGGCATCATGTAATACTTCACTGATGAAGTATACCGGGCGTTGAATGGTTCGGACCCTCCCGGAGGTGTCCGGAGCTTCCTCTTCATTGATCCGGACCCTCTCGGAGGGGTCCAAATTCTCTTCGGGGACCTCCGGGTTCTGGCTGGAGGAACCCGGAGCTTCTTCAGAAATGACCTGGACCCTCCCGGAAGGGTCTTGGTCTCCTGAAGCGACTTCTTGTGGGTTCGAATCTGGGAGCTGGGACCCAGACTCGCTTTCAGGAACTTCCGTACCTTCCCAAAAGGGTCTGGATTCCTGAGTGTGGGGTAGTTCCGGTCTCTCCGCAACCAGAACCATACTGATGACTTCATCAGTAGCTGAAATGTAAAGCAACAAAGGCTCACCAGGGGTCGGAGCTACCAGAATTGGTAGGGTGGTGAGGAACTGTTTCAGCTCCTGGAATGCCTTCTCTGCTTCTTCAGACCATTGGAATGGTCCGGACTTCCTCAATAACTTGAAGAAGGGGAGTGTCCGCTCCGCCAGTCTTGATATGAACCGGCTGAGGGCTGCTAGACACCCAGTTAACTTTTGGACGTCTTTGATGCGGGTTGGTGGCCGCATGTCTTCAATGGCTTTTATCTTCGCCGGATTAGCTTCTATGCCCCGGTTACTTACCAGGAAACCAAGAAGTTTTCCGGAGCTAACCCCGAACACGCACTTGTCCAGTGCGGGTGGCCCGCAGCTTGTCGAAGACAGCCTGCAAGGTGTCTAGGAGTGACTCCTTGTTCCTGACCTTGACCACGATGTCATCGACGTACACTTCCACTATGTCTCTGATGAGTTCTTCAAAAGTTTTGTACATAGCTCGTACAAAAGTTGAACCTGCATTCTTGAGACCAAAAGGCATGGCTGTGTAACAGTACAATCCATCTACTGTGATGAATGAAGTATGCTCTTCATCCTCCCTAGACATCCTGATTTGATGATACCCAGAATATGCGTTTAGGAAACACAGTAATTCACACCCGGAGGTAGAATCCACTATATGATCTATTCTAGGTAGTGGGAATGGATCTTTTGGACATGCCTTATTTAGTGTGGTGTAGTCGATGCACATCTGAAGCTTCTCACCGGCCTTGGGCACAACGACTGGGTTCACCAGCCATTTTGGATGGAAGACTTCTCGGATGAATATGGCTTCGAGTAGCTTCTTCACTTCTTGTCGGATGAAGTTCTGCCGCTCTACGGATTGCTTCCGAGGTTTCTGATGCACAGGCCGAGTATCGGGGTAGATCATCAGATTGTGCTCAATCACTTCCCTGGGGATCCCATGCATTTGTGACGGTTGCCAAGCAAACACGTCAACGTTAGCCCGGAGGAAAGTGATGAGCGCGAGTTCCTATTTGTCGTTCAACCCTCCCGATATACGGGTGGTTTGAGCGGCATCAAAACCAATTTGGACGACTTTGACTGGAATGTTGGTGTCGCCGCTTGGCTGCACACGGGGTGCAGAGGTCGAGCCTCGTTGACGAATGCTTGGGGGTTTCGGAGCTTGCTCCTGTCTGGAGTCCTCCTCTTGCGCCGTGGTGAGTGCGTGGAGTTCCTCCAAAGCAGTTACTTCGGCAGTGCGATCTCCGCGGATCCGGAGAACGCCTACTGCTGTTGGCATCTTCAACACCAGGTATCCATAATGAGCAGCTGCCATGAATTTGTACAGGGCAGGTCTACCCAAGATGACGTTGAATGGTAAGTTGATCTGCGCGACGTCGAAGACCAACTTCTCGGTGCGATACTTCTCCCGGGTCCCGAAGGTAACGGGGAGAGTAATAGCTCCGAGTGGGGTAATGGCCCCCGGACCTACTCCAGAGAAAGGTCGAGAGGGATGGAGATCCGAAAGTCGGAGCTGAAGCTTAGTGAAAGCTTCGAAGCTGATGAGGTTAAGCCCCGAACCTCCGTCTACCATGACATGGTGGAGCTGGATGTTATTGATGGTAGGAGATACCATCAAAGGTAGCTGACCTGCTCCAACCATGCTCCGTGGGCAATCAGAAGCATCAAAAGTGATGGAGGTGTCCATCCACTTTCGATGAGGTTCTGGCCTGACTGTAGGGGCTACAGCGGCCATATCCCGCCGCATAGTCTTGATGACGCGACAAGAGGTGATGTCCCATGACCCACCGAAAATGGTGTTCATGGTCTTCCGACGCTCGTTGTCAGAGACGTCAGAATCATCATCGACGGAGGTGTAAACGGCCTTCAGGACCTTTTTGGGATCCTGAAACCCTAACACTTCTTCAGCCGGAGCTTCGTCGACCTTTTGCTTTCCTTCCCTCTGTCGGAAAGGAGATCCTTTCCGGCGCTTGTTGTAGCGCTCGGCAAGGTTTTGGACCTCCCGGCAGTCCTCCAAACTGTGGCTGCCCGTTTTGTGAATGGGACACCACACTTTGGGTTTGCCGCCGTCTTCAGAAGACAGTCGAGGTCGCTTTTCGGGGCGTGGCCCCGGCCACCCGGAGTTGCAGTAGCTGCAACGTTGGATGTGCCGGCTGATGACTTTTTCTTGCCGTTGGTCTTCTTTTTCTTCTTGCCACCCCTGGAGGTTGTGGCTTCTTCTTTGGAGGATTTCTTGTGATCCTCCGGGGCTGGTTTGGAGTGCATCTCACGGCCCTCCGCAGCTCTAACACATTTATCTGCCAGGCTGAAGAGTTCCGTGACGCTGGTGATCTCCTTGATCGCCAGCTTCTCCAACATCTTCTTGTCCCGTACGCCCTGTCTGAATGCCACAATAACAGAGGCGCTAGAGATAGAAGGGATAGTGTTTCTTACCTGAGAGAACCTCTGGATGAAAGACCGCAAAGATTCTCCCCCTTTTTGCACGACCGCAAAAAGTTCTAGTTCAGTGCCTGGTCGGGTGTATGAACTCCCGAAGTTGGCAGTGAACTGACGGCACAGCTCCTCCCAACTGTTGATAGAGTTGGGTGGAAGGCTCATAAACCAGGACCTGGTGGTCCCAGTTAAGGCCACTGGAAATGGCCGGCCATCACGGCCTCGTTTCCTCCAGCTGCCAAGATTGCAGTGGAGTATATCTGAAGAAATTCGGCGGGATTGACAGTCCCGTCGAATTTTTCCGGCAGATGAGGCCGGAACTTCTGTGGCCATCTAACCATGCGCAGGTGCATGGCTAGGGCTGAACAGCCTCCTCCTACTCCTTCCAGAGTAGAAAGGTCCCGAGCTTCCCGTCTTTCACGGGCACACTCAATATGGACACGACCATCCTGCTGGCGGTATCGGCGATCAAGCTCCGCCCGGAGGTCATGAGTCGAAAGCCTGGATACCGTGTGAGTGCGTCGAGCCCCGGAGGGAAACGACGTCACTTGTTGGGATGCTGCACATCTCCTGCTATTGGAGGTGTGCGGACCAAGTCTTCCAGACAAAGTCCGCCGCTGCGACAGGGCTCGTCCCGAAGGAGGAGGACCCTGGTTGTTGAGGCGTTCGACCACTGCTGCGACCAAATGCTCCACATCGGCCCTCCACTGCTCTAGTGCATCTCGAGATGCATCCGGAGGTGGTGGACGTTGGAGAAGAGCACGCGCTGCATGGAGCGCGTGTTCCGGGTTGTCATGACTCGCCGACGCAGTAAGCGACGCCGGCGCACCATCACGTTGCCCAGCACGATTTGCTGGAGAAGACGATGGTGGTGGGAGTGTGGCTCCTGCTGGTGCTGAGGCTCCTGCTGGTGGCTGCCTGTTGGAGGGATTGCCCCCAACAGCGTGAGCAGCAGGTTGGCCGTTGGATGATCCAGCAGCGGAGTTCACCATTCTCGAAAATCTCAGGCGCCCCTACCTGGCGCGCCAACTGTCGGCGGTTGGAGCCGGCAGATCTCCCTACACTACTAAAGTGATATGGGAGTTTGATGTTCGGTGTGGGCGCGCGGAGATTCAAGAAGGTGAATAGGAGTTTAGCACAGGAGACACAAGAATTTACGTGGTTCGGGCCGCCTGAGCGTAATACCCTACTCCACGGGTGTGTTGGTGTTGTATTAGCAGTAAGAGCTTGTCACGAGTGTATGGGGTGCGTGAGTTCGTCTGTGAACGTCCCCGCATGTATCGTTGGCCTGTCCTTTTATAGTACAAGAACAGGCCGTTACAAGTTAGCCTGGCCCGACATGTGGCCCCGGCGGTTACTAGTATTGACACACGCTTAATTGCTCTTAATGATCCTGTAACGGGCTCCGACAGCGCCGTTACTGGTGTTAAGATCGTCCATTTAAGTGTCATTAATATGGCATTAATGACACTTAATCGGGTCTTGAAGTCCTTGGCTCTCCTTTGAAGATTCGGAGCCGTTACAAGGTCTTCCGGAGGTTAGAGGCTGAAGGTCCGACAATTGGACACGTGGCAGCTCCGGAGCTTGCTGTGGGAAGCAGGTAGCTCCGGGGCTACCCGACACGTGTCAGGTCCGGAGCTTCTCTCGGTCTGGGGTTAAGTCTGGAGGTGCCATTTGGGTACGTGGCCCGGAGCTTCCCCCTTGTGGGCGGTAGCTCCAGTTTGGCAGTACACGTGGCGATCCAGGGATTAACCATGTTGGAGAAGCGGGTCCGGTTATGTATGACAAGTGGGCCTCCGAGGGTCTTCAAACCAAGTAGATGACTTTCCTTTGAGATCTTTGTAACCTCAAGGGGTGTACGGTTTCTAGGGTACCGACAGCCCCATTCATAACAAGCCACGCGTCGATGGTTCAATCCTGGACCATCGCTCCAACAGCACATTAGAAGACTCTTCAAATCGAAGCGCGAGGACCGAGAATGACCCCACCTCTGGTAGAATAACTTAACCCAAAGGGTTTCTCCCAGAGGTGGGCCCGGGGGCCACTGTCAGTGCCATATGACCAGGTACCCCTCGGTACCGCGAAGAGTACAAGGGAGTTCTACCTGTCAGAATTGAAGGTCTCCTCAGGTCCCACATGTCACATTGCACCGAACCCGCTCCCCTCATATGGGTAGCTCCTGGGTAAACACATGTAAAAGAAAACCGGAACTAATCTCCCAACAAAGGAAAGCTTCGGTGACAAGACGTGTACAACGACCCCAGACCTAACCCCCAACATAGAGGAGCTCCGGTGCCAACACGTGTACAACAACCCCGGACTTACCCTCCCACAAGGGAAAGCTCCAGAGCTACCACGTGTGGAGCCTTCAAACCTTCATCAACGTATACACTAGCAGACCTCTTTCAGCATGTTCATTCAAGTGACAGTCAAAGCGGCCGTTATAAGATTTGATTACATGTCGTTAATGTTGTATTAACGACACGCGATCAGAGCACTATTAATAAGTGGAACGCAGCCATTAAGGCATGTTATAACACTATTAATCATACTTAATACCCTTTAGATAGTGTATTAGTCCATTAAATACGTCAGGGCCACATGTCGGGCCAGGCAAGCTTTATAATGGCCAGTCCTTAGAACTATAAAAGGGATGTACCACACGAACCAGACATCTGAGCTGATCCGAGCTAATAAAAGTGCATCTAGGATCCCGGTGGGTTTTGGATGATTGATGACGACAATTAAGTAACTAATGAGCTCAGTTATCTTGAGCACGGGTGTGGACCCAAGTGGAATCACGAACCCTCAAAAAGGAAAAGGATGGAAACGACGGTGTTGACTCGAAAAGTAGAAACTAGGGTTTCTAGCGTGTCGAGTTTAGACTAGCTGTATATGTATGAGGGTGTGTGTGTAAAGTGCATTGAGATCAAGTTGGAAGACCAAAGCGGTTTAGAGATCAAAACCCATTAAGAGAAGAGTGCTAGAGTAGTCTCGCAGGAGAAGCCGGACTAGTCCGTGTTGGTGGTCGGACTAGTCCGCTCCTGGCCAGCCTAGTCCGTTTTCAGGCGGACCAGGAGGTTCTGACTGACTTCGGACTAGTCCGTAGTGGGACGGACTAGTCCGGGGTAGTCATGGAGTGGGTTTTCGGGACTAAGTCCCAAAACCCCGGACTTGTCCATTTTAGTCCGGACCAAGAGGTCCTGACTGAGATCGGACTAGTCCGCTGTGGGTGCGGACTAGTCCGGGTTTGTGAGAGATGGTGCTTCAGCGACTAAGTCTCAGAGGCCGGACTAGTCCGTCCTGGTGGCCGGACTAGTCCGTGGTCTCCAGACTAGTCCATTTTCACACAGAACAAAAGGCTCTGTGTGAGATCGGACTAGTCCGGTTTCGGCCAGACTAGTCTGTTATGAAGTGACCGTTTGAATTTGATTTTGGCGGGTAGGATGATGATTGCCGCGTAGTGTGGCAGTTGTCAGGGACGTCAATGGTCCCAAATGCCGAACTAGTCCGGGCCATAGGCCGGACTAGTCCGCCCATCTGCTGAGGTCAGCAGTATGGGCTTGGATCCTCTATAAATAGAGGACCCCCAGGTTCATTTGAACTCTCTCGAAACCCTAGCGCCGCCACAACAAACTTTGAGACTTCAAAAGCCTCCTTCTTGCCTACTTTCCCTCAAAAACTAATTCTTGTGTGGATTAGGGTTTGGTGAGGTGAAGAAGAGGAAGAACACCACTCTTTGGCTCTCGGTTTGATCTCGTGCACTTGTTGAATCTTTGTGATCTGTGGCTTGAGTTGTTATTTGTGATTTGTGATCATATTTGTGGTGGGAGCCTCAGATTGTGAGAAGCCCCAACGAATATTGTATTCACCCTTGTGAATGGAGAATCGGTTTGGCCCTTGTGGCAAACTCGGTGAGGGAAGGGTTGTTGAACTCGGTCCTCCGTGGACTCCTCAACAGGGACTTAGATTCCTGTGTGGGATCGAACCTCGGGATAAAATCCTTGTGTCCTTTGTGTACTTCACTTTCATTTATCGCATATTGCTTCTAGGGTTAGCTTTACCGTTTTTCGTTCATCGTTTTCATTTCACTGTGATCCTTAGCTTCATACTTGCTATATAACTTGTTAAGGTTCACTGAATCATTGTAACACTTTTTGCATCTTGAAAATCCAACTAAAACTTGTTAGAAACTCTTTTTAAATTTTCCCTACAGGTGGACCGGACTAGTCCGCCCCTGGACCGGACTAGTCCGCCCCCCAAGTACTGATTTCATTTTATTAAGTCATTTCAGGTCGATTAGCCTATTCACCCCTCCTCTAGGCAGCTTTCAATTGGTATCAGAGTAGAACTCTCCACAAAGAGTCTAACATCTCGGAGAGGAGATGGCCAGAATGGGGAATGACGAAGTCTCGACCAATGAGGTCCAAGCAACCCATGATTTGATGGTTGTCTGCCAAGACAAACCAACTGATGACGAAGAGACTCGCCAGCTCAAGGCGAAACTTCGAGAGAAGTTGAGGATTCCAAAGGTTGACTCCTCAACCTCTACAAGAGGTGGCACGACCCACTAAAACCAACAAGGATACAACTATGAGCACCTTGTCTCCAACAACCACTACCTCTCCATCCCATTGGGGAAGCCTCCCCAATTCGATGGAACTGACTACAGGATGTGGAAGCACAACATGAAAATCCATCTTTTGTCACTCAACCCTTCATTGTGGCAAATTGTGTTGACCGGGGTGCATATCCGAAAGAATGAGGAAGACATCACTCCAGAGCAAGCCGTGCTCCTTCATCGCAATGTCAAAGCGGCCGGAGTGATCATCTTGTCTCTCTCAAGAGATGAGTTCAACCAGGTAGATGGACATGAGGTGGCCAAGGATATTTGGGACACCCTCAAGACGGATCATGAAGGCAACCGAGTCGTGAAGGAGGCAAAGATTGAGCTCATAGAAGGAGAGCTCAGGAGGTTTGCCTTTATGGATGGTGAATCTCCCCAGGAGATGTACAACCACTAAATATCCTCATCAACAAGAGTAGATCTTATCGGTGCACCAAGTGGACCGACCACGAGGTGGTGAAGAGGATGATTCGGGCATTCATGCCTAGAAACGTCTCTCTTTGCTCCATGATACGAGAAAACCCAGGGTTTGTTCAAATGACCCCGGAGGAGGTCCTAGGAAGGATCATCAACCACGAGATCGTGGAGAAGGAGGCGCTCTTCTACAACGACCTCCAAAGGTTCACCGCCTCGAAGATGAAGGATGTGGCACTCAAAGCAACATCCTCCTCAAAAGAGCAAAAAGAAAGTGATGAGGAGAGTCTCGACACTGATGAGGAAGAGGCCCTATTCATCAACAAATTCAAGAGGATGATGAGGAGAAGGAAAGGAGGATACAACAACGAGAGCAAGGGCAAGGAAAAAGCAAGACCCAAAACAAAGAGAGCTTGCTACAATTGTGGCGAGTACAGGCACTTCATTGTGGATTGCCCACACGAAGAGGGCAAGAAGAAGAAGGAGGGCAAGCCTCAAGAAAAGAAATTCTTCAAGAAGAAGAGGCCCTCCGGTCATGCTCACTTGGGCAAGGAATGGGACTCTAACGATGAGTCCTCCCCTGAAGACGAGGAAAAGGTGGCAACCATAGCCATTGCGAGGAGCTCCAAGGGAAGCAAGTTTTTCCCCAACCTCGACGACCACAAGCCAACATGCCTCATGGCAAAAGAAGTAAGGAGAAAGGTTATGTATCACTCATCCTCCTCCATATACTCCCATGATGAATTTGATAGTGCTAGTGAAAATAAACACATGCTTAAGGATATAAGTAAGAGCACTTTGCGTAGAATGAAATTGCTCTCGGATGAAATTTTTGAGAAGGAGGAGCTCATATATAGGCAACTGGACATTCTCATCCATGAAAAGGAGAGATGTCAAGAGCTCATTGAGCTCCTTGAGCTTGAGAGAGAGAAGAGCAAGGCATTAGAGCATGAACTTGCTCTAAGCAAGAAAACATGCTCAAGTCTTGAGGAGACAACCATTGGGCTCAAGGATGAACTTGGCAACTTGGCAAAAGTTAACAAGATCTTTGAAACTCAAGTTGTGTCCCTCAAGACTAATGTAGCCTCTTCCTCCAAAAGCTCATCCTCCTCAAAGGTTGCATCCGAAGCAATCTCCACTTGCAAATGTTCAAACTTGATCCTTAAATTAAAGGATGATCTTAAGTTTACTTAAGGCAAACAAGCACCTAAGGGTGCCATCTTTGACAAAGAGAAGGTGGCGTATGTATGAAGTGCATACACCAACACAAGACCTCCCTATGTCAAAGATGGTCTTGGTTATACTAGAGGTGGAAAGCAAAATGCTAAAACCTCCAAGTATGGCAAATACTTTATTATATTTGTCAAGGGAAGCACATACCCAATTAAAATTGGGAAGAACCTTTCAACTAGCAATAAAATGCCTAAAACTGAACCACATCCTCTCTTTCATGATTTTGATGCATCTTATGTTCTAATAAGGAACAAGTATGGCAAAGTATGTGCTAGATATGTTGGTCCACTCCGCAAGAGCCCTAAGGCTTGCGTGTGGGTGCCCAAGTGCCTCACTACTAACGTCAAAGGACCCAACTCCGCTTGGGTACCTAAAAGGAAGGCATAATCTTGTTTTGTAGGCATACTCCTCTGGTGGATCAAAATGGGTGCTTGATTGTAGATGCACCAACCACATGACCGGAGAGAGGAAAATGTTTGTGGAGTATGAGCAAAATGATGATCCAAGTGAAGGGATCTTCTTCGGGGACAATAACCGATGGAAAATCTTTGGCTCCGGTAAAATCATTATTTCCCCTCAACATTCACTTTCTCATGTGTTGCATGTTGATTCCTTAGACTATAACCTATTGTCCATATCACAACTATGTGACAAGGGTTATAATTGTGTTTTTACTAATGAGGGTGTGAGCGTCCTTAGAAGAAGGGATAACTCAATCGCTTTTAAGGGTGTGCTCAAGGGAAAGCTTTATCTTGTGGATTTCGCCACGGATAAATATCAACTTGACACATGCTTAATGGTGAAAACAAACATGGGATGGCTTTGGTATAGAAGGCTAGCCCATGTTGGGATGAGGAACTTACAAAAGCTTCTTAAGGGCGAGCACATCTATAGCTTGAAGGATGTTGTGTTTGAAAAAGATAGACCATGTAGCGCTTGCCAAGCGGGAAAGCAAGTAGGAGCTCAACACCCATCCAAGAATATCATGACGATGACAAGGCCTTTGGAACTGCTACACATGGATCTTTTCGGGCCAATAACCTACATTAGCATTGGCGGTAACAAATATGGTCTTGTTATTGTTGATGATTTTTCTCGTTTCACTTGGGTATTTTTCTTGCATGATAAGGGTGAGACTCATAGTGTCCTCAAGAGGTTCTTAAGGAGAGCTCAAAATGAGTTCACCTTAAGAATCAAGTCTATAAGAAGCAACAACGGCACAAAGTTCAAGAACACACAAGTGGAAGAGTTCTTGAATGAGGAGGGCATTAAGCATGAATTTTCAGCCCCCTACTCCCCTCAACAAAATGGGGTGGCAGAACGGAAAAATAGGATACTCATTGAGATGTCAAGGATGATGCTCGATGAGTACAAGACGTCGGACCGGTTTTGGGCGTAAGCGGTTAACATCGCTTGCCACGCCGTCAACCGGTTATACCTCCACCGCCTCCTCAAAAAGACCCCCTACGAGCTTCTAGTTGGTAAGAAACCCAATGTCTACTTTGGTGTCTTTAGGAGCAAATGTTATATTCTCAACAATAAGCCTAGGACTTCGAAGTTCGCTTCAAAGTCCGATGAAGGTTTCTTGCTTGGTTATGATTCGAACACCCACGCCTACCGTGTCTTCAACAAATCCTCCGAGATTGTTGAAATAGCACGCGACGTGGTGTTTGATGAAACTAATGGCTCCCAAGTGGAGCAAGTTGATCAAAGTGTGTTATATCAAGAAGACTCTCCACAAGAAGCTCTTAGGAGGATGGTACTTGGAGATGTTCGTCCACAAGAACAACCTCAAAACCTAAGTGATCAACCACAAAATGATACAAGCCATCCCCCACGTGACCAAGTTGAAGATGGACAAGTTGCACCTCAACATGATCAAGAAGATGAAGATCAAGGGGGAGGCATAAATTAAGGGGGAGACCAAGAAGAAGAAGAGGATGATGATGACTCAAGAGTTCAACCTCCACATCCTCATGTGCATCAAAGCGTTCAACGGGATCATCCCGTTGACAACATCCTAGGAGACATTACAAAAGGGGTAACCACTCGTTCTCGTGTTGAAAAATTTTGTGAACATTACTCCTTTGTCTCTTCTTTGGAGCCTCATAAGGTTTATGATGCATTGAGAGACCCATATTGGGTGGTGGCCATGCAAGAGGAGCTCAACAACTTTGAGAGGAACAAAGTGTGGGAGATTGTCAAGCGTCCACAAGCAAATGTTGTGGGCACCAAGTGGATGTTCTGCAACAAGCAAGATGAGCATGGTGTGGTGACAAGGAACAAGGCATGACTTGTGGCCAAGGGGTACTCACAAGTTGAAGGTTTGGATTTCGATGAAACCTTTGCTCCCGTAGCTAGGCTAGAGTCAATTCGTATATTACTTGCATTTGCTACTCACCATGATTTTAAGCTCTACCAAATGGACGTCAAGAGTGCGTTCCTAAATGGACCAATCAAGGAGGAAGTCTATGTGGAGCAACCGCCGGGTTTTGAAGACTAAGACTTCCCCAACCATGTCTTCAAATTGTGTAAGGCTCTTTTTGGCCTCAAACAAGCTCCTAGAGCTTGGTATGAGTGCCTTAGAGACTTTTTGATCCAAAATGGTTTTAAGATAGGAAAAGCTGATTATAATCTCTTTACAAAGCACTTTAATGATGATCTCTTTGTGTGCCAAATATATGTCGATGGCATCATATTTAGTTCTACTAACAATGTGTTTTGTGATGAGTTTTCTAAGATAATGACAGAGAGATTTGAGATGTTCATGATGGGGGAGTTGAAGTTCTTTTTAGGTTTCCAAGTCAAACAACTCAAAGAAGGCACGTTCATAGGTCAAACAAAGTACACACAAGACATATTAAAGATGTTTGACATGGACAAAGCCAAACCCATCAAGACTCCAATGGCGACTAATGGACATCTAAACCTCAACAAAGATGGTCCAAGTGTGGACCAAAAGGTATATCGTTTTATGATTGGTTCTTTGTTATATCTTTGTGCATCTAGACCGAATATTATGCTTAGTGTGTGCATGTGTGCACGTTTTCAAGCTGCACCTAAGGTGTGTCATTTGACCGCTGTTAAGAGAATTCTTAGATATTTAGTTCACACACCTAGCCTAGGACTTTGGTACCCCAAAGGATCCAAGTTTAACCTTATTGGCTATTCCGATGCGAATTATGCGAGGTGCAAAGTTGATAGAAAGAGCACATCCGGGACATGTCCATTCTTGGGTAGATCCTTAGTGTCTTGGTCCTCCAAGAAACAAAACCTTATTGCTCTTTCTACAGCCGAAGCAGAGTATGTCATAGCCAGAAGTTGTTGTGCACAACTTCTTTAGATGCGACAAACTCTAAGGTATTATGGTATAAACTTGCGCCATATTCCACTCCTATGTGACAACAAGGGCGCCATCAAAATAGCCCATAATATAGTTGAGCATTCGAGGACAAAGCACATTCATATTAGGCATCACTTCTTGAGAGATCATTCCTTGAAGGGGGATATAGTGATTTCCCATGTAAGAACCGAGAACCAACTAGCCGATATATTCACCAAGCCCTTAGATGAGAAGCACTTTTGTGAGCTTAGGAGTGAGCTCAATATCTTAGATTCTCCAAATGTGGCTTGAAACATGCACATCTGAATGTTTACTTTGCACCTTATTCAAAAGAACGCATGCGTTTGAAAAATTCATCTCTATCTCGATTTTCTCTAAATTATTCGAAAAAACTATTAACTTTGTGAATTATGGTCATAGTTTGATTGTTGATTTCTTACTGACCATGTTAATAAAGTTTTCTCGTGTAAATTTGTCATAAAGGATCCTTTATAGTGGCTAAAAACTGAATATATATATATATATATATATGTTTCAGCCTTTCTGCACCAGACTAGTCCGCCCGGAGGCCGGACAAGTTCGGACGCAGACTTGTTCGGGTCTGGTCCATCGATCGGACTAGTCTGGCCCCATATTGGACTAGTCCAGTGTCTGGGGACTTAAACCCCCAGGAGGGGAAGCGCACAACTCCCAGGCTGCCGCAGCACAAGCCTCCAAATGGAAGAAACTAGTAATAGTGGGAGAGAAGGAAAGGATCAAGGAACAAGCCCAAGAGGAAGTTGCTGAACGCCGGATCGAGAGAGATCCAAAGAAGGGCAAGGCCCCGGCCCCTGCAGAGCCCAAGAAGAAGAAGCCTTTTGTGAAGTCTCTGGCTAAGAAGGCCAAGGGCGTGATCATAAAGGAGAAAGGGAAGGCCAAACCCATTGGCCCCCTAAACATGCACTCTCCAGCTCGCAACCCGAACAGGCAGCCCAACCTGGCAGCAAATATTCTTAAGGGCAAAGGAGCTGAGAAGGCCCGAAGGCTAAGGACTAACTGAGTGTATGACTATGAGAAGCACACTGTCGATCCACGATTTTGGTGTTCCATTGCGATTATTATCGCTCAGTCTACTAAGCCATGAAGACTCATATCATCCAAGCTCAATGGGTCGACTGGGAATACATGGCCAAGAAGAAGAATGCGGTCTTTGATGAAGTGATTGGAGCTGTTGAGCGTCATGGCATTAAAGACATTCTAGGTTTAAAGTATGACTGGAATGTGGAGGTGATTGTGCAGTTTTACACAACTGTCTACTTTCACCCTCATGGCAACCGAGCCATCACATGGATGACGAATGGTGAGCAGTACTCTGCCACATTCGAAGAGTTTGCTAAGGCTCTAAGACTTGAGCACCACCTAGACCATGAGATCATTATCTCGAATCTCAAGGCAGTGGACAAGGATGAATTGGCCTATATGTATCCTAGTCATGTCCCCTATGAGGTCGGGCTTGCAAGGAACATCAAGACCTTCTACAGCATCCTGAACAGAATCCTGAGGAGGATCGTGGCTCCTAAAGAGGGTGATGTCGGGATCATACAGGGCAATATGAGGCATCTTCTGCTGTTGATTGATGGAGATGAGATGTTCAATCTTGTGGACTACATCTTCGATGACATCTTCAACATCTCACACACTCCAAACCGTGCATGTGGGTATGCACCCTACATCATGTGCTTCATCGAGAAGATGTGAGGGCTTGTGTTTGCCAAGGATACAACTCATCAACCCCTTCGTCCTCAGATGCCTCCGACCATCCCGGAGCCTGCTCGTCAGAAGAATGTCGAGCCTCCTTCCAATCCAGGGATGCTAGCACCTCGCCCCGTGGTACCTCCATCTCCGCCTCCGCCTCAGTCGATGAGCGCTTTCTTCAAGTGCTTCAAGGCCATCTTCACGTCCCGCCGGAAGCAAGAAGTTCGTAATCAGCAGGCGCACAAGCGCTAAGAGAAGTACCTCAAGGCGGTGTGCGACAAACTTGAGGTCCCTATGTCTCCCCCGGAGGAGAGTGATGGCGAGATCACTCTGTTCCCCGACTTCATCGCCGACGAGCTCACCCAGTTTCATGAGGACGGGAGCTCTTCCCAGGCGGCTCCCTCGGCACGGGTCTTCGACGACGACGATGGGGACTATGAGGATCGGGCAGCCTCAGGGAGCGATGAGGCGGCCGATAGCGAGGAGGAGGATGACTAGACTCTGGACCTCTTAGTCTCCCTCTTTTTTTTCCTTTTTGGTGTCTTGATGCCAAAGGGGGAGAGTTAGAGGGGGTAGTAGTACTTGTCTAGTTATTTGGATCCTTGGACGTGTTGCACTCTCTATCATAATATCTATGTCATTGGATGTTTAAATTTGTGCAAGACTATGTTTGATTGTTTAATATTAATGTGATGCTTTAATTGTCTATCTTTTGATCACATTCATAATCATTATGTCTTGTCACAAATATTGAGCACAACACGTAGGCACCCCACCATAACGTGTGTGTGTATGAAGGACTTCCTCAATCTTCTTTTCATGATGCATTCATTGAGGGGGGAGTCACTCATACACCCGCACATTATGAAAATCAAATCTTATACTCTTATATGTTGAAGACTTGATGTGTTTTCATCAATCACCAAAAAGGGGGAGATTAAAAGTGCATCTAGGATACCCGTGGGTTTTGGATGATTGATGACGAAAATTAAGTAACTAATGAGCTCAGTGATCTTGAGCACAGGTGTGGACTCAAGTGGAATCATGAACCCTCAAAAAGGAAAAGGATGGAAATGACGGTGTCGACTCGAAAGGTAGAAACTAGGGTTTCTAGCGTGTCGAGTTTAGACTAGCCGTATATATATGAGGGTGTGTGCGTAAAGTGCATTGAGATCAAGTTGGGAGCTCAAAGAGGTTTAGAGATCAAAACCTATTGAGAGAAGAGTGCTAGAGTAGTCTGGCAAGAGAAGCCGGACTAGTCCATGTTGGAGGCCGGACTAGTCCGCTCCTGGCCAGCCTAGTGCATTTTCAGGCGGACTAGGAGGTTCTGACTGACTTCAGACTAGTTCGTAGTGGGACGGACTAGTACGGGGTAGTCATGGAGTGGGTTTTCGGGACTAAGTCACAAAACCCCATACTTGTCCGTTTTAGTCCAGACCAAGAGGTCCTGACTGAGATCGGACTAGTCCGCTGTGGGTGCGGACTAGTCCGGGTTTGTGAGAGTTGGGTGCTTCAGCGACTAAGTCTGGGAGGCCGAACTAGTCTGCCTTGGTGGCCGGACTAGTTCGTGGTCTCCAGACTAGTCTGTTTTCACACAGAACAAAAGGCTCTGTGTGACATCGGACTTGTTCGGTTTGGAGTGGACTAGTCCGTTATGAAGTGACCGTTTGAATTTGATTTTGGCGGGTAGCGTGACAACTGTTCCGTAGTGTGGCAGTTGTCAGGGACGTCAGTGGTCCCAAAGGTCGGACTAGTTCGGGCCATAGGTCGGACTAGTCCGCCCATCTGCTGAGGTCAGCAGTATGGGCTTGGATTCTCTATAAATAGAGGACCCCGGGTTCTTTGAACTCTCTCAAAACCCTAGCGCCGCCACAGCAAACTTTGATCCTTCAAAAAGCCTCCTTTGCCTACTTTCCCTCAAAAACTAATTCTTGTGTGGATTAGGGTTTGGTGAGGTGAAGAAGAGGAAGAACACCGCTCTTTGGCTCTCGGTTTTATCTTGTGCACTTGTTGAATCATTGTGATCTATGGCTTGAGTTGTTATTTGTGAGTTGTGATCATATTTGTGGTGGGAGCCACAGATTGTGAGAAGCCCCAACGAATCTTGTGGCAAACTCGGTAAAGGAAAGGGTTGTTGAACCCGGTCCTCCGTGGACTTCTCAACGGGGATGTAGATTCCTGTGTGGGATCGAACCTCGGGATAAAATCCTTGTATCCCTTGTGTACTTCGCTTTCATTTTTTGCACATTGCTTCTAGGGTTAGCTTTACCGTTTTTCGTATATCTTTTTCATTTCACTATGATCCTTAGCTTAATACTTGCTATATAACTTGTTAAGGTTCACTGAATCATCCTAACACTTTTCGCATCACAAAAATCCAACTAAAACGTGTTAGAAACTCTTTTTAGGTTTTCCCTACAGGTGGATCGGACTAGTCCGCCCCTGGACTGGACTAGTCCGCCCCCCAAGTACTGATTTCATTTTATTAAGTCATTTCAGGTCGATTAGCCTATTCACCCCCCCCCCCCTCTAGGCAAGTTTCAGCTAACCCGCATACTAGGGAAGGGACTCATACAATACAACAACACAAACCCCGTGAAGTAGGGTGTTACGCTGAGGCGGCCCGAACCACGTAAATCTCTGGTGTCGCCATCTTGATCTTGATCTCTGCGTGCCCCAACCATAACATGAACCTCTGCGGACTACACTTTAGTAGTACTGGGGGAAGTGTCGTAGCAACACTTCGACAACAACTGATCTAGGTTGAGATTGCGTTGAAAATCAAGCAACCGACTCTGAGATAACGTCTTCGTGAGACCAGGCCAATTGATCATTTGTAGAGATATGGCGCACATCGAGGAGCTTCTTCATGACTTGATCACGAACAAAATGGTAATCGACTTTGATATGCTTAATACGCCCATGGAAGACCGGATTTTGAGATAAATATATGGCACTGATGTTGTCACACCATAACCGAGCCGACGATGAATATAGAACTTGTAGCTCCATCAACGACGAGCGTAGCCACATGAGCTCAGCAGTGGCATTCACCATGGACTTATGTTCGGCTTCTATAGTTGACCGGGACACATTATTTTGCTTCTTGGCATGCCATGAGATGAGGTTGGAGCCGAAGAACACACCAAAATCGTTGGTGGACTTGCGATCATCGGAGCAGCCCGTCTAATCCATGTCAGAGAAGGCATTGATAACATGAGATGTATATGGCTTGATCCGAAGTCCAATATTACTGGTGTCACTCAAATACCGTAAAATTTTCTTAACAGTTGTTCAATGTGTGGTCCGAGGAGAATATAGATATTGACATACCCTGTTGACGGCAAAAGAAATATCCGGTTGGGTAAGAGGGATATACTGAAGATCTCCCATAATGCTACAATAATTAGTAACATCTGTTGGATCAAGCAAATCACCTTCATGCAGCGAGAGTTTATCACTTGGGGACAACGGCGTGGGCATATGTTTATACGTCTGCATGCCAATCCATTTGAGAAGATCAGAAATATACTTCTACTGGGATAAGAGAAGGCCAAAATCATCACAATGAACCTCAATACCAAGAAAGTAGTGCAAATCAATGTGGTCTTTAACAACAAAATCAGCTTTAAGATCAGTGACAAGAGCATCAATAGCACATGAAGAGGAGCTTACAATGACGATATCATCCACACAAATAAGAAGAAAGATAGTAATCGATCCTCTTCTGTACATAAAAATAGATATGTCCGCTTTAGAAGCAATAAAACCAAGAGCTTGTCACTTGTCACTGAGTCTAGAATACCACGCACGCGGAGCTTGCTTCAGGCCATATAAAGACTTACTCAACTTGCAATGATATGTAGCATGAGAGTAATCAACAAACTCAGGAGGTTGCTTCATCAAAACTTCCTCCTATAGAACACCATGAAGAAACACGTTCTGCACATCCAATTGCCGAATTTTCCATCCCTGAGAAACTACAATAGATAGCACAGGACGAATGGTGGCATGCTTCACAATAGGACAAATGCGTTCTCATAGTTAATACCATGACATTGTTTGAAACCTTTGACAACTAAATGTGCCTTGTAACGATCAATAGAGCCATCAGCTTTGCGCTTAATCCTATAAACACATTTGCAATCAATGAGATTCCAGCGTTTTTCAGGATGCACCAAGTGCCAAGTATTGTTCCGGAGTAGAGCAGCATACTGGGTCCCCATGGCTAATTTCGAGTTCGGATCAGCCAAAATGTCCTGAAGAGAAGATGGTTCATTACATGTAGCCAGGTTGCACCATCAAACAATACCATCATTATATTTGCGGGGCTGCCTGATGCCAGACTGAAGACGTGTCCGGTGTACAACTTGGTCCACTTCAGAAGCAGACGAACGTGTGGGACCAACTACAAATCATGGTGGAGGAGGCGCCTGTTGTGTAGACACGGACGTAGTAGCCGCCTGTTCCAGTGCTTGCGTAGAGGAGATAGGAGACATCGGTCGGTTCTGCTATCGTCGTATGAGACATAGCAGACGGCACGACTGATGTCGTCGGCTCATCTGCTGCTGCTGTTGTTGTGGCTAGTCCAGAAGCATCTGACAGCATTGTGTCAGCGGGGATTTCCTGAAGCTGCTGCAGCTGCACAGGTGGATTAGGCACATGCAAAATAGAGACAGAAGAACAATCAACCGCATTAGTATGCATATTATTCCAAGACGAAGAAGGCATAAGTAGAACATCAGATGTGTACTGAACACCTGCGTTAGGATGAAGAGAAGCGGATGTGAAGCATTCCTCATCAAACACGACATCGCATGAGATATATATCCAACCCGTAGAGATATCAAGGCACTTGAAACATTTGTGCATGTGACTGTAGCAAAAGAAGCAACAATGAATAGATCGAAATTGTAATTTGTGAGCATTATAGGATCATAAATTCGGCCAACATGCACAACCAAACACAGATATGGAATAGTCAGGGAAGGCTCCCGATAGGCGAGTAATAAGAGTATCATAGGAGAGCAACTTGGTCAGAGTTCTGTTGATAAGATATGTGGTAATGATGAATGCATGATCCCAGTATTTTAGTGGCATAGAGGCGGTAGCGAGCAAGGCTAGACCCATCTCTACGATAGGATGATATTTTCGTTTAGCAACACCTTGCTGGTGCGTGTGTGGACATGAAACAAGATGATACCAACAGAACGAAAAAAGGAATTTAGACGCTGATATTCACCCCCCCCCCCCCCAATCAGACTGTATGGCAAGAATTTTACGCCCTAACTATCGCTCGACAAGAGACTGAAATTCATGAAAAAATTTAAACACCTCAGATTTGTGGCGAAGAAAATAAAGGCATGTGAATTTATTGTAATCATCAAGAAAGCTCATATAGTATTTTTTATTGCCAAACGAATCAACAACCGGTCCCCGCACATTAGAAAAGACAAGTTCTAAAGGTGCAGAAGAACAACTAGTGGATACAGAATAACGGAGTTGATGTGCCTTTGCACGGAGTCAGAAACCACAAACAGATGCGTCATTGTCCATACTAGAAAAGGCAAATTATTATTGCACGCGAAAAGTAATATCTCAAGATGGATGATCTAATCGATTTTGCCATCCATTAACAAAAATTTTGGTGGCACTAAACACAAGTTTTTGAAACTGTGCTGTACATGGTGACAAAGGATAGAGCCCCCCTTACATGCCCCTCGCAGAAGTACCCTCTTCGTGGTGCGATTCTTAATCAGAAAAAAGTAATGGTGAAATTAAATAAATGTGTTATTGTCAAAAGTAAATCGTTGGACACAGATGAGATTTTTGTGAGCTTGAGGGACATGTAATACATTACAAAGGTGCAGATCATGAGAAGAAGTGGGGATAATAGCAGTACAAATGTGATCAATGTTCATACCTGCTCCATTGGCTGCATGTATCTGATCCGTACCAGTATAGCGATCATGCATCGTACTTTTGTCGAGCTCGCTTGTGATATAGTCGGTGGCACCAGTATCAATGTACCAGTTGGCGTCACCACCGGAGCCTGTCGTCGCAGCAGTCGTTGTGCGTTCTCTATAGGAAAGGTGAAAGATTACGTTGGCCAAAGTAACTTACGTGGGCCAACCGACGTAAGTCACTTAACTCGTCGGCCACGGGCTCGCAGCCGACGTAAGTCCTTGGGCCGTCATCATTAACACACTACTAATCGACGCAAGTAAGCAGGCTGGCAAAAGTTGTCTGCTAATTATGTAGGCCCAAACATAGGACGATGTAAGTTACAGTGACCGATGTAAGTAGAGGACTTAACCCTACCCGTGCGGGCCGCGCACACAACCCATTCCATGTTGTGCGCCTCTATCTCCTCCGCACCATGTCACGCGCATATTCACCTCCACGCCGCGACGTCGCCGCCGTGCTGCGCTGCACTGCCCCCGCCGCGTCGCCCCCACCCCAATGCCCGCACCGCGTCGCCCCACAGCGGCGCACGCACCCGAGCCATCGCCCCACTGCGTCGCCCGCACCACGCCGCTGCCCCACCGCACCGCCCTGCCGCCCCAGACACTGCAAGGATTCCGGTTTATCGCAACGAAAAAATTCGTCACAATAGATTGATTTTCATCGCAATAGGTCGCTGTTGCAACGAAAAAGAGCGTGGCGATAGTTTTTACCAATCATCGTAATTATTCCTGCAGTGATAGGTTATTTGCGACGCCTTGGCACCCATGGCGAATAGTATGGTATTGTAACGATTTTACTTCGGTGGCAAATAGGACGCTATTGCAATGTTTTCATGTATTACAACGATGGAGGCTGAGACATCATTTGATGATCGACGACTTACAAATATAAATGAGGATATGACCACATGGGATAGGAATGACATTGATGGAGCAATCGGTGATGCTTCCGCTCTTTCAAATGAAGATGACGATGACGATGACAATGATGATACATATATGAGTGATGGTATTGTACCTCCAATATTGGGGGAGGACAGCGAAGATGATGATTTTTTTATATAGGTATTGTGTGAGCTAGCTGTACGTGAACTATGTAATGCAATGTTTGTGTTCCGTGGCGATAGATCTTAACGCCACCAACCGGTATTTCGTGGCAACATATCCAAATACAGCAATTGTGTTTCGTGGTGATAGATCCTAATGCCACGAACTGGTGAATCGTGGCAAAAGTTCCTAATGCAACGATTGTGTTCTGCGGCTATAGATGCTAACGCCACGAATTATTGAATTGTGGCAACAGATCCTAATGCAATGATCGTGTTCCATGGCAATAGATGCTAATGCCACAAACTAGTGAATCGTGGCAACAGATTCTAATGCAACGATCGGGTTCCGTGGCGATAGATGCTAACGCCACGAACTATTGAATCGTAGCAAAAGATCCTAATGCAATGATCGGGTTCCATGGTTATAGATTCTAATGTCATGAACTAGTGAATCGTGGCAACAGATTCTAATGCAATGACTGGGTTCCGTGGCGATAGATGCTAATGCCATGAACTAGTGAATCGTGGCAACAGATTCGTGGCGATAGATCCTAATGCCATGAACTAGTGAATCGTGGCAACAGATCCTAGTGCAACGATCGTGTTCTGTTGTGATAGATGCTAATGCCACGGACTAGTGAATCGTGGCAACAGATTTGTGGCGATAGATCCTAATGCCACGAACTAGTGAATCGTGGCAATAGATCCTAGTGCAACGATCGTGTTCCGTGGCGATAGATAATAATGCCACGAACTAGTGAATCGTGGCAACAGATTTGTGGCGATAGATTCTAATGCCACGAACTAGTGAATCGTGGCAACAGATCCTAATGCAACGATCGTGTTCTGTGGTGATAGATGTTAATGCCACGAACTAGTGAATCGTGGCAACAGATTCGTGGCGATATATCCTAATGCCACAAACTAGTGAATCGTGGCAACAGATCCTAATGCAACGATCGTGTTCCGTGGCGATAGATGTTAATGCCATGAACTAGTGAATCGTGGCAACAAATTCGTGACGATAGATCCTAATGCCACGAACTAGTGAATCGTGGCAACATATCCTAATGCAACGATCGTGTTTTGTGGCGATAGATGCTAATACCACGAACTAGTGAATCATGGCAAAAGACCAAGCTTACTACAACGATTTAGTATTCGTTGCAGTACAATCGTTGCAACAGGGGGGGAATCCTTGTTGTGAGAGCCAGAGCGCCGCCCACCACGCGCGAGCCCGACCGACTGCCTCCATCGAGCGGCACCGAAGTCAGTGAATCTGCTCCCTTTTTGTCCCTGTTTGTATTGCTGATTTTTTGCAACTGTTAATTGTTAGTTAGTGAGTACTTAGCTAGTTACTGAGCACTTATCTATCAATTATCAATTGTTTAGCAATTAGTTTCTGTTAGTTGCAATTACATTCAAGTGTTTCCCCAATGTTTGTATATTAGTTTCAAATAGTTGCAATTACATTCAATTGTTTAGCAATTAGTTGCAATTACATTCAATATTTGATGACTCATGAAATTTAATTGTTTGATTTCTTAGTTATTTTTATTTACTAATTAGTTGTTTAATTTTTTAATTCTTTTTTAAAATATTTTGATTGATTGAGTGTTTATTTATGATATGTATATAAACGGGCTCCGAACCGTCTCGACCCGGAAGAGCCCATTTATGACCCGTCACGACTGTTTAGTAGTCACTTATGTGTATAGACAGACACAAAGACGAAAACCAACAGAGATGACGGCAAGCTCCCATTCGTGGGCGACAGGATACGACGGAGCATAAAGTACAACGGTTGTCTCGTAAAGCCGTTCGACTGTTAAAGACAGGCCTAGATGGTTATAACTTAGAATGGCTGACCCAGTTTAGTGTCTCTTTCTCGGTCTTTTCTCATTCTCTCTCTCGTCCTTTTCTCTCTCTCGGAAATGACTCAAAAATGAAAAACTAACGTAACATGTACAAATGCGTTACTCGTTTCGAACCGGCACATCTCACGTGCGTTACGCATGTGAGGTGTGTCGGTTCAAAATTGTTGTTTTTTTGGACAATCTGGGAGTGATCGAGGGGGCATGGCTTGTGAGGAGAAGCGGGTCTGGCTCTCAACGAGATTTCGATGCTATAACCCTGTTGTTCTATGTTGCACAATTTACGGATGTGCAGTTGGAGAACGACGGGGTTATGCTACCGAAATTATATTTAATTGTTTCCCCAATGGATGAAACTTCGGAGCCGGCTAGAACTAGCCTCCCTTCGGAGCCGGCTAGCGCTAGCCTTCCATTGGGCTCTGGTGGTGACCAGCCTTCTGGGTCACAGGACGCGGTGGCACCGCAGAGGCGACGGATGAGGAGAACCCATTTTGAGGCTTCTTGTCCGGTTCCTGCTTAGTGGATCACTATCCGTCCTGTCGGAGACAGATAATAAATTATATAATATATTAAATATTATATATTGTCTTCCTTTACTTAATGAGTTAACATATTTTCTAGATGTTGGTACGACTTTTCGTTCATGGAGACCCAGAAACACCACAAGCAGGTTAACGGTGTCCTGGGGGCTATAGTTAAGTTGCACTACCCCGGTGTCATCGAAGGTTTCCCTGCCCTGTCATGGGATGACTACGCTCGTGGCTCTCACGAGGTCCACGGCACCTTTCAGGGAGCTGTGTGGAACGATTTTATGGTAAATTTAACTGTTTAATTTTTTCAACTTGTTGATATTATTAATGTATATCACTTAAATGTTTGTTTGCTTACAGCTGAGATACCAGGTAGAGGAACCAGACATGGAGGAGAACGCGAGATGCGTGTTCCACTATAATGCTTAGAAGCTCACGACGGCGGCGTTGTCGAACGCCCGGATCCAGACCGTCAACACGTACAACAAGCTACACCTCCGGCAGCAACAGGAGGAAAGGGTCCACTTAGGAAGGACTCCAACACGTACTTGAAAGAGGGGCAGTACACAGAGGTAAGTTTTTATTTTTAAATATTTACGATACCTACATATACTAACTGCATTGATGAAATATGAAATATGTGTCGGTTAGTATTTCCTTGTTACAGGGTCGACCCGAGGTGTACTTAGTTGTCTGTCGGCAGTGGGTTAGCGATGCTTTCATCACTAAGTCCATAAAGGCAAGACGGTGCCGCCTGAAGTCTGAGGGCAAACACAACTACGATGGTGACAGCTACCTGCTTTTAGATAAATGCATGGTAAGTATATTTTAAGTTCATTTATATGTTCATAATATTTTTGTCTCACTAACACGACTATACAGGAGCGAGAGACGGTCAGGAGCTGACCCCGACACAAATTTGGAAGAGAGGTCACAAGGGAAGTGACCCTTCTCATCCAGGATAGTGCCGTCAAATTGTGGCCGATCGATTGGTAAGTTTTCCAAATTCATCAATTTCATTATAACTAATACTTTAATTGACACACTAATAAGATTTCTTTGTTTTTTTAGGAAAAGTACGCGTATGTCAGTGGTTTTGATCCGGCAGATCTCCCGACACTACTAAAGTGTTTGCAGAGTTTGAAGTTCGGAGTGGGCGCGCGGAGATTCAAGAAGGTAAAATGTAAAATAACACAGGAGACACGAAGATTTATGTGGTTCGGGCCGCCTGAGCGTAATACCCTACTCCACGGGGTGTGTTGGTGTCGTATTGGATGTATAAACTCAACGTGAGTTGAGAGTGTGTGATCATATCAGAGCAGGTCCGATCTCTCTCCTCTATGTATCGTCGGTCTGTCCTTTTATAGTACAAGGATAGGCCGTTACAAGTTGGCCTGGCCCGATATGTGGCCCCGGCGGTTACTATATTGATACACATTTGGTGTGCTTAATTACCCTTAATGACCGAATTACGGGCTTTGACAGCACCGTTACTAGTAATTAAGGTCGTCCGAACGTGTGTCATTAATATAATATTAATGGCACTTAATTGGGTCTTGAAGTCCTTGATTTCCCTTTGAAGATCCGGAGCCGTTGTGGAGTCTACCGGAGGTTTGAGGCTGAAGATCCAAAGGTTGGACACGTGGCAGCTCCGGAGCATACTGTGGGGAACAGATAGGTCCGGTGTCACCAGACACGTGTCAGTTCTGGAGCTTCCCTCGGTCTGGGGTTAGGTCCGGGGGTGCCGTTATGGTACATAGCCCGGAGCTTCCCCCTTGTGGGCGGTAGCTCCGGTTTGATGGTATACGTGGCGACCCTGGGACTAACCATGTTGCGGAAGCAGATCCGGTTATGTATGACATATGGGCCTCTGAAGGTCTTCAAATCAAGTAGATGACATTTCCTTGAGATCTTTGCAATCTCAAGGGGTATACGGTATCCAGTGTACCGACGGCGTAGGAGGTTGCGAAGATAAACGGCGAAGATTACGATCGGGAAAACGCGTTGATCGACCCCCAAGTCTTGTACGCGAGCGAAGACGGGGAGGCCCATAGACGGTGAGTTGGTCATTTGTTTCATTTCTTCTTCAATATATCTCCTTCTACTTAGTATTTTTCATTCTTTTGCAGGTTTTCCATTTTTGATAGAGTTGTGGACTCGAGGTTGGTGCGACCTCCGAGAGGCGCTTCATCAACACAGGGCTCGTCCATTGGGCCGTCAAGTGGTCATCTCTCGCAGACCCGGTTGGAGCTCATTGTCTTGAAGGAGACGCTGGCGCAGACCCAAGCAGAGCTGGAGAGGTCGAGGGCGGAGCAGGAGAGGGCGAGGGAGGAGCAGGAGAGGTTGAGGGCCTTCCAGGAGGCCACGAGATTGTACATGGCCTAGATGCAAGCAACGATGGCGGTAAGTAATTTCAACTACCGCAGTTTAATTTTATAGCATTTCAGTAACATATATCTTCTAATATTTTGCAATGGCAGGATCTTGCTCAACAGATCGAGATTCCTTCGTTTCCGCTGCCGCAGGTGACCCCGACACAGACGCCCCCAGCACAGGTGCCTCTGGTGCAGATAATAAACTCTTTCTTTAATATTGTCGTATTCATTTGAGTATTTCACATAGGAAGAGGAGGTAGAATATAGGGTGAGAGAGAGAGTGAGATAGAGGTTGAGTAAGAGAGACAGACATAGGTTGAGAGAGAGAGGTGAGATAGAGGTGGAGTAAGAGAGACGTAGATAGGGAGAGATGGAGTGCGAGAGAGAGAGAGAGGGTAAAGTGTGTGTGTGAGAGAGGGTATGCTATAGAGGGAGAGAGAGGAAGAGAGAGAGAAAGTGATGGAGAGGAAGAGTGAGAGAATGAGAGAAAGAGAGGGAGAGGAATAGAGAAATTATGACAGAAAGAGAGAGAGATATAGTGAGGGAGAGGAAGAGAGTGAGAGAATGAGAGAATGAGAGAGAGGGAGAGGAAGAGAGTGTGAGAGAAAGAGATAGAGGGAGAGAGAGATGAAGAGGGTGAGAGAAAGAAAGAGCGGGAGAGGAAGAGAGTGAGAGGATGGAAGATAGAGAGAGAGGAAGAGTGTAAGATGAATTTGTAACATGTCTAACTCTAATATTCTTTTGCAGGGTTCAGCGATGGTGGCACAAACTCCTTTGACACAGCTACTAGCACCCGGAGGAACGCGCAGAGACGAGCTTTCTGGCTTCGGAGGTAGTGGAGGGGCTAGCGTGTAGCCCGATCGGAGTTTGTGTTGTGATTGATGTGTTTCGAATAATTTGTGATTGTTTCTTGCTACTATGTATATATATTTGTGTGTATTTTTGTTCTGTGAGCTCGCTATTGTGCGAGGTAGGCGGTTTCTGTTTTTTTTAAAAAATAAAAACATAACTTATGTCGGCTATGGCAACACCAACGTAAGTTAGTCCAGGTTAACTTACATCGGTCAAATACCGACGTAAGTTAGACCATGGAACTTACGCTGGTCCGACCATAGCCGACATAAGTTAGCCCATGTAACTTATGTCGATCTCACCAAAGCCGACGTAAGTTACCCGGCCCAGCCCGCAGCCCACCCTGGGAAGTTACTTACGTCGGTTGCGGGCCGCCGACGTGAGTTACTAACTTACATCGGCGGTCGATGTAAGTTAACTTAATTACGACCAAAGTGCAACGTCGGCTTATAACCGACGTAATTAAGTAACTTACGTCGGCCTTTGCCTTAATTACGTCAACACTGGACGACGTAATTGATCGGATTTACTTTAGTGATTGTTCAGGGGTGTACTCGGAGTCGTACCAGTACCAGCAGGTAACCATAGTGTGTCCGACCTTGAGACAGACCTAACAGGTCGGACGGTTACATGCATCGGCAGGGCGCCCTCCTGAGCCGCGACCACCTCCACGGGCTTGTAAATCAAGTACGGATATATCTCAGGATAGAATACATCTTGTAAATCAAGTAGGATATATCCTAACTGACTCGCATTACCATAAGTAGCACAGGTAGGATCATAATGTCCCTTTTGTATTTGCATGCGAGTCAGTTTTCTTTCTATACACCGGCCATCAGTGTGTGTGTGTATATATATATATATATATATATATATATATATATATATATATATATATATATATATATATATATATATATATATATATATATGTAACCTTGCTGCCTCAATGAGAGAACAAGCGATTCCAGGAATTTCCACACTTTATACTAAAATTTTTTGTTGAGTAGAACTTCTACTAAATTCTAAAGTGAAAGGGCACTTAGTCTATTGAGTAAGTACTCTGAGTAATACTATTCAGATTCTGAGTTCGATTTTTTATGGAAGCAAATTTTAGGCTGAATTTCACAATATTAAATGCAAGTATTCTACACTTCCTTAGAGGGGAAAGTCAGAACTTTACTTATCCACTTAAAAACTAAATTCTAAAAGTCCGAGTTATGTAATGAAGTTTGGTTATTCCGGTTTAACCGAAAACTGATCAAAGTTTTCGGTTAATCAGGAGTTTGGTTCATTTCTTTCATATGCATTACTCTGGTTTTTATTTTCAAATATCTGAACTTATTTTGAAAGAATCTGAAAAAACTGAACCGATCAGTTTCGCTTACCGAACGCCCAGGCTCACCTTTGAAAGTACCTGAAAAAACTGAATTGGTTTTGGTGACGAACACCCAGGCTGACTTAGGCTTTGAAAGAATCTGAAAAACTGAACCGATTTTCGATTACCGGATGCCCAACCTGACATGGTAGGGTCCTCGTGCTTAGCTTGGCATGCTGCTCGTCGCCGGTTAATTACCTCCGACTGTCCGAGGTGCACCTGCTAGCTGATGGTCGCGCCAGCCACGCTTTCACCGCTTAATTAATATATGTTGTTCAAGTCACCGTAGTAGTTTCAGAAAAATAATTAGCCGGTACTACACAGCATCGCACGAACCCACGGAGACATCACAATTTGAAGACTAAGGGTCTGTTTGGTTGTATGCCTTAGTTGCCTAAGCTTAACTTTAGTCACTTGCCACATTTGTAGCACGCCTAAGCTATCTAATATTAGCTATTGTTTGGTTTGTTAACGTAGTATAAGTTTAGGCGCACCTAAGAAAGTGTGGCATGCTTAGGCGGTCGATTCGAGCGCCTCAATTGAGGCAATTTTTTGTTAGGCAATGGATGCAAAAATTGCCTAACTTTTGTGACACGCCTAACTTTAGTCAACAATGAAGCACCCGCCTAAAACAGTGTGGCATGCCTAACATTATACTTAGGCAACTTAGGCGTAGAACCAAACATGCCCTAAGCACGCCCTGACCAATAAGCACGTTGTTAGAGAGAAAATATACATAGCAAAATGATCTCAGCGGCTAATCACATCGATTTTTAGTCTGCTCAGTAGATAAATGGCAGCATCTGCATCGCTAGACAACGAAATTTTCCCATGAGTTTTGCAGTCTGCAGTGATTCTGTATTCGTTTGTATATGTAATCTATATGCACTGCTCAATATGTACGTTGGGATCGGGGGCACGATTTGCTTCTTCTCAACGCGTAAACCGAATATCTATGGCTTATACGATGGGGCCGGTATCACAGATCGTCACCATCCCTAGAAGGGCAAGAAATCAAGAACGCGTTTGAGTCTTTTAGAAGCCATATTAAGCTGAACAATGCTGCTTCTCACTGCGTAAACTGAATTTGGGTATATGATGGGCCGGTTTCACTGATCGTCACCATCCCCAAAAGGGAAAGAAATCAATAACTCGTCGGTTTTTTAGAAGCCATATTAGGCTCAACAACGTCGCTTTCGACTGCAGACGCAGATGCAGATCACCCATTAGTCGTGTCTTTGCGTGATGGGGCACCGATCCTCGTACGTGTACAGCTTATATTCCTGGTTGGTGCTAATTAAGCTCATATGTGAAACAGGCTACGATAGCACGAAAACAACGCGCGTTTGTTACCGTTCAGGCGTTCACCGCATTTGGCTCTGGCTGACTGGCTCGGCTCAACAACGTCGCTTGCTTGGGCGCGGTGCATTGCCCATGTGTACGTATTAGTTTTGGCACCGGCAATTATAGAGCAAGCTAGCTAGCATGGCCAGCAGTACGTACGCCTCGCCGTCTCTTGTTCACCGGGTTTCAGACTTTCTGTTAAGAAGGAAATACAGTAAACCAACTCGCTGTAGGAGGCCAGCAATGTGAAGCGCCATGGTGCACGTAAGATAGAGGTGGGACTCGGGCCGTGCCCGGGCCAGCCCGGCACGGCCCATTCGTACTTCGGGCCGAAATGGCCCGGGCCCGAAAGCACGTCGGGCCGGCTGCCGAAAATCCAGGTCCAGGCACGGTCAGGGGCCCGACGGGCCGCCTTCGGGCCGGGCCAGGCCCGAGCACGGCCCAGTCCACTGATTTAAGCCTACAAACAATTAAAAATTTTATAAAAATCAAGTTTTTGTAAAATAAATGGACGAAAATGCAAAAATATGTAAAAATACTGAAATAATAGAGAATATTTTTTGAATAATTTAGTGCAAAAACCATCGAATTTGGACCAAATTTGAAGAAATTATACAAGTTTGAACTTTCAAATTTGAATAAAAATGAAAAAACAACTTCAGCCTACCATTGGGCTGGCCCAACAACATTTAAAAATTGATTTGAGGACATTTTTTTATTACATAGCCAAAAAAGCTTCAAAAAATATGAAATTTTTTGTGAAGATTTATAAAGTTGAATTACATGTTCTTAAAAAAATTTAAATTCAAAATAATAATATATTTCAGAGATTAAAAAACAAAGAAAAATGAATTTTGAGTTTTTTATGCAATACATGGACAAAAAATCCAAAAAACTGAAAAAAAAAATACTGGAGTCTAAGGATGTTGTATTTCATGTGTCCTCTGAACTTGAGTTTGAGAAACATAATAAATTGATCAGAACAAAAAAACAAATAAAAAAGGGATTTTGGTAGCTTTGTCATTTTTATATCTTGAATAATACATCGATTTAGTGAGTGAAGTTTTGTGTGAGGCTTCTTAATGATGACACCAACCTCCATAATTTTTTAAAGAATTTTTGAACTTTGTTTGAATGAAAGTGTGTTTGAATTTGAAGATTGCCTCATATGACTATTAGCTTTTGAGTGATAAGAGAGAAAATGTGAATCTTCACATGTTGAAGTACCTCAAAAAAATTATAAAAACCGCATACATGTAGAAATATAGAACATACACATACAAAACAAAATTTGATACAACATATTTATTTTTTTTGGAGATTTACAAAATAGTGAATAATATGTACATATGATTTGTTTTGGTTGTTTATAAAAGTACAAAAAGATATATATATATATATAAGTTTGAAAGTAATTATTCCAAGTGGTAGAGAGTATTTTTTAAGAATATAGAAAAAAGAATCATCGAATTTGGACTTAATTTGTGGAATTATACAAGTTTGAATATTTAAATAGGAATCAAAATAAAAAAGACCTGCAAACTCAAGAACAGCTGTGTCAGGCCGCCGGGCCGCTTCGGGTTGTTGGGCCATTTCGGGTCGTGCCAGCCCGGGCATGACCAACGTCGTCGTGCTCGGCCGTACCGCTCGACGTGCCCAAAACCCAGGCATGGCACGACCCGGTGTTTCGTGTCAGGCCGGCACGGCCCGAACGGCATTCGTGCTGGGTCGGGCCTCAGGCCGCGACGTCGTGCTTCGGGTCGCCCGAATTTGGTCCGACCCAATTCCCAACTCTAACATAAGATAAGGCATAGCACACCAATGGGCGCGTCAAGGGACCATTCACCGGAGCAGGTCTGAATGCAATGCATGGATGATTTTGAGAACTCCTGGCAGCGAAGAATCTAATCATCAAAGCAAACAATAATAACTAGTGAGTTGCTTATCTAGTCATTTGAAATTAGTATATTATTTTAAATCTACACTCCGAGTTATCAGATCTAGATCAAACAGACATACCTTATGAATTTTTTTATTAATATACCTTTTAAAAAATCATTTATAATAAATAACCCACGGATACAAAAATTTGCCAAAATGACCCAGCTTCGTATGTGCCACATATGAAATTCAAATTTCGTATGAGGCACATACGAAATGCTCATCTGCTCGATGCCACGTCATTTGTTGTCTACCACGGTGGAGTTAAGACTTGCCACGGTGGAAGAAATGGGCACGCACGAATTTCGTACGTGCCCCATACGACGTGAACAGTACCGTTGTATGAGGCACGTACGAAATTCGTGCGTGCCCAAACCCTAACCCCAGTTTTGAACCATCTTTTAATGGATTTTAGGCGAAGTTTTTGAAACATTTGTAGACCGATTTGCTAAAACTTCTAAAGTATAAAATAAAGAATACATTGTGAAGTTTTGAATTCAATGAACTTCCTCTATATTTAGTATGTAGAAACTAGAGTAATTGTATGTGTTATTAGGCAATACGATCACGTTTCTGCACATTGGTAAAATATATTCAGTTTTGTTTTTTTGTTTACAAATATTTGTAGTTAGAATCGACATAAATGTTCATAAAGATTATTGTAATGTAAGTTTTGTAGTATAAAAAATAAGTTATGAATATAATTTATGGGAGTTTAATGGGAGTTTCAAATTTTTTAAATTCCTATAGCGATAACAAATGCATAGTTTGCAAAATTATACAATTAATGTATTAATTTATAGAAATGCATATTAATTGAAGGTAATTAATTGTAAGCTCGGCGGTAGTTACATGAAATGAAATTACATAGTTCTGAAAATATGTGCACGTTGTTTGCCACTCTACTACTACGGTACATGAGGCAAAATATAAGTACACATATTTCTGGAAGAAAATATAAAATAGGTAATACAAATGGCGTGTGTACGAGGCACTAAAGATGCGTCGATCTAATCCTAACACGCCTTAGTTGAATTAAACGCCGAGCATAGTTTACCCAAGTTGCTACTGAGTGTAACGGGGGTATTTTCCCTTACGCAAAGCATCCGGACCGGCTTCTTTTGCGCGACGAGCTCTCTCGCGCATGCGTTCTCGCTCAACCTCTCGTGCTTGTGCTGCGATGCGTTCCTCCTCCGTAGCTTTGCGATCATACTCTGCTCTCCATTGTCGAATTTCTTCTTGCCTCTTGCGACGACGCTCCTCCTGTGCAGCTCTATTCCTCCTCTCTTGTTCTATTCTTTCATCTCACTCTCTTTCTTCTTTGAACTTCTAATATGCAAGTCAAGCCATTCTCTCAACCTCCGCGGCGTCTTCTGCGGATTGTTCCTGGTCGATGTAGTTCCTGAAGTCGCAAAGAGGTGGCGACAACTGCACAAATGTTTGCACAAAAGATTAGATTCTATAGCATTTATAAAACAGAAATAATGTTGCATATTACCTGCTTTCTACCACCTGGAAGAAATGGGCACGTCCTGTAAGGAGGATCGTACTCATAGTTGTCACACATCCAAAGTCGGCAACCATACGAGTAACCAGGTCGAAGATCTCTTACAAACCTACAATCAGTGCCACAGAAACACATTGGAGGTTGCAATCCCTCGGGGATTGGAACCTTTTCTCTATTTGTGGGTGGTGAGTTCTCGTCCATGGTAGTGAAGTATATAGAATGATTGTAGCTAGTGCGTGGTGAAGCTGTTACCGGGGTGAGTGTTATATAGACGAGCGGATGATGGTGTATGGACCTAGTCTACGAGAAAATTCATCTTTGACATGTATAAGTGTGAACTGACATTTCACGGGGTTTGACATAGAGCAGTGCAATTTCGTATGTCTCTTGTACGAGATTCGCCTGACATAGAGTACGAGATTCGCCTCACATGGAGCAGTGCAATTTTGTATGTCTCTTGTACGAGATTCGCCTGACATGGAGTACGAGATTCGCCTGACATGGAGCAGTGTAATTTCGTACTTCTCTTGTACGAGATTCGCCTGACATGGAGTATGAGATTCTCCTGACATGGAGGAGAGCAATTTTGTATTTCTCTTATACGAGATTCGTCTTACAAGATTCGTCTTACAAGGTAGAAAGTAGTACGGCGAGTCACAAAGTACGAAGACAACAAAGTAATTTTAACAAAATTTTCATTCGAAACATATTTGTCATACATAGGAACCATACTTCTGATACATATAAAACATACTTCTGATACAATTTGAAACATATTTCGCTAATTCGGTACTACTTGTGATGCGGACATTTGCAAGACATGTTATTGCAAATGTCGTTTTCATCGTTATCATTTGTCTGACTTATAACAGGATAAAGTTCCATTTGTTGAAGTTCCATTTCCGCCAGTTCACCTACCAAATCTTGATTGCAACGTTGTACATGTTTAATATACTCTCGAGTAGCCTTAATAGGTGGTGGATCAACCCAGAATGTATATCCACAGTTGTCATCATCATAGTAAGCCTAAAACAAAAGTATTGTCATGAAAATTGCATATATGAAATATGTTTTAGAAATGATATGTAGTACTTACTCCACCAACACGACAACGGAAGAATCGACGACCGTTGTCGTCTCCTTCGTCCATCATTTGGACAATACAATCCAGGTCACAACGACACTTAGACCACTCTTGTTTGCTGTCATCGTATGGCCGTAGTGGATTAAACGGGCTAAAATCACTCTTACTAAAAAGCGGGAACTCATCTAATGGTGGTTCATACCAAGTTGGACCTCCCATCAAGTAATTTTCAGGCACTGCTCTAAAGTTTCTACATCCTCGTGTAGCACGACTTGTACTTGCCAATGTTTCACCTCCACGCCTACCTCGACCTCTACTCGTCATTGTTGGTGTGATGAACAAAAGGATGCATGAGGAGTCGTATTTATATAGGTCGATCAGTGCAGGGTCGTTCTTCTCTCTTATGAGATTCGCCTGCAATATCGTTCTTTTCATGTACGAGATTCGTCTGCCATGTATCTGTCTGTCGTGGATAAAATTCGTTGAACATGATAAAGTGCATTGTAACGATGAAAGATATAGTGCATAAAGAAACATAACAGAGTTCTTCTATAATATAACACACACATACATGGGTACACATTACTAACGTCTACCACGCTTGTTGTCGAACCTACGCGCTGCATTCACATGAGCCCAATCGTAAGACACGCGCGTAGGAGTTGCCCTCCTCCGTCGCTGCTGCGCAGGCGCCGGTGTCTCAAACTGCTGTGAAGGCTGAGTCAGAATGGGAGCACCATCCAACTGTGATGCAGGAACTATGTCCTGCTGCGGCACATCCACCAGGTAGTCGTCGATCTGGAAAGGTGAAACTGGAGGACTGCTGTGGTGCGCCAGCAAGCCGGAAATCGTAGTATCGTAGTCTGTTGTGCCGTCTCCTGCATTCGCATATAATATATAGTTAGCATGTTCATTGCGCCCAATATGTATTTAAGTAGCATAATTGTTGCACGTCATACCTGCGCCCATGTGTGGCACATGCGTGGACGGGCCAGCCTGGTTCGAAGAAGGAACCCAAGCAGGTATCTGTGCCGACGGGTCTGGAAAATCCCAAGCAGGTACCTGTGTCGATGGCCCTGGAGCCCAAGTAGCAGGTGCCTGTGTGGATGGGCCTGGATCCCAAGCAGCAGGTACCTGTGTAGACGGGCCTGCGACCCAAGCAGGTACCTGCATGGACGGGCCTGCACCCGAAGTAGGTACCTGTGTGGAGGTCCCTGCAGAAGATATATGAACAGAAATATTAGTATCATGCAAATATGTCAAGTTTACTAATAATTACGTACCTGCTGTGCTAGGATGCCTAACGTGACGTGCGGTCGGTACAGTAGTGTCTTGTGCACATGATTGTGCACAAGAAGCCAACTTCAGCCCCTCTTTGGCGTGACTGTATATGTTTTGCAGCATGTGCATCATCTCTGAAGAGGTCATCGATATCCCCTGCCTGAGACGTTGGAGTCCAGCAGAGGACTCCGCAAGAACCTGTTGGAACCGACTCATCTTCACAAGTGCGAAGTGATCGGTCATACAACAATTAATTAGTCATGTTTCATGAAAATAACATAGTAAAACGTTGCAAATGTACTTCAACAAATTCGATCATACCGCCATTGAAGCCGCTTCATCTCTATGACGCGGATACATATCTCTCACCGAGGGTACGTGCGTTTCTCGCTCGGCTGGTGTGTGTGCGAGAACAACTCGCGTCCGAGGAAGATACCACTGTAAGTACTCCTGGTAAACGACCTATGAGAACGGTCGTGTCTCCTGCACAACGTCCTGTAAGGCAGTCGTCCACTGTAGGAGCCACGGATGCATGCGCTGCAACCAAAGACCCGACGCTGAGGTACCCTTACGACAATACCTACAGGACAAATAAGTACATTAATATTTCAAAAATAATATTGTATTGAAGATTCATTAGTCGAATTACTAACGTATGAACTGCAGAAGGCACAATAGAATGTGGAAGCACTGGAAATGTCTGGTGTAGGCCAAACTGACGCAACACTCGGTATGCTGCGTACTCCTCGACGTAGATATCGTACACCAGCGGCTTCCTTGTAAGCCAGTAATCCGAGTCTCTGTAGCACAGATACGCTAGTCCTCTCGGTGCTCGGCGGTCGTGCTCCTCCATAACGTCGGTGTCCAGCGTATGTCCTCATCCGCATCTAACCGATCAAACTCCTTGACGAACCCTTGGTACACTTTGTGTATCTGCTTGTTACTCCACTCACGCTGCATAAAGAACAAAATATGTTAGAACAATATATTATTGTAATCGTGAACAATATGAGTGCACTTAAAATAGTACTGTACCTACCGGCGCACCCAAAAAGTACCCATCGTAGGGCCATCATCCGGTGTCTCACCATACTCATGAAGATCGTATGGTGTCGGGTGCACTTGCAGCCGACCTATCATGAACCGCTCGTATACCCACAGCTGCAGAAGTAGAGGACACCAGCTAGTACTGCATTACCTCGAGCCTTCGTGCAAGCGTCACAAAGTCCTCTGTAAGTGGCCGCCAACACAGCCGAACCCCAACTATACTGTGGCATCTCCTGTGGTGTGGACTCCGCTATCTGTCGAGCAAAAATAATCAAGTGTTTGTCCATGGAGTCACCGTGCGTGTTGGTGAACATGATCGCACCAAACAGCCACAACAAGTACGCCTCCAGGTATCTGGTAACTGTGGCATCATCGGCGTGTGGATGCATAGTATCCACCTACAATTCGAAAACAAAAAAGTTTAAGTTTTTTAACATTTCATGGTCAAATAACAAGGTTCATGTGCATCAAAATAACACTTAAGTAATGTGAAAACATTACCTCGTAGTATATTAACCACTTCTTTGTCGGACCATGGTGCTGCTCATTGTGAAGTGGAGAAACAGGGTCAGCCGCAAGATGTCATGCCACATCCTGAAAGCGCGCATACATCTCTGCGCGCCAAGTAGGTGAGTCCTCTGGAGCGTAAACAGAGACACCTGCGATAGGAAGACCCAACAAGAACGACACGTCCTCTAGTGTGACGGTCATCTCTCCACACGGCAAGTGAAACGTGTGGGTCTCTGGCCTCCAACGATTTGTCAAAGCTGACAGCAGGGCTCTATCGAGGCTGAACTGGTACTTGCGATCAACCCGATCATACGGTCTCTCCTCAAGCAGCCTACATATCGGAAGCAACTCAGCTGCACCCAATCTGTTTCATACCAAGCAATACATTAAAATCTACAGAATGATAAAAACAATTTCAGTTTCGTATTAATAGAAGAATGTACCTGGGAATCCATCTATCGTCTATCTTCCAAAACTTAGCAGAGAGCTGAGGATGAAGCACGGACAAATCCTCACCACGCGATAGTTGGAAAGCTCGGTGAGTTATATCAATCCAAAATTGAAGTAACTCAGGACACTGTTCTTCTTCTGCAGCCATATCTATATATGACACGGATAACATTAGTATGACGGAATATATGAAAAACATATTAAAATGAACGACGTGGACAACATATTGAAATAAGAGACATGCACAACATATTATAACAGAACATATGTCAATATTCGATACAACACACTTAACTTAACGTACACGTACAAATTCATAGTTCATAATAATAAGATATTACATAATGTAGCACATCTGAATATAACGATGCACATCAAATAGCATTGCCATCCCTAAACATAGATGTGCGGCGTGCACAAGGACGCCGACCATCCTTAGGATTCCCAGAAGGTCCAACTTCAGCCATATTTGCCTCATCGTTTGAAATGCAATTCTTGTAAGTATGTCCAGTTTGGTTGCACTTGCTGCATGTTACTTGAAATCAACTAATTTCGGACTCATCCATATCATTTTTGATACGACGAGTCTTGCGACGACCTCTTTTTTGTTTCAACCGCATGGTGTTCGGTCCTCACAAAGCGTCTGGTCCTGGATCTGTGGTAAACGTGTCTTCCGTAGCAAACCCATATATCTCTGCATTCCAAGTACTCACAAGAACCTCTTTCTGGAAGTAGTAGGAGACGTAATTGATTGGTGTTAACTTGGTATATGAGCAAGCTACAATAACATGAGAACAAGGCCTATGAAAGAGTTGTGGCTTCATACATGTGCACGTGCAATCATCCTGACGAAGAATGCACTGCTGAACAACTCTATCACAGTTAGCACCATGACGATTCTTGTCCCTACACAGAATTTCAAACCTGTGCTCCGCAGTTCCCATAGGTCACACACGATGAAATGCGGCCTTTTGGATCTTCTTCTTCATGAACTTGCACATGTAGGGTGAATAAGCCAAATTCACATCATCCTTACTGAAATTGCAGTAGTGTAGCGCTCACGAAAGTACTTGCATGTCCCATATAAAATGCCCTCGACAATAGCAACCAAAGATAACCCTCTTAAACCACGTATCGCCCAGTTGTATATCTGTATTAAGTACCACTACATTAGCATGTGTAAAATATAGAAGACTAAATAAAAATTAATAGAAGTAATGTAACAGAAGAACCTCACCTCAGCTAAATTAGTTGTCATGATATCATACCTAGCACCATTAGTGTCGTATAATAAAGACCACTTCTCTTTCGGTTCGCGCCGAATCCAACTAGAGAAGCTTCGGCTGGATGAACCTACAGTTGGAACAGATACTTCATTAGGATTGGCTCTGCTTGAGGACGTCTCTGCTTGTGTCGTAGTCAATTCGTCTAGACGTTGCCATAGAGCAATAAACTTTCTCTCTTGATTCTGACTACACAACATCTTGAACAAATTCATAAGTTATTTGTTCTTGAAGTGACTGAAAAAGTTGGCGCCCAAATGTCTCATGCAATATCTTGATTGAGTGTCTGTCCAATAAGGTTGTTGCCCACGCTCGAAGGAACCATATTTCAAATCAGATATTGCTTTAAGCAGACTAGCATGATGATCGTGTATCAAACAAACATCAGGTCGTTCTTGCACTACAGCCATTTTTACCCGACTAAGAAACCAATACCAGCTATCAGTGTTCTCGCTTTCGACAAAAGCAAAAGCTACAGGCAACACATGTTAGTTCCCATCAACTGCAATAGCTGTTACAATTTGACCTTTGTACTTTTCAGTTAAAAAAGTACCATCAATGCAGAGAATAGGCCTACAATGTCTGAATGCAGCAGTACATTGACCTAATGCAAAAAATGCACGATGGAGAAACAACTTCCCCAGCATATCTCTGTTCCGCACATCCATAATGTCATAATAAGTACCAACATTCGTCTCCTGGATGGTCTGCAATAACTTCGGAAGATTTTCATAAGAAGCTTCAAATGAACCAAATATTTGCTCAATCACCTTCTATTTTGCCTTCCACGCTTTGAAGTAATTTATAGTGTACTTGAACTCCTCCTCAATAGTGTTTATTATTGATTTCGGCTCAAACCGAATGTTGTCCACAATGCGGGAGTACACGTAATTCGCAATAAACTGCGATGTAAGAGCACTATTGCACTTCTCCAATTCATGCAACTCGCATGTGTGATCAATCATTTTAGATACTCTCCATAATTTCGTCCACTTCTCTTCGATACCATGGACCCGAAAAGGACAACTTGAGAACACACATTTAACATCATAATATTTTCTACTTGACTTATAAACTGTAAAGGATTTTTGCACAGCCAGAGACCAATATTTAACGGCATCCTTCAAACTATCTTTGTCTTTAAAGATATCTCCTTGTGTTAACTAATTCTCGTGGTATTCTGATAAGCCACAATACTTTTTTGTAGCTGATAAATTACTCGGGATTGGATTGTTCCACTCTTTCAGAACAATAGTATCATTCTCATTCTCATCATCAGAAGAGTCAACTTCTGGAACATTTTCGTGTTCCATATCTTCGATCCTTATTTGTTCAACTATATTCTCAATGTGTTGTCCTTCATCTGTCACACCATGTGCTTCTACATGTACCGAGTTCTCTCCAGCTTCTTCTACTCCCACATCATCTTCCACACTATTTGCTTCATCAGCTTCCGCTACAATCTATACTTCTTTCATTTCCGCTTGTGCAAGAAGCACTAGAGGCCAACCCCGCTCCACAACTAAATCTACATATTTCCTCCAATTCTGTGTTTTCTTAACAATAATCAAATCCCAATAAATTCCATTTCTTGCCCGATTAATCATTCCTTTCAATGTCAACTGATGTTGTTGTGAATCAAGGTTAAATTTTTTCATCAACCAGTTTACGACACCACTAAATGTACTCTCATTTGCTCTTGTTATCCCTCCATCACACGACGCGAAACCAGACAAATTAATCCCAGTAGGGTCATAAACTATTGTGCCTTCTCCATAAAATATCTGAAATACTAACTTCTCTGACATTCCTATTAGAATTTATACACACAAATAAAATTAATCGTATGTTCAGAATGCCTACTCACAGTCTTATCATCTAAAAATAAATAGAAACTTAAACATCTATCACATGCTATTACTTCTAAAGTAAACAACATTGACTAAAAATAACATACAAATATGAACCTAAAAACTAGAACTATTAGAACCTAATAACATACAAATACCTAAAATAACTATCAAAATACATATAGATAAAGAACACATAACTAAATATAGACAAATACCTAAAATATGTATAGAGAAATAACACATAACTATCACTTCACATTTAATTACATGTTATTACTTTTAAAATAAACAACATTGACTAAAATTAACATATAAATCCAAACCTAAAAACTAGAACTACTAGAACCTAATAACATACAAATACTTAAAATAACTATCAAAATATGTATAAAGAAGTAACACATAACTAAATGTAGACAAATACCTAAAATACATATAGAGAAATAACACATAACTATCACTATCTAAAATAACTAAAGAGGCATCACTAACTAAAATACCTAAAAAGGAATCATTAACTAAAATACCTAACATAAATATCAAAACCTAATAACACAATACCACTAAAGAGGAACACAAAATACAAAGAATGGATAATACCGAAGACCGGAGAGCCGGCCGAGCGTTGGCCGAGCGGGAGACGGCGAGGAAGGCGGCGGAAAGGAGGTCGAGCGACGAGAAGGAGCGGCGGCGTGGTTGAGCAGCGGTGGCAAGGTTGAGCGGCGGCGGCGTCACTGGTGTGGCGAGAAGGAAGCGGCCTCGCATTCTTATAGCGGGACGAAACTCGTCCGTGCCACATACGACACTTCGGGCGGGCCCCACGTGCGGGCGAATTTCGTATGCGGCGCATACGAAATGCGAATGTCGTATGCGGCGCATACGAGATTCGCTCTCCTCGGGAACAAAACTGACGCATCGGGAACGCGTGGCGGGCCACGTCAGCTTCGTATGTGCCTCATACGAAATGTGTGGCCCACGTGGCATTTCGTATGAGGCACATACGAAGCTGGGTCATTTTGGCCAATTTTCGAATCTGTGGGTTATTTATTATAAATGATTTTTTAAAAGATATATTATTAAAAAATTTCCATACCTTATACCTTTTTTCTCTAGTCAATACGTGATTATTTTTCTATTGTCAATGCATTAATCCTAAAAAACAAAAACAAAACAAATGATAACTAAGGGTACAAATAATTAACGTAAGTAGATAATATTTTTGTCGATTGAAAATTAAAATCTCTGTAAAAATTAACGTACGATCTTTATGGATTTACTATCGTGGTAGATATGGTAAATACCGTAGTATACAGCGTAGTGCTCGCGTGATAGCAAATTATGTCATGAAAAATATACTTGTAATTATATAATATATATGGATATTATATATTACACCCGTCATTACAAAAATATAACAGTAGTGGAATCGGAATTCAACTATAGAGGTGGCCAAATGGACCGCGCTAAACGGGCCAGCCCGAAGCACGACCGAAATGGCCTGGCACGAGCACGGCCCGACCCGAAAAATTCGGGCCCGGGCCGGCCCGAAGCGCGACACGGGCCATGCTTGGGCCTTGATATCTGGCCTGTCGGGCTTGCCAGCATGGCCGGCCCACGGGCTAGCCCGGCTCGGCATGGTCCGTTTAGGCCCGAAAGATGATTTTTGACTGTTTTATTATATTTTTTTAAAATAAAACAGGTCACAGGCTGGACCGCACCGGCACGGCCCATTTAGGCCCGGCACGGTCCGGCACGCTTAAAATGGATTCGGGCCGTGCCCGGGCCTGGACCCCCGGCCTGTGGGCCGACCCAACACGACACGATTTTTTTTCGGGCCGTGCCGGGCCGAGGCTTTTAAAGCCCCAACCCGGCCGGGCTCGGGCCGGGCCGGCCCGACACGACCCCGTTGGCCACCTATAAGAATATAATAGATAGAATGACCGAAAATAGATTTCCCTTCCTCTAGTACAACCCACGTAGGCTTAGGCCCATACCTAATCCTCCATATCGAGACAAAACTTCGATAACTTTGGCATTATCAACACCGTTGTTAACAAACGTCTGGCCTATTGTGGGACAGGCTTCGGGCCGTGCAGGCAGAATGGGAGCGCGACCCATATAGTTTCGGAACTAATTGTTGTTGCTGCTTGTAACGCATGGGCCTTCGAATGGGACCAACCGAAACAACAATGGAGGTTCACAGGAAATTTGGGCAAGAAAAGGATTCAAAACGTTTCGCCACCCATACGCTCCTCACCGAACCGAACTCGCTCGCAACGTCGCCTGAACTTTGACCGTTCACCACAGCACACCACTGGCCTTCTCTTCTGCCGCTCGCTAAAGACCTTCTTCACCACCCGGCAGGGCAACGTCAATTTCCAAATCCCAAAACTTCCACCATTCCAGTTCCAAACCTCTCAGATTCCCCACGCGTCGCGCTCCCGAAATAGGAATGGCGAAAAAACCCACGGTGCGGGTGGCATCCGTCGAGTGCGGATGCGGGTGGACTTTTGTACCCGTGGGTCTGACCCGCACCCGACTTGACGTATTACAGATAGAGGTGCGGGTTTCATTTTTCACCCGCGGGTACCCATCCGGCGCCCGAAAATGTACAGTCCACTTCGATTCAGCTGACTTACACACTTTTCACTTCTGCAGCCCGACTCAATAAGTCACCTTATTAACACCATCGACGCAGCAGAGCAGAACCCTAGCCCCCCCCCCCCCCCTCCCGCGAGCCGCGTAGGTCGTGAGTCGCCAACTTCCTCTCCCGATCCGCCGCCGCCTGCCGTCCGGGCCAACATCCCGCCCCCGCTGCCACCCGAGACTCATTCGCCAGTTCGACACCCTCCACACCCGCCTCTGCTGTGGCGCTGTTAGTCGACTCCCTGCTTGGTGCTTACGCTGCTCTTGAGTGTCGATCTGCTCACTCCAGCATCCGGCCCCGCCGCTCTGAGGCCTCCGCTGCCGCTTCCTGCCGCCCTGTCGTCGCTTAGCGTCGACCTCTGCTATAGTGCTGCTGTAGTTTTTTCTAGTTTCTGTAGACGGCGAACACGATATAATGCAGGTGTAGTTTCTGCAAGTTCTTGAAGGAATGAAGTCTCGTACTTCGTCAAACAGAATGCCCTCTGGTTGGACTGCTCTTTTTCTGATTGTAGTCTGGAAGGAATGACGAATTGCACGTTTTTTGCTTCAAGGAATGAAGTTCTTTTAACTTGTATTTGTGTTAAATTTGTAGAATATGTGATGAACCGCAACCTGTTATGGACTTTTTTTGTGATGAACATTTGTTATGGACTCTTCATGTCTATTCATGTCATATTTATAAAAAAATGTGGACAGTTTCTGATCTGTCAAGAATTGAAGAGATGTTTCAATCTTTTGCAAATCCGCCAAATACCCAAAACTCATCTGAAACCTGACGGGTGTGAATATGGGTGTCAATTTTAAATTTTCACCTGTAAATGCAGATTCAGGTTTGAAAATTCACCCACGGACTTTTTCATTTCGGGTGAGTTTTTACTCCACCCAATCCGAACCTGACGCGTTGGCATCCCGAAATCGCCCGCCACCAAACCCAAACCGGCTCAAGGGCCGACCTGACCTGCTGCTCGCTCGCGCCAGACAAGCGCGCGCCGCTCGGCCGCCATGGCGCCGCGTCCCCGCCCGCCGCCGCCGACGGACCGAACCCTAGCGCTCTCCGACGCGCTGCTCCTCGGCGTCCTGCCTGCCTCCCGGAGCCTCATCCTACTGGGCCTTAGTCGCGCACCGCCTCCCGTACCGCTTCCCTGACCTCGCCAACCTCGACCTCTTCCCTCCTCCATCGCCGCGTGCTATGGTTCTCGAGTGGTCGTGATGTGAAGAGCTCGGTCTTGCTGGTGCGTCTGACCTTGGCTGCTTGTTTTGTTATATGCTGACCTGGCACCTGAGCTGCTCTCAACTGGAAATCAGCTGCTGCAGAGTGGGGACCACCTGTCGACGAAGGGCGTCACATAACCTGGCCCACTAATTTCGAAGGCCAGGCCCATGAAGCTTTTAAGGGAAAGGCCGGACTGTGCCCGCACCCATTCACAGTCTGGGACAATGCCATCCTCCTCCTGTCGCCCGCAAGGCACAACAAGAACAAAGTAGACGCGCGCGCGCTCCGCAACTAACCGCAACTAACCGCCCGGAAGGGAGCGGAGCAAGAGCAAGAAGCAAAGAAGATGGCCGCCGTCGGCGACGGCATCTCCACCTGCGGAAGCACCAACGTGCGCCGTGCCGATCACCATCTCCCGATCCCGCTCCCGCTCCCCTGCATCGGCGAGCCCACCGCAGCGTCACGCGTCTCGCCAGGCTCCTCCCCGACCCGCTCCGAGGCCTCTGGGGGCGCCGCGTTCTACGCAGCCGATGCCGAGACGGAGCCCGAGGTCTCGGCTGGGAGGAGCACGCAGATGCTGCTCGCGATGGCCGCCATGGGCGGGCGCGGCGGGCAGTACGGCCGCCGCCCGGCCTCGTCCTACGGCAGCTGCGCCGCCTGGAGCGCCGGGTCGCTCACCAAACACCGCCCCGCCTCGCCATCCCCGATCTGCAGTCCGGTGAGCAGCCACGGCGGCGACGAGCCCGAGGCCCACGGCGGCGGCGACGAATCCTCTTTCGCCACGCCTAGGCTGGTCAGTTCCCGCGTTCTTGATACCCTTTATCGTTGTTCCGGACAGGTTCTTGCTCGAGACGGGGGTGACTCCGATGGTTCGCCCTCCTTGATTTATTCAGGCTTAGTTTTCAGTTGTTGAATGCTGTTGGAAAACTTGGAATACGCGGATACTTTGTATCTACTTTTTTTCTGGGGTAGATGTTTATTGGATAGAGGTATTCCGCGTCTTTTATGGCTTCTCGGAAAATTTGCTCTGATTACTATCACTATTTGTGTTCTGACAAACACTTCAGAGATTAAAACTACTGGAGTGGTAGAATTGTTTGGAAATTCCTAGGCTAGCAAACTGACAAGCATCCAAGCTTGCACCTATGACCATTGGGGCTTGCCATCACATTTTTGTTTGCCGATTCTGGGAAAGGCGAAGATTCAGAGCCGCATTTATTTGTTAATTCTGCATGATCTCAACAAATTGGATCTTTTAGTGTCCGATTCTGTTCAGTTGGTATACACAGCCTCTTGTTTTGTACACCCTCCGTACCCAAATCCCCAAAAGTTTGAATTAAAAGGTGACAAACTTTCGGAGACGGAGTGATTATGAACTTTGTTACTTTGCTCTCTCAATTTGATCTTCAGGAGCTCAGTACGAATCAGGAACTAACCCAATTTTCCTATTGCAGGAAGAAGAACATGGGAGGTTACCAACCAGAACAGATTTCATGAAGCCTTCTGCTACACCACGAAACATCAGGCTACAAACACCCAGACATCCGTCTCTGCCAAGAAGAGGTGGCCCTTTTTGCCTGTCTCCTCCTTTCATAGATCAGCCACACATTTTTCTTGCAATACATGTTTAATAAGCGGATCACAAATATGCAGCTGAGGGGGCCAATCAATTGCCTTCAAGATTCATTCACAGGGCCACACCAGCTAGATTGATGCGCCGAGCTCGCTCGTCACATAATTACCGCCAACGTGTGGGTGCAACGAATGCTATTAATGAATGGAGATTGCCAAAAGTCAGTGAAGAGGAGGATGAGGAAGGTGATCAGAAGGACTGGCAGGCTGATACTGTGTCATCTCGTATATCCTCAGGTATTGGCTTGGATCTCATGTGGTTGCTTAGATCTTAATCACAGTATGGACTTTGAGACAAACATGTATTTTTTGCAGCTCGTGATTGGAACTTTGAGTCTGGTGCTGCCTTTGAGGGTAGCAATCACGGTGGTGGTGCATTTGACCATTCAGATGGTGAGTACCGTCCAGTTGCAGGGCAAAGTATGGAGAGACGGTTCTCAAGCTCTTTGCTAAAACCCAAAGGCAACTTTGTCCATGCCAAGTTGGTTGCCTGGAAGGATGCACAGGTTGCAAAGCTCATAGAAAAGTAATCCCCTTATATCATCTTTCATGACATCCAAACTTGATAGTACTTGTTAGCAATTATTTTTAATTGCCCAAAGAAAGAATCATAGGGTTATTGTGTTTATACCCCTAGTTGCAATTGCAATTGTCATTTTACCCTCGAAAATTTACTGTTGGTATGATCACATCTTATTCTCAAATGACTTGTTACATGATAACATGTAGCAAAATGACACTTCAGCCTGAAATTGTTTTGAAGTAACAAGCTTTGAACATGAATTGTCACTCGTTGGATAACCATTTTTGTTTGTTCATTAGTAGTTCTTTCATCTTATGTAGCCGTAGCTCTAATGTTTCTTAAACCAATTATAGGTTGAAAAAGAAAGAAGCTGATATAGATGATTGGCAGAAGAATAAGGTCGCAAAGGCCAGGCAAAAAATGAGAGGAACTGAGGTACGCTTTGTAACAGCAGTTCATTTTGAGATGGATAGAATTGTTTCTTAATTTCATTCCTTTTCTTGTGCCTCAATTGAAAACCAGATGAAATTGGAGAAGAAGAGAGCGGAAGCAGGAGCAAAGATGCAAAAGAAGATACAACATGCACAAAGGAAAGCTGATAAGAAGAAAGTGAAGGAGCAGGCAGTCATTGCGAATCAGATAGCTGGTGTTGAGAGCGCACTTAAGAAGATGTCAAGAACAGGAAAGCTCCCCTGGTCACTGGCTTTCCTGTGATCCAGCTCTTCATTTCTATTACTACTTAGGGAAGCTGATTTGCCAAACCTGGAAAGCTGTTTGGTGATGCCAGCATGGCAAGAGTGAAATCGGCTGCTAGATTCTTGAGATCAGTATATAACGGATTTGTAAAGAGGGTGTACTGCTGTTTGGCCATTCTTGACCATAGAAGTTTTAGGCCATATGACCTTAGCATGTGAGCACTGTTTTCGAACATGAGTTGTCCGCTCACTGTTCTGAGAATTAACATGGTTTCTGTTTCACTGGAATTTATGACAACTTTGCTGTGTTAGCGTGCGTTAATGCTTCGTCCTTATAAGTATGATCTGATGAACACTGTTTGCTCATATTTACTTATGTGATTTTGTTTTCCTTTTACAAAAGTCAGCTAATACGGCTTCAAAAAAAAAGTCCAGATAATACTGAATTTCAAGTATACTCGACACGTATCTGTAATAGAAACCAGAAAATTGGAGCTCTGATGCGTCCATGCGTTGAATGAGTGAAACGGCTAGCTCCGAAATAAAATAATGAAAGATATGCAACATGCATGGCGTCACTAAAAAATATGTAGAACAGAGCTGCAACGTTGAGAATTTAGGGTGCTGAGATGGCGAGGCTGCAAACGCTGCATTGTAGTGCACACCACGTAGAAAGGCATAGCCGATTCCGGGTGCTGGGAAACGATGCACGAGCCCAGCAGATCGATGCTTCTGCTGTAGCTCGGGGTCAGGAAGATGACGTACACATAATGTAACACCACATCATCATCACCAACAGGTGCTAAACAAATACAGCTAAGATTTATGCAATGTGTCCGTTGCATATTTTTATGGAAGAGACATGAACTCAAAGTATGACCAAGGTTGCGAAGGGAATAGGAAAAAACTGGCAATGCAAGCATTCATTTAGTTTACTAATCGACGAGAATCAATTCATTCCAAGGACAGGACAGCAGATCTTCCAGCAATTTATCACCTTCGAACAGACTGACCCATCTCTATATAAAACAAAGAAATAAAACATAAATCAGAAGAGTGGACATTGCATCAGATATCATTCTTCAATTATAAGTGTGAAGCATACAGTGTTGCATGTCCGCCCCAAGTAAAAAAAGGACTTTACATGTCTGACTCTAATGCATAAAATCTATGACTACCCGGTTGTTGCTGCAAAAGTGTGCATCATTCCCACAATATCCAAGCACCCACCTTAAGGCATCGCGTAAAGGTTTCACGTATCATCATTTTCATCTGAGAAAAGAAGAATGATCATATGGTAAACTACAACGGAAGCCAGATTAAAATCTTCTCTGTTGAATAATATTCCAAGCAAGCATGCAGCTGTCTGATGACGGCATGACGCAAACATCGCCTCAACTAGAAATACAAAAAAAAAATACATAACCAACAATTTGGCATGTTAATGTGCTCATTCTCGATGATTGCATGAAGCAAAACAGCAAGCTTGGATCTTTCAAGAACTATCAAAGTCATGTTCCTGCAGAAACCAAATGCCTTTACTTAATTGACCTCAATTCACGAAGAGAATATTTCTGAACTAAGTGAATCTGAGGAATTTACTACGGAATCTGCTATAGTCTTATTCCTACACACAGAAGAATTGAAAATATCCCTATGAAAAGAAAGAGACAAGAAAGCTCATCATGCACAAAGTTTTAATGTGTGTGTGTGTGGTGGTGGTGGTGGTGGGGTGGGCATCAACTAATAAATGGTTGTGCCGAAGAGCTGCTGTACATGGCCACAAGTAGTGTCCAATACTATAATGTCGCAAATGAGATTAATTTTTCCACTCGAATTAGTACAAATATAGCCATAAATATAAAGATGAATTTCCTTCAAACGTTGCAGGGTGAGGAAGAGGTGTATTTAATGTAAACGGCTTCATCACCTATATTTATTTTCCTTTCAGCTCAGATAGGAAAAAGTTTGCATAAACGTTGCAGGGTGAGGAAGAGGTGTATTTAATGTAAACGGCTTCATCACCTATATTTATTTTCCTTTCAGCTCAGATAGGAAAAAGTCTGCATACCCCCCCCCCCCCCCCCCAAGTATGTTTAAAGACTACTTAACCCTCTCAAGTTCTATACGGGGTATTAAACACCCTATTCTACAAAAACCAGTTAATTTACCCCCTTAGGTGGTATTACGTAGTGGTTTTGCCATATCAGCTGCTGATGGGCAGGACGACATTTTGCAATAAAGATGAATCTACCCAAAAACGAGCACGCCAGTTTCTTCAAACACAGATGAATCTACTAAAAATGAGCACGCCAGTTTCTTCAGACACGCGGTAACGATGAATCTACCCACAAACGAAGGCAAGCACACCGACAGAAGGTCGTCACACAAATGGAAACACGGTCAAAGAGCACAGTCTTACTATGTTAAAGCCCGGGATAGGTTCTACAGAGGATACCCTGAGAGAGAGCGATGCAGCTCCGGGAAGTCGTGCTGAGCCGGGACGTCAGCCTCGCCGCCGCCACCGCGCTGTGCAGCGGCAGCAGCGACAGTCCAGCGCAGCACCCCAGCTCCACCGGCATCCTGCACACCACCGCCGTCAGAAAAATGATGGAATGAAACTCATCACAGACACAGCAGTATGACCACGACGGCACCGACCAACACCAACGGAACGCTGAAGTGACGGACGATACCTGGAGATGAGCGGGGCGGTGCGGGAGGCGGCGGGGGCGGACCGAGCTGCCGCTGAGCGGCTGGCGGCGGAGGCCATGCGGGCGGCTGCGCGGAAGCAGGTCGAGGCCATTTCGCCGCGGGTTGGTGGTACGGACGATGGAGATGTGGGAGGATGGACTAGGAGAGCGGAGGAGAAGCTAGGTTTCTGCGTCGGCGGCGGCGGCGGGGCGCCACGAGTTTGGTGGGCTTCCCATTCCTTGGAGGAGGGGTGGAGATGCTGGGCCCCATACGTTATGAAGGCCCGTGTACGATATATGTGGGCCAAAGTTTTCTCGCTTGGGTCCAGATCACTTAGAACGGGCCTCATTCACTTACCGTTATGGTCACGGGCTTAAACATCAGCCAACACAGAATCGGCCCAGAAACATAGCTTGGCATATGACACTGGGTCCCATATATATCAGAGGCCATCAAATTCGCCCGACTCATGCCGTCATGCTTTGTTCCCCTTCCCTTCCGTTTCTCTGCCCCCAGCTGCGGATAAGGCTTGCGTACTTCTGCTGATGTATCACATTCTCATTTGTTGTGAAGATATGGTAGTTCATATAAGCATTAATAAAAAGACCAATAAAATTATAACACATCAGCGGGAGTACGCATGGGAGTACCGAACGGGAGTATGGAAGCCGTGTCCCCCAGCTGCCGCTCCGCTAGACAAATTATAACCTCAGCCATCCGATCAAGTAGGTGCATAAGCGGATTCTCCACTGATACCGATCACAACGTTAAAGCACAATGTGGTATTCCGCATCCACATCAACAGTGAAGAAACACGCGCAGTCAGTTCGAGACATTACTCACCAAACGGCAACTAAAGAGCCAGCTGGACAACCGATGTGCCAGTCATGTGCAAGAGATTCCAAATCCGCAGTTCGGACGCGCGTTCTCGATCATTCGCTAACGCGATAAGGTAAAAAACCATTTGTGGGGTTGTTAAACAGCCGCCTGGAGCGGCAGGGACAAGATGTCTGAATAATCCAAAGGGCAGGACTGTAGGACAGGACACCTAATCTTGGCAGATTAGTGGCCACAAGCCACTGGCCGTGGCCCAAAAGTGCTAACCACTGCATTACAAAAAGTGTGTTTCTCGCAAGATGCAAAGTGGCTGTTGTCATAGAGTAGTATGAAAATGCGGAAGATTCTCAGAGTTTTTGTTGTGGTTGTAAATTATAGGATAGCCTTTTCTAAAAAGTATATTATAGGATGACTTGTGCATGACAACAGCATAAACCTTAATACTCACTTCATTTCAAAATAATTGTTGAACTAACTGGTGATAAATATTTAGAAATTGAGAGAGTACTTGGCTAGGCTTCGACTTGCAATAGAATTAAAGGGATGCCAGTTTACATATCAGGGGGTGAGGGCGGCATAGTTAGCTCGGTTTATTGAGTTAGAAATTCAAAGATAAGTTAAAAAAACATGAGGATAGCTGTGTATCTTTGTATTAGAAAGAAGATGTTTATATAATGAAGTTGTCGCAACGAATTGCAGAACTACATATTGTTGTTGTAATGTTCAATTGCTGTACCTGATGCAGACAGCATAGGTTTTCAATTCTTTCAGTCGCCGACTTCGAAACGGGGAGCGCTCATTTGAATCATGTCACAGTCATCAGTCTAACAATCTAGAGAGGCCGGCAACGCTGATTGGATAGGCAGGCTGGGAAAGTGCACTGATGACGACGACCGACGCCTAGTTCTCGCTAAGTGACCAATGATTAGTACTTTTACTAGCCGGTGGAATACAGAACGACCCTGATGCATTCGAGGCATACACTCGTTCAAAATGCTAATTGTACGCAGGGAATATCGATCGAGAAAGCATATACTTGTGGTCATACCCTCATATATCTAACTATTGGCTAATTTTAGTTGACAACACACCATAATACTTGCGAGAACAGTTCCCAAATTCAAGATAAAAAATGCAAGGTCGTTGAAGAAACATTGAGATGTATTCCTTCCGCCCTGAAAGTTTGTTGCTTTGTAGTTTATTTTTTAACTACAAAACGACAAACTTTTTTGATACATAAGGTCATTCAAATAATAGTCCATCGAACACATCCCGCCTTTCAGAAGCAGCACTAACCATGTCCTCTAATCAGCTTCTTCGTCACTGTCCTTGGTGTATCCTAATCACATAATTTTTGCCTAAAAAACCACACTAAGGCTCCTTTGGCAGAGCTTCACGATGCTAATTCTCAGGCAGAATCAGTAGAGCTGTGTCAAACACTATTTTTTAGAAGAAGTGATTCTTAGGTGGTTCTAAGAAGTGATTCTCTGAATTGAACTAAGAGGTTGAGAGCTGAAAAAAGTAGCTTCCCCTGATTATGTGAAGTGATTCTCAATCCTGATTCTAAGAGTTCATTCTAGAAAATCATTGAGAATCACTTTCAGCCACATAATCACTTCATCAAAAAATCAGAAGTGAATTCAGAGAATCAGAAGCTGAGAGCTGTACCAAAGGGGGCCTAACAGGGAGCATTTGAACAAAGCATATATTGTGGTCTTCTCGGTCGGGCTAGATCCAATCATGGATTAATCTAGAACTCTAAATCGAATTAAAATGTTTGTGGTGATTATCCACACCGTCCAGAATACTCTAATCCACAAGTTGAGGCCGCCCATTAATTAAGAAACTCAGCACGACGCCTCTTGTTGTGTATAAAGAGGCCTAAGCCGAGTGAACTTCCTGCACCAATCAACTGTAAGCACTCTTGAGCTCGACACAGTTTTCAGTGTAGCTCAGATAATATTCAGTGAGAACTAGCAGGATGGTGAAGCTCGCGTTCGGAACCGTCGGCGACTCCTTCAGCACCACCTCCATCAAGGCCTACGTCGCCGAGTTCATCGCCACGCTCCTCTTCGTGTTCGCTGGTGTCGGTTCCGCCATCGCCTATGGTGAGTAAAGTTCCTGCGATCTTGACCCGTGAACATTTAACATGTGTGTCTCAGTGCATGCTGATAAGAACTGATACGTGCAGGGACACTGAGCAATGACGCTGCCCTCGACGCGGCCGGACTCGTCGCGATCGCGATCGCCCACGCCCTGGCGCTCTTCGTTGGCGTGTCCATCGCCGCCAACATCTCCGGCGGTCACCTCAACCCTGCTGTGACCTTCGGCCTCGCCGTCGGCGGCCACATCACCATCCTCACGGGGATCTTCTACTGGGTAGCTCAGCTGCTCGGCGCCTCCGTCGCCTGCTTCCTCCTCAAGTTCGTCACCCACGGCAAGGCCATCCCGACCCACGGCGTCGCCGGCATCAGCGAGCTCGAGGGCGTGGTGTTCGAGATCATCATCACCTTCGCGCTCGTGTATACGGTGTACGCCACCGCCGCGGACCCCAAGAAGGGCTCGCTCGGCACCATCGCGCCCATCGCCATCGGCTTCATCGTCGGTGCCAACATCCTCGCCGCCGGCCCCTTCAGCGGCGGCTCCATGAACCCCGCCCGCTCCTTCGGCCCCGCTGTTGCCGCTGGCAACTTCGCCGGCAACTGGGTCTACTGGGTCGGCCCACTCATCGGCGGTGGCCTCGCTGGGTTTATCTACGGTGACGTATTCATCGGCTCCTACCAGCCCGTCGCCGACCAGGACTACGCATAAGCCGGATGAGTTGAACCGGCCGGGTGCGCGACCCGTTTTGGATTATCATTTGCATGCGTCGTCATTTGCTTTGCTCTTCAACACGTGACACGGTCACGAATATGTTTGTATGAATCATGTGCCGTGCATGGCTTCGTGTTTCACTTTCATTTCCATTTCGGTTAGAAACATCCACCTAAAGATTCATGGTATATGTTAGTTGTGGACGACCTATGTACAAGGAAAAAAACATTTTATTTACTTTTGATTTCGTTTTTTATGCATGTATATGCAGTTTCCTTTCATTTTGTACAGGCTCTAATTTTCAATCAAATGGAAAACAGAGTGCCCTTTCACTCAATGTTCAAAACCCTTAAACATATTTCTAACAACTAGTACAGTTTAATTTTGTTTCTATAGTTAATATATCATTAATTTTTTCTATAATGAAAACATGATCCTGAAAAAAAACAGACAAACAATTTAAGACATGAATCCTATAATAGATCAGACGTTGAGTGAAAGCACCAAAAATTTAGCCGATTGAAATTTTGCATTTCTGTTTTTAGGAAATGCAATTTCCCTTCCATGTGTGTGACGGTTGCAATTGAATCGGCACGGGATTTTTTTTGGACTACGAGAAAGGTGGGCTTCGTCTAGTTCTTCCTGTGGGCCTGAAACAGAGGTGGGCGAAGGCCGTTTCGGTTTTGCCCAGGTCGGTGGCGAACAGGCCCCGGTTTCCCACGTCTTGCCGGCCCAGTTTCTTCGTAGGAAGTGGCTTTTCGATGTTTAGCCCATGAGTTAATTACTTGGACGACGACGGAATAAACTAGCCGGAATGTGCACTGGCAGGCTCACGAGTCCGAGGAATTCTTCATCCCGGCGACAAATTTATAACGCGCGGCGCAGAGACAAACCCCGACGTGCTTGTCCCCCGCACGCCCTCCCATGGCGCCGGTGCAGCGTACGCAGACGGCAATGGCCACTCCGCAAGCATCAAACTGCTTACGTGTCGCTCGATCCGCGCCGGTGAACGCGACAAGGGAGGCAGCGTCGCCAGTGGCCGAAGCCCTGGTGTCTCCTGCCGCCCACACAGCCTCTTCCCCGTGTTCCGTGCTGTCGTGGCCACCGCGCGCCCGATAAGTAAGCTCCGGCCGGATGCGATGCAACAGAGTCCAGAGAGGACACGTACTGCCAGGGAAAGGTGACGGTCGTACGTGTAGGTGAAGAGCTGGGAATGGAGGGCCACTTGACGGGGAGGATGAAGAGGAGGGATCACTTGCTGCTCACGGACACCGGCGGGGCTGGCGGCGCTCTGGCCGTGCAGTCGCCGCAGACGCCGATGGAGCCCATGGAGTTCCTGTCGCGGTCGTGGAGCGTGTCGGCCTTGGAGATCTCCAGGGTGCTGACCGGCGGCGTCGGCGGGAGGCGGAGCTCCAACTTCACGCTCATGCCGGAGACGCTCGCACTCGCCGCCGTCACCTCCGGCACCAACATCAGCCCGCGCAAGCGCGTAAGAACTCTCACGTCAGATTCAGTCGAGTTTCTCTACAATGGCTGAACCGGTTAACTTACTGGTCCCATGATTTGCTACTGTGCAGACTCTGAGGAGCAAGAGCGCGCTCTCCGCACACCAGGTCGAGCACACGGTTCACACGATCGGACGGTGGTTCCACCACCGGGACGCGGGCAGCAGGGCGGACAAGGCCCGCGCAGAGAGGGCGCGCGTGCACGCCGCGGTGTCCGTGGCGAGCGTGGCGGCCGCTGTCGCGGCGGTGGCTTCGGGCGCCTCCAACCCGGAGGTCGACACCGAGGGCGTCAGAATGGAGACCGCACTGGCGTCCGCGACGCAGCTGCTGGTCTCGCACTGCATTGAGATCGCCGAGCTCGCTGGCGCGGACCATGACCAGTTAGCCTCAGCCGTGGAGGCCGCCGTCGACTTGCGCGGCCCCGGCGACCTCATGACCCTCACCGCCGCCGCAGCCACCGGTAACGAATTTAGTTTATGGGCTCACAGCTTAATTTGCGCCATTGAGTTGGATGCATACGCTGATGTGCGACGACACTTCCCTCGCTGAACGAACGTGACAGCTCTTAGAGGAGCCACGGTGCTGAGGCATAGAGCGCAGCGGGACGCGAGAAGCAAAGCGGCCGTGGCGCCGTGCGAGAAGGCCGGCAACTGCCACGCGGACGTCTGGCGCAAAGAAGGAACGCTCCTCAAACGGAACCGGAAAGGCAAGCACCGTTGGTTCTGTTGGAAAGTAAGAGGCAATTTACTGAATAATTCCGGAAAAATACGAGTAAAACAACAGCGATCGGCGGACAGACGGGACGAGAAATAACGCGTACCGATTCGAAGTCGATCGCACTGCTGTAGATCGCCGCTGTAGGCGTTGATGACGACGTTGAGCCGCAGCGCCCGATCTGGTCGGTATACGAGCCGTGGTGAAGAACGCGAGCAGTCGCGCAGTGCGCTTCCCAAAAACCTTATTCGCCCTCTCCCGGTGCAGGATCGCAAGGGCGAACGGTTCCGGAGACCTGCTCTCCCGGTCGTCGGTGCACGCCGGCGCTCGGGATGGAGTAGACTAGAAGGCGGCGCAAGGAACGCGAACGTGGGAACGATCTGATCGTGGGGTGCTCTGCCGTACCGCGGACGCCCGTATTTATAGAGTCCCAGGAGGCGGTTCGTATGCGATCTGGATCCTAACCGACTCCGCAGTCGTAGACGCGTCCGTCTCTAACGACTTGGACTCTGACTCGGTAGCCCCAAAAATTCGGAGGCCCAAAAGCCCAATTTAATTTTCTGCAAAAATATAAAATCTGGGCTCGGCTCGAGGCTCGAATTCACACGAACACACGCGCGCGCGCGCGTGTGCGGGGCGGGGCGAGGCGAGGCGAGGCGAGGCGAGGCGTGGCGTGGCGAGGCGAGCGAGCGAGGAGGAGGAGGAGGAGGAGCGCGCGTGGGCCACCCCTCTCTTCCTCTCTTCTCTCTCACTCAAGGAGTGGAAGAGCAACCTCCCTTATATGTAGGGGTTGATCCACTTCCACTTCCCATGTGGGACTAAACACTTAGCACCACTCCCTCTTGCACTAATGGGCCTTTGAGATTTTCTAAGATTTATTTCTGAATTAATATTGGGCCAAGCCCATTAATTCCAACAATCCCCCACCAGATCTCAAAGCCATTAGGAGAGAGATCATTCTCGTTCCTTGTTTAATATACTAGTGTTTTCGGCAGAGACTGTAAAGTTGAACTTCTGCCTAGATCCTCAAGTTTCATCAGGTCACAACTTGAACAATGGACTACGCCTTGAATTGCAAGTTTTGTGTGAACTGACTTCACCCAAAGACCATTACCAGTACTTGGCTACCAGTAGTCTACCCCGCGGGTGGAGCATATGCGTCGTACTCCCTGGTCTCTTCATGAGCTTTCTAGAGATCACCCAAATCTCACAGACTGCGACGTTAGACAGTCGGAGCTCATATAGGTGTGTTTCCTTCAAGATTGCCCTGTAGGACGACATCTTTGCTACAGATAGCCAACAGAAACACATTAAGGCAATTCGCCAACCTGCCTTACAGTTTGAGAGTACAAGTGTGCATCTTCACATAGAGAGGGTATAAAGGAAGTACTCTCCTCGGTGAACCACTAGCTTGTTTTCCCATGTCCTAATTCACGGGATCTCCGATCACATAGGTTGGGTTACTACTATGGTGTCACATCAATGGGTCTCAGACCCATCTCTCTCGATGCACTTTCTATCACATTACGTGATAGACCCTTCGTAAAGGGATCTGCCAGGTTTTTGTCTGTTTGTATATACGAAACAGTAATAACTCCGGAGTTTCTCATTTTCCTGACAGATTTTAAACGTCTCTTGACATGTCTTGATGATTTTGCATTATCCTTAGAACTTGTCACTTTGGCAATCACCGTCTGATTGTCACAGTTCATAAGGATTGCCGGCAATGGTTTCTCAACTATAGGCAAATCCATCAAGAGCTCTCGCAGCCATTCTGCCTCCGCAGTGGCTGTCTCTAAAGCAGTGAGTTCTGCTTCCATGGTTGACCTCGTCAAAATGGTCTGTTTGCAAGACCTCCATGATATAGCACCACCAGCTAGAGTGAACACATATCCACTCGTGGCATAGAGTTCATCAACATCAGAGATCCAGTTCGAATCACTATAACCCTCAGGCACGGCCGGATGCCCAGTATAGTGAATTCCATAACTCATTGTACCTCTCAGATAGCGCATAACCCTTTCAAGTGCATGCCAATGATCTGTACCCGGGTTTGACATGAACCTGCTCAGTTTGCTTACAGCAAACGAGATATCAGGACGGGTTGCGCTAGCTAAGTACATGAGTGAACCAATCATCTGAGAATATCTGAGTTGATCTCTTGACTCTTTCTTGTTCTTTCTAAGTATCACGCTGGGATCATAAGGCGTTGGAGAAATCTTGCTATCCATAAAGCCGAACCGGCTCAAGATTTTCTCAACATAGTGGGATTGACTTAAAGTAATTCCACTCTCATCCTTATTCAGCTTAATGTTCAAAATAACATTAGCTTCTCCCAGATCTTTCATATCAAAACACTTTGATAGAAAAGACTTGACCTCAGAAATTATATTAATGCTCGTACCAAAAATGAGTATATCATCTACATACAAGCATAACATAACGCTATCGCCCCCACCATGGCGATAGTACACGCACCGATCAGCCTCATTAATGACAAAGCCCGCAGACGTCAAAGTACTATCGAACTTCTCATGCCATTGCTTAGGTGCTTGTTTCAGGCCATACAAGGATTTCAACAATTTGCACACCTTTGTCTCTTCACCTTTTACTACAAATCCATCAGGCTGTTCCATATAAATCTCCTCTTCCAACTCTCCGTTCAGGAAAGCTGTCTTTACATCCATTTGATGGATGATTAGACCATAAGAGGCAGCCAAAGAAAGTAGTACACGAATTGTCGTCATTCTGGCGACAGGTGAATAGGTGTCAAAATAGTCTTCACCTTCCTTTTGAGTATAGTCCTTTGCAACTAGTCTTGCCTTGTACTTTTCAATAGTACCGTCAGGTCTGAGCTTCTTCTTGAACACCCACTTGCAGCCTACTGGTTTGCACCCGTATGGCCGTTTAGTTAACTCCCAGGTTCCATTTGAAAGAATTGAGTCCATCTCACTATGAACTGCTTCTTTCCAGTCATCTGCATCAGGTGATGCATATGCCTCTGCTATGGATCTAGGAGTATCGTCCACAAGGTACACAATGAAATCATCACCAAAGGATTTTGCAATCCGTGATCTCTTACTCGACTGAGTTATTTCATTGTGTTCTTCCTCTGGGACATTCTCAAATGGTGTATCAAGAAACTCGCTAGTTGTGGTGGGTTCAGGACAAATTTCAGAAGAGATCCTAGCAATACTATGCATATCTTTCATAGGAAAAATATTCTCAAAAAATGTTGCATCACGAGATTCCATAATAGTATCAACATGCATATCAGGTACCTCAGATTTAACTACTAAAAATCTATATGCGATGCTCCGATGAGCATAGCCTAGAAAGATACAATCCACTGTCTTTGGTCCTAGCTTGCGTTTCTTGGTAATTGGCACATTGACTTTTGCCAAACATCCCCAAGTACGCAAGTATGAGAGTGATGGTTTTTTCCCAACCCACTCCTCATAAGGGGTTTTCTCTTTATTCTTGTTTGGAACGCGGTTTAGGACATGACATGAAGTCAATAGAGCCTCCCCCCACCATGCCTTAGATAAACCGGACGTTTCTAACATGGCATTCACCAAGTCACACAATGTGCGGTTTTTCCTCTCGGCTACCCCGTTTGATTGGGGTGAATAGGGAGGCGTCCTTTCATGTATAATACCGTGTTCCGCACAAAAATCATCAAATATTTTGGGAAAATACTCACCACCACGATCTGACCTAAGACGTTTGATCTTTCTTTCTAATTGAGTTTCTACTTCAGATTTATAGATTTTAAAGTAGTCTAAAGCTTCATCTTTAGTTTGCAACAAGTAAACATAGCAGAATCTAGTAGAATCGTCTATTAATGTCATAAAATATTTCTTTCCACCTTTTGTCAACACACCATTCATCTCGCATAGATCAGAATGTATGAGTTCTAATGGTGCCAAGTTTCTCTCCTCGGCTGCCTTGTGAGGCTTTCGAGGTTGCTTTGACTGCACACAACTATGGCACTTAGAACCTTTGACAATAGTGAATTCCGGAATTAATTTGAGACTAGATAGCCGATTCATTAAACCAAAATTAACGTGACATAAACGAGAATGCCAGACACTTGCATTATCATTAATACCGCCACAAATATGGTTTACTGACTTATTATTAAACTCCGAAAGAGAAAAGCGGAACAGGCCTCCGCATTCATAGCCTTTACCAATAAATTGTCCATGCTTAGACACAACTATTTTATTGGACTCTAAAACTACTTTAAACCCATCTCTACATAGAAGGGTACCGCTAACAAGATTCTTGTTCATAGTAGGGACATGTTGCACGTTCTTCAGCTGGACAATCTTTCCCGAAGTGAACTTCAGATCGACCGTGCCAACACCACGAACAGAAGCATGTGACCCATTCCCCATTAGGACGGCGGAATCCCGGACGAACTGGTAAGAAGTAAACATGGACATGTCAGAACATACATGAACATTAGCACCCGTATCAAACCACCAAGATGATGTTTGAGAAACAGAAAGAACAGTAAAGGAATTACCGTACCCATCTGCATTGCTGGATGTCACGATGTTGACATTCTTTTTCCCTTTGCGATCTGCCCTCTCAGGACAGTTCTTGGAAATATGTCCCTGCTCCCCACAGGTGTAGCAGCAGCCATCATTGGCTTTGTTTGACTTCTTCTTCTTGAAAGCAGTAGTTTTGTTTGGCTTGAATAGAGACTTGTTCCCTTTGTTCTTGACATAGGGTTTCTGCACCATATTAGCATTGGCGCTAGATTGACCCTCACCTCCTTTCTCAGTAGCGTCCTTAGCCCGAGCCTTCTCCTCAACATCAAGAGATGCTATCAGGTTTTCAACTGATATTTCCTGTCTCTTGTGTTTGAGGGCTGTGGCGAAGTTCCTCCATGATGGAGGTAACTTTGCAATAATGCACCCAGCCACAAACTTGTCGGGTAAAGGACACTTAAGGAGATTGAGCTCTCTCGCAAGGCACTGTATTTCATGAGCTTGTTCAACTACAGGACGGTTGTTAACCATCTTGTAGTCATGAAAATTTTCCATGATATACAGTTCACCACCTGCATCGGCTGCACCATACTTAGCGTTAAGTGCATCCCAGAGCTCCTTCCCATCTGTGACTGTCAGATAGACGTCACAGAGTTTATTATCAAGAACGCTTAGAATGCATCCTCTCAGGGCAGAATTGGCTTCCTCGAACTTTGTCTGTTCTTCAACAGACAAAGGACCTTGAGGCCTGCCCTCAGTTACCCAGAAGATCTTCAGCGATTGGAGCCAGAGCGTGGCCTTAACTTGCCACCTCTTGAAGTGCACGCCAGAGAATTTCTCCGGCCTCAGTGCATCGGCCAAAGTCATCATGTTCAATTCAGGAAATTGCCTAATAAGGTTTTTGGATTGTTGGAAAGTAAGAGGCAATTTACTGAATAATTCCGGAAAAATACGAGTAAAACAACAGCGATCGGCGGACAGACGGGACGAGAAATAACGCGTACCGATTCGAAGTCGATCGCACTGCTGTAGATCGCCGCTGTAGGCGTTGATGACGACGTTGAGCCGCAGCGCCCGATCTGGTCGGTAGACGAGCCGTGGTGAAGAACGCGAGCAGTCGCGCAGTGCGCTTCCCAAAAACCTTATTCGCCCTCTCCCGGTGCAGGATCGCAAGGGCGAACGGTTCCGGAGACCTGCTCTCCCGGTCGTCGGTGCACGCCGGCGCTCGGGATGGAGTAGACTAGAAGGCGGCGCAAGGAACGCGAACGTGGGAACGATCTGATCGTGGGGTGCTCTGCCGTACCGCGGACGCCCGTATTTATAGAGTCCCAGGAGGCGGTTCGTATGCGATCTGGATCCTAACCGACTCCGCAGTCGTAGACGCGTCCGTCTCTAACGACTTGGACTCTGACTCGGTAGCCCCAAAAATTCGGAGGCCCAAAAGCCCAATTTAATTTTCTGCAAAAATATAAAATCTGGGCTCGGCTCGAGGCTCGAATTCACACGAACACACGCGCGCGCGCGCGTGTGCGGGGCGGGGCGAGGCGAGGCGAGGCGAGGCGAGGCGTGGCGTGGCGAGGCGAGCGAGCGAGGAGGAGGAGGAGGAGGAGCGCGCGTGGGCCACCCCTCTCTTCCTCTCTTCTCTCTCACTCAAGGAGTGGAAGAGCAACCTTCCTTATATGTAGGGGTTGATCCACTTCCACTTCCCATGTGGGACTAAACACTTAGCACCACTCCCTCTTGCACTAATGGGCCTTTGAGATTTTCTAAGATTTATTTCTGAATTAATATTGGGCCAAGCCCATTAATTCCAACAATCCCCCACCAGATCTCAAAGCCATTAGGAGAGAGATCATTCTCGTTCCTTGTTTAATATACTAGTGTTTTCGGCAGAGACTGTAAAGTTGAACTTCTGCCTAGATCCTCAAGTTTCATCAGGTCACAACTTGAACAATGGACTACGCCTTGAATTGCAAGTTTTGTGTGAACTGACTTCACCCAAAGACCATTACCAGTACTTGGCTACCAGTAGTCTACCCCGCGGGTGGAGCATATGCGTCGTACTCCCTGGTCTCTTCATGAGCTTTCTAGAGATCACCCAAATCTCACAGACTGCGACGTTAGACAGTCGGAGCTCATATAGGTGTGTTTCCTTCAAGATTGCCCTGTAGGACGACATCTTTGCTACAGATAGCCAACAGAAACACATTAAGGCAATTCGCCAACCTGCCTTACAGTTTGAGAGTACAAGTGTGCATCTTCACATAGAGAGGGTATAAAGGAAGTACTCTCCTCGGTGAACCACTAGCTTGTTTTCCCATGTCCTAATTCACGGGATCTCCGATCACATAGGTTGGGTTACTACTATGGTGTCACATCAATGGGTCTCAGACCCATCTCTCTCGATGCACTTTCTATCACATTACGTGATAGACCCTTCGTAAAGGGATCTGCCAGGTTTTTGTCTGTTTGTATATACGAAACAGTAATAACTCCGGAGTTTCTCATTTTCCTGACAGATTTTAAACGTCTCTTGACATGTCTTGATGATTTTGCATTATCCTTAGAACTTGTCACTTTGGCAATCACCGTCTGATTGTCACAGTTCATAAGGATTGCCGGCAATGGTTTCTCAACTATAGGCAAATCCATCAAGAGCTCTCGCAGCCATTCTGCCTCCGCAGTGGCTGTCTCTAAAGCAGTGAGTTCTGCTTCCATGGTTGACCTCGTCAAAATGGTCTGTTTGCAAGACCTCCATGATATAGCACCACCAGCTAGAGTGAACACATATCCACTCGTGGCATAGAGTTCATCAACATCAGAGATCCAGTTCGAATCACTATAACCCTCAGGCACGGCCGGATGCCCAGTATAGTGAATTCCATAACTCATTGTACCTCTCAGATAGCGCATAACCCTTTCAAGTGCATGCCAATGATCTGTACCCGGGTTTGACATGAACCTGCTCAGTTTGCTTACAGCAAACGAGATATCAGGACGGGTTGCGCTAGCTAAGTACATGAGTGAACCAATCATCTGAGAATATCTGAGTTGATCTCTTGACTCTTTCTTGTTCTTTCTAAGTATCACGCTGGGATCATAAGGCGTTGGAGAAATCTTGCTATCCATAAAGCCGAACCGGCTCAAGATTTTCTCAACATAGTGGGATTGACTTAAAGTAATTCCACTCTCATCCTTATTCAGCTTAATGTTCAAAATAACATTAGCTTCTCCCAGATCTTTCATATCAAAACACTTTGATAGAAAAGACTTGACCTCAGAAATTATATTAATGCTCGTACCAAAAATGAGTATATCATCTACATACAAGCATAACATAACGCTATCGCCCCCACCATGGCGATAGTACACGCACCGATCAGCCTCATTAATGACAAAGCCCGCAGACGTCAAAGTACTATCGAACTTCTCATGCCATTGCTTAGGTGCTTGTTTCAGGCCATACAAGGATTTCAACAATTTGCACACCTTTGTCTCTTCACCTTTTACTACAAATCCATCAGGCTGTTCCATATAAATCTCCTCTTCCAACTCTCCGTTCAGGAAAGCTGTCTTTACATCCATTTGATGGATGATTAGACCATAAGAGGCAGCCAAAGAAAGTAGTACACGAATTGTCGTCATTCTGGCGACAGGTGAATAGGTGTCAAAATAGTCTTCACCTTCCTTTTGAGTATAGCCCTTTGCAACTAGTCTTGCCTTGTACTTTTCAATAGTACCGTCAGGTCTGAGCTTCTTCTTGAACACCCACTTGCAGCCTACTGGTTTGCACCCGTATGGCCGTTTAGTTAACTCCCAGGTTCCATTTGAAAGAATTGAGTCCATCTCACTATGAACTGCTTCTTTCCAGTCATCTGCATCAGGTGATGCATATGCCTCTGCTATGGATCTAGGAGTATCGTCCACAAGGTACACAATGAAATCATCACCAAAGGATTTTGCAATCCGTGATCTCTTACTCGACTGAGTTATTTCATTGTGTTCTTCCTCTGGGACATTCTCAAATGGTGTATCAAGAAACTCGCTAGTTGTGGTGGGTTCAGGACAAATTTCAGAAGAGATCCTAGCAATACTATGCATATCTTTCATAGGAAAAATATTCTCAAAAAATGTTGCATCACGAGATTCCATAATAGTATCAACATGCATATCAGGTACCTCAGATTTAACTACTAAAAATCTATATGCGATGCTCCGATGAGCATAGCCTAGAAAGATACAATCCACTGTCTTTGGTCCTAGCTTGCGTTTCTTGGTAATTGGCACATTGACTTTTGCCAAACATCCCCAAGTACGCAAGTATGAGAGTGATGGTTTTTTCCCAACCCACTCCTCATAAGGGGTTTTCTCTTTATTCTTGTTTGGAACGCGGTTTAGGACATGACATGAAGTCAATAGAGCCTCCCCCCACCATGCCTTAGATAAACCGGACGTGTCTAACATGGCATTCACCAAGTCACACAATGTGCGGTTTTTCCTCTCGGCTACCCCGTTTGATTGGGGTGAATAGGGAGGCGTCCTTTCATGTATAATACCGTGTTCCGCACAAAAATCATCAAATATTTTGGGAAAATACTCACCACCACGATCTGACCTAAGACGTTTGATCTTTCTTTCTAATTGAGTTTCTACTTCAGATTTATAGATTTTAAAGTAGTCTAAAGCTTCATCTTTAGTTTGCAACAAGTAAACATAGCAGAATCTAGTAGAATCGTCTATTAATGTCATAAAATATTTCTTTCCACCTTTTGTCAACACACCATTCATCTCGCATAGATCAGAATGTATGAGTTCTAATGGTGCCAAGTTTCTCTCCTCGGCTGCCTTGTGAGGCTTTCGAGGTTGCTTTGACTGCACACAACTATGGCACTTAGAACCTTTGACAATAGTGAATTCCGGAATTAATTTGAGACTAGATAGCCGATTCATTAAACCAAAATTAACGTGACATAAACGAGAATGCCAGACACTTGCATTATCATTAATACCGCCACAAATATGGTTTACTGACTTATTATTAAACTCCGAAAGAGAAAAGCGGAACAGGCCTCCGCATTCATAGCCTTTACCAATAAATTGTCCATGCTTAGACACAACTATTTTATTGGACTCTAAAACTACTTTAAACCCATCTCTACATAGAAGGGTACCGCTAACAAGATTCTTGTTCATAGTAGGGACATGTTGCACGTTCTTCAGCTGGACAATCTTTCCCGAAGTGAACTTCAGATCGACCGTGCCAACACCACGAACAGAAGCATGTGACCCATTCCCCATTAGGACGGCGGAATCCCGGACGAACTGGTAAGAAGTAAACATGGACATGTCAGAACATACATGAACATTAGCACCCGTATCAAACCACCAAGATGATGTTTGAGAAACAGAAAGAACAGTAAAGGAATTACCGTACCCATCTGCATTGCTGGATGTCACGATGTTGACATTCTTTTTCCCTTTGCGATCTGCCCTCTCAGGACAGTTCTTGGAAATATGTCCCTGCTCCCCACAGGTGTAGCAGCAGCCATCATTGGCTTTGTTTGACTTCTTCTTCTTGAAAGCAGTAGTTTTGTTTGGCTTGAATAGAGACTTGTTCCCTTTGTTCTTGACATAGGGTTTCTGCACCATATTAGCATTGGCGCTAGATTGACCCTCACCTCCTTTCTCAGTAGCGTCCTTAGCCCGAGCCTTCTCCTCAACATCAAGAGATGCTATCAGGTTTTCAACTGATATTTCCTGTCTCTTGTGTTTGAGGGCTGTGGCGAAGTTCCTCCATGATGGAGGTAACTTTGCAATAATGCACCCAGCCACAAACTTGTCGGGTAAAGGACACTTAAGGAGATTGAGCTCTCTCGCAAGGCACTGTATTTCATGAGCTTGTTCAACTACAGGACGGTTGTTAACCATCTTGTAGTCATGAAAATTTTCCATGATATACAGTTCACCACCTGCATCGGCTGCACCATACTTAGCGTTAAGTGCATCCCAGAGCTCCTTCCCATCTGTGACTGTCAGATAGACGTCACAGAGTTTATTATCAAGAACGCTTAGAATGCATCCTCTCAGGGCAGAATTGGCTTCCTCGAACTTTGTCTGTTCTTCAACAGACAAAGGACCTTGAGGCCTGCCCTCAGTTACCCAGAAGATCTTCAGCGATTGGAGCCAGAGCGTGGCCTTAACTTGCCACCTCTTGAAGTGCACGCCAGAGAATTTCTCCGGCCTCAGTGCATCGGCCAAAGTCATCATGTTCAATTCAGGAAATTGCCTAATAAGGTTTTTGGATTGTTGGAAAGTAAGAGGCAATTTACTGAATAATTCCGGAAAAATACGAGTAAAACAACAGCGATCGGCGGACAGACGGGACGAGAAATAACGCGTACCGATTCGAAGTCGATCGCACTGCTGTAGATCGCCGCTGTAGGCGTTGATGACGACGTTGAGCCGCAGCGCCCGATCTGGTCGGTAGACGAGCCGTGGTGAAGAACGCGAGCAGTCGCGCAGTGCGCTTCCCAAAAACCTTATTCGCCCTCTCCCGGTGCAGGATCGCAAGGGCGAACGGTTCCGGAGACCTGCTCTCCCGGTCGTCGGTGCACGCCGGCGCTCGGGATGGAGTAGACTAGAAGGCGGCGCAAGGAACGCGAACGTGGGAACGATCTGATCGTGGGGTGCTCTGCCGTACCGCGGACGCCCGTATTTATAGAGTCCCAGGAGGCGGTTCGTATGCGATCTGGATCCTAACCGACTCCGCAGTCGTAGACGCGTCCGTCTCTAACGACTTGGACTCTGACTCGGTAGCCCCAAAAATTCGGAGGCCCAAAAGCCCAATTTAATTTTCTGCAAAAATATAAAATCTGGGCTCGGCTCGAGGCTCGAATTCACACGAACACACGCGCGCGCGCGCGTGTGCGGGGCGGGGCGAGGCGAGGCGAGGCGAGGCGAGGCGAGGCGTGGCGTGGCGAGGCGAGCGAGCGAGGAGGAGGAGGAGGAGGAGCGCGCGTGGGCCACCCCTCTCTTCCTCTCTTCTCTCTCACTCAAGGAGTGGAAGAGCAACCTCCCTTATATGTAGGGGTTGATCCACTTCCACTTCCCATGTGGGACTAAACACTTAGCACCACTCCCTCTTGCACTAATGGGCCTTTGAGATTTTCTAAGATTTATTTCTGAATTAATATTGGGCCAAGCCCATTAATTCCAACAATCCCCCACCAGATCTCAAAGCCATTAGGAGAGAGATCATTCTCGTTCCTTGTTTAATATACTAGTGTTTTCGGCAGAGACTGTAAAGTTGAACTTCTGCCTAGATCCTCAAGTTTCATCAGGTCACAACTTGAACAATGGACTACGCCTTGAATTGCAAGTTTTGTGTGAACTGACTTCACCCAAAGACCATTACCAGTACTTGGCTACCAGTAGTCTACCCCGCGGGTGGAGCATATGCGTCGTACTCCCTGGTCTCTTCATGAGCTTTCTAGAGATCACCCAAATCTCACAGACTGCGACGTTAGACAGTCGGAGCTCATATAGGTGTGTTTCCTTCAAGATTGCCCTGTAGGACGACATCTTTGCTACAGATAGCCAACAGAAACACATTAAGGCAATTCGCCAACCTGCCTTACAGTTTGAGAGTACAAGTGTGCATCTTCACATAGAGAGGGTATAAAGGAAGTACTCTCCTCGGTGAACCACTAGCTTGTTTTCCCATGTCCTAATTCACGGGATCTCCGATCACATAGGTTGGGTTACTACTATGGTGTCACATCAATGGGTCTCAGACCCATCTCTCTCGATGCACTTTCTATCACATTACGTGATAGACCCTTCGTAAAGGGATCTGCCAGGTTTTTGTCTGTTTGTATATACGAAACAGTAATAACTCCGGAGTTTCTCATTTTCCTGACAGATTTTAAACGTCTCTTGACATGTCTTGATGATTTTGCATTATCCTTAGAACTTGTCACTTTGGCAATCACCGTCTGATTGTCACAGTTCATAAGGATTGCCGGCAATGGTTTCTCAACTATAGGCGAGGCGTGGCGTGGCGAGGCGAGGCGAGCGAGCGAGGAGGAGGAGGAGGAGGAGCGCGCGTGGGCCACCCCTCTCTTCCTCTCTTCTCTCTCACTCAAGGAGTGGAAGAGCAACCTCCCTTATATGTAGGGGTTGATCCACTTCCACTTCCCATGTGGGACTAAACACTTAGCACCACTCCCTCTTGCACTAATGGGCCTTTGAGATTTTCTAAGATTTATTTCTGAATTAATATTGGGCCAAGCCCATTAATTCCAACAGGTTCCTTCTCACGCTACATGCACGACACATGTGCGTGACAACTGAAAGTCCAGACTCAGCTAAATCGAACTGAACTGTAATCGTTGCCGCAGGCGCTCTGCACTGGAAGCAAGTGGCGGTGTACATCAACAAGAAGTCGCAGGTGATCGCGAAGCTCAAGAGCAAGCACATCGGCGGCGCCTTCTCCAAGAAGAAGAAGAGCGTCGTGTACGGCGTCTACGACGACGACATACCGGCGTGGCCGGCGCACGAGGGCGGCGGATTCGACGAGGGATCGGATGCGCAGACGTGCCACTTCGGGCTGCGGACGGCGCAGGGCCTGCTCGAGTTTCGGTGCGAGAGCAGGGCGCAGATGCGGGACTGGGTGGAGTCGGTGAAGAACCTGCTCCGGCAGGTGGCCGGCGGGACTGCTCAGCTCAAGCACTCATCCGAGGCGCTCAGGCTTAGCTCCTCGCAGTAAAGTTTTGCGTGTCAACTATCGACTCGTGTGTCGATTTGCCTCCGTTTTATCATAGGGATCAATCGAGGTGTGATTTGCAGAATAAGATTGGCAGAGCTGTGTTGTAACCTGTAAGAAGCAGGTAGACGCTGTTCTATTTGTACCGTTCGTACATAGTCGTAATTGACACTGGTTTAGTTACCGTTGATTTGGGCGTGAAGCTTTTCATCAGAACAGACAACGGAAGAGGGACATGTACGCGCAGAATTATCACTAGTACGTACAAGCCAACACCAATGCCACATAAACACCAAACAGTAACATACTAATACTGAACTAATACTGGGAAGATGGCAACCGACTCTCGCTCTCGGGATTCTCGTGGCGGCCGCGTCCATGGCACCTGTGACCATGGCGTTCGTGGCTCTCGGGGCAATCGTGCTTCTCCGGATGCTCATGTCCATCGGACATGGGATAACTCCAGATGGGGCATTAGAGATCATCGGCGACCTCTAGCTCCGGGCAATGCGGAGCAATTTATCGGGTTGAATTGGAGGAAGAGTTCAAGCAAGGACCGGATTATGAATCGGAACAACAGGGGTGAATCTGGGAAGGAAAATGGTCGTCAGTTGCTTCGTAATACGGTGATGAATGCATTTGTTAATCTTCGTTCGTCCGGTTCTAGGATGCGGTGTCTCCTCGAAATTCTTGGCTGAATAAGCGATTTCTTGTTCCTTCTCGGCGGAAGCGGTTGAATGGCATGAACGGAGATTTTTTTATTTCCTCGGGGAGACATTTGATTGGGTGGATTTGTTTCGGAGCGGTTCTTGGGTTTCTTCGAAGTTGAAGAAATTTGCTCCAATTTCTGGCAATAGTTTCCAGGGGATGCATCGTCATGCTATTTTGCAGGAAGAAAGGGGCCTAAGCGAAATTGTTTCATCGGAAGAGATAAGGTCCCTAGGGTTTCTCTCGGGGCGGCCTCAACCACCCATTTTGTTCCCAAACATCTCTCCAGAGAGCTTTAGTCCGTCCAAAAACGGACAAGTCCGGACTTCTCGGACTTAGCTCCAAATTCACTCAGATTCACTCCAGAGATGTTTGGTCCGTCTTAAAACGGACTTGTCTACCATGGCCGGAGTAGTCCGGCCTTGAGGCCCGGACTAGTCCGGTCTCCTAAGGTTTTTCTCATTTTTGGCTTCTCACTTAGGTTTTTCTCTAAACCACCACTTTGAGCCCTCTAGAATGATCTCAATGCACATGATACATCCAACCTATCACATGACACGGCTCAAATGACCTCAATACCATAGAAACCCCAATTTCTACGCTTGAGTCTTTGACGCCTGTTTTATCCTTTTCCTTTTTGAGAGTTTTCATCTCATTTCAATCCTTGTACATGTGCTTAAGATTACTTTAGCTCATTAGCCTCTTAATTGTCATAATCAATCATCCAAAACCCACGAGGATGCCTAGATGCACTTTCAATCTCCCTATTTTTTGTGATTGATGACAACACATTAAGACTTCAACAACAAGGATAATAACTTGTTTTCATAACATGTATTTGTATGAGTGACTCCCCCTCAATGTATGCATCATGAGTAAGAGAGATTGAGAGAGTTCTCATACATGTACACATTATGGTGAGGTGCCTAAGTGATGTGTTCATAAAGTGTGATAAGTCAATGATTATGCAAGATATACATGTAAATAAGGCAACATCACAAATTTAGGCAACATACATGAATACATAGATTAAGTCTTACAATACAACTTGAAGTGAGAATTTTAAACATAAGTCCTTCGTAGATCAAATACACTCTCACTAATAACTAGATAGAGACTCTCAACCTCTCAAACTCAATCTCTCCCCCTATATCTCTCCCCCTATATCTAAGTGCCCCATCCACTAAGCTATCTCTCCCCCTTTAGCATCACGACACCAAAAAGGAAAAGAAGAGAGGAAGTGCCCTTAGGTCTACTCATTGTCGGAGTCGTCATTGTCATCGCCGCCTTGGCGCCCACTGTCGCTCTTCGTGGCCTTCGGATCAACATTGGCCTCATCATCGTCGGTCGGGGCCGCGGTGGAAGTCCCATCTTCTCCAAACTGAGCGAGCTCCTCGGCAGTGAACTTCGGGAAAGAAGTGAGCTCACCATCACTCTCCTCGGCGGGAGACATAGGAATGTCCAGCTTGTCTCACATCGCCTTGAGATACTTCTCGTTGTGACGCTCCATGCAACGTTGTCGAATTTCCGTCTTCCATCAAGAGGAGAAAAGAGCCTTGAAGCATTGAAGAATCCACTCCCTCATTGTGACGAAGGCAGAGGTGGTGGAGGAGATGGCACTAAGCGAGAGGAAGAAGCGGGAGGATCTGCATTCTTCCTCCTAGGAGCAGCCGACTCTGGAGGAGGGAGTTGTGGTTGAAGCCTCCGTGAGTGATATCTTTCTTGAAAGTGAGTCCGGAGATCTTCTCGATCATGTACATGATGTACAGAGCGTATTCACATGATCCGTTGGGGGTGTGCGAGATGTTGAATATGTCATCAAAGATATAGTCCACCACATTGAAGCGGACATGTCTATCAATGAGGACCATCAAGTGCCTCAAATTTCCTTGTATTATCCCCTCATCTCTACCCTTGGGGGCAATGGTCTTCCTGAGGACCCAATTGAGCACACTATAGAAAGGCTTGATGTTTCTGATGTGCCGAACCTCATATTGTGCATGACTTGAGTACATATATTCCAGGGTGTCCCGATCAACTGTCTTCAGATTTGAAATGATGATCTCATTATCCAGTTGGTCCTCCAAGTCAAGCAACTGAGCAAACTCCCAGTAGGTGGTGGAGTACTGCTCTCCATGGGTCATCCATGTAATCCGGCGATCTTCATCAGTATGGAAGCAAATAGTAGAGTAGAATTGGGCAATTACTTCCACATTCCAGTCATACTGGAGAGCCATGAACTTCTTCAACCCATGCCTCTCGACGGCCTCAATCACAACATTGAAGGCTTGATGATCCTTCTGAGCCATGTAATCCCAGTCTATCCACTGAGCATCTATGGCAGGGGTTTGCTTGGTCATGTAGACAGCTCGGTAGTAGTCACAGTGGAAGTCACACCAGAACCGGGGATCCACTGTGCTCCTGTCTCGCTGATAGACATTGATCTTTCTCAGCTTGAGTGCCTTCTGAGCCCCCTTGCCCTTGAAGATGTTAGCGTTGAATGTAGCTGCACAATCCGAGTTCCGTGCAGGAGAAGACATCCTCAACGGGCCAATGGGTTGAGAGTCACCCTTCTTGACCTTGCTGGCAACCTTCTTGACCACTATCACCCTTTTCTTGGGTGCAACATCGACTGGGGCCTCGCCTTTATCTTTGGAGGGCCTTGCCCCTGGGTTATAGCTTGTTCAACCAAAGTCACAAGTCGCTTCCTTTTCGGGGCTGCCTCAGCAGCAACAAAATTGTGCTCTTCTCGCTTTGTTTTCTTTGCTCTCTGAGATGCTAAGTATGCAACAACAATCTCTTGATCCTCCCGTTGCTTCCGGCAATAGAGAGCTTGCTTCTCCGCTTCGGTCTCGGAGTCGGAAGGAGGAACATACTCGTTATCTGACATGGTTGCTGATAAAAGAAGCAAGGGAGTGTGTATGAGTCAAAGGAAGTTAAGGGGTAGAGGTAGAATTCACAAAACCAACCTAGGTTAGGGTTTTCACTGTGTAACCCTGACTTGTCCGCCCAGGGGCCGAACTAGTCTGCACGAGGTCGGACTTGTCCGCCCTGTGGTCGGACTAGTCTGGTTCACACAGCAAGAACCCTAATCTAGAGAAATTTTGCAAAAATTACGGATCATACCACAAAAATAGAGGTACATGATCACACTGATGTGCACAACAACATTTGTGAAGAAGTTTTTATCAATAGACCCAAAAGAATTGAATTTCAAGGATTTTGGGGTTAGGTCAAGAATACCTCTTCAAATCTTTGACTTGACGAAATGTAGGAGAGGAATAAGCCTACGATGCTTGGGGAAAAGTTCCTAAACACCTTAGGACTTCAAGCCACCGATTGGAATCAAGATTTGTTGGAGGGAATCGAAAATCGCCGTTTGGGAGATGGTTTTCGAGCGTTTTTGGAGAGAGGGTGTTTTAATGGAAGTGGAGAGGTCGAGGGCTCCCTGGGGAGGTTAAGTCCACAAGGGCTAGACTAGTCCGGTCAGGGACCCGGACTTGTCCGGCTGTCGGACTGGGTCCGGACTGATTTCAGCCACCAGACTAGTCCGGTTTGAGAGTGGACTAGTCCGGTCCTAGGACTGAAAACTCCTATAGATTGAGTTTTCAGTGGAGATTTGATCTATTTGGACTAGATTTCATAAAAGATCTTTGTAAACATGGTCAGTAAGCAATCAACAATCAAACTATGACCATGATTCACAAAGATTCAATAATTTCAAAATAATTTGTAGAAAAATTGAGGAGGATGATTTTTTCACAAGCATGTGTGAATTTGAATATAATAATCAGATGTGCAAGACTTATGCCACATTTTGAGAATCTAAGATATTTAGCTCACTTCTAAGTTCACAAAATCTTTTCTCATCTAAGGGCTTGGTAAAGATATCGGCTAATTGTTTATCGGTTCTTACATGTGAAATTGCAATATCTCCTTTGATGGAGTGATCTCCCAAGAAATGGTGGCGAATATCGATGTGCTTGGTCCTTGAGTGCTTAACTAGATTGTAGATTATTTTGATGACACTCTCATTGTCACATAGGAGAGGGATATGGCGCAAGTTTATGCCATAGTCCCTAAGAGTTTGTCGCATCCAAAGAAGTTGTGCACAACAACTTCCGGCGGCGACATACTCCGCTTCAGTTGTGGAAAGTGCAATGGAGTTTTGTTTCTTTGAAGACCAAGACACTAGAGATCTACCGAAGAATTGGCAAGTTCCCGATGTACTTTTTCTATCAACTTTGCACCCCGCATAGTCTGCATCGGAATATCCAATGAGATTAAACTTAGAACCTTTGGGGTACCAAAGTCCTAGGCTTGATGTGTGAACCAAATATCTAAAAATTCTGTTAATGGCAGTCAAATGACACACCTTAGGATCGGCTTGAAATCTAGTACACATACACACACTAAGCATGATATCGGGCCTAGATGCACATAAGTATAGCAATGAGCCTATCATGGAACGATATACCTTTTGGTCCACACTTGGACCATCTTCATTGAGATTGAGATGTCCATTGGTTGTCATAAGAGTCTTGATGGGTTTGGCCTTGTCCATGTCAAACTTCTTGAGTATGTCTTGTGTGTACTTGGTTTGACTAATGAACATGCCTTCCTTGAGTTGCTTCACTTGAAATCCTAAAAAGAACTTTAACTCCCCCATCATGGACATCTCAAATCTTTCTGTCATTATCTTGGAAAACTCATCACAAAAAGTTTTGTTAGTAGAACCAAATATAATGTCATCGACATATATTTGGCAAACGGATAAATCATCATTGAAGTGCTTAGTGAATAGAGTATAGTCCGCCTTCCCAATTTTGAAACCATTTTGAGTTAGAAAGTCTCTAAGACACTCATACCAAGCTCTAGGAGCTTGTTTGAGTCCATAGAGAGCCTTACACAATTTGTACACATGGTTTGGGAATTCTTCATCTTCAAATCCGGGGGTTGCTCCACATACACATCTTCCTTGATTGGACCATTGAGGAATGCACCCTTGACGTCCATTTGATATAGCTTAAAATCATGGTGAGTAGCAAAGGCAAGTAATATACGAATTGATTCAAGCCTAGCTACGGGAGCAAAGGTTTCTTCGAAATCCAAACCTTCGACTTGTGAATACCCTTTGGCCATAAGTCGTGCCTTGTTCCTTGTAACCACTCCGTTTTCATCTTGTTTGTTGCAGAACACCTATTCGGTGCCTACAACATTTGCATTTGGCCTCTTCACAAGCTCTCATACTTGATTTCTTTCGAAGTTGTTGAACTCTTCTTGCATGGCCATCACCCAATCCGGATCTCGTAGTGCTTCTTCAACCTTGTGGGACTCCAAGGAAGAAACAAAGGAGTAATTTTCACAAAAGTTTGCAACACGAGATCGAGTAGTTACCCTCTTGGAGATGTCTCCAAGTATATTGTCAACGGGATGGTCCCGTTGGACGCTTTGATGCACTCTTGGGTGTGGCGCTTGAGGTATTGACTCATCATCTTGGTCTTCCTCATCCTCATTGTCTCCCCCTTGATTGATGCCTCTATTTACATCTTCTTGGAGCGCATCTTGGGAAACTTGATCTTGATCATTTTAGGAGGAGTTTGCTTGATGTGTAGGATGGTCACTTGCATCTTGAGGTTGTTCTTGTGGTCGTATATATCCAAGTGCCATCCTTCCTATCACCACTTGTGGAGCTTCCTCTTGATCTAGCACATGACGATCAACTTGCTCCACTTGGGAGCCATTAGTATCATCAAACATTACATCACGTGCTACTTCAACAATTCTGGAGGATTTGTTAAAGACACGATAGGCGTAAGTGTTTGAGTCATAGCCAAGCAAGAAATTCTCATTGGACTTAGAAGCAAACTTAGAAGTCCTAGGCTTCTTGTTAAGAATGTAGCATTTGCTCCCAAAAAACACGAAAATAAGATATGTTTGGCTTGTTACCGGTTAGGAGCTCGTACGACGTCTTCCTAATTATACGGTGAAGATACAACTGGTTTATGGCATGGCAAGCGGTATTGACCGCTTCCGCCCAAAATTGGTCTGACGTCTTGTACTCATCAAGCATAGTTCTTGACATCTCAATTAGAGTCACTATTCTTCCTCTCGACCACCCCGTTTTGTTGAGGGGAGTAGGGGGATGAGAACTCATGCTTGATGCCTTCTTCATCTAAAAATTCTTCAACTTGAGTATTCTTGAATTCGGTGCCATTGTCACTCCTTATGGTCTTGATACTCAAGGAGAACTCATTTTGAGCTCTCTTCAAGTATCTCTTGAGAACACCTTGAGTCTTGCTCTCGTCATGCAAAAAGAATACCCAAGTGAAACGTGAAAAGTCATTAACAATAACAAGACCATATTTGTTACCACCAATACTAATGTAGGCGATTGGACCGAAGAGATCCATGTGTATAATCTCCAATGGTCTTGATGTTGTCATAATGTTCTTGGATGGATGTGTTGCTCCAACTTGCTTTTCGACTTGACATGCGCTACATGGCCTATCCCTTTCAAACACAACATTCTTTAAACCCCGGATGTGCTTGCCCTTAAGGAGTTTTTGCAAATTCCTCATCCCAACATGGGCTAGCCTTCTATGCCAAAGCCATCTCATGTTAGTTTTTGCAATTAAGCATGTATCAAGTTGGGCTTTATCCGCGGAGAAATCCACAAGATAGAGCTTTCCCTTGAGTACACCCTTAAAGTCAATTGAGTCATTGCTTCTCCTTGTGACGGTCACACCCTCATTAGTGAATAAACAATTATAACCTTTTTCACATAGTTGTGATATGGACAAGAGGTTATAATCAAGTGAATTAACATGTAAAACATTTGAAAGAGTATGATTAGGGGATATAGCAATTGTACCAGTACCAATGATTTTTCCTTGGCTATTGTCCCCAAAATAGATTCCTTCACTTGGATCTTCATTTAGCTCATACTCCACAAACATATTCCTCTCTTCGGTCATATGATTTGTGCATCCACTATCAAGAACTCACTTGGTTCCACCAGAGGAGTATGCCTACAAGAAAGATTTAAGCCTTGGCTTTAGGTACCCAAGCGGTATTGGGTCCTTTGATGTTAGTCAAGAGGCACTTGTGCACCCACACACAAGGTTTGGGACTCTTGTGGTGTGGCCCAACATACCTAGCATATGCCTTTCCAAACTTGTTCCTCAATAAAACATATGAAGCATCAAAATCATAGAACAACAGATGAGGTTCTTTCTTAGACATTCTTGGTGGAGTAGCAATGTTCTTTCCTTTGTTATTGTATGAGCCTCCTTTGACAAACAATCAAGTCTTTGCCATTCTTGGGACTTTTGGCGTTTTGCCTCATCTCCCGAGAATAACCAAGACCATCCTTGACAAGGGGATGTCTTGTATTGGTATATGCACTACATGCATATGCCACCTTCCCCTTGTCAAAGATGTCACCCTTTGGTGCTTGATTGGTTTTTGCCAACTTAAGATCATCTCTAAGCTTTATGATTAAGTTTGAGCATTTACAAGGTTGAGATGCTTCGGATTTAATACTTGTGGAAGGTGAGCTTGCAGAGGAAGAAGGTGCATTGACCTTGAGAGACTCCGCTTGCGTCTCAAGGATCTTGTTAGCTTGTGTCAAACTAACAAGTTCATCCCTGAGTACAATTGTAGTGTTCTCAAGGTTTGAGCAAGTTTCCTTCCTCAAAGCGAGTTCACACTCAAGTGTCTTGCTTCTTTCTCTTTCAAGCTCCAAGAGCTCCTCAACCTCTTGACATCTCTCCTTTTGTTGGATGAGCATGTCCTCTTGGCAGTTGATGAGTTTTTCCTTCTCCAATATTTCCTCCGTCAACAATCTCAATCTTTTCAAAGTGCTTTTACTCATGTCTTTAAGCATGTGTTCATTTTCATCACTACTATCAAAATCATCATGAGAAGAAATTTAAGAAGAGGATTTAGATTTAACCTTCTTTCTTTCCTCCTTGGCCATGATACATGTTGGCCTTGAAGTCTCCAAGTTGAGGAAGAGCTTGTTCTCCGTTGTTGTCTTCTTCATAGCAATAGTTGCTACCTTCTCATCTTCAACGGAGGAAGATTCCTCATTTGAATCTCACTCCTTTCCAACGTGGGCATGTCTGGAGTGCTTCTTCTTCTTGAAATACTTCTTCTCTTTGGACTTTCCCTCCTTCTTCTTGTTATTTTCTTCATGTGGACAATCCACAATGAAGTGGCCATATTCTCCGCAATTGTAGCAAACCCTTTTTGATCTTGTATTGGGCTTATCTTTGCTCTTTCTTTCATTTTGGTAGCTCCTCCTCCTTCTTCTAAACATTCTCTTGAAGTTGTTGATGAAAAGAGCTTCTTCCTCATTGGTGTCGGGACTCTCTTCATCACCCTCTTCCTTTTCTTGTGATATTGAGGATGTTGCCATGAATGCAACATCCCTTTTCTTGGAGGAGGAAAGTCTTTGTAGATCATTGTAGAACATTGCTTCTTGCTACATCATCTCATGGTTGATGATCCTCCCTAACACTTCTTCGGGAGTCATCTTGTGGAAGGTCGGGCTTTCACGAAATAGTGAGCAAAGAGTGACATTCCGAGGCATGAATGCTTGAATCATCCTCTTTACCACCTCGTGGTCGGTCCACCGGGTGCTTTCATATGACCGACTCTTGTTGATGAGAGTATTGAGGTGGTCATACATATCTTGGGGAGACTCACCCTCCATGATGGTGAATCTCCCAAGCTCTCCTTCGATCATCTCGATCTTTGCCTCCCTAATGACATGGTTGCCTTCGTGTGCCATCTTGAGGGTATCTCATATATCCTTGGCAACCTCCAACCCTTCAGTGCGGTTGAACTCCTCTCGAGTCAATGAGGAGGTATCACTCCAATGGCTTGGGCATTGCGATGTAGAAGAACGGCTTGCTCCGGAGTGATGTCTTCCTCATTCTTCGGAAGATGAACACATGTCATAACAATTTACCACAAGCTAGGATTTAAGGAATTGAAGTGCATCTTCATATTATGCTTCCACATAGAATAATCATTTCTGTCAAATCGAGGAGGTTTGCCAATGGGAGTAGATAAATAATGGTTGCTCGCGGTAAGTTGCTCATAATTATAAGGATACCGGGAGTAGTCTTGTGAACTACTCCCATTGTCGATGTTGACCGGAGCAATTGGCTTGATCCCCTTCTTGGGAACATTGAGCTTCTCACTAAGCCTTGCTTTGAGCATCTGAACTTCTTCATCGTCATTCGGGTCATCTTGAAGAACATCAACGTTCTTCGTCTTGGTGTCATCGACGACCACTGGAATCTTGTTGCCACCACTTCTGGCCATTACTTCTCCAAGTTGTTAGACTCTTGGGGAGAAGCCTGCTCTGATACCAATTGAAAGTCGCCTAGAGGGGAGTGAATATGCAATAATACCTGAAATGACTTAATCAAACGAGATTAAATTCCTGTGGCCGGACTAGTCTGCACAGGGCCAAACTAGTCCGCTCAGCATAGAGTGAAAACCCAAAAATTTGATTTCTACAAGTTGTTTGCGGAATTAAAGTTCACCGAGGAAATGAGCAAGGTGTTGTAAACTACTAAGGTTCAAATCGTGAAGTTTAAACACTTAGATTGCAAGTTTACAATAATGATCAAAGTGAAGAGAAATATGAACCCTAATAGCAATACTAGTGATCACGAAAAGTGAAAGACAAGTGAAACGAGATTTATCCCATGGTTCAGCTCCACGAAGAAGCCTAAATGCACGTTGAGAAGTCCACACAAGGACCGGGTCTCACTTGACCCTTCTCTCACCAAGCCACCACGATGGCCGGCTTGGTTTTCACTATATCAATGGGCAATCACAAAGTTTGATGGGGCTACTCACAACTTTAGGCACCCACAAATCAATACAATGAGGAGCATACGAAGCTCAACTCACCCAAGCCACAAAACACAACACAATGTGCAAAAGATCAAACCGAGAGCCAAAGCACGATGATCTTCCTTTACTCTCCTCCCTAAACCCTAATCTCTTCAAGATTGGCTCTTAAGGGATTAGTAGGAAGAGTAGAAGGCTTTTGAAGGCTCTAGGATGCTTGTGGCGGTGCTAGGGTTCAAGACTTGTTCAAATGAGCCTGGGAGTCCCCTTTTTATAGGAGTCCCGTGCCCCTTCTGCTGACCTCAGCAGATGGGCGGACTGGTCCGGCCTCTGACCCCAGACCTGTCCGGCGCTATGGGACCACTGACCTTTGGTCAGGTCCTGACAACAGCCACATTGTGTTATGATCGTCACTCTACCCACCAAATTTCCAAATTCAAACGGTCACTAGACAACATTTGGTCTGTCCCAAAACGGACTCTTCTCTATTGGCCCGAACTAGTCCGGCCACAGGGGCGGACTAGTCTGGCCCCCTAGGGTTTCTCTCGGTCTATCTCAATAAGTCTCAAACGGATAAGTCCGTACCCAAACGGACAAGTCCGAACTTCTCCAGAGAGCTTTAGTCTGTCCAAAAACGGACAAGTCGGACTTCTCGAACTTAGCTCTAAATTCACTTAGATTCACTCCAGAGACGTTTGGTCCGTCTTAAAACGGACTTGTCCGCCATGGACGGACTAGTCCGGCCTTGAGGCCCGGACTAGTCCGACCTCCTAAGGTTTTTCTCACTTTTGGCTTCTCACTTAGGTTATTCTCTAAACCACCACTTTGAGCCCTCTAGAATGATCTCAATGCACATGATACATCCACCCTCTCACATGACACGACTCATATGACCTCAATACCATAGAAAACCTAATTTCTACGCTTGAGTCTTTCACACCCATTTTATACTTTTCCTTTTTGAGGGTTTTCATCTCATTTCAATCGTTGTACATGTGCTTAAGATTACTTTAGCTCATTAGCTTCTTAATTGTTGTCATCAATCATTCAAAACCCACGGGGATGCCTAGATGCACTTTGAGAAGGTAGCTCAAGTTGTAAGAGATGCAGAAAACCATATGAACAAGAAACCTAGATGGAAGGATGGACCTGGGGATGCTGGTCAGTCATTTTCTAGAGGGGCACCACATGATATGGGATTCAAATCAGCTCCTTCAAAGATCTAAGATGATAGACCCAAGCAGATGATTACTCAGGTTGAAAATGTTGTGGAAACTACTACTAAGGTGGCAGATAAAGCTTCTGGTGAAGACAATCTGAAGAAAAGCAAAATTAATGGCTATGAGAATTCAAAGAAGGACAAGGACATAATTCAATATGAAGGTGAAAAGCTAGCAATATCCTGAGATCCAAATGAAGATGATCTATTTGATGATGAATATGGTGAATGTAGCAGCAAAGTGGATCAGAACAAGAATGTAGTCATCAAAATGTCAAGATGTAATTTCTCTCCTACCAACTTGCTGATGGAGGAATATCAGAGAAAGGATGGGATAAACAACAAAGAAGGAAGTGGGAATTTCAAGATCATGAAGTTGGATGATTCTCCTAAAGACTTTACTGAATGGGAAAATATAAATGGAGATCAAAAGATGAGGAAGTTAAGACAAAGCAAAAGGGTTGAAGAAAAACTGATTATGAAGGAAAAAGAGATGCAGTAAAAGAGCCTTATCAGAAAGAGAAAATTGGAAGGTATGCCCCAAAACCCTAATTCATTTGTTGTTCTTGAGAATACTGAAATTGTGGACTTAGCTAATCAGATGGGGGTTAAGACAGTGAAGAATGATTTTGATATAATTGATTTGATGAAAGATATGGAATTAGCTAGAATGGAATTATTTGATAAACAAATATGTGAACATCAATGTGAGGAAAAAGATTCTAGGATAGAGAATAGTGAACTTATGAATGAAGGAATTTTGATGTTAGAATGACATAAGTAAAATGAAAAGAATGTGAATTCTGAGATACAAGAAAATATTGAGGGAAAAGGGAGTGAAAAGGTTAAAAGGTGAGAGGAAAAAGTTAAGAAGGAGCCTCAGAACAGGTCCTTCAAAATATAGAAGACAAGACCAACATGAAGATCTTGGGTCCAAAGGAAAACCCAAAAAGGAAAAAGTTAAAAAATGATAGGCCTATATTGGAATTGTAGGGGAATTAGGAAAAAGAGATGTGTTCTTATTTGGTTGGTTTGAAAAATGAATTGAGATGTGATTTCATTTGTGTTCAAGAATCTATTGTTCAAGAATATATTGATTCTATTTTAGAAGTATTAATTACAATGGTGAATATGAGTGACATATAATACCTGCCAGGAGTAAATCGGGGGTGGGGGTTTAGTGACTGGTATTAAGAATATGAGATTTGATGTAAAATTGTTATAAAAGGCTCCTATTCTTTACAGTTGGATTTAACAGATAAGGAAGCTAATTTTGATTGAAGTCTTGTTAATGTGTATGGGCCGACTCATGATAATGAGAAATAAGTCTTTTTAAAGTAATTAGCTTCCATCTGTCACCATAATAGGTTGGCTTTTCTGATTGGAGGAGATTTTAATATATTAAGATCCTCCAATGAGAAGAATAAAGAGTCTAACCTTGACAAATATTCTGACCTCTTCAATGACATCATTAATGTATATGATCTTAGAGAGCTAAAGGGGAATGGCCCCATCTTTACTTGGTCAAATAATCAGAAACACCCTACATTAGAAGTTCTGGATAGGGTCTTAATGTCTAGACATTGGGAGTCAAGGTTTCCTCTAGTCTCTTTAAATAAAAAGCCTAGACAATTGTCTGATCACAACCCTTTAATCGTGTGTGTCGACAATAATAAAAAGCATATCAAGAAATTTTCTTTTCACTTTGAACTGTCTTGGTTGAAGAAAGAGGATTTTAAAGAAAGGATGAAGAAATTTTGGAATACCCCAACAAAAGATAAAGAAGCTCTTGGAAGATTCTTGTACAGACTAAAAATTTAAAATAGAATTTAAAGGTTGGGGATACAATTTAGCTCGCCGGGAAAAAAAGAATTAGAAGAAAGAATACAAGAACTAGAAATGAAGGGGGAAAATTTTTTATTAAATGAAGAGGAGATTGTGGAAAAAAACTAAAATTCAAAAAGAGAACATGGAAATTCTAGAGATGGAATAACATTATTAGTATAGTAGGAGTAAGGAAAATTGGCTCTTAAAAGGTGATTTAAATACTGATTATTATCATACAGTTGCAAATGGAAAGAGGAGGAAAAAATGATTTACAAATTAAAAGATGAAATTCATAACATTTAGGGTACTGAAAATTTGTTAATACATGCAACAAATTATTATAATAATATTTTTTGGTAAAGAGGGTGGTAATGTATTTGATTTACATCCTAATTTGTGTGATAAAAATGCTAATGTGATCAAGGAGGAAAATGTGTTACTAACCAAAGCTTTCATTGAGGAAGAAATTAAAAATGCCCTGTTCCAAATGGAAACTAATAAGGTTGCAGGTCCAGACTTAATCCTTGTTGAGTTCTACGAGTCATCTTGGGAAATTATAAAAGAAGATATAATGGAATGTTTTCAAGATTTCTATCATAATAAAATAAATATTAAAAGGATTAATTATGGTGTGATCATTCTACTTGCAAAAGTGAATGAAGCGAAAAAATTCAGACCTATATGTTTACTAAACTGCATTTATAAATGGATTACTAAGGTTCTTACTAACATATTGGAATTGGTGGTAGATAAGTTAATTCATGAGGTTTAGTATGCTTTTGTTAAAAAACATAATTAATGAGGTTTTATCTCTACATGAAATATTGCATCATACTAAGAAGAAGAAAAATGAAATTGGAATTATTCTGAAGTTGGATTTTGAGAAAGCCTATGATAAGGTGAATTGAGACTTTCTTTTCAAATGTTTGAAACTGAGAGGATTCAGTGACACTTGGTGTAACTGGATTAAGAATGTTGTTTCTCAGGGCACTCTCAGTGTCAAAACTAATGGAGAAGAGGGAAAGTACTTTCAAAACTATAAAGGAGTCAGACAGGGACCCACTGTCCCCTCTTCTGTTCAACCTAGCTATTGATTGCCTTGCTAGGATGGTTTATAGAGCTGAAGAAGACAAACTCTTCACTAGGTTGGCTGATGATTTAGTATCAAATGTAGTTGCCATGCTGCAATATGCAGATGATACCATTCTCTGCTTCAAAGAAGATTTAAAGGGAGCAAGAAATATTAAACTGTTATTGGCCATATATGAACAAATGTCAGGTTTAAGAATTAATTTTGAAAAAAGTGAAATTTTAACTATTGGTGGGTATGAGGCTACAGAGAAAGAATTTGCTAGAATATTTAATTGTAGTATTATGTCTTTTCCTATCAAATATCTTGGTGTTCCTGTCTCCGCTAGCAAACTGCATGTGAAAGATTAGAAGGTTTTGGAGGAAAAAATAAATAAGAAACTTGCTGGCTGGAAAGAAAATAACCTTTCCATGGCTGGCAGGGTAGTTTTGATTAACTCCTACCTATCAAGTATACCTATTTACCATATGTCTATGTTTTTACTTCTCAAAACTACCTTAGAAAAAATAGATACTACTAGAAGAAGATTTCTCTGGTAGGGGAGCCAAAAGAAAAAAAGAAGTATCACCTTCTGAGATAGGAGAAAATTTGCAAAATGGAAAACAAGGGCGGGCTGGGTATTAAGGATCTGTATAAGACAAATATCAGTATGTTAAAGTGGTGGTGGAAACATGAAAAGGAGGACGATATTTAGCAGAAATTAATAAAGGCCAAAAATCTTAGAGGAAAACCCATTGCATATTTAAAGCATAATTTGTATGATTCTCCTGTTTGGAAAGATTTATCAAAAATCAGACAGATTTATCAAAGTGAAAGAAAATTTTTACCTGGGGATGGAACTAAGATCAGTTTCTGGAATGATATTTGGTTGTTGGATATGCCATTATGTTTTGCTTACCCGTTACTTTTTCAGTTTTGTGCTAACTTAGAGTTGACTGTGGCTAAATGTATGGAAAATAACTGGGTGATTTCATTTAAGCATTGTCTCCCTCCTTTCTTACAAGAACAATGGTATTCTCTTGCTAGTTTACTTAATGTTCAACATCTTACTAGTTCAGTGGATGAACCTAAATGGGTGTGGTCTATGTCTGGTCTATTTACGGTCAACTCTATATATGATAAACTGACCGGTAGTGATAACGGTTGTCATTTTAATCACATTTAGAAAAGGAAGATTCTCCCTAAGATTAAACTTTTCTTATGGTTATTAGAAAATAATGCTATTCCAACAAAGGATTTTATGAAGAACGGACATTGAAATGAAACAAATATTTGTGCATTCTGTAGGGAAGATGAGTCTATAGATCATCTCATGTTCCAGTGTAAGATGAGTAAAACAGTCTGGAGAATTCTGGGGAGTTGTTTAAATTGCAATACTCGTCCCAAATCTGTTTAACGATACTAGAAATGGGTAAAAATTGCAGCCCTTGGTGGTAAGAAAATCTATACGCTCAGACTAGGAGCCTTTTGTTGGGCCATTTGCAAGGCCAGAAATAAAAAAGCTAATTAAATATCCTATGAATATTGTGTGTCATGTTGTTGCCTTTTTGAAATATTGGGCAGGGTTGTATCCAGAGGATATGAAACAAATGATTCAGCTGAATGCAGACGCAATACTCCAAGTTATACTCGCTGTGATGAGGGATCAGAATCAGAGGAGGTTGTTGCTGTCTCGGTCTGGAAATGAAGTAACTGAAGAGAATGACAGTGCTGGAGCTGAGACCTGATTGAGGCAAAACAGGGGATAAAAAGTCTGATTGATGGGATGCTATTTCTTTTTTCAGTATCTAGTATTAGAAGTATTTTGGTAAAACTGTTTAAAAGGTGTGTGTGATAACGCTTGGGACCTAGACAAAGATTGTCGGATCAAAAAGTGGCAGGTGGGAAGATCGCTTAAATCTGTCGAACTGAATGTAATCTCTCTATGAGATCTCCAACCACGTTAGTTGTTTGGAAGTGGAATGGAAATTCCATATGAAAAAAATGTTACCATTGATTTGTGACGTATCTCTCTATGATCCGTTAGTGGTTTGCAAGTGGAATGAAAATTCCGTTTTAAAAAAAATGTTACCTTGATTTGTGACGTACAGTAGCATCGCTCGGTCGATCGTCTTTCCGATTTCGTGCGATGGCGACGGCGGCATTACCCGCGTCACGCACGTAATCATCGTGTCGTGGGCGTGCACTCTTGTCCATTTCTTCAGGACTCCGTCCCGTCGGCTGGTCTCGTCGGAGCTCTGCTCTGCTCCGCTCCGCTTCCGTACGCCGTGACGTCGTGCCGGGCCGGCCTTCTCTTCGACCTCTTCCAAAGCCTGCCGCTCCCGTTCTTCATTCATGGACGGATGTGGTTGCGTTGGTCGCGAGGTGCGGCGCCCATCGCTGTATCCTGACCCCCAGCGCACGGCAAACGGCATCCGTCTCCATGCCTACCATCGCGTCGTGTTGCGGTTCCGGCGCGTCGCGGCAGGTTCCGGTTCCATGTCGCGTGACGATTTGGACGTGCGGTGCGTGATAGCGTGAAGTCACGAGTTAACACACACCCGTGGCTTGATTCGTTTCTGAATACGTCGCAGGCGAGAAGAGGAAAACTCGAGGCTGAATGGTTATTTTCCGTGCATCGGTTGCTCGGCTTTACGCACGTTTTTGTAAACGGAACGAAACGGTTACGCTAGGGTTCGCAGTACAATATAGCTACAGTAGCTGCCCAGGCAGAGTAGCGTCTTCGAACTCTGAAAGCGGCGAAGTATGGGGTCGGAACCTGAGCGCCACGTCAGCGACCATCACACACACGTGGCGGTATGGTTGCATGTTGGCCGGGGACCGTCCTTGTCTCTTGCGGTGCAGGATCTTTGCGGCCACGGGAAAACGGCGACGTGGAGGGATTCGGCCCGGTTACAAATCAATGGTCAGGAGATGGAAAAACCGTTGGTGCACAGCTGAAGTTACAGCTCCCTTTGGATCAAATGAATAGTAAATAAATTTTAAAGAATAGGATTTGTAAAAGATTTTTTCTTATATGACCATTTGCTCACAGGAAAAACAAAGGTTAGTTTACATATAAATAAATTCATTTGCTAAATTTTATAGAAAACCTAACATAAGCTTGAACCTTTTTTTCTTTCCTGACTTATGTTATAGGTTCCCTTGTTTTTCTTATGATGCTGTCAAATGACTTCTCATTTCAATTCCTATATAATTGCAAAGACATACAATTTCAATTCATATATTTTTCCTATTTCTGTGTTTTTCAATTCTTTCAATCCAAAGGGAGCCTACATGGTTATGGATTAATTCCTCATTTCAAAATACTTGTCATTTTTAGTTTAAAAATAAACTAGAGAGTGACAAATATTTTGAATGGAGAAGTATTATTTTGTTTGTTCAGAAGTGTAAGATTATGTCCAAATGTTCGAGCAAAATTTACGTTCATAAGGAAAAAAGGCACGGTAAAAAATGTTTTTTTACGTATGTAGCAACGTGTTACACTTGTCATACAAATGAGCACTTCTTTTAATCAATGGCTTACATATTGGCTTCATAAAAAATGAAAGGTAAACGGATGTGACTGATTTATTATCGACATCTGGAAAACACTCTTTCTTAATGATACAAGAGTAAAGTCTCAAAATGAAGGAAGTATTAAAGTCTGAATAATACACCATCACGAATAATATACTATCTCATGCCAGAAGAGGAAGTAGCAAAATGAAATAACCAATGAGCATGCTCAATTCCACAAGAAAACACATCAAGTAGTTTGGTTCTTCGGGTGACCCCTAGCAATACTCAACCTCTATAAGTATATATGAGACAGCATAACGATTTTGTGAGATTTTGCAACGCTTGAAAGCCCCAAAGGCCCCTAAACTTCCTTCCTTCTCAGGCATTTTTTATCCCACGACGCGGAACCAGTCGGGATTGGATAGCGCGCACAAGCGACGGAGAAGCCGTGGAACTCGACGACAAGCTCTCGGCGGCGATGATGCGGAACACGCCAGGCAGGAACCTCCTCCGCATCACCAATCGCGCCGTCAGCACCTCATCGGCGGCTGGTGGCGGTGGCACCTCCACCTCCGCTGCTTCCCCGCGCGCCCGGACGGTCGCCGGAGGCCGGCCCCTCCGAGCCAGCTCGCCGCCCCCGCCGTCCGCGGTCGCCGCCGCCGCGTACTGGGAGTCCCGCGCGCTCCGCCGCGACGGGGAGGAGGAGGACTGGCAGGAGGTCGTCGCCGGGGGCGAGGAGGCAGCTCCTGGTCCGGGCGAGATGGAAGAAGACGAAGAAGAGGAGTACAGGGTGGTTTTCTGGTCCCCGCCCACCATAGACGAGGTCACCGGCGCAGTCACCAGCATCCAGGAGTAAGATTTGCTTGCTCGCCTCGTTAAGGAAGATCTTCCTTTCCTCTTATTACTCGTTTAGATTGGATCTAACTGGCGTTTTGGCCTCCTTGTGTGGTGATGGACGCGATTATTAGGCTCAAGTTAACCTTGCTTCTGTGAATGGGATTAGAATGGAACTGTCTTTGTATGCAGTTCATAATGAGATAGTTTCTGTATGCTTCGATTTCATGGGACTTGGGACCCTATCATGCTCAGGTCATTGATTTATTACGGTCTCTTAGTTGTCTAAAACATCCATTTGCCGTTAAAAATGTTTTAACCAGCGTTCCAGTTGCTGCGGTCATAGTTATATTTGTAGGATGTGTTTTAAGATTGGAGCCCAGGGAACTTGTGCATGGATGGACACCCATAGCAACTTGCAATACCAATGCTTGTCATGCATAATTCATGAACAATCATAAATGAGTTCCTAACTGTGGCTGTGCTTTGTGGACTATTATAGAATCTTCAGAGCACATCAATATTCAGAGCAATTAAAATAGAAGTAGTGGAAATGGTTCATTATTAGTTTGCGTTCAACGTTTTCCAATCCTATAGGTTGTATTTCTTGCACACTTTGGTCCATTTCTGCCCTAACAAGTGATCCCAGAAACTAACTTTTTGGTGCTAAAAAGTGGGACATTTGGCTCTAGGAAAAGAGTTGAATTTTCTATCTTTTGTGGTTTTATGCGTACATATTTTGTTTTATTGCACTCACAGCATGTTGACAATATCTGCATCCTTACACATTTGGTATAGCGTGAGAAAAAAAGGGCTTTTTTCCTCGTTAACTGAAGTTGTTGCATACCTTTTTCAAGAAACTATACCAAAAAAGGTGGATTCTAGATATTCATTATTCATTTCTCCATATAATTGAGTTATCATTTTTTCAGGGTGTTCGAGAATTCTTTTGGTGTGGATTCAGATACAGCCAACAGACAAACAGCACTGCTGTCCACCTCAGGACATTCATCTGGCAATTCATCAGGATCGGATGACTGGATTGAACCTGCCGCCTACGTTCTCAACTCAACTGCTCTTCTTTCTAGAGAACATAGGAATGTTTTTGATGCTTTCCGTCTATTGCAAAAGGATCCTACCATTCAGGTTTGAACCTATACTATTCTTGTTAATGTATTCCATAAATATTAGGTACCTAGCGACATTGTATGCCACATCATCTTATTCTCTACTGCCATCTCACTTTTAGTGTATCTTAGCTCTCACCTCTTTTTCGTTTTCTGAACATCTTGTCTCCGCATTGCTTTGTTAACATTACCATTTTTATGTAGAGAATGGTCATGTCCTTGTCATGTGATAAGGCTGTATGGAATGCTGTCATGAATAACGAGGCAGTTCAAGATTTCAGGAGATCTTTACATGATGGTATGCTACACTAAACTAGTAAACCTTCATGCACAAGCATAAATATCCACATGATCTGTTTGTTAACTCACATCATCATGGTGACCGTTTGAGCTTATTAGCTGTGTAACATTTCCATGAAACAATTGGTAGTTTGGTTAGACTATTATTTTTCTGGATCAATTTATTTTTTCTTACCGCTTCTAACATCGTTTATCAGGGAAAGAAAATGATAGAAAGGGAACCACGGGTCCTGCAGAAGTGCTCAAGTGGATCCTTGACAGTGCTCAGGGAAAAATCATGGAATTCCTTGACAATGTAATGAAAATTGTCAACATGCTCATCCACCATCACAGTGATGAAGAGAAGCCTGATATGTACAACGATGCAGTGAAGGTGTCCTTCATGCTCACGGTGTTCGTCTTCATCGTTGTGGCCGTTGCTCGTATCAAGTGAGCATAACAATCCGTCGACTTTACATTTCAACATTTCATCGTCTTGTATTTTACACATGGGAATACCTAGTCAGCATAGTTTAATCAAGATTGATGCTAGTGGTAGTTTGTCAGGCCCATAATTTGCATTGTTATAGTGCCGTTGTGGGGGAAATTATGATATATAGTATCGTGTGATTGTGGGGAATTATTCAAGTATCAAATATCAAGATTTATCCGTGCCTTCAGCGTGCTTATCCTTTCATTTTCTTATGCTTTTGGCTACAGTTCTGAGCACTGGGATTTCAAAGTGTGGTGATATCAGATTCTGCAAGCCGTGTATGTTTTGTAGATGAAACATAGCAAGCTTTGCTATTCATGTCCGCACGAAATTGTACATTTGTTCTTGGTCTGTTGTATCATTTAACCTTGTCAGATTATGCTGGTGTCTTTCATTAATGTGCTCAATCTCTGGAGCAATAGGCGTTTTAGTTCTTATTACTACTGGGACAGTAGTTCAAGCAACTATTCGTCTCTGGTTATCTGGAGTTCTACTGCGTGGTCCCTGCTCCAGCAAGCTTGCATGATCGCAGTTCTCCATTTTTGTTCGGGCGCAGAACTCGTCGTTCTGAATAAAATCGCGCCCCGTCCATTTGACACAACCCAGATGACACTTATTTTGGGATCCAGTCACATGGAATGGCGTGGCCAGAAACTTCAGCCGGTGATCATAGTGCCGGTGCCCTTGTCAGTGAGGAGCTCCAGCAGCAGCTAGTGCGGGACACGACCGTCGATGGTGCTTGCGGTGTGTTGTTTTGACATGTGATCACTTAAAGAGTCATATGCAGTTGTAACTTCCTCCATTTAAGTTATGTCTCCTCTCCAATGGCCACTATTACATATATAAATAGAAGACAAGTGAATGAATAAAACATAGTTGAATCATTTGCAATTCTCTCAATTGTCTCTCTCAATTCCTTCTCAATTAGTATTCATCACGTTATCAGCACGCTCTAATGAGTGATCAAGAGAGATTGAAGATTGAAACCAAGATAAGATATCAAGAAGTGATCTTACCGATTTTGTTTTTATCATCCTTCAAGATGATACCTTTCGTCATCGGTGGATTGGTCATGATGGCCGACGCCGCCACTGGTTCCCCCTGCAAGATCAAACAGAAATTGTCGCCATCGACGCCGTGGAGGCCGTTGTCACCGTGCACACCATCGCGGCTGGCGATGCAGCCTTTGTCGCCACTGCCACCGTGGTGGCAGGCATCCCCGTCGACTCGTGGCTCCTCTGACGATGCCACATTCGACGGGCATAGTAAGAAACCGCGTTGCAGAGCGTTTTCTAACCCCTATCCACGTCAACCCTTGGATCTAGACGCCCATCAAACAGGTCGTCAAGGCGGACCGAGCGTCGTCCACGGTGGGGAGACCCCAGACCGAGTTGCGCCGGTCGAGGGCCCTTCGTCATCGGGCAAATAGGGGGAGAGAAGGGGAGAGGAGGATGTAAGCCAAACCATTTCGGCGATTGCCGACGCTGTGACGCCTCCAATGGTACGGCGAACAGCGAGAATCCGAGTTGGACCAAGGGGGCTTCCCCAAGGACCACTAGCATCGAGGACGCCATCCTCTTTGCCGGATGCAGCGACCCCAACCGAAATGGAACTGGAAACCTCAACTCTAACCGCAAGTAGTCCACCGTCGGCGACCACTCAAAATGAATCTGGACCTCCGCCGGCGCTCACAAGTCCAAGCGGGAACCGCATCCTCCATCATTTTGCCCATCTCGTCAGAAGAAGCCGAGCACCCCGACCGGGAGATTTGGCCGCCGGTTCGAGTAGGTGAACGGTGGAGGAACGACGCCGGTCAGGGGGAATACAGGGGGTGCGGCGCCGAAATGGAAGGTGAAGGAGGAAGAGTGAACTCCGACGAAATGGTGCGGCGACAGACCAAATCGGCGATCAAAGGAGACAGAGGAATCGAGGTGGTGAGGCTACGGGGGAAACCCTAACGCTCACGCACGACTCCCTCCCTTATCTTCTTGCCGCTTAAGGCCGCGCCGCCCTCAACGCTGGGCTGGGCTGGGCCTTCGCGTGAGGCCGACAGGCTGGCCGATCGGGCCATTTTGACCCGTAATGATGGACCACTGTATCCAGGCTTAAAAAAAATGTATATATTTTATTTAATTTGCAGTTTAATTTGAATTAGAACTTAGTTTCAATTCCTGCAAATATAGTTGTGTAATCCTGTAAATATTATGTAAATATGTTATAACCAATAATATATGATTATTATGACAAGTGTTGTGTTGCAATATATTTTGCACTATTATGATTGAATTTACAAAATTTGGCTAATTTTAAAATTTTGGCCAAATTAATACAAATATTCAATCATTAACACTGTCCAAAATTCCTTTTGTTCAGGCCATTATTTTAATTTTGGCCCCAAAGTAATTGAATTTTTTTAACTATATTTCTAATATCTACAAGTATCATCATTTAAGCTAATTTTAAAATTTTGGCTTATGATGCAATAATATGATTACACATAAGAAAAAATGATTTAATTCAGTTTTGATTAAGCCATTTCATCAAATTTGGCTTAATACAATATGAATCATACATAAAGATACTAAAGTATATAATTCATTTTAATTTGCCCATTTCTTAAAATTGGCCTTCTTGAATATGAATTATTCTTTTTGTCAAGCCATTTTCAGAATTTGGCTGGATAAGAATGAATAAATTTCATGTGTTTTTCATTATGATTAACACAAATTACAACACCACCATGATGATTTTATTAATAAAAATATCTGGTTTCCTACATGTAGAAATCAATGTCTCGCGAGTTTGAAGAACTTGCTCTTAATGTTCATAATTACCCTACATGGGCTCTTGACATCAAGATTAGTTTAGCTTTCAGAGGACTCATGACTGCTCTTACTCCTAAAGAAAGACCTGTAACATTTCTGGATACATTCAAGTACCAGACACTATACATCATCCGTAATCATCTCCATCCTGACTTGAAATCAGAATATGTGATGGAAGAAGAATATCATACCCTTTGGACGGCATTAAAAAGCCGTTATGAACAGCAAAAGGCAATATTATTGTCTGAGGCCAATTATGAATGGACTCAACTTCGTCTTTAATATTTTAAGTCTATAGAAGACTATAATCATGTTATTTATAAGGTATGTGCAAAATTAAGGTTTTGTGATAAAGAACCATCAGAAGAGGACAAAATAGAGAAGACTCTTCAAACTATGCTCCCTTCTGATAGGATCTTACAACATCAATACTGGGCTCGCAACTACCAACATTATGCTGACCTCATTAGAGATTTACTTCAGGCAGAGAAGCATGATGAACTTACTATTAAGAATCATCACCAACGTCGTGTTGGGGCTGCTCCTCTACCTAAAATTCATCATAATGAGAAGAAAGCTAATGCTTCTAAGAATGTATATTCTAAGAAAAATAGTAGATCTGCTATATGCCGCCGTAATAGGCAAAATAATAAGAAATTATCAAAGGCAGTGAGAAAGGATGGTGTTCCCTTCAAAGATAAAATTGTGCAGTGTAAGGCATGTGGCACTTATAAGCATACTGCTGATAAATGTCGCACACCTAAACACCTTGTGGCTTTATACCAGAAATCACTGGGAAAAGACATGAAAGCTCAAGGATCTCAAAATGAGTATGAAACTCATTTAAGTATTCAAACAAAGCACCCATTTGAAGTCGGTTGTTCAAGCAAGCATATTGAAGATCCTAGCAACAATGATTTAACATTGAAAGATGATGACAACATGGACTTGGACAATGCTATGGTGGAATATAATTCGAACGATGTATTCAATGATCTTTTATAGATCTTCTACCATAGAAATTTACACATGTTTAATTTATGTAAATATAAGTGTGTTGTAATGTAAATATTAAGTATATTGTATTAAGGTTATTCAACACTCTAATATTTTATGTAAATATATGTATTTTCATGCAACTTATTATGTCATTATATTTTTTATTTATTAGATTTCACGGGAAATTTCTGATGGAAGAAGAAATGTGCCTTGTGGATAGTTGCACCACAAACTCTATACTTAGGTATATAAAATATTTTTAGACCCTAACTAGGAGGTCAGGAAATGTTTTGACCATCGCAGGACGCGATGCGACAATAGTTGGCTCTGGACAAGCACTGTTACTCTCCCTAATGGGACACTAGTGATGATTGAGGATGTTTATTGTATCCCGATTCTACACGTACTCTCATAAGTTTTAGAGATATTCGGAAAAATGGGTTACATATTCATATCCATAAAGAAAATAAAGAAGAATTTCTTCTTATTTCAAAATCTTACGAATATGACCAAGAAGTTCTAGAAAGAATTCCTTCTACTCCATCTGTACTGTACTTTACGTACATAAAACCCGTACCATATGTTGCATACAAGGTGATTTTCCAGAATATTGATACATTTAAGACCTGACATTCACGCCTAGGCCACCCCGGAATAGGGATGATGCGGAAAATTATTAGAAATTGCACCGGCCATGATATAAAGAACATTAAATTTCCAAAATCAAATGATTTTATGTGTACTTCATGTGCTATGGGCAAGTTGATCTTGCGGTCTTCCCCGCTTAAGATCCATGCTGAACCACTAAAGTTCATTGAAAGAATTCAAGGTGACATTTGTGGACCCATACAACCAATGTGTGGTCCATTTAAATACTTTATGGTTTTAATCAACGCATCTACAAGATGGTCACACGTGTGTTTATTATCTATATGTAACCATGCTTTCGCCAAATTGATGATACAAGTCATAAGGTTAAAAACAAAATATCCTGAATATAGGATTAAAAGTATCCGTATAGACAACGCTGTTGAATTCTCATCTCGAGCCTTTAATGATTATTGTATGACTCAAGGTATTGAAGTACAACATTCTGTTCCATATGTTCACACACAAAATGGTTTAGCAGATTCTCTCAAAAAGAGAGTTAAACTCATAGCTAGGTCATTATTGCAAGAATGCAATTTATCAACATCTTGTTGGGGTCATGCAGTTTTACACGCTGCTGATCTTCTACAATTAAGACCAACTGCATATCATACCACCTCCCCTTTACAACTTGTACATGGAGATCAACCCAATATCTCTCATCTGCGGAAATTTGGTTGTGTTGTATACACACCAATTTTACCACCTAAGCAAACTTCTATGGGCCCTCACAAGAAATTAGGAATATACGTGGGATATCAATCCCAGTCTATTATTAAATACTTGTAGCCTTTAACAGGAGATTTATTCACGGCCCGGTTCACTGATTGTATTTTTAATAAGAATCATTTCCCTACTTTAGGTGGAGATAATAAACTTATCAATGATCGCCAAGAAATAAATTGGGATGACAAGTCTATCTTAAATGTTGATCTACGTACAAAGGAAACTGAACTTCAAGTTCAGAAAATTATAGAGTTACAACAAATTACTAGTAACCTGCCAGATGCATTTACTGACTATAATAATATCACATAGTCTTTGAATCCTGCTGTCAATGCATCTTGCCGAGTGGAGGTACTATTAAAAACCACTCAACCTCCAAAAAGGGGGAGAGCAAGTAAGGAAATAGATGCTTCAACCAGTCGTCCAAAGACTACGAGATTAAGATCTTCCTCGAGGAAAGTAAATGCAAGTCAACAAAATGTTGGCATACATCAAATGGATATTTTAAATCCTTTATCTAGCCCTCAAGTATTATAGAGCAAGTTAGACAATCGGAAAACCCTGATTCTTCTATGTTGGGAAGTCAAGAAGAATTACATGGGATAAGAGAAATTTACATCAATTATACTAGTTCCGGAGAATTACTTGACCGTAGTACAACGATCGTCAACTCATGCTTTTCAACCATGATAGCTGATCTTCTGCAAGATCCTGATCCTAAGACCATGACAGAGTGTAAACAATGCTCGGACTGCATCAAATGAAAAGAAGCAATCAAGGTATAACTTGACTCACTTAAAAAAGAGAGGTATTTAGTAAAGTAATACCTACTCCTCCTCGAACCTATTCTATTGGGTTTAAATGAGTTTTCGTCCGAAAACGGAATGAAAACAATGAGGTTATGAGATACAAGGCAAGGCTAGTTGCACAAGGCTTTACGCAGAGACTCGACATTGATTTCAATAAAATATATTCTCCTGTTATGAATGGAATAACTTTCTGATACTTGATATCTCTGGCAACACAAAAACATCTATCTTTGCAGTTGATGGATGTCGTGACTGCATATTTATATGGGTCACTAGATTTGGATATTTATATGAAGGTTCCCGATGGGATACCCATACCGAATAGAAAAGTAATTGCAACATGTTTTGTGTTAAACTTAACAAGTCTTTATACGGCTTGAAACAGTCTGGAAGGATGTGGTATAACCGACTGAAAGAGTTCGTTTTAAACAAAGGCTACTCTACTAATGATGATTGCCCTTGTGTCTTCATTTGAAGATCCTCAACTGGTTTTTGTATCATATCAGTATATGTTGATGATTTAAATATCATTGGCACTGAGGATGACATTAAAGAGAAACAAAATCATCTTAAAAGGGAGTTCGAGATGAAGTATTTAGGTAAAAATAAATTTTGCTTGGGTTTACAACTCGAGCACCTTCATTCGGGCATTCTCGTACACCAATCAGCTTATGTTCAAAAAGTATTGGAGAAATTCAATATGAACAAGCTTATCCATCTAAAACTCGAATGATAGTAAGAGACTTAAAAAGGGATACAGATCCGTTTCGGCCGTGCCAAGAAGGAGAAGAGGTTTTGGGTTCAGAATACCCTTACGTTAGTGTCATTGGTGCACTTATGTATCTTGCAAATAACACAAGACTCGATATTGCTTTTGCAGTAAATTTATTAGCAAGATATAGTAGCGCTCCTACCATACGTCATTGGATAGGAGTGAAAAATATTTTAAGATACCTTCAAGGTACACAAGATCTTGGACTATTCTTTCCGAAGAAACAGGATCTAAACCTCATTGGCTATGTGGATTGTCGGAGTGTCGTTCCAGCAATTCTCCCGGCACTACGGTTAGTAGACCGCGGAGTTTATGAGTTTTGTTAGGGCGCGCGGAGATTCGGGAGAAGATGGCGATTTGACACGAGTGTTTACGTGGTTCGGGCTGCCTGAGCATAATACCCTACTCCATGGGTGTGTGTTGTTGTTGTATAGAGCGTCTGAGCACTTAAGTGTGAAAGACCAGAGTGTCTGGGAGTCTTAGGCGCCAGTGGAAGCCTCCTTCCGTGTATCGCTCGGCCAATCCTTTTATAGTACAAGGGTTGGCCATTACATCGTCAGCCTGACCCGACATGTGGCCCTGACGGTGACTGATGCTTAATACACAGTTAACGTACTTAATTCCCCTTGACAGCGTGATAACGCGCCTTGATGGCGGCATTACTGGTATTAAGGGTCCTCTGATCGTGTGTCATTAAGATAGCATTAATGACACATAATTTGGTCTTGAAGCTTTAATTCCTTGAAGTTCCGAGCCATTGAAGGTCCACCAGTCTGCTTGTTGAGGTTGAAGGTCCGGCGGTGGACGCGTGGCAGCTCCGGAGCTTACTGTCTTCGACGAGTAGGTATGGTGCTGTTGCACACGTGTTGGTACTGGAGCTTCCCTCTGTCGGGGGTTAGGCCCGTGGGTGCCACACAGATATCTAGTCCGGAGCTTTCCCATGTATGGAATGTATCTCCGGCTTTACGATGCACGTGGCGGCACTGGGACTAACCATAGAAGGGAGGCAGATCCGGTTCCATATGACATGTGGGGCCTTTGGGGATCTTCAACTCAGATAGGTGGAGTTCCTTCGCACTCTTTGCAGTCCCAAGGGGTATCCGGTATGCAAGGTACCGACAGTGGCCCCCTGGGCCCACCTCTGGGAGAGACCTTTTGGATTAAGTCATTCTGCCGAGGGTGGGTCCATCTTTCGATTTTGACGCCGTATCTTCAAGTATTTTTGGATGTGTCGTTGAGGTGGTGGTTCGCAGTTAAACTACCGCCGCGTGACATCTTCAGGATGTGGCAGGTGAGATCTGTACGTGCGGATCTCACGCAATTGAAGGTCGCCGGCTCCCGATACGAAAACCGTATCGGTTCCGCGCGCCCTGTCAGGCCGCCGCCCTCGGGTTTCCCGCCTCTCATGATGACAATTGTTTGCCTGGGGTAAGGACCTCGACTTGATCGTCAGGGTGGCCCCGAGCCCCCTTGTCATTGGCAGGGTGAAGTTTTTGAACTGTATCGTTGGCCCTTTTGCGATTTTCGTCCAAGCGTTGCAGGGGCTTACTTAAGAAGGAAAGCACGCACCGTTTGGGGATTCCTTACGCCTTCATTTAAACTTGTGCTCGAATCCTCCAAACTTTCACTTGTTTTTCCTCTCTCGCCCCGCCGTGCTGCGATGAAGTTGGGTCTCCGCAAGAGCCGTCTCACGACCGACGGCGATTTGAAGAAGGTCCGGACCTAGATGGGGTGGTCCAGTGACTCCTTCAACCATCTGGTGCGCGCCAGCAAGCTCCCATTGAAGAAGTAGCGCGCCGACAACATGGTGTACTTTTCCGCGTACGCCATGGTGGGACTGATCCCACCCTTCTCCACTTTTCTCTTGATGCTGCTAGACTTCTATGGTCTGCAGCTGTACCACCTTGGCCCCCACTCCATTCTTCTTGTGTCCACATTCGTCCACTTTTGCGAGATGTGGGTGGGTATTCCCCCCTGCGTCGAGCTTTTTCGTACGTTCTTCACCATCCACAATACCGGTAAGAGCGATGAGTATCTTGGCTTCTACTACTTTGTGAAGCGCAAGAAGTGCCCTTACAAGTACTTGAGGTCGTTCCCTTCGGCAAGTGGGATGACTGAAAGAAGGATTGGATTGTCATCACGACAGAGGAGCACGAGAAGCTGGAGCTGCTTGAAGGCCTCCCCAACATTAACACTGAAGCCTGGAGTGAAGTTCCAGTGCTGTCGGAGGCCTTCAACCCTGCCTTGACCAGGATCCGCCAATATGTGGAAGGAGGAGTGACCCCCCAGGCGGTCTTCTGCAACTTCCTGGTCAACAGGTGGGCTCTGCTGAAGAAGAGGGAGAAGCTCGCCTGGGCCCTCAACAGCGTGATACACGATGACCGAATTGAGACCGGTTTTGAAAGTTGCCTAGAGGGGGGTGAATAGGCTAATTGACCTGAAATGACTTAATAAAATGAGATTATACTCAGGGGCGAACTAGTCCGGTCCAGGGGCGGACTAGTCCGGTCCACCTACAAGGAAAAGCCTAAAAAGGGTTTCTAACAAGTTTTAGTTCGATTCTTGTGATGCAAAGTGTGTTAGAATAACTTAGTGAGCCTTAACAAGTTATATGGCAAATGTGAAACTAAGGATCACGATGAAACAAGGGTGATAAGCAAAACCGGTAAAGCTAACCCTAGAAGCAATATGCAATAAGTGAAAGTGAAGTACACAAGGGACACAAGGATTTTTTCCCGAGGTTCGATCCCACGAAGGAACCTACATCCCCGTTGAGGAGTCCACGAAGGACCGGGTTCAACAACCCTTCCCTCACCAAGTTTACCGCACGAGCCTAACTTGGTTCTCCACTATCACAAAGGGTGAATACAAGATTTGTTGGGGCTTCTCACAATCTGAGGATCCCACCACAAATACAATCACAAATCACAAAGATTGACTCAAGCCACAGATCACAAAGATTCACAAAGTGCAAGAGATCAAACCGAGAGCTATAGAGCGGTGTTCTTCCTCTTCTCCACCTCATCAAACCCTAATCCACACAAGAATTAGTTTTAGAGGGAATGTAGGCAATAAGGGGGCTTTTTTGGAGGCTCAAGGTTGTTGTGGTGGCGCTAGGGTTTCAACTTGCTCAAAGTTTGGTTCAAATGAACCCAGGGGTCCTCTATTTATAGAGGTTCCCAGCCCATACTGCTGACTTCAGCAGATGGGCGGACTAGTCCGGCCTACAGCCCGGACTAGTCCGGCCTAGGGGACCACTGACGTCCCTGACAACTTTCGCACTGCGCGGCAATCGTCACACTACCCGCCAAACTTCAAATTCAAACGATCACTTCAACAACGGACTAGTCCGACCCTCACCGGACTAGTCCGATCTCACACAGAACCTTTTGTTCCGGGTGAAAACGGACTTGTCTGAAGACCACAGACTAGTCCGGCCCCCAGGGCGGACTAGTCCGGCCTTCCCAGACTTAGTCTCTGAAGCACTGACTCCTCTCAAACCCGGACTAGGTCGGCCCCTAGGGCGGACTAGTCCGATCTCAGTCAGGACCTCTTGGTCTGGACCAAAATAGACAAGTCCGTGGTTTTGGGACTTAGTCCCCAAAATCCACTTCACGACTACCCGAACTAGTCCGTCCCACTACGGACTTGTCCGAACTCAGTCAGACCCTTCTGGTCTGGCTGAAAACGGACTTGGCCGGCCAGGAGCAGACTAGTCCGGCCACCTTCACGGACTAGTCCGGCCCTACTGCCAGACTACTTCCAACTCTTTTCTCTCAATGGGTTTGACCTCTAAACCGCTTTGAGCTCCCAACTTGATCTCAATGCACTTTACACACACATCCTCACACATATTTGGCTAGTCTAAACTCGACACACTAGAAACCCTAGTTTCTCCTCTTCGAGTTGACATCGCCGTTTTCATCCTTTTTCCTTTTTGAGGGATTGTGCTTCCACTTGAGTCCACACCTGTGCTTAAGATCACTGAGCTCATTAGTCACTTAATTGTCGTCATCAATCATCGAAAACCCACGGGGATCCTAGATGCACTTTCAATCTCCCCCTTTTTGGTGATTGATGACAACACATTAAGTCTTCACATATAAGAGTATAAATTTGTGGTTTTCATAACGTGCGGGTGTATGAGTGACTCCCCCTCAATGAATGCATCATGAAAGAGATATTGAGGAAGTCCTTCATACATACGCACGTTATGGTGGGGTGCCTATGTGTTGTGCTCAACAATTTGTGACAAGACATAATAAATATGAATATGATTGAGAGATAGACATTCAAAGCATCATATTGATATTGAACATTCAAAACATAGTCTTGCACAAATTTAAACAACCGACATGACATAAATATTACAATAAGCAGTGCAACATGTCCAAGGATCCAAAATAAAGGGATACAACTAATTACCCTCCTTTCTAACTCTCCCCCGTCTAACTCCCATCTAACTCTCCCCCCTTGGCATCAAGACACCAAAAAGGAAATGAAGAAGGGAACTACGAACCCTATCCGCTCAGTCGTCGCCGTCCTCACTATCATCGGCCCTAGCGTCGGAGTCGCTCTCCGTGGCCTCCGGGTCCTCGTGATCATTGTCGTCGTCGTTGGAGGCACGAGCCGAAGGAGCTGCCTGGGAAGAGCTCCCGTCCTCTTGGAGCTGGGCGAGCTCGTCGGTGGTGAAGTTGGGGAAGGGAGTGATCTTCCCATCGCTCACCTCTGGAGAAGACATAGGAACCTCCAGCTTGTCACACACTGCCTTGAGGTACTTCTCTTGGTGCTTGTGTGCCCTCTGGTTCCTAATCTCCTGCTTCTGGCAGGAAGTGAAGATCGCCTTGAAGCACTTGAAGAAAGCGCTCATGGATTGAGGCGGAGGCGGGGAAGGAGGCGCCACGGGCCGAGAAGCTGGCATTGCCGAGGAAGAGGGAGGCTCCGCATTCTTCCGACGCGGAGGAGGCGGGACTGCAGGAGGTGTCTGAGGATGGAGCGGGCGATGAGTCACATCCTTGACAAAGGTCACGCCCGACACCTTCTCAATGAGATACATGATGTAGGGGGCATACCCGCAAGCAAGGTTGGGGTATGCGAGATGTTGAAAATGTCGTCGAAGATGTAATCGACGAGATTGAACTTCTCCTCCCCATCAATGAGAAGTAGCAGGTGCCTCAGGTTGCCTTGAATCACCCCTACATCACCATCCTTTGGTGCTATGGTCCGTCTCAGGATTCTGTTCAGAATGCTGTAGAAAGGCTTGATGTTGCGAGCATGCCCGACGTCAAACGAAACGTGACTCGGATACATGTAGGCAAGCTCGTCTCGGTCTACAGCCTTGAGGTTAGAGATTATGATCTCATGGTCCAGGTGTGCCTCAAGACCTAAAATCTTTGCAAACTCCTCAAAAGTGACAAAAAGCTGCTCGCCATGCGTCATCCATATGATCTGTCTATCACCAGAGGTGGTGAAGTAGATGGTGGAATAGAACTGCAGGATGACTTCAACGTTCCAGTCATACTTGAATCCCATGATCTTCTTGAGCATATGGCGCTCGGCTGCTTCAATGACCGCATCAAAAGCCGAATGTTGCTTCTTGGCCATGTACTCCCAGTCCACCCGTTGTGCTTCAATCACAGGCTTCTTCATGCTTTGGTAGACAAGACGGTAATAATCACAATGAAAGTCACACCAAAACTGAGGGTCGGCGGTGCTCCTTTTATACTTGTATACCTTGTCCGTCCGGAGCCTTCTTGCTTTCTCGGCTCCCTTTACATGGAAGACATTTGCAGCTATTTCACGCTGCCTGTTGGGATTCCTCTCGGGAGTGTGCACTTCCAGGGGGCCTATCGGTTTGGCTTTCCCCTTCTCCTTGATAGCAATGCCCTTGGCCTTTGCAGCTGGGACCTTCACTGTGGGCTTCCTTTTCTTTGGCTCAGAAGGAGCCGGGGCCTTGCCCTTCTTCGGATCTCGCTCGATCCATCGTTCAACATTTTGTTCTTGGGCTGGCTCCTTGCCCTTGTCTTTCTCTCCAAGTGTCACAAGTCTCTTCCTCTTGGAGACTTGTGCAGCAGTGGCCTGAGAGTTATGAGCCTCGCGCTCCTCTCTCTTCATCTTCCGGAGTTCCTTGCGGGACTACTCAATGGCCCGAGCCATTTCTTCATCTTCTTTATAGGCCAAAGCTGTGGCCCTTGCTTGTTGCTTCTTGGCTGCTTTAGCCCTCTCATGCTGCTCGAGAAATTTCTCGGCAGCCTCAACCTCAGCTCTTGCCCGTTCTTCGCCGAGACGAAGCTGCCCCGCCTCCCACTCGGGGTCAGTGGGGGGAGAAGCGGAACGGCAAGGAGCGACCATTTCAGCTGAAAAGAATAGAAGCCATAAGATAATAGGTCAAGGAGTCGGAATAATGCGAAAGAAATCTCGAGAAACAACCAAAGTTGGAGCTTGACCTGTGTACAGCGGACTTGTCCGCCCCAGGGGCGGACTAGTCCGCCGGGCGTACTAGTCCGCCGGGCGTACTAGTCCGCCTGGCACCGGACTAGTCCGGTGTACACAAGTTAAACCCTAACTCTAACGATTTTTCGAGAAATTTTGGAATCAAGTCGCAATATTCCTAGGCTACGATCACAAGGTCACTAGAAGTAACTTTAATGAAGAGGCATCTATCAAAAACTCAATGAATCAAGAATGAGGCAAGATTTTGAAAAGTGGGGGATACCTCTTCAAATCTCGAGAAAACGATGGAATCGGGGATAGATCGCGTCGCGAGTGATCGGGGAAAGTTTCCCACACCTCTGGGGATTCCAATGCACGGATTAGAAACGATTTTTGGTGGTTGGAATCGAAGATCGCCGAAAGAGGGCGATTTCGCGCACGTGGGAGAGAGAGAAATAGCAAAAGGGAAGTGGAGGGGTCGACCGCCTCCTGTGGGTTTAAGTCCCCAGGGGTTGGACTAGTCCGGTAGAGGAGCCAGACTAGTCCAGTCAGCGGACTAGACCCGGACCAGTCCGAATCCGGACTTGTCCGGCCAGAGGGCGGACTAGTCCGGCCCAAAGATGCTGAAAGCAAATATGTCAGTACGCTGGGTACCATATACCCCTTGAGATTGCAAAGATCTCAAGGGAATGTCATCTACTCGATTTGAAGACCTTCGGAGGCCCACATGTCAGACATAACTGGACCCGCTTCTCCAACATGGTTAGTCCCAGGGTCGCCACGTGTACTATCAAACCGGAGCTACCGCCCACAAGGGGGAAGCTCCGGGCTATGTACCGAAATAGCAACCCCGAACCTAACCCCAGACCAAGGGAAGCTCCGGAACTGACACGTGTTAGGTAGCTCCGGACCTATCTGTTTCCCACAGTATGCTCCGGAGCTGCCACGTGTCCAACCGTCAGATCTTCAGCCTCTAACCTTCAGAAGACTCCATAACGGTCTGGATCTTCAAAGGGGAATCAAGGACTTCAAGACCCGATTAAGTGTCATTAATACCATATTAATGACACACGATCGGACAACCTTAATTACCAGTAACGGTGTTGTCAAAGCCCACAACTCGGTCATTAAGGGCAATTAAACGTGTTGAATGTGTATCAATATCAGTAACCGCCAGGGCCACATGTCGGGCCAGGCTAACTTGTAACGGCCTGCCCTTGTACTATAAAAGGACCGGCCGACGATACATAGGACACTCTCGGAACACATAGACGCGACGCGCTCACTCTACACTCTGAACTCACTTTGAGCTCATACAACCAATACAACACCAACACATCCCGTGGAGTAGGGTATTACGCATAGGCGGCCCGAACCACGTAAATCTTCGTGTCTACTGTGTCATTTACACTTCACCTTCTTGAATCTCCGCGTGCCCACACCGAACCTCAAACTCCTCTAACACTTTAGTAGTGTCAGGAGATCTGCCGGATCAAAACCACCGACATTTGGCGCACCAGGTAGGGGGGCCAGAGATTTCAAGAATGGTGAACTCAGCTGCTGGATCATCCAATGGTCATCCCGCTGTTCAAGCTGTTGGGGGTAATCCCTCCAATATGCAGCTACCAGCAGGAACCACAGTTCCAGCAGGAGTCACACTTCCACCACCGCCGCCTCCACCAGCAAATCAAGCTGGACAACGCGATGGTGCACCGGCGTCAATCACTGCGTCGGCGAATCTTGACAACCCGGAACATGCGCTTCATGCAGCACATGCTCTTCTTCATCGCCCACCACCTCCGGACGCATCCCGGGATGCAATGGAGCAGTGGAGGGCCGATGTGGAACACTTGGTTGCAGCAGCAGCCGACCGCATCAGCAACCAGGGTCCTCCTCCTTCAGGACGGGCCCCGTCGCTGCGACGGACCTTGTCTGGCAGACTTGGTCCGCACATTTCCAACAACAGGAGACGTGCTGCATCACAGCAGGTGACGTCGTTGCCCTCCGGGGCACGACGCACTCACACGGTATCAAGGCTTTCAACTCATGACCTCCGGGCGGAGCTTGATCGCCGATATCGCCAACAAGACGACCGAGTCCATATTGAGCGTGCTCGTGAAAGATGAGAAGCTCAAGACATTCCTGCTCCTGAAGGAGTAGGAGGAGGCTGTTCAGCCCTGGCCATGCATCTGTGTATGGTCAGGTGGCCACAGAAGTTCCGGCCTCACCTGCCGGAGAAGTTCGACGGGACCGTTAATCCTATCGAATTTCTTCAAATTTACTCCACTGCTATCTTGGCAGCTGGAGGAAATGAGGTCGTAATGGCCAATTATTTCCCAGTGGCTTTAACTGGGACTGCCAGGTCCTGGTTTATGAGCCTTCCACCCAACTCCATGAGCAGTTGGGAGGAGTTGTGCCGGCAGTTCACCGCCAACTTCGGGAGTTCATACACCCGACCAGGCACCGAACTAGGTATTTTTGCAGTTGTGCAAAAAGAAGGAGAATCCCTGCGATCATTCATCCAGAGATTCTCTCAGGTACGAAACACTATCCCTTCTATCTCTAGCGCCTCTGTCATTGTAGCATTTAGACAGGGAGTGCAGGATAAGAAGATGCTGGAGAAGCTGGCGATCAAGGAGATTACCAGTGTCACGGAACTCTTCAGCTTGGCTGACAAATGTGCCAGAGCTGCGGAGGGCCGTGAAATGCACTCCAAACCAACTCCGGAGGATCACAAGAAATCCTCCAAAGGAGAAGCCGCTACCTCCGGGAGTGGCAAGAAGAAGAAAAAGACCAACGGCAAGAAGAAGCCGTCGGCCGGTGCATCCAATGCTGCAGCTGCTGCAGCTCCGGGTGGCCGGGGGCCACGCCCCGAGAAGCGACCTCGACCATCTTCTGAAGACGGTAGCAAACCCAAGGTGTGGTGTCCAATTCAAAAAACGGACAGCCACAGTTTGGAAGACTGCCGAGAGGTCCAAAACCTTGCCGAGCGCTACAACAAGCGCTGGGAAGAAGCTCCTTTCCGACAGAGGGAAGGAAAACAAAAAGTTGATGAAGCTCCGGCTGAAGAGGAGTTAGGTTTTCAGGATCCCAAAAAGGTCCTGAAGGCCGTCTACACCTCCGTCGACGATGATTCCGACGTCTCTGACAACGAGCATCGGAAGACCATGAACACCATTTTTGGTGGATCATGGGACATAACCTCCCGCCGCGTCATCAAGACTATACGTCGGGACATGGCTGCTGTAGCTCCTACAGCCAGGGTGGAGCCTCATCGGAAGTGGATGGACACAACCATCACTTTTGATGCTTTGGACTGCCCTCGAAGCATGGTTGGAGCAGGTCAGCTACCTTTGATGGTATCTCCTACCATCAATAACATCCAGCTCCACCATGTCATGGTAGACGGAGGTTCGGGGCTCAACCTCATATGCTTCGAAGCTTTTACCAAACTTCAGCTCCGACCTTCGGATCTCCACCCCTCCCGACCTTTCTCCGGAGTAGGTCCGGGAGCCATTACCCCACTCGGAGCTATTACCCTCCCCGTTACCTTCGGGACCCGGGAAAAGTATCGCACCGAGAAGTTGGTCTTTGACGTTGCTCAGATCAACTTACCCTTCAATGCCATCTTGGGTAGGCCTGCCTTGTACAAATTCATGGCAGATGCTCATTATGGTTACCTGGTGTTAAAGATGCCAACATCAGTAGGCGTTCTCCGGATCCGTGGAGATCGTACTGCCGGAGTAACTGCTCCGGAAGAACTCCATGCGCTTACTACGGCGCAAGAGGAGGACTCCAGGTAGGAGCAAGCTCCAAAACCCCCGAGCATTCGTCAGCGAGGCTCGACTTCTGCACCTCGTGTGCAGCCAAGCGGCGACACCGACATTCCCGTCAAAGTCGTCCAAATCGGTTCCGATGCCGCTCAGACCACCCGTATATCGGGGGGATTGAACGACAAATAGGAACTCACGCTCATCGCTTTCCTCCGGGCTAATGTCAACATGTTTGCCTGGCAACCGTCACAAATGCCTGGGATCCCCAGGGAAGTGATTGAGCACAATATGAAGATCTACCCCGACGCCCGGCCTGTGCATCAGAAGCCTCGGAAGCAATCCGTAGAGCGACAGAACTTCATTCGACAAGAAGTAAAGAAGTTGCTCGAAGCTGGATTCATCCGAGAAGTCTTCCATCCAAAATGGCTGGCAAACCCAGTCGTTGTGCCCAAGGCCGGCGGGAAGCTTCGAATGTGTATCGACTACACAACACTAAATAAGGCATGTCCAAAAGATCCATTCCCATTACCTAGAATAGATCAGATAGTGGATTCCACCTCCGGGTGTGAATTACTGTGTTTCCTAGACGCATATTCTGGGTATCATCAAATCAGAATGTCTAAGGAAGATGAAGAGCATACCTCTTTCATCATAGTAGACGGATTATACTGTTATACATCCATGCCATTTGGTCTCAAGAATGCAGCTTCAACCTTTGTACGAGCTATGTACAAAACCTTTGAAGAACTCATTAGAGACATAGTGGAAGTGTACGTCGACGACATCGTGGTCGAGGTCAAGAACAAGGAGTCACTCCTTGACACCTTGCAGACTGTCTTCGACAAGCTGCGGGTCACCCGCACAAAGCTAAATCCAGACAAGTGTGTCTTCGGGGTTAGCTCCGGAAAACTTCTTGGTTTCCTGGTAAGTCACCGGGGCATAGAAGCTAATCCGGCGAAGATCAAAGACATTGAAGACATGCGGCCACCAGCCCGCATCAAAGATATCCAAAAGCTAACTGGATGTCTAGCAGCCCTCAGCCAGTTCATTTCAAGACTAGCGGAACGGGCACTCCCTTTCTTCAAGTTATTAAGGAAGTCCGGACCATTCCAATGGTCTAAAGAAGCAGAAAAGGTGTTCCAGGAGCTAAAACAGCTCCTCACCACCCTACCAATTCTGGTAGCTCCGAACCCTGGTGAGCCTTTGCTGCTTTACATTTCAGCCACTGACGAAGTCGTCAGTATGGTCCTGGTTGCGGAGAGACCAGAACCATCCCATACTCAGGAGTCCAGACCCCTTCCGGAGGGTCTGGAGGTTCCTGAAAGCGAGTCTGGGTCCCAGCTCCCAGACTTGAATCCACAAGAAGTTACTTCAGAAGACCTAGACCCCTCCGGGAGGGTCCAGGTCGCTTCTAAAAAAGCTCTGGGTTCCTCCAGCAAGGACCCAGAAGTCCCTGAAGAAAATCTGGACCCCTCCGGGAGGATCCGAATCAATGAAGAGGAAGCTCCGGGCCCCTCCGGGAGGGTCCGGACCATCCATCGCCCAGTGTACTTCATTAGTGAAGTACTTCATGACGCCAAGACTCAATACCTAGAGGTGCATAAGCTGCTCTATGCAGCTCTTATTGCCTCCAGGAAGCTTCGCCATTATTTCCAAGCTCACAAGATCAGTGGTGACTTCTTACCCACTTTGAGCAATCTTGCATAATCCCAACTCAACTGGGAATATTGCAAAGTGGGCAGCGGAATTGGCCGAATTCGATCTCGAATTCATTTCAAGGCAAGCAATCAAGAGTCAAGCATTGGCAGACTTCATGGCGGAATGGACTCCCTCTCCATCAAACCTTGGGGGCCCCAGCGAGCAGAAGCCAGAACACAAGGCTCCGGTCTTCACCGAGCCTCACTGGACCCTCTACTTCGACGGCTCCATGCAAAAGCAGGGGGCCGGACCTGGAATCCTTCTCCTCGCACCAACTGGAGAGAAGGTAAAATACATGGTACACCTTGACTTCAAGGCGACCAACAACATGGCGGACTATGAAGCACTCATTTACGGACTAAGGGCGGCACTGTCATAGTCAAGCAACTGCTGGTCAAGGGAGATTCACAGCTCATCATTAAGCAAGTGAAGGGTGAATGCTCCTGCAACAATCTCAAGCTAGCTGCTTACCTCCTTGAAGTCCAGGGGCTTCAGAAGGACTTCGAAGTCCTAGATCTCCACCATGTCCAGCGTGCCCACAACGCTGAAGCCGACGAACTCTCGACGAAAGCATCAACCGGAGCTCCGGCTCCTGACGGAACTTTTGTCCAGAGGTTGTCAAAACCCATAGCTCAACCTGCCAAACTGAGCGAAGGGGGCGAGATCAGCATCCCGAAGCTGACAGTCCCGATGGCCCTGTTACCATGGCAGCCATCAAGGGTCGTAGGTGCTGCCGGAAGCTCCGAGCAACCCAGCACGCAAGACTCAAATGCTCAAGTTAGTTCCGATGCATGGATCTCGGAGATCCGGAACTACTTGAAAGACAACATCCTTCCTGACGATGATGTATCCGCTGACCGGGTAGTCAGATTGGCTAAAAGATACACGTTGGTAGAAGGGGATCTCTATCGGCGCGGTGCCAATGGCATCCTAATGCGGTGCATCACAAGGGAAGAAGGCTGCGAGCTCCTCGCAGAAATCCATGGAGGCGAGTGTGGGAACCACACGTCTTCCCGCACGCTGGTTGGTAAAGCCTTTCGGCATGGCTTCTACTGGCCTACAGCACTCCAGGATGCAATTGAGCTGGTGAAGAAATGCGAAGCATGTCAATTTCATGCAAAGCAAATTCACACACCGGCTCAGCCCCTACAAATGATACCTCCTACATGGCCCTTCGCTGTGTGGGGGATGGACATCTTGGGACCTTTCCCAAGAGCCGTCGAAGGTTACAAGTTCCTGTACGTTGCCATTGACAAGTTCACCAAGTGGCCGGAAGCAACTCCAGTTGTGACAATCAACAAGCAATCTGCTATCAACTTTTTACAGTCCATTGTATGCATATTTGGAGTCTCAAACAAAATCATCACTGGTAATGGGACCCAATTCACAAGTTCTGCATTTCAAGGATATTGCGAAGACCTCGGCATTCAAGTTTGCTACGCCTCCGTAGCTCACCCGGCAAGCAATGGCCAAGCTGAGAGAGCAAATGCTTAAATCCTTAAAGGACTCAAAACGCGCACCTATGAGCGCTTGAAAAAACATGGAGCCAACTGGATTGAAGAGCTTCCGCACACTTTATGGGCCAACAGGACAACTCCAAACCGGTCAACTGGAGAGACACCCTTCTTCCTGGTGTATGGAGCTGAAGCAATCCTTCCTCCGGAAATTACCTTGGGGTCACTCCGGGTCTGGACCTTCGACGAAGCCACGCAGGACCAGCTCCGGCGTGAAGACCTAGACCTCCTTGAGGAGGGAAGGTTCCAAGCAGCTGTTCGGAATGCCCGATACCGCCAAGCCCTTCGGCGCTATCATCAGCGGCATGTACACAACCGACAGCTCGAGGAAGGCGATCTGGTGCTACGGAGAATACAATCCAGAGAAGGGTTAAACAAACTCTCCCTCAGCTGGGAGGGACCCTTTCGAGTGATTAAAGTATCCCGTCCCGCAAGCGTTCGCTTGGCTACCGAGGATGGGACACCTCTCCCAAATCCTTGGAACATTGAGCAGCTCCGTAAGTTCTACACTTAATATCACGGAGGTGAGTCTGTAGTAACTTGAGGTGTATGTTATAGAGTCATTGTACAGAGTCGGGTAGTTCCTCTGGGAGAAGAGCCGGACCTTTCCCGGAAGGTCCGCAAAGTTCATGCAACACTTGTCGCAGTTTCAGGACTAAAAGTGTGGCTAGCTACCCTGGGTCAAACGAGAAATTAAACACGCTTAGCCTGGTTCCATACCCTAAGAGTGTACTTGTTTCCCCTGTACCCCGGACCTATAATGAAAGACATCTTCATGTGAAACAGACTCCACGTGCATTTATTTTGTACAGGCTTAACATTTTTTATTTTTCTCTTTCTTGTCTATAACAAAGACGTGCAATTCTTAAGAAATTTTAGTCTGACTGGTTCATATACGATTCGAGCTGTATTGTCGATTCTTCTAGATTCAAATATTGTTTATGGCCCACTCGCCTGAATGCCGCCAAGCCAACCTAGGGCCGGAGTGTGCTATCGACTTAGCCTGGTCAAGCACCCTAAGTACGCCGCTCTACCTACACCCTGGCAGGCCGAAGTAAGGCGGGTCCAAGTACAATTGGATCTGGAAGAAAAGACAACGCATTCGGTTGTATTCAGAATCGCGTTTGACCTAAAATTTTCTTGAGAATCGTAAGCCGCGATGAAGTTATAGGCAACAAACGAATTTTACTATTTTTCTTGGCTTCAGTGTGCAGGAAAAATAAAAAATCCACGTTGATGGAGAAAAGCCGGAGCTAACAAAGCTCCGACTCCCCTAGATGGCTTGTAATCGATGTTAAGCATTGAAAACGAGCATCACCGAAGCAACCAAGCTCCAGTAAAGCTAGTGGGGCCAGCCGTCGATGCAAAATAAATGATGGTGAGAAGACCCCGCAAGCGGAGTCTGCTACCAACAAACTAAACGTTGGTAAAGGTCACTACCGGAACTACTATGCTCCGACACCCCGGAGGACTAACTATCGATGCTCTACGCGTTGATAGGGACTATTGCCGGAGCTACTAAACTCCGACGATAGACAATGCCGGAGCTTCTAAGCTCCAGCAACCTCAGGGGGCCTTCACTATCGAAGACTTCGAACCTACACTCTACAAGTTCGAAGCAAATGAGTCTTCAGCAAAACACAATATCCTCTTGGTACATGTTCACAATCAAATTGTGTACATCTACCAGGGGGCCAAGTGAAGACAAAAGTATTGAAGACAAAAAGTGAAATTCACAAAAATTTGGGGATTTGATTCACAAAAAAGTCGTCACCCGCAACGTCGATGCTTTGCTGGAACTTCTTGAGATGAAACTCCAAGGTTGCCCCCGCCATTTTGGACTTCAGCCCGGTCTCGACCCGGTCGTCGTCCATCACACTGTTGAGGGCCCAAGCGAGTTTTTCTCTCCTCTTCAGCGGTGCCCACCTGTTGACCAGGAAGTTGCAAAACACCACCTGAGGGGTTAATCCTCCCTCCACGCACTGGCGGATCCTGGTCAGAGCAGGGTTGAAGGCGTCCGCCAGCACCGGAGCTTCACTCCAGACTGTAGTGTCAATGTTGGGGAGGCCTTCGGGCAGCTCCAGCTTCTCGTGCTCATCCACCCGGATGACTATCCAGTCCTTCTTCCAATCATCCCACTTCCCAGAGGGAAACGACCGGAGGTACTTGAATGGGCACTTCTTGCGCTTCACGAAGTAGTAGAAGCCAAGGTACTCATTGCTCCTACCGGTGGTATGGACGGTGAAGAAGGTCCGGAAGAGTTCAATGCAGGGGGGATGCCCACCCACATCTCACAGAAGTGGACGAAGACGGACACAAGAAGAATGGAGTGGGGGCCAAGGTGGAACTGCTGCAGACCATAAAAGTCTAGCAGCATCAAGAAAAGAGAGGAAAAAGGTGGGATCAACTCCACCATGGCGTACGAAGAGAAGTACACCATTTCGCCGGCATGCTCCTTCTCAAACGGGAGCTCTCCCCCGGCGCGGACCAGGCGGTTGAAGAAGTCCGAGGACCATCCCATGAGGGCCCGGACCTTCTTCAGGTCATCGTCGGTCTTCAAACAGCTCTTGCGGAGACCCAACTCCATCGCAGCACAACAAGGCAGGAGAGGAAGAGCAAGCACAAGTTGGGAGTTTGAGCGCAAGATCAGATGAGAGGCGTAAAGAACCCCAGATGGTGCGCGCCTTCCTTCTTAAGTAAGCCCTCGCAACGCTTGGATGGAAACCGCAAGGAAGTCGAAGATACTACTCAAAAATCCTACCCCGCCGATGACAAGAGGGCCCGGGACCACCCGGACGATCAAGTCGAGGTTCTTACCCAGGCGAACGGTTGTCATCATGAGGCGGGAAGCCCGAAGGCGGCGGCCTGACAAGGCGCGCGGAACCGATACGATTTTCATATCGGGAACCGGCGACCTTCAATTGCGTGAGATCCGCACGCCAAAGATCTCATCTGCTGCACACGGGATATGCCACGCGGCGAAGATTTAACTCCAAACCATCGCCAACGGCACATCCGATGACCTTTGAAAACTCAGTTCAAAAGTCGAAGGATGGACCCACCTCCGGCGGAATGACTCCACCCAGGGAGTCTTCCCCAGAGGTGGACCCAGGGGGGCCACTGTCGGTACGCTGGGTACCATATACCCCTTGGGATTGCAAAGATCTCAAGGGAATGTCATCTAATCGATTTGAAGACCTTCGGAGGCCCACATGTCAGACATAACCGGACCCGCTTCTCCAACATGGTTAGTCCCAGGGTCGCCACGTGTACTATCAAACCGGAGCTACCGCCCACAAGGGGGAAGCTCCGGGCTATGTATCGAAATAGCACCCCCGGACCTAACCCCAGACCGAGGGAGGCTCCGGAACTGACACGTGTCAGGTAGCTCCGGACCTATCTATTTCCCACAGTATGCTCCGGAGCTGCCACGTGTCCAACCGTCAGATCTTCAGCCTCTAACCTCCGGAAGACTCCATAACGGTCCGGATCTTCAAAGGGGAATCAAGGACTTCAAGACCCGATTAAGTGTCATTAATACCATATTAATGACACACGATCGGATGACCTTAATTACCAGTAACGGTGCTGTCAAAGCCCACAACTCGATCATTAAGGGTAATTAAACGTGTTGAATGTGTATCAATATCAGTAACCGCCAGGGCCACATGTCAGGCCAGGCTAACTTGTAACGGTCTGCCCTTGTACTATAAAAGGACAGACCGACGATACATAGGACACTCTCGGAACACATAGACGTGACGCGCTCACTCTACACCCTGAACTCACTTTGAGCTCATACAACACCAACACATCCCGTGGAGTAGGGTATTACGCTCAGGCGGCCCAAACCACGTAAATCTTCGTGTCTACTGTGTCATTTACACTTCACCTTCTTGAATCTCTGCGCGCCCACACCGGACCTCAAACTCCTCTAACACTTTAGTAGTGTCGGGAGATCTGCCGGATCAAAACCACCGACAGTAGCAGCTCCAACGGTCTTGTTGTCGTCATGATGTTCTTGGAGGGATGTTGAGCTCCCACTTGCCTCCCCGCTTGGCAAGCACTACATGGCCTATCCTTTTCAAAGACAACATTATTCAAGCCATGGATGTGCTCGCCCTTAAGAAGCTTTTGTAAGTTCCTCATCCCAACATGGGCTAGCCGTCTATGCCAAAGCCATCCCATGTTGGTTTTCACCATTAAGCATGTGTCAAGTTGAGCTTTATCCGAGGCAAACCCCACAAGATAAAGCTTTCCCTTGAGCACACCCTTAAAAGCGATTGAGTTATCACTTCTTCTAAGGATGCTCACACCCTCATTAGTGAAAACACAATTATAACCCTTGTCACATAGTTGTGATATGGACAAAAGGATATAGTCTAGAGAATCAATATGTAAAACATTAGAAAGAGTATGTTGGGGAGAAATGGCAATTTTACCAGAGCCAAGGATTTTCCCTTGGCTATTGTCCCCAAAGAGGATTCCTTCATTTGGATCATCATGTTCCTCATACTCCTCGAACATCTTCCTCTCTCCGATCATGTGGTTTGTGCACCCACTATCGAGCACCCATTTGGATCCACCGGAGGAGTATGCCTTTCTCCTTCCTTGTTTTGCCATGAGGCAAGTTGGCTTGTGGTCGTAGAGATTGGGGAAGAGCTTGCTTCCCTTGGAGCTCCTCCCGATGGCTATGGTTGCCATCTTCTCCTCATCTTCGGATGAGGAGAACTCATCGTTAGAGTCCCACTCCTTGCCTAAGTGAGCATGACCGGAGGGACTCTTCTTCTTGTAGAACTTCTTATCTTGTGGCTTGCCCTCCTTCTTATTCTTGTCATCTTCATTTGGGCAATCTACAATGAAGTACCCGTACTCGACACAATTGTAGCAAGCCCTCTTGGTTTTGGGCCTTGACTTTTCTTTGACTTTTCTCTCATGCTTGTATCCTCCTTTTCTTCTCCTCATCATCCTCTTGAAGTTGTTGATGAAGAAGGCCTCTTCCTCATCAGTGTCAAGGCTCTCCTCATCATCTTCGTTTTTCTCTTTTGAGGAGGATGTCGCTTTGAGTGCAACATCCTTCATCTTCGAGGCGGTGAACCTTTGGAGGTCATTGTAGAAGAGCGCCTCCTTCTCCATGATCTCATGGTTAATAATCCTTCCAAGGACCTCTACCGGGGCATTTTGGCAAACCCCGGGCTTTCTCGGATCATGGAGCAAAGAGAGACGTTTTTAGCCATGAATGCCCGAATCATCCTCTTCACCACCTCGTGGTCCGTCCACTTGGTACAGACATAAGATCTACTCTTGTTGATGAGTATCTTTAGGCGGTTGTACATCTCTTGGGGAGATTCACCATCCATAATGGCAAAGCTCTCAAGCTCTCCTTCTATGAGCTCAATCTTTGCTTCTTTCACGACTCGGTTGCCTTCATGATCCGTCTTGAGAGTGTCCCAAATGTCCTTGGCCACCTCAATCCATCCACTCGGTTGAACTCATCTCTTGAGAGAGATGAGATGATCACTCTGGCCGCTTGGGCATTGCGGTGACGGAGCACAGCTTGCTCCAGAGTGATATCTTCTTCATTCTTCGGGATGTGCACCCCGGTCAACACAATTTGACATAGTGAGGGGTTGAGTGACACAAGGTGGATCTTCATGTTGTGATTACACATCCCGTAGTCGGTTCCATCGAATTGGGGAGGCTTCCCCAATGGGATGGAAAGTTAGTGGTTGTTAGAGACAAGGCATTCATAGTTGTAGCCTTGTTGGTTGTAGTTGATTGTACCACTCGATGTGAAGGTTGAGGTGTCAACCTTGGGAATCTTCAACTTCTCTCGAAGTTTCGCCTTGAGCTGGCGAATCTCTTCATCATCCGTTGATTTGTCTTAATAGAAGAGAATCTCTTCTGGGGTTGCTTGGAACTCACTAGTTGAGACTTCTTCATACCCCACTCTGGCCATCTTCTCTCCGAGTTGTTAGAATCTTTTGGGAGAGTCCTGCTCTGATACCAATTGAAAGTTGCCTAGAGGGGGTGAATAGGCTAATTGACCTGAAATGGCTTAATAAAACGAGATTAATACTCAGGGGGCGGACTAGTCCGGTCCAGGGGCGGACTAGTCCGGTCCACCTACAGGGAAAAGCCTAAAAAGGGTTTCTAACAAGTTTTAGTTCGATTCTTGCGATGCAAAGTGTGTTAGAATAACTTAGAGAGCCTTAACAAGTTATATGGAAATGTGAAACTAAGGATCACGATGAAACAAGGGTGATAAGCAAAACCGGTAAAGCTGACCCTAGAAGCAATATGCAATAAGTGAAAGCGAAGTACACAAGGGACACAAGGATTTTTTCTCGAGGTTCAATCCCACGAAGGAACCTACGTCCCCGTTGAGGAGTCCACGAAGGACCGGGTTCAACAACCCTTCCCTCACCAAGTTTACCGCACGGGCCTAACTTGGTTCTCCACTATCACAAAGGGTGAATACAAGATTCGTTGGGGCTTCTCACAATCTGAGGCTCCCACCACAAATACAATCACAAATCACAAAGATTGACTCAAGCCACATATCACAAAGATTCACAAAGTACAAGAGATCAAACTGAGAGCCAAATAGCGGTGTTCTTCCTCTTCTCCACCTCACCAAAACCTAATCCACACAAGAATTAGTTTTAGAGGGAATCTAGGAAAGAAGGAGGCTTTTGGAGGCTCAAGGTTGTTGTGGCAGCACTAGAGTTTCAACTTGCTCAAAGGTTGGTTCAAATGAACCCAGGGGTCCTCTATTTATAGAGGTTCCCAGCCCATACTGCTGACTTCAGTAGATGGGCGGACTAGTCTGGCCTACAGCTCGGACTAGTCCGGCCTAGGGGACCACTGACGTCCCTGACAACTGTCGCACTGCGCGGCAATCGTCACACTACCCGCCAAACTTCAAACTCAAACGGTCACTTCAACAACGGACTAGTTCAGCCCTCACCGGACTAGTTCGATCTCACACAGAACCTTTTGTTCCGGGTGAAAACGGACTTGTCTGAAGACCACGGACTAGTCCGGCCCCCAGGGCGGACTAGTCCGGCCTTCCCAAACTTAGTCTCTGAAGCACCGACTCCTCTCAAACCCGGACTAGTCCGACCCCCAGGGCGGACTAGTCCAATCTCAGTCAGGACCTCTTGGTCCGGACCAAAACGGACAAGTCCGTGGTTTTGGGACTTAGTCCCCAAAACCCACTTCACGACTACCCAGACTAGTCCGTCCCACTACGGACTAGTCCGAACTCAGTCAGACCCTTCTGGTCCGGCTGAAAACGGACTTGGCCAGCAAGGAGCGGACTAGTCGGGCCACCTGCACGGACTAGTCCGGCCCTACTGCCAGACTACTTCCAACTCTTTTCTCTCAATGGGTTTGACCTCTAAACCGCTTTGAGCTCCCAACTTGATCTCAATGCACTTTACACACACATCCTCACACATATTTGGCTAGTCTAAACTCGACACGCTAGAAACCCTAGTTTCTCCTCTTCGAGTTGACATCACCGTTTTCATCCTTTTCCTTTTTGAGGGATTGTGCTTCCACTTGAGTCCACACCTGTGCTTAAGATCATTGAGCTCATTAGTCACTTAATTGTCATCATCAATCATCCAAAACCCACGGAGATCCTAGATGCACTTTCAGGTTTGAAGTCCAACCTAGAAGGCGCAACTTTGGAGCTTCATCTCAAGAAGTTCCAGCACGGCATCGACGTCGAGGGCGACGACTTGACTCCGCCGGCGGCTTTCCTCCCTGTGAACATGGAGGCGGAGTTCAGCAGGGAGCTACAACGGAAGATTCGGTGCTTGACGACCTCGGTGAAGTTGAGAGGCATCCGACCACCAAGCTGGTGATCCCCGGAGCTTTTGAGGGTTGCCCTGCTCCTGCCCCGAAACAGAGAGTTGAAGTCGTACGCAAGGGCAAAGAGTTGCCGAGCCCTCGAGCCTAAAGAGGAAGTTGAAGCACTCTGACGGGAGGCCCGTCAGACCCGCTCCTTCCACGACAGCTCCTTCTCCCCGGCGGGGGAGGTCTTCAACGGCGACAACCACTCCAGCATCAGCGTCTCCCCGGGACGCCAGCTTCGCCCAGGTGACTCCGGTGTCGGAGACAGCTAAGGGCTCTAGGTCTGAGGGTCCTTCTCAGTCAAGGGGGTCCTCAACCAAGACGTCGCTGGCGGCAGCGGCAAGCTCCGGAGGGCCTTCTGGAGCTACTACCCCAGTTGCGACTGGGTCAGGCTCCGAGCGTACGATGAAGAGATTCCGCGCTAGCTGGAGCGGAAGTCTCCCAAGATAAATTTGCTTTTTACCTCAGTTGGTTATTTTATGTTGTAATCATATTTTGAGTTTCTTCATACTTCATCCACAGGGTATCCAAGAAAGGGGCTGAAGCTCCGGTTCCCGCGACAGCAACTGATGCTGTACAGGCGGAGGCTCCGGCTCCAGTTCCAGCGCCGCCCCAGGTGGTGGCTGAGGTCGCGGCAGCTTCGGCGCCAGCTGTCATGGTCCTTGACCTCGACTCATCTCCCGAAGCTCCCATGGTAGCACCGGACCATGGGAATGAAGACGTACCAGCGGCACCAGCTCCGGAGGTTGAAGCTCTGGTTTTGGATGCTGTGATGACGGACGCTCCGGCCTCAGAGCCGGAGGTAGCTGCAGTTCCGGCCTTAGAGTCAGATGTTGTTGAAGACCCGGCGATGGATCCGGTAGTTCATGAAGTTTTGATGCCTGAGCCGGTTGTCGCGGAGGTGTCGGCGCCTGAACCGGTGGAGGTTGAAGCGTCGGCGCCTGGACCAGCAGTGGAGGAGGTGCCAGCACCGGAGCCGGAAGTGGCCTCAGCTCCGGCCAAATCTTCAATGCCTGCCCCGAAGGTGGTGGTTCCGAAGGTACCCGCGCCTGAGCCAGGGTTCCAAGGTGAAGCGACCGGTCCTCTGCTAGAGAGAGCAGTTGCTGATGACCTGGCGGCGGGACCTTCAGAGCCGACTCCGAAGGTAGGATCTTCCATTGCAGGACCTTCCTCGGCGGCAACCGAGGCTACCCCAGAGGGCAACCCTAGTGCCGCAGAAGCTCAGGGGACCACTCTTGTAGAGTGGGACCCGATTTTTGTTATGGAGAACCTGCTGGAGTCAGCGGAGAGGACCCCGACAGGTCCGGAGCCGATCCCCTTGTCATTGTCCATCGACAACGCCTGCTCCAGCCTTTGTCGGGTACAACTTGCTTTTTACCACGACAGCAAGGCCCTCGAGGAGGAGCGCCAGACCCTTAGGAGGTGGCGCAACCGACTCCAATTCGAGGCCAAGCTGGCGCAGACAAGACTGGCCAACGACAAGGAGTGGGTCAAGAGGGAGAAGGCCCGCATGGAGTACTGGGGCCAGCTGCTGGACCAGAGGGAAAGCATGGTGTGATCCCTTGACAATCAGTCTCGGGCCATCCACGAACAGGCTGTGGCTGCTAATGAAGCAGCGAACGATCGCCAGGAAAAGCTCAGCGCGATCCACGACAGCCTTGTCAAGCGCCGGGAGGCTCTTGAAGAGCGGGAGAAAAAGCTCGACGATGAAGAGCAAAAACTCCTGGAGCTGTGGGATGACCTCATGAAGAGGGAGGAGAAGCTTGCTCAGAGGCTGACTTTGGGTGACAAGAGCCTCGCGGAGTGCACCAAGAAGCTGGAGGAGCTCTGCGAGAGCGAGGAGAAGAAGGCCTGACAGCGGGGACAGGACCTCACCAAGAGGGAGAATGAAGTTGCTGCCAGGGAAAAGAAAGTGTGGGGCCGGGAGAGAGACCTCGTTGATCGCCGGAACAAGATCCACGTCTGGGAAGAGGAGCTTGCTAAACTCAAAAGGCAAGTTGTTGAAAAGATTCAGCAGCATGCCAAAGAGGTCGAACGCCTTGCCCGGGAGGGTTCGGAGCTTGCAGCGACCAAGAGGTCCTTGGAAGAGGTGCGAGGCTCAAGGGCTGAGGATTCCCAACAAGTATGGGACTTCTTGGGCAAAGCTAATGACGCGCTGATGCCGTTGGCTTTTAGTCTCGTGCGTCTGGACGATCCGGAGCCGGAGCTGGACCAAGCGTTGAAGGCGTTGAGCTCGGCGGGCAGCAAACTCAACAAGATGGGCGATGTCATCGCGGATCAGTTGGAAACTGAAGGGAAATCCCTTGCGCAGAACGTCGCAAAGTCATGCTGACATGCTACACAAGTCGAGATCCTCACTTCCCATTAGATCCAGTGCTTGAATGTCCCATCGACGGAGAGGGAGATGTTGCCAAGGACAGCGTGTCGGAGGTTGCCCATAAGGTTGCCTCGTTCTTCTGTAGGATCTAGGACTTTCTCTTTGTCGCTTCCACTTGTATCTTCTCTTCTTTTCTCTAATTTTGTAATCTCTTGTCCTCAGATGAATGAAATCCAAGAAATTTATGAATTTCATTTTTTGTCTTCAACTTTTGTCTCACTTGGCCCCTGGTAGATGTACACAATTTGATTGTGGACATGTACCAAGAAGATGTAACATTTTGTTGAAGACTTGAGTCCTTCGAACTTGTAGAGTATAGGCCTGAAGTCGCCGATAGCAGGACCCCTAAGGTTGTTGGAGCTTAGTAGCTCCGGCAGCGACCATTGTCAACACGTAGAACGTCGACAGCTAGTCCTCTGGAGTTGTCGGAGCTTAGTAGCCCCAATAGTGTCCACTGTCCACACGTAGAGCTCCGACAGCAGACCCCATTAGGGTGTCCTTCTATCATCTTTCCTTCACGTTGACGGCTAGCCCCCTGGATTTGCCAGAACTTGGTAGCTCCGACGACGTCTACTATCAATGTTTAAAACATCGACAACGGGCCACCTTAGGGGATATCGAAGCTTTGATAGCTCCGGCATCATCCACCATCATCATGAGATTTTTATTTTCCTGCACACTGAAGTCAAGAAAAACAGTGAAATCCATTTCTTATCTATAACTCGTTTGCGACTTACTATTCCCGAAAGAAATCTTTAGGTCGATCGTAATTCTATATACAATCAATTACATTTGCTTATTTTCTCCAGGTCCGATCATTTTCTGGACTCGCCTTACTCAGGCATGTCGGGTTGTAGGTAGAGTGGCGTACTTAGGGTGCTGGACCAGGCTAAGTCGATAGCACACCCCGGACCTAGATTGGCTTGGCGTTCAGACCAGTAGGCCATTCAACAATGTTAAGACCCGAAAGAATTAACAAAGTGACTTGAATTATACATGAATTGTTCGAGCTAAAGTTTCTTGAGAATTGCACAACTTTGTTATAGACAAGAAAGAGAAAAATAAAAAATATTGAGCCTGTACAAAATAAATGCACGTGAAGTCTGTTTTCACATAGTGATGTCTTTCATTATAGATCCGGGGTACAGGGGAAACAATTACACTCTTAGGGTACGGAACCAGGCTAAGTGTGTTACATTGCTTGTTTGACCCAGGGTAACTAGCTACACTTTTAGTTCTGAGACTGTGTCAAGTGTTGCCTGAACCTTGCGGACCTTCCGGGAAAGGTCCGGCTGTTCTCCCGGAGGAGCTACCCGACTCTGTACAATGACGCTATAGCATACATCATATGTAACTACAGACTCACCTCTGTGATATTAAGTGTATAACTTACGGAGGTGCTCAATGTTCCAAGGATTAGGGAGTGGTGTCCCATCCTCGGTTGCCAAGCGAACGCATCCGGGACGGGATAACTTGATCACTCTAAAGGGTCCTTCCCAGCTGGGGGAAAGGTTGTTTAACCCTTCTCGAGTTTGTATTCTTCGTAGCACCAGATCGCCTTCCTCGAGCTGTCGGTTATGCACATGCCTTTGGTGATAGCGCCAGAGCGCTTGCCGGTATCGTGCATTTCGAACAGCTGCTCGGCAGCTTCCCTCTTCAATGAGGTAAAGGTCTTCACACCAGAGCTGGTCCTGCGTGGCTTCGTCGAAGGTCCTGACCCGGAGTGACCTCAAGGTGATTTCCGGAGGAAGGACTGCTTCAGCTCCGTACACCAGGAAGAAAGGTGTCTCTCCAGTTGACCGGTTTCGAGTTGTCCTGTTTGCCCACAAGGTGGGCGAAAGCCCTTCAATCCAGTTGGCTCCATGTTTTTTTCAGACGCTCATATGTGCGCGTCTTGAGTCCTTTTAGGATTTCTGCATTTGCTCTCTCAGCTTGGCCATTGTTTGTCGGGTGAGCTACGGAAGCGTAGCTGACTTGAATGTCGAGGTCTTTGCAATATCCTTGGAATGCAGAGCTTGTGAATTGGGTCCCGTTGTCAGTTATGATCTTGTTTGGGACTCCAAATATGCATATTATGGACTGCAAGAAATTGATAGTTGATTGCTTGTTTATTGTCACAACTGGAGTTGCTTCCGGCCACTTGGTGAACTTGTCAATGGCAACGTACAGGAACTTGTAACCTCTGATGACTCTTGGGAAAGGTCCCAAGATATACACCCCCCACACAGCGAATGACCATGTAGGAGGTATCATTTGTTAGGGTTGAGCTGGTGTGTGAATTTTCTTTGCATGAAACTGGCATGCTTCGCATTTCTTCACTAGCTCAGTTGCATCTTGGAGTGTTGTAGGCCACTAAAAACCATGCCGAAAGGCTTTACCGACCATCGTGCGGGAAGACGCGTAGTTCCCACACTCGCCTTCATATATTTCCGCGAGGAGCTCGTGGCCTTCTTCCCTTGTAATGCACCGCATCAGGACACTGTTGGCACCACGCCGGTAGAGATCCCATTCTACCAGTGTGTATCTTTTAGCCAATCTGACTATCCGGTCAGCAGATACATTGTCTTCAGGAAGGATGTTGTCTTTCAAGTAGCTTAGGATCTCCGAGATCCATGCATCGGAGCTAACTTGAGCTTCTGAGTCTTGCGTGCTGGGTTGCTCGGAGCTTCCTGCAGCACCTACGACCCTTGATGGACGCCATGGTAACAGGGCCATCGGGACCGCCAGCTTCGAGGTGCTAGTCTCCCCCCTTCGCTCAGTTCGACAGGCTGAGCTTTCGGTTTTGACAATCTTCGCACGAAGGTTCCGTCGGGAACCGGGGCTTCGGTTGAAGCTTTCGTCGAGAGTTCGTCAACTTCAGCGTTGTTGAGGCGCTAGATATGGCAAAGATCCAGGACTTTGAAGTCCTTCTGAAGCTTATGGACTTCGAGTAGATATGCAGCTAGTTGAGGATTGTTGCAGCAGCATTCACCTTTGACTTGTTTTATAATGAGCTGGAAATCACCCTTTACCAACAACCGCTTGACACCATATGATAGTGCCACCTTGAGCCCATAGATTAGTGTTTCATACTCCGCCATGTTGTTGGTCGCCTTGAAGTCAAGGTGAACCATGTATTTGACCTTCTCCCCGGTCGGAGCGAGGAGAAGGATTCCAGCTCTGGCCTCTGCTTTGGCACGGAGCCGTCGAAGTAGAGAGTCCAGTGAGGCTCGGTGAAGATCGAAACCTTGGGTTCCGGCTTCTGCTCGCTGGGCCCCCCAGGATTTGATGGAGAGGGGGTCCAATCCACCACAAAGTACACCAATGCTTGACTCTTGATCGCTTGTCTTGAGATGAATTCAAGATCGAACTCGGCCAATTCTGCTGCCCACTTTGCAATGTTCCCAGTAGAGTTAGGGTTATGCAAGATTGCACGCAGTGGATAAGAGGTTACCACTAAAATTTTATGAGCTTGGAAGTGGTGGCGAAGCTTCCTAGAGGCGATAAGAACTGCATAGAACAGCTTATGCACCTCTAAGTACCGAGTCTTGGCGTCATGAAGCACTTCACTCATGAAGTATACTGGGCGTTGAACTGTGCGGATCCTCCCGGAGGGGCCCAAAGCTTCCAGCTCATCAACCCGGACCCTCCCGGAGGGGTCCGGACCTTCTTCGGGGACCTCCAGGTTCTTGCTAGAGGAACCCGGAGCTTCTTCTGAAGTGACTTGGACCTTCCTGTAAGGATCCGAATCTTTTTGTTCAGCAACTGTAACTCCTTCATTTGAAGGAGGTTGATCCTCTGGCGTCTTGCCTCGAGGATCCAGGTCTGGGGGCTGGGACCCAGACTCTCCTTCAGGTAGTTACGGACCTTTCCAAAGGGGTCTGGACTCTTGAACTGGGGATGGTTCTGCTCTTTCTGCAACCAGAACCATGCTGACAACTTCGTCAGTTGCCGAAATTTAAAGCAGAAGTGGGTCACCAGGATTCAGAGCTACCAAAGTTGGTAGAGTGGTGAGGAGATGCTTTAGCTCTTGGAAAGCCTTTTCTGCTTATTCAGACCATTAGAATGGTCCGGACTTCCTCAATAATTTAAAGAAGGGTAGCGCTCGTTTCGCTAGTCTTGAGATGAACCAGCTGAAGGCAGCTAGACATTCAGTCAGCTTCTGGACATCCTTGACGCGGGCTGGTGGCCGCATGTCTTCAATATCTTTAATCTTCACCGGATTCACCTCTATTCCTCGGTGGTTCACCAAGAATCCAAGAAGCTTTCCGTAGCTAACTCCGAAGACACACTTGTCTGGGTTCAGCTTGGTGCGTGTAATTCGCAATTTGTTGAAGACAGCTTGCAAGGTGTCAAGGAATGACTCTTTGTTCTTGATTTTGACGACGATGTCATCAATGTACACTTCCACTACATCTCTGATGAACTCTCCAAAAGTTTTGTACATAGCTCGCACAAACGTTGAAGCAGCGTTTTTGAGACCGAATGACATGGCCGTGTAATAATATAATCCATCTACTATGATGAAGGAGGTATGCTCTTCATCTTCCTTAGACATTCTGATTTGATGATACCCAAAATATGCGTCTAAGAAACACAGTAATCCACACCCAGATGTGGAATCCACTATCTGATCTATTCTAGGTAGTGGGAATGGATCCTTTGGACATGCCTTATTCAGTGTAGTGCAGTCGATACACATCTGAAGCTTCCCGCCGGCCTTAGGTACAACGATTGGGTTTGCTAGCCATTTTGGGTGGAAGATTTCCAGGATGAATCCAGCTTCGAGCAACTTCACTTCTTGACGTATGAAGTTTTGTCGCTCTACTGATTGCTTCTGAGGCTTCTGATGTACAGGCCGAGCGTCGGGATAAATCTTCAGATTGTGCTCAATCACTTCCCTAGGGATCCCAGGCATTTGTGACGGTTGCCAGGCAAACACGTCGACATTAGCCTAGAGGAAAGTGATGAGCGCGAGTTCCTATTTGTCATTCAGACCTCCCAATATACGGGTGGTCTGAGTGGCGTCAGAACCAATTTGGACGACTTTGACGGGAATGTCAGTGTCACCGCTTGGTTGCACGCGAGGGCGAAGGTTGAGCCTCGATGACGAATGCTCGGAGGCTTCGGAGCTTGCTCCTTTCCGGATTCTTCTTCCTGCTCTGTAGCAAACGCGTGGAGTTCTTCCAAAACAGTAAATCCGGCGGTGCGATCTCCGCGGATCCGGAGAACGCCTGAGGGTGTTGGCATCTTCAAAACCAAGTAAAATAATGAGCAGCATCCATGAATTTGTACAAGGTTGGCCTGCCCAAGATAGAGTTGAATGGTAAGTTGATCTGCGCCACGTCGAAGACCAACTTCTCGGTCATGTAATTCTCCCGAGCCCCGAAGGTCACCGGGAGAGTAATGGAGCCAAGTGGAGTGATGGCCCCCGGACCTACTCCAGAGAAAGGTCGTGAGGGGCGAAGATCCGAAGGTCAGAGCTGAAGCTTGACAAAGGCTTCAAAGCTTATGAGGTTCAGCCTCGATCCTCCGTCCACCATTACATGGTGGAGTTGGATGTTATTGATGGTCGGAGATACCATCAGTGGAAGTTGACCAGCTCCGATCATGTTCCGCGGGCAGTCTGAAGCATCGAAGGTGATGGCTGTATCCATCCACTTCCGATGAGGCTCCTCCCTGGCGATGGGAGCTACAGAGGCCATGTCCCGCTACATTGTCTTGAGGACACGACGTGAGGTGATGTCCCACGAACCACCAAAGATGGTGTTCATGGTCTTCCGATGCTCGTTGTCGAAGACGTCGGAGTCGCCGTCAACGGAGGTGTAAACAGCCTTCAAGACCTTTTTGGGGTCCTAAAAGCCTAACTCCTCTTCAGCTGGAGCTTCGTCGACTTTTTGTTTTCTTTCCCTTTGACGGAAAGGAGCTTCTTCCCGACGCTTATTTTAGCGCTTGGCAAGGTTCTGGACCTCTCGGTAGCCTTCCAGGTTGTGGTTGTTCCTCTTGTGTATGGGACACCACATCTTGGAGCTGTCACCGTCTTCAAACGACGACCGAGGTCGTTTCTTGGGTCGTGGCCCCCGGCCACCCGGAGCTGCAGCAGCTGCAGCAGAAGGTGTGCCAGCCGACGGTTTCTTCTTGCCATTGGACTTTTTCTTCTTCTTGCCACTCCCGGAGGTAGTGCCTTAACACTTGGAGGATTTTTGTTGGCCTCTGGAGGTGGTTAGGAGTGCATTTCACGGCCCTCTGCAGCCTTGGCACACTTGTCTGCCAAGCTGAAGAGTTCCGTGATGCTGGTGATTTCCTTGGTCGCCAGCTTCTCCAACATCTTCTTATCTTGCACGCCCTGTCTGAATGCTACAATAACAGAAGCGCTTGAGATAGAAGGAATGGTATTTCGTACCTGGGAGAACCTCTGGATGAAAGATCGCAAGGACTCTCCCCCTTTTTGCTTGACAGCAAAAAGGTCCAGTTTCGTGCCTGGTCGGGTGTATGAGCTTCCGAAATTGGCGGTGAACTGTTGGCACAACTCCGCCCAACTGTTGATGGAGTGAGGCGGAAGGCTCTTGAATCAAGACCTGATGGTCCCAGTTAAAGCCACAGGGAAATAATTGGCCATCATGACCTCATTTCCCCCAGCCGCAAGGATTGCGGTGGAGTAGTGTCGGTACCCCGCAGACCGGGTACCCCTGCGCACAGGAAGAAAACCGCTAAGGACTCCGTCCCTACTAAGAGACCGAATCCGAGGCTGCCACGTCGTGGAGGGAAGGACCAGATCCTACCTCTCCGCCGGGGGAGGATCCCAAGCTGCCATGTGGCCGGCAGAGCTGGACCCTTGCCTCCCTGCTGAGGTAAGCTCCGGGCGCGCCACGTGGCCTGTTCCTTCAAGTGCTCGCCTCCCCGCTGAGGTGGGCTCCGGAGCCGCCATGTGGTCAATCGGGACCTCAGGGCCAGGCCCACGTCATCGTAGGGAAAGGCATCGGAACTACCACGTGGCCTGCAGGGCTGAGCCTCCACTCCTCCATAGGGGTGGGCTCTGAGTGCACCACGTGGCCTGTTCCGCTAAGTGCTCGCCTCCCCGCTGAGGTGGGCTCCAGAGCCTCCACGTGGTCAATCGGGACCTCGGGGCCAGGCCCGCGTCATCGTAGGGAAAGGCATCGGAACTACCACGTGGCCTGCAGGGCTGAGCCTCCACTCCTCCATAGGGGTGGGCTCCGAGTGCACCACGTGGCCTGTTCCGCTAAGTGCTTGCCTCCCCGCAGAGGCAGGCTCCAGCGCAACCACGTGGCGGACGGCCAACTCAGTGCGGTAGGAAGCCGCAGTAAAGGAGACGTGCGCTACTCAGACGGGCATTAGGTGCGCGCGCCTTCCCAAGGCAAGCTATGTCCCGCATGCTAAAGTCAAGGCCCCAGTGTCCTATCTTGTCCAAGTAGCCGGTACAGACCCACGCCGCAAGACGGACGAATGGGCCGCAAAGACAAGATGGACGGGACGTGCACCACCATCATCACCGACTATGTGTAGCCCTGGCGCACGACGCGGTGGGACGGCACATTGACGCCCCTGACAATGGGAGTAGATAGCATTTAATCATAGATCTTGTATAGGATTTGGCTCTCCCCGGGACCACCTGTCGGGTCCTAGGCCCCATCTTGTGACTGCAGAGTCCTTAAGCTATAAAAGGGCTCTGTAGACGTCCATATAAAGGATCGGAAAAAATTAGACCAAGACTCTACACGCGAAAGCAAGGCAATACACAACACTCCCGTGGACGTAGGGTATTACGCTCCGGCGGCCCGAACCACGTAAATTCCCGGTGTCCACCATTCTGTTGTGTTGGATCTCCTGGGACTAGCCCTCGTGAATCCAAAGAACCTCCGCGGGATGCTCTCTAGGCAGGTCCGGGGGAAGTGTCGTTTACGACCTTCGACATTTGGCGCACCAGGTCGGGGGCTTTTCCCCCGTCAAGATCTCCACCAGCAGCAATGGTGAACGACCAATCCAACGCTGGATCATTCAGGGCGCAGTCGCGGCGACAGACTGTGGCAGAGGACCAGGCATCATCCCGCTCTAGAGCAGGCTACCGCTCTAGGGCAGGAAGGTCAGGACCTTCGCGCCGCCCCGCAGTCACTTCGCCAGCTGTAGGCCGGAACGCCACTCCACGGCGTACTCCTGCCGTGACAGCGGTCACGGCGCCACCGGCTGCAAGCCCGGAGAGCGCGCTCGCGGCAGCGCGCACACTACTCCGCAACCCTCCGGCTGGGGATGCCCCTCAGGGAGCAGCCCAGCAGTGGATCAATGACGTCGACCACCTCGTCACCGCCGCACTCAATGCGCCTCCGCCGAGGGAAACACATGCCCAGACGGTGCATGTGTCACTGTCGCGAATGCCGACAGTTGACCGGTGGACGGCAGACTCGCGCTCAACTAGGATCTCAACAACGGATATGAGGATCGGGCTGCAGCGCCGCAGGGCTGGAGAGGACTGCTGAGTCACCATCGAGCGCCAGAGGGAACGTCGGCGCAACCTCGTGGCCGATTACAGCTCGCCGGGCCACGTGCCCCAGGGTCATGTCGCGCCTCCACCACCCCAGACGTACGTTGTGCCTCCACCGCACCAGGCGTACGTCGCGCCTCCTGTACAGGCGTACGCAACACCACTCCATCCCCAGGTGTGCGTAGGCCCGCCTCGGGGTATGCGCTACCGCCGCCAGCACCAGTCAGCCCTAGCCAAGGGTGTGCGGCGCTAGCGCCTCACCTCCGTTTCGTGGTCTGGCCACGAAAGTTCCGGCCACACATGCCGGAGAAGTATGACGGGAGTGTCAACCCGAGCGAGTTCCTACAGATCTACACCACTGCGATACTAGCTGCAGGAGGTGACGAGGCCATTATGGCTAACTACTTCCCCGTCGTCCTGACCGGCCCAGCTCGGTCATGGCTCATGAACCTGCCCCAGGGGTCCATAACCTCTTGGGATGAGTTATGCCGACAGTTCGTGGCTAACTTCGGCAGTTCCTACAAGCGCCCTGGCACCGAGCTTGACCTCCACGCCATTAGGCAGCGCGCTGGAGAGTCGCTGCGATCGTTCATCCAGCGGTTCTCCCAGGTACGGAACACCATCCCTCATGTTGCTAGCGCATCTGTTATCGTTGCGTTCAGACAGGGTGTGAGGGACAAGAAGATGCTCGAGAAGTTAGCCACGCACAAGGTGCGTGATGTCTCCGAGCTGTTCTCCCTGGCAGACAGATGTCCTAGAGCAGCAGAGGGGCGCAACTGGCACTCCCAGCCTTCCTCAGAAGCAAGGGAAACCACCCCGACTGAGGAAGGGGCCTCTGCGAGGAGCAGTGGCAAGAAGAAGAAAGGCGGTGGCAAGAACAGGCCAAAGCCCGGAGCCCAGGCAGTGGCAGCTGCGGCGCCCGGCGGAGCCCGAGCGTCGCGCCGAGACAAGCGCCCTAGGCAGTCGCCTGATTCCGAGGAGCCTGACTTCAAGTGTCCGGTACACCGTACAAATAGCCACAGTGCTAGCGAGTGTCGGGAAGTGAAGAGATTCGCGGAACGATTCCGCGAACAGAAACAGAGGCAGCAGCGCCAGGAGGGTGCACCCCCCCGCCAGAGGGAGGGCAAGCAGAAGGTTGATCCTGAGAAAGAGGATGACAGCGAGAGCAGAAGGTTGATCCTGAGAAAGAGGATGACAGCGAGATGGGGTTTCAGGAACCCCAGAGGGCGGTCAAAGCCGTCTTCGAGGGTGGCGACTCCGACTCCAGCAGTGATAAGGAGCGCCGCAAGACCCTCCATGTCATCTACGGGGGAGCCACCGACCCCACGTCCCGAAACGCAGTGAAAACCCTGTGTCGGGCAGTGGCCGCAGTGGCCCCCGCCCCAAGTCCGGCTCCCCACCACAAGTGGAGGAGCCCCAGAGGGGGAGGCCGAGCCTCAAGGCCCGAACCCAGAAGAGCCCCCCCCCTCCCCCCCCCCCCCCCCCCCCCCCCCGCTGTGAGTTCCAGTGACCAAGTGCCTTACGGGTCCCAACCCCCGGAGGCCCAGCCAGACCCTGGGAGCCACATACCCCAGGAGACAGACGCATTGCAAGGAGCTCCGAACCCCCCAGGAAGGGTTCGGACCTGCCAACGGCCAGTCTACTACGTCAGTGAGGTCCTCCATGAAGCAAAGACAAGATACTTGGAGGTACACAAACTACTGTATGCAGTGCTCATAGCATCGAGGAAGCTCTGGCATTACTTCCAGGCTCACCAGGTTTCAGTGGTCACCTCCTTCCCACTGAAAACCATACTTCACAGCCCCAATTCGACTGGCAACATTGCCAAGTGGGCGGCGGAGTTGGCTGAGTTCGAGTTGGAGTTCTTACCTCGGCATGCAGTCAAAAGCCAAGCACTGGCAGACTTCTTGGCCGAATGGACCCCATCACCAAGCAACCCGGGGGGGATGGACAACGGCGAAACGATGCCGAAGGATCCGGTTTTCATCGAGACCCCCTGGATGCTCTACTTCGACGGTTCCTCGCGGAAGCAGGGGGCCGGTGCTGGGGTCCTGCTTCTCACCCCGACTGGGGAGCAGTTCAAGTACATGGTGCGCCTCGACTTCAAGGCGACAAACAACATGGCAGAGTATGAAGCCCTAATCTTTGGGCTGAAGACTGCCCTGACCCTCAATGTCCGACAGCTCCTGGCTAAAGGTGATTCTCAACTGATCATCAAGGAAGCCAGAGGAGAGTGCAGCTGCAACGACCCTCAGTTAGCTGCATACCTGTTACACGTCCGGAAGCTGGAAAAGGACTTTGAAGTCTTGGACTTGTGCCATGTACCCCGAGCCGACAACTCAGTCGCAGACGACCTGTCAACGAAGGCCTCCACAAGGGCCTCAGTGCCCCAAGGAGTCTTTGCAAGGACGTTACCGCGACCAACCGCCCGAGCAGCCGAGCCGGGCGAAGGGGGCGAGCAAAGCACCTCGAAGCTGGCAGTCCCGGCGGCCCTGCTACCATGGAGTCCGCCAAGGATCGTATGCGCCACCGAGGGCTCCGAGTTACCGGGCGCCCAAGATCCAGAGGCTCAAGCAAGTCCCGATGCATGGATCTCGGAGGTCCGGGACTACTTGAAGGACAATATCCTTCCCGAAGAACATGCCCTGGCAGAAAGGATTGTTCGCGTGGCTAAAAGGTACACGCTGGTGGAAGGGGATCTCTACCGGCGTGGCGCCAACGGCATCCTACTGCGTTGCATTACCCAGGAGGAGGGCTGCGACCTGCTCGCAGAGATCCATGGAGGCGAGTGCGGGAACCATGCGTCCTCCCGCACGCTGGTCGGTAAAGCCTTTCGCCATGGCTTCTACTGGCCGACAGCAGTCCAGGATGCCGCCGAGATGGTAAGGAGATGCAAGGCATGCCAGTTCCATGCCAAGCAGATCCATACACCAGCTCAGGCGCTGCAGATGATCCCTCCCTCATGGCCATTTGCTGTATGGGGATTGGACATCCTGGGACCCTTTCCCAGAGCCGTCGGAGGATTCCGGCATCTCTACGTCGCCGTAGATAAGTTCACCAAGTGGTCGGAGGCCGCCCCAGTGGTCACCATCAACAAGCAGTCAGCAGTGAAGTTCATTAAGTCAATTGTCTGCCAGTTCGGGGTCCCGAACAGAATCATCACCGATAACGGGACCCAGTTCACAAGTGCAGCGTTCCAAGAATACTGCGAGGACCTGGGGATCCAAGTCTGCTATGCATCTGTTGCTCATCCAGAGAGCAATGGGCAGGTCGAGAGAGCCAATGCAGAGATCCTCAGGGGCCTCAAGACTCGCACGTTCTCGCACCTTGAGAAGCATGGTGTAAATTGGGTGGATGAGCTTCCGTGTGCGCTGTGGGCTAGCCGGACATCAACCAGCCGGGCCACAGGGGAAACGCCTTTCTTCTTGGTGTATGGGGCGGAGGCCGTCCTCCCCCCAGAAATTACCATGGGCTCTCCCCGTGCCCGGGGGTACGACGAAGCCGCGTAGGACCAGCTCCGGCGTGAAGACCTGGACCTCGTCGACGAGGGACGAGTGCGAGCAACTCTCCGAAATGCACGGTACAGGCAAGCGCTCCGGCGCTACCATCAGAGGACCGTGCGAAGTAGGGAGCTAAAGGTAGACGACCTGGTGTTGCGCCGCATACTCTCCAGGGAAGGGTCTAACAAACTCTCCCCCAGCTGGGAGGGTCCCTTCCGGGTAACAGAGGTTTGCCGCCCAGGATGCGTCCGCCTAGCTACGGAGGATGGACAGCGGTTGCCCAACCCATGGAACATCGAACACCTCCGTAAGTTCTACCCTAGACCAGGGTCGGGGCAATGCTATTTCATTGTAAAGGTTACACATTATCTCAGGATAGCACTTAGTATCGGGGATGGGGCCCCGAGTGCACATTCCGCTTAGCCTGGCCCAGAACCCTAAGTAGGTGCACTCGGCTCCACCTAACACCCAGGTCGGGTTATTCCCCTTGTAAAGTCTGCTTCATCTTATGAGAAACTACAATGAAAGAAGGTTGTCCTGCCTGGTATAGGGTTTGTCAATTCAAAAATTATCTTTAATTTTTATGATGTTGTTGTAAGCCCGCCATAGCTCGTGATCTATCATGAGCGATGTCGTTTTTCCCCTGCTTTAACAGTAGTGGGAGCCTTGCTATCTGGACTGCAGGTGCGGGTTCTTGAGGTACCTACGATACGCCTGGGGCCTCGGTTGTTCCAATACTTGGGGGCCTGTGTCTCCAGATGGTTCCCCCCCCCCCCCCCCCCCCCCGAAACGGCATACGCCGAGCGGGAGGTCCAGGGCCACAGCCTGCTTAGCCTGGTCCCGTACCCTAAGCATGTGCGTTCTGCCTCGCCAGCGCTACAGCCAAGTGTTCGGGGCCAGATGGACCACCCTTGGGTATTCTGGACAACGAGCACTGGGTGTAGAAGCACTGAATTACCCAAGCCCCACGAGTCAGCCCAGGATCGTAAGTCAAGCGACACTACAAAACAAGCAGGGGTGAGGCGACCAGCGGACATAATTACTTCTCTTTTTAGATCTATGTACAGGTCTTTGAGGAAGGTATTCCAGCAACCATCGTCGAAGTACCCGCGAAGACAGTGGGCACCGCCGGACTGGAGCTCCGGCGGCACCCCCAGGGGGCCCGCTGTCGACCTCTCACTGAAGAATGGCGGGCACCGCCGGCATGAGGCTCCGGCGGCACCCCCAGGGGGCCCGCTGTCGACCTCTCAATGAAGATGGTGGCCACTGCAGAACTGAAGCTCCGGCGATACCCCCAAGGGGGCCGCTGTTGACATACCTGCATACTCAGCTACGGCAATGCTACCTACGAATCCTAGGCTCCTCCTGCACCGGTCCGCCCTAAGCCCTAAGTATATGAGAGGTGTGCCCATAACAACTGGCCACGCCTGTCAGGGGGCCATACTTTGGGGGACGGCAGGTCCTGGAAGTTAAGGAACAACAAGCAGCCGGAAGACATTGCTGGAAGTAAAAGCAAGCTGAGTATAAAAGGGCACCACAGACAGATTTTTTATCGCACAAATAAAGAGTTTGTCATCACAGCCAACCACAAGACAAAAGACAGAAAGACAAAAACTCAAACAGACGCCTGGGGAACCCTCAGCCGCTCCGCTGGAACCTTGAGGCGATGAGTGCCACCGCATCTGAAACTTCAGACTTGGCTGCCTCTTCCCTCTCGGCGATGGGCCCCTCGAGGACCGATTGCAGGGAGACGTCGGGGTACCAGCTTCGGTAGCAGGATAGGATGTGCGTCGCCACCTCCTTCACCAGCATCCGTCCCTCGGCCTCCAACTGGTTGTCAAGGATGGCCCCCAGTGAGCGCATCCTCGAGCTGGTGGAGTCAAGCGCCGGGAACACCTCACTCACCTCCTGCGCTGGCTCCCCTACGCGCGTCGGGCTGAAGCCGAGCGGCACCAGAGCCGAGTCGGCACTGCCAAGGAACTCTTAGACCTTTCGGGCCTCGGCGGAGCGCGCCGCCTGGAGCTCCTCCACCTCCTGTTGGGCCGCTGCCAGCGCCCGGGGTCCGCCGTCCAGGAACCGCTTCTCCTTGGCCGCCAGGGCCCTCTCGCGCTCGCCGACCCCCGCCTCGTGGCAGTCCAGGTCACCCTCCTTGAGGGCAACGTTGAACTCGCGGTCCAGGAGGGTCTGACGCTCGATGGACTGGGCCTGCTGCGCCTCGGCCACGGCGGCTTCCCGGCGATCCAGCTCAGCGGCGCGGACTCTCGCCCCTTCCTGTTGGAGGATGAGCCCGCGGCAGGTCGCCTCCACTTCGGCCTGCTTCGCCGCCAGCTCCTGCTCCCGTTCGGCTAGAGCAGCCTCCCGGAGGGACAGCAGGTGCTGAAGGTCCTCGCAGGCTGGAGGCGGGAGCTGGCCTCAGCGTGGATGGCCTCGGCGTCAGCCTTCAGCTGCTGGGTGACGGCGTCCAGCTGGGCGATGAGGTCGCGCTCCTGCTCGAGGATCTTCATCTCCTCCCGAACGACCGCCTCCCACTGGGCCGCTCGGCTCCTCGCCAGCTGGGTCCGGGCCTCCAGGGTCCTCGCTGTAACACCCTAAGTTTTCGCATCATGCATTGCATACATCATCATGCATTAAACACTAGTAGAATAAAAGAAAAATAATAAAACATGTATATACAAATATGGGTAGCAAAAGAAGAAAAAGAAAATAGCCTAAAACTTGTAATAGGGAATAAGTATAATAATAATAATATCATAAAATATATATAAATATATATATATATAGAATAATAAATAAATAAAATGAATAGGATATAAAAAATAAATAATAAAATATAATAATAATAATAAAGAAAAAAAAAGAGAAAACCCCCGCCGGCCAGGCCGCCGACCGGCCCAGCCGGCAACGCCGCACGCGATCGCGCCAGGCGCCTCGGCCCCCGCGCCTACCGGCCGACCCCACCCCCGGCCCCGCCCAGCCCCTGCGCGCCGCCTGCCCCGGCCGACCCCACGCCCGCACGCGCCCCGCAGCACCGACACCCCGCCGCCCGAGGCGCCGAGCCCCGCTCCCACGCCGCCTCCCGCCGCGCGCCCCGAGGCGCTAACCCCCCCGCCTCGATCGCCCCCCACGCCCGTTCCCGCCCTCCCGCTCCCACCCGGCTCGCGCCCACCCCGCCTCCACGCGCTGCCCCCCCCCCGATGACGCGATGCCGCGCCGCCCCTGGGCCCCGCGCTGGGCCCCCTCCCCGCAGCCCGCGTCCCAACCGGCCGAACGGCCTCTCGCGCGCCAAGTCCCGCCCCGCGTCCGATCCCGCCGGCTCCGGAACAGACTCGACCGCGAATCTCGCTCCTACCAGCGCCTATAAAAAGGGCCTCGGGACTCGTGTTTTCCAGCCACCAGAAGAGAGCAGCGCCGCCGCCAGGGGAAGGAAAGCCACACCGCCAGGAAGAAAAGAAATAGAAAAGCACCAGAGCCGCCGCCGCCAGGGGAAGAAAAAGAAGAAAAAAAGAGGGGAAGAAGAGGAAGAAAAAGAGGAGGGTGCCGTCCATCGGAGATCGTCGCCATCGTCGTGCCGCCGAGGGACTGCTGTTCCATCTACTTCGTCTACGCGTCGCATTTGTTCCGCGACCGTCAAGCCGTCAGATCTACGGTAGGATTCGTTCCCGATGCGAATTTTAGCGACCGTATTGAATCTAATAGACGTGAATTGATTTTTAGTTGCACCATAATTTTATTTTTAGCAGTATTAATTCACCCTAAAACCCCCGTAAACTCGTATGAACACGTATGAACTAGTTGCATCTAATTAATAGACAACCGTAGTTAATTAATTATTGTACCTTGCATGCATGCATATCATCGCATGTTGATTAATGTGTGTGCATCATGTTGATTTGTATGTATATTCTTGTATGTGTGATCATGAGTAGAGGGAAGTGCTCAAGAGGTCATGTACGAGGATCTTCAGAATCAAGATTTCGAAGCGCTTGAGCAACCCTATCCGCCGGAGCAAGGCAAGTGTCCTTGAAGCATATTGATCCTGTTTCAAAATAAATGTTTTGTTTACAAAACTGCATGATTGTGTCAATTTGATGGGAATCCTATGGTAGGAAGTTTACTATATTTGTTTGATCACCCTTGTCACCTGGAATTTATGGTAGAGAGTCGGGAAGGGTTTTTACCTTTTTGCTTCGCTTAATTAATTGGGATGGAAAAACCAACACTACACATTTAATTATGTATTAATGATATTCTGATTAATGTGGACTGGTTAAATCTGGTATGGTGATGGGTGATCTAAGCAAGCCTGGTATGTGGATGGGTTGGATGTTATGGTGGTTTGCTTGCTTTAGATCTAAGGACCGGTTCATGCGAGAATATGCCAGGACTACAGTGCCACCACGAGGCCAAGTATGGGTGCGGCGTAGCTGATTAATTAGGGCTTTGCTAGTGTTGTTTGGACCATTGTGGATGCTCGGGGAAGGGGTAGTCGGATTTGGGTTTGTGATGATTGGTGGGACTACCCTGGGATCCGAATGCTCAAGAGGGGGCCCTTGGTTGAAGATGTGCTCAGTTGGAGGCATCGCCACCGGTGAAACCTCGGTGGGGTCTGAATAGGCTAGTAATCCCTTGTAAAGGCTATTTTGTGATCTCTTGGCCATACACCAAAGGAAGTGTAATTGGCATAAGAGAGGTTCTTTAGTCGCCGACGGGTGATGAAATCACAAACACGTGGGTAAAGTGGTACAAACTCTGCAGAGTTAATTAAAACTATCATGATAGCCGTGCTCCCGGTTATGAGCGCCTGGATGACCTACATGATTAGAGTTGGAATTGGGATTTAGAATGGTTATGGTCTGGTAATGGTTATGGTTGGTTTATGGTTATGGTTTGGTAATGGTTATGGATGGTTATAGATAATTTTCTGGTATTGAATATGGTTATTGACGATGGTGAAATCTGGGTTATTGATGATGGTAATGAATTCAGTTTGGTATTATGGTATTACTCGTGATTATGATGGGATTACTTCACATACATATAATATATTGCTTTTCAAATGTTTTACTGTACTTTTCAGCACTTAGCCATTATTATTGTCGTCACTTGAATCAGCCACATGTCATACTTTCCACACTTGCTGAGTACGACATGTACTCACTCTTGCAATACCCACCCAACAGTTGCAGGTCAGAATTGTGAGTTTAATGGCGATAATGTGGAGATCTAGGCCGTGTCTACCGTCAACTTTGCCTGTGGTGTTGCATGGAGCTGCGCTATCCCTTTTGCTTGGTTTGCTTAGTTGTTTAATTAGTTTATTTCCGCTACATTAGTTGAACTTACCATTAATATTCATTAGAGCTTGTATTCGAGGATTTAATGAATTATGTAATAGAGTACTTATTTAATAATTTGAGCTGTGGTAATTATCTGTTTATCATTTGTGAATCACTCGTGTATGTGTGTTGAACATCCTGGGCACACATATGCGTTAGCTTGGTTCATTTTCAGAACCGGGCGTCACAAATTGGTATCAAAGCCAAGTTGACCGTAGGACGCAGCCTAGATAGAATGGACACTTTAGAGCACATAGGAGCACCCAGGAATCGATGTATTTTGCTTGGAGTGTTGTTTGCTATATATATTGATTGCTTGTGTGTTTAATAGAGGATTTTGGGATGCTTTAGCATTGCCATGTCCACCTAGGCTAGTATAGCTAGTTGTTTAGTTCCATATCCCTTGATGCATATAGTTGGGGACGTTTCTAATTCTTACCTATTGCTTTTCTCTAGATGGTGAGGACTCGCAACCAGAGGGATGCCAATGATGAGGAGGAGAACAATGGAGTACCTCAGAACAACAACGGACAAGGACCTGCTCATGGAGCCATCAATATCGAGCAGCTATTGGCCATGCAAAACCAGCTCATGCAGAACATGATACAGACCATGGGACAGCTGCAGGCTGGCAATATCAACAATCAGCCCCAACATGCCTCCACCGCCACCCCCCGCCTCCTCATGACCGATTGGGAGAGTTTATGAGGACTAGGCCGCCAAACTTTGCTCAAGCTGCTGACCCTATGGATGCTGATGATTGGCTCAAGTCCGTGGAGAAGAAACTTGCTATTGTCCAATGCAGTGATCGGGAGAAGGTCCTATTTGCTTCTCATCAACTCGTTGGAGCAGCCGCCGATTGGTGGGATTCACTATGCAATGCTCATGAGAATCAAGAGAGGATCACCTGGGCGGAATTCAAGAGAACTTCCGTTCTCATTATGTGCCGGAAGGTGTTATGATCTTGAAGAGGCAAGAATTCGAGAACTTAAGGCAAGGAAGATCAAGCGTGAGTGAATATCTCAACAAGTTCACTCAACTCTCAAGGTATGTGCCCGAGGATGTTAGTCGAGACAGTCGGAAGCAATATTTGTTCATGAGAGGCCTCAACAATGAGATCCAAGTGCAACTACTCAACTGCGATTGTGCCAATTTCTAGAAGCTTGTGGACAAAGCAATTGTGGTTGAGAATAAGATCCGTGAGATGGAGCAAGAGATTAAGAGGAAGGCGCCATATCAAGGACAACAACAAGGAAGTAGTGTGCGCCCTCGCCTTGCACCACCCAATGCACCCCATTACAGCTCCCCTATTCCTGCTCAGCGCCCTGGTTATGCACCACACCCAACTCAGTTTGTGCAGCAGCGCCCCTGTTATGCAAGCAATGCCTTATGCGCCTCGTGCTGATTTTCCTGGAACCAATGCTCAAAACCAAGCTCGTCCCAATAATTCCGGTGGAGTTAAGAGGTGCTATACTTGTGGAGAAGCTGGACACTTTGCGAATCAATGTCCTAAGTCAGGCCTTGGACAAAGAAGCAATGCGCCGAGGCAAAACCCAAGACCCAATGGAGGACAACCACAAGGAAGCCGAGGACAGCAAAATTTTGCTCGTAGCAACGTGAACCATGTCTCCACGGAGGATGCTCAACAAGCGAATGACGTGGTCATTGGTATGTTTCTTGCTAACTCCAACCCCGCGACTATGTTATTTGATTCTGGAGCATCGCATTTATTCATTGCATCGAAGTATGTTGTCAATTATAGTTTGTCTGTCTCTCATATGAAGTTTACTCTATTGGTTAAGTCTCCTGGAGGAGAGATGAGGACAAATATAGTATGTCCAAAAGTAAGCCTTAGAATAAGGGGGGTAGACTTCTCCGCCAACCTCATCGTTTTGGATTCACAAGGAATAAGAGGATCCGTTGGTGCAAAGTGCAATGGAACCACCATACGGAAACCGAAGCTACATGGGAACGTGAAGAAGACCTGAAGGCAGAATTCCCTCACATTTTCTCCACGCTATCGAATCTCGAGGGCGAGATTCACTTTAAGGGGGGTAGAATTGTAACACCCTAAGTTTTCGCATCATGCATTGCATACATGATCATGCATTAAACACTAGTAGAATAAAAGAAAAATAATAAAACATGTATATACAAATATGGGTAGCAAAAGAAGAAAAAGAAAATAGCCTAAAACTTGTAATAGGGAATAAGTATAATAATAATAATATAATAAAATATATAAATATATATATATAGAATAATAAATAAATAAAATGAATAGGATATAAAAAAATATAAATAATAAAGTATAATAATAATAATAAAAGAAAAAAAACAGAAAACCCCCGCCGGCCAGACCGCCGACCGGCCCAGCCGGCAACGCCGCACGCGACAGCGCCAGGCGCCTCGGCCCCCGCGCCTGCCGGCCGACCCCACCCCCGGCCCCGCCCAGCCCCTGCGTGCCGCCTGCGCTGGCCGACCCCACGCCCGCACGCGCCCCGCAGCACCGACACCCCCGCCGCCCGAGGCGCCGGGCCCCGCTCCCACGCCGCCTCCCGCCGCGCGCCCCGAGGCGCTGACCCCCGCCGCCTGGCCCGCCCGCCCCCCCCCCCCCCGCCTCGATCGCCCCCCCCACGCCCGTTCCCGCCCTCCCGCTCCCACTCGGCTCGCGCCCACCCCGCCTCCACGCGCTGCCCCCCCCCCCCCCCCCGCTGACACGACGCCGCGCCGCCCCTGGGCCCCGCGTTGGGCCCCCTCCCCGCAGCCCGCGTCCCAACCGGCCGAACGGCCTCTCGCGCGCCAAGTCCCGCCCCGCGTCCGATCCCGCCGGCTCTGGAACAGACTCGACCGCAAATCCCGCTCCTGCCAGCGGCTATAAAAAGGGCCTCGGGACTCGTGTTTTCCAGCCACCAGAAGAGAGCAGCACCGCTGCCAGGGGAAGGAAAGCCACGCCGCCAGGAAGAAAAGAAATAGAAAAGCACCAGAGCCGCCGCCGCCAGGGGAAGAAAAAGAAGAAGAAAAAGAGGGGAAAAAGAGGAAGAAAAAGAGGAGGGTGCCGTCCATCGGAGATCGTCGCCGTCGTCGTGCCGCCGAGGGACTGCTGTGCCATCTACTTCATCTACGCGTCGCATTTGTTCCGCGACCGTCAAGCCGTCAGATCTACGGTAGGATTCGTTCCCGATGCGAATTTTAGCGACCGTATTAAATCTAATAGACGTGAATTGATTTTTAGTTGCACCATAATTTTATTTTTAGCAGCATTAATTCACCCTAAAACCCCCGTAAACTCGTATGAACACGTATGAACTAGTTGCATCTAATTAATAGACAACCGTAGTTAATTAATTATTGTACCTTGCATGCATGCATATCATCGCATGTTGATTAATGTGTGTGCCTCATGTTGATTTGTATGTATATTCTTGTATGTGTGATCATGAGTAGAGGGAAGTGCTCAAGAGGTCGTGTACGAGGATCTTCAGAATCAAGATTTCGAAGCGCTTGAGCAACCCTATCCGCCGAAGCAAGGCAAGTGTCCTTGAAGCATATTGATCCTATTTCAAAATAAATGTTTTGTTTGCAAAACTGCATGCTTGTGTCAATTTGATGGGAATCCTATGGTAGGAAGTTTACTATATTTGTTTGACCACCCTTGTCACCTGGAATTTATGGTAGAGAGTCGGGAAGGGTTTTTACCTTTTTGCTTCGCTTAATTAATTGGGATGGAAAAACCAACACTACACATTTAATTATGTATTAATGATATTCTGATTAATGTGGACTGGTTAAATCTGGTATGGCGATGGGTGATCTAAGCAAGCCTGGTATGTGGATGGGTTGGATGTTATGGTGGTTTGCTTGCTTTAGATCTAAGGACCGGTTCATGCGAGAATATGCCAGGACTACAGTGCCACCACGAGGCCAAGTATGGGTGCGGCGTAGCTGATTAATTAGGGCTTTGCTAGTGCTGTTTGGACCATTGTGGATGCTCGGGGAAGGGGTAGTCGGATTTGGGTTTGTTGATGATTGGTGGGACTACCCTGGGATCCGAATGGCTCAAGAGGGGGCCCTTGGTTGAAGATGTGCTCAGTTGGAGGCATCGCCACCGGTGAAACCTCAGTGGGGTCTGAATAGGCTAGTAATCCCTTTGTAAAGGCTATTTTGTGATCTCTTAGCCATACACCAAAGGAAGTGTAATTGGCATAAGAGAGGTTCTTTAGTCGCCGACGGGTGATGAAATCACAAACACGTGGGTAAAGTGGTACAAACTCTGCAGAGTTAATTAAAACTATCATGATAGCCGTGCTCCCGGTTATGAGCGCCTGGATGACCTACATGATTAGAGTTGGAATTGGGATTTGGAATGGTTATGGTCTGGTAATGGTTATGGTTGTTTTATGGTTATGGTTTGGTAATGGTTATGGATGGTTATGGATAAATTTCTGATATTGAATATGGTTATTGACGATGGTGAAATCTGGAGTTATTGATGATGGTAATGAATTCAGTTTGGTATTATGGTATTACTCGTGATTATGATGGGATTACTTCACATACATATAATATATTGCTTTTCAAATGTTTTACTGTACTTTTCATCACTTAGCCATTATTATTGTCGTCACTTGAATCAGCCACATGTCATACTTTCCACACTTGCTGAGTACGACATGTACTCACTCTTGCAATCCCTACCCAACAGTTGCAGGTCAGAATTGTGAGTTTAATGGCGATAATGTGGAGATCTAGGTCGTGTCTACCGTCAACTTTGCCTGTGGTGTTGCATGGAGCTGCGCTATCCCTTTTGCTTGGTTTGCTTAGTTGTTTAATTAGTTTATTTCCGCTACATTAGTTGAACTTATCATTAATATTCATTAGAGCTTGTATTCGAGGATTTAATGAATTATGTAATAAGAGTACTTATTTAATAATTTGAGTTGTGGTAATTATCTGTTTATCATTTGTGAATCACTCGTGTATGTGTGTTGAACATCCTGGGCACACATATGCGTTAGCTTGGTTCATTTTCAGAACCGGGCGTCACACTCGCCCATTCCCGGAGCCGGTCGTCTTCGTCCTCGAGCTGCCCTTTTCCCAGCAAGGGCCGCCTGGGCCTGTCGGAAGCTGGAGTGGGCCACGGCCATGGCCTCAGACAGGGGGAGAGGCTCCACCGTAGCAGCGGGTCCCTGCCTCCCCACTTCTTCAATATCGTCCTCCATTTGGAGGACCATTGGGGAGACGGGGACTAGGGCCCCCTCCCTGGCGGCAGCATCAGGGACAGAGGCGCCAACCGACGCAGCAGTGTCGGAGGGCGCGGCGGCGGCGGCCTACACGGTGTGACCGGAGGACGCGGTGTCATTGGTAGGCGCGGCGGCGGTCATCGGCATGCGCGGTTGGGCTCCGGCAGCCGCTGCGGGGGTCTAAGACACGGGAGCCCGAGGTACCCAAGCGGCAGCAGCCTGGGGCACCGAAGCAGGCCCCGAGGCAGCAGACGATCCCCGCGAGCCGGCCGGAGCGGCAGACCCTCCAGCAGAAGTGCCCGCGGGTGGTGGAGTAGCTGTGGAAGCGTTGAAATCAAGCAAACCCGGATCATAAGAAAATGACAGAGTAAGCACACAGCGAAGAGCACCCAAGGTAAAATCTGTGTAAACTTACCGGGGGACGCTGAAGCTCCACCGCTTCCTGAAAGGGTTGGAGGGGTTTGGACCCCCCAATCCCGCGACGGGGGCCGCTGAATGTGCTGGGGGCCCCTGTGGAGGCGGTGACGGCGGCACCCCCGAGGTGTGGCGCCCCTCCGAACGGAGAGGGAACGCTGGGGTCCCGTCGGCGTTGAGGAGCCTCCCCCTCTTGCGTGTGGAAGACTCGGGCGGCAAGGTGGCGCCATCGGCGCCCCCTGGCGACGAGCGCGGCAGGGCTTCGGAGCCCTGACGAAGGGCAGAAGGGGCCGGCGGCGGTGACCGGGCGCGCTTCTTGGGGGACGGGTCCAGCACCGGAACCAGCACCTTCCCCTTCCCCTTGTCACCAGGGGCGACAGCGCCACCCCATGGATGGTGCTGGGGGCCGCTCGAGGAGTCGCTGCTTGAAGAACCATCGTCGCTTAAAGGATCCTCACCTCCCTCAGCATCGTCAGCAATGCTAACCCCCCGGAACAGGTCCCCGATCTGACGCTGCGCCAGCCCGGACTCGTCGAGGGTCGGCATCGTCTTCAGCAGCTGCCTCCTCAACTCGGAGTCCGAGCACAAGGGGCAGCAGGCTGACGGAAGAGAGAGTGCCTCGGCGGAGATGTCGTCGGGGCAGACCCGGGCCAGCATGTCGAGCAGTTGCTGCTCGTCCAGGTTGGAGTCGAGGCCGGTTTCGAGTCAGGTGCAGTTCGACAGGCCGGTGAACATCGACGCCGGGCGGGCACGATGCTGAAGCGGGGCTATGCGGCAGGACATGAAGTTCCTCAGCACCATGGCACACGACAGCCCGTGGTCCGCCAGCATCTGGATCCTCTCTAGCACCGGGTCGAACGCCTCCTCCATCTCTGGGCGCTCCTCCCAGAATGATCGCTCGGAGTAGGGGATCCCGGTGGGGAGGCACATTCGGTCGTGGGCCTCGACCTTGGCGATCATCCAATCTTCGCGCCACATCTCCCACCTTGCCGAGTTGAAGGAAGCAATGTACATCGTGGGGACCTTAGTCCGGCGCTGGAAGTAGTAAGCGCCGAGGTGCTCCTTCGAACTCCTGCCGGTGGCCCTCAGTACAAAAAAGTACCAGAAGAGCTTTACCGATGGCATCACCCCCACGAACATCTCGCAGAAGTGAGCGAAGACCGCCAACATGGCGATCGAGTTCGGCGCGAGGTGGTGGAGCTGGAGGCCGAAGGTCTCCAGGAGCATGACCAAGAAGGCGGATGCCGGCGGGACAAAGCCGGCCAGCACGTACGACGAAAAGGGAACCATCTCCCCGGCGGAGAGGCTCAGCGGAAGCCTCCCAGGACGGAGCCACGACTCCCGCTCAGGAGTGTGCCAGCCAAGAAGCCGGTGCATAGGGGCCAGGTCGGCGGGCCTGGACAACCTGGACTTGGGCAAGACGCTCGCCATGAGGGCTGAGGTTGGAAGCTCTGGATGGGGAGACTGGGAACTAGAGCGCAAGAACTGGGCTTGAGGCGGAAACACGAGCGCAGGAATGCAGAGGCGGGAGAAAGAACCCTCAGGGGGAAACTTCTCTTTTTATGCACCCCTGCAGGCCAACAGGCGCAAAAGTGTGAATCGCCGCAGCTCTAGTAGAAGAGCAATGGTCCCGCATAGGCAATGACATGAGGTCTCGGGTCGCTTGACAAGCGAGCCGGGTGACTAGCTATGCGGAAGGTAACTCGGCGGTTTCTGAAAGGGCAAAAGCAGCGGAAGTGCAGGAGCCACCTTGGGAACCACCGCAGTTAAAGCACGATTGAAGGCAGAAGTCATGTCGCGCGGCGCCTGTTTAGCAACCTCCACTACTAGAAGGGGACACGTCGCCACGACGGCAGAGGCGTGTCGCCCGAGGAACTGCCCCGAAGTGGAGCCAAAAAAGTTGCGCGGGAAGAAAAGGAAGAAGACCCCACCTGCGGTATCGACGACTCTCCCGAGGTGGGCTCGGGGGCCACTGTCGGTACCCAGCAGACCGGGTACCCCCGCGCATAGGAAGAAAACCGCTAAGGACTCCGTCCCTACTAAGAGACCGAATCCGAGGCTGCCACGTTGTGGAGGGAAGGACCAAATCCTACCTCTCCGCCGGGGGAGGATCCCAAGCTGCCATGTGGCCGACAGAGCTGGACCCTTGCCTCCCTGCTGAGGTGGGCTCCGGGCGCGCCACGTGGCCTGTTCTGTCAAGTGCTCGCCTCCCCGCTGAGGTGGGCTCCAGAGCCGCCACGTGGTCAATCGGGACCTCGGGGCCAGGCCCGCGTCATCGTAGGGAAAGGCATTGGAACTACCACGTGGCCTGCAGGGCTGAGCCTCCACTCCTCCATAGGGGTGGGCTCCGAGTGCACCACGTGGCCTGTTCCGCTAAGTGCTCGCCTCCCCGTTGAGGTGGGCTCCGGAGCCGCCACGTGGTCAATCGGGACCTCGGGGCCAGGCCCGCGTCATCGTAGGGAAAGGCATCGGAACTACCACATGGCCTGCAGGGCTGAGCCTCCACTCCTCCATAGGGGTGGGCTCCGAGTGCACCACGTGGCCTGTTCTGCTAAGTGCTTGCCTCCCCGCAGAGGCAGGCTCCAGCGCAACCACGTGGCGGACGGCCAACTCAGTGCGGTAGGAAGCCGCAGTAAAGGAGACGTGCGCTACTCAGACGGGCATTAAGTGCGCGCACTTTCCCAGGCAAGCTATGCCGCGCATGCTAAAGTCAAGACCCCAGTGTCCTGTCTTGTCCAAGTAGCCGATACAGACCCACGCCGCAAGACGGACGAATAGGCCGCAAGGACAAGATGGACGGGACGTGCACCACCATCATCATCGACTATGTGTAGCCTTTGCGCACGACGCGGTGGGACGGCGCATTGACACCCCTGACAATGGGAGTAGATAGCATTTAATCATAGATCTTGTATAGGATTTGGCTCTCCCCGGGACTACCTGTCGGGTCCTGGGCCCCATCTTGTGACTGCAGAGTCCTTAAGCTATAAAAGGGCTCTGTAGACGTCCATCGAAAGGATCGGCAAAAATTAGACCAAGACTCTACACGCGAAAGCAAGGCAATACACAACACTCCCGTGGACGTAGGGTATTACGCTCCGGTGGCCCGAACCACGTAAATTCCCGGTGTCCATCATTCTGCTGTGTTGGATCTCCTGGGACTAGCCCTCGTGAATCCAAAGAACCTCCGCGGGCTGCTCTCTAGGCAGGTCCGGGGGAAGTGTCGTTTACGACCTTCGACAAGTAGATTTGGAGAAATTCGGCAGGATTGCCTGTCCCGTCAAATTTCTCTGGCAGGTGAGGCCGGAACTTCTGCGGCCATCTGACCATGCGTAGGTGCATGGCCAAGGCAGAACAACCTCCTCCTACTCCCTCAGGAGCAGGACTGTCCCGAGCCTCTCGCCTCTCGCGAGCACGCTCGATGTGGACGCGGCCATCCTGTTGTCGATAACGATGATCGAGCTCAGCCCGGAGGTCATGAGTCGAAAGCCTCGTTATCGTGTGAGTACGTCGTGCCCCAGAAGGCAGTGACGTCGCCTGCTGAGACGCAACACGCCTCCTGGGCTGTGAAGCTTGCGGACCGAGTCTACCCGACAAAGTCCGATGCTGCGATGGGGCCCGCCCCGAGGGGGGAGGACCTTGATTGCTGATGCGATCGGCTGCTGCTGCAACCAAATTATCCACATCAGCTCTCCACTGCTCCATTGCACCCTGGGATGCTCCTGGAGACGGTGGACGTTGGAGAAGAGCACGCACAACATGAAGTGCATGTTCAGGGTTGTTGTTCGCCGATGCAGTGACCGACGCGGACGTCCTATCTCGCTGTCCTGCTTGATTCACCAGAGCGGATGGTGGCGGTGCTGGCATGACTCCTGTTGGAGCCACAATGCCTGCTGGCTGCTGCATATTGGAGGGATTACCTCCAGCAGGTTGTGCAGCATGGTTGCCGTTGGACGATCCAGCAGCAGAATTCACCATCTTTGAATCTCAGGTGCACCCCTTCCTGGCGCGTCAACTGTCGGAGTGTGGTTCCAGCAATTCTCCCGGCACTATGGTTAGTAGACCGCGGAGTTTATGAGTTCGGTTAGGGCGCGCATAGATTCGGAAGAAGGTGGATATTTGACACGAGTGTTTACGTGGTTCGGATCGCCTGAGCGTAATACCCTACTCCACAGGTGTGTGTTGTTGTTGTATAGAGCGTTTGAGCGCTTAACTGTGAGAGACCAGAGTGTCTGGGAGTCTTAGTCGCCAGTGGAAGCCTCCTCCCGTGTATCACTCAACCATTCCTTTTATAGTACAAGGGCTGACCATTACATCGTCAGCCTGGCCCGACATGTGGCCCTGACGGTTACTGATGCTTAATACACAGTTAACGTACTTAATTCCCCTTAACGGCGTGATAACGCGCCTTGATGGTGGCGTTACTGGTATTAAGGGTCCTCCGATCGTGTGTCATTAAGATAGCATTAATGACATATAATTAGGTCTTGAAGCTTTAATTGTTCCTTGAAGGTCCGAGCCGTTGAACAGTCTGCTTGTTGAGGTTGAAGGTCCGACGGCTGGACGCGTGGCAGCTCCGGAGCTTACTGTCTTGGACGAGTAGGTCCAGTGCTGTTGCACACGTGTCGGTACCGGAGCTTCCCTCTGTCGGAGGTTAGGCCCGTGGGTGTCATACAGGTATCTAGTCCGGAGCTTTCCCATGTATGGAATGTAGCTCCGATTTTATGATGCATGTGGCAGCACTGGGACTAACCATAGAAGGGAGGCAGGTCCGGTTCTGTATAACAAGTGGGGCCTTTGGAGGTCTTCAACTCAGATAGGTGGAGTTCCTTCGCACTCTTTGCAGTCTCAAGGGGTATCCGGTACGCAGGGTACCGACACCGATGCAGGTTATTTAAGTGATCCCCATAATGGTAGATCACAAATAGGGTTCATGTTTTTACACGGACAGACGGCAATTTCTTGTAAGTCATCTAAACAGACTCTAATTGCTACATCTTCTAATCACTCTGATATCATAGCATTATCTGAGGCCGCACATGAATGTGTTTGGCTACGTAGAGTGATTAGTCATATCCAAGTCTCAAGTGGCACTAGGCCCATTGAGTCGCCAACCATTATCTATGAAGATAATGCAGCTTGCATTACTCAGATGCAGTCAGGTTATGTAAAGACTAATGTTACTAAACACATAGCTCCTTAACTATTTTACCCACATGAACTTCAGGTGAATGAAGAAATTGATCTCCAATAAACTAAGTCATGTGATAATTTAGCTGATTTATTCACTAAGTCCCTACCATACTCCACATTTTCTAAATGTTTTGCAGGTATTGTTATGCATAGACTTAATGATTTACAAGGTTTAGGGGGAACTTTATCATAAGAGCTTCATGACTATTGCATCACATTGTACTCTTTTTCTTATGTGAGTTTTTACTTTTAATAGTTTTCTCACAATAAGTTTTAGTGAGGCAATGAGAATGCAAGATAATGTCAGTTTTCTTATTTTCCCCACAGGGGTTTTTATATAAAAACATGTATAACATTTAAATGTTGTGGTTTTCTCCTGTTTTAATAATATTTTCAGGAGTTTTTACACAAGCATTCAATTATATATCTTCAAATTTTTCTTACTGGGTTTTTCGAAGATTATAGTCATTGACAAGGAGTTCGAGTGCTCAAGGGGGAGTGTTACAATACAATTTTGACATGTAATCACTTGAATAGTCATATGCAGTTGTAACTTCCTCCATCTAAGAGTTATGTCTCTTCTCCAATGGTCACCATCACATGTATAAATAGAAGACAAGTGAATAAATAAAACATAGTTGAATCATTTACAATTCTCTCAATTGTCTCTCTTAATTCTCTCTCAATTATTTAAACACGGTGTTCACCGCCCTGCGCGATCGCCCGGACGCAGCACGCCACCTTGTGTATCATACCGGCGCTCACCTTCCCCTCGGACACCACCACCGCACACCGGCGACGTCTACCTCCTTCACCAGGGTCGTCGCAGTCGGCGAGTATGCCGGACACGTCCGTGAGCAGCAGCACTTCTCGGCGCCCACCGCCGCGACGATCTCACCGGCCGCCGCGTCAGCGTTTATGTTGTATGCCTGCCCGGCCTCGTCGGCAGCCACGGTGGCGATGACCGGGATGTGGCCGGAAAGCGATGATTGGGTCAACGCGCGACACCTCACGGACGAAGCCGAAGTCTGATTTTGTTTCTGTATCCATTATTCATGAAGAAAATGAAACCGTTTGTTTTCGAACAATGGAAGATCTCAACAGACAGGAACAACTTACTTAGGCCCAACATACCTAATAGTCCCGCCTAAAAAAAACATACCTAAGCCAGCGCTTCAGGCGGGCTTATTTCCTCGTTTCAATGTAATCCGGCCCATGCAAGGAATAGATCCGGCACTCTTGCTGGTTTAAGTGTGGGCATCTGGACCTGTAGTTGGGCCTAATGTCATTGCCAAATTTGTGTGTGTTATCAGGACCTGAGGTTATTACTGCCCTTGGGCCGTGATGGTGTAATGAAATGAAACTCTCCTGTTAAAACAGCCAATTTCTATCTCAAAAGAAAAGGTGAGTTAAACGCACTATGTTGGCATGCTTTATTTACTGACACAGTAGCAAACCAACATTGATGGTTTTGGTTGTTCCTTCGTGGCGACAGTTTGGTAGAGACTGCAGTCTCATCACCACATGCCCTTTTTTATCTGCCGTGTATACACTGGTGAGTCATGTCGATCATCTATGCCCGTATTGATTGCAGATTGAATTGAAGCGTGGAAATGTTCTGTAGATGGCCCTTTATTGTACGCGTCGTCAGTTTGCTTTCCGGATCCTGTAGTGGTGGTGCGGAGGGTATCTGGTCTCCACGGACAGAGCCCCAGAAGGGTCATGTCATGAAAGTCAGTGCAGTGCACTCTGAACATGAAGTGAATCATTCATGTTTTGACCAATCGGCAGTGCATTGCTGCAAACAAAGCGTGCGGCCGGTCATTTGTTTAGCCTCGTGTTTATGGTGCGCATCAGCCAAAAACTCGGAGTTCAGGTATCCTTTTGCTTGGGCATGCATGTTCATCATCTACCCGCTTGTTCTCTCGTCTGCACCCAGTGCCGGTACCAGGTTTCCATGTGCGCTGCCGCCTTCCGGCATGTCCATGTGGAACGGGCGGCGGCCGACGGGAATAAGAGTTCGCCGTCTCGTGTTTCATGTTCCAACTTGGGCACAAGCCATGCTGCGTTGCGTGTGCGTACTCGTAAGTTCTATATGTCCTTCCAGTCCAGAGTGCAGACTCGTCCAAGAAGTCACTTTCCCAAAGGGAATGAACCTCAGAATCTCCTCATATGGGGCACGCACGCAGCGCGCTTAATTGGTTGACCCGGCATCTGGGGAACAGTGTTGTTGATTAATTGCCGGCCGGGGCGCCACTGCAGCATCCCTGCTCCGTTGTCCGCACCAGCAGCACCTCCAGCTACCACACGTGACTGCCGCTTTGCTCGACAGGCGTTTAAAGGCCGTTCGTTTGTTGCGACGTCTCCCTTTCCCATCTGACCCTCAACGCGCGTCGCGGGCAGGCCGAACAGTCGCCGGCTCATCTATCCCTGTACCCGGCACAGTGAGCCCCGCGCGCTGGCTGCTCCCACCACCGCTGCACTGTGTCTACGCGCACCCGTCGCGATCGGCTGCGTTGGCGCCACGACGAGCGCGCGGTAGCGCTGCCCGCTGCCAGGCCGGCACAGACCAGCCAAGCGGCGGCCTAATTAGACGGAGCCTGCTGCACTGAACCTTGACCACGATTGCGTGATGCCGAACGCATCGATCCATCGCTGTGTGTGTGATGCCGAACGCATTGATCCATCGATTTATGTTCACAGACTCCAGGTCGCCCGCGCGCGGTAGGTGCAATGTGCAAATCGTGACAAACTCGTTTCACTTACCCCGGCCGGTCTCTCCTCCCTTTCATGGAGCGGGACCGCGCGAGCTACAGTAGCTGAGCGCGTCGTCGCATCGAGAATATCGCGTGGACGGTGGACCTGAACGAACGAATGTGCACGCGCGATCTCCATCCGGGTTAATGCATGCTCATCAGCCGCCATGGTACATGGAGCTGCAAAGGGTGGCGCACACCTACAAGGGTGTTTTCGGCACTACTGTTTGCTCATTATGGAAGTCGACCACTGTGTCTAATCGCATTGCGGATGGTCGTCTAAAACTAAAAGTGGAAAACAAAGCATGTATATAATACCAGCGCACACTCGTGGCTGGCATTGCCGGAGCTGCCGCGGCCGGGGCCAGAAGAATGCCACCATCACGAGGCGCGCGATCCAACCGGATTCCCATTCTACCATCGCCTCACCACGCCGCGACGCACTAAGGATTCCCTTCGCATCGTTCAGGTTTTGGAGCTGCTGGCCGGTCGTGCGCTCCCAGCCAAGGGAGCGGAGAGACGAGAGAGCTGCTGGGGCCACCGGCCGGCTGGGTGACGCAGGTTATCGCCGCCGGGGGGCGGGGTTTGCGCGGGACGCTGACGCACACGAACTCCGGTCGCCGTGCAAAATTTAATCACGAAGCGGACGGGGGGTCCGCTCGTGACTATGACCATTCCCTCTGAAGAGCTAAACGTACTGTAAAATATACTTAGAAACGGTAATAGAAAATTTTACAGAGTGCAAATACTATAAATATAGAGTATATAAATCATGATTTAGATAATTGTGTATGTTTTAAAATACATTGGTGCAGATGGTCGAACAGCTGCAATTGCGAAAATGTTTTTTTTTAATTCCGGCGAGATCGATCTGACACGTGTTGCACACCGCCTTCCATCATCGGCGATGCAAGTTGTTCGGCTCGGGACGTCGTCGGAATGGTGGATACAGTGTCGTCGTGTAGCTCCTTTGTCTCGGCCTCTTTTCCTTTTAGCTATCTTTTTTTTTTCTGAAAACATTTTCTTTGGCTTTCCTCGGTGTTGGTATATATGGTTTGCTTTTTAGTCTACAATTGAGGACAATCTCTTTGCATCACACAATGTACGTAGCTTCTACAATACAATTCCTTTGTGTAGTAGTATTTCTTTTTCTGCTTTTTGTTTGATAGCTACAATAATGATAGCTACGTTGTGCACAAACCATACTCCAGTGAAAAATAAATTTCTTACCAATGTGTAATTGTACCATCAACACACATATATACAACTCTCGCTGGCATATCGTTTTTTAATTGTTTGTTGCTATGACAACAACTCTAATATATTTTTAATTAATACTTTTATTGTTAATATTTGTCATCAGTTAGTTCAAAAATAAACTAACCACGACAAATATTTGGACACGGAGGGAGTATATAGCAACCTGATTTTTCTTCTACCTACTTATCATGAAACAAGTGGGGGTGGGAGAATGGGAATATGCTGGCTACATATTCCTGCCTACTTTTGATTACCTCAATTTTTATATAATAACTTGTGATTACCTCATGTAATGCCAAGACAAGTTTCTGTCGGAGAGATCGAATAAGGCACAATATAGAACTGAGCACACGTGGTTTTCCTAAACCACTGGATCCATCATCGATCAACGTCACTCTCTGTTCTTTATCGGTCCCCTCCCTTTTCTTTTCTTTTGCCTCTGTTCGTCGGGCCATGCATACCCAGATTGAGCATCGTCCCCGAGCCCCAGCCCGTCCATGCATCGATCGCCCACACAATCATAAGGAATCTAGCCTCTTTGAACGCCTTTGATCCACGTCGTTATGCATGATGCTTTATTCAACTTTGTCTCTACGTGTAGTGTCGTCCCCATCGCAGGCTGCCGAGCTTTCATGGTGGTCGGTAAGCCGTGCTTTTCCTACGGTTACATCACCGGCCGTGAAACGCTACGCGCACGAGTCTGCATGCAGAGGCACTAGTAGTAGGCTAGCAGCCGAGTAGTAGTAGTAGCTCCTTGCCTTCAACGTGCGTGTGTGCTAGCCATTCGTCATGTATGTGACAATGCGATGTCAATAACTCAATATCTGGAACACGTGACCATGCGTCCTGCATCTCGTGTTCGCGCTGCATCACTGCATGGCTACTGACTGTTTCGCTCATCGAGAACGTACGACGAACCACGTCGCGACCGGCCCGTATCGTACGTGTTTCATTATACCAGTACTACAATTAATCATTTGGGAGGTACTGTAGTTTGGAGATGAGCATCAGGGGGCCGGCGTACCACACGAGCACCGCCTACGTGGGGGAACAAAGGAGTCATGCAGGTGATAGCGCGCGTGACGCGGATGTGGCAACTACTGGAGTCTAGGCTAGTGGACGTAGCCATCATCCGCCCGGTACGAGTACATACTTCTGTTGCACGGGCGGAAACCCGATCTGGCCAGAATATTCCGCCTGGCCGGAGGCGACAACAGCTGGCGACCCGCCCTCTATAGATCCCCAAATGGGCCGGGCTCATTCGGCGACCCGAGGCCCGACACAGAAATTCTCGGCCCAAGCACGAGCCCGACACGAGGCAAATAGTGCCGGGCCGGCCCGAGCACTATTATTGGGCCGTGCCTGGGCCGCCTTCTCGACCCGCTGGGCTAGCCCGAGCTCGACACGTTTAATGGGCTGGTCCGACAGCGGCCCGACGCCGGATGCCCTGGACCGTCGATCGCCGCTGACAATTTCCAGCCGTTGGATCCAGGGTATCCGCGCGGGGGGGGGGGGGGGGGGTATAAAATTCGGTGGATGGTTGCGCTCCCCCTCACACGCGAACCCTAGCCTCATTTGCAATCCCCCGGCCGCAATTCGAACTCTCTCGACTTCCCGAGCCTCGGCTCTCCTCGGCGACTCCGCCTCTAGATCTTCGACGCCTCCGTCGTCTCCTCCCTCTCCGGCGACTGGAGGCGAAACTCCAGCGCCTCCTGGCGCCCCTCTGTGGTCTACTCCTTCTCCTGCATCCTCTGTAAGTGTTCCCTCGTCACACTCCTCCCCGGATCCTAGCTCTGTTGTTCGGATCTGTTGTTCGTTCACCTTGATGTGCGCTTTGGTGCTACGGATCTGTCGTTAAGTCGTTGATCCAGACTTGTTTTGTTCTTCCCCTACACTCTTACTTAGTCTTGACTGCTCTGTACTTGTTGCCTCGTCGCGCTCCTCGCTGGACCTTGCTCTTGTGCTCCGGATCCGTCGTTCGTTGACCTTGTCGTGCGCTCTGGTGCTCCGGATCTGTTGGTACGTAGTTCAACTTGTTCATTTTTTAGTCTTGTGCTACGGATCTGTTGTTCACTAAACATCTTGTGTTCGCAGGTGGATCCGTTGAGGGACCGGAACCTCGGCGATGGACGGCGTCGACGATGTCCATGAGCGCTCCATCAACGATGATCTTCGCTTGATGGGCCAGCGAGGAGATGATGAGAGCGACATGGAGGCAGAGCGGGATGAGCTCTTCGGCCGCAGCGCTGTTGATCCAATCGACGTAGCTGAAGAGCCGCCTGCTGCTGGTGATGGTGAAGAAGCATCCGATGCTCCTGATCCAGATCTGGTGAGCAGCGCTAGCGGCAGTAAGAGGACTCGTTCCACCACCTCTGAGTGCTGGAAAGATTTTGAAAAGATCTAAAAGGACATCAATGGAAAGAAGGTAAGAGTTTCTGCTAAGTGTATACATTGTGGTATTGTTTATGCTGCTCGATCCGCAATTGGCACTGGCCACTTGAACAGACATGTTGTGAAGTGTTCGAACAGAAGAGCTAAGATCCGTAATTCGCAGTCTTTGATTCAATTCAATCCTGATGGTTTTGTCCGTCATTGGGATTACTCACCTGATGTTGCTCGTACTCAGCTAGTTCATCTGATTGCTAGACTAGATCTTCCATTAACTTTTGGTGAATCTGATGCATTTGAGGAGTACATAAAAATTGCTCATAATCCTAGGTATTCTTCTGTCTCTGCTACAACAACAACTAGAGATATGTGCAAGTACTTTAATGAACGTCGTGCTAAGTTAATTGAATCACTTGTTGCTATTCCATCTGTATCTATTACATCTGATATCTGGCCTGGTGATGCTAAGGAAGATTACCTTAGCGTAGTTGCTCATTATGTTAATTCTGATTGGCAATTAGAGAAAAGATTAATTGGTTTAAGATTGATTGATGAATCTCACACTGGCCAAAACATTGCTTATCATGTCATGAGTGTGCTAGAAGAGTATGGCCTAAGTTCAAAAGTCTTTTCTGTTACTTTGGATAATGCATCTTCTAATTCTACTGCTATTGATAAACTTAGTACTACCTTATCTACTTATGTTGAATCATTGTTCTTACATCAGCGTTGTGCTTGTCATATCATAAATCTCATGGTCAAGTCTGCTTTAAATCTTATACAGCCATATCTAGATGCATTTAGATCTGCTATATCTTTTATTAACGCTTCTAATCAACGTATTGCTTCATTTAAAAGATTATGTCTTGCTGTTAATGTTCGTCCTAGGAAGTTTGGTCTGGACATGGAGGTTAGGTAGAACTCCACCTACCTCATGTTGAAACATTTGATCCCTTATAGAAATACATTTAATGTTTACATTGAGACAAATTATCCTAGGGGTGAAAGAGATTCTTTACTATTGACAGATGATCATTGGACTATTGCAGAGATTATGTTATCCTTCTTTGAACTCTTCTATGATTCTACTGTTGCACTTTCTGGTGTTTACTATCCTACTTCTCCACTTATGTTGCATCAACTCATTTTAATTGCTAAGCATCTTAAACATTATGAAACTGATAGATTGCTTAAGCATGTTGTTGTTGCTATGCAAAATTACTATCTGAAATACTGGAGAGACATTCCTATGCTTTATTCTATTGCATTCATACTGGATCTTAGAGCTAAATTGAAAGGTTTTCAGAATGTGCTTAGATTATTATCTAATCTTACTGCTACTGACTATTCTGGTTACTTCACTGAGGTAAGAAGTGAATTGTCTATTGCTTTTAAATTGTATGATGACAAGTTTGGTACAGTTAGATTGCAAAAACCTCCACCTCCAACCTCATCTGGTAAGAAAAGTAGTGCTTGGGATGATATTTTTCTACAGGTTCAGATTCTGGTGCCTCCTTTGGAATTGATGAAGTCACTAGTAATTCTTTCTGCACCCCTCTTTCATTATCTAGAAGGACATCTGCTTAGTGCTCTCTTACAAGCAGCAACCAGCAGTACACCTTATATGGTTATTGGTAATGAACTCTCTACCTATTTGGACAGTGACATTGTCAACCATTTTGATGATAACTTCAACATATTATCTTGGTGGTATGAGCATAAAAGAACATATCCAGTTCTGTCCATTTTAGCTAGGGATGTTCTATCTGTGCCAGTCTCTACTGTGTCTTCCGAATCTGTTTTTAGCACTACAGGTAGAATCATCGAGGAGAGGCGACGTCGGTTGAAACCTGAGTATGTTGAGATGCTTGCCTTCATCAGGGACTGGGAAGCTGCAGAAGCAAGGCTTCAGAACATGGTCGAGGATGAAGAACTGGCACAAACTTTTGCTAATTTGTTTCTTGATGAACCTGATGAGTGATGTGTGTATTTGAACTACTATGTATTTGAACAATTGAGCTGTTGTAATATGTAAAACTATTTGGAGTTGGGCTGCACTCTTTTTTCCTATCTAGGGTTTTTCTCACGAGGTGTGAGTTTTACCTAGATAGGTTTTTAATGAGGCAGCCATTGCACCAGCTCCAGTTTATAATGAAGTTTTCTATTCAAATACTGTGTGAGTTCGTGTTTTTGATGCTAAAAGTATTGAATTGTATAGTTTTTACTCATTTTGAGGGATTACTGGACTATAGGGTCGGGCCTGGCACGAGCACGGACGTGCCTACCGGGTCACCGTGCTGGCACGACACGAAAAAAGGGACGTCGTGTCATGCCTGGGCCGACTGTTCGGCACGAAGGAACGACCCGACACGGCACGGAGAGGGCGTCGTGCCTGATAGTGTTGGGCCGGTTCGTGTCGGGCCTTACCGGGCTCGGGCCGGGCTCGGACCGAGTGGCCCATTTGGGGATCTATACCGCCCTCGGCGTCGCCTCCCGGATCCGAGCGCGGCTGACGACAATTTTGGTGCGCGGGCGTGGTTTTCCCCGGCGATGTTCTGCGCCTGCGGCGCCGTGCCTCTCTCGTGCGCGTTGCAGGCCGCTACCTACCGTACGTAATCGGCTAGCCCTCGCGCCTTGCTCGCCGCACATCCCTGGTCTGCGTCTGCACAGTCGTTCGGTCTACCCGATATTCCGATTCGGCTATTTCGGTCTTTTCTAAAATTAGGTTTCTCGAAATCACTACCCAAACTGTTGTACTCCCTCCATCCCCTTGTCGCTTTGTAGTTCAGTTTTGAACTACAAAGCGACAAACTTTTAGAGATGTAGAGAGTAATATTAGGTATTTGAAAATTTTGGGTACCAAAATTTCAATTCGGTTTTCAGTCTTACCCGAAATCTCCGAGTTATACATTATATCCATATCATGTACACACAAGTTAAATATGATTCAAGAATTTAGTTCTATGAGGTATTTTCTTATAAATTGACAAATTACAAATCATGAATTAACGGATAAATCTAACGACTTCACACATCACAACTTGAAAATAAAATATCAAAATTTGAATTATTCATAGTTTACCACACATAATTTCACTTAATATTTGATGAACCGACTATTTGGTTACCCAAGAGTGGTAACTGAACCTGAATATTATTTTTCGATTATTTATATTCACTACTTGAAAAGTACCGATGTTTCCAATGGGTTACATCAAGTTCCATTCCCAGTATGCGAAATCAGTAAACATGAATATATGTATATAAGACACTTCTATTCCAATCCATAATCGGTCTACGGTCTTTTGTTCCGATCTCGGTTTTTTTTTTTCGATTTTTTGATGCCGATTTTTATGCCCACCCTTAGCATCTACCGTACCGCTTTTCACCTCAAGCTCGGGGCACCCACACCACACCGGCCAGCGGAGCCAGTGGCCGGGCCATTTTGACCGCGCGTAACTGCACCTAGTACTACTCCAGAGTCCAGATCATCATCATAAATGGCTGTGCGCTTTTGACCACTTGTCTCACTGTGCCCAAGCGCCCCTACGTACACAAGAACGAAAGGAACCTTGGCTGGTAGCGCGTCAGTTCAGTACCGCCCGTATCAGTGCTCTGTCTACCCCATTCGGCCAATTAATCGCGTGAAAAGGAATGGACGAAGCGACCTTGCCGGCCGGACTCACTCCACACGACGGCATCAACGTTTCGTATCGGAGGGTAAACAGCGACGACTGCGTGGTCCCGCCGGCCGGAGTCTGTAAGGCCCACCAAGAAATGGCGACCGTGTAGTGCAGGCTCTTTGTTGCATGTGCGCCGTGCGCGTAGCGACCTCGCTCCATCGCTCGCCGTCGCCGTGGGCCGTAGTGTGTAGTAGGACCGTCCGGCTGGACCTGGAGGAGGCCCGCACGTAGAACATGCGTTGTTTTTCATGGACACGACGGATACTGGTGAACAGTAGTGCTCCTAGCAGATATTTTGACCTGGAGCAAGAACCAGCCGTGATATGAACAAGTTTTCGTGACTAAATAAATAAATTTATGGTCTCAAGGTGCCGGTGTGTTCGTTCTCCCACCGTAATCATTCTCGAGGATATTATTAACTAAGATCACAAATTCATTCGTTTTATTTTATTTAATGTTGAATTAACCAGTATCCAATAAAATTAAAAAAGAGAAAGTAGATTTTTGTGATGAGCCGGTCTCCGTGCATGGTTCCTGACGCACATGTGCTGCAGGATCTCCGCTCGAGATCTAGAACCCCGATTCGTGCCGGAAATGCACATCGTTAACCCGTGAAACAAGGATCCTATCTCCCGCTAACACGGATCACACCCAAAACGCACTTGTTTAGAAATTTTCTATTAGCATGAGGTGACATGACCAGCAACAGCAAGGATAAGTGTATTTCAGTCTTTTCCACAAGTAGTACTGCTACTATATGCATCACGTCAAATGTCGGTCTCGTGCACGGAAAACAATGGTTGGCCAGTACAGTAGTACTCCGCGCCCCTCACGCCAACACCTATTCACCTCCGTGGCAACTGGCAACCCTCTCGTGCTGCCACGTTAAGCATATGGACTGTCTGTCATCCACATCCGCGAAGGAGGAGCTACTAGCTGGTAGCTGGTGGTGTAGCCCGTACCGTAGTCCCCAGCGGCATTTAACTCGTCCCTCATGGTGGATGACGACGAAGTACTACTACTGCAGCAGATGAGCGGCGCTATAGCGGAGAATCGGAGGAGAGAGAGGGAGAGAGGCGGGCACTCGCTCGGAATCTCGCCGTATCCCTCGCGGTGGTACGACGTCGTCGTCCCCATGTCCGGCCAGAAAACCGTGCCATTTATGCGCGCGCAACCACTCGGGCTGTCCCCGGTGGCGCCGTGCATGCCATGGTGGTCCGGCCGGTCCTCTTCTCCGCCGGCTGACGAGATCCCACGAGACGAAACCTTCCAAAGCGCCACCGCCGAGCGGGGGGACGTCCGTATGCGCGCAACCACGCGTGGGCGCGGCCGATAGCGACCCACCGCGCGTTCAGGACCGTTTTATTTTACGTATTTCCATTACAGCGCGGGGCTCGCTCGTGGAGCAGCCGCCGCTTTTCGCGCAGTGGCCATCGCTGATCGCTCCCTCTCCCGGTCCCGTTTTTTCGCGAGCTTTTGATGCCCATCAATGCATCAAGTGGACCCAAGTACAGTATTACTGTAACAAGGAGAAGCCAAAACAAAAAGCATGTAAAAAAAGGCGATGGCCGTCGTTGTTGGTAGGTGAAAGGCCACAGTTTTCGTCTTGCTTGCTTTGCTTGCTGGGTCGACGTGAATTTCCGGGATGCATGGATGATTGCTGCGCGCGCTTTAATTTCTGTTGTTGTTTGTCCAAGTGGTGGAGAGTGACGAATCTTGCCGTGATTTAAAAAGCATGCAGATTAAAGCATTTCGTTTCGTATTGGCATTAGTCCGAATCAGGCTAGATCACCTTTACTATATCACTACACCAGTAGCACTATAATAGTAGTAAAGAAAACCAACCAGCAGGGAACGAAAGGAGCCGGATGCGCTATTAATCGTGCACATATTCTTGCCCCACAATCCAAGCAAAGACGGGTCGGACGACTGATGGGGCTAATTTTCATAGAGTAATAGTATTATACATGGTCTGCTTTCTAAATTTGGGAGAGCAGATGCAGGGAGAAATGGCCATAAGCTAAGGTACTGCTCCGGCACCAAATTGAATTACGACAGGCTCTGAAACGAGGCAGCTCGAAGCCGCCCGGTTTTAACTTTGGGCGAGCACACACACGCTTGGCTTGGCTTGGTTTTTTAATACTCCCACAACAGCGGCTCCTCCAGCCGGAACACGCCGGAGCACACGTCGTCGTCCCACGACGCGGCGCACGACAGCTGGCACGATGGCGGACGGTATCTGAGGTCGAGGAGGAGGTCAGGGAGGTCGAACAGGGCGTCGTCGGCGTTGTCCGGCGGCGGCGACGCGGAGGCGGCGCTGGCCTCGGCCTCCTCGGGGTCCCTGGCGCCGGCATTGGCGGCGGGCGTCGGCGTCGGGAAGTCGGCGGCGGCGGCGAGCGCGGCGGCCGCCTGGACGTCCTTGGGCGCGGCGGTGGCCGGGCGCGGCAGCTCGCTCGCCAGCTCCGGGAAGTTGAGGTGCGCGGCGCGTCCCTTGATGGCCAGCGCGGCGACGTCGTGCGCTCGGGCCGCCATCTCGGCGGTGGCGAACGTGCCGAGCCAGATGCGCGACTTCTTGCGCGGCTCCCGGATCTCGGACACCCACTTGCCCCACGCGCGCATGCGCACGCCGCGGTACGTCGGGTGGTGCCCGTCGTTGCGCCGGCGCTTCTTGCCCCCCGCGGCGGCGGCGGCGGCGTTGTCGGAGGACGACGACGCGCTGGTCGCCGTCGCGGTCGGGGACGCCGGTGCCTCGGCCGAGGAGGACGTGGTGGTCTCGGAGGACGAGGACGAGTCGTCCATGGCCATGGCCGCCTTGTGTTGGTGTTGGTGAGTTGGTTGGGAGCAGTGCCCAGCTGCGTCAGGAGTGTGACTGCGAGGAGACGAGTGGTGAGGTGGGAGCTGAGGGTGGGGGAGGGAGCGGGCTTTTATGAAGAGGAGATGAGGTGTAGAGGCCCACGTGGAAAGAGGAAAACAATGCTGCCGCCGGGAAGGGAATAGTACGGCGAGAATCAGAATTCAGAACGGTGAGTGACCGACCGTGGCGGCAACCGCCACAGAATATCACAGGGTTTTGGGACCTGAGCGTTGTTTGTACTTGCTTAAAAATCGTAGTCTCAGGTTAACTGCAACACAACACTGGACGGCACAAACGCCTCTCTTTTCATGTCAGTGCATGCGCACCGCACTGCCACCGCAACCTGCCAACCGTTGTCAAATCAGACCATTTTGCAATCACAGTGATTGTTTGTGAAAACCAGCTTCCTGTTGGTTTACTGCTGCTGCCAACGTCCGTGGTCATGTAAAAATGGGAATTGGTGTATATACCCCCACCGTTTCAAAAATATTTGACAATGTTAATTTAATTAGCATTAAATATTTTAAAAATGAGGGGTACTTGGATATAGAAGAACTACTACGGATGCCGAGTACTGGACCAACAAACAAGATTTTAAATGAAGTATGGTCTGAAACTGAAACCAGAAGTTGTTACACTTGTTTTATTTCTTTGTTTGGTGGTCGTCGGAGAGTTAAATGAAGTTTGCCACGACCACATCTGTGCATGTTATAGTATGCTGCTACATGTCCGTCATGCAGACTGGACAGATTGCCTGCCCATAGCACATCGCGCGTGAAGCTCTTAATTAATTCACTCATTCATTAGGGCATTTTAGTTTTTGCCAATGCATGGAGATATCCAGCGACGGACGTGTACGGACAATTATATCTTCTGTTTCTGATATCCACAATTAAGAATTTCGACATGGTCGAAATGCAGATATAGAGAGCACAAAATAGATGTATCAAAAAGTGCTGCAATGGAGTGGCAGCTCTTGAACATCTGCACTTGATTCATCATTCGTGATCGGTCGCAGCAGCGCGCACTACAGGAAATGTGATCATTTGCGATGATCAAAAATATTTGCGATGGTCGGCACCGTGCCGTTACAAATACATAGAGTCGTCGCAAATAGGTTGTTAATTTGCGACGGGCGGCTCAAAAGCGCCGTAAATAGGGATTGTTTGCGACGGCCAGAAAAAATGCCGTCGCAAATTCATTTAATTGCAACAGTCAACCCTAGGGTTGTCACAATTTACGAGGCCATTATAAATTAAAGGGATATATTCCGACCCACGCTCGGCCCGACTCACTTCACTCGCCCTCCCGCCGCCGCTTCACCCGCCCACTGCGCGCCCGCCGCCCCCGCGCCCGTCGTGCTCCCACTGCTGCCGTGCGTTCTCTCAGGTAAGCCCTCCTCCTCTCTCTCTCCCTCCTCTCGAGCCCCCTTCCCACCCATGGTCGAGCGCCTCCCACCCTATCCCTGTTGGTACCCTGCGTACCGTATACACCTTGAGACTACAAAAATACCAAAGGAACTTCACCTGTCGGAGTTAAAGACCTGCGAAGACCCCACGTGTCATACGAGACCGGACCTGCCTCCTATCTATGGTTAGTCCTGGTGCTGCCACGTGTATACAGCAACCGGACTTACATCCCACACATGGGATAGTTCCGGGCTAAACACTTGTGCGGCACCCGCGGACCTAACCCCCGACAGAGGGAAGCTCCGGTACCGACACGTGTACATCTACACCAGACCTACCCGTCCTAGACGGAAAGCTCTGATGCTGCCACGTGTCCAACCGTCGAACCTTCAGCCTCAACAATCAAACTGGTGGACCTCCAACGGCTCGGACCTTTAAGGGGCAATCAAAGACTTCAAGACCCGATTAAGTGTCTATCGGTACCCTAAAAACCATACACCCCCTGAGGTTACAAAGATCTCAAGGGAAGGACATCTACTCGAATTGAAGACCCTCGGGGGCCCACTTGCCAGACGTAACTGGACCCGCTTCTCCAACATGGTTAGCCCCTAGGTTGCCACGTGTACTGTCAGACCAGAGCTATTACCCGCAAGGGTGAAGCTCCGGGCTAGGTACTGAAACGGCACCTCCGGAGGTAACCCCTGACCGAGAGAAGCTCCGGACGTGACACGTGCCAGGCCACCCCGGAGCTTCCCACTTCCCCCAAGCAAGCTCCGGAGCTGCCACGTGTCCATACGTCGGAGCTAGCCGCTTCAAACCCCCGGGAGACGTTGTAACGGCTCCGGATCTCCAAAGGACAGCTGCAGACTCCAAGACCCGATTAATTATCATTAATTCCACATTAATGACACTTAATCGGACGATCTTAACACCTGTAACGGCACTGTCGGAGCCGTTACAGGGTTATTAACAACAATTAATCTCGTGTATCAATACTAGTAACCGCCAGGGCCACATGTCGGGCCAGGCTGACTTGTAACGGTTTGTCCTTGTGCTATAAAAGGACAAACCGACGATACACGGTGAGAGGACTCTCGAACACTCGGAAGCTCACAAGTTAATACAACACACACACACACCCGTGGAGTAGGGTATTATGCTCAGGCGGCCCGAACCACGTAAACCACCGTGTCATTCGTGTCCAATCGTGTTTCATCTTATTGAGTCTCCGCGCGCCCACACCGAACCACAAACTCCTTCAACACTCTCGTAGTGTCAGGGGATCTGCCGACTCAAACAGTCGACAGTTGGCGCGCCAGGTAGGGGCACCTGAGATCTTCAAGAATGGTGAATTCTGCGGCTGGATCATCCAACGGGCAACCTGCTGCTCAGGCTGTCGGAGGCAATCCCTCCAACATGCAGCCACCGGCAGGAGCCTCAGCGCCAGTAGGAGTCACACTCCCACCACCACCATCTTCTCCAGCAAGACATGCCGGACAACATGGTGGTGCACCGGCGTCACATTCTGCGCCGGCAAGTCGTGACAACCCAGAACACGCGCTCCATGCAGCGCGTGCCCTTCTCCAGCGACCACCACCTCCGGATGCATCTCAAGGTGCCATGGAGCAATGGAGGGCTGATGTTGAGCATTTGGTCGCAGCAGCGGCCGAACGCCTCAACAATCAGGGTCCACCTCCTTCAGGGCGGGCCCCGTCGCAGCGACGGACGTTGTCGGGAAGACTTGGTCCACATGTCTCCAACAACCGGAGACGAGCTGCGTCACAGCAAGTGACGTCGTTGCCCTCTGGGGCACGACGCGCCCATACCGCATCTCGGCTTTCGACACATGACCTCCGGGCGGAGATTGATCGCCGATACCGCCAACAGGATGGCCGTGTCCACATCGAGCGAGCTCGAGAAAGACGAGATGCTCAAGACCTTTCTACTCTGGAAGGAGTAGGAGGAGGTTGTTCCGCCCTAGCCATGCACGTGCGCATGGTTAGATGGCCACAGAAGTTCCGGCCACACTTGCCGGAAAAATTCGACGGGACTGTCAATCCCGTAGAATTTCTACAGATATACTCCACTGCGATCTTAGCAGCTGGAGGAAACGAGGCCGTAATGGCCAATTACTTTCCAGTGGCCTTAACTGGGACCGCCAGGTCCTGGTTTATGAGCCTTCCACCCAACTCTATCGACAGTTGGGAGGAGCTGTGCCGTCAGTTCACCGCCAATTTCGGGAGTTCATACACCCGTCCGGGCACTGAACTGGACCTTTTTGCGGTCGTGCAAAAAGGAGGAGAATCTTTGCGGTCATTCATCCAGAGATTCTCTCAGGTACGTAACACAATCCCTTCTATCTCAAGCGCTTCTGTCATTGTGGCATTCAGACAGGGTGTACGAGACAAGAAGATGTTGGAGAAGCTGGCGATCAAAGAGATCACCAGCGTCACGGAGCTCTTCAGCCTGGCTGACAAATGTGCCAGAGCTGCGGAGGGACGTGAAATGCACTCCAAACCAGCCTTGGAGGATCATAAAAAATCCTCCAAAGAAGAAGCCGCTACCTCCGGGAGTGGCAAGAAGAAAAAGAAGACCAACGGCAAGAAGAAGCCGTCGGCCGGCACATCCAACGTGCAGCCACTGCAACTCCTGGTGGCCGGGGGCCACGCCCCGAGAAGCGACCTCGACCGTCTTCTGAAGACGGTGGCAAATCCAAGATGTGGTGCCCCATTCACAAAACGAGCAGCCACAGACTGGAGGACTGCCGGGAGGTCCAAAACCTTGCCGAGCGCTACCACAAGCGCCGGGAAGGGTCTCCCTTCCGACAGAGGGAGGGAAAACAAAAGGTCGATGAAGCTCCGGCCGAAGAGGAGTTAGGGTTTCAGGACCCCAAAAAGGTCCTGAAAGCCGTCTACACCTCCGTCGACGATGACTCCGACGTCTCCGACAACGAGCGTCGAAAAACCATGAACACCATCTTTGGTGGGTCATGGGACATCACTTCTCGTCGTGTCATCAAGACTATGCGACGGGATATGGCTGCTGTAGCTCCTACAGCTAGACCGGAGCCACATCGAAAGTGGATGGACACACCCATCACTTTTGATGCTTCGGACTGTCCTCAAAGCATGGTCGGAGCTGGCCAATTACCCCTGATGGTATCTCCCACCATCAACAACATCCAGCTCCATCATGTCCTGGTAGACGGAGGTTCGGGGCTTAACCTCATCAGCTTTGAAGCTTTCACTAAGCTTCAGCTCCGACCTTCGGACCTCCAGCCCTCTCGACCTTTCTCCGGAGTAGGTCCGGGGGCCATCACTCCACTCGGAGCTATTACTCTCCCCGTTACCTTCGGGACCCGGGAGAAGTATCGCACCGAGAAGTTGGTCTTCGATGTCGCTCAGATCAACTTACCATTCAACGCCATCTTGGGTAGACCTGCTTTGTACAAATTCATGGCAGCTGCTCATTATGGATACCTGGTGTTGAAGATGCCAACACCAGTAGGCGTTCTCCGGATCCGCGGAGATCGCACTGCCGGAGTAACTGCTCTGGAGGAACTCCACGCACTCACCACAGCGCAAGAGGAGGACTCCAGACTGAAGCAAGCTCCACAACCTCCGAGCATTCGTCAACGAGGCTCGACCTCTGCACCTCGTGTGCAGCCAAGCGGCGACACCGACATTCCCGTCAAAGTCGTCCAAATTGGTTCCGATGTCACTCAAACTACCCGCATATCGGGTGGCTTGAACGACAAATAGGAACTCGCGCTCGTCACTTCCCTCCGGGCTAACGTTGACGTGTTTGCTTGGCAACCGTCACAAATGCCTGGGATCCCCAGGGAAGTGATTGAGCACAATCTGAAGATTTACCCCGACGCTCGGCCTGTGCATCAGAAACCTCGGAAGCAATCTGTAGAGCGACAGAACTTCATCCGACAAGAAGTGAAGAAGTTGCTCGAAGCCGGATTCATCCGAGAAGTCTACCATCCAAAATGGCTGGCAAACCCAGTCGTTGTGCCTAAGGCCGGCGGGAAACTTCGGATGTGCATCGACTACACCACACTGAATAAGGCATGTCCAAAAGATCCATTCCCACTACCTAGAATAGATCAGATAGTGGATTCCACCTCCGGGTGTGAGTTACTGTGTTTTCTAGACGCATATTCTGGATATCATCAAATCAGGATGTCTAGGGAAGATGAAGAACATACTTCATTCATCACAGTGGATGGATTGTATTGTTACACAGCCATGCCTTTTGGTCTCAAGAATGCAGCTTCAACTTTTGTACGAGCTATGTACAAAACTTTCGAAGAACTCATCAGAGACATAGTGGAAGTGTACGTCGATGACATCGTGGTCAAAGTCAAAAACAAGGAATCCCTCTTGGACACCTTGCAGGCTGTCTTCGATAAGCTGCGGGCCACCCGCACGAAGCTAAACCCAGACAAGTGCGTCTTCGGGGTTAGTTCCGGAAAGCTTCTTGGTTTCCTGGTAAGTCACCGGGGCATAGAGGCTAATCCGGCGAAGATAAAAGCCATTGAAGACATGCGGCCACCAACCCGCATCAAAGACGTCCAAAAATTAACTGGATGTCTAGCAGCCCTCAGCCGGTTCATTTCAAGGCTGGCGGAAAGGGCACTTCCCTTCTTCAAGTTACTGAGGAAGTCCGGACCATTCCAATGGTCTGAAGAAGCAGAGAAGCCATTCCAGGAGCTGAAACAGTTCCTCACCACCCTACCAGTCTTGGTAGCTCCGAACCCCGGTGAGCCTTTATTGCTTTACATTTCAGCTGCTGACGAAGTCGTCAGTATGGTTCTGGTTGCGGAGAGACCGGAACTACCCAATACTCAGGAATCCAGACCCCTTCGGGAGGGTCCGGAGGTTCCTGAAAGCGGGTCTGGGTCCCAGCTCCCAGACTTGAACCCACAAGAAGCCACTTCAGAGGACCCTGATTCCTCCGAGAGGATCCAGGTCATTCCTGAAGAAGCTCCGGGTTCTTCCACCCAGAACCCGGAGGTCCCCAAAGATAGTCTGGACCCCTCCGAGAGGGTCCGGATCAATGAAGAGGAAGCTCCGGACCCCTCCGGGAGGGTCCGGACCATTCAACGCCCGGTATACTTCATCAGTGAAGTGTTACATGATGCCAAAACTCGATACCTAGAGGTGCATAAGCTGCTTTATGCAGTTCTTATTGCCTCAAGGAAGCTTCGACACTATTTCCAAGCTCACAAAGTCTCGGTGGTAACCTCATATCCACTTCGAGCGATCCTGCATAATTCCAATTCAACTGGGAATATTGCAAAGTGGGCAGCGGAACTGGCTGAATTTGACCTTGAATTCATTCCAAGACAAGCAATCAAGAGTCAAGCGTTGGCAGATTTCGTGGTAGAATGGACTCCCTCTCCATTAAACCCTGGGGGTCCCAGCGAGCAGAAGACGAAACCACAAGTTCCAGCCTTCACTAAGCCTCATTGGACCCTTTACTTCGACGGCTCCATGCAGAAGCAGGAAGCCGGAGCTGGAATCCTTCTCCTCGCACCAACCGGGGAGAAGGTGAAATACATGGTGCACCTTGACTTCAAGGCAACCAACAACATGGCGGAGTACGAAGCACTCATCTATGGATTAAAGGTGGCACTATCATATGGTGTCAAGCAGCTGCTGGTCAAAGGAGATTCACAACTTGTCATCAAACAGGTGAAGGGTGAATGCTCCTGCAATAATCTCCAGCTGGCTGCTTACCTCCTTGAAGTCCAGAGGCTTCAGAAGGACTTCGAAGTCCTAGACCTTCACCATGTTCAGCGTGCTCACAACGCTGAAGCTGACGAACTCTCGACCAAGGCGTCAACCGGAGCTCCGGCTCCTGACGGAACCTTTGTCCGGAGGTTGTCAAAACCTACAGTTCAGCCTGCCGAACTGAACGAAGGGGGCGAGATCAGCATCCCGAAGCTGACGGTCCCGATGGCCCTGTTACCATGGCAGCCATCAAGGGTCGTAGGTGCTGCCGGAAGCTCCGAGCAACCCAGCACGCAAGACTCAAATGCTCAAGTCAGTTCCGATGCATGGATCTCGGAGATCCGGAACTACTTGAAAGACAACATCCTTCCTGACGATGATGTATCCGCTGATCGGGTAGTCAGATTGGCTAAAAGATACACGTTGGTAGAAGGGGATCTCTACCGGCGCGGTGCCAACGGCATCCTAATGCGGTGCATCACAAGGGAAGAAGGCTGCGAGCTCCTCGCAGAAATCCATGGAGGTGAGTGTGGGAACCACGCATCTTCCCGCACGCTGGTCGGAAAAGCCTTTCGGCACGGCTTCTACTGGCCTACAGCGCTCCAGGATGCTACTGAGCTAGTGAAGAAATGCAAAGCATGCCAATTTCATGCAAAGCAAATTCATACACCTGCTCAGTCCTTACAAATGATACCTCCTACATGGCCTTTCGCTGTGTGGGGGATGGACATCTTGGGACCCTTCCCAAGAGCCGTCGGAGGTTACAAGTTCCTGTACGTCGCCATCGACAAGTTCACCAAGTGGCCGGAAGCTACTCCTGTTGTGACGATCAACAAACAATCTGCAATCAATTTTCTACAATCTATCGTGAGCAGATTCGGAGTCCCAAATAAGATCATCACTGACAATGGGACTCAGTTCACAAGCTCCGCATTTCAAGGATATTGCGAAGACCTCGGCATACAAGTTTGCTACGCTTCTGTAGCTCATCCTGCCAGCAATGGACAAGCCGAGAGAGCAAATGCAGAGATCCTTAAAGGACTCAAAACACGCACTTATGAGCGTTTGAAAAAGCACGGAGCCAATTGGATCGAAGAGCTTCCTCCCACTCTATGGGCCAACAGGACTTCTCCAAGTCGGGCAACCGGAGAAACACCCTTCTTCCTGGTGTACGGAGCAGAAGCGATCCTTCCTCCGGAAATCACCTTGGGTTCCCTCCGAGTCCGGACCTTCGACGAAGCCGCGCAGGACCAGCTCCGGCGCGAAGACCTAGACCTCCTTGAGGAGGGAAGGTGCCAAGCAGCTGTTCGGAATGCCCGATACCGCCAAGCTCTACGGCGTTATCACCAGCGGCATGTACACAACCGACAGCTCGAGGAAGGCGATCTGGTGCTACGGAGAATACTATCCAGAGAAGGGCAAAACAAACTCTCCCCCGGGTGGGAAGGGCCCTTCCGAGTGATCAAAGTATCCCGTCCCGGAAGCGTTCGCTTGGCTACTGAGGATGGGACACCTCTCCCAAATCCTTAGAACATCGAGCACCTCCGTAAGTTCTACACTTAATTCCACGGAGGTGAGTCTTAAGTAACTTGAAATGTATGTTATAGAGTTATTGTACAGAGTCGGGTAGTTCCTCCGAGAGAGCAGCCGGACCTTTCCCGAAAGGTTTGAAAAGCTCATGCAACACTTGATACAGTCTCCGGACTAGAAGTGTGGCTAACTACCCTGGGTCAAACGAGAAGCCAAACACACTTAGCCTGGTTCCGTACCCTAAGAGTGTACTTGTTTCCCCTGTACCCCGGACCTATAATGAAAGACATCTTCATGTGAAATAGACTCCACGTGCATTCATTTTTGCATAGGCTCGATATTTTTCTTTTTCTTGTCTATAACAGAAACGTGCAATTCTTAAGAAGTTCTAGTTTAACCGGTTTATGTACGATTTGAGTTGAATTGTCGGATTTTTTAGATTTAAATGTCGTCTGTGGCCAACTCGCCTGAAAGCCGCCAAGCCATTCTAGGGCCGGAGTGCGCTATCGACTTAGCCTGGTCAAGCACCCTAAGTACGCCACTCTACCTACATCCCGGCAGGCCAAAGTAAGGTGGGTCCATGGACAATTGGATCTAAAAGAAAAGACAATTCATCCAATCGTACTAAAAATCGTGTTCAACTTAAAATTCTCTTGAGAACCGTAAGCCGCGACGAAGTTATAGATAAGGAACGAATTTTACTGTTTTTCTTGGCTTAAGTGTGCAGGAAAAATGAACCGAAGTTGAGGGAGAAAACCGGAGCTAACCAAGCTCCGACTCCCACCAGAGCGTCAACCGTCGGCATTAACTAAAAGATGGTGAGAAGACCCCGTCACTGGAGTCTGTTGCCAGCAAACCAAGTGTGGCAAGGGTCATCGCCGGAGCTGCTAAGCTCCGACACCTTGGAGTATTAACTATCGACGCTCAACGTGTTGGTAGAGGCTATTGCCGGAGCTACTAAGCTCCGGCGATGGACTGTGCCGGAGCTTCTAAGCTCCGACGACTTCAAGGGACCTTCACTATCGAAAACTTCGGACCTAAATTATACGAGTTCGAAGCAAATTTGTCTTCAACAAAACGTAACATCCTTTTGGTACATGTCCACAATCAAATTGTGCACATCTACCAGGGGGCCAAGTGAAGATAAAGATGTTGAAGACGAAAAAATGAAATTCGCAAAAAAGTGAGGATTTCATTTCATTTGAAGACCGGAGATTACATCTGGAGACAAGAGATTACAAAATTGAGGAAGAAGAGAAGGTACAAGTAAAGGCTAAGAGAGACAGTCCTAGACCCTATGGAAGAACTCGGCGACCTTCTGAGCGACCTCCGACACGCTGGCTCGGGTAGCTTCGCCTTCTCCTTCGACGGGGCCTTCAAGCACCGGGTCCAGAGGGAATCGAGGGTTCCGGCTAGTGTAGCACGTCAACACATACTCTGTGACGTTCCTAGCCAGGGATTGCCCCTCGACTTCCAGCTGGTCCGCGATGACGTCGCCCACTTTGGAGAGCTTGCTGCCCGCAGCGCTCAATGCTTGCAACGCAAGGTCCGGCTCCGGCTCCGGATCATCCGGGAGCACGGGGCTGAAACCCATCGGCGCCAGCGCATCGTCGGCCTTGCTCAGGAACTCCCAAATTTGCAGGGAGTCCGTCTTCCTCAGGCCCTTCATCTCTTCCAGGGATCTCCGGGCCGCCGCCAGCTCCGAATTCTCGCGGGAGAGATGCTCAACTTCTTTGGCGTTTTGCTGAATCTTCGCAGCAACCCGCTTCTCAAGTCTTCCGAGCTCCTCCTCCCGGAGGTGGATCTTGTTCCGGCGGTCGACCAGGTCTTTCTCCCTAGCCTCTATTTTCTTCTCCCGGGCGACGAGGGCACACTCGTACTCGTAGAGTTCCTTCCCCCGCACCCAGGTCTTCTCCTCCTCCTCGAGGCAGCGCTCTTCCAATTTTTTAGTGCGCTCCTCGAGGCCCTTGTCCGCCAGAGCTGTTTTCTCGGCGAGCTCCTCCTCCCGTCGCAAGACGTCATCCCGTAGCTCCAGGAGTTTTTGCTCCTCATCCTCGAGCCGCTTTTCCCTTCCCTCAAGTGCCTCTCGGCGCTTGATGAGTGCGGTGCTGATGGCCTCGAGTTGATCGAACCGAGCGTTGGCCGCGTCATTAGCAGCCTTAGCTTGGTCATGGAACTCCCGGGATTGAGCATCGAGGGCGTGAGTCATGCTCTCCCTCTCGTCCAGCAGCTCACCCCAGAGCTCCAGGCGGACTTTCTCCCGCCTGATCCATTCCTTGTCATCCGCAATCCTCGACTGCGCCAGCTTGGTCTCGAATTGGAGTCGATTACGCCACCTCCTAAGGGTTTGGCGCTCCTCTTCAAGAGCCTTGCTGTCGTGGAAGAAGGCTAGTTGGACTTGACGTAGACTGGAGCAAGCGTTGTCGATGGACATCGACAGCGAGATGGGCTCCGGACCTTCTGGGGTCTCCTCCACTGGTTCCAGCGGGTCTTCACTTACAAAAATTGGGTCCCACTCTACGAGAGTGGAACCACGAGCTTCCAAAGCACTAGGGCACTCCTCCGGGATGGCCTCAGTCGCCACCGAAGAAGGTCCCGCCACCAAGTCTTCATTTGCCCCCTCAGGCTGGGGGCCGGCAACTTCGTTCAGGCACTCTGGCTCCGCCACGGGTACCATCGACGTCGTTGCCTCCACTGACTCCGGCCGGGACACTTCTTCTGAGGGAGGCTCAAGCTCCCTCGCCTCTTCGACCACCGGCTCTGCGGCCGGCGCTCCAGCAATCACCGGCTCTGCGGCCGGCACCTCCACAATCACCGGCTCTGCAGCCGGCGCTCCAATAATTACCGGCTCTGCGACCGGAGCTTCGGAAGTAACCGGCTCAACTGCCGGAACCACTTCAACTTCCGGCTCGCATGCCGGAGCTTCAGCTACCTCCGGCTCAACCGCCGGGGCTTCAGCACTTTCCGGCTCTGAAGCCGGGACCGCTACTTCCTCCGACACAACAGCCGGAGCTTCTACTTCTGCAGCACCAGGACCCGGAGCTTCAACCTCCGGAACGGGTGCCGCTGGCGCATCTTCAATCCCGTGGTCCGGCGCTACCACGGGAACCTCTGGAGACGAGTCGAGGTCCATGACCACGACAGCCGGCGCCGGAGCTGTCGCAGCCTCCGCTTGGGGCGGCACCGGAGCTGGAGCAGAAGCCCCCGCGGCCTCAGACACTGTGGCTGAGGGCGGAGCTTCACTCCCCTTCTTGGGAACGCTGCAAATAAAGAACGAAGAAATTGAGCAAATAGATGCTACAATTAAAAGTTAATCGAGGTAAGAAAGAAAAATTACCTTGGGAGGCTCACGCACCAGCTTGCGCGGAACCTCTTTCCCGGACGTTCCGGGCTGGCCACGGTCGGTGTAGGAGCTCCTGGAGGACTCCCAAGACTTGCCGTGGCCGCGGGCGTTTCCCGGGTCGGAGCTCTCCTTGATCGGGAGGAACTCCTGGACCTGGAGGCCCTCACCGCTTCACGTGCCGGAGTCGCCTGCCCGGAACTGGCACCTCCGGAGGGATCCATCACGGGGACAGTCGCACTCCGGGAGGATCCCACTGCCGGAACAGTAGCACTCCGAAAAGACCCCACCACGGGGACAGCTGCCACGGCGACGGAGGATCTTCCTTCCTGAGGACGGGGAACCGGGGGAGAGGTGGCAAGCCCGACGGACCTTCCGTCAGCATGTCGCAGCTTTCTCTTCCGGCTCTCCGGCTCCTCCGCCAGCTCCTTGCCCTTGCCAATGACCTCAGCTCTTGGCTGAGAGACAGGGGCGGAGCCGCCTTCGGACAACCCGGGGATCGCCAACCGGGCAGTTGATCTTCTCTCGACGACGCCAAGGTCGTCAAGCGCGGGCATCTTCCGCCGGAGCTCCCTGCTGAACTCAACTTCCACGTTCAGGGGGAGGAAAGCCGGCGGCGGAGTCAAGTACTCTCCGTCAACATCGATGCCGTGCTGGAATTTCTTGAGGTGAAACTCCAAGGACTTCCCCACCATGCTGGACTTCAACCCGGTCTCAACCCGGTCCTCGTCCATCACGCTGTTGAGGGCCCAGGCGAGCTTCTCCCTCCTCTTCAGCGGCGCCCACCTGTTGGACAAGAAATTGCAGAACACCGCCTGGGGAGTCAATCCTCCCTCCACACATTGGCGGATCCTGGACAGGACGGGGTCGAAAGCTGCCGCCAGCACCGGAACTTCGCTCCACACCGACGTGTCAATGCCGGGCGGACCGTCTGGCAGCTCCAACCGCTCATGCTCCTCCACCCGGACGACTACCCAATCCTTCTTCCAGTCATCCCACTTCCCGGAAGGGAATGACCGGAGGTACTTGAACGGGCACTTCTTGCGCTTCACAAAGTAGTAGAAGCCAAGGTACTCGTCGCTTCGGCCGGTGGTTTGGACGGTGAAGAAGGTTCGGAAGAGCTCGATGCAGGGAGGGATGCCCACCCACATCTCGCAGAAGTGGACAAAGATGGACACAAGGAGGATGGAGTGAGGGCCAAGGTGGTATAGCTGCAGACCATAGAAGTCCAGCAGCATCAAGAAGAAGGAAGAAAACGGTGGGATCAACCCCACCATGGCGTACGATGAAAAGTACACCATCTCGCCGGAGCGCTCCTTTTTAAAGGGAAGCTCTCCGCCAGCACGGACCGAACGGTTGAAGAAGTCCGACGACCACCCCATGAGGGCTCGGACCTTCTTCAGATCGCTCTCCGTCCTCAAACGACTCTCACGCAGACCCAACTCCATCGCAGCACAGCTAGGCAAGAGAAGAGGAGCAAAGCACGAGTTGGGAGTTTGAGCGCAAGAACAGATGGAAAGCGTAAAGAACTCCCGACGGTGCGCTTTCCTTCTTAAGTAAGCCCTTGCAACGCTTGGATGGAAACTGCAGTGGAGTCAAGGATACTACTCAAGAATTCAACCCTGCCGATGACAAGAGGGCCCGGGACCACCCTGACGATCAAGTCGAGGTTCTTACCCAGGCGAACAGTTGTCATCACGAGGCAGGAAACCCAAAGGTGGCGGACTGACAAGGCGCGCGGAACCGATACGGTTTTTGTATCGGGAACCGGCGACCTTCAATTGCGAGAGATCCGCACGTCAAAGATCTTATCTGCCGCCTGAGGTGCGCCACGCATCGGGACTTAACCATAAAGCCCCACCAAAGGCACCTCCGAAGACCCTTGAAGACCCAGTTCAAGAGTCGTAAGTGTGGACCCACCTCCGGCGGAATGACTTCATCCCGTTGGCCTTCCCCGGAGGTAGGTCCAGGGGGCCACTGTCGGTACCCTAAAAACCATACACCCCCTGAGGTTACAAAGATCTCAAGGGAAGGACATCTACTCGAATTGAAGACCCTCGGGGGCCCACTTGCCAGACGTAACTGGACCCGCTTCTCCAACATGGTTAGCCCCTAGGTTGCCACGTGTACTGTCAGACCAGAGCTATTACCCGCAAGGGTGAAGCTCCGGGCTAGGTACTGAAACGGCACCTCCGGAGGTAACCCCTGACCGAGAGAAGCTCCGGACCTGACACGTGCCAGGCCACCCCGGAGCTTCCCACTTCCCCCAAGCAAGCTCCGGAGCTGCCACGTGTCCATACGTCGGAGCTAGCCGCTTCAAACCCCCGGGAGACGTTGTAACGGCTCCGGATCTCCAAAGGACAGCTGCAAACTCCAAGACCCGATTAATTATCATTAATTCCACATTAATGACACTTAATCGGACGATCTTAACACCTGTAACGGCACTGTCGGAGCCGTTACAGGGTTATTAACAACAATTAATCTCGTGTATCAATACTAGTAACCGCCAGGGCCACATGTCGGGCCAGGCTGACTTGTAACGGTTTGTCCTTGTGCTATAAAAGGACAAACCGACGATACACGGTGAGAGGACTCTCGAACACTCGGAAGCTCACAAGTTAATACAACACACACACACACCCGTGGAGTAGGGTATTACGCTCAGGCGGCCCGAACCACGTAAACCACCGTGTCATTCGTGTCCAATCGTGTTTCATCTTATTGAGTCTCTGCGCGCCCACACCGAACCACAAACTCCTTCAACACTCTCGTAGTGTCAGGGGATCTGCCGACTCAAACAGTCGACAGTGTCATTAATATCATATTAATGACACACGATCGGAAGGCCCTTAATGCCAGTAACGGCACTGTCAAGGCGCGTTACCACGCTATTAAGGGTAATTAACCTCATTAATTGTGTATTAAGCATCAGTAACCACCAGGGTCACATGTCGGGCCAAGCTAATGGTGTAATGATCAGTCCTTGTACTATAAAAGGACTAGTTAACGATACACAGAGGACGACTCTTTGAACTCTGAGACCTCTCCCATACTCATCTTTGATGCTCAATACAACAACTACACACCCCGTGGAGTAGGGTATTACGCTCAGGCGGCCCGAACCACGTAAATCCTTGTGTCTATTTGCCATCGTCTTTTGAATCTCTGCGTGCCCAATACCGAACTACAAACTCCGCGGGGTACCAATGGTAGTATCGGGAGAATTGCAAGAAAAACACTCTGACAGTTGGCGCGCCATGTAGGGGGGTGTCCGAGATTCGAAGATGGTGAACTCTGTTGCTGGATCATCCAACAGCAACCCTGCAGCGCAACCTGCTGGAGGCAATCCCTCCAATGTGCAACATCTAGCAGGTGTCGCGGCTCCAGCAGGAGGCATGCCTCCGCCGCCACCGTCCGCACCGGCAAATCAAGCTGGACAGCAGGACGGGGCATCTGCGTCGGTCACTGCATCGACTAACAAAAACCCTGAACACGCGCTCCATGCAGCGCGTGCTCTTCTCCAACGCCCACCACCTCCAGGTGCATCCCAGGGTGCAATGGAGCAGTGGAGGGCTGATGTGGAACATTTGGTTGCAGCAGCAACCGATCGCATCAGCAACCAAAGTCCTTCCCCCTCAGGGCGGGCTCCATTGCAGCATCGGACTGTGTCGGGCAGACTTGGTACGCACGCTTCCCAACATAGGAGGCATGTTGCATCTTAACAAGTGACATCACTGCCTTTTGGGGTGCGACGCACCCATACGGTAATCAGGCTTTCAACTCACGACCTCCGGGCGGAGCTTGATCGTCGTTACCGTCAACAGGACGGTTGCGTCCATATCGAGCGTGCTCGCGAAAGGCGAGAGGCTCAAGACAGTCCTGCTCCCGAGGGAGTAGGAGGAGGCTGTTCTGCCCTAGCTATGCACCTACGCTTGGTCAGATGGACACAAAAGTTTCGGCCTCACCTACCAGAGAAATTTAACGAGACTGTCAATCCCACTAAGTTTCTCCAGATTTACTCCACCACAATCCTTGCGGCCGGAGGCAATGAGGTCGTAATGGCCAACTACTTTCCCATGGCTTTGACTGGGACCGCCAGGTCCTGGTTCATAAGCCTTCAGCCCGACTCCATCAACAGTTGGGTGAAACTGTGCCAACAGTTCACCGCCAATTTCAGGAGTTCATACACCCGACCAGGCACCAAACTGGACCATTTTGCTGTCAAGCAGAAGGGGGGAGAATTCCTGCGATCCTTCATCCAAAGGTTTTCCCAGGTACAAAACACTATTCCTTCTATCTCCAGCACCTCTGTTATTGTGACATTTAGACAGGGCTTACGAGACAAGAAGATGCTGGAGAAGCTGACGGCCAAGGAGATCACCAGCGTCACGAAGCTCTTCAGCTTGGCAGAAAAATGCACCAAAGCTGCGGAGGGCCATGAAATGCACTCCCAACCACCTCCGGGGGACAATAAAAAAATTCTCCAAGGGTGAAGCCACTACCCCCGGAAGTGGCAAAAAGAAGAAAAAGTACAATGGCAAGAAAAAGCCGTCGGCCGGCACACCTACTGCTGCAGCTGCCGCAGCTCCGGGTGGCCAGGGGCCACGCCCCAAGAAACGACCTCGACCGTCATCTGAAGACGGTGGCAGCTACAAGATGTGGTGTCCTATACATAAGTCGAACAACCACAACCTGGAAGACTACCGAGAGGTCCAAAACCTTGCCGAGCGCTACAACAAGCGTTGGGAAGAAGTTCCTTTCCGTCAAAGGGAAGGAAAACAGAAAGTCGACGAAGCTCCGGCTAAAGAGGAGTTAGGCTTTTAGGACCCTAAAAAGGTCTTGAAGGCTGTTTACACCTCCGTCGACGACGACTCTGACGTCTCCGACAATGAACGTCGGAAAACCATGAACACCATCTTTGGTGGTTCGTGGGACATCACCTCTCGCCGTGTCCTAAAGACCATGCGGAGGGACATGGCCTCAGTAGCTCCCACCGCCAGGGCGGAGCCGCACCGGAAGTGGATGGACACTGCCATCACTTTTGATGCATCAGACTGCCCTCAGAATATGATCGGAGCTGGCCAAATCCCATTGATGGTATCTCCGACCATCAACAACATCCAACTCCATCAACAACATCCAACTCCACCATGTAATGGTGGACGGAGGTTCGGGTCTGAACCTCATAAGCTTCGAAGCTTTCGTCAAGCTTTAGCTCCGACCTTCGGACCTTCGCCCCTCCTGACCTTTCTCCGGAGTAGGTCCGGGGGCCATAACCCCACTCAGTTCTATTACTCTTCCGGTGACTGTCGGTACCCTAAAAACCATACACCCCCTAAGGTTACAAAGATCTCAAGGGAAGGACGTCTACTCAAATTGAAGACCCTCGGAGGCCCACTTGTCAGACATAACCGGACCTGCTTCTCCAACATGGTTAACCCCTAGGTTGCCACGTGTACTGCCAGACCGGAGCTACTACCCACAAGGGTGAAGCTCCGGGCTAGGTACCGAAACGGCACCTCCGGACTTAACCCCTGACCGAGAGAAGCTCCGGACCTGACACGTGCCAGGCCACCCCGGAGCTTCCCGCTTCCCACAAGCAAGCTCCGGAGCTGCCACGTGTCCAAACGTCGGAGCTGGCCGCCTCAAACCTCCGGAAGACATTGTAACGACTCCGGATCTTCAAAGGATAGACGCGGACTTCAAGACCCGATTAATTGTCATTAATTCCATGTTAATGACACTTAATCGGACAATCTTAACACCTGTAACGGCACTGTCGGAGCCCGTTACAGGGTTATTAACAACAATTAATCGTGTATCAATACTAGTAACCGCTGGGGCCACATGTCGGGCCAGGCTAACTTGTAACGGTTTGTCCTTGTACTATAAAAGGACAGACCGACGATACACGGGAAGAGAAGAAGGCTCTCGAACGCTCTCAGGCACACACGCATTGACGTGAGCTTTCATACATAAACTAATACAACACCACACGCCCGTGGAGTAGGGTATTACGCTCAGGCGGCCCGAACCACGTAAACCACTGTGTCTCTCTCGTGTCCAATCGTGATTCACCTTCTTGAGTCTTCGCGCGCCCACACCGAACTACAAACTCCTTCAACACTTTAGTAGTGTCAGGAGATCTGCCGACTCCAACAGTCGACAGCTGGCGCGCCAGGTAGGGGCCGGACCATTCAACGCCTGGTATACTTCATCAGTGAAGTGTTACATGATGCCAAGACTCGATACCTAGAGGTGCATAAACTGCTTTATGCAGTTCTTATTGCCTCAAGGAAGCTTCGACACTATTTCCAAGCTCACAAAGTCTCGGTGGTGACCTCATATCCACTTCGAGCGATCCTGCATAATCCCAATTCAACTGGGAATATTGCGAAGTGGGCAGCGGAATTGGCTGAATTCGATCTTGAATTCATTCCGAGACAAGCAATCAAGAGTCAAGCGTTGGCAGATTTCGTGGCAGAATGGACTCCCTCTCCATTAAACCCTGGGGGCCCCAGCGAGCAGAAGACGGAACCTCAAGTTCCAACCTTCACTAAGCCTCACTGGACCCTTTACTTCGACGGCTCCATGCAGAAGTAGGGAGCCGGAGCTGGAATCCTTCTCCTCGCACCAACTGGGGAGAAGGTGAAATACATGGTACACCTTGACTTCAAGGCAACCAACAACATGGCGGAGTATGAAGCACTCATCTATGGATTAAAGGTGGCACTATCATACGGTGTCAAGCAATTGCTGGTCAAAGGAGATTCACAACTCGTCATCAAGCAGGTGAAGGGTGAATGCTCCTGCAAAAATCTCCAGCTGGCTGCTTACCTCCTTGAAGTCCAGAGGCTTCAGAAGGACTTCGAAGTCCTAGACCTTCACCATGTTCAGCGTGCTCACAACGCTGAAGCTGACGAACTCTCGACCAAGGCGTCAACTAGAGCTCCGGCTCCTGATGGAACCTTTGTCCGGAGGTTGTCAAAACCCACAGTTCAGCCTGCCGAACTGAACGAAGGGGGCGAGATCAGCATCCCGAAGCTGACGGTCCCGATGGCCCTGTTACCATGACAGCCATCAAGGGTCGTAGGTGCTGCTGGAAGCTCCGAGCAACCCAGCACGCAAGACTCAAATGCTCAAGTCAGTTCCGATGCATGGATCTCGGAGATCCGGAGCTACTTGAAAGACAACATCCTTCCTGACGATGATGTATCCGCTGATCAGGTAGTCAGATTGGCTAAAAGATACACGTTGGTAGAAGGGTATCTCTACCGGCGCGGTGCCAACGGCATCCTAATGCGGTGCATCACAAGGGAAGAAGGCTGCGAGCTCCTCGCAAAAATCCATGGAGGCGAGTGTGGGAACCACGCATCTTCCCGCACGCTGGTCGGAAAAGCCTTTCGGCACGGCTTTTACTGGCCTACAGCGCTCCAGGATGCCACTGAGCTGGTGAAGAAATGCAAAGCATGCCAATTTCATGCAAAGCAAATTCATACACCTGCTCAATCCTTACAAATGATACCTCCCACATGGCTGCTGTGTGGGGGATGGACATCTTGGGACCCTTCCCTAGAGCCGTCGGAGGTTACAAGTTCCTGTACGTCGCCATCGACAAGTTCACCATGTGGCCGGAAGCAACTCCTGTTGTGACGATCAACAAACAATCTGCAATCAATTTTCTACAATCCATCGTGAGCAGATTCGGAGTCCCAAATAAGATCATCACTGATAATGGGACTCAATTCACAAGCTCCACATTTCAAGGATATTGCGAAGACCTCAACATACAAGTTTGCTACGCTTTCGTAGCTCATCCTGCCAGCAATGGACAAGCCGAGAGAGCAAATGCAGAGATCCTTAAAGGACTCAAAACACGCACTTATGAGCGCTTGAAAAAGCACGGAGCCAATTGGATCGAAGAGCTTCCGCCCACTCTATGGGCCAACAGGACTTCTCCAAGTCGGGCAACCGGAGAAACACCCTTCTTTCTGGTGTACGGAGCTGAAGCGATCCTTCCTCCGGAAATCACCTTGGGTTCCCTCCGAGTCCGGACCTTCGACGAAGCCGCGCAGGACCAGCTCCGGCGCGAAGACCTAGACCTCCTCGAGGAGGGAAGGTGCCAAGCAGCTGTTCGGAATGCCCGATACCGCCAAGCTCTACGGCGCTATCACCAGCGGCATGTACACAACCGACAGCTCGAGGAAGGCGATCTGGTGCTACGGAGAATACTATCCAGAGAAGGGCAAAACAAACTCTCCCCCGGCTGGGAAGGGCCCTTTCGAGTGATCAAAGTATCCCGTCCCGGAAGCGTTCGCTTGGCTACCGAGGATGGGACACCTCTCCCAAATCCTTGGAACATCGAGCACCTCCGTAAGTTCTACACTTAATTCCACGGAGGTGAGTCTTAAGTAACTTGAAATGTATGTTATAGAGTCATTGTACAGAGTCGGGTAGTTCCTCCGGGAGAGCAGCCGGACCTTTCCCGAAAGGTTTGAAAAGCTCATGCAACACTTGACACAGTCTCCGGACTAAAAGTGTGGCTAACTACCCTGGGTCAAACGAGAAACCAAACACACTTAGCCTGGTTCCGTACCCTAAGAGTGTACTTGTTTCCCCTGTACCCCGGACCTATAATGAAAGACATCTTCATGTGAAATAGACTCCACGTGCATTCATTTTTGCATAGGCTCGACATTTTTATTTTTCTCTTTCTTGTCTATAACAAAAACGTGCAATTCTTAAGAAGTTCTAGTTTGACCGGTTTACATACGATTCGAGTTGAATTGTCAGATTTTTTGGATTTAAATATCGTCTGTGGCCAACTCGCCTGAAAGCCGCCAAGCCATTCTAGGGCCGGAGTGCGCTATCGACTTAGCCTGGTCAAGCACCCTAAGTACGCCACTCTACCTACATCCCGGCAGGCCAAAGTAAGGTGGGTCCATGGACAATTGGATCTAAAAGAAAAGACAATTCATCCAGTCGTATTAAAAATCGTGTTCAACTTAAAATTTTCTTGAGAACCGTAAGCCGCGACGAAGTTATAGACAAGGAACGAATTTTACTATTTTTCTTGGCTTAAGTGTGCAGGAAAAATGAACCTTACGTTGATGGAGAAAAACCGAAGCTAACCAAGCTCCGACTCCAACCAGGGCGTCAACCGTCGGCGTTGACTAAAAGATGAGAAGACCCCGTCACTGGAGTCTGTTGCCAACAAACCAAGTGTGGCAAAGGTCATTGCCGGAGCTGCTAAGCTCCGACACCTTGGAGTATTAACTACCGACGCTCAACGTGTTGATAGGGGCTATTGCCGGAGCTACTAAGCTCCAGCGATGGACAGTGCCGGAACTTCTAAGCTCCGACAACTTCAGGGGACCTTCACTATCAAAAACTTCGGACCTAAATTCCACAAGTTCGAAGCAAATTCGTCTTCAACAAAACTCAACATCCTTTTGGTACATGTCCACAATCAAATTGTGCACATCTACCAGGGGGCCAAGTAAAGATAAAGATGTTGAAGACAAAAAAAAATGAAATTCGCAAAAAATTGGGGATTTCATTTCATCTGAAGACCGGAGATTACATCTGGAGACAAGGGATTACAAAATTGAGGAAGAAGAGAAGATACAAGTAAAGGCTAAAAGAGACGGTCCTAGACCCTATGGAAGAACTCGACGACCTTCTGGGCGACCTCCGACACGCAGGCTCGGGTAGCTTCGCCTTCTCCTTCGACGGGGCCTTCAAGCACCGGGTCCAGAGGAAATCGAGGGTTCCGGCTGGTGTAGCACGTCAACACATATTCTGTGACGTTCCTAGCTAGGGATTGCCCCTCGACCTCCAGCTGGTCCGCGATGACGTCGCCCACCTTGGAGAGCTTGCTGCCTGCGGCGCTCAACGCTTGCAACGCAAGGTCCGGCTCCGGCTCCGGATCATCCGGGTGCACGGGGCTGAAACCCATCGGCGTCAGCGCATCGTCGGCCTTGCCCAGGAACTCCCAAATCTGCAGGGAGTCCGCCTTCCTCAAGTTCTTCATCTCTTCCAGGGATCTCCGGGCCGCCGTCAGCTCCGAATTCTCGCGGGCGAGGCGCTCAACTTCTTTGGCGTTTTGCTGGATCTTCGCAGCAACCCGCTTCTCAAGTCTTCCGAGCTCCTCCTCCCGGAGGTGGATCTTGTTCCGGCGGTCGACCAGGTCCTTCTCCCTAGCCTCCACTTTCTTCTCCCGGGCGACAAGGGCACACTCGTATTCGTAGAGTTCCTGCCCCCACACCCAGGTCTTCTCCTCTTCCTCGAGGCAGCGCTCTTCCAATTTCTTAGTGCGCTCCTCGAGGCCCTTGTCCGCCAGAGCTGTTTTCTCGGCGAGCTCTTCTTCCCATCGCAAGACGTCATCCCGTAGCTCTAGGAGTTTTTGCTCCTCGTCCTCGAGCCGTCTTTCCCTCCCTTCAAGTGCCTCTCGGCGCTTGATGAGTGCGGTGCTGATGGCCTCGAGCTGATCAAACCGAGCATTGGCCGCATCGTTAGCAGCCTTAGCTCGGTCGTGGAACTCCCGGGATTGAGCATCGAGGGCGTGAGTCATGCTCTCCCTCTCGTCCAGCAGCTTATCCCAGAGCCCCAGGCGGATCTTCTCCCGCTTGATCCACTCCTTGTCATCCGCAAGCCTCGACTGCGCCAGCTTAGTCTCGAAGTGGAGCCTATTACGCCACCGCCTAAGGGTTTGGCGCTCCTCTTCAAGAGCCTTGCTGTCGTGGAAGAAGGCCAGTTGGACCTGACGTAGACCGGAGCAGGCGTTGTCGATGGACATCGACAGCGAGATGGGCTCCGGACCTGCTGGGATCTCATCCGCTGGTTCCAGCGGGTCTTCACATACAAAAATTGGGTCCCACTCTACGAGAGTGGAACCCCGAGGTTCCAAAGCGCTAGGGCCTTCCTCCGGGACAGCCTCACTCGCCATCGAAGGAGGTCCCGCCACCAAGTCTTCATTCGCCCCCTCAGGCGGGGGGCCGGCGACTTCGTTCAGGCACTCTGGCTCTGCCACAGGTACCATCGACGTCGTCGCCTCCGGAGCAGGAGCCGCTACTGGCTCCGGCTGGGACACCTCTTCTAAGGGAGGCTCAAGCTCCCTCGCCTCTTTAACCGCCGGCTCTGTGACCGGCGCTCCAACAATCACCGGCTCTGCGGCCGGAGCTTCGGAAGTAACCGGCTCAACTGCCGGAACTACTTCGACTTCCGGCTCGCATGCCGGGGCTTCAGCCACCTCCGGCTCAATCACCGGGGCTTCAGCACTTTCCGGCTCCGAAGCCGGGACTGCTACTTCCTCCGACTCAACAGCCGGAGCTTCTACTACTGCAGCACCAGGATCCGGAGCTTCCACTTCCGGGACGAGTGCCACTGGCGCATCTTCATTCCCGTGGTCCGGCGCTACCACAGGAACTTCTGGAGACGAGTCGAGGTCCATGACCACGACAACCGGCGCCGGAGCTGTTGCAGCCTCCGCTTGGGGCGGCACCGGGACTGGAGCAGAAGCCCTCGCAGCCTCAGACACTGTGGCTGAGGGTGGAGCTTCACTCCCCTTCTTGGGAACGCTGCACATGGAGAACGAAGAAATTGAGCAAACAGATGCTACAATTAAAAAGTTAATCGAGGTAAAAAAGAAAAATTACCTTGGGAGGCTCCCGTATCAGCTTGCGCGGAACCTCTTTCCCGGACGATCCGGGCTGGCCACGGTCGGCGTAGGAGCTCCGGGAGGACTCCCAGGACTTGCCACAGCCGCAGGTGTTTCCCGGGTCGGAGCTCTCCTTGATCGGGAGGAACTCCTGGACCTGGAGGCCCTCACCGCTCCAGATGCCGGAGTCGCGCGCCCGGAGCTAGCACTGCAGGAGGGATCCACCACGGGGACAGTCGCACTCCGGGAGGATCCCACCGCCGGAACAGTAACGTTCCGGAAGGACCCCACCACGGGGACAGTCGCCACGGCGGCGGAGGATCTTCCTTCCTGAGGAGGGGGAACCGGGGGGAAAGTGGCAGGCCCGATGGACCTTCCGTCAGCATGTCGCAGCTTCCTCTTCCGGCTCTCCAGCTCCTCCGCCAGCTCCTTGCCCTTGCCGATGACCTCAGCTCTTGGCTGTGGGACAGGGGCGGAGCCGTCTTCGGACAACCCGGGGATCGCCAACCGGGTGGTTGATCTTCTCTCGACGACACCAAGGTCGTCAAGCGCGGGCATCGTCCGCCGGAGCTCCCTGCTGAACTCAACTTCCCCGTTCAGAGGGAGGAAGGCCGGCGGCGGAGTCAAGTAATCTCCGTCAACGTCGATGCCGTGCTGGAATTTCTTGAGGTGAAACTCCAAGGTCTTCCCCACCATGCTGGACTTCAACCCGGTCTCAACCCGGTCCTCATCCATCACGCTGTTGAGGGCCTAGGCGAGCTTCTCCCTCCTCTTCAGCGGCGCCCACCTGTTGGACAGGAAGTTGCAGAACACCGCCTGGGGAGTCAATCCTCCCTCCACACATTGGCGGATCCTGGTCAGGACAGGGTCGAAAGCTTCCGCCAACACCGGAACTTCGCTCCATACCGACGTGTCAATGCCGGGCAGACCGTCTGGCAACTCCAACCGCTCATGCTCCTCCACCCGGACGACTATCCAATCTTTCTTCCAGTCATCCCACTTCCCGGAAGGGAATGACCGGAGGTACTTGAATGGGCACTTCTTGCGCTTCACGAAGTAGTAGAAGCCAAGATACTCATTGCTTCGGCCGGTGGTGTGGACGGTGAAGAAGGTTCGGAAGAGCTCGATGCAGGGAGGGATGCCCACCCACATCTCGCAGAAGTGGACAAAGATGGACACAAGGAGAATGGAGTGAGGGCCAAGGTGGTACAGCTGCAGACCATAGAAGTCCAGCAGCATCAAGAAGAAAGAAGAAAACGGTGGGATCAGCCCCACCATGGCGTACGAGGAAAAGTACACCATCTCGCCAGCGTGCTCCTTTTCAAAGGGGAGCTCTCCGCCGGCGCGGACCGAGCGGTTGAAGAAGTCCGAAGACCACCCCATGAGGGCCCGGACCTTCTTCAGATCGCTGTCAGTCTTCAAGCGACTCTCACGCAGACCCAACTCCATCGCAGCACAGCTAGGCAAGAGAAGAGGAGCAAAATACGAGTTGGGAGTTTGAGCGCAAGAACAGATGGGAAGCGTAAAGAACTCCCGACGGTGCGCTTTCCTTCTTAAGTAAGCCCTCGCAACGCTTGGATGGAAACTGCAGGGGAGTCAAGGATACTACTCAAGAATTCAACCCTGCCGATGACAAGAGGGCCCGGGACCACCCTGACGATCAAGTCGAGGCTCTTACCCAGGCGAACAGTTGTCATCACGAGGCGGGAAACCCAAAGGCGGCGACCTGACAAGGCGCGCGGAACCAATACGGTTTTCATATCGGGAACCGGCGACCTTCAATTGCGAGAGATCCGCACGTCAAAGATCTTATCTGCCGCCTGAGGTGCGCCACGCGTCGGGATTTAACCGTAAAGCCCCGCCAACGGCACCTCCGAAGACCTTTGAAGACCCAGTTCAAGAGTCGCGAGTATGGACCCACCTCCGACGGAATGACTTCACCCCGGTGACTTTCCCCGGAGGTAGGTACAGGGGGCCACTGTCGGTACCCTAAAAACCATACACCCCCTGAGGTTACAAAGATCTCAAGGGAAGGACGTCTACTCAAATTGAAGACCCTCGGAGGCCAACTTGTCAGACATAACCGGACCTGCTTTTCCAACATGGTTAACCCCTAGGTTGCCACGTGTACTGCCAGACCGGAGCTACTAACCACAAGGGTGAAGCTCCGGGCTAGGTACCGAAACGGCACCTCCGGACTTAACCCCTGACCGAGAGAAGCTCCGGACCTGACACGTGCCAGGCCACCCCGGAGCTTCCCGCTTCCCACAAGCAAGCTCCGGAGCTGCCACGTGTCCAAACGCGGAGCTGGCCGCCTCAAACCTCCGGAAGACATTGTAACGACTCCGGATCTTCAAAGGATAGCCGCGGACTCCAAGACCCGATTAATTGTCATTAATTCCATGTTAATGACACTTAATCGGACAATCTTAACACCTGTAACGGCACTGTCGGAGCCCGTTACAGGGTTATTAACAACAATTAATCGTGTATCAATACTAGTAACCGCCGGGGCCACATGTCGGGCCAGGCTAACTTGTAACGGTTTGTCCTTGTACTATAAAAGGAAAGACCGACGATACACGGGAAGAGAAGAAGGCTCTCGAACGCTCTCAGGCACACACGCATTGACGTGAGCTTTCATACATAAACTAATACAACACCACACGCCCGTGGAGTAGGGTATTACGCTCAGGCGACCCGAACCACGTAAACCACTGTGTCTCTCTCGTGTCCAATCGTGATTCACCTTCTTGAGTCTCCGCGCGCCCACACCGAACTACAAACTCCTTCAACACTTTAGTAGTGTCAGGAGATCTGCCGACTCCAACAGTCGACAGCGACCTTCGAGACTCGCGAGAATTATCGCACTAAGAAGTTGGTCTTCGACGTGGCGCAGATCAACTTACCCTTCAACGCCATTTTGGGCAGGCCAGCCTTATACAAGTTCATGGTTGCTGCTCATTATGGTTACTTGGTGTTGAAGATGCCAACACCAGCTGGTGTTCTTCGGTACCTTGAGGTGCATAAGCTGCTATACGCAGTTCTTATTGCCTCTAGGAAGATCCGACACTACTTCCAAGCTCACAAGATTTCAGTGGTAACCTCTTATCCACTACGTGCAATCTTGCATAACCCCAATTCCACTGAGAACATTTCAAAGTTGGCAGCGGAATTAGCCGAGTTCGACCTTGAATTCATCCCAAGACAAGCGATCAAGAGTCAAGCATTGGCGGACTTCGTGGCATAATGAACCTCCTCTCCATCAAATCCTGGGGGCCCGAGTGAGCAGAAGTCAGAACCCAACGTTCCTGTCTTCACTGAGCCTCATTGGACTCTCTACTTCGACGGCTCTGTGCAAAAGCAGTGGGCCGGAGCTGGAGTCCTTCTCCTCGCTCCGACCAGGGAGAAGGTTAAATACATGGTGCACCTTGACTTCAAGGCGACCAACAACATGGCGGAGTATGAAGCACTAATTTATGGACTCAAGGTGGCACTATCATGTGGTGTCAATCAACTGCTGGTAAAGGGTGATTCACAACTTGTTGTAAAACAAGTCAAAGGTGAATGTTGCTGCAACAACCCTCAACTAGCTGTATACCTACTTGAAGTCCAAAAGCTTCAGAAGGACTTCGACGTCCTGGATCTCTGCCATGTCCAGCGTCTCAACAACGCTGAAGCTGACAAACTCTCGACAAAAGCTTCAACCGGGGCTCCGGCTCCCGACGGAACCTTCATCCAGAGGTTGTCTAAACCTACAGCTGAGCCTGCCGAACTGAGCGAAGGGGGCGAGACCAGCACCTCGAAGCTGGCGGTCCCGATGGCCCTCTTACCATGACGTCTATCAAGGGTCGTAGGTGCTACAGGAAGCTTTGAGCAACCCAGCACGCAAGACTCAAATCCTCAAGCTAGTTCTGATGCATGGATCTCGGAGATCCGGAGCTACTTGAAAGACAACTCCCTTCCTGAAGATAATGTATCCGCTGACCGGATAGTCAGATTGGCTAAAAGATACACGTTGGTAGAAGGGGATCTCTACCCGTGTGGTGCCAACGGCGTCCTAATGTAGTGCATTACAAGGGAAGAAGGTCGTGAGCTTCTTGCGGAAATTCATGGAGGCAAGTGTGGGAACCACGCGTCTTCCTGCACGCTGGTCGGTAAAGCCTTCTAGCATGGCTTTACTGGCCTACAACGCTCCAGGATGCAACTGAGCTGGTGAAGAAATGTGAAATATGCTAGTTCCATGTGAAACAAATTCACGCACTAGATCAGCCTCTACAAATGATACCTCCTACATGGCCTTTTGCTGTGTGGGGGATGGATATCTTGGGACCTTTCCCAAGAGCCGTCGAAGGTTACAAGATCTTGTACGTTGCCATTGACAAATTCACCAAATGGCCGGAAGCAACTCTAGTTGTGACAATAAATAAGCAATCAACCATTAACTTCTTGCAGTCCATCGTATGCAGATTTGGAGTCCCAAACAAAATCATAAATGATAATGGGACCCAGTTCACAAGCTCTGCATTCCAAGGATATTGCGAAGACATCGGCATCCAAGTCAGCTACGCTTCCGTAGCTCACCCGGCAAGCAATGTTCAAGCCGAGAGAGCAAATGCAGAAATCCTTAAAGGACTCAAGACGCGCACATATGAGCGCCTGAGAAAACATGGATCCAACTGGATCGAAGAGCTTCTGCCCATACTGTGGGCCAACAGGACAACTCCAAACCGGTCAACTGGAGAGACACCCTTCTTCCTGGTGTACGGAGCTGAAGCAGTCCTTCCTTCGAAAATCACCTTGGGGTTGCTCCGGGTCTGGACCTTCGACGATGCCACGCAGGACCAGCTCCAACGTGAAGACCTTACCTCCTTGAAGAGGGAAGGTGTCGAGCAGCTGTTCGGAATGCCCGATACCGCCAAGCTCTTCGGCGCTATCACCAACAGCATGTTCACAGCCGACAGCTCGAGGATGGCGATCTAGTGCTACAGAGAATACAATCCAGAGAAGGGTTGAACAAACTTTCCCCAGCTAGGAAGGACCTTTCTGAGTGATCAAAATATCCCGTCTCGGATGCGTTTGCTTGGCAATCGAGGATGATACACCTCTCCCAAATCCTTGGAACATTGAGCACCTACGTAAGTTCTACGCTTAATATCACGGAGGTGAGTCTGTAGTTACATATGATGTATGTTATAGAGTCATTGTACAGAGTCGGGTAGCTCCTCCGGGAGAACTGCCGAACCTTCCTCGGAAGGTCCGCAAAGTTCAGGCAACACTTGTCACAGTCTCAGAACTAAAAGTGTAGCTAGCTACCTTGGGTCAAACGAGAAACAAAACACACTTAGCCTGGTTTCGTACACTAAGAGTGCACTTGTTTCCCCTGTACTCCGGACCTATAATGAAAGACATCATTGTGTGAAATCAGACTCCACATGCATTTATTTTGTATAGACTCAATATTTTTTATTTTTCTCTTTCTTGTCTATAACAAAGTTGTGCAATTCTTAAGAAACTTTAGCTCGACCAGTTTATGTACAATTCGAGTTGCACCGTCTATTCTTCCGGGTCCAAACATTGTTAATGGTCTACTCGTCTGAATGCCGCCAAGCCAATCTAGGGCCGGAGTGTGCTATCGACTTAGATGGGTCATGCACCCTAAGTACGCAACTCTACCTACACCCCGACATGCCGAAGTAAGGCGAGTCCAGAAATGATCGGACCTGAAGGAAACAAGGCAGTGCACTTGATTGTATTTAGAATTGTGTTCGATCTAAAACTTTCTCAGGAATAGTAAGTCGCAATTGAGTTATAGATAGGAAACAGATTTTACTCTTTTTCTTGACTTCAGTGTGCAGGAAAAATAAAGATCTCATGATGATGGTGAATTAACCCGGAGCTACCAAAGCTCTGACATCCCCTAGGTGGCTTGTAGTCGATGTTTCAAACATTGATAGCAAGCATCGCTGGAGCTACTCAGCTCCGGTAAAACCAGGGGGCCAGCCGTCAACGTGAACAAAAGATGGTGAGAAGACTCTACAGTGGGGTCTACTGTCGACACACCGCGTGTTGACAGAAGTCACTACCGGAGCTACCAAGCTCCGACACCCAAGAGGACTAACCGTCGATGCTCTACGCGTTGATGGAGACTGCTGTCGGAGCTACTAAGCTCCGACGATGGTCAAATCAGGAGCCACTAAGCTCCGACAACCTCAAGGGGTCCTCACTATCGAAGACTTCGGATCTATGTTCTACAAGTTTGAAGCAAGCAAGTCTTCAACAACTGTTACATCCTCTTGGTACATGTTCACAATCAAATTGCATACATCTACTAGGGGTCCAAGTGGGACAAAGCTGTTGAAGACAAAAAAATGAAATTCACAAAAAACTTGGATTTCATTCATCTGGAGACAAGAGATTACAAAATTGGAGAAAAAGAAGAGAGGATACAAGCGAGAGCTACAAAGAGAAAGAGTCTTAGACGCTATGGAAGAATGAGGCGACTTTCTTGGCAACCTTCGACATGCTGGCTTGGGCGGCTTCTCCCTCTCCGTCGATGGGGCCTTCAAGCTCCGGGTCCATGGGGAATTGAGGGTCCCGGCTTGTGTAGCACATCAGCATGAATTCTGCGACATTCTTTGCCAAGGATTGTCCCTCGGTTTCCAGCTGGTCTGCAATGACATCGCCCATCTTGGTGAGCTTGTTGCCTGCTGAACTCAATGCCGGCAACGCCTGGTCCAGCTCCGGCTCCGGATCATCCGGACGCACGGGACTAAAACCCATTGGCGTCAGCGCGTTGTTGGCTTTGCCCAGGAAGTCCCAAACTTGTTGGGACTCCACAACCCTCGAGCCTCGCATCTCCTCCAAGGATCTTCTGGTCGCCACAAGCTCCGAATTCTCACGAGCAAGACGCTCAGCCTCTTTGGCGTTCTGCTGAATCTTTTCAGCAACCTGCCTTTCGAGTTTATTGAGCTTCTCCTCTCGGAGGTGGATCTTGTTCTGGCGGTCGACCAGGTCCTTCTCTCGGCCCCGCACCTTCTTTTCCCTGGCACCAATTTCATCCTCCCTCTTGTGGAGGTCCTGTCCTTGCTGCCAGGCCTTCTTCTCCTCTTTCTCGCAGCGCTCATCCAACTTCTTGGTGTGCTCCGTGAGACTCTTGTCACCCAGAGTCAGCCTCCGAGTAAGCTCTTCCTCCCTCTTCACGAGGTCATCCTATAGCTCCAGGAGTTTTTGCTCTTCATCCTCGAGCTTTTTCTCCCGTTCCTCAAGGGCCTCCCGGCGCTTGACGAGGCTGTCGTGGATGGAACTGAGCTTCTCCCCGCGATCATTCACCGCATTATTAGCAACTACGGCATGTCCGTGGATGGCCCGGGACTGATTGTCAAGGGATCGCACCATGCTTTCTCTCTCGTCCAGCAGCTTACCCCAGTACTCCAACCGGGCCTTCTTGTTCTTCACCCACTCCTTATCGTCAGCCAGCCTCGACTGCGCCAGCTTGGTCTCGAATTGAAGCCGGCTGCGCCACCTCCTAAGAGTTTGGCGCTCCTCCTCGAGGGCCTTGCTGTCGTGGTAAAAATCTAGCTGGACCTAACGAAGACTGGAGCAGGCGTTGTCAATAGACAACGACAGAGAGATTGGGTTCGGACCTGTCGGGGTCATCTCAGCTGGTTCCAGCGGGTTCTCCGTGACAAAAATCGGGTCCCACTCTACAAGAGTGGTCCCCTGAGCTTCCACGGCACTAGGGACGTCCTCCGGGATAGCCTCGGCCGCCGCCGAGGAAGGTCCTGCTACACAAGTTTCGACCTCCAAAGTTGGCTCCGAAGGTCCCGCCACCAGGTCATCAACAACTGATCCCTAAAGCGGGGGACCAACAACTTCATTTTGGCACCCTGGCTTAGGTGCGGGCACCTCCGGGACCACCACCTCCGGGGCAGGTGTTGAAGATTCGGTCGGAGCTGAAGCCACTTCCGGCTTCGACGCTGGCGCCTCCACCACTGCCGTCTCAGGCGCTAGCGCTTCGACCATCATGGGTTTGGGCACTGGCACTTCTGCACCAACCGCTCAGGCGCCGGAACTTCATCAGCCACCAGCTCTACCGTCGGGGCCTCATCAATCACCGGCTCCACCGCCGGGGCTTCAACAACATCCGGCTCTAGGGTCGAAATTGCAGCTACCTCCGGCTCTGAGGCCGGAGCGTCCACCATTTCAGCATCCAAACCCGGAGCTTGAACCTCCGGGGCAGGTACCACTGGTACATATTCATTCCCGTGGTCCGGCGCTACCACGGGAGCTTCTGGGGATGAGTCAAGGTCCAGGACCACAACATCCCGCGCTGGAGCTGTCGCAGCCTCAGCCTCTTCTTGAGGCAACGCTGGGATTGGAGCTGGAGCTTCCGCCAGCACAACATCAGCTGCTGCTGGAGGAACCGAAGCTTCAGCCCCTTTCTTGGGCACTCTGTGGATGAAAGACGAAAACACTCAAAATGCAGTTATAACAAAAAAACAACCAACTGAGGTAAAAAACAAAATTTACCTCGGAAGGCTTCCCCTCCAGCTAGCGCGTAACCTTTTCCCCGGACGCGTGGAGCCGGACCCTATCGCCACTGGTGTGTCAACTCCGGAAGGTTCCTCGGAGCTTGTTGCCGCCGTCGGCGCCACTTTAGCTAAGGCCCCCCTCGACCAGGAAGGACCTCCGGACCCAGAGCCTTCAACTGGCCCTAATACTGGAGCCACATGGCCGGAGCTAGCACCCCGGGGAGATGCCGATGCTGGAGTAGTTGCCGCCACCGAAGACCTCCTCCGCTGGGGAGAAGGAGCCGTTGTGGAAGGATCAAGTCTGACGGACCTCCTGTTGACATGCTTCAGCTTCCTCTTGCGGCTCGAAGGTTCGACCAACTCCTTGCCCTTGCCTACGACTTTGGTTCTTGGCTTTGGGGCGGGAGCGGAGCCGCCTTCAGAAGCTCCGGGGATTGCCACCCCGGAGGTTGATCGCCTCTCCACCAGACCCAAGTCGTCCAACAGCGACATCTTCCTCCGGAGCTCTCTGCACTCCTTTGGAATCATATTCAGAGGCAGGAAGGCCGTCAGTGGAGACACGTCGCCAGGGCCAATGTTCCCAGGCTGGAACTTCTTGAGATGGGTCTTTAGGGATTCACTGGCCAAGTTGGTGTCCAAACAAACTTCAATGCGATTGGTATCCATCTCACTGTAGAAGGCCCAAGCAGGCTGTCTCCTAGCCCTCAGCGGGGCCCACCTGTTCGTCAAGAAGTTGTCGAAGATCATCTGCGGTGTCACCCCACCTTCGACACATTCCTGGATTCTGTCCAGGATGGGCTTGTACTCCCTCGTAGGGATGAAAACGGACATATATGGACGGATAAAATGCTTTCCATATCCATATCCATATAATAATTTCGAAAACGGTTTCGGAGCGGATGTTGTCGGAAACGGATTTGGTATCGGATTTGTCGAATGTATCGGAAACAGATTGATCGGATCGAAAATTTATGGATATCGGACGAACTCGAATATTTATTTCGGAAAAAACATTTCACGAATCACACCATGAAATGATAGTTAATGAAATAAATATATAGTTCGCACACATAGCACATGTAATTAATATTTCACATATCACATCATTTCACATAACATATGTAATTAAAATTGAAAAAAAATAGCATACAATTCGTACTTCATACACATAATCCATAACACACAAGTCATGAACTGTTACTACAAGTATTCAATAATCTTTGTTTAAAATCATGTGATAAATGCCTTGATGTATGAATCAAAAGCTTAATCAACAACGTGCTGCACTAGCTTTTAAATCCCGTGTTTTGTATGAACCATCAAGAAAACTTGTTTGGTCTAGTGGTAGGATGCCAGCCTTTTGTGCATAAGGTCTTGGGTTCAATTCCCACATTGAGCAGAATATTTTGTCGTTGGTTAAGATTTTCAGTTTTCTTCTTGGGCCAGGCCGCCAGGTGCCAGCAAAGGTTGCTAGGTTGGGACAAAATATAATCGGATACAAAACGGATATGCAATCGGATATATCCGATTGAAAATGAATATTCGACAAAACGAACGGATATTGAGTTGCAACATTTTCGGACTGATATCCAAATAGGGATATCCGATATCCGATCCATATACGAATAGAATCCGATCAAACGGATATGGACTGGATATTTTCGGATCCAGTACCCGGACGGACCGGATATTATCCGATCCGTTTTCATCCCTACTCCCTCGACAGCGCCGACACGTCACTCCAAGTGTCGGTGTCGACGCGAGGAAGGCCTTCAGGCAGCTCCAGCTTCTCGTGTCCCTCGACAGTGATGACCACCCAGTCTTTCTTCGAGTCGTCTATGGACCCACCTCCGGCAGAACGACTTCATCCAAAAGGTCTCTCCCAGAGGTGGGCCCATGGGGCCACTGTCGGTACCCTGTGTACCGTATACCCCTTGGGACTACAAAAAGACTAAAGGAACTTCACCTGTCTGAGTTGAAGACCTGCGAAGGCCCCACGTGTCATATGGGACTGGACCTACCTTTCATCTATGGTTAGTCCTGGTGCTGCCACGTGTATACAGCAACCGGACTTACATCCCACACATGGGATAACTCCGGGCTAAACACTTGTGCGGCACCCCCGGACCTAACCCCCGACAGAGGGAAGCTTCGGTACCGACACACGTATATCTACACCGGACCTACCTGTCCCAGACGGAAAGCTCCAATGCTGCCACGTGTCCAACCGCCAGACCTTCAGCCTCAACAATCAAACTGGTGGACCCCCAACGGCTCAGACCTTCAAGGGGCAATCAAAGACTTCAAGACCTGATTAAGTGTCATTAATATCATATTAATGACACACGATCGGAAGGTCCTTAATGCCAGTAACGACACTGTCAAGGCCCGTTACCACGCTATTAAGGGTAATTAACCTCTTAATTATGTATTAAGCATCAGTAACCGCCAGGACCACATGTCGGGCCAGGCTAATGGTGTAACGACCAGTCCTTGTACTATAAAAGGACTGGTCGATGATACACATGGGACGACTCTTTGAACTCTGAGACCTCTCCCATACTCAGCTTTGACGCTCAATACAACAACTACACGCACCGTGGAGTAGGGTATTACGCTCAGGCGGCCCGAACCATGTAAATCCTTGTGTCTATTTGCCATCGTCTTTTGAATCTCTGTGCGCCCAATACCGAACTACAAACTTCACGGGCTACAACGGTAGTATCGGGAGAATTGTCGGAAAAACACTCTGACAGCCCCCATGGCCGAGTGCCCCCACCCTCCCTCCCATGGCCGCCCCCACTGCACCCTCCCCCCCCCCCCATCCCATGCATGGCCCAACCCCCCCCCCCCCCCATCCCATGCATGGCCCAGCCCCCCCCCCCCCCCACACCATGCAATTGAAATGCAATTGAATTGTTGATTATGCAATTGAATTTAGAAATACAATTGAATTGTTGATTATGCAACTAAATGTTGATTATGCAATTGAATTTAGAAATGCAATAGAATTGTTGATTATGCAATACAATATTATGTTTATATTATATTGTTGATTATAGACAAATCTAATTCAACTTAGCTATTGGTCTTACTTAGTATAAATATTCAAACATAGCAAATCTAAATCAAATTATCTAAAATAAGTTCAATATGATCAATTCTAGCTTGTTTAATCAATTCTAGTCAACAATGAAGTTCCAAAGTAATCAATATGTCAAACAACTTCTATGTGTTGCAGGGATCGGCGATAGAGGCTCAAACTCTGTCACCGTCTATACCGGCGTCTGAACTGACGCGCAGCGAGGACGTTGTTGGCTCGAGAGATAGCTAGGATGGATGGAGATGCATTTGTTTTTGTTTTGTGTTTGTGTTGTGATGGATGGACTTTGTGTTTTTGTTATGGATCAAGGTGTTTGTTATATATTGTGTTTTTGTTATTGTGTTATGCTGTTGTGTATTGTTATTCTGGCCATCGAGCCGGACAGAATGTTCGTTTTTTAAATAAAAAACTTTATCCGCGACGACTTTTATATAGTACCGTCGCAAATAAGGCTTCTGACCGTCGCAAATTAATCTATGTTATGTTATTTGCGACGGCTTTTATAACCTATGTTATGTTATTTGCGACGGACGCTATAAGTCGTTGCAAATAGAACCTTAATTTCGACGGTCACAGTAAGCCGTCGCAAATTGTCGGGCCCGGCCCATCCGCCGGCCCCGGGCTCTTGTTTGCGACGGCCGTCGCAAACCGTCGCACATAAGCTTATTTGCGAACGGTGGCTGTTGCAAATAAGCTAAATTGACACAAAACTCGAGCGGCGATCCGAAACCGTCACAAATAAGGAAAACCATCGCAAATTGCTTACTTACAATGGCTTTTTGCTTATTTGTGACGGCTCTAACCATCGTAAATCGTCGAGATTCCTGTAGTGCGAAGGCATTCTTCTGTAGACTTGTTGAACACCCAAGGTCCAAGGATTATCGGTGGATAGGAATGGCATGTAAACAGCTCTGGTGAGCCAATGGTATACTTGTAGCTGTTGGAAAGTAAGAGGCAATTTACTGAATAATTCCGGAAAAACACGAGAAAAACAGCAGCGATCGGCAAACAGACGGGACGAGAATTAACGCGTACCGGTTTGAAGTCGAACGCACCGCTGTAGATCCGACGGCGAACAGCCGCTGCAGGCGTTGGTGACGACGTTGAGCCGCAGCGCCCGATCTGGTCGGTAGACGAGCCGTGGTGAAGAACGCGAGCAGTCGCGCAGTGCGCTTCCCAAAAACCTTATTCGCCTTCTCCCGGTGCAGGAGCGCAAGGGCGAGCGGTTCCGGAGACCTGCTCTCCCGGTCGTCGGTGCACGCCGGCGCTCGGGATGGAGTAGACTAGAAGGCGGCGCAAGGAACGCGAACGTGGGAACGATTTGATCGTGGGGTACCCTGCCGTACCGCGGACGCCCGTATTTATAGAGTCCCAGGAGGCGGTTCGTATGCGATCCGGAGGGTCCAGATCCGAACCGACTCCGCAGTCGTAGATGCGTCCGTCTCTAACGACTTGGACTCTGACTCGGTAGCCCCAAAAATTCGGAGGCCCAAAAGCCCAATTTAATTTTCTGCAAAAAATATAAAATATGGGCTCCACTCGAGGCTCGAATTCACACGAACACGCGTGCGCGCGCGCGCGTGTGCGAGGCGAGGCGTGGTGTGGCATGGCGTGGCGAGGCGAGCGAGCGAGGAGGAGGAGGAGGAGGAGCACGCGTGGGCCACCCCTCTCTTCCTCTCTTCTCTCTCACTCAAGGAGTGGAAGAGCAACCTCCCTTATATGTAGGGGTTGCTCCACTTCCACTTCCCATGTGGGACTAAACACTTAGCACCACTCCCTCTTGCCCTAATGGGCCTTTGAGATTTATTGGGAATTAATTCTGAATATTATATGGGCCAAGCCCATTTATCCAGCCCATTTATTCAACAATCCCCCACCAGATCTCAAAGCCATTAGGAGAGAGGTCATTCTCGTTCCTTGTTTAATATACTAGTGTTTTCGGCAGAGACTGTAAAGTTGAACTTCTGCCTAGATCCTCAAGTTTCATCAGGTCACAACTTGAACAATGGACTACGCCTTGAATTGCAAGTTTTGTGTGAACTGACTTCACCCAAAGACCATTACCAGTACTTGGCTATCAGTAGTCTACCCCGCGGGTGGAGCATATGCGTCGTACTCCCTGGTCTATTCATGAGCTTTCCAGAGATCACCCAAATCTTACAGACTGCGACGTTAGACAGTCGGAGCTCATATAGGTGTGTTTCCTTCAAGACTGCTCTGTAGGACGACATCTTTGCTACACATAGCCAACAGAAACACATTAAGGCAATTCGCCAACCTGCCTTACAGTTTGAGAGTACAAGTGTGCATCTTCCCATAGAGAGGGTATAAAGGAAGTACTCTCCTCGGTGAACCACTAGCTTGTTTTTCCCATGTCCTAATTCACGGGATCTCCGATCACATAGGTTGGGTTACTACTATGGTGTCACATCAATGGGTCTCAAACCCATCTCTCTCGATGCACTTTCTATCACCTTACGTGATAGACCCTTCGTAAAGGGATCTGCCAGGTTTTTGTCTGTTTGTATGTACGAAACAGTAATAACTCCGGAGTTTCTCATTTTCCTGACAGATTTTAAACGTCTCTTGACGTGTCTTGATGATTTTGCATTATCCTTAGAACTGGTCACTTTGGCAATCACCGTTTGATTGTCACAGTTCAAAGGGATTGTCGGCAATGGTTTCTCAATTATAGGCAAATCCATCAAGAGCTCTCACAGCCATTCTGCCTCCGCAGTGGCTGTCTCTAAAGCAGTGAGTTCTGCTTCCATGGTTGACCTCGTCAAAATGGTCTGTTTGCAAGACCTCCATGATATAGCGCCACCAGCTAGAGTGAACAAATATCCACTTGTGGCATAGAGTTCATCAACATCAGAGATCCAGTTCGAATCACTATAACCCTCAGGCACGGCCGGATGCCCAGTATAGTGAATTCCATAACTCATTGTACCTCTCAGATAGCGCATAATCCTTTCAAGTGCATGCCAATGATCTGTACCCGGGTTTGACATGAACCTGCTCAGTTTGCTTACAGCAAACGAGATATCAGGACGGATTGCGCTAGCTAAGTACATGAGTGAACCGATCATCTGAGAATATCTGAGTTGATCTCTTGACTCTTTCTTGTTCTTTCTAAGTATCATGCTGGGATCATAAGGCGTTGGAGAAATCTTGCTTTCCATAAAGCCGAACCGGCTCAAGATTTTCTCAACATAGTGGGATTGACTTAAAGTAATTCCACTCTCATCCTTATTCAGCTTAATGTTCAAAATAACATTAGCTTCTCCCAGATCTTTCATATCAAAACACTTTGATAGAAAAGACTTGACCTCAGAAATTATATTAATGCTCGTACCAAAAATGAGTATATCATCTACATACAAGCATAACATAACACTATCGCCCCCACCATGGCGATAGTACACGCACCGATCAGCCTCATTAATGACAAAGCCCGCAGACGTCAAAGTACTATCGAACTTCTCATGCCATTGCTTAGGTGCTTGTTTCAGGCCATACAAGGATTTCAACAATTTGCACACCTTTGTCTCTTCACCTTTTACTACGAATCCATCAGGCTGTTCCATATAAATCTCCTCTTCCAACTCTCCGTTCAGGAAAGCTGTCTTTACATCCATTTGATGGATGATTAGACCATAAGAGGCAGCCAAAGAAAGTAGTACACGAATTGTCGTCATTCTGGCGACAGATGAATAGGTGTCAAAATAGTCTTCACCTTCCTTTTGAATATAGCCCTTTGCAACTAGTCTTGCCTTGTACTTTTCAATAGTACCGTCAGGTCTGAGCTTCTTCTTGAACACCCACTTGCAGCCTATTGGTTTGCAACCGTATGGCCGTTCAGTTAACTCCCAGGTTCCATTGGAAAGAATTGAGTCCATCTCACTATGAACTGCTTCTTTCCAGTCATCTGCATCAGGTGATGCATATGCCTCTGCTATGGATCTAGGAGTATCGTCCACAAGGTACACAATGAAATCATCACCAAAGGATTTTGCAATCCGTGATCTCTTACTCGACTGAGTTATTTCATTGTGTTCTTCCTCTGGGACATTCTCAAATGGTGTATTAAGAAACTCGCTAGTTGTGGTGGATTCAGGACAAATTTCAGAAGAGATCCTAGCAATACTATGCATATCTTTCATAGGAAAAATATTCTCAAAAAATGTTGCATCACGAAATTCCATAATAGTATCAACATGCATATCAGGTACCTCAGATTTAACTACTAAAAATCTATATGCGATGCTCCGATGAGCATAGCCTAGAAAGATACAATCCACTGTCTTTGGTCCTAGCTTGCGTTTCTTGGTAATTGGCACATTGACTTTTGCCAAACATCCCCAAGTACGCAAGTATGAAAGTGATGGTTTTCTCCCAACCCACTCCTCATAAGGAGTTTTCTCTTTATTCTTGTTTGGAACGCGGTTTAGGACATGACATGAAGTCAATAGAGCCTCCCCCCACCATCCCTTAGATAAACCGGACGTGTCTAACATGGCATTCACCAAGTCACACAATGTGCGGTTTTTCCTCTCGGCTACCCTGTTTGATTGGGGTGAATAGGGAGGCGTCCTCTCATGTATAATACCGTGTTCCGCACAAAAATCATCAAATATTTTGGGAAAATACTCACCACCACGATCTGACCTAAGACGTTTGATCTTTCCCTCTAATTGAGTTTTTACTTCAGATTTATAGATTTTAAAGTAGTCTAAAGCTTCATCTTTAGTTTGCAACAAGTAGACATAACAGAATCTAGTAGAATCGTCTATTAATGTCATAAAATATTTCTTTCCACCTTTTGTCAACACACCATTCATCTCGCATAGATCAGAATGTATGAGTTCTAATGGTGCCAAGTTTCTCTCCTCGGCTGCCTTATGAGGCTTTCGAGGTTGCTTTGACTGCACACAACTATGGCACTTGAAACCTTTGACAATAGTGAATTCCGTAATTAATTTGAGACTAGATAGCCGATTCATTAAACCAAAATTAACGTGACATAAACGAGAATGCCAAACACTTGCATCATCATTAATACCGCCACAAATATGGTTTACTGACTTATTACTAAACTCCGAAAGAGAAAAGCGGAACAAGCCTCCGCATTCATAGCCTTTACCAATAAATTGTCCATGCTTAGACACAACTATTTTATTGGACTCTAAAACTACTTTAAACCCATCTCTACATAGAAGGGTACCGCTAACAAGATTCTTGTTCATAGTAGGGACATGCTGCACGTTCTTCAGCTGGACAATCTTTCCCGAAGTGAACTTCAGATCGACCGTGCCAACACCACGAACAGAAGCATGTGACCCATTCCCCATTAGGACGGCGGAATCCCGGACGAACTGGTAAGAAGTAAACATGGACATGTCAGAACATACATGAACATTAGCACCCATATCAAACCACCAAGATGGTGTTTTAGAAACAGAAAGAACAGTAAAGGAATTACCATACCCATCTGCATTGCTGGATGTCACGATGTTGACATTCTTTTTCCCTTTGCGATCTGCCCTCTCAGGACAGTTCTTGGAAATATGTCCCTGCTCCCCACAGGTGTAGCAGCAGCCATCATTGGCTTTGTTTGACTTCTTCTTCTTGAAAGCAGTAGTTTTGTTTGGCTTGAATAGAGACTTATTCCCTTTGTTCTTGACATAGGGTTTCTGCACCATATTAGCATTGGCGCTCGATTGACCCTCGCCTCCTTTCTCACTAGCGTCCTTAGCCCGAGCCTTCTCCTCAACATCAAGAGATGCTATCAGGTTTTCAACTGATATTTCCTGTCTCTTGTGTTTGAGGGTTGTGGCGAAGTTCCTCCATGATGGAGGTAACTTTGCAATAATGCACCCAGCCACAAACTTGTCGGGTAAAGGACACTTAAGGAGCTTGAGCTCTCTCGCAAGGCACTGTATTTCATGAGCTTGTTCAACTACAGGACGGTTGTAGTCATGAAAATTCTCCATGATATAGTTCACCACCTGCATCGGCTGCACCATACTTAGCGTTAAGTGCATCCCAAAGCTCTTTCCCATCTGTGACTGTCAGATAGACATCACAGAGTTTATTATCAAGAACACTTAAGATGCATCCTCTCAGGGCAGAATTGGCTTCCTCGAACTTTGTCTGTTCTTCAACAGACAAAGGACCTTGAGGCCTGCCCTCGGTTACCCAGAAGATCTTAAGCGATTGGAGCCAGAGTGTGGCCTTAACTTGCCACCTCTTGAAGTGCACGTCAGAGAATTTCTCCGGCCTCAGTGCATCGGCCAAAGTCATCATGTTCAACTCAGGAAATTGCCTAATAAGGTTTTTGGATTGTTGGAAAGTAAGAGGCAATTTACTGAATAATTCCGAAAAAACACGAGAAAAACAGCAGCGATCGGCAAACAGACGGGACGAGAATTAACGCGTACCAGTTTGAAGTCGAACGCACCGCTGTAGATCCGACGGCGAACAGCCGCTGCAGGCGTTGGTGACGACGTTGAGCCGCAGCGCCCGATCTGGTCGGTAGACGAGCCGTGGTGAAGAACGCGAGCAGTCGCGCAGTGCGCTTCCCAAAAACCTTATTCGCCCTCTCCCGGTGCAGGATCGCAAGGGCGAGCAGTTCTGGAGACCTGCTCTCCCGGTCGTCGGTGCACGCTGGCGCTCGGGATGGAGTAGACTAGAAGGCGGCGCAAGGAACGCGAACGTGGGAACGATTTGATCGTGGGGTACCCTGCCGTACCGCGGACGCCCGTATTTATAGAGTCCCAGGAGGCGGTTCGTATGCGATCCGGAGGGTCCAGATCCGAACCGACTCCGCAGTCGTAGACACGTCCGTCTCTAACGACTTGGACTCTGACTCGGTGGCCCCAAAAATTCAGAGGCCCAAAAGCCCAATTTAATTTTCTGCAAAAAATATAAAATTTGGGCTCGGCTCGAATTCACACGAACACACGCGCGCGTGTGCGAGGCGAGGCGTGGCGTGGCGTGGCGAGCGAGCAAGCGAGGAGGAGGAGGAGGAGCGCGCGTGGGCCACCCCTCTCTTCCTCTCTTCTCTCTCACTCAAGGAGTGGAAGAGCAACCTCCCTTATATGTAGGGGTTGCTCCACTTCCACTTCCCATGTGGGACTAAACACTTAGCACCACTCCCTCTTGCCCTAATGAGCCTTTGAGATTTATTGGAAATTAATTCTGAATATTATATGGGCCAAACCCATTTATCCAGCCCATTTATTCAACAGTAGCTGCCCCCGCCCCCCGGCTCTCTCTGAACAGCTCTTCAGCTTGCGCTGATGATGACTGCCGGACTCTACAGACATCACTTGCACGAGCAGATCCTTGGCAGTTGAACTGGCCCCTTCACTGAATATTGCACCCTTCGACACCACGTCCAAACATGAGGCAAAAAACTCCCCTGCCACAAATATATTCAGATATATTCAGCAACAAGGCAACTCGATCTAAAGAGGCATAAGAGGGCAGCAAGCTCGGTAGCAATAGCATATGATTTATTCGGGTCGTAGCAATCAATGGTCCCCTAATGTAGCCTGCATCTTTCAAAAGATCAGCCAGTACCCGTTCTTTCTTTGTCTCAAGACCGATGTCTCTGCCGTAACTGTCACCCTAATAATCATGCCTTCAACGTTCTATAAGTTCGCGTATGATTGCTGCCTAGTTTGTAGCGGTACTCCCTCCGGTTTCAAAAAAGAAGTCGTTTTAGCTCTGTACTCAAAGTTACATAAAAGAAGTCATTTTCATTTTCTAATGCATTTTTGTCAAATATACCCCTATATGGTTCCCTTCATTCCACGTGCTCAACCAATCAACCAAGGTTTGTATGTATATGTAACTGTATTTATTATAGGTAAAGAAGGAAAACTGTGGTAAAATTAATGACTTCTTGGTATGCGAAATCTTGTCTAAAACGACTTTTTTTTCGAAACCGGAGGGAGTAACAAGCTAAGTAGGGCATATGTCCCAACTCAAGAACCCATACCAATTATTCGATCATCATTAGCACTAACATGCATGAGCTGAACAGGTAGTGTGAGAGGAGGGATTAACGAACAAGGCATTATCATTACTGCTGTTCCTCTGCTTCGTTGGTAAAGCTGGAACGAGTCTATCCGTGTCTTTACAACATTTTCTTAAAGTTTGATCTGATATTCGAGTGTGGATTTATGGGTCAAGTAAGTCAAACCTTGCTCCGTCTTTTGTGCAAGAATCATATGCTTATTAAGACAGAGCACCAGTAGCTACAAGAAGGGCTCGCTTTGGACAAAATGATTCCGGCCGGAGACAAAGATCTACCACTATCTGTTGCTGGTAAAGAGGAATAGCTGGGCTAATGCATGACGGCTTGATGACGGATCACCTATTAGTATTCCCTCCTTTCTCAAAAGATTGTCACCTTCTAGTACATTTTTGTACTAGAAGGTGACAATCTTTTGAGAAAGGAGGGAGTATTTTTTTTGGGGTGGTGACCTAAAAAGGGAACTGAATGATCGAGGGGCAGGAGATTACTGGTTTCCAGTGGCGTTCTGATTCTTTAATTAATGCGATACTTCAACTTTGAGAATCGGCTGTCTTGTTGTTGATCTTGGTGGCGGGTCCCCGCAACTGGTTGGGCAATTTGCGATTAATTAGAGAGCCTGGCTGCTGCAGGTTTTGTTGTTTACAAGCAAGCGGTTCTTTCCTGTCCGAAATGCGCTGTGACACAGTCGTTACGCGTCGAATTATCAAACAACCACGCGCAGCTCGTTAAGTTGTTAGCCGTGCATGCAAGAAAATCGTCGCTGCCTTTCTCTCGATGATGTAGGGTCTCATGGCGTTTCTATAATGTGCATCCTGGACTATCGGATCACTAACCTGTATTCTATCTCAGCAAGTCAGCAACCCCTTCCTGCAAGCAGCTCGTGGGTTCCTTTTTCGGACCCGGTGTAATACCGGCATATCAATATAAGCAGCTCGTGGGTCAGCAGGGATATACAGTTTAGGTCGCAGCGTCCAAGCTTCTGGCGATATGTACCTGAGATCTGCACCATCCATATCGGACTGAATCTCCGAATCGCCTATTTTAGTTCCTCCGTGCTATCCTGATAAAGAATTGGATTTGCTTTAGCACCAATTATTCAGTTATTTAGCTAGGAGCAAAGAAAGCTAGGCCAGCACTCGCTGCCGACTCTCGTGAACTAAAATACAGCTCGCTGTTCCCATGAAACAGCATGATTAAAGTCAAGCACGACGGGAGAATAATAATAAAAGTATTGTTACAACGTCCAAAGAAATACGCATGGGTGACACGCATGGTGGTAGAGCGTAAACTATAACTTGGTAGTATAGGACAGCATCTTACACAAGGCCAAGCTACGGAGATATGTGCACGGCGCTAAACAACAAGGTGTTAGACCCTAAGATAAATAGATAATGCCACCACGATAGTGCACATGCACAGAAAAAAAGAGCTTTATTATTCTTCCAGACTAGTATTATTGTGCAAGGGTAACATGAGTCTGCTGCCTTCCAGCTATTCAATTCAGAGCCACGAAGACAACAGAACGCCGTTCCTCTTTTCGGCTGGTCTGAAGTCTCTATTACGGGAAATTATCAATGGTGTAGATCTATCTGCTCGATCTCGCGCGATCTTGTTAACAACCGCTCGTGATTTCGTGGTGCATTGTATTCTGGAACAAGATTAAGAGAAGCGTTGGATACCAGGATCGACGTGTAAAGGAAACGAGTGGCTGGCGGCTAGCACACCGAAATCCAGCGGTGAGGTGAGATTCGGCCCGTGCACGGCGAGGCCGCAACTGCAACTACGCGCCGTGGGTCGTCGTCGTCGTTTAGCCCGTGCACGGTCGCCGTTAGCTGAAGCCGGCACTCCACATGGACGCGTCACCGAACAGCACCTTCTTCCCCTTACTTTCCACCACACCTTATCCTCCATTAACAAGACCCTCTGCAAATCCTAATCCGGCGATCACCACGGGTAGTTACAGAATCTGAGACTATTCGCACCAACATACTCTAAAGCATACTCTATACACTATTCTTCTTCAGCTTTTACAGTACGTACTCTAAATTACACTGCGAAACAGTGTATCCAGTATGTTTTACAGCGTACCACTGCGGATGGTCGGACTCTTTTGGTGTGATTAGCACTAGTACGTGTTTTATGTTTTCTCGAGAATGATGTCGCATCAGATTTGGCCAGGAGCTATTGGCCTAGAAAGGAAGGATGTAAGGGTGCGTTTGGTACGCTGGATTGGATTGGATTGACTCGGATTGAATGATCCAGTCACAAGTTTGTTTCACGGTCAGATGGACAAATGCATTTAGCTTTGAGGAATATTTCTTTCAGATGTTGGATGACGTGATCCAGAGATTTTGGTTGGATGAGTCCATCCATCTTGTCTAAGTATGCTTCTTATTAACATAATTAGTGATAATTAACTTATTTGTCGTTGATTAATAATTATAATTATGATATTAATATTAATATTTACTAGTAATATGACAATTAGTATATAAATAACTAGTATCGTGTGAAATTATCAACTTAGATGGTTCAATCCATTCAAGTTTCATCCAACTTACCAAACAAAAAATTGGATCGTCCAATCCATCCAACCAAACATCGACTTAGATGATCCAGTACAGAAAAATATATATGATCTAATCCAATCCAACTTTAACTTCAAACCAAATGCACGCTAAAAAGACAGACGGGGTCATATAGAGTGGTGGTTGGCTCGTTCCAAGTTTTTGCTATCGGGAACAGAGATAGTCAGTGCACGCTTTCATGCAAGGCGCGTGGCGTCGTAGCATCGACACAGTAGGATAAGGGTTTGTATTTTTATACGCGGCTGTGCAGGGGAACGAACTGTGAGATTTGATTTAATTGGTGATATAAAAGTATCCATCGGTTTCGAAAAAAGATATAAAAGTATCCAAGTTTCAGTGTGGACAATCTTCTTGGAAATGTGTTGGCCAGAGTATACAGTAGTTCTTTACGAAATCAGGCAGTACTAGTTTCCCTTCTGCGCGTGCGCCGCAACTAGTTCCACACGAGTACACGACATCACCATCCCAAGACCAAGCCCTGCAACCTGCATCATTGTTCGCATACCACACATGCCCTCCTATGCTCGGCCGTGCCCATGCTCTCATAAGCCCCAACTCCTACGGTCCTACCCCTATTAGATAGCACGACACCAAACTGTAAACGTTGCAATCCTAGCTAGCATGCATCCTGTCTCTCTCCTTGTAAGTAAACGTGCTCTAGCACTAACACGTTTATTTTCATAATCCTCTAGCCTACATATTCACAACCAAACAACACATGCATGTACTACCTCCTTAACTTTCCCTAATATATGACCTTGATTGAATTGCAAATAATTCGATTGGTTGGCATCGATATTAGGATACAGATAGAGTATCTAGATATAGCATGATGTCCTAATATAAGCTGTCCTTCAAAGGAATTGCCGAGCAAATTGTTTTATTGATAGTACCAGCGGTGCCCCATCTTGCTTTTAGTGGCAGCAAAGGATACATTTTCAGTTTTGCTGTTGGACGCCTCCCTGCCATCGTCCTATCTAGTGGCACTGCCACGAAATCACCCCTCGTTATAGATTCTATTGCAAGGCTGCACTGTCACCCCACCACCCAGATTTTGTTCTTCCCCTGTATCAAATTGTAACGTTTTCATTTTTTTTTTCCTGGGCAAAAGTACACTCATTTATATACATCACGCAGCCATCTGTACTTGGTAAATTATTCAGTCTCCAACACCGCATACTCTCAAAAAAGTCTGTCATTTTGTAGTTCAAAAATAAACTACAAAACGACAAACTTTTTGGAACGGAGGGAGCGCTTCCAAGTTTTTTCCCTGCAGAATAGATGCCGTCAAGTTTTTTCATATTGGAACCTTTATTCAGATCCAAATTAACAGCTGAAATTTATCGATTGAAACAGCATATCTGAACTGACAAACTATGTATCGCTACTGTGTTAGGACTAATGCAGTAACAAATCGAACTACTGTTCAGTAATACTCCTCCAGCCTGCGGATCATCCACACTTCTCTAGCTTAATGTTGACGTGCATTTTCGCGGCCTTGCTCGTCAGTGCTCCCAGAGCAGCAAAGGCTCGTCCCAGCACAAATCGTCGTAGCTAGGCGTCAATGGCAGCAACGCGAAGCCGAACTCCTGTAGAATGTCGGGCAGCTCAAATAGCGCGAGGTCCACCACGTGTCCATCCACCGGCGTCGCATGTTCAGACGTATGCGCCACCTCATCGTCTTCATCATTGCCATTACCATGGCTGGAACCGCTAGGTGTACCCGTCGTCGCCGCCGCGCTTAACGGCGTCACCTCATCGCCCTCGACACAGCTGAGACCGTTGCTAGAATCGCTAGGCGCGGCGGCGGCGGGTGCAGCGCTTTCCATGGTGGCGGCGAGCGCGGCCGCGACCCGGACGTCCTCGGGCGCGGCGGAGGCCGCGCGGGGAAGCTCGTGGGAGATCTCCGGGAAGTTGAGGTGCGCGGCGCGGCCCTTGATGGCGAGCGCGGCGACGTCGTGCGCGCGCGCTGCCATCTCGGGGGTGTCGAAGGTGCCGAGCCAGATGCGCGACTTCTTGCGGGGCTCGCGTATCTCCGACACCCACTTACCCCACGCCCGCATGCGCACGCCGCGGTACGCCGGGTGCTTCACCTCGCGGCGCGCCCGCTTCCGGCTGCTCGCGGCGCCCGACTCTTCGAAGGACGGCGACGACGCGACGGGCGAGCCGGGGCCGGAGCAGGAGGAGCTGCTGCCATGGCTGCAGATGTTGGAGGCATCGGAAACCGGGGACAATGCTCGCTCTTCTTCCATCGCTGGGCACGGCCGCTCGCAGTCTTAAGCAAGTTGATGCAATGATGAGTGATGGCTTGCTTGCTACAAGTTCTGAGCTAGTGAGAGTGAGTCGAGTTATATACTTGCAGCAACGAATTAAAGAATTTTGCTTAGTCAAAGTGGAGAGGACAAGAGGTACACAGTAGTTATTTTTTGCTTCCCGAAAGAAAATGTGATTGTCATGCAACTACTGTATGGTTAGACAGTGTGTCAGTGTGTCAACTGGATCCGGATCACCTATTGGTCAACCCGACGATCGTCAAAAGGTCTGGAGCCAATAAAAACGCTGTTAGCACGTGATTAGCTTGTTTGACGATTACTATTTCTCGTAACTTCTCATCAGCAGCTCGAGGCATCTGAATAGGAACTGAAATTTTGAGGTCAAGTTCAAGAATAATCTTTTATAGCTAGCGTACTTGTACCAAGCACACTTGAGCTAATAATCTGACATTCCTCGCATCATGTGTACTGTAGCACTGCCAAAAATGTACAGTACATCAGAGATAGCGCGTAGCAGAGCTATTAAAAGCTGGAGAACATATTGGAGGCATTATCGTTAATAACGAAGACCTCGCACCCGAAAAGATTCAGCGGACGCACAAGATTTAACGCTGTAAATTGTTTACACGGCAGTAAAGAGTTTGTCTGGCATTCATAACAACCAAGCAATGAAGCTTCGTTCTATTATTCTTGTAGGGACAGCACGATGTTGCTGTTCTAATCCTTTGTCACGGGGCGCCCAAACATATGGAGAAGTACGGTAACCTATTCTGTTCTATAATCAAGATGGAAGAACAAAACAAACGTGTTTGTTCCGATATGTTGGGCTTAATTGGATCTAGATACGTGAAATTAATTCAAACAAAATCGCAGGCAATATACTCGAAATCATGTTTTGTCCCAACGCACCAGTTGAGCAACGAAGGAAAGTAGCCTGTCACCTACAGCCTGTACTGAATTATTATTAGCAAGGACGATTTATTAAAATGATCCGAATCTTCCACCCACAGATCCGGCCAGAAGACTTGCCTGTGGATCCAAGATCTCCGAGCGGCGCGCTGCTCGTGGTTCGCGCATATAATAATCTCATATCGATCAGTTTCGTTGTTAGTGCGTATACTTTGCTAAAGTTTCGTCGTTACATCACATGAACCCTAAATTAACAATGTCGTTTCGTTTAAGATAAGCCCCCTCATGCGCCTCGCTTAATGTAAAGTAAGACCACGTCCAGCTAAATACAACGTTTAACTTACATTGATAATTAGCTCGCGTCTGAAAGCATATTCGCACGAGCGTCCAAGCAGTAGTAACGTTTTACTACATACTAGTGTGTATGGTTAGCACGCCCCATGGCCGAAAGCAACGTTGCGAGGATCGGCCTAATGAAGCACGGCACGACTGTTGATGCGAGCGCGACCACTATTTGGGTGGATCCCAAAGATCCTGTTGTTTATGACGACATCAGTTTCTGTAGACAGTAGACTGTAGTATTCGGATGCAGCTTTTATACTCCTATTGCTCCCGCTGATGTGTAGTATTCGTGCTGGACCAATGGCAGCGTCATGGTCGTAAATCGTAATCCAAACTTCACTTGCATGCGGCACAGGTGGCAGTAGTTGCACATTATTAGTATCTCTTCAATTATTCTTCCTTTATTCAATACAAATATAAATTCAGTACAAGTATCCTTTAGTTCTGCCCGGCAATATATGCATTTTTGTACATAAAAGTGATATGGCAAATCGCGCGTCAGCCTTCTTTAACATGTATCCTTCGTTCACCCTTTGTCGAAAGAAAATGTATCCTTTTTTCATCAGAAAATGAAAAACATGCTGGCTTTACATCCTGTGGCCTGTGCTTTTGCATATGGCCCGGCATAAAAAGCGAAAGTAAAAGATGCATGAGACATGCAGTACAACTTATCAAATTATTTGGCAATTTTCATGGGCCAGATAATCTTCTTAATTACCAGGGGGCAATAATTCATGCAGGCACCGTAAGCCAGCATTATCGAACTTAGATCGGATTAGAAACTTAGATGGGTGCAAACACCCTCCTGTGTAGAGCTAGAGCCAGATCACTCTTCACAGCACTGGCGCACTGCATGGTGTTGCGGCGGCCAGTTAGGTCTACGACGTATGAGATCAATGCATGGATGGCCCCAACATCTACTCTTGTATCCTAAAATACTTGTCATTCTTTAGTTAAAAATGAACAAAAAAGTGAAAATTATTTTGAGATGGAGTGAGCAGCTTATTAACCGCTTAATAAGCACGATTGAGTGAGTAACTGGACCAGGTGGCTTTCGAAAAGAAAAAGTGGAACAGCGAACTGCATGGTACGTACGTCTCACCTACCGTGAATGCTATCTCGGCAGCTGATTCTTTGGTCGTCCAAATCAGACGGAGACAGGCCGGATGTGGGCACAAAACGCCACGGAGTGTTTGGTCCTCGTTGAATCTTATGAAACAAGTCACAGCGCATTCTCCTCACGATTGAATTGTTTTCCGGTGCTTTGTCCACACAAAAGCGCGGTTAGCTGTGCACTTTCATTGACGTTGTTCACGGCACACCGCATGCTTAATTGGGATATAATATTAGTCGAGCTTAATAATTTCGAATTGCACGTTTCATTTTCAGCGGATGCTAGTAGAGTAGAGGTCCTGCTCTGTTTGGTTGTGATAAGAATTTTTTTTTGGAAGACATGGTCCGAATACTACAGGCAGGAGCACTGCCAATCCATTAAAAAGGAGAGTGAGAACCAGGCATCGATCTCTGGCGACCCGGATGGGAACCTCCCACGCTGGCCAACTGGGCTACAGCCCGTTCCTCGTGATAAGAATATTTTTGTCGATTCAGAGATTGGGATTTGTAGGTGTGTGTTTTCAGATCAGAAATATGCAAGTTAGTATCGATGTTATGAAGGTATTGACTACATTAAAGAAAAAATACAATAACCATCTTAAAGATCGTGTGGGATTGATGAGTTAATTGGATGATTACATCAAAATGATATTTGCGTCTCAGGCCGTTCCTAAATGACTTCACATCCGTACATCGCAGCGACGCCACCGTCGTCCACGGGCGCGCCCGCCCGCCCATTTTGTTTCTCTGTCCAGTGCACACGAAACAAGCAATAAACGTGATATCGGACTATCGGTGCTCTGTTGCGGCCAACCACTGTATCCGGTCACGACCGGCGTGCCCGAACGGAACGGCGCTAGTCCGGCTGCACCGATGCGGCGGAGGGTAACCAGCACTGGTCATCGGCCCAAAGGAGCGGTTCGTGCAGGCCGACCAAGTCGCCGCGGTCGTACTCTTCTGGCGCCGCCGGAGATGCTGCCCACAGAGGTGACGACCAAAGGCCGTTCCGCAAGTCGAGCAGAAGGTCTGGCAAGTCGAACAGCGCGTTCTCCTCGCCGTGGCCGGTCGCCGTAGCCGTCACGGCCTCATCGGAGCAGGGAGCAGGTGACGATGACGCCTCGGCGGCAGGGGAGGACCCGCATTGAATATCTGAGGCAGCGCCGGCGGCTGCAAGGGCGGCCGCGGCCTGGATGTCGGCCGGGGAGGTGGACGCCGGGCGGGGCAGCTCGTGCGCGAGGTGCGGGAAGTTGAGGTGCGCGGCGCGTCCCTTGATAGCGAGCGCGGCCACGTCGTGGGCGCGCGCGGCCGTCTCCGCCGTCGGGAACGTGCCGAGCCAGATGCGCGACTTCTTGCGCGGCTCCCGGATCTCCGACACCCAAACGCCCCAACTCCGGCGACGCACGCCGCGGTACGACGGGTGCCGGCCGGCGCTCCCCTTCTCGCGGCTGCTGCCCTCCTCGCCGGGGTCGTCGTCGATGCCTTCCGGCGCTCGGCCACCGGCCGGGACAGGCAGGGACGTGGTCATCTTGCGCTTCAGGTGCTTGTTACTGGGCTTCTTGTTGTTGGACAGCTCCTGCGCGCCATTGATGACGCAGGAGCCGGAGTCGGAGGAGGAACACGTGGGCGGTGTATGGATCGCGTCAGATTCCATGGCTCTCGCAGTCGCAGCCACGACAAGGCACAAAGCACACGTATCGGAAGGTATGGTGCGCTGAGTAGTGCGCTACCGGGTTGGTATAAATAGCGCGCGCTTGTGTTGCTGAGCCCGAGTGGTGCCACCACTGCTCAACCACCGGGTGGAGCTAAAAAAAAAAGAGTAAAATGCATCGTGAGTACATGAACTTGTGAGGATGTGTCACATAGGTCCACCAATTTTTAAAACGCATTTGGAGGTCTGTAATCTAGTTAAGTGTGTCATTAGAGGTCCAAATCCTGTTTGTCTCACCAACGTGGCAGACACATCAGGTATTACTGGTGCTACCTGGAAACAAAGAATCCGTGCGGGAGTTCTTGGAGGTCGCGAGGGCCGAGGGAGGCGGGCGGCGGCCGCGGTCGTGAGGGAGGCGGTCATCGGGCGTGTGAAAGAAAAAAAGGGAGAGTCGAATCACAGCCGAGCAGGAAGCGACAATAGCGAGCCGTGGCCAGAGCCGGAGTTTAGTTCGATTGATCGAGTCGGGTGAGCGCATGGATCCACCGATTGCTTTGAGATCGTTGGGAACACGTGGCAATCATCAGAGAGGTGCTGTAAATAGGTGAATTTGCATCACTACTGTATAAATTTTTTTCCGTGCCACCTTGGATATCACGGTTTTGCAAATTGGCCCCTGATCTTTCTCATATTGACTGATTGTTTAGATGGCTGCAGGCACAGATCGAAGGTCAGCAGGGCGGACGGCACCATCGATGTCAGCAGTATGGGGGGCAACACTAGGTCGCGTAGATTGTGGTCTGGGAGTCGGAGATCTGGCGCCGATCTGTCTAGCGGCAGCCATCGAGGGCTGCAAGTAGTCTGACGGAGATCTGGCGTGATTGCAAACGGTGGTCCAAATACGTTATATAAGAGTGTTACTTTTGCTGCATACAGCAAGACAATGTGTTCAGTGTAGTTGTCGAGGGACTAGGCTTTGCATCTGCGATCCTGTGTTTGAATCTAAGCATTTGCATTTTTGTGTCGTTTGTTTTTCTCTGCTGTGATTGTATATTTTGAATGCTTGTTATGTCAAGAACATATCAAGGTGATTGGCAGTAAAATTTAACGAAGCTTGTCAAGAAAAAAAATGGTATGTGGCACCAAAAGAACTCCAAAAAATTTAACAAACCTTGTTAAGGAAAATAATGATATGTGGCACAAAAAGAACTCCAATATATAACAAGTTTATTACATCAGTTCACGGCAACATTGGTAGCAAAGAACTCCAAATAATTTACAAACTTGTTATGTCTGATCACAGCAAAATAACAGGGTTTCAGCCTTGTTCCAGAAGTGCTCAGTGTCCAACAAAGTAGAAATTTCTATCGGCCTTAAAGGTGGCAAAAGCCTGTTCGTTTCAGGAGGGTTAATATCAGCAAATATGACTGTCCTGTTGAGGGGAGTAGCAAGCCATGACATCATCTCAACCTCAAAGCTATCTGAACCTGGCCGCCACCTGAGCTTGTGAATGTATGGGCTCTAAACCTGGGAAATTGCTGCGAAGGCTACACAGTCATAAGAAGATTTTAAACTTTTGAAGCTTGTGGTACTGAATCAGTAAAATACTTGTTCATCTGATCAATGAATCTTTAGTACAAACTTGGCAGAAAATGGAGACGAAAACAGATACTCCCTCCTTCCCAATTATTTGTCGTTTAGGACAATGATTTTAGTTCAAAATGAACTAAAATCCTTGTCATAAACGACAAATAATATGGGAAGGAGGGAGTAGCAAACAAGAAGCTTTCCTCAAAATATCTACTCCCTCCGGTGTACAAAATATTGTCGTTCTACACTAGAGCCAAGAGTGCAAAAAAATTGTCGTTTTACACTGCATGCTATGGAAAATGGTGTAAAAAAATGGGGTAGCGTGTACCTAGGAATCGAACCTGCATCAGATTGGCTGGAAAAACGTGAAGAAGACCACTCAGACTACTAAAGAGAGTTGTATTGTAAAAGAAAGAAATGTATTTAATGCTTCCTTGGTATGCGAGAACATGTCCAAAACGACAATTTTTTGTACACCGGAGGGAGTAGTGAATTAAGTACAGTTTGAACAGTAGGGAATCAAGTACAGGAACTCAAAATCTGTAGTTATAGCAACTGAAATTGGAGCCCACGGCGCGAGTTCAGCGCCTGCCGCTGAAGCGAGATAGGCACCCACCCCAATGTGGTCGAGATCAACCCGACCCCAACGCCTGCGCCGCCTCCAATCATTAATCCCAGCCTGGTCACCGCCCCCTCTAGATTGCCGCCTTAGACCGATCGTACCGCGCTCAGCCTGGTTGTCCGGCTCCAGATCGATCAGAGCTGCGCCATGTGTGTGTTTTTTTTCACAATCATGAGCAAAACGGTCTCTGAATACAGGAATAGCCAAGGGTTAATTGAAAAATGACTAGGTCCAGGTGTCACTCTGACCGTCTGATCTGTATGATGTGTATGTCACGTTGACATGTTACATGTGTCTTGGATCTTTAATGAACCACTTAATTAGTTTAAGGACTTCTAAATACGTTTTCAAAGTTCGTGGACCTAAGTGATACACACTCACGAGTTCATGTACTACTAGTGTATTTAACTCAAAAAAAAAGATAGTGAGTCTATCTATCGCTGTAATAAGCATGCCCTGAAAAATATAACGTGACGAATTTTGTCTTCTATTGAGTCGAAATGTAATGAATTCGTGAAACAGAAAGATGCTATATGCAACTTGATACCGCCAGTCAGACAATCGCCACTAGTATATGGGTGCCACATTTTTGGTCAAACTGTAAAGAATTAATCGGGGCCTGTCTTGTCCCATTCAAGTAGGAGTACTTCCAATTCGTATAAGCCTCCGGCCAAACAATTACTGTTCCTCCCTCTCCGGCCTCTCGTGGTCCGGCTCCGGCCAAACAGTCCAGGCTGTCGTCGTTCATGACGAAGGTAGTACATCTCAACCAGTAGCCGTTAATGGCGTGCAAGTCCAACCAGTTCGTTTCACGTGCTGCTGCAACTATAGTGAACAACGAAATGCAAACGGCCAGGGCACAGTTTTGAACAACAAGTTGGTTCAGACGATTTCAGAGTCAAAGAAAAAGCATTGGAATGGAACGTTGAATGCATGACAATATGGATTCGAAGACCGCGTCGTACGGCGACTTGCATTTGCTCCTGCGTTGTACAGGCCGGCAGATTGGTTAACGAGCACATGTTAGACTGATCTCAACAGCAAGCGGTCTTTGGACTGTTTTTACTCGTTTAATGTCCATCGGAGGTGTGGGCCACGTTCGTGGCTGTGGAGCCTCACTCACACCGTGTGACATATAAATAGGAGGATTAAGGAGTTAATGAACCAACAGAGTTAATCCTAACCATCTAAGAATCCGATCTGTTGAGGCACGAAAGTGAGGGGAAGGTTCTCCACGGCACCATCACCCTGCCGACAAGTCAGAGGCAACCTCACCGCAGCCGGCTCCGCCACTCGTCAACGTGCAGCACCGTCGAACCTTGACTCGTTCATCGTCCGCCTTCCCTACATTAAGGTACACACACCGAGGTCCGTGCAATCTCCTACATCCACTAATCCTCCTCCACTTCTCATTATGAATTAGAACTACGAATCCATGTTGTCCATGACTTGTTTTAGCTTCTGCATCTCGTAGATCTGGCCTCTAGGGACCTTAGCTTCTAACATTGGTATCAAGAGCCACCCTAGTAGGCAATCAATCACGGGATCTAAACTTCATAGCAATTAGAAGGAGAGGATTCACTCGGATCCGAACCAACCATGAGAAAAATTCCCCAAATCCCGAGAGGACCAAACCCTAACTCTAAAAAATTTTCGGTAAGATTATGAGATAACGACGATAGCCTACCTCCTTGAGCTTATCCATCTCGCCATCACCGGATTTTGCCGTCGATCTCACTGGCCTCGGAAAAAAAGGTTCGCGCCGCCGATCAGTCAAGGCAGGCATGCGTGCACCATCAGGGAGCCGTCATGGGGCCACTAGATGACTGCACGCCCACGCTCCGGTGGACGCGCGTGCTGCCGAGGGAGCCCATGGTGGCGTCGCGGTCTCTGCTTCTCAGAGCTCCCTCCACTACAGGAAACGATGAATAGGGTGTCAGTTTATCTATATGTGTCGGCCCCCGCGCATTTAACATGCCTAGGGGTGTCGATTTTCAAAAATCGACACCCATAAGTTAGAGGCATCGGTTTCCTGATCCAACCGACGTAAATATTAAATGCGTCGGCCAGACCAACACTTATAATATATGCATCGGTTAAACCGACGCTCATACGGCGGGCCTGGCTGGCTCTAGCTCTAAGAGCGTCAGCCGAGTAGAAAACGACGCTCTTAAGCGAGCCCCACTCGAAACCTAATCCCTTCTCGCCTCCTCTCTTCTACCACGTACTCTATTCTCCCACGCGCGCCCGAGAGCACCCAACTCGCCCGCCGCTGCCGCCTCCAGCCCACCGCCACCCCGCCTGCCTCGCCGGCGCCCCTGCCCGTTCGGCTCGCCATCCAGCATACCAGTCCAGCCCCCCCCCCCCCCCCCCCCCCCCGTCCACCCCCTGCCCAGCTAGGCCGCCGGCGCCGCCCCCGTCCCGCCTCGGTCGCCGCCTGCCCGCCGCTACCGCCACCAGCCCGCCGCCACCCCCGCCGCCTCGCCGGCACCCCTGCTCGTCGGTAGAGGTGGGCGCGGTTAACTGCATAACCGTTAACCGAAATTAACTGCACCGAATTAACCGAAATTTTCGGTTAATTCGGTTTTTGGTTATCGGTTCGGTTATGATTTTTTCGCTATTCGGTTTTCGGTTAATAATTCGGTTTTTTATCTGATTAACCGAATTAACCGAATTTTATGTGATTTGTTCATGTCTATTTTTGTTTCTCTTGGTTTATAATTTATCAAACATGGATGTATGCTTGTATATTAACTTATATATTGGTATTTTTATGTTTGAGTTGATTTCATGTTGTTTTATTATTCAAAATTTCAAATTTTCTTTATTTATTTTTATGTTTAAATTGTGTTTTAATCTATATGCGGTTAATTCAGTTAACCGATTAACCGAACTGAATTAACCGCAACCGAATTGTGCGGTTAATGTTTTTGTTCGGTCATATTCGATTATCGATTTCTATTAACCGAATTGACCATTAACCGAATCGAATTAACCGAATTAACCGAATGCCCACCCCTACTCGTCGGCCCGCCGGCCGGTGTCCCCTCTGTCTCCCCGTCCGGCTCCCAGTCCGGCCCCCGTCCACCCCCTGTCTGGCTCTGCCGCCGGCGCCGCCCCCGTCCCGCCTCGACCGCCGCCTGCCCGCCGCCTCACCGACATCCCCTATGCCTCCCCAGTCTGGCGCCCTCCTACGACTCCTGTCCAGCGCCCCGTTCGCCTTGGCCGCCGGCGCCCCCGTCCACTTCGCCTGTTGGTTCAACCCTAAGTGTGAAGGTAACATATTAGGTGCATTGCAAGTACGTGATTAAAGTTATATGTGATTAGAGTTGAATGTTATATTAGTTGCTAACTTGTGACAGAGAATATGCGGGAACGAGCATGGCCTGGAGGAGCTAGCCTTGGAACGGGCGTTCACCACGCTGCCGATGAAGATCTTTGCCGAGAAAAAAGCCCCCCTACCTGGCGCGCCAAATGTCGAATGTCTTAAACGACACTTCCCCCGGACCTGCTTAGAGAGCAGCCCGCGGAGGTTCTTTGGATTCACGAGGGCTAGTCCCAGGAGATTGAGCGCAGCGAGATGATGAACACGGAGGGTTTACGTGGTTCGGGCCGCTGGAGCGAAATACCCTACGTCCATGGGAGTGTTTGTGTATTGCCTTGCTTGAGCGTGTATGAGTCTCGATCGGTCTAATGCTGTCCCCCCTGTGAAGGTCGTCTGCCGAGTCCTTTTATAGTCCAAGGACTCTGAAGTCACAAGGTGGGCCCCAGGCCCTGATAGGTGGTCCCGGGGAGAGCCAAATCCTATACAAGATCTAGGATTAAATGCTATCTACTTCTGAAAGTGCATCTAGGTTCCCCGTGGGTTTTGGATGATTGATGACGACAATTAAGTCGCTAATGAGCTCAAGTGATCTTAGCACAGGTGAAGACTCAATCGGAGACGCAAACCCTCAAAAAGGAAAAGGAAGGAAACAGAGTCAACTCGAAGCGTAGAAACTAGGGTTTCTAGCGTGATTGAGTTAGACTAGCCGTAGTAATAGGAGGGTGTGTGTGTAAAGTGCATTGAGATCAAGTTTGGGAGCTCAAAGTGGTTTAGAGGTCAAACCTATGAAAGAAATGAGTGATTGAGTGGTCTGGCCGTAGGGCCGGACTAGTCCGTGCAGGAGGCCGGACTAGTCCGCCCCTGGCCGGCCAAGTCCGTTATCGGCCGAACCAGAAGGGTCTGACCGAGATCGGATTAGTCCGTTTGTGACCGGACTAGTCCGGGTAGCTGTGAGTGGTTTTTGGGGATGAAGTCCCAAAATCACGGACTTGTCCGTTTTGGACCGGACCAAGAGGTCCTGAGTGAGAACGGACTAGTCCGCCCGTGGGGCCGGACTAGTCCGGGTTGGCTAGGAAAAGGTGCTTCTGTGGCTAAGTCTGGGAGGACCGGACTAGTCCGCCCTAGGGGCCGGACTAGTCCGTGGTCCTCAGACTAGTCCGTTTTCACACGGAGCAAAAGGCTCTGTGTGAGATCGGACTAGTCCGGTGGTGACCGGACTAGTCCGTTGTGGAAGTTACCGTTTGAATTTGAAGTTTGGCGGGTAGCGTGACGATAGTGTGTCAGCTGTCGGGACCTGACAAAAGGGGTCAGTGGTCCCCTAGACCGGACTAGTCCGGGCCAGTGGCCGGACTAGTCCGCCCTTTTGCTGAAGTCAGCAAATTGGGCTTGGGACCCCTATAAAAAGGGGACCCCCGACCTCATTTCGAATACCTTTGGAAAAACTCAAACCCTAGCGCCGCCACAGCCAACTTGGAGCACTCCTAAGCCTCCTTCTTGCCTACTTTCCCTCTAAAACTAATTCTTGAGTGGATTAGGGTTTAGTGAGGTGGAGAAGAGGAAGAACATCGCGCTTGTGCTCCCGGTTTGATCTCTTGCACTCGTTGAGTCTTTGTGGGCTGTGTATTGAGTTTGTTTTGTTGTGTTGATCACCTTTGTGGTGTGGGAGCCTCAGTTTGTGAGAAGCCCCAACGAACTTTGTAATCACCGTTGTGATTAGTGGAGAACCAAGTTAGGCCCGTGTGGTAAACTTGGTGAGGGAAGGGTTGTTGGACCCGGTCCTTTTGTGGACTCCTCAACGGGGACGTAGATTCCTTGTGTGGAATCGAACCTCGGGATAAAATCCTTGCCCCCTTGTGTTCTTCGCATTCATTCTATTGATTACTTTGTTCTAGGGTTGGTAGTCTCGTTTCATACTCCGCATTGCTACAAACTTGTGGAAACTTGACTTGCTCTTGTGTAGGTTGTTGCTCAACTTGACTTAAACATATAATCACTTGTAGCAACGAGAAAATTCCCTAAAACTTGCTAGAAACATCTTTTTAGGGTTATTCACGCAGGCTGACCGGACTAGTCCGCCCCCTGACCGGACTAGTCCGCCCCCTGTGATTTAATCTCGTTTTATTAAGTCATTTGCAGGTCGATTAGCCTATTCACCCCCCCTCTAGGCAACTTTCAATTGGTATCAGAGCAGGACTCTCCACAAAGAGTCTAACAACTCAGAGAGATGGCCGGAGTGGTGAATGACGATGCATCGAGCAGCAACTACGAGGCGACCCGTGAGGAGACGTTGGCTTATCAAGATAAGCCAACGGACGATGAGGAGACTCGCCAACTCAAGGCGAAGCTCCGGGAGAAGTTGAACATCTCCAAGATTGATCCGTCAAACCAATCAAGTGGTGGTGGCGGAGCCAACTACAACCGGCAAGGGTTCCACTATGAACGCCTTGCCGCCAACAACCACTACCTGTCCATCCCATTGGGGAAACCTCCCCAATTCGATGGAACGGACTACGGCATGTGGAAACACAACATGAAGATCCACCTCGTGTCACTCAACCCAGCGTTGTGGCAAATTGTCATGACCGGGGTGGAGATTCCAAAGGATGAGGACAACATAACTCAAGAACAAGCCATCCTCATCCACCGCAACGCTCAAGCTGCTGGTGTGATCATCTCATCTCTCTCTAGAGATGAGTTCAACCGTGTCGATGGCCTTGAATTGGCCAAAGACATATGGAACACCCTCAAGACGGCGCATGAGGGAAACCGAGTGGTCAAGGAGGCCAAGATCGAGCTCATCGAAGGAGAGCTTGGGAGATTCGCCATCTTGGATGGTGAATCCCCCCAAGACATGTACAACCGGTTGAAGGTGCTTATCAACAAGAGCCGATCATATGGCTGCACCAAGTGGACCGACCACGAGGTTGTGAAGAGGATGATCCGGGCATTCATGCCTAGGAACGTCGCTCTTTGCTCCATGATTCGAGAAAGCCCGGGGTTCACTAAAATGACCCCGGAGGAGGTCCTTGGTAGGATCATTAACCACGAGATCATGGAGAAGGAGGCGCTCTTCTACAACGACCTCCAAAAGTTCACCGCCTCCAAGATGAAGAACGTTGCACTCAAGGCAACGCCCCCTTCAAAGGAGCAAGAAGAAAGTGATGAGGAGAGCCTCGACACCGATGAGGAAGAGGCCTTCTTCATCAACAAGTTTAGGAGAATGATGAGGAGGAAGAAAGGTGGATACAACCATGAGGGCAAAGGGAAGGAAAGAGCAAGGCCCAAATCAAAAAGGTCTTGCTACAATTGTGGCGAGTATGGGCACTTCATCGCTGATTGCCCACATGAAGAAGCGAAGAAGAAGAAGGAGGGCAAGCCTCAAGACAAGAAATTTTTCAAGAAGAAGAGGCCCTCCGGACAAGCACACTTGGGGAAGGAGTGGGACTCTAACGATGAGTCCTCCTCCGAAGAAGAAGAGGAGAAGATGGCTACCATAGCCATCGGGAGGAGCTCCAAAGGGAGCAAGCTCTTCCCCAACCTCAACGACGACTACAAACCTACTTGCCTCATGGCAAAGGAGGGAAGGAGAAAGGTAACATCTCATCCCTCCTCCACAACTTCCTCGCAAGATGAATTTGATAGTGCTAGTGAAAATGAACACATGTTTAAGGACATAAGCAAAAGCACCTTGCGAAGGATGAAATTGCTTATGGATGAGATCTTTGAGAAGGAGGATCTCATCAATAGACAAGAGGACATGCTCATCCTTGAGAAGGAGAGATGTCGAGAGCTTGATGAGCTCCTTGAGCTCGAAAGAGAGAAGAGCAAGGCATTGGAACACGAACTTGCTCTAAGTAAGAAAACGTGTTCAATTCTTGAGGAGAAGACAATTGAGCTCAAGGAGGAACTTGGGAACTTGTCAAAAGTTAACAAAATCCTTGAGACTCAAGTTGAGTCTCTCAAGAAAAATGTAGCCTCTTCCTCTAAGAGCCCAACCTTCTCAAAGGCCTCATCCAATGCAACTCCGTCTTGCAAGTGCTCTAACTTAATCCTTAAGCTTAAGGATGAACTCAACTTAGTGCAAGGCAAGAAAGCACCTAAGGGTGCCATCCTTGACAAGGAGAAGGTGGCGTATGCACGAAGTGCATACACCAACACAAGACCTCCCCATGTCAAGGATGGTCTTGGCTATACTAGAGGTGGAAGGCATAACGCCAAAACCTCCAAGTATGGCAAAGACATGATTGTCTTTGTTAAGGGGAGTTCATCATCAACTAAAATTGAAAAGAACTCAACCTCTAGCAACAAATTGCCTAAATCTGAATCGCATCCTCTATTTCATGATTTTGATGCATCTTATGTGTTGAAGAAGAACAAATACGGCAAGGTGTTTGCTAGATATGTTGGGCCACTCCGCAAGAGCCCCAAGCCTTGCGTGTGGGTGCCCAAATGCCTAACTACTAACGTGAAAGGACCCAACTCAGCTTGGGTACCTAAATGGAAGGCATAAATTTGTTTTGTAGGCTTACTCCTCCGGCGGTTCGAAATGGGTGTTGGATAGTGGATGCACCAACCACATGACCGGAGAGAGAAGCATGTTCATAGAGTATGAGGAGAATAAGGACCCAAGTGAAGGAATCTTCTTTGGGGATAATAGCCAAGGGAAAATCCTTGGCTCCGGTAAAATTGCTATCTCATCTTCGCATACTTTATCAAATGTCTTGCATGTTGATTCCCTAGACTATAATCTCCTATCTATATCACAGCTTTGTGATAAAGGATATAAGTGTGTCTTTTCTAGTGAGGGAGTGAGTGTCATTAGAGAAGGTAATGACTCGATAGCCTTTAAGGGAGTGCTCAAGGGAAAGCTCTATCTTGTGGACTTCACCGCGGATAAAGCTCAACTTGACACATGCTTAATGGCAAAAGCAAACATGGGATGGCTTTGGCATAGAAGGCTAGCCCATGTTGGAATGAGGAACCTTCAAAAACTCCTTAAAGGAGAGCACGTTCGTGGCCTAAAGGATGTGGTATTTGAAAAGGATAGGCCATGTGGTGCGTGCCAAGCGGGAAAGCAAGTAGGAGCTCAACACCCCTCTAAGAATGTCATGACGACAACTAGACCTTTGGAGTTACTCCATATGGACCTTTTCGGCCCCATTGCCTATATTAGCATTGGTGGCAGCAAGTATGGTCTAGTTATCGTTGATGATTTTTCAAGGTATACTTGGGTGTTCTTCTTGCATGATAAGAGTGAAACCCCCGGTGTCCTCAAGAAATTCCTAAGGAGAGCTCAAAATGAGTTCACCTTAAGGATAAAGGCTATAAGGAGTGATAATGGCACCGAATTCAAGAACATGCAAGTAGAAGAGTTCCTAGATGAGGAGGGCATCAAGCATGAGTTCTCCGCTCCCTATTCTCCTCAACAAAATGGAATTGCCGAAAGAAAGAATAGGACGCTCATTGAGATGTCAAGGACGATGCTAGATGAGTACAAAACATCGGACCGGTTTTGGGCGGAAGCGGTTAACACCGCTTGCCATGCCGTGAACCGATTGTACCTTCATCGCCTCCTCAAGAAGACTCCTTATGAGCTTCTCATTGGTAAGAAACCCAATGTTTCTTACTTTCGGGTCTTTGGTAGCAAGTGCTATATCCTCAACAAGAAGCCTAGGACTTCGAAGTTTGCTTCAAAGTCCGATGAGGGTTTCTTGCTTGGATATGACTCAAACACTCATGCGTACCGTGTGTTCAACAAATCTTCCGGAATTGTTGAAGTAGCACGTGACGTAGTGTTTGACGAGGCCAATGGCTCTCAAGTGGAGCAGGTTGATCAACATGCCCTTGATCAAGAGGAACCTCCACTAGAAGCTCTAAGGAGAATGACACTTGGAGATGTTCGCCCACAAGAACCATCTCAAAGCCCAAGTGACCACCATCATTATGAAGTAGGTCAAACCCCCACTGGACAAGTTGGAGATCCACTAGATACTCCTCAAAATGATAATGGGAATGAAGATCAAGGGGGAGGCTTGGATCAAGGGGGAGACCAAAGTGAAGAAGATGAAGCAAGTGATTCAAGAGGTCAACCCCCGCATCCTCGTGTTCATCAAAGTGTTCAACGGGACCATCCCGTTGACAACATTCTAGGAGATATCACAAAAGGAGTAACAACACGCTCACGTGTCGCAAACTTTTGTGAGCATTTCTCTTTTGTCTCATCCTTGGAACCCCACAAGGTTGAAGATGCCTTAAGGGATCCGGATTGGGTAGTTGCCATGCAAGAGGAGCTCAACAACTTTGAAAGGAACAAGGTTTGGGAGCTTGTCAAGCGCCCTCAAGCTAATGTTGTTGGAACCAAGTGGGTGTTCCGCAACAAACAAGATGAGCATGGTGTAGTAACTAGGAACAAGGCACGACTTGTGGCAAAAGGATACTCACAAGTTGAAAGATTGGATTTTGATGAGACATTTGCCCCCGTAGCTAGGCTTGAGTCAATTTGGATACTATTAGCCTTTGCTACTCATCATGATTTCAAGCTCTACCAAATGGATGTTAAGAGCGCATTCCTAAATGGTCCAATCAAGGAAGAAGTTTTTGTAGAGCAACCTCCGGGATTTGAAGACCAAGACTATCCTAACCATGTGTACAAATTGCGAAAGGCCCTTTATGGCCTCAAGCAAGCTCCTAGAGCTTGGTATGAGTGCCTAAGAGACTTTCTAGTTGAGAATGGTTTTAGGATAGGAAAAGCGGATTATACCCTTTTCACAAAGCACTTCAACGAGGATCTTTTTGTGTGCCAAATATATGTAGATGACATCATATTTGGTTCCACAAATAAGGTGTTTTGTGACGAGTTCTCCAAGATAATGACGGAGAGGTTTGAAATGTCCATGATGGGTGAGTTGAAGTTCTTTCTAGGATTTCAAGTGAAACAACTCAAAGAAGGGACGTTCATAAGTCAAACTAAGTATACTCAAGATATTCTAAGAAAGTTTGACATGGACAAAGCAAAACCCATCAAAACCCCTATGGGGACAAATGGACACCTATACCTAAATGAGGACGGTCCAAGTGTGGATCAAAAGCTATATAGGTCTATGATCGGATCACTTCTCTATCTTTGTGCATCTAGGCCCGATATCATGCTAAGTGTGTGTATGTGTGCACACTTTCAAGCAGCACCCAAGGCTTGTCATTTGACCGCCGTTAAAAGGATCTTGAGATATCTTGTACACACACCTACCCTAGGACTTTGGTACCCCAAAGGATCCAAGTTTAACCTCATCGGATATTCCGATGCGGACTGTGCGGGGTGCAAAGTTGATAGGAAGAGCACATCGGGTACGTGCCAATTCTTAGGTCGATCTCTTGTGTCTTGGTCCTCTAAGAAGCAAAACTCTATTGCTCTCTCCACCGCCGAAGCTGAATACGTTGCAGCCGGAAGTTGTTGTGCACAACTTCTCTGGATGCGACAAACCCTTAGGGATTATGGGATTAACCTGCGTAAAATTCCACTCTTGTGTGACAACGAGAGTGCAATCAAGATAGCCCATAATCCGGTGGAACACTCTAGGACCAAACATATAGACATTCGAGACCATTTCTTGCGAGATCACTCAATGAAGGGAGACATTGAGATTTCGCATGTGAGGACGGAACATCAACTTGCGGACATCTTCACCAAGCCTCTTGACGAGAAGCGTTTCTGTGAGCTAAGAAGTGAGCTCAACGTGTTGGATTCTCGGAACGTGGCTTAAACCACATTCCTCATATATTTTGGAGCCACATTTCGAAAAACTCCTCTCTATGTCGATTTCTCCTCAAATTTGTTTGAGAAATCTATTTTCTTCATGAAAATGTTCATGAGTTGTTCTTTATTGACTCATAATCATGTTTGTCATGTTTTCCTTGCTATATCTGTCCAAAAGGACTTATCTTTATGGGCAAAACCCAAATATGTTGTTTTTCAGCCCAGCTGGACCGGACTAGTCCGCCCCTATGGCCGGACAAGTCCGGGTCAGACTAGTCCGCGGCTAGTCCGCACACCGGACTTGTCCGGCCTTCAACCGGACAAGTCCGGACCCGGACTAGTCTGGGTCTGGTCCGCAGACCGGACTAGTCCGGCCCCTCGACCGGACTAGTCCGGCCCTTAGGGACTTAAACCCCTAGGCGGCCCGGACCCCCCCTCTCTCTCTCTCATTTGACTCTCAAGCTTCCACGCGCGCACAACCGCCCCCAAATCGGCGATTTTGCGCTCCAACCACCAAAACTCAACTCCAATCCGCGCATCGAAGTCCTTGAGAGTGAGGGATCACTTCCCCGTGCTCCACCTTCGAGATCCACGCCGATTTCGACGACTCAAGCGGATTTTTGAAGGTATTTCACCGTTCCTCAAAAACTAGCCCCATTCTTGATTCTTCAAGTTTTTGATAGGAACACCTTCATTAATGTTGTCCTATACACCCTTGCGATCATAGCCTAGGAGTATTGCGCATTGGTTCACAAATTTTTTCGATGAATCGATTAGGGTTAGGGTTCTTCCTGTGTAACGCGGACTAGTGCGGCCATCAGGCGGACAAGTCCGGCCGGCGGACTAGTCCGCCCCTGGGGCGGACAAGTCCGGTTTGCACAGGGCAAACCCTACTTCTAGTTGGTTCTCGAGATCTTTTCGGCAATACTTCTTCTTCCTAGGCTCATATCTTCCTCTCTCCATCCTTTGCACAGAATGTCGAACTCCGAGCGCTCTCCTCCGCGTGTCAACCTCGAGGGGCGTACCAAGGCCCAAATTGCCGAGGCTCGGACTAAGGCTGCGCTAATGGAGGCGCAGAAGGCCAAGGAGGAAAGAAAGCTCAAGGCACTCGAAGCATCCAAGGTGGCTGCGAGCATCTACGATGAGGATGAAGCCATTGCCCGTGCCACGGCAGAATCACTGAATGAGCTGAGGAAGAAGAAAAGGGAGGACAGGGAGGCACACAACTCCAGGGCTGCTGAGGCCAGTGCCCCCAAGAGAAAGAAGCTCGTCACTGTTGGCGAGAAGGCAAAGGGCAAGGAGCCAGCTCAAATGGAAGCTGAGCCTCGGGTTGAGCGTGACCCGAAGAAGGGAAAGGCTCCGGCTCCTGTCGAGCCAAAGAAGAAAAAGCCAGCTGTCAAGATGTCATCAAAGAAGGCAGCTGGAGGTGTTGTGATCAAAGAGAAAGGGAAAGCCACCTCCATTGGCCCCCTTGAAGTTCACACACCAGAGAGGAATCCCAACAGACAGAAGGAATTGTCTGCTAATGTATTTCATGGCAAAGGGGCTGAAAAGGCCAGGAGGCTAAGGGAAGAAAAGGTCTACAAGTTTGAGAGGAGCACGGCAGATCCCAGATTCTGGTGTGACTTCCATTGTGACTACTACCGGCTGGTCTATCAGCAGATGAAGAAGCCGGTAATAGAAGCTCAATGGGTTGACTGGGGTTACATGGCCAACAAGCAACATTCTGCTTTCGACGCCGTCATCGAAGCCGCTGAGCGCCATGACCTCAAGCAGATCATGGGATTCAAGTATGACTGGAACGTCGAAGTGATTCTGCAGTTCTACTCCACCATCTACTTCACCACCTCTGGTGACAGGAAAATTATTTGGATGACTCATGGTGAGCAGTACTCAGTCACCTTCGCAGAGTTTGCCAGGATTTTAGGGCTTGAGACACACATGGATCATGAGATTATAATCTCTAACCTTAAGGCCGTGGATCGTGAAGAGCTAGCATATATGTATCCAAGTCACGTTCCATTTGATGCCGGCCTCACCCGCAACATCAAGCCCTTCTACAGCATCATGAACAGAATTCTCAGACGGACGATAGCACCGAAGGACGGTGATGCTGGGGTGATTCAAGGGAACCTGAGGCACCTACTACTTCTGATCGATGGGGAAGAGAAGTTCAACCTCGTCGATTACATCTTCGACGACATCTTCAACATCTCGCACACTCCCAACCGTGCTTGCGGGTATGCCCCCTACATCATGTGCCTCATTGAGAAGGTGTCGGGCGTGACCTTTGTCAAGGACGTGTCGCATCGCCCGCTTCGTCCTCAGAAGCCCCCGAATGTCCCTGTTCCCCCTCGTCGCAAGAATGCGGATCCTCCATCTCGCCCCGTGGCACCTCCGTCTCCGCCTCCGCCTCAATCAATGAGTGCCTTCTTCAAATGCTTCAAGGCGATCTTCACTTCTTGCCGGAAGCAAGAGATTCGCGCTCAAAGGGCACACAAGCGTCAAGAAAAATACCTTAAGGCGGTGTGCGACAAGCTGGAGGTCCCGGTGTCCTCTCCGGAGGTGAGTGATGGGGAGATCACTCCATTCCCCAACTTCACCGCTGATGAGCTCGCCCAGCTCCAAGAGGATGGAAGCTCCTCTCGGGCTGCTCCCTCGGCAAGGAACTCCGACGACGACGACGATGATGCCGATGATCATGAGGACGACGTCGAAGATTCCGAGGCCACGGAGAGTGGAAGTGGCGAAGACGAGGACTAGTTCTTAGGTCTTAGTTTCCTCCCTTCTTTTCCTTTTTGGTGCCTTGATGCCAAAGGGAGAGAGTTAAGGGGGAGTTAATCGTTTGTGGGTGTGTGTGTGATTTATGGACTCATTTTGTAATATATTATGCTCTTGGATGTTTACATTTGTGCAAGACTTGTTAATGTCGTTTAATCTCAATATAATGCTCTAATTGTCAATCCTTTGATTATATTGATGCTCTTCATGTCTTGTCACAATTGTTGAACACATCACGTAGGCACCCCACCATAACGTTTGTGGGTATGAAAGATCTCCTCCACCTCTTTTACATGTTGCATACATTGAGGGGGAGTCATTCATACGCACACATGTTATGAAAACCAAAACTTTATACTCTTATTTGTGAAGGACTTAATGTGTTGTCATCAATCACCAAAAAGGGGGAGATTGAAAGTGCATCTAGGTTCCCCGTGGGTTTTGGATGATTGATGACGACAATTAAGTCGCTAATGAGCTCAAGTGATCTTAGCACAGGTGAAGACTCAATCGGAGACGCAAACCCTCAAAAAGGAAAAGGAAGGAAACGGAGTCAACTCGAAGCGTAGAAACTAGGGTTTCTAGCGTGATTGAGTTAGACTAGCCGTAGTAATAGGAGGGTGTGTGTGTAAAGTGCATTGAGATCAAGTTTGGGAGCTCAAAGTGGTTTAGAGGTCAAACCTATGAAAGAAATGAGTGATTGAGTGGTCTGGCCGTAGGGCCGGACTAGTCCGTGTAGGAGGCCGGACTAGTCCGCCCCTGGCCGGCCAAGTCCGTTATCGGTCGGACCAGAAGGGTCTGACCGAGATCGGACTAGTCCGTTTGTGACCGGACTAGTCCGGGTAGCTGTGAGTGGTTTTTGGGGATGAAGTCCCAAAATCACGGACTTGTCCGTTTTGGACCGGACCAAGAGGTCCTGAGTGAGAACGGACTAGTCCGCCCGTGGGGCCGGACTAGTCTGAGTTGGCTAGGAAAAGGTGCTTCTGTGGCTAAGTCTGGGAGGACCGGACTAGTCCGCCCTAGGGGCCGGACTAGTCCGTGGTCCTCAGACTAGTCCGTTTTCACACGGAGCAAAAGGCTCTGTGTGAGATCGGACTAGTCCGGTGGTGACCGGACTAGTCCGTTGTGGAAGTTACCGTTTGAATTTGAAGTTTGGCGAGTAGCGTGACGATAGTGTGTCAGCTGTCGGGACCTGACAAAAGGGGTCAGTGGTCCCCTAGACCGGACTAGTCCGGGCCAGTGGCCGGACTAGTCCGCCCTTTTGCTGAAGTCAGCAAATTGGGCTTGGGACCCCTATAAAAAGGGGACCCCCAGCCTCATTTCGAATACCTTTGGAAAAACTCAAACCCTAGCGCCGCCACAGCCAACTTGGAGCACTCCTAAGCCTCCTTCTTGCCTACTTTCCCTCTAAAACTAATTCTTGAGTGGGCTAGGGTTTAGTGAGGTGGAGAAGAGGAAGAACATCGCGCTTGTGCTCCTGGTTTGATCTCTTGCACTCGTTGAGTCTTTGTGGGCTGTGTATTGAGTTTGTTTTGTTGTGTTGATCACCTTTGTGGTGTGGGAGCCTCAGTTTGTGAGAAGCCCCAACGAACTTTGTAATCACCGTTGTTATTAGTGGAGAACCAAGTTAGGCTCGTGTGGTAAACTTGGTGAGGGAAGGGTTGTTGGACCCGGTCCTTTTGTGGACTCCTCAACGGGGACGTAGATTCCTTGTGTGGAATCGAACCTCGGGATAAAATCCTTGCCCCCTTGTGTTCTTCGCATTCATTCTATTGATTACTTTGTTCTAGGGTTGGTAGTCTCGTTTCATACTCCGCATTGCTACAAACTTGTGGAAACTTGACTTGCTCTTGTGTAGGTTGTTGCTCAACTTGACTTAAACATATAATCACTTGTAGCAACGAGAAAATTCCCTAAAACTTGCTAGAAACATCTTTTTAGGGTTATTCACGCAGGCTGACCGGACTAGTCCGCCCCCTGACCGGACTAGTCCGCCCCCTGTGATTTAATCTCGTTTTATTAAGTCATTTGCAGGTCGATTAGCCTATTCACCCCCCTCTAGGCAACTTTCAACTTCCCTTTGTCAGGGGCCTCAATGTGCTATCCCGCCGCATCGTGCGCTAGGGCTACACATAGTTGTTTATGATGGCAGGGCACGTTCCGTCCGTCTTGTCCTCGCGGCTTACTAGTTCGCCTTGCGTCGTGGGTGTGTACTGGCTACTTGGACAAGACAGGACACTAGAGCCTTGACTTGCGCATGCGCGACTCCGCTTTGCCTGGGGAAGGCGCTCGTACTTAATGCCAGTCTGAGCAGCGCACTCTTTCCTTTACTGCGGCCTCCTACCGCATTGAGTTGGGCGTCCGCCGCGTGGTCGCACCGGAGCCTGCCTCTGCGGGGAGTTGAGCGCCCGGTTGTACAGGCCACGTGGCACCTCCGGAGCCCACCTCCGCGGAAGGGCGGAGGCTTAGCCCTACGGGTCACGTGGTAGTTCTGGAGCCCTTCCCTGCGGGGAGGCGAGGTTCCGATTCTGTGTGCCACGTGGCTGCCCTGGAGCCCGCCTCGACGGGGAGGCGAGGGTCCGGTCCTGCCGGCCACATGGCAGCCCGGGAGCCCGCCCGGGCGGGGAGGTAGGATCTGGTCCTTCCCTCCATGACGTGGCAGCCTCGGATTCTGCCTCCAAGTAGAGGCCGGGTCCTTAGCCGTTTTCTCCTTGTGCGCGAGGGGTACCCGATCTTGAGGGTACTGACAGTGGCCCCCGGGCCCACCTCGGGAGAGATGACGATCCCGTGGGTGGGGCCTTCATCTTGTCTTGTAAAAGTGACACCAGCGGGCCTCCTCGGGGGGCGTCGGAGCTCATAGAAGTGACATCGACGCCCCCCTTGGGGGGCACCGGAGCTCGGAGAAGTGACGTCGGTGGGCCCCTTGGGGGGCGCCGGAGCTCGGAGACGCATCGATGGCGCCTACTACAGACGTGTAGAACATAAACGGCGGCTCCCTGTATGTCCTGCACACATGGTAAACAAAAAGTAATTTTGCTTGTCGGTAACCACTTCCCTGCTCTTTAGTTTCGTTATGGCTTACGATCCTTAGCTAAGATACATGGCATGGGTAATTCGGTGCGACAGCATCCAGGGTATGGTCGCTGCTTTGCTCAGGGCATGAGTCGTCCGACCCCCTGTACTCAGCTGTTAGTACTGATTGGCAAGGTGTGCATGCTTAGAGTACGGAACCAGGCTAAGTGAGCTGCTCACCCTGGACCTCTAGCTCGGCGTTAGCCTTTCCAAAGTTAGAACCATTCGACACCATGGACCCCGACCAAGAAAACGATCATCAAACCCCAAACACATTGCAGGTATCTCATGTGGATCCGCCTTTAGTAGGATAGCACAACTCCAACTAGGACGAGACAAGAGAAATGTAACCGGGCATGCAGCAGACAATATGCGCAAGTAAGCAAAAAATTAAAGCATAATGTAAATAATTTTGCTCGTCGGTTACTCCCTTCCTGCTTTTAGTCTCGTTATGTCTTACGGTCCCGAGCCGGGCTTATGGTGCATGGGTAATTCGGTGTGAAGGTATCCGAATTATGGTTATCGCCCTGCTCAGGAGTGTGTGCCATCAGGCCCCCTGTACTCAGCCGTTAGCGCTAAAGAGGCAAAGTGTACATGCTTAGGGTGCAGGACCAGGCTAAGCAGGCTGTACATTTTGGACCTCCCACGGGCGTTAGCTTTTCAGGGGAGTGACCTTTCGGCGCCACGGGCTCCCGAGTAGGAAAACAACAAAAGAACCCAAATACATCACAAGAACCTCAAGCAGACCCGCCAGCAGCAGGATTGCATAACTACACTAGGCGCGAGACAAGAAGAGAGTGCCCTAGCATATGACAGAGAATATGCGGGAACGAGCATGGCCTGGAGGAGCTAGCCTTGGAACGGGTGTTCACCATGCTGCCGGTGAAGATCTTTGCCGGGAAAAAAGCCCCCCTACCTGGCGCACCAAATGTCGAAGGTCTTAAAAGACACTTCCCCCGGACCTGCTTAGAGAGCAGCCCGTGGAGGTTCTTTGGATTCACGAGGGCTAGTCCCAGGAGATTGAGCGCAGCGAGATGATGAACACGGAGGGTTTACGTGGTTCGGGCCGCCGGAGCAAAACACCCTACGTCCACGGGAGTGTTTGTGTATTGCCTTGCTTGAGCGTGTATGAGTCTCGATCGGTCTAATGCCGTCCCCCTGTGAAGGTCGTCTGCCGAGTCCTTTTATAGTCCAAGAACTCTGCAGTCACAAGGTGGGCCTCGGGCCCCGACAGGTGGTCCTGGGGAGAGCCAAATCCTATACAAGATCTAGGATTAAATGCTATCTACTTCCCTTTGTCAGGGGCTTCAATATGACGTCCTGCCGCGTCGTGCGCCAGGGCTACACATAGTTGTTGATGATGGCAGGGCACATCCCGTCCGTCTTATCCTCGCGGCTTACTCGTTCACCTTGCGTCGTGGGTCTGTACCGGCTACTTGGACAAGACAGGACACTGGAGCATTGACTTGTTCATGCGCGACTCCGCTTTGTCTGGGGAAGGCGCGCGTACTTAATGCCAGTCTGAGCAGCGCACTCTTTCCTTTACTGCAGCCTCCTACCACATTGAGTTGGGCGTCCGCCACGTGGTCGCACCGGAGCCTGCCTCCGCGGGGAGTTGAGCGCCCGGCTGTACAGGCCACGTGGCACCACCGGAGCCCACCTCCGCGGAAGGGCGGAGGCTCAGCCCTACGGGCCACGTGGTAGTTCTGGAGCCCTTCCCCGCGGGGAGGCGAGGTTCCGGTGCTGTGTGCCACGTGGCTGCTCTGGAGCCCGCCTCGGCGGGGAGGCGAGGGTCCGGTCCTGCCAGCCACGTGGCAGCCCGGGAGCCCACCCCGGCGGGGAGGTAGGATCTGGTCCTTCCCTCCATGACGTGGCAGCCTTGGATTCTACCTCCAAGTAGAGGTCGAGTCCTTAGCCGTTTTCTCCTTGTGCGCGGGGGTACTCAGTCTTGAGGGTACCGACAAATGCTTTATCATAATATGTGATTAGTGTTAACTCGTGAATGTGATTCATATTATATAGTTGCTAACTCGTGAATGTGATTCATATTCATTATGCTATATGATTTGAATGTGATTAAAAGTTCGCATCATGCATGTGATTGCTTATTTTTAGCATTTGCAATATGATGACTAATTATGTGTTTGTAATATAGTTAATATTTTTATAATTATGGTAGCTTTAGAGGATTGTAGTGAAAGATGATTCTAGTTGTGAAGTATGCGTTAAGACGAGCACAGATGCGTACGGCGACAATGAGGACGACTAATTAACCGCTCCTGAACGGTGGATTCAGACTTAGAACTTTCAACTCTGACCAACTTTCCTCCTCTGTCTTGTTCTTTCCTCTCTCGTAAATTATGAAAAATAAAAATAAGGAATGTAACCTATAGAATTTAATTACGTGTTTCGAATCAGCACGTATCACATGCTATTGGCATGTGAGACTTGAAGGTTCGAAATTGTCCCTTTTTGGATAGCCTGTGAGTGGATCGGGGGGGGGGGGGGGGGGGGGGGGAGGGGGGCGTAGCTTATGACGAGATGAGAGTCTGGATCTGGACGAGATTTCGACGGTATAACCCTGATGTTCTCTGCTGCACCATTTTCGGGCGTGCAGTGGAGAACAGCGGGGTTATGCTGCCGAAATTTCGTCTGGATCTAGACCACGCGTGTCGTCATAAGCACGTCCCACTCGACCACTCTTGGGTGGGTTTAGGACCTATCTGCCTAGTTGTAGTGACCGTCACATAATATAAAAATAATCTAATTATAATGATTTTTCTGCTTTGAAGGTATAGGTTGAAAAATGGGTGACAGCCGTAAGGTCATGTATGATGGATGGAGTTCAGATGGTTTGTACACTTTGGAATGGGCACAAATCGAGTGGTGCTCATTTTGTGAAATATCCGTGTAGCAGGTGCCATAATCGTCGACTTTTCGAGATGTCTGAAATGATGTTGTACCTTTGTAAGCACAGATTTATGCCAGACTATCTAGTGTGGCATGAGCATGGAGAGATGGATCATGGTAGTGAGTCAGACGGAAACGAGAATGAAGATTGGATGGATGATGTCGGCGGTTTTGATCCGGCAGATCTCCCGATACTACTAGATTGTTAGAGGAGTTTGAGGTTCGGTGTGGGAACGCGGAGATTCAAGAAGGTGAAGTGTTAAGTGACACAAGAGACACGAAGATTTACGTGGTTCGGGCCGCCTGAGCGTAATACCCTACTCCACGGGGTGTGTTGGTGTTGTATTGGATGTATGAGCTCAACGTTAGTTGAGAATGTAGAGTGAGCATGTCTCCAGTGAGTGTCTCGTGTCCTGTCTATGTATCGTCAGCCTGTCCTTTTATAGTACAAGGGCAGACCGTTACAAGTTAGCCTGGTCCGACATGTGGTCCTGGCGGTTACTGATATTGATACACATTCAACACATTTAATTGCCCTTAATGACCGAGTTATGGGCTTTGACAGCACCGTTACTGGTAATTAAGGTTGTCCGATCGTGTGTCATTAATATAGTATTAATGACACTTAATCGGGTCTTGAAGTCCTTGATTCCCCTTTGAAGATCCGGAGCCGTTTTGGAGTCTTTCGGAGGTTAAAGGCTGAAGATCTGTCGGTTGGACACGTGGCAGCTCCGGTGCATACTGTGGGGAACAGATAGGTCCGGAGCTACCTGACACGTGTCAGTTCTGGAGCTTCCCTCGGTCGGGGGTTAGGTCCGGGGGTGCCGCTATGGTACATGACCCGAAGCTTCCCTCTTGTGGGCGGTAGCTCCGGTTTGATAGTACACGTGGCGACCCTGGGACTAACCATGTTGGAGAAGCGGGTCCGGTAATGTGACATGTGGGCCTCCGAAGGTCTTCAAATCAAGTAGATGACATTCCTTTGAGATCTTTGCAATCCCAAGGGGTATATGGTACCCTGGGTATCGACACTGGCCTCCTGGGCCCACCTCTGGGGAAGACCCCTTGGGTGAAGTCATTCCGCAGGAGCTGGGTCCATCCTTCGACTTTTGAATTGAGTCTTCAAAGGTCTTCGGATGTGCGGTTGGCAGATTGTTTGGAGTTAAATCCTCGCCGCATAGCATATCCCGTGTGCGGCAAATGAGATCTTTGGCGTGCGGATCTCACGCAATTGAAGGTCGCCGGTTCCCGATACGAAAATCGTATCGGTTCCGCGCGCCTTGTCAGGCCGCCGCCTTCGGGCTTACCGCCTCGTGATGACAACCGTTCGCCTAGGTAAGAACCTCGACTTGATCGTCAGGGTGGTCCCGGGCCCTCTTGTCATCGACAGGGTGGAATTTTTGAGTAGTATCTTCGACTTCCTTGCGGTTTCTATCCAAGCATTGCAAGGGCTTACTTAAGGAGGAAAGCAAACACCGTCTGTAGTTCTTTACGCCTCTCATCTGATCTTGCGCTCAAACTCCCAACTTGTGCTCGCTTTTCCTCTCTTGCCTTGCTGTGCCGCGAGAGTCGTTTGAAAACCGAAGGTGATCTGAAGAAGGTCCGGGCCCTCATGGGATGATCCTTGGACTTCTTCAACGCCTGGTCCGTGCCGGGGGAGAGCTCCCATTCGAGAAGGAGCACGCCGGCGAAATGGTGTACTTCTCTTCGTACGCCATGGTGGGGTTGATCCCACCTTTTTCCTCCTTTTTCTTGATGCTGCTAGACTTTTATGGTCTGCAGTTGTACCACCTTGGCCCCCACTCCATTCTTCTTGTGTCTATCTTCGTCCACTTCTGTGAAATGTGGGTGGGCATCCCCCTGCATTGAACTTTTCCGGACCTTCTTCACCGTCCATACCACCGGTAGGAGTAATGAGTACCTTGGCTTCTACTACTTCGTGAAGCGCAAGAAGTGCCCATTCAAGTACCTCCGGTCGTTTCCCTCTAGAAAGTGGGATGACTGGAAGAAGAACTGGATAGTCATCCGGGTGGAGGAGCACGAGAAGCTGGAGCTGCCCGAAGGCCTCCCCAGCATCGACACTGCAGTCTGGAGTGAAGCTCCGGTGCTTTCGGATGCCTTCAACCCTGCTCTTACCAGGATCCGCCATTGCGTGGAGGGAGGATTAACTCCTCAGGCGGTATTTTGCAATTTCCTGGTCAACAGGTGGGCACCGCTGAAAAGGAGAGAAAAACTCGCTTGTGCCCTCAACAGCGTGATGGACAACGACCGGGTCAAGACCGGGCTGAAGTCCAACATGGCGGGGGCAACCTTGGAGTTACATCTCAAGAAGTTCCAGCACGGCATCAACGTCGCAGGAGATGACTTGACCCCACCATCAGCCTTTCTCCCTCTGAACGTGGAAGTAGAGTTCAGCAGGGAGCTCCGACGGATGATACCGGTGCTTGACGATCTTGATGTCGTCGAGAGAAGATCGACCTCCAGGGTGGTGATCCCTGGGGCTTCCGAAGGTGGCTCCGACCCTGCCCCAAAGCCAAGAGTCGAGGTCGTCAGCAAGGGCAAGGAGCCGGCGGACGAACCCTTGAGCCGGAAGAGGAAACTGGAGCATGCCGACGGAAGGTCCGTCAGGCCTGCAACCTCTGCATCAGCTCCATCTCCCCGGAGGGGGAGATCTTCTCCAACTGCGGCGACTGTACCCGCAACGGCGTCTTCCCGGGGTGCTAGCTCCGGGCATGCGACTCCATCACCAGGGCCAGTTGAGGCCTCTAGGTCCGGAGGTCCTTCCCGGTCGAGGAGGACCTCGACTAAGGAAATGCCCGTGGCTGCAACGAGTTTCGGGGGGCCTTCCGGACCGTCCACGCCGACGTCGACTATGGTTAGCCCAGAACGCCCGGGAAAGAGGTTCCGCGTAAGCTGGTGCGGAAGCCTCCTGAGGTAATTTTTAATCTTTACCTCAGACAGTGATTTTATTATAGTAACTGTTTTTTAAGTTTCTTCATCCTTCATCTGCAGCGTTCCCAAGAAGAGGAGTGAGGCTCCACCCTCAGCCACAGCAGCTGAAGCTGTGAGGGAGGAAGCCTCTGCTCCTGTCCCGGTGCCGCCCCAAGTGGTGGCTGAAGCTGCGGCAGCTCCGGCGCCAGCTGTCGTGGTCATGGACCTTGACTCATCCCCCGAGACTCCCGTGGTAGCGCCGGACCACGGGAGAGAAGATGCGCCAGCAGCACCTGCCCCGGAGGTCGAAGCTCCGGGTTTTGGTGCAGAGATGATGGAAGCTTCGACCATTGAGCCGGAGGAAGTAATAATTCCGGCCCCAGAGCCGGAAATTGTCGAAGCCCCGGCGGTTGAGCCGGAGGTAATTGAAGTCCCGACGTGCGCGCCGGATGTTGAGGAAGTCCCGGTGGTTGGGTCGGCTACCTCTGAAGCACCGTACGCAGAGACGGTCGTTGTTGGAGTTCCGGCCACAGGGCCGGTTGATGTTGAAGACCTTGCGGCTCCCGAGCCGGTTGCCGTTGAAGCTCCGGCCGCAAGGCCGACTGTTGTTGAAGATCTTCCGGCGCCTGAGCCGATCGTTGCGAAGGCGTCAGCGCTCGAGCCCCCAGTAGAGGAGGTGCCCAGGCCAGAGCCAGAAGCAGCCCCTACTCCGGGAGTGAAAACACTGGAGGTACCCGCGGCTGAGCTGGAGTGCCCTAATGAAGTCGCTGGCCCCCTGCCCGAGGGGGCGAACGAAGATCTGGCGGCTGGTCCTTCGGAACCACTTCCGAAGGTTGGAACTTCATCAGCGAGACCTTCCTCGATGGCGACTGAGGTCATCCCGGAGGACGGCCCTATTGCCGTGGAGGCTCAGGGGACCACTCTTGTGGAGTGGGACCCAATTTTTGTAACTGAAAACCCGCTGGAACCAGCGGGGGGACCCCAGCAGGTCCGGATCCTATCCCGTTGTCATTGTCTATTGACAACGCGTGCTCCAGTCTGCGTCAAGTTCAGTTGGCATTCTTCTACAACAGCAAGGCTCTTGAAGAGGAGCGCCAAACCCTTAGGAGGTGGCGTAATCGGCTCTACTTCGAGACCAAGCTGGCGCAGTCGAGGCTGACAGATGACAAAGAATGGATCAAGCAGGAGAAGGTCCGCCTGGAGTATTGGGGCAAGTTATTGGATGACAGGGAGAGCTTGACTCGCGCCCTCGACGCTCAATCCCGGGACATTTATGAGCAGAACAAAGTAGCTAATAGTGCGGCCGATGAACGCCAAGAATGGCTTGAGGCCATTAACACTACTCTCATCAAGTGCCGGGAGGCACTTGAGCAGAGGGAGAAAAGGCTCGAAGATGAAGAGCAGAAACTCCTAGAGCTGCGGGATGACGTCTTGAGGAGGGAGGAGGAGCTCACCGAAAAGGTGGCTCTGGCTGACAAGGGCCTCGAGGAGCGCGCCAAGAAATTGGAAGAGCGTTGCGCTGAGGAGGAGGAGGAGAACGCCTGGGTGCGAGGGAAGGAACTCTACGAGCAGGAGTGTGCCATCGCTGCCAGGGAGAAGAAAGTAAGGGGCAGGGAGAAAGACCTGGTTGACCGCCGGAACAAGATCTACCTCCGGGAGGAGGAGCTCAAAAAACTCGAGAAGCGGGTTGCTGAAAAGATTCAGCAAAACGCCAAAGAAGTTGAGCGCCCCGCTCGCGAGAACTCTGAACTGGCGGCGGCTAAAAGATCCTTGGAAGAACTGAAGGGCTTGAGGGCAGCGGACTCCCTACAGGTTTGGGAGTTCCTGGGCAAGGCCAACGACGCGCTGACACCGATGGGCTTCAGTCCCGTGCGTCCGGATGATCCGAAGCCGGAGTCGGACCTGGCGTTGCAAGCGCTGAGCTCGACGGGTAGCAAACTCTCCAAGGTGGGCGACGTCATCGCGAACCAGTTGGAGGTTGAGGGGCAATCTCTCGCGAAGAACGTCGCATAGTATGTGCTGATGTGCTACACCAGCCGGAATCCCCAATTCCCTTTGGACCCGGTGCTTTAAGGTCCCGTCGAAGGAGAAGGTGAAGCCGCCTGAGCCAACGTGTCAGAGGTTGCTCAGAAGGTCGCCCAGTTCTTCTATAGGGTCTAGGACCATCTCCGTAGCTCCCACTTGTATTTTCTCTTTTTCTTCCTCAATTTTGTAATCCCTTGTCTCCAGATGAATGATGAATGAAATCCCCAAATTTTTGTGAATTTCACTTTTTGTCTTCAACACTTTTGTCTTCACTTGGCCCCCTGGTAGATGTACACAATTTGATTGTGAACATGTACCAAGAGGATATTGTGTTTTGTTGAAGACTCATTTGCTTCGAACTTGTAGAGTGTAGGTCCGAAGTCTTCGATAGTGAAGGCCCCCTGAGGTTTTCGGAGCTTAGAAGCTCCGGCATTGTCTATCGTCGGAGCTTAGTAGCTCCAGCAATAGTCCCTATCAACGCGTAGAGCGTCGATATTTAGCCCTCTGCGATGTCGGAGCTAGTAGCTCTGGCAGTGACCTTTGCCAACACGTAGTTTGTCGGCATCGGACTCCGTTTATGGGGTCTTCTCACCATCTTTTATTTAGCGTCGACGGCTGGCCCCCCTAGCTTTACCGGAGCTTGGTTGCTCCGGTGATGCTCGTTTTCAATGTTTAACATCGATTACAAGCCACCTAGGGGGAGTCGGAGCTTAGTTAGCTCCGACTTTTCTCCATTAACGTAAATTTTTTATTTTTCCTGCACACGGAAGCCAAGAAAAATAGTAAAATTCGTTCCCTGCCTATAACTTCATCGCAGCTTACAATTTCCAAGAGAGTTTTAGGTCAAACGCGATTCTGAATACAACCGAATGCGTTGTCTTTTCTTCCAGATCCAATTGTACTTGGACCCACCTTACTTCGGCCCGCCGGGGTGTAGGTAGAGTGGCGTACTTAGGGTGCTTGACCAGGCTAAGTCGATAGCACACTCTGGCCTTAGGTTGGCTTGGCGGCATTCAGGCGAGTGAGCCATGAACAATATTTGAATCCAGAAGAATCGGCAATACAACTCGAATCGTATATGAAACAGTTGAACTAAAATTTCTCAAGAATTGCACGTCTTTGTTATAGACAAGAAAGAGAAAAATAAAAAATGTTGAGCCTGTACAAAATAAATGCACGTGGAGTCTGTCTCACATGAAGATGTATTTCATTATAGGTCCGGGGTACAGAGGAAACGAGTACACTCTTAGGGTACGGAACCAGGCTAAGCGTGTTTAATTTCTCATTTGACCCAGGGTAGCTAGCCACACTTTTAGTCCTGAGACTGTGACAAGCATTGCATGAACTTTGTGGACCTTTCGGGAAAGGTCCGGCTGTTCTCCCGGAGGAACTACCCGACTCTATACAATGACTCTATAACATACACCTCAAGTTACTACAGACTCACCTCCGTGATATTAAGTGTAGAACTTACGGAGGTGCTCAATGTTCCAAGGATTTGGGGGAGGTGTCCCGTCCTCGGTAGCCAAGCGAACGCTTCCGGGACAGGATACTTTAATCACTCGGAAAGGTCCCTCCTAGCTGGGGGAGAGTTTGTTTAACCCTTCTTTGGATTGTATTCTCCGTAGCACCAGATCGCCTTCCTCGAGCTGTCAGTTGTGTACATGCCGCTGATGATAGCGCCGAAGGGCTTGGCGGTATCGGGCATTCCGAACAACTGCTTGGCACCTTCCCCCCTCAAGGAGGTCTAGGTCTTCACACCGGAGCTGGTCCTGCGTGGCTTCATCGAAGGTCCGGACCCGGAGTGACCCCAAGGTGATTTTCAGAGGAAGGATTGCTTGAGCTCCGTACACCAGGAAGAAGGGTGTCTCTCCAGTTGACCGGTTTGGAGTTGTCCTGTTGGCCCATAGAGTGGGCGGAAGCTCTTCAATCCAGTTGGCTCCATGTTTTTCAAGCGCTCATAGGTGCGCGTTTTGAGTCCTTTAAGGATTTCAGCATTTGCTCTCTCGGCTTGGCCATTGCTTGCCGGATGAGCTACGGAGGCGTAGCAAACTTGAATGCCGAGGTCTTCGCAATATCCTTGAAATGCAGAGCTTGTGAATTGTGTCCCATTATCAGTGATGATTTTGTTTGGGACTCCAAATCTGCATACAATGGACTGCAAGAAATTGATAGCAGACTGCTTGTTGATTGTCACAACTGGAGTTGCTTCCGGCCACTTAGTGAAATTGTCAATGGCGACGTACAGGAACTTGTAACCTCCGACGGCTCTTGGGAAAGGTCCCAAGATGTCCATCCCCCACACAGCGAAGGGCCATGTAGGAGGTATCATTTGTAGAGGCTGAGCCGATGTGTGAATTTGCTTTGCATGAAATTGGCATGCTTGACATTTCTTCACCAGCTCAGTTGCATTCTGGAGTGCTGTAGGCCAGTAGAAGCCATGCCGAAAGGCTTTACCAACCAGCGTGCAGGAAGACGCGTGGTTCCCACACTCGCCTCCATGGATTTCTGCGAGGAGCTCGCAACCTTCTTCCCTTGTGATGCACTGCATTAGGATGCTGTTGGCACCGCGCCGGTAGAGATCCCCTTCTACCAACGTGTATCTTTTAGCCAATCTGACTATCCGGTCAGCGGGTACATCATCGTCAGGAAGGATGTTGTCTTTCAAATAGCTCCAGATCTTCGAGATCCATGCATCGGAGCTAACTTGAGCATTTGAGTCTTGCGTGCTGGGTTGCTCGGAGCTTCCGGCAGCACCTACGACCCTTGATGGCTGCCATGGTAACAGGGCCATCGGGACCGTCAGCTTCGGGATGCTGATCTCGCCCCCTTCGCTCAGTTCGGCAGGCTGAGCTGTGGGTTTTGACAACCTCCGGACAAAAGTTCCATCAGGAGCCGGAGCTCCGGTTGACGCTTTCGTCGAGAGTTCATCATCTTCAGCATTGTGTGCACGCTGGACATGGTGGAGGTCTAGGACTTCGAAGTCCTTCTGAAGCTTCTGGACTTCGAGGAGGTAAGCAGCTAGCTGGAGTTTGTTGCAAGAGCATTCACCCTTTACTTGCTTAATGATGAGCTGTGAATCTCCCTTGACCAGCAGCTGCTTAACACCATATGACAGTGCTACCTTTAGTCCGTAGATGAGTGCTTCGTACTCCGCCATGTTGTTGGTTGCCTTGAAGTCAAGGTGTACCATGTATTTTACCTTCTCCCCGGTTGGTGCGAGGAGAAGGATTACAGCTCCGACCCCCTGCTTTGTCATGGAGCCGTCGAAGTAGAGGGTCCAGTGAGGTTCGGTGAAGACCGGAGCCTTGTGTTCCGGCTTCTGCTCGCTGGGGCCCCCAGGGTTTGATGGAGAGGGAGTCCATTCCACCACGAAGTCCGCCAATGCTTAACTCTTGATTGCTTGCCTTGAAATGAATTCGAGATCGAATTCGGCCAATTCTGCTGCCCACTTTGCAATATTCCCAGTTGAATTGGGATTATGCAAGATTGCTCGAAGTGGGTAAGAAGTCACCACTGAGATCTTGTGAGCTTGGAAGTAATGGCGAAGCTTCCTGGAGGCAATAAGAACTGCATAGAGCAGTTTATTCACCTCTAGGTATCAAGTCTTAGCGTCATGAAGTACTTCACTGATGAAGTACACTGGGCGCTGAATGGTCCGGACCCTCCCGGAGGGGTCCGGAGCTTCCTCTTCATTGATGTGGATCCTAGCTGAGGGATCCAGACCTTCTTCGGGGATCTCCGGGTCCTGGCTGGAGGGACCCGGAGCTTCTTCAGAAGCGACCTGGACCCTCCCGGAGGGGTCTGGGTCTTTTGAAGTAACTTCTTGTGGATTCAAGTCTGGGAGCTGGGACCCAGACTCGCTTTCAGGAACCTCCAGACCCTCCCGAAGGGGTCTGGATTCCTGAGTATGGGATGGTTTTGGTCTCTCAGCCACCAGTACCATACTGACGGCTTCGTCAGTTGCTGAAATGTAAAGCAGCAAAGGCTCACCAGGGTTCGGAGCTACCAGAGTTGGTAGGGTGGTGAGGAGCTGTTTTAGCTCCTAGAACGTCTTTTCTGCTTCTTCAGGCCATTGGAATGGTCCGGACTTCCTCAATAACTTGAAGAAGGGAAGTGCCCGTTCCGCCAGTCTTGAAATGAACCGGCTGAGGGCTGCTAGACATCCGGTTAGCTTTTGGACATCCTTGATGCGGGCTGGTGGACGCATGTCTTCAATGGCTTTGATCTTCACCGGATTAGCTTCTATGCCCCGGTGACTTACCAGGAAACCAAGAAGTTTTCCGGAGCTAACCCCGAAGACACACTTGTCTGGGTTTAGCTTTGTGCGGGTGACCCGCAACTTATCAAAGACAGCCTGCAAGGTGTCAAGGAGTGACTCCTTGTTTTTAACCTTGACCACGATGCCATCGACGTACACTTCCACTATGTCTCTAATGAGTTCTTCAAAGGTTTTGTACATAGCTCGTACAAAGGTTGAAGCTGCATTCTTGAGACCAAATGGCATGACTGTATAACAGTACAATCCATCTACTATGATGAAAGAGGTATGCTCTTCATCTTCCCTAGACATTCTGATTTGATGATACCCATAATATGCATCTAGGAAACATAGTAATTTACACCCGGAGGTGGAATCCACTATCTGATCTATTCTAGGTAGTGGGAATGGATCTTTTGGACATACCTTATTTAGTGTTGTGTAGTCGATACACATCCGAAGCTTCCCGCCGGCCTTGGGCACAACGACTGGGTTTGCCAGCCATTTTGGATGGAAGACTTCTCGGATGAATCCAGCTTCGAGCAACTTCTTCACTTCTTGTCGAATGAAGTTCTGTCGCTCCACGGATTGCTTCCGAGGCTTCTGATGCACCGGGCGTCAGGGTAGATCTTTAGATTGTGCTCAATCACTTCCCTGGGGATCCCAGGCATTTGTGACGGTTGCCAGGCAAACACGTCGACATTAGCCCGGAGGAAAGCGATGGGCGCGAGTTCCTATTTGTCGTTCAATCCCCCCAATATACGGGTGGTCTGAGCGGCATTGGAACCGATTTGGACGACTTTGACGGGAATGTCGGTGTCGCCGCTTGGCTGCACACGAGGTGCAGAAGTCGAGCCTCACTGACGAATGCTCGGAGGTTTTGGAGCTTGCTCCTGCCTGGAGTCCTCCTCTTGCGCCGTAGTAAGCGCATGGAGTTCTTCCAGAGCAGTTACTCCAGCAGTACGATCTCCGCAGATCCGGAGAACGCCTACTGGTGTTGGCATCTTTAACACCAGGTAACCATAATGAGTAGCTGCCATGAATTTGTGCAAGGCAGGCCTACCCAAGATGGCATTGAAGGGTAAGTTGATCTGAGCAATGTCAAAGACCAACTTCTCGTTTCGATACTTCTCCCAGGTCCCGAAGGTGACGGGGAGGGTAATAGCTCCGAGTGGGGTAATGGCTCCCGGACCTACTCCGGAGAAAGGTCGGGAGGGGTGGAGATCCGAAGGTCGGAGCTGAAGCTTGGTAAAAGCTTTGAAGCTTATGAGGTTGAGCCCCAAACCTCCGTCTACCATGACATGGTGGAGCTGGATGTTATTGATGGTAGGAGATACCATCAAAGGTAACTGACCTGCTCCAACCATGCTTCGAGGGCAGTCCGAAGCATCAAAAGTGATGGTTGTGTCCATCCACTTTCGATGAGGCTCCGCCCTGGCTGTAGGAGCTACAGCAACCATGTCCCGACGCATATTCTTGATGACACGGCGGGAGGTGATGTCCCATGATCCACCAAAAATGATGTTCATGGTCTTCCGACGCTCGTTGTTAGAGACGTCGGAATTGTCGTTGACGGAGGTGTAGATGGCCTTCATGACCTTTCTGGGATCCTGAAAACCTAACTCCTCTTCAGTCGGAGCTTCGTCAACTTTTTGTTTTCCTTCCCTCTATCGGAAAGGAGCTTCTTCCCGGCGCTTGTTGTAGCGCTCGGCAAGGTTTTGGACCTCCCGACAGTCTTCCAAACCGTGGCTGTCCGTTTTGTGGATTGGACACCACACCTTGGTTTTGCCATCATTTTCAGAAGATAGTCGAGGTCGTTTCTTGGGGCGTGGCCCCCGGGCACCCGGAGCTGCAGCAGCTGCAGCATTAGATGCGCCGGCCAACGGCTTATTCTTGCCGTTGGTCTTTTTCTTCTTCTTGCCACTCCCGGGGGTAGTGGCTTCGCCTTTGGAGGATTTTTTGTGATCCTCCGGAGTTGGTTTGGAGTGCATTTCACGGCCCTCCGCAGCTCTGGCACATTTGTCAGCCAAGCTGAAGAGTTCCGTGACACTGGTGATCTCCTTGATCGCCAGTTTCTCCAACATCTTCTTATCCCGTACACCCTGTCTAAATGCCACAATGAAAAAAGCGCTAGAGATAGAAGGGATAGTGTTTTGTACCTGAAAGAACCTCTGGATGAATGATCGCAGGGATTCTCCTCCTTTTAGCACGACTGCAAAAAGGTCCAGTTCAGTGCCTGGTCGGGTGTATGAACTCCCGAAGTTGGCGGTGAACTGCCGGCACAACTCCTCCCAACTACTGATGGAGTTGGGTGGAAGGCTCATAAACCAGGACCTGGCGGTCCCAGTTAAAGCCACTGGGAAATAATTGGTCATTACGGCCTCATTTCCTCCAGCTGCCAAGATAGCAGTGGAGTAAATCTAAAGAAATTCGACAGGATTAATGGTCCCGTCGAACTTCTCCGGCAGGTGAGGCCGGAACTTCTGTGGCCACCTGAACATACGCAGATGCATGGCCAGGGCTGAACAGCCTCCTCCTACTCCTTCAGGACCAGGAATGTCCTGAGCTTCTCGTCTTTCACGAGCATGCTCAATATGTACTCGGCCATCTTGTTGACGGTATCGACGATCAAGCTCCGCCCGGAGGTCATGAGTTGAAAGTCTTGATACCATGTGAGTGCACCGTGCCCCGGAGGGCAGCGACGTCACTTGCTGCAACGCAGCACGTCTCCTGTTGTTGGAAACCTGTGGACCAAGTCTGTCAGACAAGGTTCGTCGCTGCGACGGGGCCCGTCCTGAAGGAGGAGGACCCTGGTTGCTGATGCGGTCAGCTGCTGCTGCAACCAAATATTCCACATCGGCCCTCCACTGCTCCATGGCATCCCGGGATGCGTCCGGAGGTGGTGGGCGCTGAAGAAGAGCACGAGCTGCATGGAGCGCGTGTTCTGGGTTGTCATGATTTGCCGACACAGTGATTGACGCCGGTGCACCATCGCGCTGACCAGCTTGATTTGCTGGTGGAGGCGGCGGTAGTGGAAGTGTGACTCCTGCTGGGACCGTGGTTCCTGCTGGTGGCTGCATATTGGAGGGATTGCCCCCAACAGCTTGAACAGCGGGATGACCGTTGGATGATCCAGCAGCTGAGTTCACCAATCTTGAAATCTCAGGTCCCCCTTCCTGGCGCGCCAACTGTCGGCGGTTTTGATCCGGCAGATCTCCCGACACTACTAGATTTTTAGAGGAGTTTGAGTTTCGGTGTGGGAACGCGGAGATTCAAGAAGGTGAAGTGTTAAGTGACACAAGAGACACGAAGATTTACGTGGTTTGGGCCGCCTAAGCGTAATACCCTACTCCACGGGGTGTGTGTTGATGTTGTATTGGATGTATGAGCTCAACGTTAGTTGAGAATGTAGAGTGAGCGTGTCTCCAGTGAGTGTCTCGTGTCCTGTCTATGTATCGTCGGCCTGTCCTTTTATAGTACAAGGGCAGACTGTTACAAGTTAGCCTGGCCCGACATGTGGCCCTGGCGGTTACTGATATTGATACACATTCAACACGTTTAATTGCCCTTAATGACCGAGTTATGGGCTTTGACAGCACTGTTACTGGTAATTAAGGTCGTTCGATCGTGTGTCATTAATATAGTATTAATGACACTTAATCGGGTCTTGAAGTCCTTGATTCCCCTTTGAAGATCCGGAGTCGTTGTGGAGTCTTCCGGAGGTTAGAGGCTGAAGATCCGTCGGTTGGACACGTGGCAGCTCCGGAGCATACTATGGGGAACAGATAGGTTCAGAGCTACTTGACACGTGTCAGTTATGGAGCTTCCCTCGATCTGGGGTTAGGTCTGGGGGTGCCGCTATGGTACATGACCCGGAGCTTCCCCCTTGTGGGCGGTAGCTCTGGTTTGATAGTACACGTGGCGACCCTGGGACTAACCATGTTGGAGAAGCGGGTCCGATAATGTCTGACATGTGGGCCTCCGAAGGTCTTCAAATCAAGTAGATGACATTCCCTTCAGATCTTTGCAATCCCAAGGGGTATATGGTACCCAGGGTACCGACAGATGAGATGATGGCGGATGTTGGTCGAGAGTACGAAGAGCAGTCACTGCCAGAGGAGGTGAAGAAGTTTTACAGACTTCTTGCCTCTGCGGATGAGAAAATATATGAGGGCGCCAGTGTGACCGTTCTACAGGTGGTCACGCGACTTATGGGGTTGAAGTCTAAGTTTGATTTTGCAAACAATTGCTACAATGGTATCCTGAAGTTGATCAATGATTTCCTTCTGGCAAAACATAAGATGTCGGAAGACATATATCATTCAAAGAAGATTTTGGAAGGTCTGGGCATGAGTTATGAGAAAATTGATGCGTGCAAGAATAATTGCATGTTGTTTTGGAAGGAACACCAGAACGATACTCAATGCATGCATTGCAATGCATCTAGACATGTGAAGGTTTTGAATGATGATGGGGAGGAAATAAGTACAAAGATACCAGTTAAACAGATTCGGTACATGCCTATCACGTCCAGGCTTAAACGGTTGTTCCTTTCTGAAGAAACTGCGAAGCAGATGAGTTGGCATTCAGAAGGGTTACGTGAGAGCGATGATAAATATATTATGGTACATCCTTCGGATGGCGCGGCATGTCAAGCTCTAGACCATTTCGATCCGGAGTTTGGTAAAGATCCAGGAAATGTGCATCTTGGATTGTCAACAGATGGTTTCACTCCTTTCAGCACAAGTAACAGTCCATACTCTTGTTGGCCTGTTTTCATCATTCCTTACAATCTCCCTCCCAACATGTGCATGAAAGAAGGATACATATTCCTCGCGACCATTATTCCTGGTCCTAAACATCCTGGGATGAAAATTAATGTGTTTATGCAATTGTTGATTGAGGAGTTGAAAGAGTTATTGCAAGGTGTAAAGGCATACGACAGTCATATGAAATGTGAATTTACTTTACGTGCCGCATATCTATGGTCTATACATGATTTGTGGGCATACGACATTTGGGCTGGTTGGTGTGTCCATGGAAAATTGTGTTGCCCCATATGTATGGCTGATACCGATGCCTTCAGGTTGAAGTATGGAATAAAAGTCAACTTCTTTGATTGCCATCGACGATTCCTTCCCTCAAATCACCCTTACAGGAGTGATACACGATCATTTCGAAAATGCAAAAGTGTTACAGAACCTCGTCGATTGACAAGCGAACAAAAAATTACATGACATGCAAAGTTAAAAGAGTCCACTAAATGTGGTTTCGAAGGGTATGGTACAGAACACAACTGGACTCATATTTCTTTTCTTTGGGAGCTACCATATGCAAAAGCATTGCTTTTATCGCAGAGCATAGATTTGATGCACCAGAAGTGTAATGTCGCTGAAAGCATCATAAGCATGTGTTTTGATTTTACCGGTCAAACTAAAGATAATTTGAGTGCGAGGAAAGACTTAGCTTATATTTGCGATCGTCCTGGGCTTGAGGTTATAAAAAATGCAAGCGGAAATGAAAGTAGGCCACGAGCTCCATACTGTGTTAGACCAGAAGAAAGAAAGCAAATACTTAGTTGGTTGGAAACACTAAAGTATCCAGACTGCTATGCAGCAAACATAAAGTGATGTGTTAATCTCAACACTGGTAAACTAAATGGGTTGAAGAGCCATGATTATCACATTATGATGGAGAGACTTATACCGGTAATGTTCCGTGGCTACTTCAAACCTGATTTGTGGAAGATGTTTGCTAAACTTAGCTACTTTTATAGACATATTTGTGCTAAGGAAGTGTCGAAAAAGATGATGCGACGGTGGGAGAAAGAAATTGTTGTGCTTGTATGTAAGATGGAAAAAGTGTTCCCGCCTGAATTTATGAATGTTATGCAATATTTGCTGGTGCATTTACCTTATGAAGCATTGGTAGCAGGTCCTGCACAATTCAAGTGGATGTATAGCCAAGAAAGAGAATAGAAGAAACTTAGAGCTACAGTGCGCAACAAAGAAAGAGTTGAGGGTTGTATTGCAGAAGCATTTGCAGCTAAAGAGATTACTAACTTCTCTAGCAAATATTTTTCACATGCCAACAATGTGAATGCAAGTGTCACACGATATCATAATGTAGAAGAGCAATCTACGAGTGAGCTTAAGATTTTTAATGGAAGGGTAAATGTGTTGGGGCTGCTAATTCTCATTATATTTCAGCACAAGAGAGGAACTACACCATGCTTTACATATTTTTTAACATGGAGGGGGTGTTATCATATTTTGAAATGTTTGACAAGTTGTATTGGAAATCTTCACGAAAACCTACACAAAGTCAATTAGATAAGATGCGCCAGTATGATATAAATGGTAGAAAAAGCTTTGTGGACTGGTTCCATGAACATGTAATTTTCTATCCAATTTTTTATCAATATTAGTTCGTGTTTATCATAAGATGCTAACTTTGTTTATTTATGTAGTGTATGAAAGATGTCAACATCTCTGATGACTTGCGATAGATGTCGCATGGTCAATTGAGAGCAACAGAATTTAGCAGGTACGATATCAACGGATATCATTTTCGTACGGCAAGTTTAGAAGCAAGTCGTCCACTTGCTGCCACATAAAACAGTGGAGTAATGATAACTGCCGCAGAGGGTAGTGGAAAAGTGACAGAATACTACGGTGTTCTTAAAAAGATAATAGAGTACACATTTGGCAGTCCAAAAACACTTCAACTTGTGATTTTTGACTATGAATGGTTTGATCCAATATCGGACACACGAGTTGATGATTTTGGAATGGTGGAGGTCAACCAAAAGTCACGATACACATCCCATAACAACAATGTTGTACTTGCGAATCAAGTGGTACAAGTGTACTATTTAAGTTATCCTCACTCAAGTTTGAAAAATTGGTAGGTTGTGTATACAATTAACCCTGAAGTGCACCCTCATCGTTATGATGAGTATATAGATATTCAAGAAGATTACGGTATTATCTATCAGGATGAAGTCGAGAAAGCAGAAGATTTTATGATATCTTATAGGATAGGACTCGCATAAATTACTAGTGATACGTTAGAGTTGATGTCTGAAGAACAAGCTGGCCCTTCAAGAAAACATGTTTGGCAATCACAAAGAATTATGGAAAAGAAAAAAGGAATTGGAAGAAGAGGATAGATATGATAAAGAAGAGGAAGAGATGGAAGAAGAGATACGTGAATATCTTAATGCACGTGTGATAGAAGCAGATTCTGATGCTCATGATTTTTTGATTTATATTGTACACATTTTTAGATTTTTAATATTATTGTATACGTTCTTTATTTATTATATAATGTTGTATACTAATCATTTCTATAAAAATAAGCGCAGATGTTTAAGCTTTTGCCAAGTTTGGGGAAGAAGAAGAGCAAGAAGGGTAGTGGATCTTCGGCCTCCACTCCCAGTTCTACTTCGAGCTAGCCGGACCCGTTTCAAATACTTATTTTTTACATACATTTAAATATTAATTGTCTATTTTTTCTTTCTTCTTTACATACTTCTTTATTTATATTTTCAGGGTACTTCTTACAGTGGGCAGAGGAAGAGGCAGTTTTTGAGTTGCGTGGCAGAGCCGACGTCGAGCGAGCCTGCACGAGGTCTGACACAGGTGACAGATCGCTGCCCGACGTACGAGGAGTTGTACGGGAAGGAACCAGAGACTGTTAGACAGACATCGGAGCAGGAAGGTGGCTCAGGAGGAGGCTCAGCTGGAGGCTCAGGGCGAGGCTCAGGAGGAGGATTAGGGCAAGGCTCAGGAGGAGGCTCAGCAGGAGGCTCAGGATGAGTCCCAAGAGGAGGCTCAGATACTGTTGTGTGGTGGACCTCTTCTGATGGTGGGAATGAGAGATATGATGAGGAAGAAGATGAGCGTGAGGATCTCGAGCGAGATGCCAGGATTGCAAGAAGGGCTGAGCTAGAAGAGTTAGGACACCCCGATCGATGCCCTTTTAGGTAATATTTTTAATTAACTAACAAGTTCATTATATCTTTTCAATTAACTAATTTTATGTATTTTTTATGTACAGGTTGCGGAGGCACCTTTTATGTGGTGTAAGTAAAAGTATGGACGAGCGGACAATTATAAGGCCGAAGGGTACTAGGTGTTGGGTGGAGCTTGGATGGAGTGGAAAGGGGCATCGACGAGTTGTTAACACCGAGTTGGGAAATGCCATCTGGTTTTGCTATCCCGGGATGGTATTAGTAGATGGTCAAAGGATTACAGCGCATAGTTGGGATCACTATGCGCTTCAAGAGTATGGCGATTCGGGTACATGTTAGGATAAAGTTTGGGAGATCTTCTGGGTAAGTTTGTTTTGATTGTTTCCATTACATTACATGTTATTGTTATTTGACATTAATTGTTACTTGTATGCAAGGTAGGTTTTGTTTGGAGGAGGGTGTGAGTCAAACATATGCTTGTTCAGTTTTTCATAATGCAGCAAAGATACATGTCAAGAACTCCTTCTCTAAGGCACAGATCAAGGTTGTGACCGTCTATTACAAGACAGTGATGTTCTAGCCTATGACAAACAAAGAAGCAGCCAAAATTCACCTCACTAGGGAGGAGTACTTGCAAAGTCATGTGGATTGGATTTGTGTGAATATAGAGGCTTGGGAATGGTTATGCGGGTATTGGGGTTCAGCTGAATTCAAAAATATTTCTGATAGACACCGAAGAAACCAGAAGAGCAAGCCGGGAAAGCATTTCTTCGGGCCGGATGGTTATGTTCGGATGGAACAAAGGATGGTATGAATTCTTATATTCATACTTAGATTGCTTCAATTAATTGCATTGATTAAATTATTGATTTTGGTATTGCAGACAGCTAAAACTGGTATGCCTCCTACGTTTTTTGAGGTTTATCTTAAGGCGCACAAAGGTCCAGACCCGAATTGCCCGGAGGTGTTATGTGACGAGGCATAAACGCAGAAATTGGTACGTATGTTGATTCTTTGTTGCTTTTATCCATCAATTCAATTTATTTTGTGTTACATTAATCTGTTAACTAAATGTATCACAGCAAAAGTATGTTGATTGTTTCAAGAAGAATCATGGACCCGATTTAGACTATTTGAGAGAGCCGTTGATATCGCTACAGCATACGATGCCAGCGGAGGTCTACCGTATGGGAGGTATGTGTAAAGATAATGATGATTTGTACGTTAATGAATGTCGATTCTTCAGACTCGTATTTTTTTGTAGACTTGGGTTAGGCGACGGATATGTAGAGTGTGAGGCTTATGCTAGACGATGACCGTCCAATGTTAGTGATAGTCGATTTCAATCATCTACAGAGGCTGAATTACGAGAAGAATTGAGACGCACAAAGGAGAAGATGAAACAACAACAGCAAGAAACACAGATGTTGTTGCAACAACAACAACAAGAGACACAGATGTTGCTGCAACAACAACAACAACATACACAAATGTTGCAGCAACAGATGCATTATTTGTATATATCTCAGGTAACATGTAATTTTCTTATTTGAAAATATAATTCGATTTACAAATGTATCTACTCAAGATATCACAACTAATTTACTTGATGCAGTTCATGGGTCAAGGTAGCTCCAGTTCTCAGTTTGGTCCTCGACCAATGCAGCCAGCACTACCACATATTGGCTCCTCATAGGTAAAACTACTTATCTTATTGAATTCAGTTATATAATGCAATATCGTAACCATTTGTGTTGCAGGGTTCCGAGAGTGGTCAATCGTATGTTCCACAACCTTACATATTTATGTCACTGTTGGCTTCTGGATTGCAGCAAAATAATCCAGGTAAACTGTAATTTTCGAATTTGACCACTTTATTTGATTCCAAAATGATTCTAATTATAATCTCATAACTTCAAGCAGTTTTCCCACCGATGCCTTTCCCTCCGGTGCAGACTCACCCATCACAAGGAGACGCAGCGGTATGTATGACTTGCATACTTGTTACAATATTTTCATTATAACATCACATATTAATTACCACAATATTAAAAAGAAAAGGGAAATACTAGCGGAGAGATGAAGTGAAAGAGAGAACAAGTGAGAGAGCGAGAGAGGCAGAGATAGATAGAGAGGTAGAGGAAGACATAGAGAGAGAAAAGAAGTGATAGATAGAGAGGGAGAGAAATATATAGAGAGGGGAAGAGAAAGACAGAAAAGAAGAGATAGATAGAGAGGGAGCTAGAGAGAAAGAGACAGAGAGAGAGGAGAAGAGATAGAGAGAGTAGGAGAGCGAGTGAGGGCGAGAGAGTTAGAGAGAGTGAGAGAAAATACGAGAGTGTGTTGATAAGTTTTAGTTCAAACCAATATGCTTCTCCTTTTTAAAGTTATGTTATTAAGTAAGTAGGAGTTAACATGTTATGTTATTAAGTTTCTATTTCATTTGTGATCTATTGCAGGGATCTCGTCACGGAACACATGAAGGTGTCGATGCTTTGTTTAACATCAACGACGAAGGTGCGAGTGGAGAAGATGGGAGCAGAGGACATGCGAGTGGAGGCTCCCACGACAACATTTGAATTTCGTTTACTCATTTTCGAACTATTGTGCTTGTGTTTTGTTGTGCTTGTGTTCGAAACGTTTCAAAATTTGTGTACGGTGTTATGTTTGAGAACTTGTGTATGGTCATATGTTTGAAAACTGATATGCTGTATATATGTTGCTGTTGTGTGTAAAATGGAGGCTCCCCATCCGGGGAGAGAGAGAAAATAAACATTTAAAAAGACATGTTATGTGTGTCGGTTTTGTCTAAACCGACACCCATAGCTGGCAACTGGAGGACGGCCACGCGACACATTATTTGTGTGTGTCCCTGAAAACTGACACACTTAAATTGATTATATGCATCGATTTCTATTGGACCGATGCACAAACACGCGCCGGTGAATCCGCCACGTGTCGACTTATGTGCGTCGGTTCGGTCGAAATTGACACATATAAGTGACTTTAGTGCGTCGGTCACCATGGCCGACGCATTTAACTTTAAGTGTGTCGGCTGCTAGAAACCAACGCACATAGATAATAAATGTGTTGGCCCCGATGCACTTAGACGTTAAAGGCGTCCAATATACGTCGTCGGCTAAGTGCGTCGGTTCACCGACGCCTTTACCTTATGTGTGTGGGTTTATGTAAACAACCGACGCTCATATGGTCGATGCCCTATCAACGGATTCTTGTAGTGCTCCCTCTTGGTTCATCCCGACGGTGTTGTGAGGTAGAGCGAGAGGAGAGAGAATGGGAAGATAAGAAATGAGACTAGGGTTTGGGGGAGACTGTAAGGATCGAATGCCCAAGAGGGGGGGGTGAATTGGGCTTCTTTTCAAAAATTAAAGTAATAAGGACTTAACTATTAAAAGCCCAATTCCCTATGCAAACAACCTATGCATTCAAGTGAATAATAATTTTGCGGTATATGAAATGTATAAGTGTAACGGGAAAGGAAGAGTGTGCAAACTCCCGAGGAGACACGAAGACACGGTGATTTATCCCGTGGTTCGGCAAGATCATCAAGACCTTCCTACATCCACGTTGTGGCACCCACCAAAGGGTATAGCCACTCTCGAGTCACCGAGACCAGGGATCTTCACTAAAAGTATCCGTTCGCTATCTCCAGCAAGGTGGAGCTCAAGCCTTGTACAAGTTTGATCTTCCGGGCTTCCACAACCGACTTGGCAAGCTCTGGAAGGCTCTCTCCAATCACCGTCTGTTACACGGTGAATGCAATCACCAAGAGACACTCCCTTATAGCTCTCACTAGACTAGAGACTCCAATCACCAAGAATGGAAGCACACAAGCATCATCTCTAGCAAGTTCTAGCCTATCTCTTGGTGTACAAGTGGTGTAAATGATGTGGAAGTGGTTGCTCAACGTCTTGAATGCTTGGTAATTTGTAGAGTAGCTCAGGGCATCAAGACTTGTCAAAATGACTGGTTGAAGGGGTATAAATAGCCAGCTTCCACGAGATAGCCGTTGGAAAAGTAGGCTGACATCACTGTTCTGCAAACACCGGATGATCCGATGTTCTCCCTTCAGTTGTCATCGGTCAAATACAAATTAGGTGATGTCACTGTGTCAGATATGACCGTTGATCGACCGATGTTGTATACACATATACATCGGATAATCCGGCGACACTTGATCCAGAATGGTCCAGAAATAATGCTTACTGGAGTGATTGACCGATGTGTTATAATTGTACATCAGATGATCCAGTGTTACACTTGGTCCAGGGAAGTTGCTTACTGGAATGATCGACCGATGTAACACTTGCTTCATCATCGGATGATCCAGTGTATACCCAAGTATGAGGTCTTTTTCTGCTGTTGAGCCAACTCGATCGATGTATTCTTTTATGGATACATCGGATGATCCGATGAGTTGATTTTGTCTGCTTCGATTTGTTCTAAGTGATTCTTTTGGAATTTGTTCGAGTGACCTCTTAGACATTGGTTTGAAATGTTCTTCTGATGATGACCAAGTCTCAAGTGCTGTCAATTTTGATGGAATGATTTTGACATATGTGCTTTTTCTTTTAGTCTTCATAAAAATCGATTGACCTCGTAGAATAGTTTGTTGAGGAGTCTCCAATTGTATCCAATGAGCAGTAGATGATATAAATAGAGAGTCCATTAAGTGTGATTGAATTATATGAGAGACCTTGCATCCACAAACTTATTAGTGATATCCAATGGTTGTCATTAATCACCAAAATCATACCTTATGGGGGCCTAGATGCTTTCAATCTACCCCTTTTTGGTGATTGATGACAACACAACGAGTAAAGCATAACAGTAATGAATTTAAGAATATGATACTCAAAAGGATATGCAACACGTACAAGATCCAGCACACGAAACTCAAAGGCTCAAAAATGATCAATAACACATGAGAGAATTAAGTGGCACACGCATACTCAAAGATAGCAAAATAATAGCAAATCTCCCAAATTACAAAAGCTCCCAAAATAAATACTCCCCCTACAACCAGGACTCCCCCTAGGACTAAGCTACCCCCCTGACACTTCTACCCCTTTGGCATCAAGACACTAAAAAAGGGAAGTCGAGTGCCTAAGGATCCTGAGCGCTCGGGGCGATGACGAACTGGTCGCCGTCGGGGGTGCTGTCATCGGAGCTGCTGCCTGCTGCTGCTGAGGCTAGAGTGGAGGAGACTGGTGCTGCGGGAGCTGCTGTCGGTGCTGAGGGTGCCAGCTGAGTCTGGACTGCTGGTAGCGGGGCACTGACAACTGAAGCCGGAGTTTGCTGAAAGAGTGTCGAAGCCGGCAGGGGAGAGTGAATCGGAGCGCCTGGAGCAAGCAGTGGTGACATGCTGATAGTCGGTATCGGCGTGGTCGGCACTGGTGCTGAGACTGGTGCTAGAACAGGCGGACCTGGAGCTAGACCAGTGCGCTGTGAGGGCAGGGCAATCCTGGTCTGAGTGTAGAGGTTGGTGATCAACCCCAGGATGCCCATCATGGCCTGCTGCGTCTGCTGCTGCTGGTCAAGAGAACGCTGATGCATCTGGTCAATCAGTCCAGTGAGCCTGTTAGTGTCCTCTCGCCTCTCGCGGGCTATCTGACGCTGCATCTCCTGGAGCTCCAAAAGTCGTGCAGCCTGCTCAGCTCTGGCCTGCTCAGCTGCAAGCTGATCCTGTCGCTGCTGCTCAACCATTTGTTGTAGAAGAGAGGTAAGCTCGGAAGGCTGAGATACCTGTGCCTCAGACACCGGAGGTGGGGTAGGTGGTGGTACAGTCGAGCCTCCAGCCTCCGCGTCGTGCTGTCTGGGTGAGGGAGGAGGTGGGAAGTACTCCTCAACACTGTCACTAGTATCACTCTCTGACCAGATGTGCTGTAGATCCCCTTCCTGGGCTTCAGCCTGTGCTAGGATTGCATCTTCCTTCTCTAGGTCTGACCAGTATTCCTCTGAAAGTCGATCTCGGACCGGACGCTAAACTGGGCGGCCAAGGCGGCGGTCTCCAGGAGCTGGAGCACGATAGTGTCTGAAGCGAGTGACGCTCTCGTCGGTGATACTGTCACACACAGAAGATCCCCTTGGAGCCAACAGGTAGAGTAGGTGACTGATCCAGTGGCCAAACACAAGCTGCCTCATCATCCCAACTCTATCGGTGATAACATCCTCCATCTCACAAATATGGATATCCACGATGTCAAACTGCATCCCGTTCATCACATAGAACAGGAGAGTCTGCTGCAGGCTGGTGAAGCCCTCAAGGTATCCGGACCTGGGTAGAAGCGTGCGGCGCAAGGCAAGGTGCACAGTGTGCGCAGCCGGAGTGAGTAGAGCAGGTACCCTCGGCTGGTCAGGTGAGAAGGGCTGAGCAAACAGTGACTGAATCTCCTCAAAAGGTGGTGCCACACCTCCGTTAGCGGCCTCCTCGGTGGGTCAGCCTGTCCATAGACTAACTCGTGCAGGCAGGTGTCATGGAGATCCACGCCTAGCAGCTGTCCCAAGGTCTGTCTGGTCAGATGGTGATGTTGGCCCATAAACATGAAGTTAATGGATCTGCGACCCTCTGAAACGTAAAGTGTGGCATAGAAAACTCAGACCCAATCCTCCACGTAGGCACTCCGCTAGAAATACATCATCTCCACTAGCCCTCTGTACCTCTCAAAGTAAGGGCGAATCTCAGTGCCGACTGCAAGTGCGAGCTGATCCCAGTCAAGGAAGTTGTGCTGGAAAAGCTTATGGCCCCGACGTCTGTAAGTCTCATACAGCGACACCTGTATCAGGGTCCAGAAGCGGCTGTCCACAAGTGGCTCTCTGGGCTGCGGGAACCACTCCTCAAGTAGAATGCTCCATCTAAGCTTCATGAGCTGCTTTGCCTTCAAATTTCTGTAGTCAGTCAGGCGGACACCCTCACCAATCCATACATTGGTGTCCATCTCATAGACGACTCTCGCGGCTGCTCTATCCTCCCGAAGCTTAGCTGCAGAAGATCTCTGTCTCGGGACTGCAGCTGGATAACCTCCATGGGTCCTGACTGAGCGTCAGCAAACAAGCGGCACCTCAGGCTCCTCTGTCTCCTCTGGCTCCTCAGGAACATGTGGCTGCCTCTGTCGGGCCTCCCGGATCCTCAGCGATCCTCCTTGGCCACACTCTCGCTCCTCAGCGGCGCGAGCGGCCATCAGAGCTTTCTTCTCCTCTTTCGACAGCTTCTGCTTCTTAGCTGCTGGCTCCTCAATAGCCTTTCCCTTTCCTTTCTTGTCACGGCCCATCTCGAGTGACGACGGCGATGAAGGTGTGATCCCGGGCTAGGGTTGACGACGGTGAATGGCGAATGTGTGATGGCGTGTGGCCGGGCGAGCCCTAGCGGCGAAGAGGAGTGGCGGCAGCTCGAAGGATGGTGGCACGATGGGGAGCGCGGGGGCCAAAGGGCGGCGGCGCAGAGGGCGGCGGCCGAAGCGCGAGGAGTGGCAGCGTCGCAGGGCGGTGGCGGCGCTGCGTGGGGCGGCGGCGGCGAGTGGGGCAGCGACGACGGGTGGCGGCAGGGCGAGGAGTGTGGCGTCGGGGAGAGAGAAGAAACAAAAATGAAGAGGCGCTAAATAGGTGGGGCCCGAACCCTAGCTCGAATTTTAACATCGGATGATCTGACGTCAGATGAGAGGTGCATCGGTCGAGTAGTACAGTAAGGGGTATTCCAGAGGCACCTTCAGCATTGGATGATCCGACGTGGAAATGATTATCATCGGTTGAATTTGGCACAACTCTAGAAATGTGAACATCAGATACTTTGATGTTTCTCAGAATGAACTCATCGGTTGATTTGACTTTCTGACTGAGCTGACCCTTGTACTTAAGCACAAACTGATCCGATGATACTTCTGGCCTAAGCATCGGATAATCCGATGACTACAAAAGATCAGCAACATCCCATATATATCATTTAACTTAAACAAACAAAGAGAAACTCAAGTCTTAGGAAATTTGGGCAACCCCTAACCCCTCAAAAAGACTTTAATGCTAGTTGCCAATAACTTGGCTAAGCCCTAAAGCAAATAGAACACCGGAAAGATCAAGGAAAAAATCCAAATAAAATGTAAGGTTCATGCTTTGTGAGCTAGAGGATGAAGACTTCTATCTCTTTAAAGCATGTTCCTTTAGGCATTAACGCACCTAACACTTTGTTCTTTCCACATCATATGAGTTGAGATATTGCATTTCAAACAAGTCTCTTCCTCATGAAGTGGGTTCCCCTTTGTGACAATCTACCGTATGCAATGTCAAACAATTTATAATGCAGGATATTAAACGTGAGTGCAAGTCTATATGGCAAGCATCATGCAAGACATAAATTAAATCTATCTTGCCAAATTTGAACCTTTCAAAGGCTTCCTCAGGGAGAGCCTTTCTCCAAGTCTTGGGGATACCCAAAAGAACCGCCATCCCAAGCTAACCCTTGCTCGCCCCTATCCTTTGAAAGTTAGACAATACCTATATGTGATGCATTCTTACATGACCATGGCAACTTATATGACTTTAGATGCATCTAGCACATTTAATTCACTCCTTAGTCTAGAAAAAGTTTTCTCATCAAGTGGTTTAGTGAAGATATCCGCCAATTGTTTTTCGGACCTAACACCTTGCAAGGAGATGTCTCCCTTAGCTTCATGGTCCCGCAAGAAATGATGGCGAATATCAATGTGCTTAGTGCGGGAGTGTTGAACGGGGTTTTTAGCAATCTTAACCGCACTTTCATTGTCACAAAGGAGAGGCACACAACCAAGTTTAACACTAAATGGAATTTTGCTTCTTGCTAGACCAAGATACTAGGGAACGCCCAAGCAAGTGGCACCCTCCGGAGGTACTCTTACGATCCACACGGCATCCGGCAAAGTCCGAATCCGACTAACCCAAGAGATGGAATTTAGCACCTTTGGGGTACCACAAGCCTACACTTGGGGTATGCTTGAGATACCGAAGTATCCTAAAGACCGCCTTCCGATGCGATTCTTTAGGTGTCGCTTGAAAGCGAGCACACAAGTATACACTAAACATGATATCAGGCCTAGATGCGGTAAGATAAAGCAATGAACCAATCATGGAACGGTAATTAGATTGGTCAACAGGTTTACCGTCCTTATCCGCGTCGAGATGACAATTTGTTGCCATTGGAGTACTTCTTGAGCTACAATCTCCCATCTCAAATTTCTTCAAGGGGTCCTTGGTATATTTTTCTTGATAGATGGAGGTCCCCTCTCAAAGTTGCTTGATTTGAAATCCAAGGAAGAAGTTAAGCTCTCCAATCATCGATGTCTCGAATTCCCTAGACATCATTTTGCCAAACTCATGGCTAAGAGCTTCGTTAGTTGAACCAAAAATAATATCATCGACATAAATTTGACAAACAAATAGTTCTCTATCGATGTATTTGGTGAAGAGTGTAGTGTCCACCCTCCCGATCTTGAATCCTTGCATGATCAAAAAATCCCGTAGTCATTCATACCACACTCTAGGTGTTTGCTTGAGCCCGTAGAGCGCCTTGTGCAACCTATACACATGATTAGGATTCCTCGGATCTTCGAACCCGGGAGGTTGTTCAACATAAACAAGCTCGTTAATGTAACCATTAAGAAAGGCACTTTTCACATCCATTTGATAAAGTTTTACATTATGATGTGATGCAAAAGCAAGAAGTATACGGATGGCTTCTAGTCGAGAGACCGAAGCAAATGTTTCTCCAAAGTCTAGTCCTTCAACTTGCGAGAAACCCTTGGCCACAAGTCTTGCCTTGTTGCGGATCACAACACCATTCTCGTCTTGTTTGTTGCGGTACACCCACTTTGTCCCGATGACATTCTTGTCCTTGGGTCACTCCTCCAACACCCAAACTTCATTGCGGATGAAGTTGTTGAGTTCTTCTTGCATGGCCATTACCCAATTTGGATCTTGGAGTGCTTCCTCAATGCGAGTGGGTTCTACACATGAAACAAACGAGTAGTGCTCACAAAACATAGCGAAATGGCGAGAACGTGTACTTACTCCCCTTGACGGACTACCGATAATTTGATCAATCGGATGCGTCTTGGAGATGCGTCCATGCCTCATAAGTCGTTGTGAAGCACTTGGCGGTGGTGATGCGTGTTGCTCTTCTTGTGGTTGGACTTGATCATGGACTTGTTCTTCTTCTTGATGTTGTGTGGCTTGTGAATCTTGTGTCGGCAATGGATCATCCTTTTCTTCTTCATCAACTTGAGGTGTCATAGATGTGTTGATGTTGGAACTTGAAGCTCCCCCTTAATCATGGCTCTCCTCAACTTTAGGCTTGATGTCTCCAATGGTCATGTTCTTCATAGCTTCTCGTAGAGGCTCATCATCTATTTCATCATGACCAAAACTCTCCTCTTGGGATCCATTAGTTTCATCAAACTCAACATCACAATTTTTCTAAACCAGAGGTTTGGTTGAATACTCGATATGCTTTTGAGTTTGATGCATAACCAAGAAAGATACCAACATCACATCTCCTTTCAAACTTACCGAGCCTTTTCTCGCGGTAGATATAGCACTTGCACCCGAAGACTCGAAAATAGGAGATGTTGGGCTTTCTCCCAATGAGGAGTTCGTACGGGGTCTTTTAAAGTAGTTGGTGTAGATAGACCCGATTTGTGGCATGGCACGCCGTGTTGATTGCTTCGGCCCAAAACTTCTCGGACGTGCCATAGTCATCAAGAATTGCTTGTGCAAGAGTGATGAGAGTCTTGTTCTTCCTTTCAACGATACCATTTTGTTGGGGAGTGTATGTGGCTGAAAATTCATGTTTCACGCCTTCACGATCACACCACTCCCCAATGTTGTAGTTTTTGAATTCGGTGTCGTTGTCACTCCGGACTTTGATGATGGGAAGTTAAAATTCCCTTTGAGCACGCTTAGCGAAGGTCTTGAATACTTCCGTAGTTTCACTCTTGTCACCTAGAAACAATGTCCAAGCATAGCGAGAGTAGTCATCAACTATAACAAGACAATAGATATTACCACCAAGACTTTGATATGTGGACGGTCCGAAGAGGTCCATGTGGAGCAACTCAAGTGGCTTGGAGGTTGACACCATTGTCTTCATCGAGTGGTGTGAAGCAACTTGTTTCCTGGCTTGACAAGCGCTACAAAGCTTGTTCTTCTCAAATGTGACATCCTTCACGCCGGTCACCATCCCGAGCTTGAATGACTTCTTGAGCTTGCTCATTCCAATGTGAGCGATGTGTCGATGCCATAGCCAACCCAAACTCGTCTTGGTGAAAACACAAGTAATCAAGCTAGCATCCTTGTCGGAGAAGTCTACTAGGTAGAGGTGTCCATGTCAAAACCCTTTGAAGATTAGTTATTTGCTTGTTTTACTAGTCACAACAACATCATTCTTGCTAAAGGTGCACGTTAGTCCAAGATCACATAATTGTGCAATAGAAAGCAAATTGAAACTAAGTGACTTAACATACAACACATTTGAAATAGATAAATCATGTGAAATTGCAATCTTACCCAACCCAATTACCTTCCCCTTAGAGTTATCACCAAAGGTGACTTGTTCATGATTGTTGGGGTTCTCTATGGAGGTGAACATACCATCGTTGTCGGTCATGTGTTGAGTGCACCTGCTATCGAGTACACAATGCTTTCCTCCGGCTTTGTAGTTCACCTACACACATGAATTCAATTTTTGATTTTAGGCACCCAAGCTAACTTAGGTCCTTGTATGTGTGATACAAGTGTTTTTGGGACCCAAAGTTGCTTGGGGAGCTTCCTCTTCATGCCCTTCATGTCCTTGCCAATGAACCTTGCCTTCACCTTGTCATCTACTTTACTCAAGAGATAATTGTGATCATTAAAGGTAGACTTGTAGTTAGTAGGCAATTTTGGAGAAGACCGGTTAGGAAGAGCACACTCCCTTGTATGGTGACCGGTGAACTCACAATGTTGGCAATAAGAACCAACTTCCTTGATGAAGCTTGTTTTAAGCTCCGGTGAGGGCACCTTTCCTTTGTTAGGCACCAGGAAGGATCCAAGTCCTCTCTTGTTGAAGGCCTTTGCTTGTTGGAAGAGGATTTCTTTGTGCTTGACTTCTCCCTTAGATAGTCTTGCCACACTAGTGCAGAGACTTTCGATTTCATCCATCAAATCCTTATCCCTAGCATTCTTTTTCAAAGGCAAAGACTTATGCAGGACATTAGTATCATGAGAAACAATAGATACCTTATCATTAAGGATTTCTTTCTTTATAGTTTTCAATTCTTGATCAAGGACTTCATAAGCAAGGTTAAGTACTTGATGCTCTTGGATTAACTCATTGTGCTTTCCCAATAGTGCTTGGTGTGCTACGTCAAGCTCATGATGATCTAGCTTGATTTGAGCATTATCCTCCTCAACTTGCTTGACATGAGATTTGAGCGTGTCATGATCCTTAAGTATGCTTTCATACTTGTCAAGCAAATCGAGGTTAGCACTCTCGAGCTTAGCACGAGCTTCTTCAAGAGCCTTGACCTTACTCTTTTCCCTTTTAATGATAGTGTGGTATTCATTTATCAATGAAGCTAAGTCATCGGGGGAAAGCTCATCATCGCTAGAGTTATCACATACCTTGGTGTTACTTTTTGCCATGAGGCACATGGGAGGTGGACGAAGAGATGAATCATCATTGTTGGCAATGGCAAGGCCGGCCAAGCTCTCTTCAACTTCACTCTCTTCATCACTAGATTCTTCGTCAGTGATCCATTTATTTGCCTCACACATGAACACCTTTTGTGGACCTTTTCTCTTCTTTGAAAAGAGTTTTGCCTTTTTTCCTTTGTCATGCTTCTTATTCCCAAAGAATCTTGGCTTAGGCTTGACCTCTTCTTCATCATCCTCATTATCCTCAATCTTGCGATGATTTCCCTTGTGGTTCTCTCTTCTTTTGTCCAGTTTTGGACAATCATAGGAGATGTGGCCTTGATCACCACAATTATAGCAAGTCTTGTTGTCATCTTTTCTTGGTAGAAATGCTTTCTTTTTGGGATCAAAGGTGTATCCCTTCTTGGCAATCTTGGAGTTCAAGCGAGAGAATTTTCTCATCATCAATGCAAGCTCATCATCGTCATCTTCACTTGATGCTTGCTCTTATTCACTTGAGCTAGGCTCGACCACTTTCTTTTTCTTGAGATTGTTTTCTTAGTGGAAGCCTTTAGAGCAATTTTCTTTGAAGATTCCTCCATCATCCCAAGCACACTCATCTCATGAGCGTGAATCTGTCCAATAAGTTCCGAAACTTCAATGTGATCAAGAGATTCCTTTTGAAGCATGGAGTTGATGATGTTGTACTTTGGATTAGGGAGGAGCATAAGAATCTTGCGGTTGATGAGTCCCTTGTCAAGAGAAGCAATATCAAGAGCATTAATTTCTTCAATGAGAATATTCAAGCGAAAAAACATTTCATTGACATTTTCATGAGGTAGCATTTTGAACTCATCATATTTGGCCTTAAGCATATGATACTTTAGTTCTTTAACACGAGAAGAACCCTCATGAATTTCAGTCAAGCAAGCCCAACTTTCACAAGTCTTTTCTTTGCTAGCAATCCTAGCAAACACATCTTGATTAATGCATTCATAAATAGCATTTCTAGCCTTTGCATCCCACTTGATTTGATCACCTATATAGTTATGCTCACCAAACCCCGCATGGGTTGCTTCCCATACCTCGGGAACAATAGGCTCTAGATAAGCACGCATACGTGCTTTCCAATAGGCAAAGTTCTTGCCCTCGAAGATGGGAACCAAACCCCCAATCTTGGCCATTTTAGCTCTCTAGTGGTGAAGCTAGAATGATCCAATGAGCAACCTTGCTCTGATACCAATTGTAAGGATCGAATGCCCAAGAGGGGGGTGAATTGGGCTCTTTTCAAAAATTAAAGCAATAAGGACTTAACTATTAAAAGCCAAATTCCCTATGCAAACAACCTATGCATTCAAGTGAATAATAATTTTGTGGTATATGAAATGCATAAGTGTAACGGAAAGGAAGAGTGTGCAAACTCCCGAGGAGACACGAAGACACGGTGATTTATCCCGTGGTTCGACAAGATCATCAAGACCTTCCTACATCCACGTTGTGGCACCCACCAAAGAGTATATCCACTCCCGAGTCACCCAGACCAGGGATCTTCAATAAAAGTCTCCGTTCGCCATCTGCGGCAAGGTGGATCTCAAGCCTTGTACAAGTTTGATCTTCCGGGCTTCCACAACTGACTTGGCAAGCTCCGGAAGGCTCTCTCCAATCACCGACTGTTACACGGTGAATGCAATCACCAAGAGACACTCCCTTACAGCTCTCACTAGACTAGAGACTCCAATTACCAAGAATGGAAGCACACAAGCTTCATCTCTAGCAAGTTCTAGCCTATCTCTTGGTGTACAAGTGGTGTAAATGATGTGGAAGTGGTTGCTCAACGTATTGAATGCTTGGTAATGTGTAGAGTAGCTCAGGGCATCAAGACTTGTCGAAATGACTGGTTGAAGGGGTATAAATAGCCAGCTTCCACGAGATAGCTGTTGGAAAAGTAGGCTGACATCACTGTTCTGCAAACACCGGATGATCCGATGTTCTCCCTTCAGTTGTCATCGGTTGAATACAAACTAGTTGATGTCACTGTGTTAGATATGACCGTTGATTGATCGATGTTGTATACACCTGTACATCGGATAATCCGGTGACACTTGATCCAGAATGGTCCAGAAATAATGCTTACTGGAGTGATTGACCGATGTGTTATAATTGTACATCGGATGATTCGGTGTTACACTTGGTCCAAGGAAGTTGCTTACTGGAATGATCGACCGATGTAACACTTGCTTCATCATCGGATGATCCGGTGTATACCCAACTCTGAGATCTTTTTCTCCTGTTGAGCCAACTCGACCGATGTAGTCTTTTCAGGATTCATCGGATGATCTGGTGAGTTGATTTTGTTTGCTTCGAGTTGTTCTATGTGATTCTTTTGGAATTTGTTCGAGTGACCTCTTAGACATTGGTTTGAAATGTTCTTCTGATGACGACCAAGTCTCAAGTGTTGTCAATTTTGATGGAATGATTTTGACATATGTACTTTTTCTTTTAGTCTTCATAAAAATCGATTGACCTCGTAGAATAGTTTGTTGAGGGATCTCCAATTATATCCAATGAGCAGTAGATGATATAAATAGAGAGTTCATTAAGTGTGATTGAATTATATAAGAGACCTTGCATCCACAAATTTATTAGTGATATCCAACGGTTGTCATTAATCACCAAAACCATACCTTATGTGGGCCTAGATGCTTTGAGAGACGGCGCATACGGTTTTTGTGTGACCGAAGTGTGCGCTCACCCGTCAGATCCCATACGACGGTGGCGACATGCGTACCGTTTAAGCAGGCTGGGCCTTGTCGGCTACACGGATGAGCGAGCGCATTTGAGCCGCGCGACACACTGGCCTGGAGCCCGCGAGAAAGCGCGTGGTGGCCCACCGCGCATGAGCGTGGCCGGTCCTAGCCATAGGCACGGACTGGTAGAGCTGGCCATCGACTGCTCACATAAGCTCGGCCTTTGGGCTGTGATTAAGAAAGTGGTATGTGGGCCACGGTTTCCTTTGGATCTGGTAAGCATGTTGTTAATAAGGGAGCGGGTTGTGGGCCATTTTTCTTCATTGGGCCATTTGGCAAAAAAATTAAGAATTACTTAGTATTGTTAGATGTGGGCTTTTGAGCCACTTTTCAGCTGCGAGTCTTGATATTTTAGCTGATTCTTTTTGATTGATTTTCTGTTTTTGGGCCCAGTTATTTTTATTAATTAAGTTCTATTTAACAGAATTGATTAATAAATATGGTAAGTGAAGTTTTGCAGTAATTAGCAATAAAATAATATAGTAAGATGTTTTGATTGTTTTATTGCAAAATTAAGTATATCAGTAAGGGTAAGAATTCATTGCTAAGGAGACGTAAGGATATTTAGATAAGTTTTTCCAAATTTTTATGATATGGAATTTTGTTGTGTTTGAAAATAATATATATATATATATATATATACAGTAAGTTCACCATTTTCTCATTATAAAGATATTGGTGTAGTCCTAAGAATTCTAAATTCTAATAATTTGGAAAATTTAGTAAGTTTTATTTTCCCAAGCCAATTAATTCTCTAATTTACCTTTATTTGGAAATTAGTGTAATATTTAGTATTTATGTAGCAACATTGATATTTCTAAATATCAATTAAAATAAGATTGTTTTGCTGCTATGTATAAACAAGTATGAATTAAGCATATTAGCTTCGATGCTAAGTGTTAAGTTTATGACTTTCTAGTTAAACTTTTTTACCAACGTGAGAAATTTTATTTAGAATATTTTGGGTAAGCTTTCATTGTGTCTAAATACTTAGTTATAAGTTTAAGTGCCCATTCTAGTTTCAAGTAATTAGTAATTTATATAAGTTTTAGTATTTAGCTAATTTGTGTAAGTATAAGATTAGTAAGATTTAACATTGTAATTTTAAGTATTTAGTTATAAGTTTAAGTATTTAGTCATCATTTAAGTAGTTAGTCACTGTTTTAAGTTTAGTATTTCGGAAATTAGTGTTTAAGTATGAGGCAATTTTCTTAAGTTTAAGTAAGATTTCATGTTATGAAAAAAATCAGATTTAGATAGTGATTAAATATCAGGTTAGCATGGTAATTTTATATTATGATCAAAGTCGCTGATAGAATTTTACTATGATATTGTAATAAGTTAATTTGGGCATTTTACGCTACTCCCTAAAAGTAACGTAAAATTAATGTTTAATCTTATTAAGTAATTAGATCTTGTCTCATATTAGTTTTTATTAAGTAACATGATGATTCAATCATCGTAATTAAGATTAGTAAGTAGTAAGTCCTCATTAAGATTCAGATGTATATGGTGTACATATACATATAAGTAGTAAGTTCATCATTAAGCTTCCGCTCTTCTTGTAAAATGAATTAGTTTAAGTATTCTTCTATTTAAATTGGATCTAATATGGAGATTTATTTAGAAGAATCAATTTATTAAGATTGTCCCATTAATTAATTCAGTTCTAATAATTAAGCTTATTAAGAATTAAGCTTCCGTTGTCATCTTTGGTGCGGTAAATTTATTGAGTAACCAAAGTGAAAAATAAATTTATTGTGCTTTTAAGTTTATTAAGATCTTTTGTATTAGTGTATGAATATTTTGTTGAGTAACCAACGTGAAAGACCAAATTTTCATACTTTAATGTCGTGCTTTGTCAAGTAACCTACGCGAAAGACATAACACATATTTTATTGTTTTAAGAAATTTTTAGTTCGTAAAGAATTTGGTTGAGTAACCAACGTGAAAAACGAAATTTAGTACCTTCGAATGTCTTATTTTGTCAAGTAACTAACGTGAAAGAAAAAAACACATATTTTTTTAGTTATTTAATAATTATTAGTTCATAACGGATTTCATTGAGTAACCAACGTGAAAATCGAAATTTGTTATGTTATGAATTTAGTGTGTTTTGTCAAGTAACTATGTGAAAGAAAAAATACAACTTTTGTAGTTCATTAATATTTTGTTTTATATTTTGTTAAGTGACTAACGTGAAAGACAAAATATTCTAAGTTGACTAAGATATATTAAGCATTGTATTTTGTTGAGTAATCAACGTGAATATAATTATCTGTGGGGACCGGAGTCCACACATCCGAGGATCTCATTGGGTGGTGTCGTGCGATGCGACACCCAACAGTTTACAAGAAATAGAACCAGAATAAAGTACAAGACCAAGTCTTTTATTTAATACACAACGGAAGTTTTCACAATACTAGCGGACGTGAAGAAATTTATACATACCATAGCTACGCTCTCAGCACTAGCTATGCAAAAAGCAAAGTTTCCCATGCCAGGGATACTTTGCACTAGCAACACTCAAACTATGGCGGCGTGCAGGGTTCCCACTCGGCTGTACACCCTAGAGGGGGTGTCGCCTCATCGTCAAACCCATCCTTAATAGGGTAACCTGCAAAAACTCGTTAACTGCAAACATGAGCTTAAGGCTCAGCAAGACTTAACCGTCTCACTAGACAGATGCACGGGGACACTAAACATAGGTAAGGAATAGCATAAATAACTCGCCTACAAGTGGATCCTTATAACCAAGTTTTAAGTAGCAAATGACATTCTCTGAGCACGGCACATCATGGGCTCCACAATCAAACAAGAAACGTTTTACCGATGATATGACATGCCCAAAGCACATAATGCTGTTACAGCTAAAGTATGGGGAAATTGTAAATCTTTAGTTATACTATTTCTAAATCAAACAAAGTTGCAAAGTAATTATAATTCAATATCATATGACTTTCCTGACTTCTTTAGTATTTACTACGTCGCGACTGCGACAGACAAGTGGTACTCTATTACTGCGAGGGACAGTGATTGCAATCAGGACACACCCGGACAACACGACACATACGCACTTTCGGGAATGCCAGCGAGCACTTCGCGCAGTACCTACGTAGCACTTCAGTACTAGTCGTATATGGCAACCTTTCGCAAGACACTCAAATGCCGAACCGGTCGATCCGTCACGGGCAGGAGGTCCCTGCGTGGGGCGTACTCTGACGTGCCCACCAGCGGATTTACACCTTGCTACCCTCAACCCTCACCTATAAAACGGAACGGTATGCCTCGACACCCAAGTGACCAAGTTACGTCAGTTTATTGGATTCCATATGTCCATTATGTTGCCGGTACAATTCAAGCTTGTCCGAAGGGGCTGCATACGGACGGGCCTTAATCGACACAGGCAGGGCTATGCGACCGAGACTCAATTCTCGCCGCTTCCTATCCATTCCCTACCCGGTCTCAATTTCATTATATTAAGCCATTTTCTATTCAACCAATCCTGTGAGATACATCTCTCGCGAGTAGATTCCAACTACTCGACTTCTACCGGATTTCCTATGCATTAGCAAAGCAGTTACTACAGGTCAAACTGTAACTCGTGCCAAACAAACCCCTGGGATTTTTGGTCATGCAAGTGGAGTATCAATCACCCTAAACGTAATGCACAATTCATATACTATTCATCATAGTGATAAAGCAAAAGCTCATAAACGACTTAAATGCAAACCGGGGCTTGCCTTGTTGCAGGTCAGGTTCTGAGTTAAAAATTGGAAGGTTCTCTTCCAAGGCTTCTGGCTCCTCCTCGACTTCGGTCACTATACGATATGCAGATAACATGGATATATAAATGACTTTGAAATTTATTTATTTTAAGACCATAAATTAATTCATGGTGATCACTATATGACAGGGACCTTAATTGGCTTTGGAACTTCGATGGTAGATACTAGGGAATATGATCAAGGCTCTTGCAAAGAACAGGAGATGATCATAGCAGATTGTGGTCTCCGAAAGTATGGCAAGCAAATCAACTTCCAAAAATTTCCGAGAGGAAACTGTAGCTTGAACCTAGCTAACAGTTGATAATCAAGATGGAGGGAGTGGTTCTGGTCTTAGCAAAATTTGTTTCATAATTTTCTAAGCTGTGGGGAAGGAGTTATTGTATTTCTAATTCGGTAGGAATTTCTGGATTTACTTTATGATTGAGTTTCTAGACATTAAACCAATATTTAGTTTGTAACTGATTTAGGACTAGTATAGTAGGTTAATTAAATCCAAGACTTTAACAGGAGCTAGGGTATGACTAAAGGAAGACTCAGTAAAATTTTGGGACTTAATAAAGCAACCTAATAGCTGTGAAAATTCAATAACTGAAAAAGGAAATTGAATTATACAGAGAGTTAAACAGGTGCTATGGCTCCCAAATTTTGCCTGATAATCAAGAATAGGACAATAAATTTTATGTGAATTTTGGGGATTTTTCCTGTGGATATCTTGTCTGGAAAAATTTCATTTGCATTAGGAAAGATTATTTTCTACAGAATTTAACTCTGAGTTTCACAGAACCTAATTGGTATTGACAGAAACTAGAGCTCGAGATCTTTTGAACAAAATTTGTTTGAAGAATTTTGGAGTATCCTACAGAAAGTTATGGATTTTCTAAGTTGGAGCCTATTCTGGAATAATTTCCTAATTTGATTTAACTCGTGGGCCCCACTGTTTTAAAATGAACCAATAGCATTTAAACCACACGGGGGCCACAGAGTTCCACCGCGTAGCCACAGCAAATCCCGTGGCCACACCTGATCCGACGGGGTTTACCGCCGCTGACACGCGGGACCCGCCGCGTCGTCTTCTACCTCCCGACGCGGGCGGCGCGCGGGGCTCCCGCGGCGGTGCTCTCCGGCGAACCTCGCCGCCGGCCAATCCAACGCACCAGAATCGCGGAAACTTGCCGCCTGGGGGTTTTTGGGGTCGCTGAGCACGGTGGTGAGGTCAATGGGTCTTGAAACTCGCCGGAAAAGGTCGTGCGACGGCGGTGGCGGCGATGAGTGCTCGGGCATCATAGAACTCTCTAAAGAGTAGCTCAAATCACTTGGGAATTGCTCCAAAACCTTTCTGGGATGATGGAGTTCAAGGATATGGGCGCAGAAGGGGAGTGAGTTGCCGGGAATCATGAGTTCGACGGTGAACCGAGGTTTTCTCACCGGCGGCGAGCAAAACTCGAAATTCAGAGCCGTTGCTTGATGATCCTTAAAGGTTTTTGATCAGACAGGATCGCTAGGGCCTATAGAGACTATCTCTAAGTAATTGCAAAGGATGATTGCTTGTCGAAAAGGAATTTGACATGAAATCATAGCTAGCTATCTACCCTTGGCCGTAGAGGAAACGATCAATAACTTGCTCAGGCTTCAACGATAAGGGAAACGGTTTGTACCATGAGCTAGAGTTTGATCAGGCGCACCTTTTTGCTCTTTGGAGCTAGGCTTGAAATGGCGCGGAACGGCGGCACCCGCGGAGCAGTGGCGAGCGGCGGCGATGGCGCGCGGCGGAAGAAAAATGGCGAGGCAGTGGAGCTGTGACCGGGGATGAGGATTAAAGGGGCTTCGGCCGGCCTTTTATAGAGCCGCGGCGAGCAGGCAGGCAGCTCGCTGGAGCTGCATGCGCGCGCGGTGTCGAGCGGGGGCGCGGCGGTGCAGAGGTGTCGGGGTTGAGCTGATCCGTTTTAAAGGGGAGCTGACATGTGGGGCCCACTGTCCAGTGATTCTCCCTACAGCTCAGTTACTAATTCATTTAAAAATAGAAGATCAACTCCAAAAATCATGAAATTTTGTGGAGATGGCAAATGAATTATTCTGAACACAATGGTGAATTCAATTCTTATGTTTAAAGAAGTTGGAGAAGAATTTAAAATTCAGATTTGAATTTGATTCAAATTTGCTAAGCACCTCAATAAAACTAGTAGATGAGTTTCTAAATTCTTGAAACTTTGTAAGCATGCTATTGAGGAATTTAGGAGCTCATGGAAAAATTTAGAGCCCTTAATTTGAATATTTGGTTTAGAGCTTATTAGGGCTTCATTGTGCATTGCTTACTAATCCTTATCCAAAATTCTTATCCTTAAAAGGTGAATAGAATATAATTTGGATTCATGGTGAAGTCTAATACCCATGATAAAAGAATCTAACAAAGAGTGCAAGAAAAGTTTTGGATGGCATAGTTCATGTGTACCCTTATATTGGAGATCCAAAATAGTTGATCACAAAACCCATATGAACTTAACATGCCATAAAAGTGGGGTTTTACATTCCTCCCCCCTTAAAAGAATCTCGTCCCGAGATTACAAAATAAGGCAAAGGAAAAAGGATCTATCGAACATATGCCGCTAACAAGTCCGGATAGTTCGTTCTAAGATACTCCTCGCTTTCCCACGTGGCCTCTTCGGCACTGTGGTGGCTCCACAAGATCTTATAGAAATGCAAGGTGCGGCTTCTTGTGGTGCGAGTCTTTTCATCGATGATCTGAGTTGGATGCTCGGAATAGGTGAGATCTGGTTGGAGAGCTTCCAAATCATCTATACGGACATCAGCGGGAGTTTTAAGACACTTTCGTAACTGAGAAACGTGGAACACATTGTGAACCCCTGAAAGTGACGGTGGTAACTCTAATTGATATGCCACAGGTCCGCATCTTTCGATTATTGCGAAAGGCCCAATAAAGCGGGGAGCTAGCTTCCCTTTTACCCCGAAGCGATGGATACCCTTCGTAGGGGATACCCGGAGATAAACTTGATCTCCAACTTCGAAGTGAAGAGGTCGACGTCGCCTGTCCGCGTAGCTCTTCTGTCGAGACTGAGCAGCTTTGAGATTCGCTTGAATAGTGCGAACTCGATCCTCGGCTTCATTTACTAAGTCGATGCCGTATACTGCCCGTTCACCTGATTCGCACCAGTTCAAGGGTGTGCGACACTTCCGGCCATAAAGAGCTTCATAAGGTGCCATCTGGATGCTAGCCTGGTAACCGTTGTTGTATGAAAACTCCGCCAAAGGTAGATGATCATCCCAGTTCTTGCCCTGGTGGATGGCACAGGCACGAAGCATGTCTTCAAGCACTTGATTCACCCGCTCAGTTTGTCCATCAGTCTGAGGATGATAGGCCGAGCTCCTAATTAACTTGGTCCCCAGTGCAGCGTGGAGATGCTCCCAGAATCGCGAAACAAATACAGCCCCACGATCTGAGATGATGGTGCGGGGTATTCCGTGGAGACACACGATTCTGGCAATATATAAATCCACGTACTTTGACGACCGATAGTTGGTATTGACGGGAATGAAGTGTGCTGTCTTAGTTAGTCGGTCAACGATCACCCAGATTGAGTCGTGCTTATGGAGAGTGGGAGGCAACCCAACAATGAAGTCCATGCTGATATCCTCCCATTTCCAAGCTGGTATGTTTAAAGGTTGAAGCTGTCCTGCTGCTTTCATATGGTCGGCCTTCACTCGCCGGCATGTATCACACTCGGATACATATTTAGCTACTTCCCGCTTCATCCGAGTCCACCAGAACTTCTTTCTTAAATCTTGGTACATTTTGTTACTTCCCGGATGAATGGAATACTTGGATAAATGAGCTTCATCCAGTATCTTCCTCCGAAGTTCCATGTTTCGGGGTACTACTATACGGTCGTTAAACCAGAGGGTACCTTCCTCGTCACTTCGGAAGCATTTCATCTCCCCCTTCTTTATTCTTTGGTGAATATGTGACATCCCCTTGTCCGCCTTCTGAGCTGCCATAATATCCTCCCTGATGGTAGGAATGAGAGCGAGGTTGTAGAGCGCCCCATATGGAATCAAGTAGAAACTCAGTTCTTCCTTTCCCTCCATCGAGGTAATGGAAAGATTGTTGATATGGGACTTGCGGCTCAGTGCATCGGCGACTACATTCGCCTTGCCTGGATGGTAGTGGATCTCAATCTCATAATCCTTGATCAATTCTAACCATCGCCTTTGTCGCATATTCAGATCCTTCTGGGTGAAGATGTATTTCAAGCTTTTGTGATCAGTGTAGAGGTGTACTAGATTACCCAGTAGATAATGCCTCCACATCTTCAATGCTAGCACCACAGCAGCCAGCTCAAGATCATGAGTCGGGTAGTGCTGTTCGTGGTTCCGAAGCTGTCGCGATCCATACGCGATCACTTTTCGCTCTTGCATTAATACACAACCTAAACCAATCCCAGATGCGTCGCAATAGACATCAAATGCTTTGGTTGTGTCTGGTTGGGCTAAAACTGGTGCCGTTGTAAGGTGTTTCACCAATGCTTTGAAACCTGCTTCACATGCCTCAGTCCATATATACTTTTGTCCTTTCTTCAGAAGTTCTGTCATTGGTTTAGCTATTTTGGAGAAACTGGGTATAAACCTCCGGTAATATCCTGCTAAACCCAGGAAACTTCGGACTTCATGTACAGACTTTGGAGACTCCCATTTGAGGACTTGCTTGATCTTGCTTGGATCAACTGCAATACCTTCTGCTGATATGATGTGCCCTAAAAATGGCACCTGGTTGATCCAGAATTCACACTTGCTGAACTTAGCATACAACTGATGGTCCCGTAATCGCTGAAGCACAATATGCAAGTGTTGAGCATGTTCTTCTTCGGATTTTGAATACACAAGTATGTCGTCAATGAAGACCACGACGAACTTGTCCAATTCCGGCATGAACACTGAGTTCATGAGATACATGAAATGAGCCGGGGCGTTGGTTAATCCGAAGGACATAACCAGATACTCATACAGCCCATACCTTGTTGAGAATGCTGTCTTGGATATATCTTCTGGTCGGATTCTAATTTGATGATAACCAGAACGAAGATCCATCTTCGAAAACACTTTAGCACCCACTAATTGATCGAAAAGAATATCAATGCGCGGTAGTGGATACTTGTTCTTGATGGTGACAGCATTAAGTGGACGATAGTCTACACACAGCCTCAAGGTCTTATCTTTCTTTTCTACAAACAGTGCAGAACAACCCCATGGTGATGAACTTGGACGAATAAAACCTTTGCTCTCAAGTTCAGTTAATTGTTCCTTCAGTTCTGCAAGTTCCTTGGGTGCCATCTTGTAGGGTGGTCTTGAAACTGGCACTGTTCCGGGCGCAAGTTCAATCTTGAACTCTATATCCCTTTCTGGTGGCATCCCAGGGAGATCTTCAGGAAACACGTCGGGGTATTCACATACTACCGGAATATCCTTAAGTTCCATAACCTCGGTGTTGTGAGTGGATGGGTCTAATGGAATGATGTTCTCAAGATTGAGAACCTGGGGCTGATGGAGTGGAGAGTTTAGATAAATTTTTCGAGAAACGATATCAAGGATAGCACCATGGTATTGCAACCATGCCATTCCTAAGATGATATCTAGCTTTTGAGTTTCTAGGATAATGAAGGAGGTAGGATAGACGTTCCCATCTAGGTCAAGAGGCACTTTATGGGCTACCTCATAGGTTACTACCCTCCCTGCTGGAGTGCAAATCATATATGGAGTTTTTGTGGCGATAACAGGCAATTGACTTTTAACGACAAAAGATTTACTAATGACATTGTGTGAAGCTCCGGAGTCAAAAAGTATGACTACGGAATGATTTAAGACAGAGAACGTACCCGTGAGCACGGGTGCGCCTTCCGGAACGTCCTCGATGGCGAGGTGGTGGATGTTGCCGGGTCTGGTGGCTGGCTTCTTGAACTGATTGCGGGGTGGGTTGGCCCCCTGGTAGGATGATTGCCCTCCGCCTTGTCGATTCTGCGGACAATCCTTGGCGAAGTGCCCCGTACGTCCACACGTGAAACACGTGTACGGGGTTTGGCCAATACGAAGGGGAGGACGGAATCCCGGTGCACGTGGTGGAGGTGGAAGTGCACGTGGGATCATCCCCTGCTGCTGTTGTGGCCGAAATCCGCCGTTGTTGAACTGACGACCACGGAACATTGGTGGTCGCGATGGCGGCTGCCACCTCTGGCCGGATGGTGATCGATACACCATACGGTACTTCTGAGGAGTACCACCTCCGCTGCTCTGTGGAGCACCCCTCTTCTTTTTATCGGAGGACAGCTCGCGCGTAGCGTCCTCCTGCATGATAGCGGCATTGACTATGTCGTTGAAGTTGCCGCGGTTGAATAGGACAAGCTTGTCCTTCAACTTGGGGTTCAAACCCCGGTAGAAACATTCCCGCTTCCGATCTTCGGTATTCACTTGGTCCTGAGCATATTGGGCCAAGTGGTTGAATGATTTGGAGTATTCGTATGCACTCCTTCCTCCTTGTCTTAGCTCCAAGAACTCTTGAAGCTTCCTCCTCATAATCCCGGGAGGGATGTGGTAGGCGCGAAATGCCTCCCGGAATTCGGTCCAACTTACAACATGGCCTTCGGGGCGTGCGGCAAGGTAATTGGCCCACCACGCACCGGCAGACCCCTGCAGTTGTTGCGCTGCAAACAATGTCTTCTGCTGTTCGGTTACCGCGAGTAAACCGAACTTTCCTTCAATGGTGCGGAGCCAGTTATCCGCGTCCAACGGTTCATCGGCTTCTCTGAATACCGGTGGGTGTGTCGATGAGAAATCAGAGTAGGAACTCTGAAATTGCTGACGCGGTCCATCATCCTGTCGTCCCCCTTGACGGGACGAGTGCTGCACCAATGTACGCAGTAACTCGGTTTGCTCGTCGCGCGAGCCGAGCACTGCGGCGAGAACCTCCGCGAGACTTCTGGGGAGTGTGGTTGGAGGTGGTGGAGGTGGTTGCGTCTGAGGCGTATTCTGCCCCGGGGGCGGTGTGTCATCCCCCTGTCCTCCACTAGATCCTCCCACCTCTGAGGCTGTACGAGTACGCACCATACTGCAATATAATGAATAACACGGTAAGTCCCATTGCCTCAAGTTTATCCTCCCTTAGAAATGCGGTAGACAATAATAGACGATGCATGACATTTACATATATTGATAAAGCACAAACTTTATACAAAATATATCATCTCAAGACCAAGTTTACAGTAGTAAACCCAAAATGATGGACTCCCTTTTTGGAAACACATCTCTACCATACTTGGCCTCCCTGACATGTCATACTCCTCTAGTTAGCTAGACACCACAACTATTATTCTTAATATGACACAAACATGGTCACAAAAGAGAAACACTAGCAACCATGTAACTATATGCCGCCCGGTGTTGGCGGAAGTGCTACCACATCTAACTTCAATACGCTCTACTCGACGTATTCAAGTTCCTCTGGGTCTTCTTCTTCTTCTTCATCTTCAGGGCTAGGCACCTCTGATACGGGTGCTGGAGTAGAAGTTGATACATCGTTCAATATCAACGTCTTCTTGGCAGCCATAGCTTGCCAATCTGCCTGTATCATAAACATCCCCCAGGCCTCATTCTCTTGCTGAGCCTGTTCACAGCTGGTCTTCCAGCTCTGAGCTTCTACTCTGGACTGATCCCTGTCTGCAGTCACCACGTTCAACTGTGTGTCCCGTTGGTGCCCATAAAGTAGGCTTGCCTCCAGATCAATATCTCTCTCTAGAGTCTCCTGGCGAGACGCGGCCAAATCCATAACAGCGTCATGCCATTGATTCTCCCTAAGGTTCAAACGATGATTAAGAGGAGCCATCATATCCCTAAGTCCGTCATTTGCCCACTCAAAGTGATTTGCTCGCTTCATGGCTTGCTTCAGATTGTTTGTCAATTCTTTTATGCATGTCCTCTGATTACCCTTTTCGCGATGTGAGGCTGCTGCATACATCGCTAAGGCTGTTGCGGATGTTTCGCCATGCTCTCCCACCTCTGCAAGCAAGCGGGTTGCCCAGGCTTCAGAAGCCCTGCCGTTGACTGGAAAGAACTCATACGGAGTACCCACCAGATGACGGTAATGGAGTTTGCAAAACCTCCCTATGGCAACACTTGCGGCGTAGCTCCATGTTTCTTCTAATATCAATCCTTTGATCTTGATGGAGTATGGAGCCCATCCGAGATGCGGTGGACCGGCAGGCACATCGACGTAGATGGTGCAACTCCACATACCGCCCTCCTGGAACTTCTTGCCCCAATAGCTAGGTAACACCAAATAGCCAAACTGGCCGAGCAACCGTGCAAACACGTCCGGAAAACCGGCGTGCCCGGTGCATGTTGAGAACACCCATCCATTAGGCAACTGAATTCTTGGTGCTGCCATCTGTGGACAAATATACCCGAATGTCAATACACCGTTTAAGTATTCGACCCAATCACTGGTGATGTGGGACAAAAAGAAATATCCATAATCAATTGGTTCCGTCAAAGCTGCAATCTGGAAATGAGTATAGTTCTGGTTTATCTGACCTATCTGCAGTAACCCGTAAGTTTCATACAGAAGAAGTCAGAACTAAACTTTATGTTGAATACAAAAATTGTTGTACACTTCAAAACCTTTCCAGATTGTACTCATACAGCCACTGTTGAACTAGTATGAACAATCTATACCAGTTTTAAGTTGACTCAAGGGTTCTGAAAATTTTGACAGAACCTCCCCTGTATATGGGCTTATCTCCACATTCTATACAGGTTCATCATGATAAGATATTGAGGTAGTGTCAAAATAAACATTGAGTAACATCGTGTTAACAATCCAGAACTAAAGAAGTTCCACCACGACAACCTTGTCATGAAGGTATTATGCATCAATTCACAATTATGTGCAAACTGTTCCAAGTTCTGGACTGCAGGAACCAAATTTGCGACAAATGGAATTAGGCATAGCTACACCTAGATTCAGGTCAGGAGTGATAAATAAAGTTGATAGACGACTTCCTAAGCTTTCCAGAAATGTATATGCGTAACCATATCACTGTTCTGGATTAGGGGTTATAATTATCCAAACTCAACAGTAAAGCTGACTGATCTGCATCAGCAGTCATGCAGTTTACTGTGTTGACTTCCCAATTTGGTTAAACTCCAATTAAAATAAGGAAGGACTCCCCAAAACAAACTCGTGAATCTCCACCTACCCTTCTCAAACATATATCCCAATAAGGTAGTGGATTTTTCTACAGTGAGTTATGGCAAGAATACAGAAACGGTACAAAGGTGGGTTCATATGGAGTAATTACAGTAAACCCCAGTTTTCAACAGATTAACAAGCTTTTCTGTCTTTATGGTCAACGGAAAAGTTGGAGAGACCTTCACGAGCTTTCCATTTATGTAGGATATGCTTATCTATTTGCTAACCAAAATTACAACCTGGCGAAGTTGAGCTACTTCTACCAGAAAGCAAGAATCTTGGTCCTATCCATTTTATCAAGTCGAGCCCGAAATTATCAGTATCTGATAGTCGGACTTTCTCGAAACACAATGCAACCATTCTGTCGGTGGGGAGGGTCTAGTATCATGTTTGATACTGACGGTACTACGTGCCTCACAAAAGGAAATTCTATCCGGTACATCCGGTTACGTCTATAGGTGGTTCCTATATCGTTCCCTCGCAAACGGCTTCTACACGGGTTGCTACCGGAGTTAGGTTACCTGCAGAAGACAAGCAATCCCCTTTCACACCTTCGCACCTCAAGGGCGGCACGGGGAAACACGGCAGGCAGTCACAATAATATATAACTAAAAGTAAATGCATACGACTCTGGCGTGAGTCGTCCTCGAGCAAGGCCATGTCTCGAGGTACATGGCTGTAAATACGTCTGTACAGCAAAGGCTCCCGTACGATCCGGCTTATACACGCTCGGGCATACGTGTTCGCATGTTCTCATAGATATGAGAACACACTATCGGGTTACATACCACCCGACGGGGTTTCCCTCTAACTTTGTGTCACGCTGGGGTACCGCGTGTCATATGTTCTTAGAAACATGGAAAGTTTCAAAGACTCATATTGACTTTCCGTGCCAAGCCACGGAAATTTCACATACCACCTCTCGTATGCTGAGCTTACCGAGATTGATCCGCTCTCGGCGGCGTACCTTACCTCTTACCTGATGTCGGAGCGTCGTTACAGAATATAATAACACATAGTTAGTTTACCACCTTTATATCTTATACTAGTAATACTCCTTATAACGGCATATAACTAATTTCTCACTCAAGTTCCTAATTTTTGAAAATATGTTCTTTTCCGGTACACTGTTCCCAACGAAGCTCTGATACCATGTCTGTGGGGACCGGAGTCCACACATCCGAGGATCTCATTGGGTGGTGTCGTGCGATGCGACACCCAACAGTTTACAAGAAATAGAACCAGAATAAAGTACAAGACCAAGTCTTTTATTTAATACACAGCGGAAGTTTTCACAATACTAGCGGACGTGAAGAAATATATACATACCATAGCTACGCTCTCAGCACTAGCTATGCAAAAAGCAAAGTTTCCCATGCCAGGGATACTTTGCACTAGCAACACTCAAACTATGGCGGCGTGCAGGGTTCCCACTCGGCTGTACACCCTAGAGGGGGTGTCGCCTCATCGTCAAACCCATCCTTAATAGGGTAACCTGCAAAAACTCGTTAACTGCAAACATGAGCTTAAGGCTCAGCAAGACTTAACCGTCTCACTAGACAGATGCACGGGGACACTAAACATAGGTAAGGAATAGCATAAATAACTCGCCTACAAGTGGATCCTTATAACCAAGTTTTAAGTAGCAAATGACATTCTCTGAGCACGGCACATCATGGGCTCCACAATCAAACAAGAAACGTTTTACCGATGATATGACATGCCCAAAGCACATAATGCTGTTACAGCTAAAGTATGGGGAAATTGTAAATCTTTAGTTATACTATTTCTAAATCAAACAAAGTTGCAAAGTAATTATAATTCAATATCATATGACTTTCCTGACTTCTTTAGTATTTACTACGTCGCGACTGCGACAGACAAGTGGTACTCTATTACTGCGAGGGACAGTGATTGCAATCAGGACACACCCGGACAACACGACACATACGCACTTTCGGGAATGCCAGCGAGCACTTCGCGCAGTACCTACGTAGCACTTCAGTACTAGTCGTATATGGCAACCTTTCGCAAGACACTCAAATGCCGAACCGGTCGATCCGTCACGGGCAGGAGGTCCCTGCGTGGGGCGTACTCTGACGTGCCCACCAGCGGATTTACACCTTGCTACCCTCAACCCTCACCTATAAAACGGAACGGTATGCCTCGACACCCAAGTGACCAAGTTACGTCAGTTTATTGGATTCCATATGTCCATTATGTTGCCGGTACAATTCAAGCTTGTCCGAAGGGGCTGCATACGGACGGGCCTTAATCGACACAGGCAGGGCTATGCGACCGAGACTCAATTCTCGCCGCTTCCTATCCATTCCCTACCCGGTCTCAATTTCATTATATTAAGCCATTTTCTATTCAACCAATCCTGTGAGATACATCTCTCGCGAGTAGATTCCAACTACTCGACTTCTACCGGATTTCCTATGCATTAGCAAAGCAGTTACTACAGGTCAAACTGTAACTCGTGCCAAACAAACCCCTGGGATTTTTGGTCATGCAAGTGGAGTATCAATCACCCTAAACGTAATGCACAATTCATATACTATTCATCATAGTGATAAAGCAAAAGCTCATAAACGACTTAAATGCAAACCGGGGCTTGCCTTGTTGCAGGTCAGGTTCTGAGTTAAAAATTGGAAGGTTCTCTTCCAAGGCTTCTGGCTCCTCCTCGACTTCGGTCACTATACGATATGCAGATAACATGGATATATAAATGACTTTGAAATTTATTTATTTTAAGACCATAAATTAATTCATGGTGATCACTATATGACAGGGACCTTAATTGGCTTTGGAACTTCGATGGTAGATACTAGGGAATATGATCAAGGCTCTTGCAAAGAACAGGAGATGATCATAGCAGATTGTGGTCTCCGAAAGTATGGCAAGCAAATCAACTTCCAAAAATTTCCGAGAGGAAACTGTAGCTTGAACCTAGCTAACAGTTGATAATCAAGATGGAGGGAGTGGTTCTGGTCTTAGCAAAATTTGTTTCATAATTTTCTAAGCTGTGGGGAAGGAGTTATTGTATTTCTAATTCGGTAGGAATTTCTGGATTTACTTTATGATTGAGTTTCTAGACATTAAACCAATATTTAGTTTGTAACTGATTTAGGACTAGTATAGTAGGTTAATTAAATCCAAGACTTTAACAGGAGCTAGGGTATGACTAAAGGAAGACTCAGTAAAATTTTGGGACTTAATAAAGCAACCTAATAGCTGTGAAAATTCAATAACTGAAAAAGGAAATTGAATTATACAGAGAGTTAAACAGGTGCTATGGCTCCCAAATTTTGCCTGATAATCAAGAATAGGACAATAAATTTTATGTGAATTTTGGGGATTTTTCCTGTGGATATCTTGTCTGGAAAAATTTCATTTGCATTAGGAAAGATTATTTTCTACAGAATGTAACTCTGAGTTTCACAGAACCTAATTGGTATTGACAGAAACTAGAGCTCGAGATCTTTTGAACAAAATTTGTTTGAAGAATTTTGGAGTATCCTACAGAAAGTTATGGATTTTCTAAGTTGGAGCCTATTCTGGAATAATTTCCTAATTTGATTTAACTCGTGGGCCCCACTGTTTTAAAATGAACCAATAGCATTTAAACCACACGGGGGCCACAGAGTTCCACCGCGTAGCCACAGCAAATCCCGTGGCCACACCTGATCCGACGGGGTTTACCGCCGCTGACACGCGGGACCCGCCGCGTCGTCTTCTACCTCCCGACGCGGGCGGCGCGCGGGGCTCCCGCGGCGGTGCTCTCCGGCGAACCTCGCCGCCGGCCAATCCAACGCACCAGAATCGCGGAAACTTGCCGCCTGGGGGTTTTTGGGGTCGCTGAGCACGGTGGTGAGGTCAATGGGTCTTGAAACTCGCCGGAAAAGGTCGTGCGACGGCGGTGGCGGCGATGAGTGCTCGGGCATCATAGAACTCTCTAAAGAGTAGCTCAAATCACTTGGGAATTGCTCCAAAACCTTTCTGGGATGATGGAGTTCAAGGATATGGGCGCAGAAGGGGAGTGAGTTGCCGGGAATCATGAGTTCGACGGTGAACCGAGGTTTTCTCACCGGCGGCGAGCAAAACTCGAAATTCAGAGCCGTTGCTTGATGATCCTTAAAGGTTTTTGATCAGACAGGATCGCTAGGGCCTATAGAGACTATCTCTAAGTAATTGCAAAGGATGATTGCTTGTCGAAAAGGAATTTGACATGAAATCATAGCTAGCTATCTACCCTTGGCCGTAGAGGAAACGATCAATAACTTGCTCAGGCTTCAACGATAAGGGAAACGGTTTGTACCATGAGCTAGAGTTTGATCAGGCGCACCTTTTTGCTCTTTGGAGCTAGGCTTGAAATGGCGCGGAACGGCGGCACCCGCGGAGCAGTGGCGAGCGGCGGCGATGGCGCGCGGCGGAAGAAAAATGGCGAGGCAGTGGAGCTGTGACCGGGGATGAGGATTAAAGGGGCTTCGGCCGGCCTTTTATAGAGCCGCGGCGAGCAGGCAGGCAGCTCGCTGGAGTTGCATGCGCGCGCGGTGTCGAGCGGGGGCGCGGCGGTGCAGAGGTGTCGGGGTTGAGCTGATCCGTTTTAAAGGGGAGCTGACATGTGGGGCCCACTGTCCAGTGATTCTCCCTACAGCTCAGTTACTAATTCATTTAAAAATAGAAGATCAACTCCAAAAATCATGAAATTTTGTGGAGATGGCAAATGAATTATTCTGAACACAATGGTGAATTCAATTCTTATGTTTAAAGAAGTTGGAGAAGAATTTAAAATTCAGATTTGAATTTGATTCAAATTTGCTAAGCACCTCAATAAAACTAGTAGATGAGTTTCTAAATTCTTGAAACTTTGTAAGCATGCTATTGAGGAATTTAGGAGCTCATGGAAAAATTTAGAGCCCTTAATTTGAATATTTGGTTTAGAGCTTATTAGGGCTTCATTGTGCATTGCTTACTAATCCTTATCCAAAATTCTTATCCTTAAAAGGTGAATAGAATATAATTTGGATTCATGGTGAAGTCTAATACCCATGATAAAAGAATCTAACAAAGAGTGCAAGAAAAGTTTTGGATGGCATAGTTCATGTGTACCCTTATATTGGAGATCCAAAATAGTTGATCACAAAACCCATATGAACTTAACATGCCATAAAAGTGGGGTTTTACATTATCTTCGTAAATTGTCTTTGAAATTATGACACTATTGTATAGGTCATATTTAGAGGGGGGATTGTAGGTTTATCACTAAGATGATGAGTGAGCTGACTAAGTAATAGATTTTCACCTCACACTTTTCAGTTTTTATATAATGCTTGTGTGCATTATAATAAGAATGATCTATACAATAAGGGGGAGTACAATATATATTACCGTCTAATACCCTGAATTAGAAATGTACGATTATATCTGTCATTTTATTAAGTTTGTAAGGAAATTTATCATAATTAAGGCAGTGATCTGGTAAGATGGGACTCTAGTATTTTCACTCTGTATTTCCTTAATCAGCCTTCTTTCCTTTTAAGTTGATGCTTATAAATATCGTATAAGTTATATATATAATCAAAATTACCCAAATAATTTTAAGTGTCATATTAAGAAGATAAGGTTATTATTAAGAAAATTGTGACTTTGTTGGTTTTTTGATATGATTTAAGATCCTCATTTTAAAATGGGTTATTATAGTCTTCTTAAACGATGACTAAATCAGGGAGAGTTTGACATCTAAAGATGTTTATCTTGAAAATAAGTGGTTTGTGTAAGCACTTTATTTTTTCAAGATTTATTCTTTATGACGCCTTATCGATATTGTGTTACCAATGCTAGACATTGTTCTCACAATATATGCTATTTAATTTTTCATCATTAGTGGCCAATAATGATGATGAATGAGAGCAGCCTTATTTAAGATCACAAATAAGCCAACAAATATGTTAAGAAATTCAAATGATGATGATTACACTTCATATGAATAAGTTGTGAGTGATTGTCAATCATTTGAATGACTTAGAATTTTATTTTTCCAATAGAGTCAAATCAGTAGACTGTAATGAATCTATAAAAGCTAATGTGACTCTAAAAGGAATAATAAATGTTTTTGATGTAAGTGTCATCGTAAGATGTTCATAAGTGAGACATTTCTCAATGAGTTTATTTGATAATGTTTTAGATAATTCAAACCATGAGTTCTGTCATGTAAATTAGTGAAGTGAGATATCTTAAAGTAAATCCATTCATGAATTGAAATAGAGTATCCAAGTTAAGAATATCTCAAGTTCAATAAATTCATAATAAATTTTGAGTATTATAAGATATTGAGAAGGATAATTAATGTTTGTCTTAAGTTTAAGACAATAAAGTTAAGTAGTAAGTAAATAATGTTGATCAACTATTAAAGAGCAAGTATATTGTCCTCATCATTATTAAGTTAAGATCTTGGTGATGTTTCTTATTTGTTAGTATGTAAGTTTTACTAAGATATAATAAGGGGGTATTTAGACTATCAGATAATGTATAACTACTATAGTCATAAGAATGAGTAGTATGTTTGGATTAAGTTCACGTCTGCTCTTAAGGTCAAGGGTGATAAGTATAGGAACCAATCAGAGATCAATCGAATAAAATCGGTTCCATGTACTTCTACTGTCAGAAGTTTTCTTTAAGTTTGCTCAATTAACGATACACACTGACATAGTTTAAGTAACCGGAATATTTTGGCATAAGTAAATTCATCCAGCTATAGATCATTGGTTTAGAAATAAGGAAAGTTTTGAAGTTCTATAAGTGATTTATGCCTCAAGATAAGATGAGTAAGAATTGGCGTCATTTGAATAAAGTTTTAGTAAGATTCAGTTTTACGAGATGTGTAGTAAAATCCACAATCAATTGCTAACACTCGTATTTTGGAGTTTTATTGTGGAAAAGCTCCAATCGAGCGGTCACTACATCATGAGTGATGTATACCGAATGTTATTTAAGCATGAGGCTGTCGAGCGGACACTAATTATTTTTACTCGGTTTAAGAGTGGTCGACAACATCAAACAACTTAAGATGTTAATTTCAATTGCAACAAGTCAAGTGTGTAGCCAAACACATTGATATTGGGTTGCAAATGATAAATTACAGGATCATACTATTGTTTTGAGAAAATCAATGACAAGCGACTGTTTGCGGTACCGCTTACAGAAGGTCTTCCACCAAAGTGTTCAGTGAATACAAAGTCGACATGGGTTTAAGGAGGAACCTATGATCAACAGAATACTAAGGGGCTATTAAAGGTAAAGTTACTTCTAAATGTGAGATGTATCGTGGTCGTTCGAGTCAGATAGTACATAACTGGCTATTCTTGATGCGGCGTGCCCTATATGTCAAACATAAAGAAGCTAACACTAAGTTCGGGATTAAGTATAAGTTTTAAGATTAAGTATTAGGTTAGTCTTGATCTGTGGAGATCAAGGGGGAGATTGTTAGACTGATCTCCACAGGAAGCGGTCTTTGGACCGTTTTCACTCGTTTAACGTCCTGGTCGGGGGCGTGGGCCACGTTCATAGCTGTGGGCCCCCTCTCACACCGTGTGACATATAAATAGGAGGATTAAGGAGTTAATGACCCAACAGAGTTAATCCTAACCACCGAAGAATCCGATCTATTGAGGCACCGAAGTGGGGGGAAGATTCTCCACGGCACTGTCACCCCGTCGACAAGTCAGCGGCAACCTCACCGCAGCCGGCTCCGCCACTCGTCAACGTGCAGCAGGACCTTGGCCCGTTCATCGTCGGCCTTCCCTACATTAAGGTACACACACCGAGGTGCGTTCAATCTCCTACATCCACTAATCCTCCTCCACTTCTCATTATGAATTAGAACTACAAATGCATGTTGTCCATGACTTGTTTTAGCTTCTGCATCTCGTAGATCTGACCTCTAGGGACCTTAGCTTCTAACAGCACAAAGTCGAAAGCAAGAGTTAGAAGCGAGATCGAGCTGATTCATTACCGCGCAGAAAAGAAAGCAGTGGAGGAACTACTGCAGGCCCAGCGTTACCACAGCTATACTGTCATCGAACACGCTGTATTGCCACCAACACAGGTATTGATTCAGACAATGTTCAAGCTCGTAGTATACAGGTTAAATATTATGATTAAGAAGCATGTAATAACGTAAGCCTAATTAATCCTTATGTTTAAAAAGCTCGGTGCTACGTACAAGAAAAAAAAGAGATAATATTACACTCAATGCATAGGTACTGGAAAATTGAAATGGGTATATAGGAGCAATAATCCCAACAAGACTGCCAATAAATCTCCAAATGACCAGGGATCCGAATCCCAGATCCTAACAAGACTCCAAATTGCTCTCTTTTTGGAATCTACTTGCTACTACATATTGTTTTTAGTTGATAATGGCTAAATTTGCCAAAAAATAATGAATCGAAGCGAGAGGGGAAAACTTTTGGAAATGTTGTTTCAGTTATCCCTGATGCTACTGCTGGGCACATTGTACCCTTGGTTGACCTCCTTCCTCTTCCTCGTCTTCATCATATGCTTCCTGTCGCCTTTGCTGCTGCTTGCGCCTCATCTCCTCTTCCATGTTGACATCATGAAGGGTGGTCTCCTCGCACTGACCCAGCTCAGTGTCCGACAGTTTGCTCCCTGGTTTTGGTGGGAGAATCTTTTCAAGCGATCGACACTGGGCAGGGGTGAGTGTACCAGGCTCAGGAAACTCGACTTTGAATTCAACAAACAGACGACCCTTCATGAATGGACGGCCATGCTGGGGCATACCCTCATCATTTATGGCTTTGTGTTGTCCTGTTCAAACAAAAAAACTATATCAGTATATTGTTCAGAACAAAGCGCATTGGATTGATAGGACAACACAAATCAAAGGCGAAGAGACAAAAGAAAGAGCACACCCGAAAAAAGGAACCATACCAGGTTTTATAATCTCCCCAGGATCAGATTTGATTAGAAGCTGCCGACCATCAAGATGAGTCAGAACAAATTGGAAGCCACAAAGAGCCTCAGTGAGGGAGATCGTGTGCTCAATATACAGGTCGTCATGTTTCCTCTTAAATTGTGGGTGGTCTTTAAGTTGCAAGACAAAAACTATGTCTCCTGTCACAGTATCAGGCTGAATAAAAAAGAATTTTAACGTTAAATACATATTGTGAAAATACCAAGTGTTGCAATGCTGTGTCAGACGTCAGAGCATGCAAGGGTGTAATAGATACTCACAGCTTCATCAGCTTCACCCTGGAATACAACCTTTTGGCCATGTTGCATTCCTTTCTCAATATGAACCTCCAAGACTTTCGTCTCCTGTGCTACTTTACTACCTTTACAGCTCGGGCATTTATCCTTGTCACTTATCATCTCACCTATACCAACACAAACATGATAAGACAAACGAAAGGAACAAAATACTTTAAGATATAACAGCAGCCTACCCGATCCTTTGCATTCAGGGCAAACGGTGTTCATCTGTTGGATCATTCCAAGGCCTATTTGTCTTGTTATTGTCCTCATTCCTGCACCACGACAACCATGGCAAGTTCCTGTTGCCCCACTCTTGGACCCTTTCCTGAAGGCACAACAGACAATAGGAAACAGTGAGGTTTCCATATGGGCAAATATCAACTAGGGAAGTTCTAAAAGAAAATTCTGGACATGTTCCATGGTGTACCCTACTATTCTCCTTCTGGAGAAAATTTCAAGTTAAAAGCCCATAAATATTGGAATTGAAATTAATGAAAAATGTTGACAAATGTAAAACAAAAATAATGGATAGAGACAGATAAACATAGCATCCATCATCCACAACAACCGTAGCTATTTCCTTCTTGTCTAGCATGTTACCAAATTATAAATCCAATGTTGGAATTTATAGGGCACAACATTCAATAGACATCAAAATTTTTGAAGCCTATTTATTATTAAACCTACTTAAATTGAGAACTGATTGCATCATTGCATCTAGGAGATGACATTCAATATTTGAGGTAATTGGCAGAGTAATATGGCTATCCAGAAAATTTTGTTTGAACTGCAAGATAAGTCAAGTTGTACAAATGTGTACAGGCACATAAAATGAAAGAGGAGACAAAATAAATGATATGGTCAACCTAACAAACTACATACTTCAGGACCTTTGCCTATTACTGTCGACGTTGTTTCAAAATTTCTTTTAAAGAAATAGTACAACACTACAAGTTATAGTCAGTGTGAGAGATTAAGGGTTTAAGGTGTGAAGGTGACAACAACTGTCTACCACAAGCAGCATTACACTCTACACTAAGAATACTGTAATGTAATCACCATTTTAAAACATATACTGTTTTTGAGTAATATTGCTATAAAACAAGTGAAGACATAGAAAATAACTGAAATATAGAAGTCTTGAGGCACATTAGATACCAGATGAGCTATTGACAGGCTAGCTCAAAAGAATTGCTATTAGTATGTACAGGAAGGCTGCATATTTCAGCGGCCACAGCTGAACAGAACTACAGAAGTTTTCACAAAACTCACAAAGAACAGTATATCTAAAAGGAAATGTAGGCCTCATCGCAAAACATAAAGCAGATTTCATGCTATTTATGCAGCACCTTTTTTAGTAGTAGACACTGAGGTATTTTTTTGTCCCAACTCCGTAACAAATCTGGAGTAACAACTAACAATGCACAAAAACCATCCACGAAATTAGGTTATGCATTTGCATGATGATAATCTGGAATGGTCTTCCTTATATTTGGAAACCTAGGAACCTCATATAGTCAGCGGTGCAGACAAACTGTATTTCGAAACCAACATAATGAACCCCACTAACCACTCAATACATAGCATTTCAGGTATTCTTATAAGTAATACTCACAGCATCGGGGGCAAGTTTGAAGAAATCATTGTAGTCCTCTTTATCAGTATTATTAGTGCATTCACTGCAAAATTTTCACTTTCAAGGAACTACAAAGTGAAGTATAAATTGAGGACTTACCCCTTGCACTTTTTGCACAAAGCATTCCGTGATAAGGACAGTTTTTTGGTTGTCCCATTATACAGATCTTCTAAAGAGACCTTCATAGGATGCACCACATCTTCACCACGCTTTTGTCTGCGCCCTCTTGAACTGCCTCCTGTAAACAATGAGGTCATATAAGCATGCTAGCTGCTGGCCTTTACATTCACAAAAAGCTAAGAGGAGCACGGAGCAACAAAGTGAGACAATTAGATTACCCCCAAATGCACCGGCACCAGGAAAAAGTTGCTCAAATATATCAAATGGGCTATGGAAATCACTGCCGCCACCTCCACCCATCCCTTCTTTCAGTGCATCTTCCCCATACTGGTCGTAGATCTCCCTCTTCTCCGGGTCATTGAGAACTTCGTAAGCTTGAGACAATTCCTTAAACTGCATCAAGAAACTTGTGGTGAGAACAAAACCTATAGGCGCCTGAAGGAAGCTAATAATACACAACATTCTATCACAGACAAACCTTCTCAGGGTCTCCACCCTTGTCAGGGTGGTTTTTTATGGCAGCTTTCCTGTATGCTTTCTTCAGCTCATCCTGGCTTGCATTCTTCGATACACCAAGTACCTCGTAGTACTTGGTGTTGTTACTCTTCTTTGGCATCCGTCCAAACATGGCTTATATAAAAAGGGTGTGGTTCCTACAAACCAGAAATTCAAATCAAATCAAGCTAATCAAGTGTTAACAAAAGCACTCCTTCAAAAATATATAAGAACTTTCTGGCCCGTACTAATTTTTTCGGAACAAGAATCACAAACATCTTCAGTCCAAAGCACGGGCGGGCCTAAACGAGGGGCATGGGTATCAGCTGAGCCCCGGTAAATTCCGACTACAAACTGCGACTTAGCACTCAGCAGCACCGAATCAAATCCCCAACACACCTGACCAACCGCCGTATCTATACCAGATTCAGAACGTAGGTTTTCGATTCGAAGGCTCACAACAAGTACAGCGTTCCAGAGGACACAACGGAAGACGCATCTAAGCAAGCCAGGGCTGGCTTACCGACAAACGAAGAAGGAAGCCCAGAGACGGAGAGGTCCCCACCGCGCGCCGGTCCTCGGCTACGACGGGGGCGAGAACGACGACGGAGAGGACGAAGAAGAGTAGGGGCGGCGGCGGCGTTGCGGCGGAAGGGCCTCCTGGATCTGAACTTGTTGGGGGGAAGATGACGTGTTCGACGCGGAGTCCGAAACTATAAGGTCTGGGGAAGCGTCGTGTTGTATGTGGACTCTGTTGTTGGGCCGTCAGCCACGGGCCCAGAAGGATCGAACTATACGAGCCTGGCCTGTGCGTCGTGGGCTGGATCGTTGCATGCAAGCGCGTCCAACGTCGATGGTTGGGTATGCACGTCGTTCCGTCCATAATGGAGTGCAGCGTATTTATTAACCGGAACATGCGCACGCAGCATCCCGTACGAAGACGACGGTTTGATTACTTCGATTGATTGTGCAATCTGTAAACCAAGGCGTCAAGCAATGGTGAAGCTCTGGGCTTAAGCAAGAGAGATCTGAGGACACAAGCAACTGTAATCCTTTACCGGAATAAAACATAGGCCTACAATCGTCCTAACAAAAAAAACATCATTTTTCGGAATTCTAGCAGTCGTTAACTCAACTCTCATGTTGGTTAAAGCTGATGAAACCATCAAAGGCGAAATGATACTTTGGCAATGTTTCGAGTCTTGACTCCACAAAAAGCCCCGCCTCAACTTCGGACGATGCTTGACGGTTTCATCAAAATGGAAGCTGCTTGCATCTTCGGACGATGGGAACCTGACCATGTCGCACGAAATGATATGCCTACTACCACCATGTCCAGTTCTTTTCTTTTCTTCAATCATCATCCTTTTGAAAATAAAGGCCCAGTGCTCAACTTTATTCAGGATAAGACCATCCGCACCAGTATACCCTAAAGCATACTCTATACACTATTCTCCTTCAGCTTTTACAGTACATACTCTAAATTACACTACAAAACAGTGTATCCAGTATGCTTTACAGCATACCACTGCGGATGGTCTAAACGTCGCGACTCTTGTCTTCAAACAGGCAGGGATTCGTTTTCCACGAGCTCTATAAACACGGGTGTACATTGAAATGAATTTAAGCAAGCTCATCTGCCCAGAACATCTGACAACAGTTTTAAAAAGGGAGGAAGTAGAAGATCAAGTTTACAGAACAAAGATCAACTTGCATCACCTATCATCACAAAAAAAAAAAATTCACCTTATTCCAACAGTTACAAATCATATGGGGCTACCAGAACCTTGCGAGAATACACAGTGCATCATTGCCCTACTGCCTACGATAATAATAAACCAGAAATAAAAATATAAGACGATAAGCAATAATTTAGGCAGCATGCATGCAGGATGCGGGCAAGGCAAGTCTTTGAAAGAAAGCTTATATATGCAAGCCACTATGGGGAAACACAAGCCAGAGCTGCATGGTGAAGAAAACCCAGAGAAACTTCATAAGCCCCACAAGAATCGACAGCTATGCTGATACTCGAATTGGGGATCTGGATCATTCCGGTGACACTCATATATTCGCACCGTGCAGGCAGCTTGTTCTTCTAGTTGCAAAGCTCCAGCAACTGCAAGCCAGCATCATGCACACAAGGTCATCATCGCCAGCAATATGGAGCCGTATAGCAAGGATACAAACGCTAAGCATGACGCTGTGAAGGAAGCGTGGAAATAGTCCTGTTGGAGACATTCAGAAACACTAGTTTCATCAAGTGAGCAGTCCTCGTTAGTGTTCTTTAGTCTTGTGCTGGCCTGCTGGGTGAGTACTGAGAGCTTGTTTTGTTCATAATTTTCTCCCACGGCTGTTTTCTTAAAAGCTGAAATGTTTTCTTTGCATGTGTGATGGAGATGGTAAAGAAGAAAAGGTTATCTTGTACATTCACACTCCTTGTCAACATTTTCGAACCAAATAACTTATCTGCAGGTCACCTTTGCGGTGCAAATTGATCGATATCCATTGATGGGAAACCTGACCTTGCTCTTTTTAGCCCTTGTAACATACTTTTAGTAGTCTCCTCCTGCAAATATTGAATGTACATCAGCATATGAAGGCAGTGGTGATTGAGAACTATGGGAATAAACACAAGCAGAGACTTATTATCAGTCAAACATTATCATGATATATTGATGTCTTTGATTCACTTGTAATAGAAGCAACTGTTTTGAGTAAATTTTTGCATTGGTTAACATAGCAACAAGGGACTGGAAATTAGTAGCTCCACAAGTTCGTTCCGGATGTAGATTGGCATGCAATTCATTAACATTAATTCATTTGTCAGTGTCCAGATCTGGCTTTCCACATCCATTTCATCCATCATTATTTTGCTAAAAAAAGAGAGAAATTTTACAACAAAAAAAAAACTTACTTGACCAGTGTAATCCAAAAGCCTTGTACAACAGTGCTCTGCTCCCTCAAACCTGCCTATGCTCTTGTAATGCTTAGCAAGGAAAAGCAGAGCTTCAACAAAATTCTGGCCTTGCTTTTCTTCAACTTCCATTCTCTCTAAATCCTTCTTGTAGTAACACGCTGATGGAATAAGTCTTGTAGTCTTTTGGTCTTTGGTCCCCAACTCCCTTGTACCCTTGTCCTTAGTTTGTTGTACTTTAGTCCTTGGTCTTTGGTCTTTGTTGTACTCATTTTAGAATAGAGGACAACATATTAGACTAGAGGACAGCATCTAGGACAGCTGTTAGCATCTTTAGGACAGCAACATTTTGACTGGTTTTAGGACAGCTGTTAGCATCTCTAGGAGAGCAGTTTGCATAGCATCTTGGACTGCTTTTAGAGCAGCTAGTGCAGCAGCACCTTGGCTGGATAGCAGCCTATAAATAATGTATCCCCAACCCCTTGGAGGGTATGGCATTGTGTGAGGAATAGACAAGAAAATTGCCCCAACTCTCTAGTGTCATCCTTTCTTCAATGAGAGTAAAAATTCAACTACTAACACACGCTGCTTCCTCAGATTGCCCCAGCACGCCATGTAATTTTGCTAGTTGGTGAAATGCTATTCCTTCGGTGTCATTACTATTTGCAGCCCTCTCATAGCACTTGATGGCTTCTTCGATCATTTGAAGTGGATCACTTTCATAGCACTGAGCCATTGCAATCCAGAGACGAGCATCATTAGGTTGAAAATAAGATGATTTCTGGAAGTAATACAGTGCATAAAATGGCATCCCCATCATCTCATAGATCTGACCAAGACCATACCAAGCACGGTAATCCCTAGGATTAATATCAACTGCTCTCCTGTAGGCGTCAATTGCAGCAGGAGTATTTTTCACTTCAACATACTCATGTCCCATAAGGGTCCAAGCTGAAAGGTACTTTCTGTTAAGCTTCAGAGCCCTTCGGAAGTACAAAACTGATTTCTCATGCTGTCCCTTCAGGCTGTAGTAATTTGCCATTATGCAGCATGATTCTGCACGGTATTTATCTGTCAAAAATACTGTGTGCAAGGAAGCTCAAAGCAGTCATACTTTCTTTTGCGTATAGTAAGTTCGAGTAAATATCCACAGAATCAACACAAAAAGGATATTTGAGTAAATATCCACAGAATCAACACGAAAAGGATATTTTGCGTATAGCAAGTCCTGAGCAGTTCTTCGAAAATCATCTCAGCTTCATCTAGGTCCCTCATACTATACTGCACTATGGCTATTTGAGCCTGAATATAGCTACTGTAGAGGAAGATTCCCATCAAGTGCTCATATCTTTTCAGAGCTTCTTCATGCATCTTTAGTTCCAAATATGCATTAGCAAGGAAGAAATCTTTCATCCAGTGATTCTTGAGGTTTAAGTTTTTCAGAATGTCACCGCTAGTGCATAAAGATTGTAACTCTGACCATGCACTCCAGTTCCAAGGGTAGCTGTTGATAGATTCTACCAAAATTGTTCTAGCTAGACCTTCACATCCTTTATTACGTAGAACAATGCCGTACAAGTAAAGCCCAAATGAGTCAATGGAGCCAGTTCTCCGATATGTTGAGAGCTCTATCCAATGCAACTAGCTCCTGATTAATAGCATTACTTTTGCCCAGAGACCCTTCAAGCTCTATCATCTCCTCCTCTTTACGCTTCTCTCCAGCCTAAAAGAGAAGGGCAAATAATAGTGCTGATAAGGAACTTCAGATTATAATTGACTAGGGAGTAGTATGTGGCATTGGCAAACTATGATAAGAGTGCAGAGAAAAGCAGGAAAACACATCAAATTGCAGATAGAAGTCCTGTAGCAGATTAAGAAATGAAGCATATTTAGCCCTCAGCAATCCGAAAGGTGCTACAAGCCGGTCGCCTAGGTGTGATTAAACGCTGGGTGGTGGCCAGCCAAGTAGGCTAGGGGGCGAAGCGTCAACGAGGTGGGCAGAGTGTGCGCAGGCTTTGCAGCCTTAACAAGTGAGTCCCATCTAACACGTAGAGTGTGTGGCACCACAGGAGGACGGCCTTGCAGCCTAAAATAACAGAGCAAATAAAAGTGCTATTAAGGAGTTTCAGATTATAATTACACTATAGACCAAGTCAGAATGGGTTAAAAATGTACAGACAAAGTTCTGTAACAGATTAACAGATCAAATTATGAAATACTGCCAACAATCCTACACATGATACCACATATTTAAGACACTGGAGCATATCTACTGTTACAATATCAAACCATACACATTCAGTTTAAAAAAAAAAAGAATCTGACCTTAAAATATGATGAGTAACTACAGAAGTATTCTGGCTCATGATCGTTATAATTATTCACATTCAAATAAACCTTCCTGTCAGCCAGCTTCACGACACACATCCGCATATGATCAATAACAGCACGACTAATAAAAGTCCTAGCAATAGAATCATATATTAAAATGGAAAATTTCCACTGTTCTAAAATGAATATTAAGAATTTCCATTTTAGGAAACACAAGAGGTGGAGCCAGAATTGATATAGTAGCAAGGGTTACTTTTGCACGCACATTTCAAAATTGATATAGAAATAGAAAAAGGGTAGTTGTTTGTGGTTCGATGCTCAACATTTATTTATGAACTCATCATGTTTACATACTGCTTTATAAACACAAAATGGTATGCAGCATTAAAACTGTTGTGGACTGGGAACAGACCACTGGATACATTGTACAAACATCTTCTCATGTGATAAATTCATCCTATTGTTATCATCACAGCAGAACTCACTTGCAGATAGAAGACAAGTTTGTTTAGACAAGCACTCAAGCATAGTCATAATGCACAGGGTGTTGAGTGCTGACAACTAATCAGCAAGGAAGAAAATAACAATGTACAGATATGATCAAAGTAATCAGACTATTTGATCCTCTTAAAGTAGCACAAAACACCAAGCAGGGTCCACCCCTTGCAGTATTTTGGTAATCCAGGTCTGTTTCTTTTAGAAAAAGTAAAATTATGTAAATAGCATTACTAATTCAGGAATCCTAGATCTCAGGTGCCTGAAATCCCCGTATTTTTCAGGCGACCAACAGATTAGCTTTAAGATTTGTGCTGAACCCCTTTATCTTTCTCCCCTCCCTCAGCCATAAACTACTCACGGTAAATCCCGAGGCGGCGGCGTGGCACCCTAGCGGCGGCCGGCGGCCAAGCGTCGACGGAGCCCGAATGGCGGCGGCCAAGCGCCGACTGCGAGGAGCCCAAGCACCGACGGCGGCGGCCCGGCATGGCAGTGGCGCGACCTCACGGAAGTGCGCGGCGGCGCGGCGCGGCCTCGCGGAGGAGCGCGGCGGAGCACAGGGGCGGCGCGGAGGAGCGCAGGCACGGCGGCACCGTCGGGCGGTTGGCCGGCCGGATCTGAAGAAGGAGGTGAAGTTTTTTATTGTTAATTTGTAGTTGTAATTTCGTAATTGTAAGGATTATGTTAATTGTAAATGATCAAACAAAGAAATTTGTAATTGATTAACCTATAAAATTAAGACTTTATGATTAATTACAACATTAGTGACTAATGACAATAATTAGCTTCTAATGACCCGGTGCCTGAAATTTTCTAAAATTTCAGACACCTGACAAATAGACAGACCCTTACTAATTACTCCAGTCTGACATAAATGTGAGGTTATCAAAAGTTTATGTCGCTGTAACAAAACCATCGCACCTAAAACCCACAAGTATCAATCAATTCATTGGCAATCACATCTCCACCAAAATGTCACCTCATATGCAGCAGCTCTACTAAAGCATTTCATCAAACAAGGCACGCCCATCTCAGGTCTGCCAACTCACACACTGGAGAAAATAAACACTGCGAGAGAGAAGGCAAGCGGATCCCACCTCACCAAGTAGAGCGCGTAGCATCGCAGGAACACGGCCCTGCGGCCGCCCTGGTTCTGCAGCACGTGCGCGGCGCGACGGTACTCGCGGCAGTCGAAGTAGGTCTTGGCGAGTAGGTACTTATCGCCCACCGTGTCGAACGCGTCGTCATCCGGGACGGGCGTGCTGACGTACGACACGCAGCCGAGCGGGGTCCCGACCTCGGAGCTTCTGCCGGGGCCGCCGGGGCGGGGGCGGGGGCGGGGGCGGAAGCTGGACCCTCCGCTGCGGTGCAGGTGCAGTAGCCGCCCGTCAGAGGCGGCGGACGAGGAGGAAGGTGATTCCATCGCGGCAGACGGGGTCGGGGCAACGTCAGGCTCGACGCCGACGAGCAGCTCGGCAGCCCTGCGGGAAGGGGAGGAGATTGTTACGGTTCGGGGTTTAGGGATGGACGGGGTCTGAGGGGGCGTACCATTTTGCGGCGGAGTAAAGACAGCGCTCGCCGAGCTGGCGGGCGGCGGAGCGGAGCTCGGCGCGGTAAGACGATCCGCGATACTCTGCCTTCTAAATCATAATATATATATAGTCTTCCAATATGCGCTCTCACGAAGATTTTTAGTACGATTTCCAGTACGCTTTACAGTGTACCACTGCGAATAGTCTAAGTCTTCTTGGCGGAAGGCATAGGTCCAATTCGAGAACTGGCAGGGTTTCGTTAAAACGGATCGGCGCACTGAGAGTGCAAGCTTTTTGAATTTTTTAGATCAAAGGGATGGGACCAAGTGACAAACTCAGGCTTCTTAGCGGAAGGCATAGGTCCAATTCGAGAACTGGTAGGGTTTCGTTAAAACGGGTTGGCGCACTGAGAGTGCAAGCTTTTTGAATTTTTTAGATCAAAGGGATGGGACGAAGTGACAAACTCGGCGCTGGTAGGGTTGTATCAGGCGAATAGTACCTGCCTCGTGTTCGCATAAAATTCCAAAGGATGCAAATTTGAGGTCATCCGCAGTGTTACCTTGTAAAGCGTACTAGAAAGCATTATGCTTGAATTTTTTTTAGTGCACATACTGAAAAGTATAGAGTATGTTTTTATAGGTTGTTGGTGCAAATGATTTGACTACCTTGGTGCTCGCAAGGAGTCAAATTTAAAATTCCATGTAAGTTTGCAAGTGTGACGAGGAGATCATTATTGTTGTTATTTATTATCATTGTCATCTGTGAGATGCATGACTATCTAAGTTTATCTATTTCTATTTAAAAGATGTCTTTTGAAATTCGATTTTGATGTGCATGACTACAATAAAAATGTGCAACATCATTTACCTTCGTACTTCTTTAATCATGAACAAGAATCTATTGATTGTATTGGATACACATAAGAATTGACAATATATGTGTGGGCGCTTTTGTTTCAGTCTTGCGTTATTGAAAATCTAATTTTAGTTTTGAGCTGAAAAAATATTATAAGTTCGAAGAAAAAATGATACAGATGTGTAACTATGATAAATGTAGTTTTACTAATAGTTGAATGTGAAATCTAGAATATCTAGGTTGAAATGGGATTTCAATTGGTACAGAGAAAATCTACGGCTTTTATTTTGCTATGAATTTTTTATTGAATTTTCAAATTCTTAAGACTTGTTTGGAACATAAGAATAAAAATTGTAGGAATAGAAAAAAACGTAGGAATGAACAAAACGCGAGAATGAAGAAAGTGAGAAAAGCACAGGAACAAAAAACTGGAGAAAAGGGGAAACCTTTGATGTTTGGATTGCAGAAAACTTTTGAACATTCAATTTTTCAAAAAAAAATGGCCATTACAAAAAACAAGTTTTAACTACTTTGCATGCAAGTAGTCATTGCACACAAGTTAGTTTACTGTTGCGCATATTATGACCATTGCACAACCGCATAATATAACTAGTCTTCTTATTGCTATATAAGGATGCGTTTGGTTTGGAGTCAAGATCGGATTGGATAAGATCGTCCATGTTTTAATGTATTGGACCACCAAGTTAATGTTTGGTTTGATAGATTGAATGATCTAATTCTTTGTTTGGTACGTTGGATGAGAGATTGATTGGATGATCCAAATTAGTGTTTGTTTGCACGTATATGGATGACAAAGTTGAATATAATGACCACTTTTAAATGTGGTTAGCTTACCACCATGTGAATTCTAAAAAGCAGAACAGCAAAATCTGATGCAAAACAAGTATGATTCCAGTTCATTTAATCCTCAATATGCACAATAAACTACAAAAAGCTAGATATGAACAATAACGACAAAAACTCATATTTTCATAACTAAACACCTCTGCACCATAACTATGAAGCGTCTCTCATCCAAAAACAAAAAAGTGGAGGAAGTCCTTAGAGGGTAAAAGAGGAGCTTCTGAGGAGGTCACGGGAGGAGGCCTCTCTCTCCCAGCGAGGAGGTCGCGAGATGGTGGAATAAAAGCGTTGTCGATCGAGTGGCGGAGGAGGTCACGAGAACGGGCCACCGATCGGGAGGCGGGGGGGGGGGGGGGGGGGGGGGGTGCGCCGCTGTCGCTCGGATGCCATAGTAGCCGCCGAGTGGAAGGGGGAGCGAGTGCCAGAGTAGCCGCCGAGCGGCGGTCCGAGAGCCTGCGGGGGGAGGGCCTGCGGGGGGAGGGCGACAGGGAGGAATCACCGCTCAGTGGGGGGAAGGCGACGTTTCAGGAGTCAGCTCTGGAGAGAGAGGCCCTCGCTCGGGACTTCGGGAGGGAGGCGGGAGGCGCTCGGACGCGGGAGACGCTCGGGCGCGGGAATGAAGGAGGGCGGAGGCGAAGGTACGGCGAGAGAGGCGGTACAGTGACTGCGGCGACTCGGGTTTGTTCTGCGCGCGACGGGTGATGATAGCCGAGAGCGTTTTCGCTGAGCGACGCGGATAAGTCTATCCGACCAATTTTCGAAAACGGAGTCATCCAACATCCCAACCGAATATTCTCTATTCGGGATGAATCTTTCCACCGTGACGGTGAAACAAACAATGAATTGTACCGCTTCATCTAATCTAATCCAACTCAATTCAATGAATCAAGCAGACCCTAAGTCTCAAAGACTATGTATAAAAATACATTCAACATCTATTCATATGGATCTGAACTACCACTGTTTATCAAAAAATGATGATGAGTTCATTTTTTGCATGCTCCCCATGTTAGAAGAAGTTAGTTCTTTCGAAGCATCACAAAAACGGCCAATACACTCATCTTGTAGGAATGGAGCTACATATATGCATGGAACTCTAATTGGCCATAAAGCTGTGTGTGAAATGAGATTTCACATGGAGAGAGGTATTTTCGAAGCTCTGACCAGTAGATTATGTGAAAGTGACTTGTAGCCCTCAACAAATCATTATAATAACCAAGTAATGCCTTTGTGCTTTTTGCAAGCATGTTGAGTTGCCAGTGATCAAAGTTGGAGTTATACCGAACTACTATTTTCATTTTTTTTATTTGTTATCAGTTGTTCATAATCGATGATAAATAAAAAGAAATGGAGAGAATATTACGATTTTCTGGTGGTAAATGTAATTTCCCCGCTGAGCATTATAGGGACATTATCATTTTGGTGGATCAAGGGCAGCGAAAAATCTTGAGCCGCCTGGTCTCCAGCGCGGACGACTCTCCCATTTCCACCTATAGCCACCGAGACGGACCCAGTCGCAGGCGCACACGAATCCAACCGGAAAAAGGAGGCAGTTTCCCTTGCCGTCCTCCTCCCCGTTCCCACCACCGAAAGCACAAGTAGCTCCCCGCCCTCGGCGACGGAAAAGAGAGCGACATCCACACGAGCACGGGGCAGTGCGGTCTGCCGGGCAACGTGTCCAAGAGGCCATGCAGGGGGACGGCGAGGTGCTGTTCCTGGGCGGCATCGGAGAGGCATCCGTCGCCGTCGGCCGTGACGGCCTCTCCCTCCAGCCCCTCCACCCGGTATGCCCCGTCGCCCGTCTGTGAGAGCTGAATTCGGATCCAACGGGTTTGAACCTCCTTCGAAGCTCGGTTGAGAGCTTCTGTGCTTTCATCATTGGATTGCTTGGTACGGTCGGAGATTTGTTGCCGTCGGTGTTCGATCGAGGGGTTGGGCGAGTGAATGCGGAGACATCAGGGGATGGTTGCATTTACGGCCGGCCGCGTCCCCAATATATGGGGCACTTGATAAGCTACTCTGGTTCAAAATTGGGAATGTAGTTATGAAAAGCGGGGTTCGAGATTGTGCAGATCACCGTCTTGAACTCATGAATGGAGAATCAAACAGATATTGGGATCTTCTTTTGTCCACAAGTGGCTTTTATAGATGTTTAAAATCTAAAATATATCCTTTGTAAAGGGTAAAACATAAAAGGCATGTTAAGTACGGGAACGACTAGAATGCAATCAACACTTTGATGAAATCGTGCAAAAATTAAATCTAAATCACACGATCTCCATCCGATGATTACTGCATTTTTACACTTAAACCCTTCCACCTGATAACATAAATGCAGTGTAAACACTACTGTTAGGTGGATGGGTTTAAGCGTAAAAATGCAGTAACTTTTGGATGTAGATCGTGTGGTTCAGATTTAATTTTTGCACGATTGCACCAGAGTGCTGATTGCATTATAATTGTTTCCGTTAAGTACTATGCAATAGGAACACCAATCCTCTTGTTTGTTTGTGAAGGTCAACCTTTCTAAGAAAATGCCAAGGCTCATGTGTGAAGATACTATGACAATTTTTTATATGCATAGTTGCATACTCAATCAGTTGATAGCTATGCCAGTGTGTAAAATTGCCCTGAGAATTAAGTTGTTGAGATGGAAACAATAAGTACCCACACTAAGCTATGGTCTTTCTCTTGCCATATTCCCGAATGAATTGTGCTTACCTTGCTGCATTTTGCAGGAATTGATCTCTTTGTGCTGGTCGTCTATTCAGTTGCAGCCAAAATTCGAGAACAAAATAAAGTTTTCAGATATTTACGCCGTACAGCTCCTTGACAATGGTCATGTTTGTGGACCTTGGAATACAAGAACTGTCATTCAAGGCAAGAAAAACAGTGAGGTTATAGCATTCTTTCTGTTATTTGTAATTTTGTATATTTTATTATGAACTTTATTTCTGTAGCGCACTTCAAATGTTGCCGCCAATATTTGAAAGTATAGTCATGTCCTGCTCCTGAACTTATTGTGTGTAGCTATTCCACTCCCACACCTCGCAAGCCACCTACACAACTGTATCCACTTTTACAGAAGCTATTGCTCGTGCAGATGCATCGATTTGTTGTTCATGGAACCACCAGATCAAGAAAGCACCCTTCCGCGTTGGTACCTTGTGAACATCTTTTTGGTCACAAAGAATTGAAGACATGCAAAAGTTGGGTTGATCGTATCACAGCATGTATAAACAACGAAGGGGATAGGCCAGAGAACCTCATGGTAGATCTGATGTACTTTGTTGCTCAGTCCACCAGATAACTTGATCATACATATTATAAATATTTCTTCTACTCATCACTGGCCTTTTTGTTATTGAGATTGCTAACTCTTCTGCACTTTATAGATATTTGTTCATCCATTATGTGGTAAAGGTAGAGGGATAAAAAACTGGGAGACAGTAGCTCCATTATTTAATCGAGCAAAAGTAAAAACAAAGGTATAAACTGCTTCTCAAAGAAGGAAAACCATAATAGCTTGTCTGAATTTTTTTTATCTATCAATTTTGTGCCATCGGACTTTTTCAGCCATTTATGAACAACCCTGGTGATCCAACTTATGTTTTTCCCCACATGTTGATTTTTAGGTGATAGTTACAGAGAGAGCAGGGCATGCATATGACACACTATCATCATTATCAGATAAACAACTCAAGACATTTGATGGTGTTGTTGCAGTGGTATGACTATTAATCTCCAATTTTTTTGCCTGACTATTATGCCTGTATATTTGAGTTATGTACGGTTAAGTTTTACCTTCATCTTAATCATCATGAATAAGCCTAAAATGGAAAAAGAATATTCGATTAAAGAAATTTATTATTCGAGTGGGACAATATTAATGATTCAGGGTAGGATGCTACTACGTAATTGATAAATTAGAAGTACTTAGCATTTGTGTAACTGGCCTTTTGTAAAACCTGTAGTAGTTGGGCACACCTCTAGATAATCACTCTGGGAAACTCTTCTCTGTATACTGTTAAAGAGCAAAAATAACCTTTCATTTACCTTTAAAACCATTATTAATGGCACTGAATTTTCCTTATTTTACTACTTCCTCCATCCCAAAATACTTGTCACTCTCTAGTTCATTTTTGAACTAAAGAGTGAGTGACAAGTATTTTGGGATGGAAGGAGTATACTGCTATTAAACCTTATACCCTTTTTTAGGGAGGTGATGGCTTATTCAATGAAATTTTGAACGGTATACTAAGTTTGAGGTATAAGGCTTCTTATCCCCCAACTCCGGAGGGTTTTGGATACGTTAGTGGCAATCAGAATCACAAACTACATACAAGGAATGGACTAGACTATAGTCTGCACAAACCAGATTCTGCAAATACCATGATTCCAGGGAATTCAAACAAATGCGAGGACCATGAACCTCTTCTCTCAACTTCCCGGCATAAAGGATTGGATATATCTTCATTAGGTATGCCCCTCTTGTTCTACTTGTGCAATTTTTGTAGGAAAAATTGTCATGTAAGTATATTAGTCATGTCTTGATGCAGGTTCTTGTGAAGAACCTTGCAATGGAGGTCAGTAAACGATCCTAAGTCGGTGATTATCTTAAAACCACTTCAGTTTAAGTTCATCTGAGGCTCTTACTTGATACATTGAGAGTGCCTTTTTGAATTCAACTTGATGATACTGCAGATCTGGACCATGTAATTTCCTTCCCAAATGACTGGTTCAGGCTTGGCATAATTCCTTCTGGCTCAACTGATGCTATTGTTCTCAGGTACTGATTGGGGTACTTCTTGGTAAATTTTGCCTCATTATTTTGTTCGTTGTATTCTGGCTCCATCGATCCATACATTGGGTACGCTTCTATTGTTTGGTTGACCTCTTACATGATATGCATGTGAGATAGTTACGGTCATTTGTGCAGTGAGCAAAAATCTGGCAAACACTAATCTGCCAAAGGCCCAAAGTAGGGCAGCTATTTCAAAACATTAATGTAATCTCTGATAGTTTCTTACGTTAGTGATCCTTCTGTTATGCGTACAGAGTAGAGTACAGACCCATAGTTCCAGCTTTTACCTTACAGTTAACAGTTTATTGATCATTTGGTCTATGCAGCACAACTGGAGAGCGAGATCCTGTGACTTCTGCTCTGCTTATTATTCTTGGCAGAAGAATGCCACTTGATATAGCTCAAGTGGTCAGATGGAAAAGTAGCCCAACAGCTGAGGTCTTACCTACTGTACGCTATGCCGCTTCATTTGCAGGGTATGTTTTGCCTCTGGGAGATGGGACATATTATTTCATTTGAATAACTCTGCACAGTTGTCTTTATATTTTATCTAATTTATACTGGAGCAGAGTTTTCCTTGACATATCCCTGAAAACAGAATTAACTAGTTCTTAACTTCTTGTACGAATAGTAAGAGGAATAATATAATAGTTTGTTTGAATAACTAGTCCTCTGGGGATGTTATAGCAGCAATATAACAGGGCCTTTACATTCTGGGGAAAGCTACAGAGATTTAGCATTATTTTTTGTGTTTGATGTAATTAGGTTCTTTCCTTTCTGTCGTATGACTTCTACCTGACAGTCTATCACTGTTGCTTTCACTTTGCCTTGGTACATTGAGTCTAGATATGGATTTTATGGAGAAGTTATCAGGGAGAGTGAAAACTTCAGATGGATGGGTCCCGCTCGCTATGATTTTTCTGGAACAATGGTATTTCTGAAACACAGGTGATTAATGGCAGCTATTTAGGACAGTTATTATTTCAATTCGTTCACAAGTTGTTAACAGTCTGTTGTTATTTTTTCAGGTCTTATGAGGCAAAAGTTGCCTTTCTTAAGACGGCAAACACCCATCCACTTGCAGCAGCATCAGAGGATGCTGCAAGTGGAGCACAATCACAATCCCGTCAGAGAAGGGATCAAAAAACTATATGCCGAGCAAATTGCTTCATATGCAAAGAAGCTTTTGCATCTGGACGAAATTCAGAAGATGGAATTACAGACAGCTCCAGAATGGCTTGCAAGAACCCAAAGTGGGTCTGGTCTAAAGGACGTTTTCTCAGTGTTGGTGCGGCTGTCATTTCATGTCGTAATGAACGAGCCCCTGATGGCCTGGTGGCTGATGCACATCTGTCAGATGGCTTTCTTCATCTTTTGCTCATCAGAGACTGCCCTCTTCCCCTTTACCTGTGGTGAGTAAGATGTTGCCGACCATAATATCTTGCTTCTCAGTGTAATTTGGGTTAACTAGAAAAACACGATTACCATTTACAACCCAGTGTGTGAGGAACTCCGTATTTGTGCTCTTGTTGGGGCTCGAAAGCTCTTCATTTTTTTTATCTATATACTTGAGTGAACCTTTTTAGATGCCAGAAGTACGGATATACTAGAAGATACATCAAATTTCATTCCTAATTTTCTTATATCAGTTTATTATATTCACTGAAAGAACACTGCCATTGGGATTGTATTCTTCTATATCAGTATGTTCTTGACAAGGACGTTTTACCTGTAGGCATCTAACGCAATTTACCAAGAAGGGTTCAGACCCTCTGAACTTCAAGTTTGTTGAACACCATAAGGTAGTCAATTTTTCTCTTCGCTTTACTTCCTTGTTTTCGAATTTAATGAAGGTTCAGTATTCTGCAGACGCCAGCATTTACCTTTGTCTCATCACATGATGAAAGTGTCTGGAACTTGGATGGAGAGCTTTTTCAGGCGTGTGAGGTATCTGTTCAAGCCTGCCGCGGCCTTGTCAACCTCTTTGCCTCAGGACCAGAGGTGTAGTAATATTTCTGGCAAGGTCTGTCTTTTCTCCTTAAGGAAGAGCTGCCAAAAATTCATATTCAATATTTGTATGTAGCAGAGATGTTCATAATGTAATAGTCTTGTATGTATAAGCTCTCATCTGTGTACTATAGAGAACTAGATCCTCTGTTTATAGAGATACTCTCAATCAACATGTGCACTTGAAACCAGTCTGTTTTTGCAGCAAAAGGAAACATGTACTTTTGATTCTTGGCATAAGTCTAAAAATGAAATACATCCGCGTGGTTGGATGATGTGGAATTACTTGTCATGGATCATGAATGAAAATTTAAGACTGATGGTCGCTAGTAGTTGAGAGCGCTTGGTTGGATGATGTGGAGACATCGTCTTTCACATCAACAAAAAGAAGACACCAACTCTCCCTCGGATGTTAGTGTGTGCTAGTTGCACTTATCTATACCCATCTTCATCCACTCATGTTGATCCGTGTGGTTAACAGTTGATTGTTGATCCGTGTGGTTAACAGTTGATTACAATGCCGTGTGAATGTGATCATGCCGAAGTGACCACGCGGCCCGCACGCCAGCAGCCTTTCGAACCTCAGCGTCATCATCGTCTTCCCTCCTGCTCCACTGTTGCTTTGCAGCAAAGGCTCGCCCCGGCCGGCCGCGCGACAAAGCAAGGAATCCCGAGCAAAGATAGCGAAAGACGGCGATACCAAAACCAAACGGACAACCGAACGCACAAACCTCTCCGTTATTCTTCCCTGGCGAAATGGCCGGCACAGCCCCATCTCCCACTACGCAGACCAGCCATGTCTCCTCGACGGCACGGTCGTTTCCTCCCGGCCTCGTGCCCGCGGCCGTGGTGCTCGCCGCCGCCGTCGGGCTCCTCTCCCTGCTTCCCTCGCTGGCCCAGGCGGTGTGGGAGGTGCCGCACCTCGTCGTCCTCGGCCTCGTCATCTCCTACGGCGTCTTCGCCCAGAGGAACACCGACGACGTCGACCGATCCTTCGACGGGGACGGCAATGGCACCAAAGACGGCGCCCTGGCGCCGTGGAACGCACGGTACCGCCCCGGCGAACCTCTCATCGTGGTCGGTGATCACGCGGCGAACGGCAACGCTCGCGAAGGCACGTTGGAGAGGCCTCTCTCCTTGCCGGTGCGGAGGCTGAAGCCGCCGTCGGCGACGCAAGAGTCCTATACCGCCGGCGAAGCCAGCGATGGAGTCGGTGAAGAGACGGGCAGCTCGGCGTCCTCGGCAGGGTTCTGCGCCGGTGCTCACACCGCCCCTTCGCCGCCTTCTGTTCTTGACGCTGAGTTGGGCCTTTCTCCGTGCTCACAGTCACCGCCACCGTTCTTCGCCCACAGCAGCGTCACCAAGTCGAGAGGTCACCATCCATGCATGCCCCGCGAGCAACCGTTAAGCGAAGGCGGCGAGGTCACCGACTGGGACGAGGATGTTGACGGGTCATCAGATGACATGGTCGTGTCATCAGAAAGGTCAGTCCGCGGTTACTTCGTCACTGATGGCGCCAATAATCACAATGACGGCTACAGCGATGACGACGACGATGACAAATCGTCTGTTGACGAAGAGCTTCTCAAGCTGGCGTCGAAGGCGGCGCCGGAGGGGGCGGACGAGGTTGACAGGAAGGCCGACGAGTTCATCGCCAAGTTCAAGCAGCAGATCAGGCTGCAGAGGCTTTAGCCGGCCATTTCATGCGTGCATGCATGGACCGAAGCATGACTCGCGGAGTGCCGTGCACCTAGCGTGTATACATACATACAAAGTATTCCCTCTATCTCTAAAATCTTGTTGCTTGCTCATTTTTGAACTATAAAACAACAAATTTATAGAATGAAGTACTATTTCGTCATCGACATGTTCTTTGAGAGAAACCATCTACTAGGAGGGAAGCCTGGCTATCAAACTCGAATCGCCAGGAGTACGTATTGATTAGTATTTATAGGTACAGAAGAGGTGCGGCCAAATATACAATCCAAACTGACTACATGTGCTGGCCAACACACAGGAAGTTGTGATCCTAATCATAACCAATCAAATCTATATCTACTAGCTAGAGATAATATTGCCTAAACCAAATACAATTCTGTTACAAGAAATCTTCTAGAACCTATCAGGAAGATGCGTGGTGGAAGGTGGTGGAAGGCACATACTCTTTCTTCTTCCGTCAATTGATCTTTTCTGAATAGAGCCTTATTTCATGTACTTGGTAGCAACAGACATTCCAACACCTCTCCTCAATCTTAACTTCCCAGATTGAGATTGCGGCGGAATATTATTTGCTTTGATAGAGAAAGAGGTTTTGTAAACCCATATGTTACTTGATCTTTTGTGGATATGAATTTTACCTGCAACAGTTTCTTTGCAACTCTTTCCCTGACAAAATGATAATCTATCTCTATGTGTTTGGTGCGTGCATGAAAAACTGGATTTGCCGTCATGAAGGTTGCCCCCAGATTATCACACCATAATGTAGCTTTTCCTTCTTCTTTAACTCCCAGTTCTTGTAAAATAGTTTGCACCCATATGAGTTCAGCAGTGGCATTAGCCAGAGACTTGTATTCTGCTTCTGTACTAGAACATGAGACTGTTGGTTGTTTTCTTGCACTCTATGATACTAAATTTGATCCCAAGAAGATAGCAAAACCCCCTGTAGATCGTCTGTCATCCAAACAGCCAGCCCAATCAGCATCAGAAAAGACATTAATTTGTAGTGAGCTGTCTTTAACAAACCTGATTCCATAGTCAATTGTACCTTGTACATATCTCAATATCCTTTTAACCATAGTCAGATGTGTTGTGGTTGGACTATGCAGATATTGATACACCTTATTTACTGAGAATGCCAAATCAGGTCTATTCAAAGTAAGATATTGAAGTGCACCCACTATGCTTTTATATTTTGTCGCTTCTTCACTATTTAACAGTTGTCCAGTGAATGCTGAATATTTCTCAGGGGTGGAGAGTGGTGTGCTTACCATCTTACATTTTTCCATACCTGCTCTTTTGATAATTTCTGATGCATACTTCTTTTGACTTAATAAAAGTCCATCCCTCTTATGCGCCACCTCAAGACACCTAGATCTTTCAGTGCAAAATTTTCCTTCAAATCAACTAACAAAGATGATACTGCCTTTTGAAAGGAACTAGCAACAATGATATCATCAACGTAGATCAACAAATAGATATTGACTTGTCCTTTATGATAGATAAATAAAGAGGTGTCGCCTTTAGAAGGAACAAAACCAATTTGTACCAGTTTTGAACTTAGTTTGGAGTACCAAGCTCTTGGTGCTTGTTTTAGTTCATAAAGTGCTTTGTCCAATTTGCATATATATAATCAGGATGCACCTTATTCTCATATCTTGGTGGTTGAAACATATAGACCTCCTCATCCAGATCTCCATACAAAAATGCATTATGCACATCTAATTGCCTCAAGCACCAATTATTAGATACAACAACTGATAGTACTATCCTGATAGTAGCAGCCTTAACAACTTGACTGAATGTATCTTCATAATTGATGTCATACCTTTGTTTAAAACCTTTTGCAACTAGTCTGGCTTTGTATCTATCAATGGACCCATCTATGATGAGTAGGTTTAGGCCCGATCTTCCGAAAGGTATGTCGATTGGGGTGGAGAACTCGACGTTGATGATCCGCGGCACTCGAGCGGTTCGAGTACCCTGCAATCACTACACCACGGCTCCATTGGTTATCAAACGTGCTGCACACGCTTGACCTCACCAAGAAGGCTAATCCCTGCAAGTGCAACTGATAACACGAGCAAGAACGTCGAAGACACGATCAGGAAATCACGAAGTTGGGGTCTCACAAACCGTAGAACGGCGATATTATTGATCTAAGCAAAACCCACCGAATATGATCGGCAGCTGCAGTATTTATAGGCTAGGGTTTGATCAAAACACGATTAGACGCGTCCCTGATGGACTCTTACGGGATACAAGGCCTAAAGGCCCGATTCGGTGGCGCAGCACCGGACAGAAATCTGGACTCGACTTGTTTCGACGATTCCCAATGACTCCGGAAGAATTTTGAGGTGGGACCAGAACCATTGGAAAGTTTATCTTCTCCCTTTCCGTGCATATGTAGAACGTCGAAAACGGAGTCCGTATGCCTCTTGGGCGTCCGTTTTAAGGTGGACTACTCCTAGACTCCGAGTTGTACTCGAGTCCGAGTTGTAAACTATTTCCATCAACTTGTGGACGTCCCAGCTGGTTCTCCACGCTCCCAAGGCCTCTTTCCTTCACTTGTTGATCTTCTCCATTATTCCTAATAACAATTAAATCATCATATAGCAATCTATTCTCAAACTCACATGCAAAAGAAGTTAGGAACGAATTCACCTACTGATTTAATAATCGTGCTCGTGCTCTTATGATTGGTCCTTGCAGTTCAATGTGCGTCTCTGCTGTTGTGATGTCCTCATCATCCTCCCCCTCTTGAATTGAAGTTGTCCTCGACTCAAGTTCATCTTCTTCTCCCAAGTACGGTCGCAAATCTGAAATGTTAAATGTAGGACTTACCCCAAAATTGGGAGGCAATTCAAGCTTATATGCATTATCATTAATCTTTTCAATGATCTTAAAAGGACCAGCAGCTCGTGGCATAAGTTTAGATTTTCTCAAGTCGGAAAATCGCTCTTTTCTCAAATGTAACCACACCAAATCACCCGGTTCAAATTTTACTTCTTTTCTACCTTTACTACCTGCAATCCTGTACTTCTCATTCCTCATTTCAATATTTTTCTTTGTAGTTTCATGCTTCTTAAGAATGAATTCAGATTGTTGTGTAGCATCCAAATTTATAGTTTCAAAAGGAGGCAATGGTAGTAAATCAATAGGGGCATGGGGATTGAAACCATACACTACCTGGAATGGACTTACCTTTGTCGTGGAGTGAACGGATCTGTTGTAAGCAAATTCTATATGTGGTAAACACTTCTCCCACAACTTCAAATTTGTTTTCAAGACAACCCGCAACATAGTGGATAAAGTACGATTAACTACCTCGGTTTGTCCATCCGTTTGTGGGTGATATGTAGTTGAAAACAGCAACTTGGTTCCCAATTTATACCACAAATTTCTCCAAAAATGACTTAAAAATTTTACATCACGATTAGAAACAATGGTATTTGGCACACCATGTAAACGAACAATTTCCGTCATAAATAAATCAGCAATGTGTGAGGCATTATCATTCTTATGACAAGGTATAAAGTGTGCCATTTTGGAAAAACAATCAACAACTACAAAAATACTATCCCTCCCCCTCTTAGTCCTAGGCAATCCCAAAACAAAGTCCATAGAAATATCCTCCCAAGGTACATTAGGAACAAGAAGAGGCATATAAAGACCATGTGGGTTAAGGCGAGACTTAGCTTTGTTACAAGTAGTGCATCGTGACACGTAGCGCTCGACATCATGCCTCATCTTTGGCCAAAAGAAGTGTGTGGACAACATGTCTTCAGTTTTCTTCACTCCAAAATGTCCCATCAAACCTCCTCCATGTGCTTCCTGCAAAAGCAATAGACGAACGGAGCTAGCTGGAACGCATAGCTTGTTAGCACGATAGAGGAGACCCTCTCGCATCACATATTTATTCCAAGTTCTTCCTTCTCTACAATTTTCAAAAGCATCTTTGAAGTCCAAATCAGTAGGATATAATGCTTTAATTGTTTCCAAACCAAATATTTTATGATCAAGTTGGGACAACATGGTATAACGCCTAGATAATGCATCAGCAATGATATTTTCCTCCCCTTTCTTATGCTTAATGATGTATGGAAACGACTCTATGAACTCAATCCATTTAACATGTCATTTATTCAGATTTGTTTGACACTTAAGATACTTTAATGATTCATGATCGGAATGTATGACAAACTCCTTAGACCAAAGATAATGTTGCCAAGTTTGTAATACACGTACTAAGACATACAATTCCTTATCATAAGTAGAATAATTCAGAGAAGGACCATGAAGTTTTTCACTAAAGAAAACAACGGGTTTACCTCCTTGTATGAGAACGCCTCGAATACCAATGCCGCTTGCATCGCATTCTAGCTCAAAGGTCTTGCCAAAATCAGGAAGTTGTAGTAATGGTGCTTGTGTAAGCTTCGATTTGAGAGCATCAAAAGCTTGTTGATGCTGTTCGCCCCATCGAAATAGAACTCCCTTCTTCGTTAGCTCATGTAGAGGTGCTGCAATGGTGCTGAAATCCCGCATAAAGTGCCGATAAAAACCTACAAGACCAAGAAAACTACGAACCTGTGTGACGGTTGTTGGGGCTGGCCAGCTGGTGATTGCTTCAATTTTTGCCTCATCCATCTCAATTCCCTACGAAGAAATGACATAGCCAAGAAACGAGACTCGATTGGTGCAAAAGACGCACTTTTTGAGGTTACCAAACAAACGTGCATCTCTCAAAACAGTAAAAACAGCACGTAAATGATCAAGATGTTCATCATATGACTTGCTATAAATTAGGATATCATCGAAGTAAACCACCACAAATTGTCCAATGAAAGCACGTAAAACCTCGTTCATTAATCGCATAAAGGTGCTGGGTGCATTAGTTAAACCAAAAGGCATGACTAACCACTCATAAAGTCCAAACTTGGTTTTAAATGCAGTTTTCCATTCATCTCCTAGTGCCATTCTAATTTGGTGGTAACCACTACGCAAGTGAATTTTTGTGAAGATGATAGAACCACTCAATTCATCAAGCATGTCATCTAATCGAGGAATAGGATAACGATATCGAATGGTGATGTTATTAATCGCTCGACAATCAACACACATGCGCCAACTACCATCTTTCTTAGGAACCAAAAGAACAAGAACGGAACAAGGGCTAAGGCTTTCACGAATGTACCCGCGGTCCAAAAGATCTTGGATTTGTCGCTGAATTTCCTTAGTTTCTTGTGGATTCGCTCTGTATGCTGCACGATTTGGCAAACTTGCTCCTAGAATCAAATCGATCTTGTGTTCAACGCCTCTCATCGGTGGTAAACCAGGGGGTATCTCGGGGGGAAACACATCCTTAAACTCCTGCAAAAGGTTAGCAACAGCAGGGGGCAATGCAATAGACAATTCATGAAGTGAAAACATGGCTTCTTTGCAAACTAAAGCATAGCACATCCCCTTAGCATCGAATAAATCAGCAAGTTCAGATTTAGTTGCGAGCAACGATGGTGATTTTAACTTAATAACTTGTTGTTTTTCAGATTCTAATTTTGTTGCTTTGCCATCATGAATTTTACTATTCTCAAAATGCACAATTTCAGCAGGAGTCATGGGGAGCAAAGTGATTTTCTTTCCCTTATGCATGAGAGTATATTTATTGGTTATACCATGATGAATAGCATCTGTATCAAATTCCCAAGGACGACCCAATAAAAGAGAACAAGCATCCATAGGAACAACATCAAAATCAGCAAAATCATGGTATGAACCAATTGAAAAATGTATTCTTGCTGTTTGTGTTACCCGAACCTTACCGCTGTTGTTGAACCATTGAATGTGGTACAAATGAGGGTGTGCTCTTGTTGTCAAATCGAGTTTCTTGACGACGTCCGTGTTCACCAAGTTATTGCAGCTATCTCCATTAATTATAATGTGTACACGACAGTCCTTGACGACGAGAAACATGTGTAAGAGGTTGTGTCGTTGTAGCTTGTCGTCGGTCTCCACTTTGGAGCTCAAGGCACGCTGCACAATGATGCTCCTATAGTTCTCCGTCGCCGCTGTACCAAGTACCTCTTCTTCGGTGTGTTCATCATTTGGATCTGTAAAGTCAGTAGCAAGAGAATATTCATCTTCAACATCTGAAGTACTATCATACCCGCCATCGTCGCGTGCTATGTATGCTCGTTTGCTCGGGCAATCTCTCATCATATGTCCAAGTCCCTGGTAGCGGTGACACTTGATGTCGGAAGTATGACCCGTAGAAGGAGTAGACGAAGAAGGCTTGAATGATGTCGCCTTGCTGCCTTCCGGCACGCGAGAAGGTGGAGCAGCAGGTATAGTTCGTTGGCCGCCATTGGGTGGTGTAGTCGCTGCACGGGAGGTCGAAGATGGTGCTGTTTTGGAAGGTGTAGTCGCTGCACGTGGCGTGAAGTTGCTCCTCGTGCGATGTTGCTGTTGTTGTCGGCCCTGCAATTCTTTTTCTGCCAACATAGCAAGCTGAAATAATCTGTTAACAGTATCATATTCCTTGTAATCAACAATGTCTTGAATTTCACGCCTCAACCCCCATAAAAATGAGCTATTTTATCATTCATGTCCTCTACTACCCCACAACGCAACATACCTTTTTGTAACTCTTGATAATACTCCTCTACGGACATGTTACCTTGGTCTAAATGCTGCAATTTTTTGCGAAGGTCCCGCTAAAAAGATGGAGGAACAAATCAAACACGCATAGATTCCTTTAATCTACCCCATGTTGGAGGGTCAGTTCTAGTTTTAACAAGTTCATTCCACCATACGATAGCAAAGTCCTTAAACTCACTAGTGGCTTGACGAACTCTATGTTGTTCAGGAACAAGATGAGAATTAAATTTTTGCTCTACTGTCATCTCCCAGTCAAGATAAGCCTCAACATCATAAGCACCAGAAAAAGAGGGTATAGTAAATTTCACTTTAGCAAAAGGATCATCAGGAGGATGATTATAATAATTGTTATGATTATTACCTCCCATGCCTCGACGATAAAGTGGCAGTCTTGGCTGATTATTGTGATCTTCGAGTTCATCATAAGCATTGTCTTCTTGTCTTCCAGCGAGAGGCAACCGAGCCTCAAAAGTATTCATCCGAAGAGCAAGGTCATCCAGTTGGCGAGTCAAGTTCGCCAATGACTCCTCTGTTGTTACGTTGTATTTGACGAACATATACGTCATAGTCTTCATCATATCACGTAACTCAGCATGTTGAACACAATCGTCATCATTGTCTTCTCCTGCCATTGTCAGTAGGAAACAAAAGACAACAAAAAAATATGTTATCCCTATCAACTACAATGACAATGTTGAAGGTGGAAGAAAACAATCTCTCTCGCTCAAGCGTCTTACCACGCTCTTACAAGTGTTCTTACCGACACAGCATGTGGTGTGGACGGTGAGATGAACCGATGAAGCGTGGGATGATTGCAAAGGTACCTGTTATGCTCAAGAGAAAGGTGGAGCTTGAATGGCACAATATGGTGGCTAATAAGCAGAAAATCGTTAACAGCTAAACAAAGTTGAATAAGTATTCAATGTAGGAAACTGTTGCTGGTCAACCAAGTGCCCTAGAGCCTAGCACAACACAAGGAAGTATCAAGGCAAAAGAAAGACATAATGATATAGCCAACAAAACAGCACCAAGTGGTATAAGCCAATTGCTTTAATATGCGTGCTCTTCACTATTTTTCTTTCTTTTTTGTAATATTTTTTTGATATTTTTCTTTACTCAGGAGCACAAATATAGGAAGCACACAAATTTTTAGCTCAATTGGATGTAATATGCGACCTATAGAAAATCAAGAAGATTCTTTAAAATTTGTGCTGAAACTTTGGAGGCCGGATAGCCTATCTTCCGAGGGGAATTTGGGAAATCTAATTTCGCTGAACGCGGCTACGCGGCGGAAAATCAGATGCAAAATTTCGCGTAGATGAATTTAAAAAAAAAATCGCCCGATTTTGAGTTCGTATGCGAAAGTTATGGCCATTTTAAGGTAGGCTGTCGGAGTTACGTTTTTTTTGATGTTGATTCCAACTCGGTTTGAGAACAGAACTCGCAATCGGATATAAAAACAATCGGGAATTTGCACAGCAACTAATAGGGTGATGTGTGATGATTCAAGGATGAATGGCACAAAAGTTTGTAACCTAATCTAGGGTTGGCGATGCGGGAGTTCACGCAAGGCGGCTAGCTAGGGCAAACCGATGAATGTGGTGGATCGGTTTGTTATTTAGGGATTGTGGAATAGGTGTCGAATAGCAAGAAAACAAGGACGAAACACGATAACTAGGACCCAAAACACAAAGCTAAACCAGCAAAAAGACTCGACCACACGAATTCAAGCTCAACAATGCAAACTGAAAAACGAAACTGCAGACACTATAGTCTGGGAAGCGGTAAAAATGATCTAATTTTTTGTGGTTTTTCTGTGGACTCTAGGTACGAAACAAAATTGATCTAATGGAAGGAAAACAAAGAAACAAAATCTGATACCAATTGATGAGTAGGTTTAGGCCCGATCTTCCGAAAGGTATGTCGATTGGGGTGGAGAACTCGACGTTGATGATCCGCGGCACTCGAGCGGTTCGAGTACCTCTACAATCACTACACCACGGCTCCGTTGGTTATCAACCATGCTGCACACGCTTGACCTCGCCAAGAAGGCTAATCCCTGCAAGTGCAACCGAGAACACGCGCAAGAACGTCGAAGACACGATCAGGAAATCGCGAAGTTGGGGTCTCACAAACCGTAGAACGGCGATATTATTGATCTAAGCAAAACCCACTGAATATGACCGGCGACTGCAGTATTTATAGGCTAGACTTTGACCAAAACACGATTAGATGCGTCCCTAATGGACTCTTACGGGATACAAGGCCCAAATGCCCGATTCAGTGGCGCAGCACCGGACAGAAATCTGGACTCGACTTGTTTCGACGATTCCTAATGACTTCGGAAAATTTTTGAGGTGGGACCAGAACCATTGGAAATTTTATCTTCTTCTCTTTCTGTGCATATGTAGAACGTCAAAAACGGAGTCCGTATGCCTCTTGGGTGTCCGTTTTAAGGTGGACTGCTCCTGGACTCCGAGTTGTACTCGAGTCCGAGTTGTAAACTGTTTCCATCAACTTGTGGACGTCCCAGCTGGTTCTCCACGCTCCCAAGGCCTCTTTCCTTCACTTGTTGATCTTCTCCATTATTCCTAATAACAATTAAATCATCACATAGCAATCTATTCTCAAACTCACATGCAAAAGAAGTTAGGAACGAATTCACCTGCTGGTTTAATAACCGTGCTCGTGCTCTTGTGATTGATCCTTGCAGTTCAATGTGCGTCTCCGCTGTTGTGATGTCCTCATCAATCTACATTTTTTTAAATTTTATATACCCACTTTGAATCAATGATATTACTTACTCCTTGTCGCGGGACTAGATGCCATGTTTTATTATCTTCTAGCGCTTGAAATTCAACATCCATAGCACGTCTCCAGTTCTTGTCATCAAGTGCTTGCTGAAGATTTTTCGGTTCTTGTGACTCTCCTGTAAAAGTAGAGAAACATATAAAATCATGACCAAAATTCTTTGGCTTTGATATTTTATTTTGTAGCTGTGTTGTCCCGCGCGTCTGCTCGGTCTAGTTCTGATCTGACTCCCCCTACAGACCGAGGCTTTGTTGTTTTTGATTCGTCGGTGTGGAACCCGATACAAATCTATGGTCCCCACGTGATGCAGAGATTTGCGCCTGAGAGTCTGCATCTTCTTCCGTGTCAGGCGCAGACAGGCGCTCGTGGGAACCCGCATCCACACCAGACGTACCTGGTGCGGACAGACGTGCGCTGTGAGAGCTCAGTCCCTCAGGCGTCAACGTGCGCGGCACAAACTCCCGTGTTGGAGCGGTTGATGGCTGTTGATCCGAGGCAGGGGCGGTTGGCGCGCGCCGGATTTGTGTCACCTGATCCAATGTTGCTTGATGGAGGACAAAGGAATCAACCTCGTTTTCCGTGTTGAGATCTGTTGCGCCACCCAACGAATTTTCTCCCTGTTCCTGTACAGAAGCTTAGCCACTTTGAATTTGGTTAGTATTTTCCATAGACTCATGGTCATCATGAAAATTATTCTGCTGACCATGTTCTATTTGTTGCCCTGCATGAGGAAGCAAAGTTGGATGAAGGAGATGAATATCAGATTGAAGTTTGGCGCCTGCATTGGGATGAAGTGATTTGAATGGAAAGACGGTCTCATCAAAAACTACATCACGAGATATGAAGACTTGTCCTGAAGGTATGTCAAGACATTTGTATCCCTTGTGAAGAGTGTTGTACCCCAAGAAAGCACATTGTTTAGATCTGAATGCAAGCTTGTGAGTATTGTACGGTCGCAAGTTTGGCCAACATGCACATCCACAGATTTTTAATTGGGAATAATCAGGCTTTCTATGGAACAACATCTCTAAAGGAGTTTTATAGTCAATCACCTTAGAAGAGGTTCTATTGATGAGGTAAACTGCGGTCAAGAAGGCTTCATCCCAGAACTTCAAGGGCATGCAGGCGCGCGCAAGAAGGGTGATTCGTACTTCAACGATGTGGCAATGTTTACGTTCTGCAGCACCATTCTGTTGATGAGTGTGAGGGCAAGACACAAAATATGAAATTCCCAATTGAGTAAAGAAAAGATTCAGCTTTTGATATTCACCTCCCCAGTTTGTTTGCATAGCAATGATCTTTCTATTGAACATACGTTCTACCATTGCACAAAATTCATGGAATTTCTTAAAAACATCAGACTTGTGACGAATAAGATAGATCCATGTGAATTTACTGTAATCATCAATAAAACTCACATAATAATTATTTCTACCAACGAAAGTGGGAGCCGAACCCCATACATCTGAAAACACAAGTTCTAAAGGAGACTTTGACACACTGACTGATTTAGGAAACGGAAGCTGATGACTCTTCCCTTGTTGACATGCATCACAAACATTAATGATGCTAGACTCAGAACAAGGAAGCTTATTTTCATCTACTACTTTATTGACTATTTTAATGGAAGGATGACCTAGTCTGTCATGTCACCTCTCAACAGACGGTTTAGTGGAGACAAGGGCGCATATGGATGAGGAGGAATTTTCCAGGGTCGGCCAAGGGTATAGACCATTCGTACACCTTCCTTCAAGAAGAACCTTCTTCATAGTTTGATCCTTTACCAAAAAATAGCCAGAGTGAAATTCAAGAAAAACTGGATTGTCAGTGGTCAACTTATGAACAAATATAATACTTTTTGTGGTGGTAGGAACATGAAGAATATTATTGAGAGGAAGATTGCATGCGAGGGTTTTCAAAGTAGAACTACCAACATAATTTATTTTCATACCTGATCCGTTTGCAGTATGCACCTTTTCTTGACCAGAATATTTTTCTCTAGTGGACAGTTTGTCCAGTTCCCCTGTGATGTGGTCTGTTGCACCAGTATCAGTGTACCAGTTTGTGTCAACACCGTAGAATGGTGTCACCACATTATTCACTGCATTTTCTTCATTCACCACAAAATCTTGATTATATCTCTTGTAACGTCTTCCTGCAGTGTGCCCAATCTTATCACAGATCTGGCATGTGAGGCGATTTTCAGTAAAACCGCGGCCTGTACCGCGCCCACGCCACTGTTCTCTTCCGCGACCACCCGCGTGAGTTTCCACGTGTTGCAGCATTAGACTGCATCTGATATTATCCTGCAGTCTGTCTCTCTAGGCGTGCCTCTGTTGCCAGAAGTTGAGCAAATAAGTCCGAAAGTGAGATTGATTCTGTACGTGTACTTACATTCTCAACAAGCGAGTTGTAATCCGCATCAAGCCTTGCAAGGATATAGGCTATGACGTCGTCATCCTCTAGATGCTTTCCTGCTGCTGCCATCTCGTCAGTGTAGCCCTTCATCTTGGAGAAGTAGGTCACAATTGTCATATCACCCTTCCTGGTGCTTGACAATTTTGCACGTAGATGCATTATACGTGCTCTTGATTGCGACGCGAAACTTTCTTGTATGGCGCGCCACACGTCAGTTGAAGACGAGTACATTGCAACTTGTGCAAGTACTTCTTTTGAGAGGGTAGAATTCAGATAGCTCAACAATTGCTGATCTTGGATGGTCCATGCTGCGTATGCTGGATTCGGCACCATCACCTTTGTCTTGTCAGCCTTCTCTTCTTCAATCAATTCAGGAGGTTGCGGTTTGGTTCCATCAAGAAAACCAAAAAGTTGCGCACCGCGAATAGCAGGAATAACCTGCGCCTTCCATAGTAGAAAGTTGTCCTCGTCAACTTCTCTACATAATGGCTGAGGGTATTGAAACTCTGCTGCGAGTTAGTGGAAGAACTCATGTCTCTCGGTGGAGATTAACTAGCTCTGATTACCATGAGAGAAACCATCTACTAAGAGGGAAGCCTGGCTATCAAACTCAAATCGCCAGGAGTAAGTGTTGATTAGTATTTATAGGTACAAAAGAGGTGCGGCCAAATATACAATCCAAACTGACTACGTGTGCTGGCCGACGCACAGGAAGTTGTGATCCTAATCACAACCAATCAAATCTATATCTACTAGCTAGAGATAATATTGCCTGAACCGAATACAATTCTGTTACAAGAAATCTTCTAGAACCTATCAGGAAGATGCGTGGTGGAAGGCACAAACTCTTTCTTCTTCCATCAATTGATCTTTTCTGAATAGAGCCTTATTTTATATACTTGGCAGCAACAGACATTCCAACATTCTTCTGTAACATCACGTTTCCTGTATCGTTTTTTGGTGCTTCAGTGCAATTAGGAGCTGGAAACACGGTGTACATGAACGAAAAACAGCATTGTTTCAGTGCATGTTTTGCCCCTTTCTTTTTCATATATCTGTTACTGCTATGCACCACCAACAAATTGTGATAGAGACTTATTCGGGACTCGTCGGCAGCTCTCGGCAGCCAACCAATGCCGGGACCGGTCGCCCCTCCCCGCTAGCCTCGCCGCCGCCGTCCATCTGCGTGCGTCTTGTTTCCAGCAACAGAATACCGAAGCCACACGCCCCCTCCGCGATGGAAATGGGATGCCTTCCATCCGCCTGCTCGGTCCCGTCACGCCATACCCCTAACAGCCGCTGCCAGGCCACTCGTCTACCGGATTTCAACGGGGAAAAAGCGTCAGGGGGCCATGGCCATGCACAGCTACCGAAATGTGGCCGACACATAGTACACCTCGAGCGCTATCTATTTTACAGTAGAAACTCTAAATTACACTACGATACAGTATATACAATATGCTTTACAGCGTGGCATTATAAAGCATACTCTATGCACTATTCTCCTTTTACTTTTATAATAAGTACTCTAAATTACACTACAATATAGTATATACAGTATGCTTGACAGCGTACCACTGCAGACATTCTATTCTCCAAAAGCAAAAGGTCAAGTCCTCGAATTGAAAAATTAAAAACAGTGGAGGTCAGGAGGAAGCCAGAGGCTGCCCTTTGTCTATTTCTGAGGTTATGCCTAATGGTGAATTAGGGCATGAACTAAGTATGCAGAGGGTAATTAAGCTAGAACAAACACCAATCAATCTAGCTAATCAACTAGGGTTAGGCCTAGTGAACATACCTTCGGGTGTAGAAGTATTGGCCGCTATGGAGACTATCGGGAGGGCAAGAGGGCACCTCCACCGATGTTGGTGCAGGCTTGCCGACGAGGTGCCGCAACCGGGATTGTGCAGCACGGTGGGGAGCCTTCCCGGGACTTCTTCCTCTAGGCGATCGGTACATCTAATTGTGTTGGCTATGTCGTAGTGCTAATTAGATTGATTTCTAAGGGTTCTTGCCTTTGCTTATATAGAGAGGAAACGCCCCAGGGGGCCCACCCAACATTCTGTTGGGATCATGTCCTCCGATCAGGACTGGGGAGGAAAAAGGATATTGAGTTGGTTACGGGTGTAACCAACTCCTAATACCTGTGGTCATCTAATTAAATCTTAACATTCTCCCCCTTGATCACGGGTCACATAAGCTAATTTCTAAGCACATAGACTTTTGACATTATTTCCTTGTGCTTGACATAAAGGGAACGGCGCATCAAAAACAGCCAGTTACGTACTGTTTGACTCGACGACCACATTACATCTCATACTTAGAAACATGTCCTAAACTGAGTTTGGCCCCTGAGTATCCAGGTATCACAGGCTCTCCCTCAAACCCATACCGGTTACGTGTCTCCTGAACACGCTGGGTGGAAGACCTTTGGTAAACGGATCCGCGAGCATCTGCTCGGTACTGATATGCTCTAGACTGATGACATGATCCTGGATTTGTTCTTTCACAACGTAGTACTTAATGTCGATGTGTTTGGCAGCACCACTTGACTTATTGTTTTGAGAGTACAATACTGCTGGTTTGTTATCGCAGTATAGCTTAAGTGGTTTCTCAATGCTGTCGACCACTCTAAGTCCGGGTACAAATTTCTTAAGCCACATAACCTGTCCTGATGCCTAACAAGCAACAAACTCAGCATACATCGTGGATGATGTCATGATGGTTTGTTTGGAGCTTTTCCAAGAGATAGCTCCATTCACAAGGATGAAAATATATCCTGATGTGGATTTCCTAGTATCCACGCACCCTGCGAAGTATGAGTCTGAGTAACCCACTATTTCTAGTGAGTCTGATTTTTGATAAGTCAACATGAGGCTCTTAGTACCTTGCACATATCTTAGTGCTTTCTTAACCGCCTTCCAGTGGTCGGGTCCTGGATTGGCCTGATATCTGTCAAGCATTCTAGTAACATAAGCTAACACTACAGGAAACGCTAACACTTACGTCGGCCAGCTTAACTTATGTCGGCCAGCCGACGTAAATAAACTAACTTACGTCGGTCAAAAAAATCGAAGTAAGTTAAACTAACTTACGTCGGCGGCCGACGTAAGTCAGTAGATCGACAACAGTAAATGTGAACATACGTCGGTCTGAGCAACTAGCCGACGTAAATAAATGACCGACGTAAGTTAAGCCTAACTTATGTTGGCTTTGCGGGTGGCCGACGTAAGTTTCGGTGGCTGACGTAAGTTTACTATTTAGCCGACGTAAGTCATGTATTTTAACCTACCCCCCGCGCGCTTTTTCTCTTTTCTTCCTTACCCGCCGCCGCGCCCGACGCCTACGCTCACCGCCGCCGCGCCACCGCGCCCGCCGCCGTCCGACGCCGCTGTCCGCCGCGGCCGCCACAAGGTACTCCCCTCCCCTCCTCTCCTCCCCTCCCCGACCCCCCCACGCCCCCTCCCCGAGCGCCACCCTGCCGCCGCCGTCCGCCTCCCCATCCCCTCCCCTCCCCCTACACCTCCTCTCCCCCTCCCCTCCACGGCCGAGTCCTGCCCCCTTCCCCTCCCCTCCCGAGCCCCCCCCCCCTCTCCCCCTCCTCCTCCCCTCCCCCTCGACCTCCCCTCCCCCTCCCCTCCACGGCCGAGCGCCGCCCCCCTTCCCCTCCCCTCCCCTCCCCTCCCTCTCCCCCCTCTGCCCCTCCTCCTCCCCTCGCCCTCGACCTCCCCTCCCCGGTCCCCCCTCCCCCACCCTCACCCTGCTCCCCGCCTCCCCCCACCCTCACCCTGCTCCCCGAGCCCCCCCCCCCAATTGAAAGTCAAATTTCAATTTGAATTGAAATCAAATTCAATTTTGAATTTGAAATTTTTTAAATTTGCTGAAATTGCTTAATTGTTTATTTAATTATGGTTAAGTGGTTAATTTGCTTAAATGTGCTTAAGTGGTTTATTTTATTATGATTAATTTGCTTAATTATGCATAATGATGCTTAATTTGCTTATTTTTGCTTAATTTGCTCAAATATGCTTAAGTGGTTTATTTTATTATGATTAATTTGCTTAATTATGCATAATTATGCTTAATTTGCTTATTTTTGCTTAATTTGCTTAATTATGCTTAGGTGGTTTATTTAGTTATGTTTAATTATAATTAAATTGCTTAAATGCGTTTAATTATGCTCAAGTGGTTTATCTATTTATTCTTAAGTGGTTAATTGCACCATGAGGAGGGCAGCGTCGGGGGCGGCCGACTGTCAGGTGCCACGGCGTCGCCGGTAGCTCCAAGAGAGAGAGAGAAACCGTGGGTCGTGTGTAGGGGTGAGCAGAGGAGATCGGGGCGGCAGCGCGGCTTGGTGTGTCATGCAGCATGCGGAGGAGTTCGCGCTGAGAGGAGCTCACGCCGGCGGAGGAGCTCGAGGCGGTGGGCGGCACGCAAAAGAAGCTCGCGCCGGCGGTGAAGTGAGAAACGTGGTATATTTTGTCGTTGAACATTGTTATTAAGGCGTCGCTTTAGCATCGCTAAAGCGACGCTAGAGCAGTAAGACGCTTCGGCATCTAAGGCGTCCCTGTTGCCTTGCTTTCTAGGGTAAGGCGGCGGCGGCCAGGGAAGCCGGCGGCGGCAGGGAAAGCTGGCACCGCGGGAGCAGGGGGATCCGTCGCCTTAAGTCGCCTTACCGCCTTAAGAACGTCAATGACCCGCGATTGTGTGGACGGTGGAAATGGATGTGGAATTGTCATCTAAGACCAAAATGAAAATGAGCAACGTAACCTATAGCAATGTATTACCCATTTCAGATTGGCACGTCTCACATGCCATTGGCATGTGAGACGTGCAGGTTCGAAATTGTCCCTTTTTGGATAGCCTCGGAGTGACCGAGGAGACGTGGCTTGTGACGAGACACGGGTCCGGATTTGGACGAGATTTCGGTGGCATAACCCTGTTGTTCTCTGCTGCACCATTTTTGGGCGTGCAGTGGAGAACAACGGGGTTATGCTGCCGAAATTTCGTTCGAATTCGGATCACGCGTCTCGTCATGAGCACGCTCCGCTCGGTCACTCTTGGGTGGGTTTAGGATCTATCTCCCTAGGTTGTAGGGCCGTGACACATAACATAACAATACATTAACAACAATTTCTTTCGCGTTAAACTGCAGAGTCAAACATGGGCGAAGATCGTAGTTGGATGTACACTGGTTGGAAGAGCAGAACTGGTGGTCACTCAGATGAGTGGTACACCAAGACAGAAGCTTTTGTGGAACGAGATTTTTCATTGTCAAACAACGAAAAGGCGCGGTGCCCATGTACGAAATGCCGAAATGGAACGTTTTTGGACAAAGTGGAACTTACGTTGCACTTGTGTAGAAACGGTTACGTGTCACATTATGAGTTGTGGAACTTCCACGGTGAGACAGCTTCTCAAGCTGTACAAGAAGTGGAAGCGGACAATGATGATGCTCAAGAGGTTGATATGATGGATGAGATACTGGAAGCTATACGACCAGAGCTTACAGAAGATACTCAAACATCAGAGGTTAAAGAGTTCTTCAAATGTCTCAAATATTCAGAAGAGGCTCTGCATGAACACACTAAAATGTCAATCCTCAATTTTGTGACTAGACTTATGGCAATTAAGTCTAAGTTCTTCTTTTCTAACAATTTTTACAACATGCTCATCGATTTGTTCAAAGATGCCCTTCCACAACCCAACAAAGTGCCTAAGGATATGTACAACTCGAAGAAAATTCTTTCTGGTCTCGGGATGAAGCACAAAAAGATTGATGTGTGTTCGGACAACTGCATGCTTTTCTGGAGAGAGCATGCCAATGAGAACAAATGTTTGAAATGTGGTCAACCGAGGTTTGTCGAAGTTGTTAATAACGATGGTAATACAGTGACGATGGAAGTCGCACGTAAGTAGCTTCGTTACTTACCTATGACACTGAGGTTGAAGCGGCTGTTCCTTTCAAAAAAAAAACGGCCAGACACATGAGATGGCACAAAGAAGGTGAGCATGAGAACAATGGAGTCTTGACGCACCCGTCCGATGGTGAGGCATGGAAGGCTCTGGACTGGTTCGACCCAGAATTTGCTCGTGAAGCGAGAAATGTTCGCATCGGGTTGGCGACGAATGGGTTCACGCCGTTCATCACAAACGCCGCACCATACTCCTATTGGCCCGTCTTTGTCATTCCGTACAATCTTCCGCCGACTTTTTGCATGAAGAATGAGTTTATGTTTCTTAGCCTCATTGTACCTGGGCCAGATCATCCTGGGTCACGTCTCAACGTGATGTTGAAACTGTTGATCAAAGAGTTGAAAATGTTGTGGACAGGAGTCGAAGCGTACGACTATTACAAGAAACAGAAATTCAACCTCCGAGCTGCTTATTTGTGGTCCGTTCATGATTTTCCGGCATACGACATGTTTTCTGGATGGAGCACTCATGATCGGTTGACGTGTCCGATATGTGCCTCGAATACCGATTGCTTTCGACTTACCCATGGAGGCAAGATATCTTACTTCGATTGGCATAGACGTTGGCTACCTCCGAATCACTTATTTAGACAACAGAGGAATGTCTTCAGAAAGAACACCGTTGTCACTAAAGGACCACCGAAACGTCTTGACGGGTCAGAAATATCTGATATGTTGGACAAATTGGTGCCAGGTGAAGGCCGTCCTGGATATTTCAAAGGTTACGGAGACAAACACAATTGGACTCACATATGTGGACTTTGGGAGTTACCGTATGTGAAGTCGTTGATTCTAAGGCACAACATTGATGTTATGCATCAAGAGCGTAACATGGCCGAATGTATCATAAGCACATGCATGGACATGACGGGCAAAACAAAAGACAATTTAAAGGCTCGAAAGGATCTTGCCGAGCTTTGTAATCGTCAAACTCTAGAGCTCTCCGAAAATGGTGGTAAACCACGTGCTCCTTTCTGTCTTCGACCTAAAGAGAAATAAGAAGTTCTCGAATGGTTGCAAAGGAAATTCCCAGATGGTTATGCAGCTAGTCTGAGACGAGCCGTGAATGTGAAAACGGGAAAGCTCATTGGGTTGAAGAATCATGATTATCACATAATCATGGAAAGACTTTTGCCTGTTATGTTTCGAGGCTATTTTGATGATGCATTGTAGAAGGTGTTAGTCGAGCTTAGCCACTTCTATAGGCAACTCTGTGCTAAAGAAATCACGCCAGAGATGATGACTAAATTGGAAAAGGAGGTTCCGGTACTTTTGTGTAAGATGGGAAAAAATTTCCTCCAGGATTTTTCAATCCAATGCAACATCTCTTAATTCATCTTCCATTTGAAGCGAAAGTGGGCGGTCCCGTGCAATATAGGTGGATGTATCATATTGAAAGATCACTTAGATATATAAAACCAATGGTTGGTAACAGGGCAAGGGTTGAATGTTGCATCGCCGAAGCTTTTACTCTTAAGGAAGTAGGATACTTCTCAAGTGTTTACTTTGCAGAGGAAAACAATGTTAATACTTCGGTAATGCGATACAATATAGATGAGCAACCTCCTTGTAGCGATCTCTCCATTTTTGCAACAAGAGGCACTACTGTTGGTAGTTACACTTCGTATGATGTTAGCGAAAAAGAAAGGTGTGCTTCATTCTTCTACATGTACGCTAATATGGAAGAAATGAATGAATATTTCAAGTAAGTGTTTCTCCTACACTTATGCTTTTCACCATCTTTTCCGACACATGTATTCTAAAAGGTTCTCTTTGTCGTGTAGTATGTTCGACAAGCAAAATTGGAGACATAGACATCAACCCACGAGCAAGCAAATAGAACATATTCGACGGGAAGGAATAAACGGGGGATCTAATTTTCTCTCCCGGTTTCGAGATCATGTAACGTTTTCTCGATAACTAATCAATGTTAACTATGTTTTCTTATAACTTAAGAATTCTTACGTTGTCTAGTAACTCCATATCTTGGACAGTGCTAAAAAGATGCCAACATCCATGAAGATTTGCGACAACTATGCCGTGGAGTGGTTAATGTTAGAAGCTATGGTCGATATGACGTCAACGACTTTCGATTCCGTACAACTCAATTTGAATCTCTTCATCCTCTCGCGGCAACATGTAATACCGGGGTTGTGATGAGGGCAATCGATTCGCAAGATCATGAAACGCAGTACTACGGGATTATTAAAAAAATCCTTGAATTCACTTTTGTCGCAAACAAACCAATTCGAGCGGTATTCTTTGACTGTGAATGGTTTGATTCCATTCGTGGAATTCGAGTAAATGAATTTGGCATGGTCAAAGTAAAACACAAGGAATGGTTGAAAGGATTCAATTCATTAGTTCTTGCACACCAAGTAGAGCAAGTGTACTATCTACCTTATCCATGCAATAAATTCAAAGCTTGGTGGGTGGTACATAAGGTGAATCCTCGTGAGTGGTTATACGCTCCAGGAGATGATGATTACCACGACGAAGCTGAGGTTGATTGTGTCTACCAAGAGGAAGAGTTGCCAGACTCCTTCTCAGTCGAGCTCGGTGTAGGACTCGATAACTTAGTTGGAGACGCTCAAGATATCAAGGTTGGCACGGAAGCAGAAACAGAATCAGAATCAGAAACTGAAGACATCGATGACATAGTCGAACCTGCTGATTTGCGCAAACGAAAACGATATGCGGAAGAAGAAGATCGATGGGCTGGTTTAAGGAGTAGGGTGCATGATCGTGATGTTGATGAATTTTGAAGTAACGTTTTATTCACTAATTTAACATTAATTTTGTATATTATATTTGCATATTAATCATTTATTCCTTGCAACAGGATGTCGTCAAATGGGAAGGGGAAGGGGAAGGGGAAGCCAGTGAGAGGGTTTGAGCCGCCAGCAGACCCTTGCTCAGGGAGCTCGTTCCTTTCTAGCCGACGTGAGCTCTTTCTGGCACACGCTCCACCCTCAGCTGTCGTGTGCTTTCAGCGGACATAGGTAAATTTTAGTTACAATAAAGTTATTTTTGAAATTGCAATTGTTATTAATTATTAATTGTCAATATTTTCCTTTTGTGCAGTCTGACTCAGAGACTTCTGAGTCAGAGTCAGAGTTAGAGGCTAGGGGGCCGCTACAGGAGCCCGACTCAGAGGCTAGGGGGCCACTACAGGAGCCCTCTAGCGCTAGCCTCCCTTCAGAGCCGGCTAGCGCTAGCCTCCCTGGGCAGCCGGCTACCACTAGCCTTCCTGGATGCTCTGGGGGTTCCGCAGAGCGTTCAGGGTCACAGGACGCGGCAGCGTCGCAGCAGAGGCGACGGACGAAGAGGACCCACTTTGTGGCTCCTCCTCCGGTTACTACTCAGCAGACCACGATCCGTCCTGTTGGAGACAGGTATAAATATTGTATATAGTATATTAAATATTAGATGTTGTTTTCCTTTACTTAATGATTTAATATATTTTGTAGATGTTGGTACGACTTTCCGTTCACGGGGGCCGAGAAGCACCACAGGCAGGTTAACAGTGTCCTCGGTGCTATCGTCAAGTTGCACTACCCCTGTGTAATTGACGGTTTTCCTGCCCTGTCGTGGGATGACTACGCTCGGGTCTCTCACGCGGTGCACAGCACGGTTCAGGGAGCCGTGTGGCACGATTTTATGGTAAGTTTAACTGTTTTATTTTTTCAACTCGTTTGAATTCTTAATTGCATATCACTTAAATATTTGTTTGCTTAAAGCTGAAGTACCAAGTAGAGGAACCGGGCATGGAGGACCACGCGAGACGCGTGTTCCATTACAACGCTCGGAAGCTCACGACGGCGACGTTGCCGTACGCCCGGATTCAGGCCGTCAACGCGTACTACAAGCAGCACCCCCGGGAGCAGGAGCAGGAGCAACAAAGGGGGTGTATTTAGGAAGGACTCGGACTCCTACTTGACAGAGGAGCAGTAAGCGGAGGTAATTTTTTAATATTGTTAAATATTTACAATATCTACATATGTTAACTGCGTTGATGAAAAATGAAATATGTGCAGGTTAGTATTTCCTGGTTACAGGGTAACATCGAGGCGTACTTAGCTCTGTGTCAGTACTGGGCTAGCGATGCTTTCATCAACAAGTCCACGAAGGCTAGACAGTGCCGCATGGGGTCCGAGGGCAAGCACAACTATGGCGGCGACTACTACTTGCGTTTGGCTAAACGCATGGTAAGTACCTTTTTATTTTATTTATGTGTTCCTAATATATTATTTATCTCACTAACACGACTGTACAGGAGCGCGAGATGGGTCATGAGCCGACCCCGACCCAGGTTTGGAAGAGAGGTCACAAGGGAAGTGACCCTTCTCAGCCAGGGCAGTGTAGTCAGGTCGCAGCCGACCGACTGGTAAGTTTTTGAAATTCATCAAATTCATTATAACTAATACTATTATTGACATGCTTACAAGATTTATTTGTTTTGTAGACAAAGTATGCGCAGGAGGTCGCGAAGATACACGATGCGGATTACTATTGGGAAAGCGTGCCGATCGACCCCCAAGCCGCGTACGCAAGCGGAGGCGGGAAGGCCCACAGACGGTGAGTTCTTCGTGTGTTTCATTTATTTTTCAATTAATCTTCTTCTACTTAGTGTTTTCATTCTTTTGCAGGTTTGCCATTTTCGATGGAGTTGTCGACTCGAGGTCGACGCGACCTTTGAGAGGCGCTTCATCGTCGCAGGCTTCGACCGTTGGGACCAGTGGTCGTCTCTCGCAGACCCAGATGGAGCTCCAGGCCATGAGGGAGACGCTGACGCAAACTCAGGCAGAGCTGGAGAGGACGAGAGCGGAGGCAAGGGAGGAGCAGCAGAGGACGGCCTTAATGATGGCCCAGATGCAAGCAGCGGTGGCGGTAAGTAATTTAAAGTACCGTAGTTAAATTACACAACACTTCAATAACATATATCTTCTAATATCTTGCAATGGCAGGCTCTTGCTCAACACAGCGGTCAGGACATCGAGATTCCTACGCTTCCGCCGTAGCAGACACCAGAGCAGGTAACATTGTCTATCCCTCTTTTTGTTTTCTGTACACCCTGTTATTGTGAGTTTTAGCCTTAGTGTCGAATAGAAACTTGTTAGAGGAGGACATCCATGTCGTCCACGAAATGCAACTTCCACCGCTCCCATAACATAGATTTTCATTATGTTGAATGCATGATTCCCTTTTGACCCACCACCAACTCAGGGTCGGCTCTTGGAGTTTGAGGACCCTAGGAATTTGATTCCCTTTTCATTATGTTAAAGAAGTTACTTGCATCACATTTAATTTAGCAAATGTGTTACTCACACTATTGACTAGTTGTTTTATGGACTTCTAATTATGGACTTCTAATTTATCCTAATTATGATTCTTTTGCAGGGTTCTGGAATGCGTCGAGATCCCGGAGTAGCATGACTGTCAAAAAATATCAAAGACCACTACATTACCTCTTGAAACCTTCTGTGATAGCCCAGGTTATGACTTAATGTGAAGCAATCCAACTCTAACATTATCACTGATGTTTTTGGACTCTGATGTTATCATTGAGTTGACATTGATGCTTACTAGTGACTATGTTTCTTCTACAGGGTTCGGGAACACACCGAGAAGATCATGGAGGTAGTGGAGGGGCTATCGTGTAGCCCGGTGGAATTTATTTTGCAAATTGTATTGTTGTCCATGTTTTGGACTATATTTTGAAACTGTTATGCTGTGTATATGTTATTTGTCTGTTCTGTGTTCTCGCCATCGAGCGAGGTAGTCAGTTTCTGTTTTTAAAAAAAAAATTCGAAAACTTAACTTATGTCGGCTATGGAAATGCCGACGTAAGTTAGCCCAGTTTAACTTACGTCGGTCAGACCATACCGACGTAAGTTAAACCACTTAACTTACGTCGGTTTGGATCAACCGACGTAAGTTAGAGCACTTAACTTACGTCGGCATGCTCTGGCCGACGTAAGTCCTCCAGCCCAGCCCAAGGCCCGTCTCGCCACTTAACTTACGTCGGCTTCTGCAGACCGACGTAATTAAGGTAACTTACGTCGGTGGACCACGTAAGTCACCTTAATTACGTCCAAAAGGCTACGTTGGCCAGTAGTCGACGTAATTAAAGGAAAACCGACATAATTAAGTTACTTACGTTGGTTTATGCCTTACTTACGTCGGCTTTGGCCGACGTAAGTGATCGATATTCCTGTAGTGTAAGTCAGCGCGTGTACAAACTTGAGCATATTGAAGGCTTCCGGCAGCTGAATCATAGGGAACTGCTTTCATCTGATCGACTTCATACTGATTCTTAGGACACTGAAAGTTCCCAAACTTATTGCCCTTGACCATAGAAGCAGGTGTGGCCTTGCTCCTATGCATACTGTACTTTTTAAGTACATTCTCTAAGTATGTCTTTTGTGAAAGACTTAATACCTCCTTAACTCCATCTCGGTGAATCTCTATGCCCAAGACATAGGAGGCTTCACCTAGATCTTTCATATCAAAGTTCGAGGACAAGAACTTCTTGATTTCTAATAGTAGATCAACATTACTACTTGCGAGTAGTATGTCATCTACATAAAGCACGGGAAAGATGAATTTCCTGTTCTTAAACTTAGTGTAAATGCAATTGTCCTCCTCATTCCCATTAGACCCAAATTTCCTGATTGTCTCATCGAACTTGAGATACCACTGTCATGAGGCCTATTTGAGTCCATAAATGGACTTCCTAAGTCGGCATCCCATGTTCTCCTTACCCTTAGCGATGAAACCTTTCGGTTGCATCATATAGACGTCCTCATTTAGATCACCATTGAGAAACACCGTTGTCGGTACCCTCCGTACCGGATATCCCTTGGGATTGCAAAGATCACAAGAAAACTCCATATACCAGATTTGAAGACCTCCAAAGGCCCCACATGTCAGGCGTAGCCGGACCTACTTCCCCGACATGGTTAGTCCCTAGGCCGCCACATGTATCACAAGACCGGAGCTATCACCCACACCTGGGAATCTCCGGTCAGAATACCAATATGGCACCCCCGGACCTAACCCCAGACAAAGGGAAGCTCCGGTACTGACACATGTCCAGACCTACCCGTCCACGATGGTGAGCTCCGGAGCTGCCACGTGGCAATCGACCGGACCTTCAACTTCAACTATCAGACCGGAGGACCCCCAACGGCTCCGGACCTTCAAGGATCAATCAAAGACATCAAGACCTGATTAAGTGTCATTAATGCCATATTAATGACACACGATCGGATGGCTCTTAATACTGGTAACGGCACTATGAAGGCCCGTTACCAGGCTATTACGGGTAATTAACCCCATTTATTATGTATCAAGCGTGTGTATCCGCTGGGGCCACCTGTCGGGCCAGGCTGACGTTGTAACGACCAGTCCTTGTACTATAAAAGGACTGGTCGACGATAACAAGGGACGGTTCCAGACCATTGCTGAACACTCTGAGCTAGACGAGCTTCTTCTTCTGGAGCTTCTTCTAGGCTCTCGAGCTTAATACATCACCAACACACCCCGTGGAGTAGGATATTACGCTTAGGCGGCCCGAACCACGTAAATCTCTGTGTACACGTGTCTTTCACCTTCTTGAATCTCTGCGCGCCCATTATCGAACTACAACTCCTCGATCTACCAAAAGTAGTGTCGGGAGATCTGCCGGTTCCAAACACCGACAGTTGGCGCGCCAGGTAGGGGCACCCGAGATTTCGAGTATGGTGAACTCAGCTGCTGGATCATCCAACGGCAACCCTGCCGTTCAACCCATTGGAGGCAATCCCTCCAACACGCAACAACCAGCAGGTGTTGTGGCTCCAGCAGAAGTCATGCCTCCACCGCCACCACCTGCACCAGCACGTCAAGCTGAGCAGCATGACGGTTCATCGGCTTCGGTCACTGCATCGGCAAACAACAACAACCCTGAACACGCGCTTCATGCAGCGCGTGCTATCCTCCAACGTCCACCACATCCAGGTGCATCCCAGGGTGCAATGGAGCAGTGGAGGGCTGATGTGGAACACCTGGTTGCAGCAACAGCCGACCGCATCAGCAACCAAGGTCCTCCTCCTTCGGGGCGGGCCCCATCGCAGCACCGGACCGTGTCTGGCAGACTTGGTCCGCATGGTTCCTAGAATAGGAGGCGTGCTACGTCACAGCAAGTTACGTCGCTACCCTCCGGGGCGCGACATACTCATACGGTAACCAAGATGTCAACTCATGACCTCCGGTGGAGCTTGATCGCCGTTACTGTCAACAGGACGACTGTGTCCATATCGAACGCGCTCGCGAAAGGCGAGAAGCTCGAGACAGCCCTGCTCCCGAGGGAGTAGGAGGAGGCTGTTCTGCACTGGCCATGCACCTACGCATGGTCAGATGGCCACAAAAGTTCCGGCCACACCTGCCGAAGAAGTTTGACGGGACTGTTAACCCCGCTGAGTTTCTCCAAATTTACACCACCGCAATCCTTGCAGCCGGGGGTAATGAGGTTGTAATGGCCAACTACTTCCTAGTAGCTTTGACTAGGACCACCAGGTCCTGATTCATGAGCCTTCCTCACAACTCTATCAATAGTTGGGAGGAATTGTGCCAACAGTTCACCGCCAATTTCGGGAGTTTATACACCCGACCAGACACCGAACTGGACCTTTTTGCAGTGGTGCAAAAGGGGGGAGAATCCCTGCGCTCGTTCATCTAGAGGTTCTCCCAGGTACGAAACACCATTCCTTCTATCTCTAGCGCTTCTGTCATCGTGGCATTTAGACAGGGCGTGCGAGATAAGAAGATGCTGGAGAAGCTGACGGTCAAGGAGATCACCAGCGTCACGGAGCTCTTCAGCTTGGCAGACAAGTGTGCCAAAGCTGCAGAGGGCCGTGAAATGCACTCCAAACCACCTCCGGAGGATGGCAAAAATCCTCCAAAGGCGAAGCCACTACCCCCGAGAGTGGCAAAAAGAAGAAAAAGTCCAACGGCAAAAAGAAGCCGTCGACCGGCACACCCACCGCTGTAGCTGCTGCAGCTCCGGGTGGTCGGGGGCCACACCCTGAGAAACGACCTCGACCGTCCTCCAAAGACGGTGGCAACTCCAAAATGTGGTGTCCTATCCACAAGTCGAACAACCACAACTTGGAGGACTGCCGGGAGGTCCAAAACCTTGCTGAGCGCTACCACAAGCGCCGGGAAGAAGTTCCTTTCTGTCAGAGAGAAGGAAAGCAGAAAGTCGATGAAGCTCCAGCTGAAGAGGAGTTGGGCTTCTAGGACCCTAAAAAGGTCCTGAAGGCTGTGTACACCTCCGTCGACGGCGACTCCGACGTCTCCGACAATGAGCGTTGGAAGACCATGAACACCATCTTTGGTGGTTCATGGGACATCACCTCCCGTCGTATCCTCAAGACCATGCGTCGAGACATGGCCTCAGTAGCTCCTACAGCTAGGGCGGAGCCTCATCGAAAGTGGATGGACACTACCATCACTTTTGATGCTTTGGACTGCCCTCGGAACATGATCGGAGCTGGCCAGCTACCTCTGATGGTTTCACCTACCATCAACAACATTCAACTCCACCATGTAATGGTGGACGGAGGTTCGGGGCTGAACCTCATAAGCTTCGAGGCTTTTGTCAAGCTTCAGCTCTGACCTTCGGACCTTCGCCCTTCTTGACCTTTCTCCGGTGTAGGTCCGGGGACCATAACACCGCTCGGTGCCTTTACTCTCCCTGTGACCTTCGGGACTCGGGAGAATTATTGCACTGAGAAGTTGATCTTTGACGTCGCTCAGATCAACTTGCCCTTCAACGCCATTTTGAGCAGGCCTGTCTTGTACAAATTCATGGTTGCTGCTCATTATGGCTACCTGGTGTTGAAGATGCCGACACCAGTTGGTGTTCTCCGGATCCGCGGAGACCGTACTGTCGGAGTGACTGCTCTGGAGGAACTCCATGCGCTTGCTACAACACAGGAGGAGGAATCCAGGCAGGAGCAAGCTCTGAAACCCCCGAGCATTCGTCAGCGAGGCTCAACCTCTGCACCTCGCGTGCAACCAAGCGGCGATGCCGACATCCCCGTCAAAGTCATCCAAATTGGTTCCGATGCCGCTCAGACCACTCGTATATCGGGAGGTCTGAATGACAAATAGGAACTTGCGCTCATCACTTTCCTCCGGGCTAATGTTGACGTGTTTGCCTGGCAACCTTCAAAAATGCCTGGGATCCCTAGGGAAGTGATCAAGCATAATCTGAAGATCTATCCCGACGCTCGACCTGTACGTTAGAAGCCTCGGAAGCAATCTGTAGAGCGACAGAACTTCATACGACAAGAAGTGAAGAAGTTGCACGAAGCTGGATTCATAAGAGAGGTCTTCCATCCAAAATGGATAGCAAACCCAGTCATTGTACCCAAGGCCGGCGGGAAGCTTCGGATGTGTATCGACTACACAACACTAAATAAGGCACGCCCAAAAGATCCATTCCCACTACCTAGAATAGATCATATAGTGGATTCCACCTCCGGGTGTGAATTACTGTGTTTCCTAGACGCATATTTTGGTTATCATCAAATCAAAATGTCTTGGGAAGATGAAGAACATACTTCTTTTATCACAATAGATGGATTGTACTGTTATACTGCCATGCCATTTGGTCTCAAGAATGCAGCTTCAACATTTGTACGAGCTATGTACAAAACCTTTGGAGAGCTCATCAGAGACGTAGTGGAAGTGTATGTTGATGACATCGTAGTCAAAATCAAGGACAATGAGTCACTCCTTGACACCTTGCAAGCTGTCTTCGACAAGCTGCGGGTCACCCGCACGAAGCTGAACCCAGACAAGTGCGTCTTCAGGGTTAGCTCCGAAAAGCTTCTCGGTTTCCTGGTAAACCACCGGGGCATAGAGGCAAATCCGGCGAAGACTAAAGCCATTGAGGAGATGTGGCCACCAGCCCACATCAAAGATGTCTAGAAACTGACTGGATGTCTAGCCGCCCTCACCCGGTTCATCTCAAGACTGGCGGAACGGGCGCTACCCTTCTTCAAGCTATTGAGGAAGTCCGGACCATTTCAATGGTCTTAAGAAGCCGAAAAGGCGTTCCAAGAGCTAAAGCAGCTCCTCACCACTCTACCAACCCTGGTAGCTCCGAACCCTGGTGAGCCCTTACTGCTTTACATTTCAGCAACCGACGAGGTTGTCAGCATGGTCCTGGTTGCGGAGAGACCAGAACCATCACAAGCTCAGGAATTCAGACCCCTCCAGGAGGGTCCGGAGGTTCCTGAAGGAGAGTCTGGGTCCCAGCCCCCAGACTTGGATCAACAGGGAGTTATTCCAGAAGACTTGAACCCTTCCAGGAAGATCCGGGTCACTCCAAAAGAAGCTCCAGGTTCCTCTAGCAGGAACCCGGAGGTCCCCAAAGCAGGTTCGGACCCCTCCGGGAGGGTCTGGGTCGATGTGGAGGAAGCTCCGGGCCCCTCCGGGAGGGTTCGGACAGTCCAACGCCCAGTGTACTTCATCAGCGAAGTACTACATGATGCCAAGACACGATACCTAGAGGTACACAAGCTGCTCTATGCAGTTCTCATCGCCTCCAGGAAGCTTCGCCACTACTTCCAAGCTCACAAGATATCAGTGGTGACCTCTTACCCACTGCGTGCGATCTTGCATAGTCCCAACTCTACTGGGAACATTGCAAAGTGGGCAGCGGAATTGGCCGAATTCGATCTTGAATTCATCCCAAGACAAGCGATCAAGAGTCAAGAATTGACAGATTTTGTGGCGGAATGGACCCCCTCTCCATCAAACCCTGGGGGCCCTAGTGAGCAGAAGTCAGAACTTAAGGCTCCGGTCTTCACCAAACCTCATTGGACCCTCTACTTCGACGGCTCCATGCAAAAGCAGGGGGCCGGAGCTGGAGTCCTTCTTCTCGCACCAACCGGGGAGAAGGTAAAATACATGGTCCACCTTGACTTCAAGGTGACCAACAACATGGCGGAGTATGTAGCACTCATTTATGGATTAAAGGTGGCACTATCATATGGTGTCAAGCAGCTGTTGGTCAAAGGAGATTCGTAGCTCATCATTAAACAGGTGAAGGGTGAATGCTCCTATAACAATCCTCAATTAGCTGCTTATCTCCTTGAAGTCCAGAGGCTTCAGAAGGACTTCGAAGTCCTGGATCTCCACCATGTCCAGCGTGTCCATAACGCTGAAGCTGACGAACTCTCGACAAAAGCGTCAGTCAGAGCTCCTGCTCCTGACGGAACCTTCGTATGGAGATTGTCAAAACCCACAGCTCAGCCTGCCAAACTGAGCGAAGGGGGCAGACCAGCATCCTGAAGCTGGTGGTCCTGATGGCCCTGTTACCATGGCAACCATCAAGGGTCGTAGGTGCTGCAGGAAGCTCCGAGCAACCCAACACGCAAGACTCAAATGCTCAAGCAAGCTCCAATGCATGGATCTCGGAGATCCAGAGCTACTTGAAAGACAATATCCTTCTTGACGATGATGTATCCACTGACCAGATAGTCAGATTGGCTAAAAGATACACTTTGGTAGAAGGGGATCTCTATCGACGCGGTGCCAACGGTGTCCTAATGCGGTGCATCACAAGGGAAGAAGGCTGCAAGATCCTCGTAGAAATCCATGGAGGCGAGTATGAGAACCACGCGTCTTCCCGCACGCTCGTCGATAAAGCCTTCCGGCATGGCTTCTACTAGCCTACAGCGCTCCAGGATGCAACTGAGCTAGTGAAGAAATGCAAAGCATGCCAATTCCATGCAAATCAAATTCATACACCGGCTCAGCCTCTACAAATGATACCTCCTACATGGCCTTTCGCCGTGTGGGGGATGGACATCTTGGGACCTTTCCCAAGAGCTGTTGGAGGTTACAAGTTCCTGTATGTCGCCATCGACAAGTTTACCAAATGGCCGGAAGCAACTCCAGTTGTGACAATAATCAAGCAATCAGCTATCGATTTCTTGCAGTCCATAGTATGCAGATTTGGAGTCCCGAACAAAATCATAACAGATAATGGGACCCAATTCACAAGCTATGCTTTCTAAGGATACTGCGAAGACCTCGACATCCAAGTCAGCTACGCCTCTGTTGCTCACTCGGCAAGCAATTGCCAAGCCGAGAGGGCAAATGCAGAAACCCTGAAAGGACTCAAGACGTGAACATATGAGCGCCTGAAAAAGCATGGAGCCAACTGGATAGAAGAGCTTCCGCCCACTTTATGGGCCAACAGGACTACTCCAAACCGGTCAACTGGAGAGACACCTTTCTTCCTGGTGTATGGAGCTGAAGCAGTCCTTCCTCCGGAAATCACCTTGGGGTCGCTCCGGGTTCAGAACTCCGACGAAGCCACGCAGGACCAGCTCTGGCATGAATACCTTGACCTCCTTGAAGAGGGAAGGTGCCGAGCAGCTGTTCGGAATGCCCGATCCTGCCAAGCTCTTCGGCGCTATCACCAACGGCATGTTCACAGCCGACAGCTCGAGGAAGGCGATCTGGTGCTACGAAGAATACATTCCAGAGAAGGGTTAAACAAACTCTCCCCCAGCTGGGAGGGACCCTTCCGAGTGATCAAAGTATCCCGTCCTGGATGCGTTCGCTTGGCAACCGAGGATGGGACACCTCTCCCAAATCCTTGGAACATTGAGCACCTCCGTAAGTTCTACGCTTAGTATCACGGAGGTGAGTTTGTAATTATATATGGTGTATGTTATAGAGTCATTATATAGAGTCAGGTAGCTCCTCCGGGAGGGCAGCCGGACCTACCCTGTTAGGTCCGCAACGCCCATGCAACACTTGTCACAGTCTCATAACTAAAAGTGTAGCTAGCTACCTTGGGTCAAACGAGAAATGAAACACACTTAGCCTAGTTCTGTACCCTAAGAGTGTACTTGTTTCCCCTGTACCCCGAACCTATAATGAAAGACATCATTGTGTGAAAACAAACTCCACGTGCATTTACTTTGTACAGGCTCAATATTTTTTATTTTTCTCTTTCTTGTCTATAATAAAGTTGTGCAATTCTTAAGAAACTTTAGCTCGACCAGTTCATGTACAATTCGAGTTGCATTGTCTGTCCTTCCAGGTTCAAACATTGTTGATGGCCTACTTATCTGAATGCCGCCAAGCCAATCTAGGGTCGGAGTGTGCTATCGACTTAGCCTGGTCATGCACCCTAAGTACGCCACTCTACCTACACCCTGGCAGGCCGAAGTAAGGCGAGTCCAGAAACAATTGGGCCCGGAGGAAGCAGGACGGAGCTTTCGATTGTACTTAGGATTGTGTTCTACCTAAAACTTTCTCGAGAACAGTAAGCCGCAATGAAGTTATAGATAAGAAATGATTTTTACTGTTTTTCTTGACTTCAGTGTGCAGGAAAAATAAATAAGCTACGACATCCTCTAGGCAGTTTGTGCTCAATGTTCAAACGTTGACATTGAACATATCCGGAGCTACTCAGTTCCGGTAAAGCTAGGAGGCAAGTCGTCAACGTGAAGATGGTGGAAAGACTCTAAAGTGGAGTCTAACATTGACACAACACGTGTTGACGGAGGTCACTGCCGGACCTACCAAAACTCCGACACCCCAGAGGACTAACCACCAATGCTCTGGAGCTACTAAACTCCGACGATGGTCAATGCCAGAGCCACTAAGCTCCGACAGCCTCAGGGGGCCTACACTATCGAAGACTTCAGACCTGCATTCTACAAGTTCGAAGCATCCAAGTTTTCAACAACTGTTACATCCTTTTGGTACATGTTCACAATCAATTTGTGTACATCCACCAGGGGCCAAGCGAGACAAAGGTGTTGAAGACAAAAAAATGAAATTCAAATTCACAAAAATTTGGATTTCATTCATCTGGAGACAAGAGATTACAAAATTGGGGAGGAAGAAGAGAAAGTACAGGCGGGAGCTACAGGGAGACGATCTTAGACCCTATGGAAGAATTGGGCAACCTTCTGGGCCACCTCCAACACATTGGCTCGGGCGGCTTCACCCTCTCCTTCGATGAGACCTTCAAGCACCGGGTCCAAAGGGAATTGAGGGTCCCAGCTGGTGTAGCACGTCAGTACATACTCTGCGACGTTCTTCGCCAAGGACTGACCCTCCGTTTCCAATTGGTCGGCGATGACATCGCCCACCTTGGAGAGCTTGTTGCATGCTGACCCCACCGCCTCCAACGCCTGGTCCAGCTCTGGCTCCGGATCATCCGGACGCACGTGACTGAAGTCCATTGACATCAGCGCGTCTTTGGCCTTGCCCAGGAAGTCCCAAACTTGTTGGGACTCCACAGCCCTTGCACCACGCATCTCCGCCAAGGATCTTTTGGCCGCTGCCAGCTCCAAGCTCTCCCGAGCAAGACGCTCCACCTCTTTGACATTCTGCTGAATCGTTTCAACAACTTGCCTTTCGAGCCTGCTAAGCTCTTCCTCCCGGAGGTGGATCTCGTTCCGACGTTTGACCAAATCTCTCTCCCGGCCCCGCACTTTCTTCTCCTAGGCAGCGATGGCATTCTCCTGCTTGTAGAGTTCCTGCCCTCGCTCCTAGACTTTCTTCTCCTCCTCCTTGCAATGCTCATCCAATTTATTGGTGCGTTCTTCAAGGCTCTTGTCAGCCAGAGCTGTCTTTTGGACAAGCTCCTCCTCCCTCTTCACGAGGTCGTCTCGCAACTCCAGGAATTTCTGCTCTTCATCTTCGATCCGTTTTTCCCGAGCTTCAAGAGCCTCCCGGCGCTTGACAAGACTATCGTGGATGGTGGTGAGCCTTTCATGGCATTCATCCGCCATGCTATTCGTAGCCTTGGCCTGCTCATAGATGTCCTGGGACTGGTTGTCGAGGGTCCGCGTCATGCTTTCCCTCTCATCCAACAACTTTCCCCAGTACTCCAGGCGGGCCTTCTCCCTTCGCACCCACTCCTTGTCGAGAGCCAGCCTCGACTGTGCCAGCTTGGTCTCAAAATGGAGTCGGTTGCGCCACCTCCTAAGGGTTTGGCGCTCCTCCTCGAGGGCCTTGCTATTGTGGTAGAAGGCCAGTTGAACCTGGCGGAGGTTGGAGCAGGCGTTGTTGATTGACAACGATAGGGGGATCGGGTCCGGACCTGCCGGAGTCATCTCCGCTGGCTCCAGCGGGTCTTCAGCAACAAAAATTGGGTCCCACTCTACGAGAGTGGTACCCTGAGCTTCCACGGCACTAGGGCCGTCCTCCAGGATAGCCTCGCCCGCCACCGAAGAAGTGCTTGCAGCAGAAGTACCGACCTCCAAAATTGGTTCCGAAGGCCCAGCCGCCAGATCATCAACAATTGGTCCCTCCGGCGGGGGGCCAACAGCTTCATCCCGACACTCTGGCTCGACAACGGACACCTCCGGGATCACTACTTCCGGAATGGGCGTCGAAGGTTCGGTCGGAGCAGAAGCTACTTCTTGCTCCAGCACAGGCGCTTCCTCCGCCTCTGGTTCGGGTGCTGGCGCTTCAGCCATCATGGGCTCTGGCGCTAGCATTTTGACTGCCATAGGCTCAGGCACTGTCGCCTCCACAGCAACTGGCTCGGACGCCAAAACTTCTTCAACATACGGCTCCACAGCCAGAACTTCTGCAGCAACCGGCTCTGTCGCCGGAGCTTCCTCGACGACCAGCTCAAGGGGCGGAGCTTCATCAACACCCGGCTCTACTGCCGGGACCTCCTCAACCACCGGCTCGACTGCCGGGGCTTCAACAACATCCAAATCTAGAGCCAGAATCACAGCTTCCTCCGGCTCTGTGGCCGGAGCGTCCAACATCACAACATCCAAGCCCAGAGCTTCAACCTCCAAGGTTGGCGCTGCTGGTACATCTTCAGTCCCGTGGTCCGGCGCTACCACAGGAGCTTCTGGGGATGAGACGTCCAATACCACGACAGTCGGCGCCGGGGCTGCCGCAGCCTCTACCACCTCTTGGGGCGACGCTGGAATCGGAGCCGGAGCTTCAGCCTGCACAACCTCAACTGCTGCTGCAGGGGCTGGAGCTTCAGCCCTTTTCTTGGGCACGCTGTGAATTAAGGACGAAGAGACTCAAAATACAGTTAACAATAAAACAACTGACTGAGGTAAAAAAAATCAGAAATTACCTCGGAAGGCTTCCGCACCAATTCTCACGGAACCTCTTCCCCGGACGTGGTAGTCCCGGAGGGCCCCCTGGAGCTTGCTACTGCTGTCGGCGTCGCTCTGGTCGAGGCCTCCCTTGACCGGGAAGGACCTCCGGACCCGGAGCCCTCAGCTGGCCCTAGGACCGGAGTCACTTGGCCGGAGCTAGCACCCAGGGAAAGTTCTGCAATTGGAGTAGACGCCGCCGTTGAAGACCTTCCCCTCCGGGGAGAAGGGGACGCTGCGGAAGAAGAATGCCTGGCCCTCCTGTCGACATGCTTCCTCTTACGACTCGAGGGCTCGGCCAATTCCTTGCCCTTGCCGACGACTTCGGTTCTTGGCTTAGGGGCAGGGACAGAGCCACCCTCTAGAGCTTCGGAGATTGCCAACCCGGTGGTTGAGCGCCTCTCAATGACACCAAGGTCGTCAAGCACTGATATCGTCCACTGGAGCTCCCTGTTGAATGATGCCTCCATGTTCAATGGGAGGAAAGTTGGCGGTGGAGCCAAATCGTCGCCCTCGACGTTGATGCCGTGCTGGAATTTCTTCAGGTGGAACTCCAAAGTTGCACCCTCCATGTTGGACTTCAAACCGGTCACGATCTGGTTGTTGTCCAGCATATTGTTGAGGGCCCAAGCCAACTCCCCCCCCCCTTCAACGGAGCCCACCTAATGGTCAGGAAGTTGCAAAACACCGCCTGGGGAGTCACTCCTCCTTCCACACACAAGCGGATCCTGGTTAGAGCAGGATCGAAGGCATCCGACAACACCAAAGCTTCACTCCAAACTGCAGTGTCGATGTTGGGGAGGCCTTCCAGCAGCTCCAGCTTCTCGTGCTCCTCCACCCTGATTATGATCCAGTCCTTCTTCCAGTCGTCCCACTTCCCAGAAGAGAACGACCACAAGTACTTGTACGGGCACTTATTGCGCTTCATGAAATGATAGAAGACAAGGTACTTGTCGCTCCGACCTGTGGTCTGGACAGTGAAGAAGGTACGGAAGAGCTCAATGCAGGGGGGAATCTCCACCCACATCTCGTGCAAGTGGACAAATATGGACACCAGTAGAATGGAGTGGGGGCCAAGGTGGTAAAGCTGCAGACCATAGAAGTCTAACAACATCAATAAGAAGGAGGAGAAAGGTGGGATCAATCCTACCATGGCGTACGCGGAGAAGTACACCATGTCACCGGCGTGCTCCTTCTCGAACGGAAGCTTGTCGGCGCGAACCTAGTGGTTGAAGAAGTCAGGGGACCATCCCATGAGGGCCCGGACCTTCTTCAAATCATCATCGGTCTTCAGTCGGCTTTGGTGGAGACCCAACTCCATCGCGGCACAGCGAGGCAAGAGAAGAAAGGCAAGCCAAAGTTTGGAAGGTTTGAGCACAAGATCGATTGAAAGGCGTAAAGAACCCCAAACGGTGTGTGCTTTCCTTCTTAAGTAAGCCCTCGCAACGCCTGGGTGGAAACCGCAGAGGAGCCGACGATACGAACCCCGCCAAAGACAAGGGGGCTCGGGGCCACCCCGACGATCAAGTTGAGGTTCTTACCCCAGGCGAACGGTTGTCATCATGAAAGGCGGGAAACCCGAAGTCGACGACCTGACAAGGCGCGCGGAACCGATACGATTTTCGTATTGGGAACCGACGACCTTCAATTGCGTGAGATCCGCACGCTAAAATCTCACCTGCCGCCTTCAAGATACGCCACGCGGTGGAAGCTTAACTGTGAACTACCGCCAACGGCATAACCAAAGACCCTTGAAGACACGGTTCAGAAACCGAAGAATGGACCCACCTCCGGCGAAATGACTTCATACAAAAGGTCTCTCCCAGAGGTGCGTCCAGGGGGCCACTATCGGTACCCTCCGTACCGGATATCCCTTGGGATTGCAAAGATCACAAGGAAACTCCATATACCAGATTTGAAGACCTCCGAAGGCCTCACATGTTAGGCGTAGCCAGACCTGCTTCCCCGACATGATTAGTCCCGAGGCCGCCACGTGTATCACAAGACCGGAGCTATCACCCACACCTGGGAAGCTCCGGTCAGAATATGTAGCACCCTAAATTTTCGCATCATGCATTGCATACATGATCATGCATTAAACATTAGTAGAATAAAGAAAAATAATAATAATAAAAGATGGAGCATATATACAAATGTATGTAGCAAAAGAAGAAAAAGAAAATAATAGCATAAAAGTTGTAATAGGGAATAAGTATAAAAATAATAATAACATATAAAAATAAAATAAATAAGAATATATATAATAATATCTATTTAATGATAATATTGTATATGTAAAGAAAAAGAAAATATTTAAAAAATAGTATAAATAATAAAATATGTAATAATAATAATAAAAAGAATAATAAAAAATAAAATATAAATAAATAAATAATATAATGAAAAAAATGGAAAGTATATATATATAAAAAGAAAAAGAAAAAAAACAACCGCCCACTGGCCAGGCCAAGCGGCCCAGCCAGCAGCGCGCAATCCCGCGCAGCCGACCGACGCACCACGCACCAGCTCCCCCGCGCGCTGCGCTGGCCCCACCCCGCACCGCCTTCCGCGCCTCGTGCGCCCCGCGCAGCGCCCCGGGTCCCACCCTCCCGCCCTCCAGTGCGCGCCCCCGCGCGTTGCCCCGAGCCGGCCGCCAGCGACCTCGCGCGACCCCTAACCGGCCCCGCACCCCAGCGCCGCACTCCCGCATCACGCCAGCGCCCACGCGCCCTAGCCCGATCCCGCCGACCGAGTCGGTTACGCCCGCGCTGGCCCTAGCACCGCCTGCCGCCCGGCTATAAAAAGCCACGAAGGCTTCGTAATCCCCCGATCCCAGGAACCCTAGCCGCCGGCTATAAAAGCTGTAGGGGCTTCGTATGTTTACGACGCCAGAAACCCGCAGCGCCGCCGGAAGCCCTAGCCGCTCCAAGAAAAAAGAACAGAGGAGACCAGAGCAGCCACCAGAGAGAAAAAAAAAGGGAGGAAGAGGAAGAAAAAGAGGAGGGCGCCGCCGTCCACCGGAGATTGTTGTCGCATCGCCGTCGTCGTGCCGCCGAAGGACTGCTGCGCCATCCACTTCGTCTACGCATCACCTTCATCCTGCGATCTTCGAAGCCATCGCATCTACGGTAGGATTTGTTTTTCCAATGCGAATTTTAGCGACGTATTAGATCTGATAGACATAAATTTATTTTAGTTGCATCGTCTTTTTATTTTCAGCCGCATTAATTCTCGCTAAAACCCCCGTAAACTCATATGAACACGTATGAACTAGTTGCATCTAATTAATAAACAACCATAATTAATTAATTGGTCTTTGCATGCATGCATATCATCACATGTTGATTAATGTGTGTGCATCATGTTGATTTGTATGTATTTTCTTGTATGTGTGATCACGAGTAGAGGGAAGTGCTCGAGAGATCGTGTACGAGGATTTTTAGAATCAAGATTTTGAAGCGCTTGAGCAACCCTATCCGCCGGAGCAAGGCAAGTGTCCTTGAAGCATATTGATCCTATTTTAATATAAATGTTTTGTTTGCAAACTGCGTGCTTGTGTCAATTTGATGGAAATCCTATGGTAGGAAGTTTACTAGATTTGTTTAATCACCCTTGTCACCTGGAATATATGGTAGAGAGTCAGGAAGGGCTTTTTACCTTTTTGCTTCGCTTAATCAACTGGGATGGGAAATAACTATACCACTCAACTTAATTATGCATAGATGAGATTATGGTTAACATGAACTGGTTAAATATGATATGGTAATGGGTGATCTAAGCAAGCCTGGTATGTGGATGGGTTGGATGTTATGGTGGTTTGCTATAGATCTAAGGACCGGTTCATGCGAGAATAGGTCAGGACTACAGTGCCACCACGAGGCCAAGTATGGGTGCGGTGTAGCTGATTAATTAGAGCTTTACTAGTGCTGTTTGGACCATTGTGGATGCTCGGGGAAGGGGTAGTCAGATTAGGTTTGTTGATGATTGGTGGGACTACCCTGGGATCCGAATGGCTCAAGAGGGGGCTCTTGGTTGAAGATGTGCTCAATTGGAGGCATCGCCACCGGTGAAACATCAGTGGGGTCTAAATAGGCTAGTAATCCCTTTGTAAAGGCTATTTTGTGATCTCTTGGCCATACACCAAAGGAAGTGTAATTGGCATAAGGGAGGTTCTTTAGTCGCCGACGGGTGATGAAATCACAAACACGTGGGTAAAGTGGTACAAACTCTGCAGAGTTAATTAAAACTATCATGATAGCCGTGCTCCCGGTTATGAGCGCCTGGATGACCTACATGATTAGAGGGAAATTGGGATTTGGGATGGTTATGGTTTGATAATGGTTATGGTTTGGTAATGGTTATGGTTGATATTATGGTTATGGTTATGGTTATGGGATGGAATCATGGTTTATGACATTAATTATGGTTATTGGCAATGGTAAATTATGGACTGGTATTATGATGGTTACATGGTTTATGATGGGTTTACTTCACATAAATATGATACATTGCTTTTCCAAATGGTTTTACTGTACTTTTCAGCACTTAGCCATTATTATTGTCGTCATTTGAATCAACCACATGTCATACTTTCCACACTTGCTAAGTACGACATGTACTCACTCTTGCAATCCCCCCCCCCCAACAGTTGCAGGTCAGAATTGTGAGTTTAATGGCGATAATGCGGAGTTCTAGGCCGTGTCTACCGTCAGCTTTGCCTGTGGTGTTGCATGGAGTTGCGCTATCCCTTTTGCTTAGTTTGCTTAGTTGCTTAATTAGTTTATTTCCGCTGCATTAGTTGAACTTGTCATTAATATTCATTAGAGTTTGTATTCCAGGATAATATGGTTTGTGTAATAAAATTTGATAATTAATCTTGTTCTGTGGTAATTTTCTGTATACTCTTTTGTGATTGCACTCGTGTATGTGTGTTGAACATTCTGGGCACACATATGCGTTAGCTTGGTTCAGTTTTTGGAACCAGGCGTCACAAAATACCAATATGGCACCCCCGGACCTAACCCCAGACAGAGGGAAGCTCCGGTACTGACACGTGTCCGGACCTACCCGTCCACGACGGTGAGCTCCGAAGCTGCCACGTGGCAACCGACCGGACCTTCAACTTCAACTATCAGGCCGAAGGACCCCCAACGGCTCCGGACCTTCAAGGATTAATCAAAGACTTCAAGACACGATTAAGTGTCATTAATGCCATATTAATGACACACGATCGAATGGCCCTTAATACTGGTAACAGCACTATTAAGGCCCGTTACCAGGCTATTAAGGGTAATTAACCCCATTTATTGTGTATCAAGCGTGTGTATCCGCCGGGGCCACCTGTCGGGCCAGGCTGACGTTGTAACGACCAGTCCTTGTACTATAAAAGGACTGGTCGATGATACACAAGGGACGGTTCCAGACCACTGCTGAACACTCTGAGCTAGACGAGCTTCTTCTTCTGGAGCTTCTTCTAGGCTCTCGAGCTTAATACATCACCAACATACCCCGTGGAGTAGGGTATTACGCTCAGGCGGCCCGAACCACGTAAATCCCTGTGTACACGTGTCTTTCACCTTCTTGAATCTCTGCGCGCCCATTACCGAACTACAACTCCTCGATCTACCAAAAGTAGTGTCGGGAGATCTGCCGGTTCCAAACACCGACAGCCGTCTTTACATCCATCTGATGTAATTCTAAGTCATAATGCGCTACTAATGTCATGATGATTCTGAACGAATCCTTAGTTGAGACGGGTGAGAATGTCTCATTGTAATCAACACCCTCTCTTTGAGTGAAACCTTTTGCAACAAGTCCGGCTTTGTACTTTTCAATGTTCCCTCTGGAGTCACGTTTGATTTTGTAGACCTATTTACAGCCTAATGTTTTGGCTCCTTTAGGAACTTCAACTAATTCCCAAACTTTGTTTGCATCCATAGACCTCATCTCATCCTCCATGGCTTTACGCCACTCGGATGACTGAGGGCTACTCATAGCTTGTTCAAATGAGGAGGGATCATCCTGCATTTGAAACTATTCACTCATATAGACCTCATAGTCAGCCAGTATTGCAGACCGTCTGGCTCTTTGAGATCTCCTAAGTTGCGCATCATTTTGAGGCGGCTGTTCTTCCTCATCAGCGACATCTGACTGAGGTTTCTCAGAAGGCTAAGCTAGAACACAACAGGTGCATCATTATTTTCTATCGTTGATGGAGAACTAACAACATGTGTTGCACCACCATCATCAGACACTTGTGGTGTATCGACAGCAGGTAGAGTGAAGAATGGTTCTTGAATCATAGGAGTGGGCACATAGACCCGCTTCTCCTCAAGATCAATTTCATGTCTTACCGTGCTCCCCCTGATCATTGAATCCTCTAAGAAGACAACATGTCTTGTTTCTACAAACTTAGTGTGCATGTCGGGACAGTAGAAACGAAAGCCATTACTCTTATTTGGATAGCCAATAAAATGACAGCTAACTGTTTTAGTATCCAACTTTCCTAAGTTTGGGTTAAATATCTTAGCCTCATCAGGACAGTCCCATATGTGCAAGTATCTAAGTAAGGGCTTACGTCCAGTCCACATCTCATACGGTGTTTTTGACACCGCCTTAGTAGGAACCCGATTAAGCAAATGGATGATGGTTTTTAACGCAATCATCCACAAGGTAACCGGCAAATCTGAATAACTAAGCATGGATCTAACCATGTCCATTAGCGTACGGTTGCGCCGTTTCGCTACTCCATTTTGCTGAGGCTCGTCCGGTGTAGAATACTGGACGACTATGCCATGTTCCTATAGAAACCGTGCAAACGATCCTGGAACTTGGCCATATGGGGTGTGCTGACCGTAGTACTCACCACCACGATCGGACCTAATGACCTTTATCTTAGTGTTGTGCTGATTTTCAATTTCAACCTTAAATATCTTAAACTTATCCAATGCTTCGGATCAATCCTTGATTGGATAAATGTATCCATAACGAGTACAGTCATCCGTGAAGGTTATGAACGAGTCAAAACCGTCAACAGAGACAATGGAAAAAGGGCCACAGATGTCTGTGTGTACTAATTCTAATATTCTCGTACTGCGTTTGGCGCCTTTTTTAATAGTCTTAGTGAATTTGGCTTTTATGCAGTCTATGCATTCTTCTGAATTCGAAAAGTCCAAACGGGGAAGAATCGATTGCGAAACAAGTCGTTCAATTCTCCCCCTCGAAATATGGCCTAAGTGATGGTGCCATAATTTTGATGATGTTTCGGGATCGATTCTTTTGCGCTTGTGAAAGCCTGAGTCGTTACGTGAGGATTCTAAATGTCGCTTATCTGATTCACATTATCATGCGTAGATAGCAAATAAAGTTGGTCTTGTCTGATGGCAAGACCCACAATCTTATTATTAAACTGAATGATACATTTGTCATTGCCAAAGTGGCATACAAATCCATAATTATCTAAGCATGAAACTGATATTAAATTCCTCCTAACTGAGGGTACATAGAGGACGTCATGAAGCACAAGTACAAAGCCATCACTAAGTACTAAGGGAATTTCTCCAATGGCTTCAACATGAGCTTCGTGCCCGTCAGCAACTCTAATGCTCCTTTCTCCTCTTCTTAGGTTACTCCTTATATTCAACCCCTGCAACGAATGAGTAACGTGCACAGTGGCACCTGAGTCAATCCACCAAGTAGATGATGAATAGTCAAAGTACAGGCATTCATCAACTGAAGTTACTAAGTCCATACCTCTCTTATTGCACCACTTTAGAAAGTCAATGCAATCTTTTTGAAAGTGTCCCTTCTCTTTACAGAAGAAACACTTATCCTTATCCACTTTCTCACTCTTGCTAGAGTGTTCATGTGGGACCTTAGCTTTGCCTTTGTCCTTCCGAGGAATGTTGAGGTTTGGCTTTGAAAAATGGAAGTTCTTCTTGCCTTTTCCACTCACAGTTGATAGTGTCAACTCCGCGAGCAGACTTAATTCTTTCCTCTTCTTGGACACACATAGCCATTAGTTTTTCTAAGTTCCATTGCTCTGGCATAGAGTTGTAGTTGATGACAAATGGCTCAACTTCTTTTGGAAGTGAGGCAAAGATGACATGCACAAGGAATTCATTTTTCACCCCTAAGTCTATGATCTTAAGCTTAGTAGCCATGTTTGTCATCCTAAGTATGTGATCTCAGTGTAGGATGTGATAGCCTTGTTATAGGTATCCATCCTCTTAGTGTAGGCCTCCTGACTCTCCTAAGGTTGTTTCTCACATGGAGTGACAGGAGCTCAGGGTAGAGGTGTCGTCAGTGCTAAGTCCAAATTTGAAACTGCCAGAGTAATTTCTAAGCTTTCCCTCCATGCACCATAATTGTTGCCATTAAGGTGCTCTATTGAGGACATAAGACTGAGTGTGTGATTCACACCTGAGGAACCTTCAAAAAATGTGAAAAGAACAATAAACATAAGCAAATGCATAAATTTATTAAAAGGCAATCAGGGATGCAATGTTTTGTCTTTTCACGTTGGCTACTTCAACAAAACATGCATCCAAAATAACTTAGAACATGGCATATTTTATTTTTCACGTTGGCTACTCAACAAAGTTCCATGACTTAATGACTGAGAGCATAGTAAATTATGTTGTTCACGTTGGCTACTTAAGCATAATTTACCATAAAACTGAGAGTATAATAAAACTTTAATGTTCACGTTGGCTACTTAGCAAAATTTTATCATGCAGGGTATAACTGAGAACATAGTAATTTTAATTTTCACGTTGGCTACTTAAAATTACCATGGAAACTAAACAGTGGAAGCATAATAATGGACATTTTCCAAAATTTACTGAAATGATCTACATCAGTTATTAAATTAAATGACTGAGAAAATTACTAAGTGGACAATAATAATATCAATAATTATACTAAAACATTACACCATTACATTGCAATACATCACACAAAAACTAATTATTTTTCTCTGTCAAATTAATTTAATCAGTGGGTCCCACAAAATTAATTGCCCACATTTAATTTTCTGGAAAATTCAGAAAATACTAAGATTAACCCACTGCTAATTTTGGCCTTAAAGGCCCTGATTTTTTGCCTAGCCCACTAAGCTAATTCTGAGGAAATAGAGAAATCAGCCCAATAGCCTATTCCCTACACTGAGTGGCCCACGACCCACTAAGAAAAACCTGGAAAATTCCATTGAAAAAGAAAAACAAAAAAACAGCCTCTTGGCCCAGCATTCTTTCTGAATTGGCCCATGGCCCGCTGAGGAAAATTGGGAAAATTCCCACTAAAATGAAAAGGGCGGCCCAGCCAGGCGACTGGTGGCCGCTCAGTTTGGGATGGACGGCTGAGATATTTTGGGCCACATCAGCAACTTAATCTGACGCGTTGATCGGGCAACAAACGGCCAAAATGAATCGCACTGAGATACTTAAGCGGGTTTCATTGAAACCCTAGCTCATTTCGTGCCTCCCCGAACCCCTTCGCCCTGGCCGAGAGAGAGAGAGAGAGAGAGAGAGAGAGAGAGAGAGAGAGAGAGAGAGAGAGGGAGGGAGAGAGAACGAGGCGGTGCCGCCTAGGCGACGGCGTGCTCGCCGGTCCTGCCACGACCACCACGCCGTCGCACGAGCTCGCCGTGAGGCAGCTCGTCATCGGGAGGTGGACTGCCGACCGGAGGAGCCTAAGCTGGGGAAGACGCGCACCCTAGGGTTAGGGTTTCACCCCTAACCGCGATGAGCACTAAGGCCTGGTGGCACCCGAGGTCCTTTCGCCAGCGCGCGACGCTCGCTGTTGGGTGAGCGTGCCGCCGTCGAGGGTTCCATCGGTGTGACGAATGTCGGCTAAGGAGTTCCAGTTCGTGAAGCTCCGGCGAGGAGGCTATCGACAGACACGATGGCGTTGACTTCCGACGAGCGTGAAGCATCGGCGAGGAAATCGCACAACCAAGTTGAGGTTAGTGTTCTAAATCCCTCTCTGATCTAAGTTAATCCGAATTTTGATTCGAATTTCTTCTGAGTTTTGCTTTTTATTTGGTCCAGATCGAAGTTTCAAATCGATCTGGGCCCTAATTTTGGTCTGATTTGGGGATTTTGGAAAACCCTTATCCCCAATTTGGTTCGGTTCCATTGTGATTTGAACCCTAATTCTCTTAGTTCGATTCACCTTCTTCTAAATGTTGTAGGATCAATCTTAGGATTAAGAGATCAATTGATCTCTTCTGAGGTCGATCACTTGATCGAATACTGAGTTGGTCGAAGCCCTAATCTCCATTTAGGGGTGGCTCTGACGCCATTGTCTATTTCTAAGGTTATGCCTAATGGTGAATTAGGGCACGAACTAAGTATGCAGAGGGTAATTAAGCTAGAACAAACACCAATAATTCTAGCTAATCAACTAGGGTTAGGCCTAGTGAACATACCTTCGGGTGTAGAAGTATTGGCCGCCATGGAGACTGTCAGGAGGGCAAGAGGGCACCTCCACCGACGTTGGTGCAGGCTTGCCGACAAGGTGTCGCAACCGGGATTGTGCAGCATGGTGGGGAGCCTTCCTGGGACTTCTTCCTCTAGGCGATTTGTACCTCTAATTGTGTTGGCTATGGCGTAGTGCTAATTAGATTGATTTCTAAGAGTGCCTGACTTTGCTTATATAGAGAGGAAACGCCTCAGGGGGCCCACCCAACATTCTGTTGGGATCATGTCCTCCGATGAGGACTGGGGAGGAAAAAGGAGATTGAGTTAGTTACGGGTGTAACCAACTCCTAATACATGTGGTCATCTAATTAAATCCTAACACCCTTTTGCCGCATTCTCTCGTCAGTCATCACTTGCACAGTGATAAAAGGCAGATCTCAAGGCGACAAGAATCTCTCCCAGTCCCGGACACGGTTTGTATATTCACATTCAGTGCTCCCATGTATGCTCTGCTTACGTGTCATAATTTTATTAGTCCTTTTATTTATCCAACATAATGTGTAATTTAACTACAACTAGATAATTGACACATAAACTGGAGTAAGCATAGCAGCACAAACGAGAGCACCTCCTGTGATCGTGTCCCTTACCTCCGGCCGAGGAGAAAAGCCAATCGTAAGCAACTGAGCAGAGCACGGCAAAGCTAGCTCTGATTCCCACGTTTTTATCTCAAGAACCCGCGGCTAGCCATGGAGATGGCGGGGGCGGCTGAGGCGGCGACGCCGGGGCAGGAGATGCGGAAAGGGCGGAGCAACACCATCCTCCTCCCCATCCTCGGCATCATGTTCGCCTACCTGCTGTACCGGTTCCTCCGCCCGCGCCTCCCGGCGCTTCGCCGCCTGACGGACCGCCTCCCGTTCCGCATCATGCCGGCCTGTCTCCGGCGGCGCGCGCCGAGCAACGTGCTGCCATACTTCGCGCCCATCGCCGACCGCCTCGGCGCGCTGCCGTACCTCGGCCCCATCGCCGAGCGGCTCGGCGTGGGGCCGCAGGGGCAGGGCGGCGCCGGCGGGTACCGCTTTGGGACGGGGGAGCTCGTGAAGTTCCCGGGCGGGGAGGCGCTGACCGTGGCCGCCATCGTCGAGGCGCCCGGGGAGGTGATGGCCAAGTCCGCGCACAGCACGCTGTACCGCGCCGCGATGGGCTCCGGGGAGGCCGCGGTGCTGCTCCGGTTCGTGCGCCCGGCTTGCGCCGTGGGAGCAGAGGAGGCGTCCGCCGTGGCGCGGCGTATCGGCGCGGTTAGATTCAAGTATCGTACAGTTGCAAGGAACTCAACAATCATAACTGGATTAGCAACCTAAAAGGAGTCAACACTGAGGAACTGTTAGATGAATTTGTTCTATTGTTCTCCTGCATTTCGAAGGTGATATTATCCAATGATAAAGACAAGATAATATGGAGATGGTCGCCAAATGGGAGCTTCACTGTCTCATCTGCCTATGCTATCCAATTCAGAGGTTCTGTATCTCTGGAATGGCCCACCATTATTTGGCAAGCAACAATACAACCTAAATGCAGGTTCTTTGCATGGCTAATCCTACATAAAAAAGCTCTTACAACGGATGTTTTGGCTAAGAAACATTAGCCACACGAAGACTGCTGCCCTGCCCTCTTTGTCATGGTTCACCTAAAACGGCAGACCACCTGTTATCACAATGCAACTATATGGTTCTAGCTTGGCAACATGGCTCGGATTCTGAATCTATCGTCGAGGATACGGCAGGGGGCTACTGAGGGTGCGCATGGTTGGGTACATACAGTAGCGAAAATCAAATCTGGAAAGGAGAGAAGGAAAATCACAGAATATTTATTGTCGTTCTAGTAGCAAATATGGAAGGAAAGAAATCGAAGAATATTTCACCATCAAACTTCTCTTTCTCACAGGTGGCAGAGCTTACAATAGACGAAATACGTACTCACCATTCCGCATTGTTAACCACCTATAGTTAATCCTTGTAGTTACTAAAGTGGTGTTTGTCTCCTTCCGCCGGTGTGTTGGCTGCTAGTTTCATGTAACCCATAGGCTGTAATCTCCTATTTCCCTTAATACACGGCAGTTCTCCTGCCTCCTTTTTCAAAAAAAAAAAAAAACTCCAATCTTCAGTTCTAACGGCAGTGGATAATTTCTTGGTTGCTCTTATACAGAGGGAATCGTGGAGTCGCAAAGATGGAATATAGTTTGTAACCTTTCTCTCGGCATTGTCAAAGGACTGGATCATCTGCATACAGGCTTGGAGAAACCAACGTGTGTAGCGGTTCCTTAGCATCTAGATGTGTGACCACGACTTCGTCGTGGCTCTTATCCCTGGCAGTAGACCAGGATCTGTAACCTCTCTACACATTGTAACTTAGCCTATATAAGGCACCACGATCAACACGATAATCAGAGCAATTAGAGCTGAACCTTTACATGGTAATTAGAGCAAGGTGGTTTTCGTTCTTCTTCCCACCACTCCCACCACCAGCCATGACGGACACCAATTCCTTCTCCGCTGTCAGTAATACTTCCGGCACCATGTCTTCATCTACAACAAGTTCAGCTCCCTTTGGATCCCTCATCCACACCACCACTGCTTCTCTCGCTTCAGCCGCACAATCAGTGAACATTACGAGTCTCATCTCGGTTCGCCTAGATATGTTCTCCACGGCGTATCGTCGCTGGAAACAGCTGTTTCTGGTGATTCTCGGACGCTTCAACCTACGTCACCATGTCGACGGCTCTCCTCCCCGACACGACGACGCCTCTGGATTCAGGAGGATCTCACTGTCCTCATGTGGATTCACGTCACGCTCGCCGACGATCTGCTCGATTTCGTCATGGAGGATGAAATCACGGCGTACGGCGTATGGACTAAAATTGCCAACTTCTTCCTCGGCAACAAGTCCAGTCACACTGTCCAATTGGAGCAGGAACTCCATGGCCTTGTTCAAGGCGATCTGTCGGCGACGACCTACTGTCACAAGCTGAAGACCCTCGCCGACTCTCTCGCTGACTGCGATCAGCTGGTCACTGATCGTGCACTCGTGCACCAGCTCATCCGTGGACTTAACCCGAAGTTCAACATTCTCCGTCAACTACTTCCGGCTATGCCGACCTTTTCGTCCTTCATGGAGGCGAGAGATCAACTCATTGTTGCAGAGAACAGTCTGCAATCCTCTATCACACAGTCTCAAGAGACGACGCTCCACACACAGGACTCGTCTACATACATCAGTGGAGGCCAGACCACGACGCCAACGCAGCCTTCCCGTTCTGATGGTGAGTCTGCATCTCTCAACAATTCCCAGCGCGGTCGTGGTGGCGCTCGAGGACGCAGACGTGGCCGTGGGCGCGGTGGTCGTAACGGACCACCGAATTGGCAACAAGGCATGATGCCCTGGAACGCGCCATGGTTCATTGCGGGTCAGTCCTGGCACGCGCCATGGACTGGTGCCACTGGCCCGGGTGTCCTCGGCAACAGACCACCCAATGGTCAGGCATTCCACACTCAGTATGTTCCACCATCCACTCAGTTCACTCCTGCTGCACAATCCAACTTCGACACAACTGGTCTTCTCCAAGCTTTGCATGCTGCTGCTCACCAGCAACACAGTGCCCCTCAAGAATGGTTCATGGATACCGGTGCAACCTCTCACATGTCTAGAGATCAAGGTATAATCTCCAACTATTGTTCTTCTTCAATGCATAATTCCTCTCACATTGTTGTCGGTGATGGATCCTCCATTCCCATTCAAGGTTCTGGTTCAGTATATATACCCACTGCATATGGTTCCTTTCAGTTAAACAGAGTCTTACATATTCCTACCTTAATTAAAAATCTCATATCTGTTCAAAAATTCACCACTGATAATTCTTGCTCAATAGAATTTGACCCTTTTGGTTTCTCTATCAAGGATCTTCTCAGCAAAACAGAGATCATGAGGTGCAATAGCAAGGGTGATCTATATCCATTTCCTCATCAGAACAGCTCTGTTTCAGCCACTGCATTGATAGCTTCCACAAGTACATTATGGCATCGAAGGCTCGATCATCCCGGTCATAGATCCTTAGATACTATTTTATCTGAATTTTCGATTCCTTTTCGTAGACATAAGAACACCTTGTGTGATGCTTGTCAAAAAGGACGCCATGTCAGGCTTCCCTTTTCACATTCTATTTCTGTAACCTATTTTCCTTTTTAGTTAATCCATTGTGATCTATGGACTTCACCAATTGAGAGCATTACTGGTTATAAATATTATATTGTGTTACTTGATGACTTTAGCCATTACTTGTGGACAGTACCTCTTAAGCAAAAGTCTGATGCCTTTCATGCTATTCAGTGTTTTTGTGCTCTTGTCAGTAATCAGTTCAGAGTAAACATTCAATCTTTCCAATGTGATAATGGGAAAGAGTTTGACAATGTGTCTCTCCGGACCTATTTCACATCCAAAGGCATTACTTATCGTTTTTCCTGTCCTTACACCTCTGCTCAAAATGGCAAAGCTGAGAGATTCCTTCAAACAATAAACAATGTTATTCGTTGTCTGTTGTTCCAAGCATCCATGCCACCTAAATATTGGGTTGAAGCCCTTCATACCTCCACATACATACTGAACCTGAGACCCTGCCAACCTCTGAACCTTTATACACCCTATCAAGTCCTTTTCGGGCAGCCTCCAGCATATGATCGCTTGAGAGTGTTTGGTTGTTTATGTTACCCCAATATCTCTGCATCATCTCCACACAAACTGGCTTAAGGCTATGCAAGAGGAATATAATGCATTGATGACTAACAATACTTGGAGTTTAGTTCCTAAACCTGCAGGTGTGAATGTTGTCTTGGTAAAATGGATCTTCAAGCAAAAATTGAACTCTGATGGGTCTGTTGCAAGACATAAAGCAAGATGGGTTGTTTGTGGCTTTACACAAGAACAAGGAATTGATTTTCAAGAAACATTTAGTCCTGTGGCTAAACCGGCAACCATAAGAACCATCCTCGGCATTGCCACATCATCATCCTGGCCCATTCATCAACTGGATGTCAAGAATGTATTTTTGCATGGTGAGCTTCAAGAAACTGTCTTCAGCATGCAACCCTCGGGTTTTGTTGATCCTCAAAGACCAGATTATGTTTGTCGGTTGAATAAGTCCTTATATGGGCTCAAACAGGCCCCTAGGACCTGATTTCTTCGGTTTCATAAGTTTCTTATGACAGTTGGATTTCAGGCTTCCAAGGCTGACAATTCCTTGTTCATTTTTCGAAGCAGCACCAAAACAGCATACATCTTACTGTATGTTGATGATATAATTCTCACTACAAATTCAGCTGATTTTCTGATACAAATCATATCAAGCCTTGGCAAGGAATTTTCTATGACTGATCTAGGTCCTCTCAATCATTTTCTAGGCATTCGGGTTCAGAGAACAACACAAGGACTGTTTTTGGATCAGGAGCAGTATGCTCTTGAGATTCTGGAACGTGCCAATCCTCAGAACTGTAACTCAGTCAGTACACCGCTTGATACAAAGTGCAAGCTCTCTGCTTCTGATGGTTCTCCACTCCAAAACCCATCTGAATACTGAAGCTTGGCAGGTTCTTTACAATATTTGACTCTTACACGTCGTGACCTCACATATGTCGTGCAGCAAGCATGTCTGTTCATGCATTCACCAAAAGAACCTCATCAGAATCTCCTCAAAAGGATCCTTCGGTATGTCAGAGGCACTGTGAAATATGGTCTGCACATTACCAAATCTTCATCAACAGACCTAGTTGCCTACTCGGATGTCGATTGGGCGGGATGCCCTGACACTAGACGTTCAACGTCTGGCTTCTGCATATACTATGGCGACAATCTCATTTCTTGGTCTTCAAAGCGTCAGACAACCGTTTCCCGATCAAGTACAGAAGCAGAGTATCGCGGGGTGGCCAATGCAGTTTTAGAGCTCACTTGGCTTCGTCAACTATTGTCTGAACTGCATCGTGCCCCCTCTAAGTCCTCTGTTGTCGTCTGTGACAACGTGAGTGCAATTTATCTCTCTACAAATCCGGTTCAACATCAACGAACAAAGCACATAGAAATCGATCTACATTTTGTGCGGGATAAAGTTGGACTCGGCGAGATCAAAGTTCTCTACGCTCCTTCGGCACACCAGTTTGCAGATATATTTACCAAATGATTGCCCTTCATCTTGTTTGAGTCCTTCCGACACAGCCTGAACGTCAGAAACGTTCCGTCTGAGGGGGGTATTAGCGCGTGTGTTTGTGGTGAACGTGTGTAGCGGTTCCTTAGCATTTGTGTGACCACGACTTCGTCGTGGCTCTTATCTCTGGCGGTAGACCAGGATCTGTAACCTCTCTACACATTGTAACTTGGCCTATATAAGGCACCACAATCAACACGATAATCATCTGGAGAGATGAACCTTTACAATGGCAACCTCAAGACAAGCAACATTCTGCTTGATGCTAACTACGAGTCCAAGATATCGGACTACAGCCTCTACCTCCTGCTAAATTCTTCTGCTGCTCAGGAGATGCTCAAAACATCAGCAGCCCAGGGGTACAAGGCACCTGAGCTGATCAAGATGAGGGACGACGCCTCGAGGGAAAGTGACATCTACAGCTTGGGAGTGGTTCTGCTTGAGATGCTCGCTCAAAAGGAGTCCTGCACGGACGACGATAACGGTCCAAAGGCTCGGGACATCCATTTACCCGGCTCCTTCAAAAACCTGATTCTCGAGAGGAAGATATCCGATGCGTTCAGCTCTGATCTTGCCAAGCACTGCAAGAGGTCAGGGAAGGAGAAGAATATGAACGCGTTCTTCGAGCTCGCCACTGCTTGCTGTAGCCCTTCACCATCATTGAGACCCAACACGAAGTATATACTGAAGAGGCTTGAAGAGATAGCGAGATGAATCAACGTGGAGTAGATAGTAGGTTTGCCAACTCGCTATTCAATCGCCATTGTGCCACTACCAAAGACGCCACGCCACTTGATCGATAGTTGGAAGCATCGTCCCGTTACACGCACCGAGCTAGATGGACAGCATGGTTCATGCTGTCCATTTGCAGAATGGCCATACTGCTTGGCGTCCAAATCCAGGAATCTGTATTAGCCTTCACAGAAATACCGAGATGAACTCATCTGAAGATGTCCAGAGGTGCCTTCGGGCAGGGCCGAGCCGGCAAAATCCGAGGCCTCGAAATATTAAATTCCTTCGTATATTTATAAAAAAATAGTACCATAAATCAATATATAATATAATAATATATTACATTAATAGATTATATCAAAATTTCTCGTTTGATAGAACTCTGTTACAGAATAATACAGAAAACCTTGTAGAATATCTATTTTTAGGATCTTTTTGCATTGATAAGTCTCTTCTAAGATCTTTTTGTGCTAAAATATCAATTGTAGAAGAGAACCCCAATATCTAATGGAGAAATGAAGTGTATGAAAAAATGGAGGAACAAGTGTATGATATAATAATTGAAGGTACTACAAGACGGAAACAATTTACCTGTTGGAGATGAATTGAGCCGAGTGGTACTGCTGCAGCAATCCGATCAGGGTTGCAGCGTCTCATCTCGTCAACTCAGCATTGAGGCGGCACAGTTGTGGTACATTACAAGAAACGGGCAATAGGCCGTCAGTCTATTTATAAACGTCGGGACTGTCGTATTTAACTATTGTAAGACTGTCGGTTTGACGGTCCCGACGGCTATAAATTTAGAACTGTCGGTTCATCATATTTCCCCGATGTTCAAAAATAAAGATGTCGGTCACCGCAAAAGTACGTGTCGGCCCTAAAAAAAAGACCGACAGTATTAACTATCAGCGTCGGTTGTACATTTCTGGCTCCTGCGGAACCTTCCCGCCTTTCTCTTTTAATTTTCGCCCCACCCCGTGCACCGCCCGTATCTTTTAATATCATGCGAATAGTCTGGCCGCCCGTGACTTTTAATATCCTGCAAACCCTAGTCCCAAACCACCAGCCGCCGCCCTTCGTCTCCATTCTGCAAACCAGCCGCTGCCGCCGCCACCGTGGCTCCACTTCGCGACCTCGCACGACTCCTGCAGCCCAAGCGCGATTCGCGCGGCTCCCGCCACCTCGGCGCGACCTTGCGCGGCTCCCGCCGCCCACCGCTGCCCCGGCGCGACTTAGCGCAGCTCCCGCCGCCTGGCGTGACTCGCACGGCTCCCGCCGCCCCACGCCGCCCGACACGACCTCGCGCGGCTCCCACTGCCGCCACGGCGTGACCTCGGACGGCTCCCGCCCCTATCGCCGCCACGGAGGGACTTTGTGGCTCCCGCCGCCCCGGCGTGACCTCACGCGGCCCGCTCCGGCCCGACCTCGCACGGCTCCCGCGAGCACCAACCGCCGGCACCGCACTGCCGGCACAAGGTGCAGCGCTGCTCCAACACCGCAGCCGTCGCGGTCGTGTTCGTACATGGCGCCCGACATCGCCCGCGGCAGGCCTCCCAGCGTGTTCTTCTGTTGTTGCTTCAGCTCATCTTCGGCGCCGTCGCGGGTCGGCGAGACGGGCGACAGACCTGGAGCAATTTAGAGATCTCGTGGATGAACAATATTGCTTTTAGTGTTTATTTTATTTCATTTTGGCAGATCTGGAGTGTTAAAATGTACACATTGTTCATCTTTTTTATCTTTTGTCGATAAACAATATTGAGAAATCCAAATCTCATCCTTTGATATTTAGATTGATAATCGGTCGGTAGTATAAATCTTTTTACAGTTTAATAGTGTATAAGTCTGATGATTCTGACAGTATAATAAAAAAAGAAAGCTGAAGCCAGCTAAAGGCGTCGGCTCTATGCATCCACCGACAGTGTTAAAGAATTGGATGCGTCGGGGTCTAGACGGACGTCTTTAATGCAATAAAGGTGTCGGGTGTTTATGCCGACAGTTTTAGTTCATAAATGCATCGGGATTGACGTTTTTAAGAGTTAAAAACGTCGAATATAAGACGTCAGTTAAAGCCGTCGATTTACCGACAGCTATAATTTATATATGTCGGTTTTAGTAGATAACCGACAGCTATAAGGCTTACGCTCTTTTTCTCGTTTCTTGTAGTGGTAGGCGAGTAGCCGAATAGTCCGATTCGACGAACAAGACCACAGGAAGTCCAAGGCTCAGCCCTACCCGCTGGGCTGCGCGTGGCCAACTGGGCTACGGTAGTGGCCCACACAGGCCTATTTCCGCTGGATGGATTCAACTATCGATGGACTCCGTAGTACCCACCCACAGCTCTACTAGATCCTTGGATCGATCGATTGGTTGGCCATAGACTATAGAGAAAAAAAAAGGGGCCCCTAAGAAATTGAGGACATGTGCGCTCGCACGGGCCGCACGCCCTTCGGCTCGGGCCTGCCTTCGAGGCATGAGCATGACCACTAGATTCCTACTCTATTTTTTGTTCTTGCGTTTTACTCTCTCCTTCCTTTAATAGATGTCGTTAGGACATCTCAACTTAGTTCATTTTTAATTGTTTTCTCATGTCCGAAACGACATGTATGAAGGAAAAGAGGGAGTACCTGAGAATGAGAGCGTACGTGTTCATGGTGTCCCTAGTGGAGATGTGTAACCGACTGTTAGTGAGAAGATATGTTGTATTTCCGATGTTGCGAAACGTCTATGTGAGTGAAACGCTCACTTGCAGATGCATATGCATGTATAAGTAACATGAACTCGTTGTGGACTGCACACTGATATTCCGAATTTTTATTATTAATATACCTTTTTAAAAATCATTTATAATAAATAACCCACGGAACCGAAAATTGGCTAAAATGACCCAGCTTCGTATATGCCTCATACGAAATGACACGTGACTCACGCATTTTGTATGAGCCACATACGAAGCCTATGTGGCCCGCCACGCTGTCGTCAGTTCCCGAGGTGGCGGGTTGGTTCCCGAGGAGGAGGCGAATCTCGTATGAGCCGCATACGAGATTCAAATTTCGTATGCGGCGCATACGAAATTCGACCACCTGTGGGGCCCGCCAGAAGTGTCATATGTGACACGGACGACTTTCGTTCCGCTATATAACGTGCGCCGCTCTTCTGTTTTCGGCACCCAGTGACGCCGCTGCCGCTCTTCCACCGTCGCGCCGCCGCTCCTCCACCGCCGCGCCGCCGCTCCGCTCGGCTTCCATTCCGCCGCCTTCCTCTAGGCGTCCCTCGTACTATTTCCTTCGGGCTTACTTTGTTATTTGGTTCATTACTTATTGCAATAGGTACTATGTTATTTGGTTCCTTACTTATTGCAATAGGCATCCCTCGGTACTATTTTTATTCCTTGTACTATGTTATTAGGTGCCTTACTTATTTGAATAGGTATTTCGCTCTAGTTAGTAATTGTAGTTTGTGACTTGCTAATAGTGGTATGGACTATTTAGTTTTGTACTTGTTTTGGACTTGTTCATAGTTTAGCGACGTGTTAATAGTTAGCGATTTTAGTTAGTCATTTGTTAATAGTGGTATGCACATTGTATTCCTCTTTTAGAACTTGTTAATAATGTTATGTGATAAACTACATAATGTTAGTTTCAGAGTTGTTTATAGGTTTTATCAGTATATTATTTTTAGTTAATGTTATTTATTTTAGAAGTCATAGTATTTGATACATTTTGAGTTTTAGAATTAATGTAAATTCTTATGTTAAGTTTTTAGTATGTACAAGTTTTTAGCATGTTAGTTTTAGAAGTAATCATATATGAATAGACTCAAAAATTCGTATGTTAGCTTTAGATAATTTTAGTTGTGTAAATTATTAACATGTGATTACTTTTATTTTAGAAGTAATTATATATGATTTATTTGTGTGTATAAATTCCAATAGGAATGTCAGAGAAGTTAGTATTTCAGATATTTTATAGAGAAGGCACAATAGTTTATGGCCCTACTGGGATTGATTTGTCTGATTTTGCGTCGTGTGATGGAGGGATAACAAGAGCAAATGAGAGGACATTTAGTGGTGTCGTAAACTGGTTGATGAAAAAATTTAATCTTGATCCACAACAACATCAATTGACATTGAAAGGAATGATTAATCGGGCAAGAAATGAAATTTATTGGGATTTGATTATTATTAAGGGAACACAGAATTGGAGGATGTCGGTGGTTTTGATCCGGCAGATCTCCCGATACTACTAAAAGTGTTTGCGGAGTTTGAAGTTCGGTGTGGGCGCGCGGAGATTCAAGAAGGTGAAATGTAAAATGACACAAGAGACACAAAGATTTACGTGGTTCGGGCTGCCTGAGCGTAATACTCTACTCCACGGGGTGTGTTGGTGTTGTATTGGATGTATGAACTCAACTCAGGTGATGTGAGTTGAGAGCGCGTGTGAGCCGATCAGACCAGATCAGATCCGAGAGCTCAGGTCAGAGATGCTCTATGTATCGTTGGCTTGTCCTTTTATAGTACAAGGACAGACCGTTACAAGTTGGCCTGACCCGACATGTGGCCCCGGCGGCTACTAATATTGATACACATTTGATGCGCTTAATTACCCTTAATGACCGAGTTACGGGCTTTGACAGCACTGTTACTGGTAATTAAGGTCGTCTAATCGTGTGTCATTAACATAGTATTAATGACACTTAATCGGGTCTTGAAGTCCTTGATTCCCCTTTGAAGATCCGGAGCCGTTGTGGAGTCTACCGGAGGTTTGAGGCTGAAGATCCGACGGTAGGACACGTGGCAGCTCCGAAGCATGCTGTGAGGAACAGATAGGTCCGGTGCCACCAGACACGTGTCAGTTCCGGAGCTTCCCTCGGTCTGGGGTTAGGTCCGGGGGTACCGTTATGGTACATAGCCTGGAGCTTCCCCCTTGTGGACGGTAGCTCCGTTTTGATGGTACACGTGGCGACCCTGGGACTAACCATGTTGGGAAAGCGGGTCCGGTTATGTTTGACAGGTGGGCCTTCGAAGGTCTTCAAATCAAGTAGATGACATTTCCTTGAGATATTTGCAATCTCAAGGGGTATATAGTACCCAGGGTACCAACAGTGGCCCCCTGGGCCCACCTCTAGGGAAGACCCCTTGGGTGAAGTCATTCCGCCGGAGGTGGGTCCATCCTTCGACTTTTGAGCTGAGTCTTCAAAAGTCTTCAGATGTGCCGTTGGCGATAGTTTTGGAGTTAAATACTCGCCGCGTGACATATCCCGGGTGCGGCAAATGAGATCTTTGGCTTGCGGATCTCACGCAATTGAAGGTCGCCAGTTCCCGATACGAAAATCGTATCGGTTCCGCGCGCCTTGTCAGGCCGCCGCCTTCGGGCTTCCCGCCTTTCATGATGACAACCGTTCGCCTGGGTAAGAACCTCGACTTGATCGTCGGGGTGGTCCCGGGCCCTCTTGTCATCGGCATGGTGAAATTTTTGAATAGTATCTTCAGCTTCCCTGTGGTTTCCATCCAAACGTTGTGGGGGCTTACTTAAGAAGGAAAGCGCACACCGTCTGGGGTTCTTTACGCCTCTCATCTGAACTTGCGCTCGAACTCCCAAACTTGTGCTTGCTTTTCCTCCCTTGCCTCGCTATGCTGCGATGGAGTTGGGTCTCCGCGAGAGCCGCTTGAAGACCGAAGGTGACCTGAAGAAGGTCCGGGCCTTCATGGGGTGGTCCCTGGACTTCTTCAACCACCTGGTCCGCGCCGGGGGAGAGCTCCCATTCAAGAAGGAGCACGCCGACAAGATGGTGTACTTTTCTGCGTATGCCATGGTGGGGTTGATCCCACCTTTTTCCTCTTTTTTCTTGATGCTACTAGACTTCTATGGTCTGCAGCTGTACCACCTTGGCCCCCACTCCATTCCTCTAGTGTTTGTCTTCGTCCACTTCTGTGAAATGTGGGTGGGCATCCCCCCCTGCATTGAGCTTTTCCGGACCTTCTTCACCGTCCATACCACCGGAAGGAGTAATGAGTACCTTGGCTTCTACTACTTTGTGAAGCGCAAGAAGTGCCCATTCAAGTACCTCCGATCGTTTCCCTCGGGAAAGTGGGACGATTGAAAGAAAGACTGGATAGTCATCCAGGTGGAGGAGCACGAGAAGATGGAGCTGCCCGAAGGACTCCCCAACATCTACACTGCAGTCTGGAGTGAAGCTTCGGTGCTGTCGGATGCCTTCAACCCTGCTCTGACCAGGATCCTCCATTGTGTGGAGGGAGGATTAACTCCTCAGGCGGTATTTTGCAATTTCCTGGTCAACAGGTGGGCACCGCTAAAAAGGATAGAAAAACTCGCTTGGTCCCTCAACAGTGTGATGGACGACGACCAGGTCGAGACCGGGCTGAAGTCCAACATGGAGGGGGCGACCTTGGAGTTTCATCTCAAGAAGTTCCAGCACGGCATCGACGTCGCGGGTGATGACTTGACCCCGCCACCAGCTTTCCTCCCTCTGAACTTGGAAGTACAGTTCAGCAGGGAGCTCCGGCGGACGATGCCGGTGCTTGATGACCTCGGTGTCGTCGAGAGACGATCGACTTCCGGGGTGGTGATCCCTGGGGCTTCTGAAGGTGGCTCCGCTTCTGCCCCGAAGCCAAGGACCGAAGTCGTCGGCAAGGGCAAGGAGCCAGCGGCCGAACCCTCGAGCCGGAAGAGGAAGTTAAAGCATGCCGACGGAAGGTCCGTGAGGCATGCATCCTCTGCAGCAGCTCCTTCTCCCCCGAGGGGGAGGTCTTCTACAACTGTGGCGACTGCATCTGCATCAGCATCTTCCCGGGGTACTAGCTCCGGGCATGTGACTCCAGTACCAGGGCCAGCTGAGGCCTCTGCATCCGGAGGTCCTTCCTGGTCGATGGGGGCCTCGACTAAGGAAATGCCCGCGGCTGCGACAAGTACCGGGGGGGGGGGGGGGGGGGGGGGGGGGGCCTTCCGGAGCTACCACGCCGGCGGCGGCCATGGTCAGTCCAGAACGCCCGGGAAAGAGATTTCGTGCAAGCTGGTGCGGAAGCCTTCCGAGGTAATTTTTAATCTTTACCTCAGACAGTTGTTTTGTTGTATTAATTGTTCTTTTAAGTTTCTTCATCCATCATCTGCAGCGTCCCCAAGAAGAGGAGTGAGGCTCCACCCTCAGCCACAGCGGCTAAAGCTGTGAGGGCGGAGGCTTCTGCTCCTGTCCCGGTGCTGCCCCGAGTGGTGGCTGAAGCTGCGGCAGCTCCGGCGCCAGCTGTCATGGTCATGGACATCGACTCGTCCCCCCGAGACTCCCATGGTAGCGCCGGACCACAGGAGAGAAGATGTGCCAGCAGCACCTGCCCCGGAGGTTGAAGCCCCGAGTCTTGATGCTGAGATGTTGGAAGCTTTGGCCGCTGAGCCGGAGGAAGCAGTGATTCCGGCCCCAGAGCTGGAAATTGTCGAAGCCCCGACGGTTGAGCTGGGGGTTATTGAAGTCCCGGCGAGCGATCCGGGTGTTGAGGAAGTCTCGGCGGTTGAGTCGGCTACCTCCGAAGCTCCGGCCTAAGCCGGTTGCAGTTGAAGACCTTCCGGCGCCTGAGCCGGTTGAGGTTGAAGCTCCGGCCTCAAGGCCGGTTGTTGTGGAGGCATCAACACTCGAACCCATGATGGTCGAGGCGCCAACACCCGAGCCACCAGCGGAGGAGGAACCCAGGCTGGAGCCGGAAGTAGCCCCTACTTCAAAAGTGATGACGGCGGAGGTGCCTGCTGCTGAGCCACGGTGTCCTAATGAAGTCGCTGCCCCCTACCTGAGGGGGCAAATGAAGACCTGGCGGCAGGGCCTTCGGAACCACTTCCAGAGGTCGGAACTTCTTCTATGGGACCCTCCTCGGTGGCGACTGAGGCTATCCCAGGGGACGGCCCTAGTGCCGTGGAAGCTCAAGGGACCACTCTTTTGAAGTGGGACCCAATTTTTGTAAGCGAGAACCCGCTGGAACCAGCAGAGGAGACCCCAGCAGGTCCGGACTGAAAGCATCTAGGCCCCCCTCATGTAGTACGGTTTTGGTGATTAATGACAACCATTGAACTTTACTAATGAATTTGTGAATGCAAGGTCCCCATAAGCACTCAATAAAATGAAATGAACATGTCATTGGAGACCCATAGATACTCAACTTTCGAGATCAAATTCATGAGATAAAGACAAGATGTGAAGGCTCTATGTCTAAGTCACTCAATCAAAAATTGACAACATACAATGCTTAAGAATCATCAGAGAGCCTTGTGGAACAAATGTCTAAGAGGTCATTCGAGCAAGACATAAAAGATTCACTCAAAACAACTCGTAGCAAACAAAATCAACTCACCGGATCAACCGATGCTTTCCAAAATGAACACATCGGTCGAGTTGATTCAACTGAAGAAAAAGACCTCAAACAAATGAACTCACCAGATCATCCGATGTGAAGGGCTCAACAACATCGGTGCACCAGTACAGTTTGCAGTACAATTGGAACAAGTGAAGCACCGGATCATCCGATGTGCAGACTTACACACATCGGTTGATCACTCCAGTAAGCATCAAGATCAAGCAAATTCTAGAGGAAGAGCCACCGGATCATCCGATGAGAAGACAGGGGGCAACATCGGTCTAATAACGGTAATATCTGACACAATGACGTCAGCTAAAGTAATTACACCGATGATAACTAGAGGGGAGACATCGGATCATCCGGTGTTCACAGTAAAGTTCTGTCAGCCTACTTTTCCAACGGCTATTTCAGTTAAGCTGGCTATAAAACCCCTCTAACCCAGTCATTTCGACAAGTCTTGATCACCTGAAGCCAACTACACATCCAAGAGCATTCAAGACTATAGAGCATACATTTCCACACTTTTAGATCATTTGTAATAGGCTAGAGAGAAGCTTGTGTGCGTTCTTTCTTTGTGATTGAACTCTCTAGGCTAGTGATAAGTTGAAGAAGATCGTTCCGGAGCTTGCCAAGGTGTGTGTGGAAGCCCGGAACATCGAAGGTTGTACAAGGCTTGAGCTCCACCTTGCCGGAGATGGCGAACGGAGAAGATTAGTGAAGACTCCATTGTCTCGGTGACATTGGAAGTGGCAAAACCCTTCGGTGGGTGCCACAACGTGGACGTAGGAAGATCCTTACGATCTTGCCGAACCACGGGATAAACCTTCATGTCCCCTAGCGTTTGCATTTCTCTCCCTCTCATTACATTATGCAATCTTTACTTCACAAGTTATATCTACGTTGATTGCATAGTTAGAACCGCATTGGGAATTGGGCTTAAGTAGTTCGTTTTTTAATTGCCTTAAAATTTGAAAGAAAGCCCAATTCACCCCCCCCCCTCTTGGGCATTTCGATCCTTACAATTGGTATCAGAGCAAGGTTGCTCATAGGATCATTCTAGCTTCACCGCTAGAGAGCAAAAATGGCCAAGGTTGGGGGTTCGGTTCCTATCTTCGAGGGCAAGAATTTTGCCTATTGGAAAGCACGCATGCGCGCTTACCTTGAGGCTATTGCCCCCGAAGTTTGGGAAGCGACTCATGCAGGATTTGGAGAACTTAACTATGTGGATGATCAAGTTAAGTGGGATGCTAAGGCTAGGAATGCTATTTATGAATGCATAAGTCAAGATGTCTTCTCTAGGATTGCTAGTAAGGAGAAAGCTTGTGAAATTTGGGCTTGCTTGATAGAAATCCATGAGGGCTCATCTCGTGTAAAGGAACTTAAATATCACATGCTCAAAGCTAAATATGATGAATTTAAGATGCTTCCTCATGAAAATGTTAATGAAATGTTTTCACGCTTAAATGTTCTTATTGAGGAAATTAATGCTCTTGACATTGCGTCTCTTGGCAAGGGACTTATTAACCGCAAGATCCTCATGCTCCTTCCCAAGCCAAAGTACAACATCATCAACTCCATGCTCCAAAAGGAATCACTTGACAACATTGAAGTTTCGGAGCTCATTGGAGAAATACACGCTCATGAGATGAGTGTACTTGGGATGATGGAGCAATCATCATCAAAAACAATTGCTCTAAAGGCCTCCACCAAGAAGACAAGCTTCAATAAGAAGAAGGTGGTTGAGCCTAGCTCAAGTGAAGAAGAGCAAGCGTCAAGTGAAGATGACGATGATGAGCTTGCCTTGATGATGAGAAAGTTCTCACGCTTGAACTCCAAGATCACCAAAAAGGGATACACCTTTGATCCCAAGAAGAAGGCATTTCTACCAAGAAAAGACGATCGCAAGATATGCTACAATTGTGGAGATCAAGGCCACATCTCCTATGATTGTCCAAAACCGGACAAAAGGAGAGAGAACTAGAAAGGCAAGCAACGCAAGCTTGAAGAAAGTGATGATGATGAAGAAGAAGCCAAGCCCAAACCAAGAGCCTTTGGGAAGAAGAAGCAAGACAAGGGCAAGAAGACAAGACTCTTCCCAAAGAGGAGAAGTGGTCCACAAAAGGTGTTTATGTGTGAGGCAAATGAATGGGTCACCGACGAAGAAACAAGTGATGAAGAGAGTGAAGAAGAAGAAGAAAGCTTGGCCGGCCTTGCCATTGCCAACCATGATGACTCACCTCTTCCTCCACCACCCATGTGCCTCATGGCTAAAGGTAACACCAAGGTATGTGATGACTCTAGTGATGATGAGCTTTCCCCCGATGATTTAACTTCTTTGATTAATGAATATCATGCTATCATTAAGAGAGAGAAGAGTAAGGTTAAAACTCTTGAAGAAATTCGTGCTAAACTTGAGAGTGCTAACCTTGATTTGCTTGACAAGTATGAAATCATACTTAAAGAGCATGACACGCTCAAATCTCATGTCAAGCAAATTGAGGAAGAAAATGCTAAAATCGAGCTAGACAATGATGAGCTCAACATAGCACACCAAACTCTCTTGGAGGAGCACAACAAGCTAACTCAAGAATACCAAACACTTAACATTGCTCATGACATGCTTGATCAAGAGTTAAAAGATGCAAAGAAACAAACTCCTAATGATAAGATATCCATTACTTCGCATGTCTCTAATGTCTTGGACAAGTCTTTGTCTTTGAAAGCTAATGCTAGGGAGAAGGACTTGTTGGAAGAAATTGAGAGTCTCCGCACTAGTGTGGCTAGACTTTCAAAAGGTGAAGTCAAGCACAAGGAAATACTATTCCAACAAGCAAAAGCCTTCAACAAAAGAGGACTTGGATCCTTCCCGGTGCCCAACAAAGGAAAGGTGCCCTCACCGGAGCTTAAAACAAGCTTCATCAAGGAAGTTGGTTCTTATTGCCAACATTGTGAGGTCACCGGTCACCACACAAGGGAGTGTCCTCTTCCTAACCGACCTTCACCTAAATTGCCTACTAACTACAAATCTATTTTCAATGATCACTATTATCTTCTTAGTAAAGTGAATGGCAAGGTGAAAGCTAGGTTCATTGGCAAAGACATGAAGAGCATGAAGGGGAAGCTCCCCAAGCAACTTTGGGTCCCAAAGACACTTGTATCTCACATACAAGGACCTAAGTTGGCTTGGGTGCCTAAAGTCAAAAATTAACTTCATGTGTGTAGGTGAACTACAAAGCCGGAGGAAAGCATTGGGTACTCGATAGCGGGTGCACTCAACACATGACCGGCAATGATGGTATGTTCACCACCATAGAAAACCCCGGTAATCATGAGCAAGTCACTTTTGGTGACAATTCTAAGGGTAAGGTAATAGGATTAGGTAAATTGCTATCTCTAATGATTTATCCATCTCTAATGTGTTGTATGTTAAGTCGCTTAGCTTTAATCTACTTTCCATTGCACAACTTTGTGATCTTGGACTAACATGCACATTTAGCAAAAATGATGTTGTTGTGAGTAGTGAGGCAAGCAAAGAGCTAATCTTCAAAGGGTTTCGGCATGGACATCTCTACTTAGTAGACTTCTCCAACAAGAATGCTAGCCTAACCACTTGTCTTTTCACTAAGATAAGCTTGGGTTGGCTATGGCACCAATTCATAGCACACATTGGAATGAGCAAACTCAAGAAGTCATTCAAGCTTGGGATGGTGACCGGCGTGAAGGATGTGACATTTGAGAAGAACAAGTTTTGTAGCGCTTGTCAAGCCGGAAAGCAAGTTGCTTCACACCACCCAATGAAGACAATGGTGTCAACCTCCAAGCCACTTGAACTACTCCACATGGACCTCTTCGGACCGTCCACATACCAAAGCCTTGGAGGTAACCTCTATTGTCTTGTTATAGTTGATGACTACTCTCGCTATGCTTGGACTCTATTTTTAGGTGACAAGAGTGAAACTCCGGAAGTGTTCAAGACCTTCGCCAATCGTGCTCAAAGGGAATTCCAACTTCCCATTATCAAGGTCTGGAGTGACAACGGCACCGAATTCAAGAACTACAACATTGGGGAGTGGTGTGACCGTGAAGGTGTGAAGCATGAATTCTCCGCCACATACACTCCTCAACAAAACGGTGTCGTTGAGAGGAAGAACAAAACCCTCATCACTCTTGCAAGAGCAATGCTTTATGACTACGGCACGTCGGAGAAGTTTTGGGCCGAAGCAATCAACACGGCGTGCCATGCCGCAAACAGGTTCTATCTTCATCGACTACTCCAAAAGACCCCATATGAGCTTCTCATTGGGAGAAAGCCCAACATCTCCTACTTTAGAGTCTTTGGGTGCAAATGCTACATCTACCGCAAGAAAAGGCTCGGTAAGTTTGAAAGAAGATGTGATGTTGGCATTTTTCTTGGTTATGCATCAAACTCAAAAGCATATCGAGTATTCAACCAAACCTCTGGTCTAGTTGAAGAAAGTTGTGATGTTGAGTTTGATGAGACTAATGGCTCCCAAGAGGAGAGTTTTGGTCATGATGAAATAGATGATGAGCCTCTACGAGAAGCCATGAAAAACATGACCATTGGAGACATCAAGACGGAAGTTGAAGAGGGCCATAATCAAGGGGGAGCTTCAAGTTCCAACAACAACACCTCCATGGCGCCTCAAGTAGACGAAGAGGAGAAAGATGATCCATTGCCAACTCATGACTCACAAGCAATACAACATCAAGATAAAGAAGAAGTCCATGATCAAGTCCAACCACAAGAGGAGCAACACGCTTCACCACCGCCAAGTGCTTCACAATCACTTATGAGGCATGAACGCATCTCCAAGGCGCATCCAATGGACTAAATCATTGGAAGTCCTTCAAGGGGCGTAAGTACTCGTTCCCGCCACGTTGCCTCATTTTGTGAGCACTACTCGTTTGTTTCGTGTGTAGAACCCACTCACATTGAGGAAGCACTCCAAGACCCAAATTGGGTGATGGCTATGCAAGAAGAACTCAACAACTTCATCCACAATGAAGTTTGGGTGTTGGAGGAGCGACCCAAGGACAAGAACGTCATCGGAACAAAGTGGGTGTACCGCAACAAACAAGACGAGAATGGTGTTGTGGTCCGCAACAAGGCAATACTTGTGGCCAAAGGGTTCTCGCAAGTTGAAGGACTAGACTTTGGGGAGACATTTGCTCCGGTCGCCCGGTTAGAGGCAATTCGTATTCTCCTTGCTTTTGCTTCACATCATAATATTACTCTTTATCAAATGGATGTGAAAAGTGCCTTTCTTAATGGATACATTAATGAGCTTGTTTATGTTGAACAACCTCCCGGGTTTGAAGATCCGAGGAATCCTAACCATGTGTATAGGTTGCACAAGGCGCTCTACGGGCTCAAGCAAGCACCTAGGGCGTGGTATGAACGACTACGGGACTTCCTCATCATGCAAGGATTTAAGATCGGGAGGGTGGACACCACACTCTTCACCAAAGACATCAACAGAGATTTGTTCATTTGTCAAATTTATGTTGATGATATTATCTTTGGTTCAACTAACGAAGCTTTTAGCCATGAGTTTGGCAAAATGATGTCTAGGGAATTCGAGATGTCAATGATTGGAGAGCTCAACTTCTTCCTTGGATTCCAAATCAAGCAACTTCAAGAGGGAACCTTCGTCTACCAAGAGAAATACACCAAGGACCTCTTGAAGAAATTTGAGATGGGAGATTGTAGCTCAAGGAGCACTCCAATGGCAATAAATTGCCATCTCGACGCGGATAAGGACGGTAAACCTATTGACCAATCTCACTACCGCTCTATGATTGGTTCATTGCTTTATCTTACCGCATCTAGGCCTGATATAATGTTTAGTGTATGCTTATGTGCTCGCTTTCAAGCGGCTCCTAAAGAATCGTATAAGAAGGCAGTCTTTAGGATAGGTATCTTAAGCATACCCCTAGTATGGGCTTGTGGTACCCTAAAGGTACAACCTTCCAACTCTTGGGATACTCGGATTCGGACTTTGCCGGATGCCGCGTGGATCGCAAGAGTACCTCCGGTGGGTGCCACTTGCTTGGGCGTTCCCTAGTGTCTTGGTCTAGCAAAAAGCGAAATTCCGTGGCTTTGTCCACCGCGGAGGCGGAGTATATAGCGGCCGGTGCATGTTGTGCCCAAATTCTATATATGAAGCAAACCCTTTTGGACTTTGGAATTAAATTTGGTTGTGTGCCTCTCCTTTGTGACAATGAAAGTGCGGTTAAGATAGCTAGAAACCCCGTTCAACACTCCCGCACTAAGCACATTGATATTCGCCATCACTTCTTGTGGGATCATGAGGCTAAAGGAGACATCTCTTTGCAAGGTGTTAGATCCGAAGAACAATTGGCGGATATCTTCACTAAACCACTTGATGAGAAAACCTTTTCTAGACTTAGAAATGAATTAAATGTGCTAGATGCATCTAACGTCATGTAAATTGCCATGTTCATGTAAGGATGCATATCATATAGGTCTTGTCTAACTCCCAAAGGATAGGGACGAGCTAGAAATAGTTTTCCCTGAGGAAGCCTTTGGAAGGTTTAAACTTGGCAAGATAGATTTATTTTATGCCTTGCATGATCCCTGCCATATAAACTTGCACTCATTTAATCTCCTGCACTGTAATTTGTTTGGCATTGCATACGGTAGATTGTCACAAAGGGGAACCCACCTCATGAGAAGGAGACTTGTTTGAAATGTAATATCTCAACTCATATAAGGTGGAAAGAACAAAATGTTAGGTACGTTAATGCCTAGAGGAACATGCTTCAAAGAGATAGAAGTCTTCATACTCTACCTCACAAAGCATGGGCCTTACATTTTATTTGGATATTTTTCCTCCATTTTTCTCGGTGTTCCATTTGCATTAAGGTCTAGCCAAGCTATTGGCATATTAGCTTTTTGAGGGGTAAGGGGTTGCCCAAAAAGTCCTAAGACATGTGTTTCTTTTTAATTGTTTGTTTGGTCAAAGGACTTATATGGGATGTTTTTGTTCTGTTGTCATTGGATTATCTGATGCCTAAGCCAATCCCTCATCGGATCAATAGGTACTCAATCTTCAAGGCCCAGTTCAGTCAGAATCTCAAATGATCTGACGCGTTTATTCCGAAAACATCGGTCCATCCGGTGTTCACTCTTCTGGAGCTGTGGTCAATTCAACCGATGTTTACTCCCTTCAACGTCGGACCATCCGGTGTTTACATCACTCTTTTGAACACCCTTACTGTGCTATTCGACCGATGTTCAAAACCCTAGACGTCGGTCCATCCGGTGTCAACAGCAATTCTTGAATATCCTTTCTGTGGCATTTGACCGATGCTCACTTCTCTTAACATCGGTCCATCCGGTGTTAAAATAACGGCTAGGGTTTGGGTCCCACTATTTAAACCCATGCGCCGCCGCCGTCTTCTCTCTCCCCGATTTCTCTCGCCGTCGCCGCCTCTCGCCCTAATCACCGGCACCTCCGCCGCCGCACCCAACCGCCGCCGCCGTCTCCGGCCGCCGCCGCCCACAGCGTCGCCGCCCTAAGCGCCGCCGCCATTCTCCCTCGCGCCGCCGCCTCACCTCCACGCGTCGCGCTGTCGTCTCCACCGCTCACCACCGCGCCCAAGCACCGCCGCCGCCCGTCGCGCCGCCGCCTCTAATCTCGCGCCGCCCACTCCACCGCGTCTCCATCAAGCGTCGCCGCCTCCATCCACGCACCCACCTCCGCCGTCTCCACTGTCCATCCCCATCGCCACCATCACCTTCCACGTCCTCGTCGCCGCTAGGGTTTCCGGCCGCCCAACGTCGTTCCACGTCTTCAAGTTTATTCTCCCACATCGCTATGGCTCGCGACAAAAGAAACAAAGGCAAGGCGATCGCGGAGCCCGCCGCGAAGAAGCAAAAACTGTCGAAAGAGGAGAAGAAGGCCTTGATGGCCACTCGCGCCGCCGAGGAGCGTGAGCGTGGCCGAGGGGGTCCCTGAGGATCTGCGAGGCTCGTTCCAGGCGGCCTCCCGTGATCGACGACTCCGAGGCCGAAGAGGAGCCGGTTGAGCCTCTCATCCGCCGACGCTCAGCCCGGACGCGTGGGGGTCACACCGAGGCTGCTCCTCGTCCGAGACCGACGGCTGCCGACCGTCGTGAGGACAGGGAGGCCGAGAGGGCCATCTACGAGATGGACACGGCAGTCCGTGTCGGTGAGGGAGTCCGTCTCACGGACTACTGGAAGATGAAGTCCAAGCAGCTACGCAAGCTTCGATGGAACGTGCTGCTTGAGGAGTGGTACCCACAGCCCCGAGAGGCTCTTGTGGACAGTCGCTTCTGGACTGTCTCCCAGGCGTCTCTCTACGAGACCTACAGACGTCGGGGGCACAAGCTATTTCAGCATAACTACCTGGACTGGGGGCAGCTTGCATTAGCAGCGGAGACGAAGGTTCGTCCGTGCTTTGAGAGATACCGAGGATTGGTGCAGCTGCTAGCTTACGAGAGGAGTGCATATGTGGAAGATTGGGTCCGTGTCTTCTACGCGACCCTGTACATCTCTGAGGGCAGGAGGTCGATCGACTTCATGTTTATGGGTCAGCACTACCACCTCTCGAGGCAGACGTTGGGGCAGCTTCTTGGTTTGGACCTGCACGACACCTGCGTGCACGAGCGGGTATACGGGCAGGCAGATCCACCAAGGAGGCCACTTACCAGAGGGGTGGCACCACAGCTTGAGGAGATCCGGTCCCTGTTCGGCCCCACGTTCTCTCCGGACCAGCCGAGAGTTCCAGCACTTCTGACCCCAGCTACGCGCATTGTGCACCTCGCCTTGCGCCGCACGCTCCTGTCGAGGTCGGGGTACTTGGAGGGGTTCACTAGTTTACAGCAGACCCTCCTGTTCCACATAATGAACGGGATGGATTTCGACATTGTGGACATTCTCCTGTGCGAGATGGAAGACGTGATCACAGATGGGGTAGGCATGATGAGGCAGATGGTCTACGGGCACTGGATCAGTTACCTATGCACTATGATGGTGCCTGAGGGGGATGCAGCATAGGTCAGACTTGCTGACGAGAGTGTGACTCGCTTTGGTCACTACCGTGCCCCGGCTCCTGGAGCTCGCCGCCTTGGTCGTCCAGTTGAGCGCCAGGTCAGGGCCCGTGTGACAGAGGAAGATTGGTCCGAGCTAGAGCGGGAGGACGAGAGACTTGCAGAGGCTGAGGCTCAGGGGGAGGACCTGCAACACATTTGGTCAGAGAGCGACACTGACGACAGTGTCGAGGAGTATTTCCCTCCTCCCCCCTCTCCCCGACAGCACGAAGTGGAGGCTGGAGGTTCTACAGCGCCACCACCCACTCCACCTCCCGTCACTGAGGCGCAGGTCACGCAGCCGTCTGAGCTGACTTCGCTCCTCCAGCAGATGGTCGAGCAGCAGAGGCTAGACAGGCTGGCCGCCGATCAGGCCCGCGCGGAGCAGGCTGCACGTCTTCTTGAGCTCCAGCAGCAGCAGGAGATGCAGCGTCAGATCGCCCGTGAGAGGCGTGAAGACACTGACCGGTTGATGGGGCTCATCAACCAGATGCACCAGCGCACTCTGGACCAGCAGCAGCAGACGCAGCAGGCGATGATGGGGATCCTGGGGTTAATCACCAACCTCTACACCCAGACCGGGATCGCCCTCCCATCGTAGCTGCCTGGAGTAGCTCCTCCGCCTCCCGTCTTGCCTCCAGCTGCTACACCAGTGGCTCCAGTTCCCTCCACTCCGATCCCTTCGTTCAGCATGTCCCCGCTGCTGGCTCCTGGTGCTCCTCTTCACTCCCCACTGCCGGCCACGACACTGTTTCTTCAGACGCCGGCCTCCGTCACCAGTGCCCCTGCTCCAGCACCTCCTCCTCAGCAGGCACCGACGGTGGTACCTTCGGCTCCGGCAGCACCCTCCTCCGCTACTCCGGCCAGCAGCTCCGACGACAGCGGCGGTGACCAGTTCGTCATCGCGCCCAGCTCTCAGGGTCCGTAGGCGCTCGTATCCCTTTTTGGTGCCTTGATGCCAAAGGGGGGGAAGAGTTGGAGGGTGTCAGGGGGAGTCCTAGTGTAAGGGGGAGTCGAGTCCAGCTTATCTTTGCTTATCTTTATTGTATTTGCGTATTTGCTACATTTGGTGTGTAATGAACCTATTTCCATGAGTTGTTAATCATTTGAACTCATTTGATGTTTATTGATGTTTATCTATGATTATGATCTCTTTGAACTCACACTTGTGTTATTAATTGATGTTTAAAGCTTCAAGTGTGACATCCGTATTCATTGCATATCTCATTCTATCAAATTCATTACTATTGCACTTTAAATTATTGTGTTGTCATCAATCACCAAAAAGGGGGAGATTGAAAGCATCTAGGCCCCCCTCATGTAGTACGGTTTTGGTGATTAATGACAACCATTGAACTTTACTAATGAATTTGTGAATGCAAGGTCCCCATAAGCACTCAATAAAATGAAATGAACATGTCATTGGAGACCCATAGATACTCAACTTTCGAGATCAAATTCATGAGATAAAGACAAGATGTGAAGGCTCTATGTCTAAGTCACTCAATCAAAAATTGACAACATACAATGCTTAAGAATCATCAGAGAGCCTTGTGGAACAAATGTCTAAGAGGTCATTCGAGCAAGACATAAAAGATTCACTCAAAACAACTCGTAGCAAACAAAATCAACTCACCGGATCAACCGATGCTTTCCAAAATGAACACATCGGTCGAGTTGATTCAACTGAAGAAAAAGACCTCAGACAAATGAACTCACCGGATCATCCGATGTGAAGGGCTCAACAACATCAGTGCACCAGTACAGTTTGCAGTACAATTGGAACAAGTGAAGCACCGGATCATCCGATGTGCATACTTACACACATCGGTTGATCACTCCAGTAAGCATCAAGATCAAGCAAATTCTGGAGGAAGAGCCACCGGATCATCTGATGAGAAGACAGGGGGCAACATCGGTCTAATAACGGTAATATCTGACACAATGACGTCATCCAAAGTAATTACACCGATGATAACTAGAGGGGAGACATCGGATCATCCGGTGTTCACAGTAAAGTTCTGTCAGCCTACTTTTCCAACGGCTATTTCAGTTAAGCTAGCTATAAAACCCCTTCTAACCCAGTCATTTCGACAAGTCTTGATCACCTGAAGCCAACTACACATCCAAGAGCATTCAAGACTATAGAGCATACATTTACACACTTTTAGATCATTTGTAATAGGCTAGAGAGAAGCTTGTGTGCGTTCTTTCTTTGTGATTGAACTCTCTAGGCTAGTGATAAGTTGAAGAAGATCGTTCCGGAGCTTGCCAAGGTGTGTGTGGAAGCCCGGAACATCGAAGGTTGTACAAGGCTTGAGCTCCACCTTGTCGGAGATAGCGAACGGAGAAGATTAGTGAAGACTCCATTGTCTCGGTGACATTGGAAGTGGCAAAACCCTTTGGTGGGTGCCACAACGTGGACGTAGGAATATCCTTGCGATCTTGCCGAACCACGGGATAAACCTTCGTGTCCCCTAGCGTTTGCATTTCTCTCCCTCTCTTTACATTATGCAATCTTTACTTCACAAGTTATATCTACGTTGATTGCATAGTTAGAACCGCATTGGGAATTGGGCTTAAGTAGTTCATTTTTTAATTGCCTTAAAATTTGAAAGAAAGCCCAATTCACCCCCCCCCCCTCTTGGGCATTTTGATCCTTACACGGACCCTATTCCCCTGTCGTTGTCCATTGACAACGCTTGCTCCAGTCTGCGTCAAGTCCAGCTGGCATTCTACCACGACATCAAGGCTCTTGAAGAGGAGCGCCAAACCCTTAGGCGGTGGCGTAACCGACTCTACTTCGAGACCAAGCTGGCGCAGTCGAGGCTGGCAAACGACAAGGAGTGGATCAAGCAGGAGAAGGTTCGCCTGTAATACTGGGGCAAATTATTGGATGATAGGGAGAGCTTGATTCGTGCCCTCGACACTCAATCCCATGCCATTTATGAGCAGACCAAGGCAGCTAATAGTGCGGCTGAAGATCGCCAAGAAAGGCTTGAAGCCATTAACACTACTCTCATCAAGCGCCGGGAGGCACTTGAGGAGAGGGAGAAGAGGCTCGAAGACGAAGAGCAAAAACTCATAGAGCTGCGGGATGATGTCTTGAAGAGGGAGGAGGAGCTCGCCGAAAAGGTGGCTCTGGCTGACAAGGGCCTTGAGGAACGCGCAAAAAAATTGGAGGAGCGTTGCGTTAAGGAGGAGGAGAAGGCCTGGGTGCGTGGGCAGGAACTCTACAAGCAAGAGTGTGCCATCGCTGCCAGAGAGAATAAAGTTAGGGGCCGGGAGAAGGACCTGGTCGACCGCCAGAACAAGATTCACCTCCGGGAGGAGGAGCTCGGAAAACTCGAGAAGCAGGTTGCTGAAAAGATTCAGCAAAATGCCAAAGAGGTTGAGCGCCTTGCTCGTGAGAATTTTGAACTGGCGGCGGCCAAAAGATCCTTGGAGGAACTGAAGGGCTTGAGGACTGCAGACTCCCTACAGGTTTGGGAGTTCCTGAGCAAAGCCAACGATGCACTGACACCAATGGGCTTCAGTCCCGTGCGTCCGGATGATCCGAAGCCGAAGCCGGACCTGGCGTTGCAAGCGTTGAGCTTGGCGGGTGGCAAACTCTCCAAGGTGGGTGACATCATCACGGACCAGTTGGAGGTTGAGGGGCAGTCCCTGGCGAAGAACATCGCAGAGTATGTGCTGACGTGCTACACCAGCCGGGATCCCCAATTTCCTCTGGACCCGGTGCTTGAAGGTCCCGTCGAAGGAGAAGGTGAAGCCACCCGAGCCAACGTGTCGGAGGTTGCTCAGAAGGTCGCCCAGTTCTTCCATAGGGTTTAGGACCATCTTTGTAGCTCCCACTTTGTATTCTCTCTTTTTCTTCCCCAATTTTGTAATCTCTTGTCTCCAGATGAATGAAATCCAAATTTTTGTGAATTTCATTTTTTGTCTTCAACACTTTTGTCTTCACTTGGCCCCCAGGTAGATGTACACAATTTGATTGTGAACATGTACCTAGAGGATATTGTGTTTTGTTGAAGACTTGTTTGCTTCGAACTTGTAGAGTGTAGGTCCGAAGTCTTCGATAGTGAAGGCCCCCTGAGGTTATCGGAGCTCAGAAGCTCCAGCATTGACAACCGTTGGAGTTTAGTAGCTCCGGCAATAGTCTCTATCAACGCATAGAGCATCGATAGTTAGCCCTCCGGGGTGTCGGAGCTTAGTAGCTCCGGCAGTGACCTTTGCCAACGCGTAGCTTATCGGCAGTAGACTCCGCTTGTGGGGTCTTCTCACCATCTTTTATTCTGCGTTGACGGCTGGCCCCCCTAGCTTTGTCAGAGCTTGGTTGCTCCGGTAATGCTTGTTTTCAATGTTTAACATCGATTACAAGCCACCTAGGGGGAGTCGGAGCTTTGTTAGCTCCGGCTTTTCTCCATCAACGTGGATTCTTTATTTTTTCTGCACACTGAAGCCAAGAAAAATAGTAAAATTCTCTTCTTGCCTATAACTTCGTCGCAACATGAGGCCCCATGAGGTACGGTTTCGGTGATTAATGACAACCATTCGATATTACTAATGAATTTGTGAATGCAAGGTCCCAATAACACTCAATCAAATGAAATCAAAATTACATTGGAGACCCATATAAAATCAACTAATGAGATCAAATCAAATCATATGAAGACAAGAAGTGAAAGCTCTAACTTGACATTATTCAATGCTTGAAGACTATCAAAACAACATTTCAAACAAGTGTCAAAGAGGTCGCAAGTTCAAATTCCAAAAGAACAACTCAAAACAACTCGAAGTCAACAAGTTGAACACACCGGATCATCCGATGTTTTATAAGTTGACTACATCGGTCGAGTTGGTTCAGCTGAAGCAGAAGACCTCAGACAAATGCACTCACCGGATCATCCAATGTGAGTAGCTCAGTGACATTGGTCCATCAGCACAGATTGCAATACCATTGGACCAAGTGAAGCACCGGATCATCCGATGTGCAGAATTACACACATCGGTCGATCACTCCAGTAAGCTTCAAGATCAAGCAAATTCTGGAGGAAGAGCCACCAGATCATCCGATGAGAAGACAGGTCAACATCGATCTAACAACGGTCATATCTGACACAGTGACATCATCTAATTTGGCTTTGACCGATGATAACTGAAGGGGAGACATCGGATCATCCGGTGTTCGCAGAGAAGTGATGTCAGCCTACTTTTCCAACGGCTATCTCGTGGAGGCTGGCTATTTATACCCCTTCAACCTGTCAAATCGACAAGACTTGAATCCCATACATACTCTACACATCCTAGAGCATTCAAGACATAGAGCTACCACTTTCACATCATTGTTCATCATTTGTACACCAAGAAATAGGCTAGAACTAGCTAGAGATAGTGCTTGTGTGCCTCCAATCTTGGTGATTGGAGTCTCTAGTGTAGTGAGAGCCATAAGGGAGTTTCCCTTGGTGTGTGTGACTTCCGGAGCTTGCCAAGAGGATTGTGGAAGCCCGGAGGACTCAAGGTGTACAAGGCTTGAGCTCCACCTTGCCAAGGTTGGCGAACGGAGAAGAATAGTGAAGACCCCCTTGTCTCGGTGACTTGGGAGTGGCAAAACCCTTCGGTGGGTGCCACAACGTGGATGTAGGAAGATCCTTGTGATCTTACTGAACCATGGGATAAACTCCGTGTCCCTTGAGTGTTTGCATCCCTCTCCCTTTTACATTTATGCAATCTTCATTCCGCAACTTTAATTTATATTGATTGCATAGATTAATCGCATAGGGAATTGGGCTTTAAGTTGTTAGTTTTCAATTACCTTAAAATTTGAAATAAAGCCCAATTCACCCCCCCTCTTGGGCGTTTCGATCCTTACAATTGGTATCAGAGCCTTGTTGCTCATTGGATCATTCTAGCTTCACCGCTAGAGAGCTAAAATGGCCAAGAATGGGGGTTCGGTTCCTACCTTCGAGAGCAAGAACTTCGCCTATTGGAAAGCACGCATGCGTGCCTACCTAGAGGCTATTGCTCCCGAAGTTTGGGAAGCGACCCATGCGGGGTTTGGAGATCATAATTATATTGGTGATCAAATTAAATGGGATGCTAGAGGTAGAAATGCCATCTATGAATGTATTAGTCAAGATGTATTCGCTAGAATTGCTAGTAAAGAAAAAGCGTGTGAAATTTGGGCATGCTTAATTGAAATTCATGAGGGTTCCTCTCGTGTTAAAGAACTTAAATATCACTTGATTAAATCTAAATATGATTAATTTAAAATGTTTCCTCATGAAAATGTAAATGAAATGTTTTCTCGCTTAAATGTTCTCATTGAGGAAATAAATGATCTTGACATTGCTTCTCTTGGCAAGGGACTTATCAACCGAAAGATCCTCATGCTCCTTCCCAAGCCAAAGTATAACATCATCAACTCAATGCTCCAAAAAGAATCACTTGATCACATTGAAGTTTCGGAGCTTATTGGGGAGATTCACGCTCATGAGATGAGTGTACTTGGGATGATGGAGGATTCATCTTCTACAAGGACAATTGCTCTCAAGGCTTTCAAGAAAACAAATTTCAAGAAAATGATCAAGCCTAGTTCAAGCAAAGAAGAGCAAACATCAAGTGAAGATGATGATGATGAGCTTGCATCAATGATGAGGAAATTCTCTCGCTTAAATTCCAAGATTGCCAAGAAGGGATATACTTTTTATCCCAACAAGAGAGCCTTCCTCCCAAGAAAAGATGAAAACAAGACATGCTATAATTGTGGTGAACTAGGCCACTATCATATGATTGTCCAAGACTGGACAAGAGGAAGGACAACCACAAGGGAAAGCATCAAAAGCTAGAAGAAAGTGATGAAGATGAAGAAGAGGTCAAGCCCAAGCGCTACTTTGGAAAGAAAAAAATTGACGAAGGCAAGAAGGCCAAGCTATTTCCAAAGAAGAGAAGAGGGCCTCAAAAAGTCTTCATGTGCGAGGCAAATGAGTGGATCACGGATGAAGAGTCAAGTGATGAAGAGAGTGAAGATGAAGAAGAAAGTTTGGTCGGCATTGCCATTGGCAACAATAATGATTCACCTCTTCCTCCACCTCCCATGTGCCTCATGGCAAAAGGTAACATTGAGGTATGTGACGACTCTAGTGATGATGAGATTTCCCCTGATGAATTAGCTTCATTAATAAATGAATACCACACCATCATTAAAAGGGAAAAGAGCAAAGTCAAGGCTCTTGAACAAGCTCATACTAAACTTAAGAATACTAACCTCAATTTGCTTGACAAGTATGAAAGCATACTTAAGGAGCATGACACGCTCAAATCTCACGTCAAGCAAGTTGAGGAAGAAAAGGCTCAAATAAAGCTTGATCATCATGAGCTTAACTTAGCACACCAAACACTCTTGGAAGAGCACAACAAATTAAAACAAGAACATCAAGTACTTAGCCTTGCTCATGAAGTTCTTGATCAAGAATTAAAAACTATGAAGAAAGAAACCCTAAATGATGAGATTACGTCTCATGCTACTAACATTTTGCACAAGTCTTTGCCCATGAAAGAAAATGCTAGGGAGAAGGACTTGATGGAAGAGATTGAGAGTTTCCGCACGAGTGTGGCAAGACTATCAAGAGGAGAAGTCAAGCACAAGGAGATCCTCTTCCAACAAGAAAAGGCCTTCAACAAGAGAGGACTTGGATCCTTCCCGGTGCCTAACAAAGGAAAGGTACCCTCGCCGGAGCTCAAAATAAGCTTCATCAAGGAAGTTGGTTCCTATTGCTAACATTGCGAGGTTACCGGTCATCATACAAGGGAGTGTCCTCTTCCTAACTGACCTTCTCCAAAATTGCCTACTAACTACACATCTACCTTTGATAATCACTACTATCTATTGAGTAAAGTAGGTGGCAAGGTGAAGGTAAGATTAATTGGCATGGACATAAAGGGCATGAAGGGGAAGCTCCCCAAGCAACTTTGGGTCCCAAAAGCACTTGTATCACACATACAAGGACCTAAGTTAGCTTGGGTGCCAAAAATCAAGAACACGTGACCGGCCACGATGTAACTTCAAGAGGGGACCTCCACCATCAAGAAAAATCTACTAAGGACCTCTTGAAGAAACTTGAGAATGGGAGCTCGACGCGGATATGGACGGTAATCGTATTGTCAAATCAAATTACCCTTCCATAAATGGTTATTACTATATCTTTCCGCATCTAGGCCCCATATCATGTTAAATAGATGCTTGTATGATTGTGTGCCTCTCCTTTGTGACAATGAAAGTGCGGTTAAGATAGCTAGAAACCCCGTTCAACACTCCCGCACTAAGCACATTGATATTCGCCATCACTTCTTGCGGGATCATGAGGCTAAAGGAGACATCTCTTTGCAAGGTGTTAGATCCGAAGAACAATTGGTGGATATCTCCACTAAACCACTTGATGAGAAAACTTTTTCTAGACTTAGAAGTGAATTAAATGTGCTAGATGCATCTAACGTCATGTAAGTTGCCATGTTCATGTGAGGATGCATATCATATAGGTCTTGTCTAACTCCCAAAGGATAGGGGTGAGCTAGAAATAGTTTTCCCTGAAGAAGCCTTTGGAAGGTTTAAACTTGGCAAGATAGATTTATTTTATGCCTTGCATGATCCCTGCCATATAAACTTGCACTCATGTAATTTCTTGCACTATAATTTGTTTGGCATTGCATACGGTAGATTGTCACAAAGTGGAACCCACCTCATGAGAAGGAGACTTGTTTGAAATACAATATCTCAACTCATATAAGGTGGAAAGAACAAAATGTTAGGTACGTTAATGCCTAGAGGAACATGCTTCAAAGAGATAGAAGTCTTTATACTCTACCTCACAAAGCATGGGCCTTACATTTTATTTTGGATATTTTCCTCCATTTTTCTCGGTGTTCCATTTGCATTAAGGCCTAGCCAAGCTATTGGCATATTAGCCTTTTGAGGGGTAAGGGGTTGCCCAAAAATACCTAAGACATGTGTTTCTCTTTGATTGTTTGTTTGGTCAAAGGACATATATGGGATGTTTTCGTTCTGTTGTCATCAGATTATCCGATGCCTAAGCCAATCCCTCATCGGACCAATATGTGTTCATTCTTCAAGGGTCAGTTCAGTCTGAATTTCAAATGATCCGACGCGTTTATTCCGAAAAACATCGGTCCATCCGGTGTTCACTTTTCTGGAGCTGTGGTCAATTCAACCGATGTTTACTTCCTCCAACGTCGGACCATCCGATGTCAACATCACTCTTTTGAACACCCTTACTGTGATATTCGATCGATGATCAAACCCTAGACGTCGGTCCATCCGGTGTCAACAGCAATTCTTGAATATCCTTTCTGTGGCATTCGACCCATGTTCATTTTACCCAGCATCGGTCCATTCGGTGTTAAAATAACGGCTAGGATTTGGGTCCCACTATTTAAACCTGCGCGCCGCCGCCGTTTCTCTCTCCCCGACCTCTCACTCGCCCGCGCGTCGCCGCCTCTCCCTCCGTCAGCCGATCGCCGCCGCCGCCTAGCGCCGCCGCCATTATCCCCGGCCGCCGCCGCTCTCATTGCCGCCGCCGCTCGCAGCGCTCCCGCCGGACGCCGCCGCCGCACACCCGCGCCGCCTCTCCTCCAAGCGCCGCGCCGCCGCCTTCACCCTCGCGCCGCTCATCGCACCACCGCCTCCAAGCGCCTCTCCACCTCAGCCACCGCCGCCGCTTCACCTCGCCGTCGCAGCACCTCCACCCAAGCGATGCCGCCATCTCCGATCACCTCCCCGTCGCTAGAGTTTCCCGGCCCGTCGATCTTCACGTCCCGTCGTCGACTCCGTGCAATCTCGTGATCGCAATGGCTCGCGACAGGAAGAACAAGGGCAAGGTCATCGCGGAGCCCGCCGCGAAGAAGCAGAAGCTATCCAAGGAGGAGAAGAAGGCCTTGATGGACGCTCGCGCCGCCGAGGAGCGTGAGCGTGGCCGAGGAGGGTCGCTAAGGATCCGTGAGGCTCGACCGAGGCAGCCTCCCGTGATCGACGACTCCGAGGCCGAAGAGGAGCCGGTTGAGCCTCTCGTCCGCCAGCGCTCAGCCCGGACACGTGGAGGTCACACCGAGGCTGCTCCTCGTCCGAGACCGACGGCAGCCGACCGTCGTGAGGACAGGGAGGCCGAGAAGGCCATCTACGAGATGGACACGGCAGTCCGTGTCGGTGAGGGAGTCCGTCTCACGGACTACCGGAAGATGAAGGCCAAGCAACTCCGGAAGCTCAGATGGAGTGTATTGCTTGAGGAGTGGTACCCGCAGCCCCGAGAGGCTATGGTTGACAGTCGGTTCTGGACGGTCACGCAGGCGTCTCTCTACGAGACCTACAGACGCCGTGGCCACAAGCTGTTCCAACACAACTACATGGATTGGGATTAGCTTGCAATAGCCGCAGGGACAGAGATCAGGCCGTTCTTTGAGAGGTACAGGGGCCTGGTGCAGTTGCTATCCTATGAGCGGAGTGCCTACGTAGAGGATTGGGTCCGCGTGTTCTACGCCACCCTCTACGTCTCTGAGGGAAGGAGATCCATTGACTTCATGTTCATGGGTCAGCACTACCACCTGACGAGGCAGACACTGGGACAGCTGCTTTGAGTAGACTTGCATGACATCTGCATCCATGAGAGAGTCTACGGTAAGGCAGACCCGCCGAGGAGGCCGCTCACTGGAGGAGTGGCTCCTGCTCTGGAGGAGATCAGATCACTCTTTGGACCTACTTTCTCTCCAGATCAGCCGAGAGTCCCAGCCCTGTTGACTCCTGCAGCGCGCACGGTGCACCTTGCCCTGCGTCGCTCTCTCCTGCTGAGGTTCGGCTATCTTGAGGGCTTCACTAGCCTCCAGTAGACGATCCTGTTCTACATCATGAACGGGATTGACTTTGATATAGTGGATTTCATCATCTGCGAGATGGAGGATGTCATCACAGATGGAGTGGGCATGATGAGGCAGCTAGCATATGGGCACTGGATCAGCTACCTCCTCACTATGATGGTTCCAGAGGAGTCCGCCGTGCACGACCGTCTCTCTGACGAGAGTGTGACACGGTTCGGACATTACCGTGCCCCTGCTCCTGGAGACTGCCGCCTTGGCCGTCCATTTGAGCGCCAGGTCAGGGCCCGACTGACGGAGGAGGATTGGTCTGACCTTGAGAAGGAAGATGAGCGTCTGGTTGAGGCAGAAGCTCAAGGTGGAGACCTGCAGCACGTCTGGTCCGAGAGTGACACAGACGAGAGTGTCGAGGAGTACTTCCCTCCTCCTCCACCCTCACCGAGGCAGCACGACGCCGAGGCAGGAGGATCAGCTGCTCCGCCACCGACACCACCTCCTGTGTCCGAGGCGCTGGTGTCACAGCCGTCAGAGCTGTCGACACTACTCTAGCAGATGATAGAGCAGCAGCGCCAGGACAGGCTCGCTGCTGAGCAGGCCAGGGCAGAGCAGGCTGCTCACCTGGCACAGCTCCAGAGGCAGCAGCAGGAGCTTCAGCTAGAGATCGCCCGACAGAGGCGAGAGGATACGGATCGGTTCACCAACTTGGTCGATCAAATGCACCGTCGTACCCTCGACCAGCAGCAGCAGACTCAGCAGGCCATGATGGGGCTCCTAGGGTTGATCACCAACCTATACACTCAGACCGGGATCGCCCTTTCTCCACAGCAGCCTGGACTGGGATTGGCTCCAGGTGTTGCTCAAGTGCCTACTACTCCAATTCCTTCGATCAGTATGTCACCACTTCTGGCACCCAGCGCATCGATTCACTCACCACTGCCGGCGACGACTCTGTTCCGGCAGACGCCGGCATCCGTGGTCAGCGCTCCACTTCCTCCAGCTCCAATTCCACCGGTGCCTCCCGTGCCTGCTACTTCCTCTCCAGCACCGGCAGCGGACCCCCCAGCTCCCTCTGCTCCAGCAGCTACGACCGGCGACTCCAGCACCAACGACAGCGACGAAGACCAGTTCGTCATCGCGCCCAGCTCTCAGGGTCTGTAGGCTCTCTGATCCCTTTTTGGTGTCTTGATGCCAAAGGGGGAGAAGGGGTAGAGGAGTCAGGGGGAGTGGTAGTAGTAGTCTCAGGGGAAGTTTGAGTTTGTTTCTTTGTATTCGTGCTTGAGTATCTTTTGTAATTTTAATTAAGCACTTTTCCGCTTGTCACACTTGCTTATGGTTTTAATCGATTGAGCTTTTCGCGCCATTAATTTCATTTGCTTTTTACAAGCTTAATGTGTCTAATCCTGTATTCATTGCATATCTACTTGAGTATTGTTCCATCAAATTCATTACTATTGCGCTTTAAATTATTGTGTTGTCATCAATCACCAAAAAGGGGGAGATTGAAAGCATCTAGGCGCCATGAGGTACGGTTTCGGTGATTAATGACAACCATTCGATATTACTAATGAATTTGTGAATGCAAGGTCCCAATAACACTCAATCAAATGAAATCAAAATTACATTGGAGACCCATATAAAATCAACTAATGAGATCAAATCGAATCATATGAAGACAAGAAGTGAAAGCTCTAACTTGACATTATTCAATGCTTGAAGACTATCAAAACAACATTTCAAACAAGTGTCAAAGAGGTCGCAAGTTCAAATTCCAAAAGAACAACTCAAAACAACTCGAAGTCAACAAGTTGAACACACCGGATCATCTGATGTTTTATAAGTTGACTACATCGGTCGAGTTGGTTCAACTGAAGCAGAAGACCTCAGACAAATGCACTCACCGGATCATCCGATGTGAGTGGCTCAGTGACATCGGTCCATCAGCACAGATTGCAATACCATTGGACCAAGTGAAGCACCGGATCATCCGATGTGCAGAATTACACACATCGGTCGATCACTCCAGTAAGCTTCAAGATCAAGCAAATTCTGGAGGAAGAGCCACCGGATCATCCGATGAGAAGACGGGTCAACGTCGGTCTAACAACGGTCATATCTGACACAGTGACATCAGCTAATTTGGCTTTGACCGATGATAACTGAAGGGGAGACATCGGATCATCCGGTGTTCGCAGAGAAGTGATGTCAGCCTACTTTTCCAACGGCTATCTCGTGGAGGCTGGCTATTTATACCCCTTCAACCTGTCAAATCGACAAGACTTGAAGCCCAGACATACTCTACACATCCTAGAGCATTCAAGACATAGAGCTACCACTTTCACATCATTGTTCATCATTTGTACACTAAGAAATAGGCTAGAACTAGCTAGAGATAGTGCTTGTGTGCCTCCAATCTTGGTGATTGGAGTCTCTAGTGTAGTGAGAGCCATAAGGGAGTGTCCCTTGGTGTGTGTGACTTCCGGAGCTTGCCAAGAGGATTGTGGAAGCCCGGAGGACTCAAGGTGTACAAGGCTTGAGCTCCACCTTGCCAAGGTTGGCGAACGGAGAAGAATAGTGAAGACCCCCTTGTCTCGGTGACTTGGGAGTGGCAAAACCCTTCGGTGGGTGCCACAACGTGGATGTAGGAAGATCCTTGTGATCTTACCGAACCACGGGATAAACTCCGTGTCCCTTGAGCGTTTGCATCCCTCTCCCTTTTACATTTATGCAATCTTCATTCTGCAACTTTAATTTATATTGATTGCATATATTAATCGCATAGGGAATTGGGCTTTAAGTTGTTAGTTTTCAATTATCTTAAAATTTGAAAGAAAGCCCAGTTCACCCCCCCCCCCCCTCTTGGGCATTTCGATCCTTACACTATTCTCTGCATTGATGGTACTTTTTTAACTAGAAAGTACAAAGGTCAAATTCTAACAACTATTGCAGTTGATGGGAACCAACGGGTGTTGCCTGTAGCTTTTGCTTTTGTCAAAAGCGAGAACACTGATAGCTGGTATTGGTTTCTTAGTCGGGTAAAGATGGATGTAGTGCAAGAACGACCTGATGTTTGTTTGATACACGATCGTCATGATGGTCTGCTTAAACCAATATCTGATTTGAAATATGGTTCCTCCAAGCATGGGTAACAACCTTATTGGACAGACATTCAATCAAGATATTGCATGAGACATTTGGGTGCCAACTTTTTCAGTCACTTCAAGAACAAACAACTTATGAATTTGTTCAAGATGTTGTGTAGTCAGAATCAAGAGAGGAAGTTTATTGCTCTATGGCAACGTCTAGACGAATTGACTACGACACAAGCAGAGGCATCCTCAAGTAGAGCCAATCCTAATGAAGTATCTGTTCCAACTGTGGGTTCATCCAGCCGAAACTTCTCTAGTTGGATTCAGCGCGAACTGAAAGAGAAGTGGTCTTTATTATACGACACTAATGGTGCTAGGTATGGCATCATGACAACTAATTTAGCTGAGGTGAGGTTCTTCTGTTACATTTCTTCTATTAATTTTTATTTAGTCTTCTATATTTTACACGTGCTAATGTAGTGGTACTGAATACAGATATACAACTGGGTGATACGTGGTTTAAGAGGGTTACCTTTGGTTGCTATTGTCGAGGGCATTTTATATGGGACATGCAAGTACTTTCGTGAGTGCTACGCTACTGCAATTTCAGTAAGAAATGATGTCAATTTGGCTTATTCACCCTACATATGCAAGTTCATGGAGAAGAAGATCCAAAAGGCTGCATTTCATCGTGTGCGGCCTATGGGAACTGCGGAGCACAGGTTTGAAATTCTGTGTAGGGACAAGAATCGTCGTGGTGCTAATCGTGATAGAGTTGTTCAGCAGTGCATTCTTCGTCGGGAGGATTGCACGTGCACATGTATGAAGCCACAACTCTTTCATAGGCCTTGTTCTCATATTATTGCAGCTTGCTCATATACCAAGTTAACACCAAGTAATTACGTCTCCTACTACTTCCAGAAAGAGGTTCTTGTGAGTACTTGGAATGCAGATATATATAGGTTTGCTATGGAAGGCACATTTACCACAGATCCAGGACCAGACGCTTTGCGAGGACCGGACACAACGCGGTTAAAACAGAAAAGAGGTCGTCGCAAGACTCGTCGTATCAGAAATGATATGGATGAGTCCAAAATTGGCAGATTTCAAGGAACATGCAACAAGTGCAACCAAACTAAACATACTTACAAGAATTGCATTCAAACAATGAGGCAAATGTATCAAATTGTATCAGAAGTATATTTCATATGTATCAGAAGTATAGTTCCTATGTATGACAACTATGTTTCGAATGAGAATTTTGTTAAAATTACTTTGTCGTCTTCGTACTTTGCGACTCGCCGTCCTAATTTCAACCTTGTAAGACGAATCTTCTAAGATGAATCTCGTACAAGAGAAGTACAAAATTGCTCTGCTCCATGTCAGGTGAATCTCATACTCCATGTCAAGCGAATCTCGTACAAGAGAAATACGAAATTGCACTGCTCCATGTCAGGCGAATCTCATACCCCATGTCACACGAATCTCGTACAAGAGACATACGAAATTGCACTGCTCCATGTCAGGCGGATCTCATACTCCATGTCAGGCGAATCTCGTACAAGAGACATACGAAATTGCACTGCTCCATATCAGACCCCGTGAAATGTCAGTTCACACTTATACATGTCAGAGATGAATTTTCTCGTAGACTAGGTCTATACACCATCATCCGCTCGTCTATATAACACTCACCCCGATAACAGCTATACCACGCACTATCTACAATCATTCTATATACTTCACTACCATGAACGAGAACTCACCACTCACAAATAGAGAAAAGGTTCCAATCCCCGAGGGATTGCAACCTCTAATGTGTTTTTGTGGCACTGATTGTAGGTTTGTAAGAGATCTTCGACCTAGTTACTAGTATGGTTGTCGGCTTTGGATGTGCAACAACTACGAGTATGATCCTCCTCACAGGACGTGCCCATTTCTTCCAGGTGGTAGGAAACGGGTAATATGCAATATTATTTCTATTTTATGAATGCTATAGAATCTAATCTTTTGTACAAACACTTGTGCAATCGCCGCCACCTCTTTGCGACTTCAGGAACTACATCGACCAGGAACAATCGGCACAAGACGCCGTGGAGGTTGAGAGAATGGCTCGACTTGCATATTGGAGGAGAAGAAAGAGAGTGATATGAAAGAATAGAGCAAGAGAGGAGGAATAGAGCTGCACGGGAGGAGCGTCGTCGCAAGAGTCAAGAAGAAATTCGACAATGGAGAGCAGAGTGTGATCGCAAAGCTGCAGAGGAGGAACGCGTCGCAGCACAAGCACGAGAGGCTGAGCGAGAACGCATGCGCGAGAGAGCTCGTCGGGCAAAAGAAGTCGGTTTGGATGCTTTGCGTAAGGGAAAATACCCCCGTTGCACTCAGTAGCAACTTGGGTAAACTATGCTCGGCGTTTAATTCAACTAAGGCGTGTTAGGATTAGATCAACGCATCTTTAGTGCATCGTACACACGCCATTTGTATCACCTATTTTACATTTTATTTCAGAAATATGTGTACTTATATTTTGCCTCATGTACCGTAGTAGTAGAGTGGCAAACAACATGCACATATTTTCGAAACTATGTAATTTCATTTCATGTAACCGCCGCCGAGCTTACAATTAATTACCTTTAATTAATATGCATTTGTATAAATTAATACATTAATTATATAATTTTCCAAACTATGCATTTGTTATCGCTATAGGATTTCAAAAAATTTGAAACTCCCATTAAACTCCCATAAATTATATTCATAACTTATTTTTTATACTCAAAAAAACTTACATTACAATAATCTTTATGAATATTTATGTCGATTCTAACTACAAATATTTGTAAACAAAAAACCAAAACTGAATACACTTTACAAATGTGCAGAAACGTGATCGTATTGCCTAATAACACATACTATTACTCTAGTTTCTACATACTAAACATAGAGAAAGTTCATTGAATTCAAAACTTCACAATGTATTCTCTATTTTAACTTTAGAAGTTTTTAGCAAATCGGTCTACAAATGTTTCAAAAACTTTGCCTAAAATCCATTAAAAGATGGTTCAACACTGGGGTTAGGGTTTGGGCACGCACGAATTTTGTATGTGCCTCATACGACGGTATTGTTCACGTCGTATGGGGCACAAACGAAATTTGTGTGTGCCCATTTCTTCCATCGTGACAGGTCTTAACTCCACCGTGGCAGACACTAAATGACGTGACATCGAGCAGATGTGCATTTCGTATGTGCCTCGTACGAAATTCGAATTTCGTATGTGGCACATATGAAGGTGGGTCATTTTGGCAAATTTTCGAATCCGTGAGTTATTTATTATAAATGATTTTTTAAAAGGTAGTATATTAATAAAAAAAGTTCCTGATATTCCCGAACTCCAACCTAGTCCCATGTGCATGTGTCGCATAATGACAAGCCAAGCCAGTGATTCGCTCCCAGCGCCGTCGATCGCCTTGGCACTCCCTGCCGTTTCTTGTCCGTGCGAGGGTTGGAGATTTGTCATTATCATTAACAATAGTAATTCACTCTGATACTGTGTGGCCATGTCCTGAGGATTCGTTTCTGTTCGTAGCCCGGCGTGGTGGCACCTTGCCACTCTAGCCCCGTTCATTGGAGGCCCCGATCAATCGGCTTTCCATTCGGTGACGCAGACAGACGGACAGGCAGGCATACGCCTGGCCGGCTGGCCGTGTTCCACCGGCCCAGCGTCTACGCTCCATGATGCTTCTTCCTTGGCTCGACATCTCGCACAAAATCACCCCGGTGTATCATCCAACAGTGCACATCCCGGTCTACTCATGACTACACCAATCTGCGTTACGTATCCAAGTGTTTATTTTCACGTCGCGTCAGGATGAGGCAGTGGAAGTGGTGAAATGGACACGACCGACATATCACATATTTTACCAGGCTACTCCTAGTCTCTCCTAATAGCCTCAGTGTGGGCATTCGGTTTAACCAAACCGATGGTTCGGTTTCCGGTTTTTTTCCAAAGTTCGGTTATCTCAAAGTGAAAATCGAATTAATGTACACAAAAGAGAAAACCGGTAAATTGGTTAACCGGAAACTTCGGTTCGGTGTCCAAATCATATTCATCACGACCCCGACCGGCAGCGCTGCAACGGTGCGGCTCGGCGGAGCAAGGGGCACACGGCTACAACGACGATTGATGGGGTCACGGTGGAGCAGATCCACAGCAGGCGGAGAGGAGCAGGACGAATTCACGACTGGCGGCGGGGCGCAGGGCGCGTCGAGCTCGAAGGCGCGTGCGCCACGGAGAGCGCCAGGGCGGCTGTGTCGCCGGGGGGAGGGGGGAGGCGAACGACGTTGGGGCCTCGTAGGCGACGCGGCGGCCTGAAGAGAATAGGGTGGGAAGTGGAACGGCCGAACGGGATCAGTAAGGAGTTGGGCCCGTAAAGAGTTGGGCCGAATTTGGTTAACTCGGTTAATCGAATTTAAAAATTGAAAAAGGAATAAATATCGGTTTTTATGGGAACCAAAGTTCAGTTAGTTAGGTGTCGGTTACCGTTTTTTCCGGTGTCGGTTTTCCGTTATTTGTCCCATCCTGATAATAGGCTGGCCATCTCATTCGCGGCCCGCGTAGGGCATCCCGTCGCAAAAGCGGCAGCACGTGAAGGCCCAACCAAACCCTGATGAAACTACCTTCCAAAGCCGGGAGGCAGCATCGACCACACGGCCACTCTTTTGCAGTATTAAACTCTGACGATGAGAGGAACTAATCCCGTGTCTCTGAGCCTGAGCCCGAGCCCTGAGGGAGCAGGATCACCGTGAGGCGTGGGCCGAGCACGAGCGTGTCAGCGAGCAGACGAGACGAGGGGAGTTGCAGCGATCGCTTTCACGGTACCACCCCGTTGCAACTGGCAATAAGATTAGACGGCCAAACCGGTCGCTCGGGTATTTGTCGTGGGCTAATGATGGTGCGTTGCCGCATGTGATAGGAAATGGCCGCTAGGGAACGACAGCTGGGAGGCGAGCGAGTGGTTTGCCTCGCACGGTTCGCTGCGCTGTCCATCTTTCGTTCGACTTGGAGAGCGTGCGCTGCTGCTTCGCCATTTGCGAGCGAGCACCGGCCGGGGATAGGCTCCCGGTGGCAGCAACGATGGGCGTCATTGCGCCATGGCTGCTTCTCCGTGCCATTTCCTTATTTTTCTTATTTTCAGGGGGGAAAAGCACACGCTAGACGCTAGTATAACGATTCGTTTTACAGAACTACAGGATGTGAAATCCACTGTGTATTGATGGATGGTAACAACTACGTCTCATTTTACAGGCTGAGAAAATTCACTGTGTGCTATGGACTCCAGAGTATGCGCTGCGCAGGACACAATAGCTCAAAGGGCGGAAATTAGGCCCCCAGCTTCCCTCCCTGATGCTGCTATAAAACAGGGTCATGGAGCTTCAGAGGGAACTCCGTGGTAACCAACAGCAGCGTGGTCTGAACTGAAAGGATTGGCGTTGTACTGGCCATATCCTGCATACAATCCCACGGCGACCACACTGAGGATGACAAATCTATACCACGCTTCTTCATGTAGCTGCAAACAAAGTGTCATTCGTGTCAGGGTAGCGTACGATTGGCAGTAAAGTCCCACCATAGCGTGAGTACAGGTTTTCATAACGATTTCGAAACCAAGAATAAAGGAAAATAGAGCAAAAAAAAAAAAGATGAAGAGCAGTGCAAACCTGAGCAAACAGCAGCATGTTGAAGAAAACCGAGATAATTGGAACCACAGGAACTCCAGGACAAGAAAAGCCAGGTGGATCCACATAGACCTAGAAATGCATGTCAGGTTAGGTTACAAAAGGAGGAAACGCTGTATCAGTCTAAACCATTAGTTACATGACATTTTTATTGATCAACCATGATTTCAAATAGCCAAACAAATTGAGTAGCATATGTACTCAATCCACTAATGATCATGAAACCACTGATCATTAGGTAGAGCAGAATATATGGGGTATGTAATATCTGATTAGTATCAACGGTTTAATTTACCTGGCGAAACTGGATAGTAAAACTGGCTGCAACAGCAATTACGAAAGCAACTACCATAACGGCAATAGAATAGTTGTACCGATAGCAAAGTCCCGCTACAAAACCACAAATAGCAACTATGACAAGACATAGAACACCCTCCTGCCAGATTGACAGACTTCCAATGGAGCGGCGATTGGTTGCTTTGTCATTCCATCTTAGTGTGATCACACAAGCTGATACAACAGAATAACCAGTCTGCTCCCGAAAAGAAAGGAAAAGAAGACTAATAGTTAGATGTGACTGCTGTAATGAATAAATGAAATCTTGTAACTGCAGATATTCACTGGAGTTTCCGTACCAGGGTGCCAACAGAAAGAATATGAGAGAGCACGTGCACGTTAAAGAAACCTGCCATGACTGCTGCAACACAGCCGACCCAGATCTGAGAGTGTAAAGGAGTATGCCGTGTTGGGTGTACTTTAGCAAATATTGAAGGTAGCAGACCATCCCTTCCAAGCCCAAGATACAAGCGTGACTGTTTACATTTAAGGAGGAGATAATATTCATCAAGTATATCAATTTCATTGAGGAAACCTATTAGTCATCAGCAACACATTTTCCACTTTGACGGTAAGCATACCTGAACATACAAGCCAACAAGAAGTGTTGTAGTGAGCCCAGCAACAGCCCCAATGCTGATCAATACAGTAACAAATTTCAGCCCTTTAGCAGCAAAAGCCTCTGCCAAAGGTGCATCTTCCCCAAGCAATGTATATGGCACCATTCCAGTAATGACCAAGCATACAGCAACATATAATATCACACATGCTAGAAGGCTTCCTAGGATACCAATGGGCAAGTCCCTCTGAAAGATTTTGTATGTATGACCAGAAGGAAAAGTTAAAATGCATACTGCACTATCCTAATCTACAAATTATGTGAAACGAATATTGAATAATACCATATCCTTGGAGCAACCAAAACATGGTCATAAAAGGAAGGTAACAAAATTTGAAGTTAAAGCATTACTTGTGGTCTTTTGGCTTCCTCGGCAGAATTAGCAACTGCATCGAATCCAACATAAGCAAAAAATACTACTGTAGCTCCAGTGACCACACTTTTGAAACCATTAGGCATAAATGGTGACCAGTTTGATACATCCACCTCAAACACGCCGGCAAATACGACGACTATAACAATGACTATCTGCATTATTGAAACAGGCACATTATTGCATCAGGGTAAAACAGTGAGAGAAAAAAATCATAGCCACACAAGGCTGAAAGGAAGATCATGACAAACATAGAACACCAAACAAAGAAAAGTGTTTCCTTCTAACTGAGCAAAAATCCTACCGCATAACATCTAATAATGATGTTGTGCAAAAAAACTTACACAGCCACCTAAAAATGTTAAAGCAAAAGATAGTTTAACCACTTCAGTAGCACTCACTAAACCCGTAACAATGTGCAAGTTACAGGTTATAGTGGGAAAACGAACATATTTGAGAATGTCAGGGGTCTTACCTTCAATGTAGTCATAAAAGTGTTTACAGCTGATGATTCTTTGACACCATAGCAGAGAATTGCAGTTAAGATGATGAGAAGAATTGGGGCCAGTATATTAATTGACACAACGCCACCGAAAAACTCTTCTCCATGCCCTATCCAGCTCGGAATTTGACCCTTCAAGAACGGGATCAGCTCCACGAATTGGATAAAGTAGCTGGCTAAGCTACGAGCAATGCTTGCTGCCCCAATATGGTAATCCACCATCAACTGAGCGAAAACCAGGAAGGCGGTGAGCTCATTGAAGGCTGCATACGTGTACAGGTATGCTCCCCCCACCACAGCGGGGAAACGAGATGCTAATTCAGCGTAACACAATGCATTGAGCACGCACGCAGCTCCAGCAAGCACAAAACTGATGGTTACCCCTGTTACAGAGGCTTATGTCAGTTTCAGTTCCGCACCAATTGAAGCATTAGAAGTAGTCAAACGATCAAGCAATCCTAAAATTCTTGACTAGTCGCGCCAATGATTCCACCGATTTACCCAGGTCAGTGCCGATTCCACCACAACATCAAACCCACATGTCGCTGCCCCCACTGGAACCTATAGTAGTAGCGCAAATCTCCCCGCAGAAGCGATGAGCAGTAGCAGAGACTAAAATCGATTCAGGTGGGTCTGCCGGGTTGACCTGGGCCGGCGTCGCGGGCGACGGTGCCGGTGACGACGAATATGCCGGCGCCAATGGACGCTCCGATCCCGATCAGGACGAGCTCGAGGACGCCGAGCTGCCGCACTAGGCCCTCGCCCGAGGCGGCGACGGAGGCGCTAGCGCCGAGGGGCTTGCGGCGGAGCGCCGCGGCGCAGAGGCCGGATAGGAAGGGGCGGCTGCCGGGGGAAGAGGAGGAGGGCTTGTGGCGGTGGTCTTCCTCCATGGCGCCTGCGACCGCGGTGGCGGAGTGCGAGTGGTGTCGGGGCTTCGGCCCTCGCGTCGTTGGCGTCCGCGACCAGACCGGGAGGAGTGACGTCGGCTCCTGCGTCATGCGGAGGCGTGGCCCCGTCCCGTCCGTGATCCGTCGCCCACCGGGAGGCTGGTGGTGTCTGGATCGCGTGGGAGAGGGAAGATTCCTGCGCCGCTATAGATCCCCAAATGGGCCTGGCCCACTCGGCGGCTCAGGGCACGACCCGAAAAAACACGGTCCGAGCACGAGCCCGACTCGAGATGAATAGTGCTGGGCCAGTCCGAGCACGATAATTGGGCTGTGCTTGAGCCGACTTCCCAGCACGTTGGGCCAGCACAAGCCCGGCCCGATTTTTGGACTGGCCCAATAACGGCCCGTCTGAACATATAAAAGTGGGTTTTCCTCCAAACCCTAGAATTTTTCTCTCCTAATCCTTTACCCAGCCGGCGGCTGCAGCCTTTCTCCCCAAACCCTACCGTCTTCTTCAGCCGCCCTCCAGCCCCACGCTCGCATGCCGCCCTCCAGCCCGACGCTCGCGCGCCGCCCTCCAGCCCCACGCTTGCGCGCTGCCTACCATCCGCACTCGGCCCCGCTCTCACGCCGCCCGCCATCCGCGCTCGGCCGCGTTCGAGCGCCCGCGCTCGCGCTGCCGTCCGCGTTCGGACTGCCGGCCGCATTCGGCATTCCCGTGCCATGTCCGATCTCGCCCTAGGACAGGGTCGTCCCCGCCGCCGACGGACTCGTGCTGCCAGGTTGTCGCCGTGCCACTGGGCTGCCACCGTGCCGCCGGGCCGGCCCGACACGAAGCAACGGTCGCCGTGTCGTGCCTGGGTCAGCTCTTCAGCACGGCGGAACAGCATGGCACGGCACGAAAACTGCGTTGTGCCTGGTAGTGATGGGCCGCTTCGTGTCGGGCCTTACCGTGCTCGGGTCGGGCGGCCCATTTGGGGATCTATATGCGCTGCAGAGAAAGTATTAGACCATCCGGTTCAGTATAAATTGACTACTGTAAATATAGAGTAAATTATTAAAAATATAGAGAGTAGATTATTAAAAATATAGAATAAATGTACAGAGTGAAATGCTGAAAGTATAAAGGATATACTAAAACTATAGAGAGATAGGGGAAGTTTTAAAGAAAACCGTTGCGGGTGGTCTTAAGCAAGGCTATAATTGAAATTCATTTTACAATTGTGGGCTAGTTAGGCTCGAAGAAACGATAGTGAATGACCCAATGGGCTTCAATCGTTTGATGGGCCATAGTTTGTGGCTCTAGTCTTATTCATGGATCACAGTCAGTCATGGAAATCACTGAGACTACCATCCATGGCTGATAAACAATGTTGACCAACGTTGCAGAAGACAACTTCTCTTGCCAAATTAGACCGGGAAAGGAGTGATTTTGGAGGCTGTACAAGTGGACATTTTCACTTGTTAGACACCATTGTTTCTTCGAGGAAGTTAACAGGCCAGGATATCAAAATGGGAGGTCATGACATGACTCTTGCATGCATCCCTAGCAGATGACGAGGCCATCCGTCTGCTCGTGTACTGTTTCGCAAATGGGGTCAAAAAAAGGCCCCGTCAGCCAACCAAACATGGTTCTACAACCCTCTCTGCCTGCTTCATACGTACAGTAACTAGCAAGATATCGGCCTCTACAGGAGCATCGATTCGTCTTCAATATGCAGTAGTCATGTACGTGAACAGGTTCTATGATAACATGCTACAGTATGTGTTTCGAATGTTGTTCGCAGCAAGCATCGCTCTAAGGAAATATTTTGCATCATTTTAATAGATTGGAACACACAATACGAATTTGCAGTCCCCAGCTTAGCTAAATTACACAGAATCTCATATTTGCTAAATTTACATCATGCTGCTGACAACAATTCGCTGAGATAAAACAGCAAGGCAACATTGCGAACTGGTAAGCAGCAAGCATGGGCTTCGTCTTTTGTAAGAAGCTGACCAGTTTCTACCCTTGTATAGCTACTGGAACAGCAAAACTCTGTGGACAGAAAACAATTGTATCAATGGGATGTTCAGCTCAGCTGCACTGCCCTGTCAAGCCATCTAGAAAACCATATCAGCATCGCCAACTACATGGGTCCAAGTTACAATATGGGCGGTGCACATGAGCCTGGAGCAGTTCAGGGGAGGTCTTTGGTTAGCTTTGGTGGCACATCTACAGAATGCAGGTCAGTGGATGGTGCTGGCAGCAGGTGCTTGTCCTCAGCCTCATCATCACTGTTGGATGAAGATATTGAATTCAAATCACCATCTGCATAATATTTTAAGAGGGACAAAAAATGGTTGATAAGACAAAGCTTGTGAATGGTACAAGATACTATTTCAAAATGCCTCGCCTGTTTTTGGATCATGAGATTCAGACTGCTTTAAAGTTTGCTTTTGGGACTAGTTATAATGTACAAAGTTACAGCTGGTGGAAGTTACCAAACATGCATAATTTGAGATTCACATCACTTAAAATGGTAGATGAAAAGGGATGGACATCATAACATGTCGAAAATTGTTGCTGGCACATGGGAAAGAAAAATTCACTTAGCCTCCATGGAATGACATGCAAACGCATACGATGAAATGTCTAAATTAACAAGAAAGTGCACTCTGTCCAACAGAAAAGGATAGTCACAAACTGTACAAGACCATAGACAGAATATTGTCTATCAGTTACACAATTTTCGTTCTAGGTAGCATAGCATAGAATAGCATTCAAAATTCTAAATGTACAAACTAAGTTAATCCTACATGCCCGAACAACAATGTAATCGTCTTGGGTGGATACATTTTGGCACGAGGATGTCCCAGAAACAGAAGGAAGAAACACAAAAGAAGATTTAGTAGATACTGACCAGAAATTGGGCGTAGAGTCGGGACACGACCAACAGGTGAAATTTGAACACTTTCTGGTAGAAGGCAGTCAAAAACTGAACCTGGATTTTGAGGCAAAAATACAGTCAGTTTCCAACAGTCTCAACCCATCGAAAAAGCGAAGCTGATGTTAGTGATAAAGATACCAACCTACTCTCGCAAGCCTATTTACCCAAGCAGGGATGGGTTTTCCAGTTAAGCTTTTACAGACATCATCTGTGAAGTGATTACAGTTCTTTGTAATCAAATGATATGTGTTCCCATGATAGTTTCCTGCAAGTTTTCCAATAAACGAGCGGAATTCTTCGCGAGGCATGTCCGTTGTCCCAAGCCACACTGATCTTCTATATATAAAACCTGGGCAACTTTTGACTCCACCTCAAACACACCAGTAGATGGGAAATCATGCGCTCCAAATCCATATTCTGTGCCATGGACTGCTCATTTTGAAAAGAAAAATGAATGCTGCAGTTCAATCTTTCGAAACTAGATAGATACTAAAATAGACATAATGGCGTTCATTCGAACAGGCATACAAAAGATTCAACAGAACGGTGTTTGATCAATGCGAATGGGAGTCTTGGCGCAGTGGTAAAGCTGACGCCTTGCGACCATGAAGTCACGGGTTCAAGTCCTGAAAACAGTCTCTTGCGAAAATGCAGGAAAAAGTTACGTATAAAAAATTCAAATGGATCGGACCCTTCCCGGACCCTGCGCAAGCGGAAGCTACATGCACCAGATGTTTGATCAATGCATTCAGCCAGATAAGGTTGCAGAGTTGCTAAATGAGTGAAATGTTGGAAATCCGACGAAAATAAACTCGAAATTTTATTGATTAATTTAGTCGGAGGGCGGCTATATATAAGAACCTCTTACAAGCAACTTAACTCCTCTTAAGACTATATCTTTAATCTAATTAGGACTCTTATCTGTATTTAACTTGTACTAGACTCTTCTCTAAAACTAATTTGGACACTAATAACCAATCGTGTCCGATCTGGACACCCTCTAATCTCTAGTTTATTCTAGAAAACGTGATTAACTTTAACACACCCCTTAATCACGTTTTCTAGGACACACTAATTTAGGATGTAGACACGGTACACCTCCAAGACGAACACATCATCTTGGATGACCATGGGACAAACTCATCACCCTTTGAGACGAACACATCATCCCGTACAACTTTGGGGCGAACATATCATCTCCGAGATGAATACATCATCTCGTACACTGACACCTATGAGACGAACATATCATCTCTTGCGACGAACACATCACTCCGAACATGAATTTAAGTGGGACGAACACATCATCCATTGAGATGAACATATCATCTCGAACACTCTACTTTGCACGGACACATCGATACTGTGATCCACCTCTGCCACTAGCCCAACTGCTTCCTTCACGTTAACACACAAAAATACATTTTCTGTACTAATCTTTTCACCTGTTTCCCAACCTTTGCTTGTGCCAGCCCTGTGACGTCAGGTGTTTGCACATGTCCAGCACCTCTTATTCGTCTCCTTGGATTCTTATGCACCTATTGGTCACATCTGTTGTAGCCTGTCCTTGCTACCCAGCACGTGCCTTGAAATCGTAAAAAACAAGCACACTGACACCAAGCTGAGACAGCACCAGCAGACCTGCACTTACAAATTGATGACCCATATAACCAAGACAGGAGCCTGAGCCCAAATTTGACTATCAGACAAACGGCCCAGGCACGTGCAAACACAGCCCACCAGATCCCAGTAACCACACTAGATCCAGTCTCCAACCCACTCTGCTCTATTTTCTGTTGTCCACCGAGAGCACTACAGCAGGCCCCGCTCGTCGCTCGGCCTCAGGCCCCGCTCGAGTCACGTGGCCCACAATCACATTGCTTGCCGGGAGAAGCGGATTGGTGCGCAACTGCATCACTCCCACGCGTAGACGCACCGTGGCCTCCGACCCCAGAACCTGGTGCTGTCGCCGCCTCATCGTAACTTGACTCCCACCAAGCTCAGCGGTGGGGCCGACATCAGCGCCCCTCCCGATCTCCCGAGCTCAGCAACGAGGACCGACACCAGCACCCTATCCGCACCCGATCCATTCCGGATCGATCTGCGCTGCCGCTTCATTCTTGTCGCGCACGACGCGCAATCTTCTCTGCACGCGATGCTCGGCGCCTCCCGCCGAAACCGCCGCGTTTTGCTGCAGCTCTCCTCCCTCGATCCAAAGCTCTGCCGCCCCGAATTGACCTCCTTCGCCCGCACCCCCCGAGAAACCTTCTCCCGGAGATAGCTATTAGGATCTTCACCTAAAGTCTGATACTAATTGTTCGAAATTCGACGAAAATAAATTCAAAATTTTATTGATTAATTCAGCTGAGGGTGAACGGCTAAATATAAGAGTCTCTTACAAGCAACTTAACTTCTCCTAGAACTCTATTTTCAATCTAACTAGTACTCTTATATGTACTTAACTTGTACTAGGACTCTTATCTAAAACTAATAATTAATCGTGTCCGACCTGAACTCTCCATAATCTCTTGTTTATTCTAGAAAATATGATTAACTTCAACATGAAACCACACTTTCCATATCTATGGATAGTGATACTATAGAATCACGCTGAGCAAGTGATCGTTTATCTTTTTAGGAATACAGATGTTATGCACGAGATTGCCCATCCACAACCGTAATGCCTCCAAGCATCACTGACCAGCTAACCACACATTTTGGCCGCACAATTCGCAATACTATTTTTTTGTTTAAAAAAACTGATGTAACCTTATTTACCAGCAAAAAACAGAAAAATTGTTTAACATTTGGAATTGTGCTAATTAGGCACCGGAAACAGTAGTTATCGCGCCGGTCCTCACGTATTGAAGCATCATCATTTACCGCAGCAGTAACACCATTCAGACCTTCGATTCATGAGTGGAAGACACATTTAAATCATTTTCTAGAAGAAAAGATAAGGGAATAGAATGGGAGCGTCGTTCAAACCTTCGATTCCGGAGTGGAAGACGCTGAAGCCGAGCCAGCAGAAGTAATCGTTCGCGGGCGTGAGGTCGTAGACGTTGAGCATCACCGGCGTCGCCGCGCCCTCGTTCCGGTTGCCCATCCCCTACTCCCCACCGGTGAAGCCCCACCCCCACGAGACTCCCTGGAGATCTCAGGGCACGCCCATCATGAATGGGCGGGGCTAGAGCTTGGCCGGAGCACGGATTCGTACGGGCAGGACGACTACGCGTCGTGACGGACCGACGGAGACCTCTCTCCTATTCGATCTGGTTAATTGTGGAATAACCACTTGTTTTTTTAGTTCGTTCAGTAACCATTTGTTTTGACCATGTGGCGCGCTCCCTTGACGCTGCTTCCGTGGTGAGATGCCATGACCAAACCTGTCGCTGCGCCGCCGCGCTGACCGTAACCATCGGGAACAGGACGGCTTTGGTTGGCAGTTGCGACTTGCGAGCGCCGCCGGTGTGTGCCGCGCTTGTCCGGGGCTTGGGGCCGGCGAAGTTTTGCTGATCACGGCCGGGAGCGCAGCGTAGTGGAGGGAGGAGACGACGTGGCGCGGCCTGCCGTGCCGCGAAGGCTTCAGCAGCTGCCACGCCGGAACAGACGCGCGACGTTGTAGTACAAGCTGGACGTTCCGCCGTCAAACATTGAGACTACTCTTCGTGCGCCGTCAGCCGGCAGTAGCGGTTCCGGAGGCGGGAGGCGCTGCGTGCAGCTGTCGGTGATCTTCCTGAACACGTGATCGTCGTCCTGGGATGAACGGCTGCTTGATGAACTCCGCGAGCGGCATCCACTGCATCAACCATATTCAGAAATCAGAAATGTACTGAGGTGACTTGGGGGAAGCGAAGTAGTATAAGATGTTACTGAATGAGTACCCTTGCCGCTTGAATTTTCCATTTCATCGATCTTCATATCATTAAAAATAGGTCTCAGCATGCAGATGAAGAACAAACCTGACATTTGGAACGCCACGCTGTGGGCATGCCTGGAACGAATTGTCTCAGTGAATTTAGGTTGAAAACTCATAGCAATATGTATATAACGGTGCTGACATACGTTATTGTGAGAAAATTGAGACATCTCAAACATTATTTGTCTAGGGATGTGAGCAGGGCCGAGCTGGCAAAATCCGGGTCCCCGTACGAAAACAATAGATTATAGCAAGAAACATAAATATTATCGAACTTTTGCCTCTTTATGCATAATGTTTATTCAAATAGACTCATTCTTTTAGTATTCTTTCAAATGAAATCTTCAATTATATGCTAATATTTAACCTTCTAAAAAATTACTCTCAAGTGATATTATGACTAATCAGTAAGTTTTCTGTGTAATTGTAAAAACAATAGGTTAAAATATCTGATATGATTTACTTGTTCATAAAATAATGAATAAAATAACTGTACAATAGACTCGGCGATCTGATCAACTTTGCAGCGTGTGGCGTCTCCTCTGAGCGACTTCCCGCTTTGGAAGAGAGCGATAGGCGAGTAGTTTACGATCCTGAGCCTGCAAGGCGACAAGCAAGGCCGCAAGAAGATAGAATGAGTTGTTTTTTTTTGACGAAAAAAAGACTACATCGTCGGGGCTCAGAGACTTGGGGCGTCGCGTGGCTTGGATCCGGCGGCCATTGGGTCGTGCCTGGCCAGCAGTAAGCAGCATGGTCGCCTAACCCATGCGGGCTGAGTGAAATGCCTGCCCATGCAACGACTCTGCTGTCTACGCCTGATGCTTGGGCAGCGTGGATGACTTTGATAAATGGATCGATAGAGATAGACTGGATATATAAACTACAGAAGAAAAAAGGGGCCCCTACCAAATGGGGGCCATGTGCGGGGGCACCGGCCGCACGCAGGGCCGGCTCTGAGATATTATGGGCCCTAGGGCAACTGATAAAGTGGGCCCTCTTAGTACAGTCGAATATATAAAAAACAACGTTAAATGATAAATTATTTTTAATTCATCATCAAACAGTTGTTTAATAAGAATGATTATAGTGATATGTTGAAATAACATAAATGTTTGAAATATATTTGTGAAACCATTTTCAAATTTTTTGTGTTATCTATTTTCTTTCTAGATAACTTCCAGGTAATATCTTATAACATAATGTAGTGTGAATAATTGTCTAGGTACCTTATACAATGAATAAATTTAATTAATGAAATGAATATGTGCTCGGTACCTTCGTGCCTTAACCAATGGTACTTAAAAGATCAAGCAAAAATCAAAGTGAAAAGAAACAAGAGAAAACCGCATGAAGGTTAATAGCCAGATCTCATATATCTCGTTGCATATAAGGGATCCTAATATTTCAACAAAAAATTACAGTGCCGATAAAAAGCTACTATATTCCTTATTTTACCTAAACCAAGTTAACTCTCACTAACGAATTTATTATGCAATCTTTCTTACCTATTTTTCTTTTTAATCAAAGTATAAACTTTATAATTTCTTATATATTAGAACGCAGGTACCAGACTACCAGGTAGTATGCAAGCAAGTCAGCAGTACGGGCATGTCCTTGAACACCCAAAAAAGCATCTTCTCCTTAACTAGATGGGAGAAATATAGAAATTACACAAGAGAACTTTTCTACTATGTTGCATAAAGAGCCGTTAAGCTGAAGCACATAAATTCTTATATTATATAAAACCAACCTATATGTACATACCTGAGCTGGGGGCCCTAACATCTATGGGCCCTAGGCCGTCGCCCCCGAGGCCATGCCTCAGAGCCGGCACTGGCCGCACGCCCCTCCGCCCGGGCCTGGATGTGAGGTGCTAGAATTAGTGGTCATGACGTTTAGTGTTAGGGTTCACGGTGCGAGACCGCGGAGAAGAGAGAATATCAAGTGATATACGACGAACCACCATTGATCGTGCTAAGTTGAACATGTCAAAAGCAACAGTGGTTAAACCAGCTCCACTTGCGCCAAAACTACAAAGTAAACAGTTTGGAGGTGAAAATTAAATGGGAAAAACAGTTCCAGGACGGAGGGAGTAACGCTTAAGATAAAAATTAGTTTAATTTGAACTAAGCTAATTATTCTAAACGTTATTTATTTCAGATCGGAGAGTAATTGAAAGACAAAAAATCGAACCATAATGAGAGTTGAGACTTGAGAGAGGTGGAACGAAATTTTGTTCCTTCTGCAATTTTCTCCCTCTTTGAAATTGGCCTGGGCCGGCGTCACGTGCTTCAGTTTCGTGGCGCTTACGAAATTTAACAACTTATTACGGTGCCCAATGGGCCATTATCAGACCCGTAAAGCCTTGTTGAGTTATTGCCCTGATTCGAACCAACTCCCCATTACCCAAGCCGAGAGCACATCATGGCGGCGGCGGCGGCGGCGACGGGGACAGTGGCAGCGACGGTGGTCCTAGCACCCAGCCCAGCGCGCACTGGCGCGTTCCGCAGTGCTAAGGTCTGCAGTCGCCGCCTCCCCACCCTGCGATGCCGCCGCGCTCGGCCCCTCGCGGCTGCGTCGAGTATCTCGCCGTCGTCTCCGGTCTTCCACGGCGAGTGCTTTGTCGTTGGAGAAAACATCGACACGGACCAGATAATCCCCGCTGAGTACCTCACCCTGGTGCCGTCCAAGCCCGACGAGTACCGCAAGCTCGGCTCCTTCGCCTTCTCCGGCCTCCCATCCGCGGCCTACCCGACGCCGTTCGTCGCCCCCGGCGAGGAGTCTTCCCGCTACGCCGTCATCATCGGCGGACCCAACTTCGGCTGCGGCTCCTCCCGCGAGCACGCTCCCGTCGCTCTCGGGGCCGCGGGCGCGCGCGCCGTCGTTGCGGAGAGCTACGCGCGCATCTTCTTCCGTAACTCCGTGGCCACCGGTGAGGTCTACCCTCTGGACCTCGCGGAAGCTGGAGCCTGGAAGGAGTGCAAGACCGGGGATATTGTCACCGTAGATATTGGTAATTCCGTCATCATTAACCACACCTCCGGCAAAGACTACAAGCTGAAACCTATTGGTGATGCTGGGCCGGTCATTGAGGCCGGAGGAATCTTTGCATATGCCCGAAAGACTGGAATGATTGCGTCGAAAGCTTCTGCATAAGGGAAAGGTGAGGTAATTGGATATCTTGTTTTGTTCGCCTCCACTGCATATTAACAAGTTACGAGAAGTTCAGCTTTGTTGATGTGTTGCTGTGTGCTTGGATTGATCATCTTATGAGTGTTAAACTTTGGTGATAAAAGGAGTAGTGCTTGGATGCCCAACATTTCCATTGTTCCTGACGGTGCCTTTTGTTTTCCACTCTGATTATAACCTTATCAGTGACCTTTTATCATGAAATTTGATATATCTAATAGGATTGATACTCATTGAGGCATTGAATCACTTGGGGTTGAGTCATATTTTGACTCCATTACATCGGCCACTGATATTTGTTCTAGAATGTTTGCAGTGGCAGGAGCACAGAATGAGGCTTATGCTCCGTAGACACATTTTATCTATGCTTGCAGTGATTGTCTTTTTGATTTTTCATTCCTTTCTACATAGATAGGAGTCATGCTTTGATGAGTGTTGGTTGAACCAACATTGATTCACCAATAACTCTGAAAACATTTTAGCCATGATTTGGCAAAATTACTTAATTCAAAATGGAAATGCAAGGTCTCTTTGAAGTAAATCTCTCAGCTTGTAAGTCGAACAAATAAGATGAAATTCTGAAGTTTACGTATATCATTGAAAAGGAGACAAGTAGCACTCTGCAAGTTTCTACCTTTGGATTGATAGTGAGTTGTTTTTGTGTATTCAGGATTGGTTGTCCTTTTGCTTTCATCCAGAGTCACATGTGTTATAAAAGCAAAAGTAGACGCAATTTCCTGATGCCTTATGTAACTGGCAGTCCTAATCTCCTCCTTGGTTTACCTTACCTAACCAAGGATTGCATTGACTGTTTGCTCGATGCTTGGCTATGACAATTGAGTATTCCGGACATTTAAGGATACTCTGTGACTTAGCTGAGTTTCATTAACTAGTATTTCATTTTCATTCCTTCATTGTAGAAACCTTACTAGTATCTCACAGTCAGGATTGTAAGAGCAAAACAGTATCATCATCAATCTTATTGCTTTTTCCACCAAAGTTCCTTCTCCTTCACAAATATATTAGAATGTGTGGTTTTAATGTGAAGACATTGAATTTTCAGGTAAATTTTCATCTGATATCAGGCCAGTTGATGGCTCTGCAGGCACCAAGTATGTACTGTCCAGCATGTGTACTGCTGCTTTTCCGTAGGTTGTATTGTCGTTGGTGTTTTACAATAAGTAACAGCGTCCTGAGTTATAATGAATGTCCATGCAGTCTTGGCTGTGTTCATTGTACAATTGTACCTGCTATTGTATTTTTTCCGTTTCAGTAACAGCTTTGTTGTCAAGTTCTGCTTACAGCCCTAAATGCTGCTTTCTTTTAGCATTCGATATGTTGTGTTTTTCTATCAGTTGCCTAAGGTTATACTTTTATTTGTTACCGGTTAGTTTAATAATAAACTAGCCGGTGACAAATAAAAAAATCCGGAAAGAGTATGTCAGAACAGTAAGCCCATTTTGTTTCTGGGAGTAGAGAGCATACTTGGAGAAGTGATGATGTATCAGATCGGAGGTGTTTGAACCCATCCTATTGTGTGGCCCGGTAGCCCATGTATGTCTGGAGCCGGCATAGGACTGACTTGGTGTGCCAATCTTGGTTCTTGGGTATAGATGGCCACCTGGGCCGTGCTTTTCGGGCCAGCCCGAGGCCCGTCATTTTGGCCCGACACGAAAGCGGCACGGTCCGTAAGGTCACGGGCTCGGGCCGGCTCGACTGCACTGGTGGGCCATGCTTGGGCTCAGACCTAGGCCCGATGGGCCAGCCCGGCACGGCCCGAAATGGGGCAGCCCGACAAGGCCCGATCGGAGTCCCGACTGGCACTATTGGGCCGGCACAGCACGGGCCCAGCTCGATTCTCTATTTAACTGAGGCCTCAACGGTCGGCCGCCCTCATTCCCCACTCGTCGACTCGAACCCTAACCCTCACCTCTCCAGACTCCTCGCTGACTTCGCGCCGCCTCCTACCTCCACTCCTCGTTGGCGTCGCCGCTTAGGACGACCTCGCCGAAGGCTAGATCCGGCCATCTCTCGGTCTCTCCTAGCCTCCTCGATGACTTCGCGCCGCCTCCACTCCTCCTGCCTCCGCTCCTCGTCGGCATCGCCGCTGAGGAGTTCGGACCTCGCCGTCACGGCGTCACCGGAGCCCAGATCCGGCCATCTCTCGACCTCTCCAGCTCCCCTCGCCTCCTCGGTGACTCAGCGCCGCCTCCACTCGTCCTGCCTCCGCTCCTCGTCGGCGTTGCCGCTTAGGAGTTAGGACCCACCGCCGGAGTCTAGATCCGACCACCACTCCACCGTCGCCGGAGCCCAAATCCGGCCTTCCTCTCGACACATCTCATGGCTCCGTAGATTCCACTCCCTCCTTCCATGCACCCATAAACGAGGGGGATCTTCATCTTCTGCAGGGTGCGGGTGCTGGTGACAACGTCGTGGCCGATGCAGAAGCATCACTTCCCTCTGCCTCCGGTGCTGGTGCAGGTGTTGCAGCTCCTGCTACCGGTTCATCGACGGCGGCACCGGTCGATGTGGACGGAAGCCCGACTACGAGCACAACTAAGAAAAGGTTACTTTTCTCCACCTCTTTAATCCTCATTAGTGATTTAGTGTAGTATAGACTGTATAGTTTACTTGCTTTTGCTTGGTAGAAAATCTGGAGTGTGGCAAGACATGAAGGAGTTGAAGACAGAAGATGGAGTCAGGTATGGGGCTAAGTGTAACTACTGCAAAACTGAATTGAGTGCTAGGAGTTGTATAGGTACTGGTCATCTTCTTAGGCATGCTAAATCACGTAAAAGAAAGTTTTTGGCTGCTTCAGCACGTTCTCAGTCTCATTTACACTATAGTTCTGATGGTGCTGTAACTCATTTTCAATATATCCTGTGATTGCTAGAAATGAATTAGTTAGGATGATTGCTAGACTTGACCTACCTCTGCATATTGGTGCTACCCCTGCATTTCAAGATTACATTAGAGCTGCACATAATCCTAGTTATAAATCTGTGTCTAGACAGTCTACTACAAGGGATCTTGAAAACTATTTTCGATTGAAAAGGTCTACTATCATTGAACTGTTGAATGAAACTTCTTGTGTATGTTTAACTTCTGATATTTGGTCTGGAAATGCTAAAGAGGACTATCTTAGTGTGGTTTTTTATTTTGTAACTGCTGAATGGGAGTTGGAGAAGAGGATAGTTGGCTTGAGGTTAATTGATTGCTCCCATACTGGTTTTAACATTGTTGAATGTATATAAAATGTAGTTTCTGAGTATAGCATGTCTGAGAAAATTCTTTCTATTACACTTGACAATGCTTCTTCTAATTCTAGAGTTGTACAAGAGTTAACTCCTGTTTTATCTTCATATGCTGGTGCTATGTTATTGCATCAATGTTGTGCATGCCATATTATAAATTTGATTGTCAAATCTGGTCTGAAAAGAATTAAAAACTACCTTGAGGATTTTGGAACTGCTATATCCTTTTTGAACTCATCTAACCAACGCATTGCATCTTACAAGTCTTTTTGCTTGTCTATGCGAGTTTGTCCTCGTAAGTTTGGTTTAGACATGGATGTTAGATGGAATGCAACATACTTGATGTTGAAACATCTTGTGCCCTACAGAGATAGCTTTTCTGTTTTCATTGCAACTCATTATCAAACTTCTAGTTCTGGTTCTTTCTGGTGGATGCCTTCTGCTAACTGATGAGCACTGGTATGTAGTCGAGCATATGCTAAAGTTTTTAAGTGTATTCTATCTCTCTACCGTATCCTTGTCTAGTGTGTATTATCCTACTAGTCCATTGATGTTGCATGCAATACTTGAGATAGCTGATCATTTGAGTCAGTTTGAAAATGACAACTTGCTTAGACGTGTTGTAGTACCTATGAAAACAAAATTTTTAAAGTATTGGAGTGAAATACCTATGTTGTACTCAATTGCTTTCATTTTAGATCCTAGAAGTAAATTGACTGGTTTTAATAGTGTCCTTTGACTGCTTTCTCAATTACTTAACAAAGACTATTCTAGTTACTATAATAAAGTTAGAGCTGAGTTGAACCTCATGTTTGCCAAATATGAATCTAAATTTGGTTCTATGAGATTGCAGAGGCCTTCACAACCATCTTCTGGAGCAGGTAATCAGGTAAGTAGTTGGAATAGAATTTTTGGTAGGCCTTCATCTTCATCTTCTTCTGCTACATTGTCTTCTGTTGCTGGTACCACTTCTAATTCTGATCCAGTTAGTTGTACTGTTTCTGAATTAAGCTCATATTTAGACAGTGATTCAGTTGCTCAGTTTGATAATACATTTAATATATACTTAATTGGTGGCAAGACCACAAAAGAATATATCATGTTTTGTCTATTTTAGCTAAGGATATAATGACTATTTCTGTTTCAACAGTATCTTCAGAGTCTGCGTTTAGTTTGTGTGGCATGTTTCAACAGTATCTTCGGAGTCTGCGTTTAGTTTGTGTGGCAGGGTTATTGAAGAAAGACGACGAAAGCTTACTCCAGAGCATGTGGAAATGTTATCCCTGCTGAAAGATTGGGAAGGTGATGCGAGGCAACAACACAACATCATTGATCAAGACTTGGAAGAAAAGATGAAGAACATGTTTGTTGACGATGTGCCTGTATCTCAGTAAATTGTTGAACTCGATCTGTGTGTCTGTATGATTGAATCTGTAAACTTCGTATGTAGTTGTAGAACACCAAAATGGGGTTGTACTCTTTTTTCCTTTAGGGTTTTATCCCCAAGAGAGGTTTTACCTAAAGGTTTTTAACGATGCGGTCCATATTAAACAGCTCTTTAAAGCCAGGTGTTCTGAAAATATGTAACTTGGATTGTATTGGTATGCACAGTGTATGAAATTTGATAATTTTGTGTACAAATAGAGGTATTGCTTAGTAATGATCGTCCGTGCTTTGGGCCAGCCCGGCACGAAAGGCCCACTCCGGGTCCGGCACGGTGGAACCTTCCACAGACCGTGTCTGGGCTTGGGGTCAGGCCCGATGTGCTGGCTCGGCACGACCTGTTCTCTCTTCGGGCCGTGCTCGGGCCCAGGTTCTCCAGGCCTGAGCCCGTCGGGTTTGGGCTGGGCTGGTCCGGCACGGCCCATTGGCCATCTATATTCTTTGGCCATCTATATTCTTGGGCAAGCATTAGCAAAATTCTGTAATCAAGTCTAGATGTATGCCGGTTAGTTGTGTCCGGAAGCATGGACGGCGCATTGACCACATGAATCCAATTCCAGCTACATCCTGAGATGTCATACTTGCCTCGATGCATGGATAAATAACAAGATCACCGCAAGCAAGTCCGCTCGATCAGGCGATCACAGGTTGCCTGGTGTGAAACCCAAAAAAAATGTCATGCCTGAGCAAGATTAATGTGTTTTAGAGAAAATCAGCCACATCAATGTCCAGAAAAAAATGTGGCTTTCACCTGACAGTAACATCCACGTGCTAGTGCTAACCCCTCTAACCGTACGTGAAATTTGGGTTTTCTCTAGCGCGTACCGACTTCCAAGGGGGCATTTCAGCGCAGGGACATCGACCGAACCGTGAACGGGCGGAAGGACAGCCGTGCCATCGCCCCGGCGACACCGACCGCGGCTGTGCGCGCCGCGAGAGGTGCTCGCTCGCTACGCTACGCTAAAGCAATCTCATCGAGCACGGAACATGGTTTGCTTACTCGATTCGCTTGTTTTTAATGGTCTCGCGCGGGCAGACAGAAACCTTCGCTTCCGAGCGCGTCGGTCACCGCCGCCCACTCCACCGTGGTCCGTGGTCACACCAAAGCCCGAAATCAGCAAGCGAAACCGGCTTCAAGGCCTCCCTTCCTTGTCCAGTTGTCCAGGGTGTGGAAGGAGTTGACTGCCGCAGTCGGCTGCCATCAATTGGCTCGCCATCTAACAGCAGCAGCTCCGTCGACGGAAAACGATTGATTGATCGACGCGTGCCGAGTTGACTTGGTTGAGATGGTCTCGCGATCGCGTGGTGCTCGCGGCTGACTTTTTCGGAAGAAGGGAACTGATGGCTGCTCCGGTCCGCTGTTCTGCTTGCATCACGTGTCAACGACGTTGTCGGGGATGCTGACTGATCCTGGCACGGAAACTTGATGTGTACCTGCTGCTTGATTGACGCGCGGTTCGTTGGTCACCGTGTCCCGGCGTTGCCGCAAGGCGCGGATTTCTGAACCGGCGCAAGTCAAAACCTCACTGTCCAGCGCGGCACCGACGTGCTGTACTCCGGACAGAGGTCGTCGGCAGTTTACACTCGGACTAGACAGGTGAGTGACCGCGTCAACAGTCAGCTCCTACAAAAAGGTCAGCCCCTTGAATAGTTCGTAAGAATGCAGTTAATTGCGAAGGACAAAAGGATTTGTGCAAGAAACAGCATCAAAGTAAACCTCTTTACTGCAGTCCCGATCGATCGATCGATCGGCGTCACCCTGTGGCTACAGACTCCATCTGCCAACCGTAAGCGGATTGCCCAACAAGATCTCTGACCTTTTTTTTTTCAACTTGCACACAGAAAGAGGAACATTGGAGGATCAGGAAATTGGAATGCAGGCCGCGTTGATGGTGAGTCTGTGGGTAGCACCACCCTGCTTGTCACTTTTGATCAAGCATTGACCTTGGTGATCTAGCCCGTGCGTCCTGTATATTTCGCTTTCCTCTCGCAGCATCGCTGCATCAACAGGTTGCCCCCGACACCCAACGGAAATGAGGCTGGCATCCTACTTCGTTGATTCATTCTAGCGCTCGAATTAAGTTCGATCTGTATGGTAGATCACAGACAGCGAAGGTTGACTCCGGTTTTTTATCAAAACTGGAGCGTAGATCTCTTATGGCCGCACACGATGAATAGAGCGCAGTATTCAGCTTTACTTTGAATCAACGAAATCGTGAACGTTTCAAAGTTCTGACTATGACCGTTCGTTCTTGTCAGTTCTCAAAGTTCAATAAGGGTTATCAAAAGGCTGGATGAAAATCGCTTTGCTACCCTACAACAGGGCCCTTGCTCTCCAGCGGTGTGGCCTTGTTGCCTAGGCTACTACTACTCACACTCTCAAACAAGTGACAACGTCCACTTTCGACCAATCTAGTCGAATTTCTTCCTTGCCGCAGCGGACGAGTTAGATTTGCAATTTTGTGCATCCGTGTGTTATTTAATTTCGTTTTTAATTCATATAATAATAAAGAAAATTCTATCGATGTTGCTGCCGCCTATAGGTGGCCAATGGCTCTGTTGGGCCTTGAAAGCCTCAGCCCGGCACAGGCCGAAAAAATAGGGCTGTGTTGGGCTGGCTCGCGGGCCGGAGCTCAAGGCCCGAGCACAACCCGAGTTCATTTTATGCGTGTCGGACTATGCCGGGCCGCATGGCCTGTAGTCCGTTTAAGTTAAAAATACAGTAAAAAATGAAAAAAATCATCAATCGGGTCAAAACGGGCCGTGTCGGGCCGGTTGTGCCCAGCCTAAACGGGCCGTGATGGCAAACCCAACGGACCGGAGGTCAAGGTTCGAGCACCACTCGCACCGAGCTTCAGGCCGGCCCAAACTTAATTTTTTTCAAGTCATGCCAACTTCGAACCGTGCTTTTTTTTACGAGCTTTCGCGCTGATCCATGTGACCTGACCCATGTGGCCACTATACTGCCGCCGCAAGTCGTATGTAGGTCGCCTGTAGGCCACGACAAATAACAACACCACCTTGACCAGCAGCCGGCCGGCTGACCTCAGGACGCTAAACTTCTTGGCCCATTGACGGTACTCGTGCAGTCGTGCCTACTTTTCTGAATCCGAGTAATTTTTTGCGGCTTTTTACGTAGCTCTCGTCACGAGACGTAGTATTTTCCTTGGGTGCTCCTCCCAGCGGATGCAGCTTCTATACTCCCATTTGTGCTCCTATGTGTGCCTCCGTTGATATGTCAAAATCCTATTCGTTGTGAAGGCGTGATAGTTAATACGAGCATTAATTAAGAGATCATAGAATTATAACACATCAACGGGAGTACGTATGGAAGCACTGAATGGGAGTATAGAAGCCGTGTTCCCTACGAGCTGCTGGACTAGGGCGTATCTTTCATTATCTCAACGTGCTAGTTATGCTCTATTTTTCGCAGATTCTCCAAGAAACGGAACATCTATAGAGTTTCTGTTTCGCGGACAATGGACTCGCTCCTTTTCTATGACAGCGATCTGTTGGAATTAATGGGCTTGGCCCAATATTAATTCAGAAATAAATCCTAGAAAATCTCAAAGGCCCATTAGGGCAAGAGGGAGTGGTGCTAAGTGTTTAGTCCCACATGGGAAGTGGAAGTGGAGCAACCCCTACATATAAGGGAGGTTGCTCTTCCACTCCTTGAGTGAGAGAGAAGAGAGGAAGAGAGGGGTGGCCCACGCGCGCTCCTCCTCCTCCTCCTCCTCGCTCGCTCGCTCGCCTCGCCACGCCACGCCTCGCCTCGCCACGCGCACGCGCGCGTGTGTTCGTGTGAATTCGAGCCTCGAGCCGAGCCCAGATTTTATATTTTTGCAGAAAATTAAATTGGGCTTTTGGGCCTCCGAATTTTTGGGGCTACCGAGTCAGAGTCCAAGTCGTTAGAGACGGACGCGTCTACGACTGCGGAGTCGGTTAGGATCCAGATCGCATACGAACCGCCTTCTGGGACTCTATAAATATGGGCGTCCGCGGTACGGCAGAGCACCCCACGATCAGATCGTTCCCACGTTCGCGTTCCTTGCGCCGCCTTCTAGTCTACTCCATCCCGAGCGCCGGCGTGCACCGACGACCGGGAGAGCAGGTCTCCGGAACCGCTCGCCCTTGCGATCCTGCACCGGGAGAGGGCGAATAAGGTTTTTGGGAAGCGCACTGCGCGACTGCTCGCGTTCTTCACCACGGCTCGTCTACCGACCAGATCGGGCGCTGCGGCTCAACATCGTCATCAACGCCTACAGCGGCGATCTACAGCAGTGCGATCGACTTCAAATCGGTACGCGTTATTTCTCGTCCCGTCTGTCCGCCGATCGCTGTTGTTTTTCTCGTATTTTTCCGGAATTATTCAGTAAATTGCCTCTTACTTTCAACAATCCAAAAACCTTATTAGGCAATTTCCTGAATTGAACATGATGACTTTGGCCGATGCACTGAGGCCGGAGAAATTCTCTGGCGTGCACTTCAAGAGGTGGCAAGTTAAGGCCACGCTCTGGCTCCAATCGCTGAAGATCTTCTGGGTAACTGAGGGCAGGCCTCAAGGTCCTTTGTCTGTTGAAGAACAGACAAAGTTCGAGGAAGCCAATTCTGCCCTGAGAGGATGCATTCTTAGCGTTCTTGATAATAAACTCTGTGATGTCTATCTGACAGTCACAGATGGGAAGGAGCTCTAGGATGCACTTAACGCTAAGTATGGTGCAGCCGATGCAGGTGGTGAACTGTATATCATGGAGAATTTTCATGACTTCAAGATGGTTAACAACCGTCCTGTAGTTGAACAAGCTCATGAAATACAGTGCCTTGCGAGAGAGCTCAATCTCCTTAAGTGTCCTTTACCCGACAAGTTTGTGGCAGGGTGCATTATTGCAAAGTTACCTCCATCATGGAGGAACTTCGCCACAGCCCTCAAACACAAGAGACAGGAAATATCAGTTGAAAACCTGATAGCATCTCTTGATGTTGAGGAGAAGGCTCGGGCTAAGGACGCTACTGAGAAAGGAGGTGAGGGTCAATCTAGCGCCAATGCTAATATGGTGCAGAAACCCTATGTCAAGAACAAAGGGAACAAGTCTCTATTCAAGCCAAACAAAACTACTGCTTTCAAGAAGAAGAAGTCAAACAAAGCCAATGATGGCTGCTGCTACACCTGTGGGGAGCAGGGACATATTTCCAAGAACTGTCCTGAGAGGGCAGATCGCAAAGGGAAAAAGAATGTCAACATCGTGACATCCAGCAATGCAGATGGGTACGGTAATTCCTTTACTGTTCTTTCTGTTTGTCAAACATCATCTTGGTGGTTTGATACGGGTGCTAATGTTCATGTATGTTCTGACATGTCCATGTTTACTTCTTACCAGTTCGTCCGGGATTCCGCCGTCCTAATGGGGAATGGGTCACATGGTTCTGTTCGTGGTGTTGGCACGGTCGATCTGAAGTTCACTTCGGGAAAGATTGTCCAGCTGAAGAACGTGCAGCATGTCCCTACTATGAACAAGAATCTTGTTAGCGGTACCCTTCTATGTAGAGATGGGTTTAAAGTAGTTTTAGAGTCCAATAAAATAGTTGTGTCTAAGCATGGACAATTTATTGGTAAAGGCTATGAATGCGGAGGCCTGTTCCGCTTTTCTCTTTCGGAGTTTAATAATAAGTCAGTAAACCATATTTGTGGCGGTATTAATGATAATGCAAGTGTCTGGCATTCTCGTTTATGTCACGTTAATTTTGGTTTAATGAATCGGCTATCTAGTCTCAAATTAATTCCGGAATTCACTATTGTCAAAGGTTCTAAGTGCCATAGTTGTGTGCAGTCAAAGCAACCTCGAAAGCCTCACAAGGCAGCCGAGGAGAGAAACTTGGCACCATTAGAACTCATACATTCTGATCTATGCGAGATGAATGGTGTGTTGACAAAAGGTGGAAAGAAATATTTTATGACATTAATAGACGATTCTACTAGATTCTGCTACGTTTACTTGTTGCAAACTAAAGATGAAGCGTTAGACTACTTTAAAATCTATAAATCTGAAGTAGAAACTCAATTAGAGAGAAAGATCAAATGTCTTAGGTCAGATCGTGGTGGTGAGTATTTTCCCAAAATATTTGATGAATTTTGTGCGGAACACGGTATTATACATGAAAGGACGCCTCCCTATTCACCCCAATCAAACGGGGTAGCCGAGAGGAAAAACCGCACATTGTGTGACCTCGTGAATGCCATGTTAGACACTTCCGGTTTATCTAAGGCATGGTGGGGGGAGGCTCTATTGACTTCATGTCATGTCCTAAACCGCGTTCCAAACAAGAATAAAGAGAAAACCCCTTATGAGGAGTGGGTTGGGAGAAAACCATCACTCTCATACTTGCGTACTTGGGGATGTTTGGCAAAAGTCAATGTGCCAATTACCAAGAAACGCAAGCTAGGACCAAAGACAGTGGATTGTATCTTTCTAGGCTATGCTCATCGGAGCATCGCATATAGATTTTTAGTAGTTAAATCTGAGGTACCTGATATGCATGTTGATACTATTATGGAATCTCGTGATGCAACATTTTTTGAGAATATTTTTCCTATGAAAGATATGCATAGTATTGCTAGGATCTCTTCTGAAATTTGTCCTGAATCCACCACAACTAGCGAGTTTCTTGATACACCATTTGAGAATGTCCCAGAGGAAGAACACAATGAAATAACTCAGTCGAGTAAGAGATCACGGATTGCAAAATCCTTTGGTGATGATTTCATTGTGTACCTTGTGGACGATACTCCTAGATCCATAGCAGAGGCATATGCATCTCCTGATGCAGATGACTGGAAAGAAGCAGTTCATAGTGAGATGGACTCAATTCTTTCCAATGGAACCTGGGAGTTAACTGAACGGCCATACGGGTGCAAACCAGTAGGCTGCAAGTGGGTGTTCAAAAAGAAGCTCAGACCTGACGGTACTATTGAAAAGTACAAGGCAAGACTAGTTGCAAAGGGCTATACTCAAAAGGAAGGAGAAGACTATTTTGACACCTATTCACCTGTCGCCAGAATGACGACAATTCGTGTACTACTTTCTTTGGCTGCCTCTTATGGTCTAATCATCCATCAAATGGATGTAAAGACAGCTTTCCTGAACGGAGAGTTGGAAGAGGAGATTTATATGGAACAGCCTGATGGATTCGTAGTAAAAGGTGAAGAGACAAAGGTGTGCAAATTGTTGAAATCCTTGTATGGCCTGAAACAAGCACCTAAGCAATGGCATGAGAAGTTCGATAGTACTTTGACGTCTGCGGGCTTTGTCATTAATGAGGCTGATCGGTGCGTGTACTATCGCCATGGTGGGGGCGATAGCGTTATGTTATGCTTGTATGTAGATGATATACTCATTTTTGGTACGAGCATTAATATAATTTCTGAGGTCAAGTCTTTTCTATCAAAGTGTTTTGATATGAAAGATCTGGGAGAAGCTAATGTTATTTTGAACATTAAGCTGAATAAGGATGAGAGTGGAATTACTTTAAGTCAATCCCACTATGTTGAGAAAATCTTGAGCCGGTTCGGCTTTATGGATAGCAAGATTTCTCCAACGCCTTATGATCCCAGCGTGATACTTAGAAAGAACAAGAAAGAGTCAAGAGATCAACTCAGATATTCTCAGATGATTGGTTCACTCATGTACTTAGCTAGCGCAACCCGTCCTGATATCTCGTTTGCTGTAAGCAAACTGAGCAGGTTCATGTCAAACTCGGGTACAGATCATTGGCATGCACTTGAAAGGGTTATGCGCTATCTGAGAGGTACAATGAGCTATGGAATTCACTATACTGGGCATCCGGCCGTGCCTGAGGGTTATAGTGATTCGAACTGGATTTCTGATGTTGATGAACTCTATGCCACGAGTGGATATGTGTTCACTCTAGCTGGTGGTGCTATATCATGGAGGTCTTGCAAACAGACCATTTTGACGAGGTCAACCATGGAAGCAGAACTCACTGCTTTAGAGACAGCCACTGCGGAGGCAGAATGGCTGCGAGAGCTCTTGATGGATTTGCCTATAGTTGAGAAACCATTGCCGGCAATCCTTATGAACTGTGACAATCAGACGGTGATTGCCAAAGTGACCAGTTCTAAGGATAACGCAAAATCATCAAGACATGTCAAGAGACGTTTAAAATCTGTCAGGAAAATGAGAAACTCCGGAGTTATTACTGTTTCGTATATACAAACAGACAAAAACCTGGCAGATCCCTTTACGAAGGGTCTATCACGTAATGTGATAGAAAGTGCATCGAGAGAGATGGGTCTGAGACCCATTGATGTGACACCATAGTAGTAACCCAACCTATGTGATCGGAGATCCCGTGAATTAGGACATGGGAAAACAAGCTAGTGGTTCACCGAGGAGAGTACTTCCTTTATACCCTCTCTATGTGAAGATGCACACTTGTACTCTCAAACTGTAAGGCAGGTTGGCGAATTGCCTTAATGTGTTTCTGTTGGCTATGTGTAGCAAAGATGCCGTCCTACAGGGCAGTCTTGAAGGAAACACACCTATATGAGCTCCGACTGTCTAACGTCGCAGTCTGTGAGATTTGGGTGATCTCTAGAAAGCTCATGAAGAGACCAGGGAGTACGACGCATATGCTCCACCCGCGGGGTAGACTACTGGTAGCCAAGTACTGGTAATGGTCTTTGGGTGAAGTCAGTTCACACAAAACTTGCAATTCAAGGCGTAGTCCATTGTTCAAGTTGTGACCTGATGAAACTTGAGGATCTAGGCAGAAGTTCAACTTTACAGTCTCTGCCGAAAACACTAGTATATTAAACAAGGAACGAGAATGTTCTCTCTCCTAATGGCTTTGAGATCTGGTGGGGGATTGTTGGAATTAATGGGCTTGGCCCAATATTAATTCAGAAATAAATCCTAGAAAATCGCAAAGGCCCATTAGGGCAAGAGGGAGTGGTGCTAAGTGTTTAGTCCCACATGGGAAGTGGAAGTGGAGCAACCCCTACATATAAGGGAGGTTGCTCTTCCACTCCTTGAGTGAGAGAGAAGAGAGGAAGAGAGGGGTGGCCCACGCGCGCTCCTCCTCCTCCTCCTCCTCGCTCGCTCGCCTCGCCACGCCACGCCACGCCACGCCACGCCTCGCCTCGCCCCGCCCCGCCACGCACACGCACACGCGCGCGCGCGCGCGTGTGTTCGTGTGAATTCGAGCCTCGAGCTGAGCCCAGATTTTATATTTTTGCAGAAAATTAAATTGGGCTTTTGGGCCTCCGAATTTTTGGGGCTACCGAGTCAGAGTCCAAGTCGTTAGAGACGGACGCGTCTACGACTGCGGAGTCGGTTAGGATCCAGATCGCATACGAACCGCCTTCTGGGACTCTATAAATATGGGCGTCCGCGGTACGGCAGAGCACCCCACGATCAGATCGTTCCCACGTTCGCGTTCCTTGCGCCGCCTTCTAGTCTACTCCATCCCGAGCGCCGGCGTGCACCGACGACCGGGAGAGCAGGTCTCCGGAACCGCTCGCCCTTGCGATCCTGCACCGGGAGAGGGCGAATAAGGTTTTTGGGAAGCGCACTGCGCGACTGCTCGCGTTCTTCACCACGGCTCGTCTACCGACCAGATCGGGCGCTGCGGCTCAACGTCGTCATCAACGCCTACAGCGGCGATCTACAACAGTGCGATCGACTTCAAATCGGTACGCGTTATTTCTCGTCCCGTCTGTCCGCCGATCGCTGTTGTTTTTCTCGTATTTTTCCGGAATTATTCAGTAAATTGCCTCTTACTTTCAACACGATCATCCACCTGTAATTTGATATGTTTGGTTGTGCCCCATGACATTTAAGGACAAATTGCAATTTTAAATGTCATACGATTGACGTACTTTGTCCAAAAAAAGTTAACATTGACAGATAATTCAGGGAAGATAGTTGGCACGGTCACATTTAAGTGCCATTCGCTATAATAACTAACCTATTGTTTCATATTGTCGAGATCAAAACTTATGTTTTTTTCCTTACCATGTATCGTGGGTTGCAACTACGCCATGTAGGCTACATCATGGGTCAACGTTGAGAGATCTGAAACTCGTCTCCCTATTTGGTTTTCGAGAAAGAAGAAGATAAATTGGCCAATATTGTTTATTAACACAACAACAGTCTGGTTCTGCCACAAGCTTCGTTTCCTGATGACCTAATAAATTTATCGGGATCGGTCAGTTGAACATAGCTTGTCGAATCAAACACCTAGTACTCAATGTGATATGTGAGGTGATGATTAGCTATTTGCTAAGAATCAGGCATGTGACTTTATTCACTCGCAGTTTCATGCTATCTTCCTTAACAATACGTATTACGGAGTACTCTCTCCGTCATCAAAAAATTGTTGTTTTGTAATTTATTTTTAACTACAAGACGATAAACTTTTCAAAATGGGAGGATTACTATATACTTCACAGCTAGTTAGTCTGGTCCATTGGATTTTGGATATACCCACGTAATTACAGTACCATGTACCAATGTGTTCTTAGATTTCTTGGAGGCTTGGAGCTAAGACACCGGTTTCGAAGAAGTAATACGAACCTGAACGCAACGACTGGACATTTGTGGTCGTAAACTCTGATACACAATTTTTATGCCTGCCACGACGTTGGTTTTTTCTGTGCCTTCCAATCAATCTACGTCCTGATCAAGTTTATGGCACCCGAAAGGCAAACACACACCACAATATCCATATGCATGCACCGATATGATTCCCAAATGCATAACAATCTATTTACAATACATGCATATATTTCCACATCGTTGACGTATATACAGGTAACAGACACATGCCCTAATATTCTATCATCTCCTTCATTCTGTACACATATGCAACTCCAAGCAAAGCCAAAGCCCTCAAGATGAGTCCAAGGCGAAGGCCGTCCATACTAAAAACCTCTAGTTTTTAATAATCATGCTTAAACGGCCAATAACCGCTTAATTAACGGTGACCTCCGGAAAGCCCGTCTGCGCGGGGTGCGGCGATAGCGGCGATGATAGGCTCCCGAACAAGCTCTCAAACTGCTCCCACGCCCAGCTCGATGGCGTCATCTGGAACGTCTCGTGGGCTCCAGCCTCCGACGATGACGAGGACGTCACCGTCGAAGCCGTAGTTGTCGCGGTGGACAGCGATGCCAGCGAAGACGACGCCGGCGACGTGAACGCGTCTCTCTTGACCGACTTTGCTGCAGGCTCTGCCGCGTCGACGTCGGGCTGGGCGTCGTGCATCTTCCGTTTGTTTTGCGGCTTCGCCGGCGGCGGGGCAAGGAAGTCGGCGCCGCGGGAGCCGACCTCGTTGGGGAAGTTGAGGATGGCCTTGGCGCCGCGCATGCTGAAGGCGGCGCGGTCGTAGGCGCGCGCGGCCTCGATGGCCGTGTCGTAGGTGCCGAGCCACATGCGCGAGCCGCGCTTCTTGGGGTCGCGGATCTCCGCCGCGTACTTGCCCCACGGCCGCTGCCGCACGCCGCGGTACTTCCTGAAGTCATCGACGACATCCACCAAAGCCGCCGCCGACTGTGCCGGAAGAGGCACGACGCCGGCGCCCCATGCGTGCGAGGTCAGAGGCAGAGAGATCGTCAGCGATGGCCTCCTGGCGGGGTCCGATACCGGGGACGGCTCGCCCCCGAACCGTATCATCAGCGGCGCAGCCGGCTCCGCCCTGAAGGCTGCCGCGGCGGCGCCAGTGTCATCGTGCGTCAAGTTGTACGCAATCTGTTGCTGCGGCATGAACGCCGTGTGCTGGAAGGACTGCTGCGCGGGATGCGCCGTCGTCGTTGACGAGGTGGCATAGGCCTCGGGGACGGGGACGCCGGCCTCGCCGCTGAGAAGTTGTTCGCGGATGATCTGGAGCCAGAAATCGTCAACCTCGCCGCTGAAGTCCATGGTCTCTGGGAGACGGTGGTGCTCTCAACTAGCTCGGAGTGGGAAGAGCAGAAGCGGAGAGCGGTAAGAAAGAGGACTCGGGCGGGAGTTTGGATGTGCTTGCGACTGTAAATAGCGAGGACGAAGGCTCGTGTACTTATAGGCACGAGCAGAGAAAATTCCCCCTTCACCCCTCACATTTCTGCATTTCCGTGACTAGTAAAAGTAGAAATACCGAATAAAGGGGAACGACTATGGTTCCGGTCAATTTTAAAATCAATCAAATAACAAGACATGGTCTAGTTATGGGGGTAGATAAGTGAGTGTTTAAGTTACGTCTTCAGCCAGCTTCCGTTGTACAAAAATGACTGAAAATCTATTTAGTTTCCGTCAAAATTTAGTTAGTTCAACTTTACACAACAAACAGTAACAACGCATATCATACAAGTGGACTGTAATTCCGTTCGCAAAAAAAGTGGACTGTACTGAAAAGGAACTTATGTAATGAAATTAATAGAAAAATGTGAAAGCACCAGATAAACAGTTGAGTACTTTGTCTACAAATTACATGAACAGTAAACCTCAGCTCAAAAGACAAGAAATGAAAGCAGAAATTACATGCCTAACCCTTTGCATCTAGTGTTTTTGCGATGAATCTACAACATTCTCTGTTTTCTTTATTTTATTAACAGCAATGACAATGAAGTGTCATGCCTATATTGGGTAGCGTGATCAGGCAAAAGTGACCATAACTAACAGCCTAGACATGTGCTATGCTAGATAAAAAAAGACATCCGGAGATGGCTTCCCTCCTTCAAAATCCTCCTCTCATGTGTACTCTCCATATGTGAAATCATCTCATTGATTTTCAATTTTATTTGCAGGTCCACACATTCATGCTAAATCAAATAAAAAGATGCCAAATATGCGAAAGTACATATGGGAGGATGATTTGGGAGGAGGTAAGGCGCGTCCCAAACAAATAGAAACTGGAAACTAAATAACTACAAATTTTTTTATAAAAAAAAACAAAAGACTACAAACTATAGCATATACAAATATGAAAAAGGTGTACCCATTTGTCCAGGAAACAGAATGAACTTGTTCGTAGAATCAAGTACGAAGAAGTTAAGTGAATACCTACTTATAGACCTTTGAGCTACATCTGTTCAGAAAACTCATGAATATCTAAATTTATTCATGAATCAACATGAATTTATCTCTCCTATCAACATTAAATACATACATTTCGTGTTCCAAGAAAAACAACGGCAAATTCATCAAACATGCAAAAATCAAGTCATCTTTTGACCGCCAACTCCAAGATGACAACTATCTCCTCTCTCTCCTCAAATATTTGACGTCTTTAGTAAAAAAGAAAGAAAAAGGTGGCAAATATATGGGAATGAAGGAAGTACGATAAACTTTTTGAGACGAAAGGAGTATAAGATAACGTTATTTCAGTTGACAGTCACACCTGAAACAGCATTATGCCCTACCGCAGGCACAAAATCCTGTGAAACCCAGGACAAAGCGTGATCGCGCACGAGAGAACCCGGGTGGTCCGGAGCGTGTGCACTGTTCTAGTTCCAGCTGTGCGGGCTTGTACACACTCATGCACACTGGCTAATGGCGCCAAACAGACGCTTTTTTGTTCCTATGCTACTAGCTAGGATGTTGTTTAGGGTGGATCTGAGCGGCAGCGCAACGAAATGCTTTCGGTTTAGCCGTGTCCGTGAGCGCGCTTCACGTGGCTAGTCTTGACTTCCATCAACCGAGCAGAAGACCGAGTCAAAACGGCCGTGGAATCGAGCGACTCCCCCTCGCGTCTGTCTGACCCGACGATGGCTTCCGCGCACGGCGCCAAACCAGCGCCGGCCTCGCGCGCGCGCGAGCGGAACCCCACCACCGAGCGCGAGCGGCGCTGCACCCCCACCGGATTTCGCGGTTTGGACCCCGTCCTCCGCCCGCAGGTCCAGTCAGTCCATTTTCGTTGCGGGGTGGACGATTTCATCAGATCTGGGCGGGCGGATCCGTGAGCCGCCGGCCGAGCGTCAGGTCACCTTGATGTCAGTCAGGGGAAGATGCTGCCATGCGTGTATGTCCCTCCTGGTCGGTCAACCGAGCCACGCGGTTTCGAGTTAACCTTATCTTCTGCATCTCTGCCTGAAACTTTAAACCTGTACTGTACTACAGTGCAGTACTTTCTTGCAATTAGCAAAATGATGAGACTAGTTAGTTACCGCCTTTAGATGCCTGAAACACGGTAATAATCAGGCATCAACGCGTTATGCTTCCTTCCCGTTTTCAATCGTAGTACGAGTAACAACTGAGGTGCTCTGGTCTTCTAGTAACTGGATTAGTTTAACTTTAACAGCGGTCAAGTCCCTATACGAGATTCAGCCATCACAATCCCGGTAAGCGAACGTGGTTACATTCACAAGGAACGGATGGAGACGTGATTGGGACACGTACGCGCGCAGGGTGAAAAAGAAAAACAAAAGGTAGATCAGCCAAAGAAGAGCACACCACTGTTATTTCCCTGCTAGAGCATCCACATCACCCCTGTCACATTGTCTCCTGGGTAGTAACGAGCGGATCGGCTAAAATGATCCGGCCACCGTTGCTTTGCTGAGAGGCCCTGTACGTACCAATCCCTGTGTTCTGCCTGTGTTTCAGGAAAGAACCCTGTACTTGTCACGCCGTCAGGTTGGGCGCAATTAGAAATTAAAACAGCAGCATTGCTTTGAACGCATATATAAACCTGTCGCTTCCACGATCTACTTACTTGGGAGTTCAAACCGATGCAGGAATACGAGTTCTTGAAAACTCCTGAGATCTGAACACACTGAAGCTATTCTCTACACGGAAGCAATGCAGATTAACTTAATTGCTTCTGAAACTCAAACAGCTCTAACAGCCTTTTTTGACACGACACCACAATGCTAGTTCCAGAGATAAGACCGCTCGGCCTATCACCGGCGCTTAAGCTGACCATTTCAGAGGCGATTACGAAAGCAATATATCGCGCCGCTCTCCCTAAAAGTCAAATTTTGGACTCAAATCAGTGTCGGCCTGCGTTTGATTTGACCCCTTCGTGCGGTTTTACTCGTGTTTTGTCCCGCAGCGGGAGACACACTGGGTTGCTTCGAGCAACACAGAAGACTAAACGCAGCCAGGACTCAAGGGAGGCTAAAAACTAAACGCAGCCTGAGGACGCGCGCGCGCCAGTCCAAGCAAAACCGGACTCTAAAGAAATGAACTAACTGAGGAGCGCATAAATCCAAGCTCCGTGATCCGGTCGCGACCGTCTCACACGTTTGTGAACTGTTGGCGATGGGAGCGTATCCAGTATAGAATTCCACATATTGTATGCTATAGAACTGACGTCCCATATAGTAAAAGATACGAGGAAATCACGGGAGCACCAACCTTTGATTTGAGTATCAATCTGATTGAAATACAAGTGCTAAACTTATCTGACAGCTTGTTTGAAGAATGCCTTTTGACTGGTTCAAGTGTTCACTTGAGAGTGAGACAAGAACAGCTCGAATGCAGCTAGGATCACCGTAGCTCCTAAAAAATACTCGTACGTGAAATGCCGGTACAACAGTACTAATATACAACAGAATCGCTTCTGGCATTATCTTACACCCAAAGCTTAATCTGACGCATCATGCGGACCATGAGATTCTTATCTTTGACAAAGGATTCAGCATCCAGCGGGCCTATTGCACCCCAGGACTTGGTTGTTACCGAAACGTCAAATACCGTGGTCCTGCCATGGGCCGGTGTCTGCGTCGGGAGGAAATGGAAAACAGAACGGGCAGGGCGGTTCGCCATACGGCGAGCGTTTTGGTCGGTGAGACTAGGATGAGCGAGCCAGCGACGCCGAATAGAGGCCCGTCCTGGGAGAGAGGAGCGTGGACGACGCCGGTCCACCGGTCAACGCCGGCGGCAAGGTCGCCGGAGTTTGAGGGGGGAGGTGGGCGGCGGGAGGAAAATACCTTGTTGCCCATGTGCTTCCATACCTTCTTCCTGATGCACGTGCCTTTCTTTCTGGACCATGGGCTCGATGCAATTACTCGATTCCGGCCTTTTTGGGGGGTACATCACTTGAGGTCAGCATCCACCACACGCTGTTGGGCCACATTTGCCTCTTCTTCCTAGAGGATGTGTGAAAGCTCAAATAGCCATCTGATAACTTTCTAAAATTACTCCCTCGCTCGTTACTTTTTATTTGACGTAGATTAGTATATTTTTGAGTTAACTAACGTCAAATAAAAATTATTTGATGGAGTAAACGATGTGTTAAAAAATTAAGAATTATTCGACTTATTTTAATCCATAATAAAGCATAAATCATGATTTGCATATTACTCATAAATATGGCAAATGTAAAGGATTTTATGCTCTTTATATTAGCAATAATAATACCCAAAATTACTAAAGCTAAAATAAAAGTCTCAGTATTATACTCAAAGGCAAGCCAGTGGCAGAGGCACTGGTGGTACCGTTCCCAACAGTTGATATGTTGAGTTGTTCGATGTAGTCGATCTCGCTTGGTGCAGTGAAGATCGTCGATGCAGTGCAGATCACATCCACGAACTCACGAAGTAGTTGTAGACGAGAGTGAAGGCTTGAAGTAGTCGTACACGAACTAAACGTCGAGCAGTCACGCGAATACATTCCTCCAAAATCGTATGCGTTCCAAAATCTCGAGAGAGTGTCAATTTTGGAGGTGTGCTCACTCCGTTTCTCATACGCGCAAGAAACAGAGCTAGGAATACTTAGAAGAAGCGCAACAGTGAAATCTTCTTAGAGGATAAAAGAAGAGGGTCCTCTCCAGTGTATCTCATAGTGTGAGGGAAGCCTTCTTATACAGGCTCCAACAGTGAGATAGAGAATGAATGCTATCAAATTGTTTTAAGACATTCGTCATTCAACTATTACAAATCAGCTATTAACGTGTCCGTTAATATCCGTAAATACAATGTTTATGACTCAACATTAATGTGTCATTTATGATTCAACCATTAACACGTCTGTTATGATTCAGCCATTAACATCTCCGTTACTAGTTATAAGTAGGCTAAATTGATCAACTAAAACGTCATATAGTGGCATTTCACTAGTGCAATACTGATCTGACATGGTTTGTCTTAACACGCGTGTGCATGTGAAACAACTTTCACCATCTCTCATACACTCATAGCAGATACACAACAGTCCACTTCATTTCCTTACCAGATCTAAAATATCCTCGTAATATTTCACATACGCCTTAGAATTCATTTGATTAAATTAAATAAATGGATACTTTCGAAGTGTTAGAGGGACACTTCTCCCGGATCTGCTAAGGAACAACCCGCGGATGTTCTTTGTTCGACGGGGCTTAGGCCTCAATTAAGTGTTCTAGTGGATGGGAATATGAGACAATAGTTTTTATGTGGTTCGGGCTGCATGGAGCATAACACCCTACTTCACGGTGGATGGTATTGCTAGTGTGTGCGTATGCGTGTGTGATGTTTTGGTCCTTTGTAACGGTGGCGGTACGGACCTTTTATAGACAAGGTCGGACGTCTTACAAGTGGAGTCTCAGGGCCCGACAAGTGGTCCCAGGGCGATTTTATCCTAAAGATATAAGGTTTCTTCCATAACCTTGCCTGACCGAGGCACTGAAGACTCGTCGTATTGCCTCCTCTCTTGTCAGTAGCCCACGCCCTGTTACTGACGGTGACAGAAGGTATCCCGTCGGTCTGTCTTGTTGTCGCAAGCTACCCACTTGGCTAAGTGAGATAGACCTGCGACGCCTTCACTGTGACGCGATTGGTCATAGTCGTCTCTGACCGCCGGCGTGCTCCGCGTTGGGTGCTGAAGGTGGGTGTGTATCTTCAATGTTCAACTTGAGCAGGGCGCACCATCCTTTGACTCCCGCATCTTATCGTCCGAGGCGAGCCGCGGTATACGTGGCAGTCGGGGCTGAGCTCTGCTTGGGAGGCCAGCCCTAGTCCTTCGTGACGCGTGGCACCTCTGGGCCTCGCCAAGGATCGTGGCAGCTCCGGGCCCTTCCCCGTGGGTTGCTGGACCTGGTGCTAAGTGCCACGTGGTTGTACCGGAGCTCTCCTCCAAGGTTGGGTGAGGTCCTGTCCCTACGCGTGGTGCCTTGGGAGCCCGCCACTCCGGAGAGGCCAAGTATCATCTTCAAGGCTTACGTGGCAACACCGCAGCTCGATCTTGAGGGAGACAAAGGCCTTGGTGCCTACAGAACACGTGGCGGCTCCGGTCGTGCCTCGGTGTCTTCATCTTATGTACGAGGGTATCCCGTCTGCAACGTACCACAAATACAAGATCCAAATATCTAACACGATAACCTCACAATAAATCATATCATTTCATCTAGTATGGATTACTCCCCAAACCAAGCACACGATACTGCTATATATAGGTCTGGACTTTGAAATGAACCGAATGAGATCCTGGTTCATTAGACTGCCTGGAGTGGTATATTGTAAAACATACTAGATATGTGAAAATTTAAAATATATATTGTAAAAGTAGAAGAGAGATAATATATAAAGTATGTTTAGAGTAAAGGAGTGTGGATAGCCTTAAACTCCTTTGCTCCGAGAGTTCAAAATGTCAGGTCATCTTCGAGACTTTGCACTACAGAGGAGAGCCAGTCGCTCTCCAACGATGAAGTGAACCAGTGAACAAGTTCCCTGAGGCAGAGGAAATATCAAGGTCAAGCTTTCACTTGATTGATTATGTCGCGCAGTTACGCTTGCTTAAGTTTCCTGTACATGCATCGACATCGAAAAAGAAACGAAAATGAGATATCTTGCCCCGCTCGCACCCGCAACTAATAACGAAAGAATTCTTCTTCTACATACTCTAATTTACACGATAGCCCGCTGAAAGTGGACGTGGTTCTCGTCACGACGATGGGCTCGCGAGGGCGCAGCTGCCGTACGCCACGCTCCGGCCAACGTCCGCCGGCGCGGCGGGGTCGACGCCGAGCTGGCGCGCCCGGTTCACGTACTCCTTCTTGACGTTTCCCCTCTGCAGCTGCAGCAGACGGATCACGCTGCGGCGCGCGTCGTGCCGGAACGGGCGCCCCGTCCCCGTGAACCCGTCGATCAGGTGCAGGTACGCCTCCAGGTCGTGCCGGCAGGCGGGCCCGGCGTCCGGGCGGAGGCACGGCGAGGTCTTGCCGTCGATGCGCAGTTCCGCGCCCACGTGCTGGTACTGGTCCTTCGTCTTGAGCGGCAGACGCGGCGCCACCCCGGGAACCTTTGTGACCATGTCGCCGGCGTTGACGATGCGTAGAACGTTGACCTTTCCGCTCTCGTTCAGCCTGTCGACGAACGCGTTGTTGCCAACCTTTGGTCCGCCGAAGGAGACCACGGCGACGGGCGGCGCGTCGGGGATGGACGTCGCGACCTCGTCCGCAACGAGGAGCGCCAGGGCGGCGCCGAGGCTGTGGCCGACGACCGTGATGCTGAGCTGCTCGCCCTTGTACTTCTCCATGAGGCGCCGGACCTCGTCCATCACCTCGGCCGACAGGCTCTTCACCTTCTCCCCGGGCGTCTTGTACAGGCTCAGGAAACCACGCGCCACCTTGGGCTCCTCCGCTCCGGTATCCGGGCCGTCGAGGGGCACCAGCGACGCGCGGAGGTTCTCGGCCCACTCGAGGCAGGTGGCCGTGCCGCGCAGCACGATGGCGATGTCGCGGCGGCCCATGCGGGCGACCTCACGCTCCGACTCGCACACGGCGACGTAGCCGATCCAGTTGGACTGCTGCGTGAGCCACTCGGGCGTGTTGGGGCGCTTGGCCCACGGCGGCATGGAGAGCGCGGAGGTGGCGAAGAGGCTGCGCGTGGGGCGGTAGGAGCGGTCGGGGAGCATGAGGCCCCGGTGCCTCGCCGACGCCGTGGGCAGCGAGTGGAAGGCCTGGTACGCCGCCTGCACGAAGTCGCCGTAGCGGAGGAGCTCGCGGCGGAGGTCGGAGTCGAGAGGGTCGAGGAGGCCCGCCCAGCCGCCTTCCCCGTGGAGGCTCCGCCACCGCGGCGCGATGGTGCACCTCGGCGACGCGCGCGGGGAGTCGGCCGAGAGCAGCTGCTGCATGTGCATGAGGCTGCGCGGCGACATGTGCTCGTCGGCCGCGGCGCGCGCCCGCATCCCGGCCATGGGCACGAAGAAGGACAGGTTCAGCGCGTTGAGGAGGCCGTGCCGGACGTAGAGCGGCTCCTGCTCGGCGTCCCGCTGCTGCTGCTCTTGCCCCTGCCTGGGCGCGGCGTGGCTCGCGGGCCTCGGCACCTGCGGCGGCTTCCCGAGCACCCGGTCAAGGTTGGCTATGTGTGCCCTGGCGCCATCCGAAGAGGACCCCGACGCGGGGCAAGCCGACGAGCGGAGCGCCTGCTGTCCCGGCGGTGTGCTGCTGGGGTTGAGCGGCGACTGCTCCCGGCGCGGCGGCTGCACCGTGGGTGAGGCGTGGCGCGGCGCGACGTGCACTGGCGCGGACACCGCGGCGGCAATTGTCATTTGCTCTCGGTCAATCGCAAGCAGCTCGATCTAGCTAGCTGTCGAACATGTACTACGACCCACTGCGGGCGGTGCGGTTTTATAATGCGGGGAGGAAGAGGAGAGTGGTCGCCCCTTGCACCTATGACGTCGCGATTCCATGGCCCACGCACCCTGCTGGGTATTAGCCCCGACTGGTCCACGCACGTAACAACAGCGTTGCCAGCCGCGCCGCGAGCTTCTCTGCTGAACCTACGCGGTGCGCGGATGCGTTGGTGGCTTTGCTGCCGCCTTGACTCGGCGGCGGTTCCTACCTGCCTGTCAATCTTAGAACGTACCTGGCCCCGGTCCTCGTTTTAGTATTCGTCGAGGAGCGCGTGTCCACACGGCCGTGCGGTTTCAAGTCTTGGTAAAATGTTAAGAGCTGGCACCAGGGGCCTGGTTTCACATCTCGGCGACCGGTGTACGGCCCTCCTGTGCGAAGCAGGAGCTGTGTAGTGTTGACTAATGAATGCCATTAACGTATTCAGCTCCGAGCTTAGGAACGAGCAACAACAAGATCTGATTTGTCAAGTCAAACCGCCGCGTCCGTATGTATGCGCTGTCCCTGACCCTGAATTCAGTGTCGCATCCTCCTGCTTTGGGCTCAAACCTGAATACCTGATCTATCGCCTGATCATATGCAGCTCTCCCGTTGGGAGACACGTTGAGAAACCAACGGACCAGCGTCAAAGGTTTGAGTTCACGAGGAATCGTAAACAGGAGTAATATAAAGGTATTACGAAAAGCGTTCCGTATGAACGTAAGGGGACGGACCGGGCCCGTTCGTTCAAATAATCTTTGAAACGCAACCACATTTGAACCGGAAACAAAGGAGGTCTGGGTCTCGTCACAACAGAAGCAGGATCAGGATGACGACAAGCTATTACAAGGTTAATTAGAATCCAGTTGCCTTGCATTTGCCAATCAAGTGGCAGAATGGATCCGTCTAATGATCGGACCGTAGTGGACGGAGATAAGTGGTGACCAATTAAAATACGGTGGTCAGGTGATGTTAATTCGCGGCGTGAACAATGCAATTTCACATGGGGAACGTGATGAAAGGTCGGATCGTCGGCGGCCACAGGGTTATCTATCCGCCACTGACAGGATAATGATGGCCCCCGTGCTCATCGATGCCGATTTGATTACGGCCACCGAGATGGCGTATTTTACCCATCCTCTGTCTGTCTTCGTCCGTTAGCGACGCCACGCCGGGAATATTTTGGACCACGCGGGACAGCCACGGTTTCCGGATCCTGCTCTGGACCGCCCGTGCAAAACCTGCGCCACCCTCGTGTAGTGTGTTCCGCGTGCTGAATTTCGCGCAGCTCGATCGGCTACCGCGCTCGCTGCCGCCGCTCGTGGTGCTGGTGCACGAAAAGCGCCGTGCTTTTCCCGGCGAATCTCGTGGTCCGCCGCCGGGACGGGGACTGCCACTACCACTACCCACGCGGCCTTTCCGTAAAGCCACTTGCAAAGGGAATCGCCACATTTTTAGGGGTGATAGCTTCACGCTGGAGAAGATCTCAATTGCACGTGTTTCTTGGATGGATTCTGGAGTGCAAACCCTCGCGGTTCCTGTTCATCAAGCGCCCAGTGATATGAGCGGAACGGCTGAACAGCACCTGTCGATGTCACCACGTTGCGAACGAGGTCCCTATGTGAGGACCCTGGGTTTATCGATTGTTTTCTCGGACAGTTGTGTTGATTTTGAATTGATGGGGATGAATAGTGTGATAACATGGAAGAATCCAGAAAACCATAGATTTTCTCACTCTCGTTGCACCGACAGCAGAATATAGCTTCAGTTGTCAACCTTTGCTTGACAGCAATGTGGCATACAGGAGGATATCTGTACAAGGTGGTGGCGGGGCCGGGGCAGGCGACAGGTCATGGTCGAACGGTCGGCTACGTTGCATGATATTCGCCACGCATATTGGAGCAGGAAAGGCGCATCACATCCATAGTGTGATCTGCTGTGTGCTTTGCAAGACCACAAGGGAAACGTCACCCGTGCAATGATTGATTGCACATGAAAATAATCATCCAACAAACAAGAGAGGGAGAGAGATGCAACCCCAACAAGCCACAAAAAGGTATTCGTATCTCGCAATGAGTACGGGATCAAAGATTACAATAGTTGTCCACGAATGCAAAGCGTGATTTATAAACAGTGAGGCTATATAAAATAAAAAAGAACGAAATACACTGATACTGTTTGTTCCTCAGACTGAACACCTAAGGATCCTCCCAGCAATGTTCATACACACTCGTGACTCTCTAATCATCTAACAAATGAAAAGATGCTATCAGAAAGAGCATTTGGAACAAATAATGCAAATACATTTACGTGCAGAAATCATAGTAATAACACGTCGAGTTTACACATGAAGTGAAAGAAATAAGGCAATCTTAAGACGAGCAACATGATGTATTCTGGTTCACAGGTTGGCCGCGGATCTGCACTGTCGGTGGCCTTGCACTTGCTGCGGCTGGTTGGCTGGCCATCCTGTGAACAGCAGCAAGTAGAGTAAGTGGGTTTTCTTTTCCAGCAGAATGTTACAATCATAAGTGAATATTCAACCATAATCGTGTTCGCCGTACCTATCCTTGATGGACGCGGCCATAGCCATGAAGGCCTGCTCAACATTGGTGGCGTTTTTGGCACTGGTTTCCATGAATGGGATACCAATCTCATCAGCAAACGCCTGCATGGCATTTTTATTAACTTAATTGTACACAGAATCCTAGGAAAGTTATGATAATGAAGTACTGCCGACCTAGGCATAATCTATGCACGGAATTTGGAGAAGTCACCTTTGCTGTCTCAGTTGCCACAACTTTGTTGGCAGTCAGGTCGTTCTTGTTCCCAACAAGGAGCTTGTTCACACTGTCACTTGCATAACGGTCAATTTCGTTCAACCACTGCTTCACGTTGTTGAAGCTTTCTTGGTCTGTCACGTCATATACAATCTGCAAACCAACAACAAAAAAAGTATTATAAATAATCAAGATGGTCGAGGAAGTTTCAGAAAGACTGATACTTAAGCTGTTGAACTTACAATAATTCCATGAGCTCCACGGTAGTAACTGCTAGTGATCGTCCTGAAACGTTCCTGCCCAGCAGTATCCCACTGCAGCAATGCCAAAAATCACCATTAAGTTAAAGAATTACCTGGCAGTTGTATGTACATGTATTGATATCTTTCAAGTGAATCTGGACTCTTATTGATATGAGCTGCATTTTCCCTTAGTTCATAAATGGATCTAGATCATGATAAATTTTCCAGATGTTTCTGTAAATTTTGTATAACTTGATTTCAAAATTGCACTTCTAGTTACACAATTAATTAGAGCCAATCTGCAGAAGTTTTTAGGTTCTGAAGCTAAACTAAAATTTTGAATAAAATGTTTAAATCAATATTGTGACATAACTTGGAATCACCGTACCAATGTGGCAACACCCTCACTCCTAATCATGAGGACAGACCTAAACACATTGACATCCCAACAGATGCTGTGATCATGTGTTGTCAGAGAGTATTAAAAAATATATCTGAATAGCAGAAAAGCTATGCTCAGCTAGACAGCTTTGAATTTTGACTAGTGGGAATGTAAGTTATGTACTATTTCCTACAAATGAGGCATCAATAATCTATTCATTGATAATGACTATCATGACAAAGGATATTTGACATTATTTCGCTTTACAGATTATCTAGTGTAAGATGGGTAAGGATCACAAAGCAATCAAACAATATTAAAACATAGAGAAGCGATCTTACAATTTGAAGTTTGATGGTTTTCCCATCCTGCTCTACTGTCCGAATTTTCTGCAAAAGATAATCAAGAGCATATTGCTGTGTCACAAAAAAATTATTGAACTTTAGTATATGATTTTACAGTAAACGTTAAACAGTACTTACAAAATCAACTCCAATTGTGCTGATGTAGCTATCCATGTACGAATCATCCTAATCACAAAAAGCACGGTAAATTAGCAATGTTCAGTCCATAAGAAATTATTTACTGCAGTATGTTTCAAACATGAAACTATACAAAAGTTATTACATTCTTCCAAAGTACATTAACGTATACAGCATAGATACTGTAAAATCATATAAGGCTACATCAAGCACTGCACATTTCTCACAAAGTGCATTAACATATACATCATAGATACACTGGACAAATCGTCTTTGCAGGGCAAAAGCATATGAGAAGCAATTCAAGCCTTACCGCAAATCTGAGAAGCAAGCATGACTTCCCAACACCAGAATCACCAATAAGCAGAAGTTTGAAAAGATAGTCGCTGAAATCGATAAAAAAAAAAACTAGGGTAAGTGCTCAATTACACTGAGAAGAGGAAACATTATTGAACTGAGCCACTGGCTGTTCGTATTGAACATCTCTTCTTCAGCGATCAGTTATCACGATACTAATGTGCTTGCAACCCCACATAAATTTGTTTTTACTTCATACTCTCCACATTCTCTTATGCCATTCACCTATCTGCCATTAAATTGAGACCAGCAGATTTGAGCTATAATCACCCAATAGTCATCAGCATATTCCAATCTACCATGTTATTACTACGTCATATATACTGAGGTTGGATTCCAAGGGTCAGCATAGTCTTTCCGATAGTGCAGCAATGTTAATACAAATGTATTTCAAATAGAACTAGTACACTAATTTTGTCTATACAAAACATTCGAAAGTCTATTCATGCGAATTCAATTCCGATACATTATGTTCCATGCTGGCCATACAATAACACGGTTATAACTATTCTACAGAATTGAAGAGGTTTAAATGCTTGTATATGACTTATTGCGCTGCTTACAGTACAGCAATATGTGCAAATGGAACCATTTAACAATGCAGGGGGCCTTCAATGCAAGCAATGTTTATGCAGGATAAAAAAAAACAGTTCAAGGCAACATATAGTGTTTTCCCACAGCCTACGAAACAAAATCCTAATCCAGCAACGCATCACGCTAAACTATACATAATGCTCCGTGTCGATACATCATCACATCAGCCGACACCCCCTAAAAATCACAAAACCCGAATTCGGAACAGGGATCCCCGGATCCGGATCCAAAGCTGGCGACACCACGCCAGCGCGAGCCTCCACGTTAGATCCAACCAACCGGAACGCCTCTACCACCCCCACCGGCGAGACGACAGGTGAGAAATCGCGCAAATCACGTGGAGAGGCGGAGAAGGGACGGGAAGGGGGACGATCGAGGTCTTACTACTCAGGATTCATCTCGAATAGAATAGAGTCTGGCTGAACCAGGAGCTCCGATCCTGCCCGCGAGAAGGGGGTGGTCGGCCGAACGAACTGGTGGATCTGGTTGGGGGAGAGGAGCGCAACGAGGTGGCCGGCGCCCGGCAGCCAGGTGGTGGCAGATGCAAACGTAGGAGTTTCTCGAGGGGCGGAACGATAAATACTCGAGGGAGAGTCGCGTCCCGCTCCCGACGCGTGTGGGTCGTCGAGGCGTCGGCGGCCGCACGGTTGCTTCGGTGAGCCTTTGACGACCCCCGCCCGGCACGGGTGATGCCGCTTTGACGAGCCCACTCAATCCCAGCCGTTGAGCACTCGATCCAGCGGTTGACGTCTGAAGAAGAGCACTCGATCCAGCGGCTGTGTTATCGCGCTACGTCACGGCGAGCGGGTTTCCTCGCCCGTGCCCGTTCCTTCCTGGTGCAGCAAGGTCCGAAAAAAAAATCGTACGGTCGGTGGGCTGGAAAGGCCAACAAACTGAGACGAAAGACCAGTCCGGCCCATGACACGGTTTGGGGGAAGTCCACCAACTCATTGCTAATCCGTTCCGTTGATCTTGAGAACTTCTCATTGCTAATCGACTCCATTAATCATGAGACAGGAACTGGACGAACTCCCTTCCCTTGAGACCAGGGCCGGCTCTATGTTTTGGAGGGTCCTGAGACGGTCCATGACATATGGGCCCTAGTGCTGTAGATATGTGTGCATATACAAATATATATATTGCTATTTTTATTTATAAAATGTCTCGGCGTACATTTTTAATTTAAAACATATATAATGAATATTAAACACTTGAACAATATCATAATATAACAGAAAAACAAAAGAAGTATAAAAATAAAAAAATAGGACCGCTAGTATGAATGTATGATAATCTTATATAAGAAACAGATTTCAATAAATTTATTGACAATTATGTTTAGTGCTTCGTAAAACAGCTTCAAGTCCGATTCTCTCATTACTTTTCACAGCACTGGATATACGTTTCTTATGCAGCATTGTAACACGGATTGAAAATATATCAGGTTCCAAAGCATACAAAGGCTGATCAAATATACCTCATGAACATTTTCAGATACAGATAAATTGGTCAATTACTGATGATAAAACAAAAAATATTCAGTTTTAGGTAAGGAAAACTCATGAACATTGAGGTATAGATTTGTTGCTCCGATTGAATAAATAGAGTGAACATGCAAATACCTGAGATACTGATCATGTTGATTTGCCGCCGACACCAGGCGTCTACTGACCTGCTCGTCGTCTCCTCTATTTTTTCATCCTGTACCGTATGGGCCCATACATTATACACGCTCACGCAGTGGCGGGGGCCACTCGTCCGATCATCGAGTTTTCTCTTATAGGTCCGGGCTTGTGCTTAGAGACGAGCAACATCCAATCGAATGGGCCTACTCCTATTTTTACGAGAGTTTGATTTACCGAACAACCAATATAGAGCAACTATTGGCAGATGGGCTCCCTTCAGACTTGGGCCCTAGACGGTCGCCCCTCCCGTCTAGGCCCAGAGCCGGCCCTGCTTGAGACCCTCGCTGCTCGCGAGAGGACAGTGGCGAGAGATAAACTCATATGCTCTGCTGCAGTGCAGTAGCCACTAACTGTTGAAACTTAGGAACCGAAACTTAGTCTAGGCACAACGTAATTGGGTCACTAATGATCTTTACTTGGTCTCAAGACTTAATTAACAGTTAATTATGCAGAGACTAATCACCATGGCATATAGATAATTAGATAGAGATTAGACGGGAAGATTAAGTGCGTACCTGGGCCTGCAGGTATGGAGTGTGTCATTGTGTCGATGTTGAGACACAGGGTGGTCGACGGTGTGGCGTCGGGTGAACGGCGGTGGCGACCTCTTCCCCCACTTCTCGTGTGCATGCGGATCGGACGCCTTAGCAAATTGTGGGAGATCGTTTCTTTTTAGTTAACCCACAGGTCTAAACAAAACTTTCCTTTTATAGGTGCACGGGCGTGGGAGGTGGCCTCCGAGATGGACTCAGGTAACATCTCCCGATCAGGACGTTGGGAGAACGTGGAGTTGGACTCGGTCTAGGTTTTCCCCAAACCGAGCATGGTCAAACTAACATTCTCCCCCTTGACCACAGAATTAAAGACTTATCAACTTATATATACCTTAACCTTAGAACTTATACTTACTTAATTCTGAACTTAGTGTTAGCTTCTTCATGTTTAACATATAGGGCACGTCACATCAAGAATAGTCAGTCACGTGATATCTGATTCAAACGACCACAATACATCTCACATTTAGAAATAACCTTATACTTAGTTTGTCCCCTTAATATCCAGGATAGTCATAGGCTTCCTCTTAAGACCCATGCATGCTTCATGTTCTCTGAACATATGGGCGGGAAAACCCTTTGTAAACGGTACCGCAAGCTTTCGCTTGATTCTCATATGCTCGTTATCTGTTGTGCTCCTGGATTTTATATTTCACAACACTAAACTTAACGCCGATGTGCTTGACAGTTTCACTCGTCTCATTGTTGTGAAAAATATTATACTACACACTTATTGCAGTATTATTTAAGTGGTTTGTGCTGTCGACCACTCTTAAACTGGATAGAACTTTGTATCGCCTGCTTCTTGGCCTCATCTTAAACAACAGAATTTGTCACACATTGTGGACGATATAGTGACTATTTGTTTGGAGTTTTTCCACGAGATAACTCCATCCGCGAAGGTGGATATACAACTAATGTGGAATTCTTAGAATCCACACAATTCGCGAAACTAACACTAAGAAGCTCACTTCGTCAAGTGAGTTTTGACTTATAATATCTTAACATGAGGCCTTATGTGCATTGCACCTTCTTAAGCAAATTCTTAAATGCCTTTCTGTGATAAACCACCAGCATTGTCTAATGTCTGTCAAGTATTCCGATCATGATCTTAAGTCAAGACAAACACTTACTCGAGCATACATCAATTAATCTTCCGATAGCAGAAGCTAATGGAATCGAAATCATAAGGTTGACCATTATTGGTTCCCTAAACTGTTCTAATTTTTAAACTTATCATCCTTGACTGTCTAAACAGGCGAAGATTAACACCCCTTTATTATAATCATGGTGAATTTCTAATTCCTATCTTGTAGGATTCTTCACTTAGATCCTCTTATGGACAAAATCTTTTAATTTCTTATGACTGATTTATCTTAGAAGTAATATACTATGTACATTCAACTTAGAATACATGTGAGTGTCCATCTCACTTATCTTGAAAACCCAAACTAACTTATAGTCTAATAGATCTTAAGATACATTTTTTTAATGCTCAATTGAATCCATGAATAGATGTCTCTGAAAAGTATCTCAAGAGTCTTTTGACTATTATGACAAAACTTTCGGTCAGGTCACACTAATATTCTTATACAAATCTCAAATAGAAAATTTTGTTTTACATCCATCTAATGTACACTCATCCATAATGCACTACTAATAACTTAATTATCCTTGAGGAATTCTTAATTGAGTGCATTGCCATTAGTCTGACCACAAACGGAAATTTCCCTTCAGAATCACTCTTCTCTTGTAGGCTCATTACAGTCTACTGTTTTTTATTCTTTTAGGAACTATTACTAATACTCAGACACTTGTCGCGTACTTAGATCTCATCTCATCTAACATGGTTTTTACACCATAGATGATTAAGATCGTCTGATAGTATTTTCTTATGTGGTATGACCACCTTTGTTATTTGTCTTATTGTGATCGGGCTATTATCACTCTTCATCATTATTGGCCACTAATGATGAAGAATCAATAGAAGGTATTGTGACAACAATGTCTTGCATTGTTAACACAATGTAAGTAAGACATCATAAAGAGTGATTCTTGAAAAAGTGTGGCAACATGTACCATTTCTTTCAAGATCAGTGTCTTTATGAAGTGTGACACCCGGTTCCGAATATGAACCAAACGTAACGCATATGTGTGCCCAGGAAGTTCATCACACATATACTATTGCATCACAAACGATATACAGAATTTAACCACGTCTCAACTATTAGATAAGTACTTTATTACAATAATCCAATGGTTCACGAATGATAAAACTCTAAATAATGCAGCAGAAAATAAACTAAGCAACACGACTCCAATCCACAGGCAATTGACGGCGGTACGCAACCTAGTACTCCGTGTGATTCTCAGGGTACTCCCAATTGTCTCCAGTAGCTGTTGGGGGGGGGGAATTGCAAGGGTGATTACATGTCGTACTCAGCAAGTGTGGAAAGTATGACATGTGGCTTATTCAAATAACAAATATAATAATGGCTAAGTGCAGAAAAGTACAGTAAAACATTTGAAAAAGCATTATACTATGTCTATGTGAAACAATCCCATCATAACCATCATATTAACATAATATAAACCATATCCAATTATTGTCAATATCATCATTATCCATGTCCAGTTACCATAACTCAAATTCATATCCGTAACCATAAGCCAAAAACCATCCATAACCATTACCAACCCATAACCATAAACCAAGTCCAATTCTAATCATGTAGGTCATCCAGGTGCTCATAACCGGAAGCACGGCTATCATGATAGTTTTTAACACTCTGCAGAGGTTGTACCACTTTACCCACATGTTCATGATTTCATCACCTTTCGGTGACTAAGAAACCTCCATTATGCCATCTCACACTTCCGTAGGTGTGTGGCCAAGAGATCACAAAATAGCCTTTCAAAAGGGACTACTAGTATGTACGGGCCCACTAAGGTTTCACCGGCAGGCTTGAATCTCCATTCTCCCACCCACGAGACCCCTCGTGTGCCATGCGGATCCCAGGGTAGTCCTCCTCGACTCCCATTCCCTGCGTCATCCAATGGTCCATACAATACTAGCAGCGCTCCTAATTATTCAGCTACGCCACACCCATACTTGGCCTTGTGGTGGCACTGTTGACCTGGCATATTCTCGCATGAACCGGTCCTTAGATCTAAAGCAAGAAAGCCACCATAACATCCAACCCATCCACATACCAGGCTTGCTTAGATCACTCATCGTATTGACCAGTTCACATTAACCAAAATATCATTGATGCATAATTAAATGTGTAGTGTTGTTTGTCATCCCAATTAATTAAGCGAAGCAAAAAGGTAAAAGCCCTTCCTGACTCTCTACCATATATTCCAGGTGACAAGGATGGTTAAACAAAGCTAGTAAACTTCCTACCATAGGATTCCCGTCAATTTGGCACAGCATGCAGTTTTGCAAACAAAAACATTTATTTTAAAACATGATCAATATGCTTCAAGGACACTTGCCTTGCTCCGACGGATGGGGTTGCTCAAGCGCTTCAAAGTCTTGATTTTGGAAATCCTCGTATGCGGCCTCTTGAGCACGTTCCTCTACGCGTGATCATACATACAAGAAAATACATACAATTCAATATGATGCACACAAAATAATCAACATGCAATGACATGTATGCATGCACAATTCAACGATTAATTTACTACAGTTGTTTATTAATTAGATGCAACTAGTTCATACGTGTTCATATGAGTTTACGAGGGTTTTAGAGTGGATTAATGCTGCTGAAAATAAAAAGACGGTGCGACTACGATCAAACTATGCCTATTAAATCCAATATGGTCGCTAAAATTCGCATCGGAAACATGGCCTACCGTAGATGCGATGGCTTCGATGATCGCGGGATGGGGACAATGCGTAGACGAAGTAGATGCGCAAGATCCTCCGGCGGCACGACGACGGCGACGCGATGGCGACGACGATCTCCGGTGGACGGCGGCGCCCTCCTCTTTTTCTTCCTCTTCCTCCTCTTTTCTCCTCTCTTTTCTTCCCTGGCGGCGCAACTTCTATTCTCTCGTGTTTCTTTCTGGCGGCTAGGTCTTTTATCGTGGAATTGGCGGCGACAATTTTTGCTGGGATCGGGGAAAAACACGAAGACCGCGTACGTATATATAGGGTGGGATCGATAGGCTATCGGCCAGAGGCCGGGTCGGGTGCGGCCGGGCGACTCGCGGTCGAGGTCGGGCGGGCGAGGCGCGTCGAGCGCGTGGGGTGGGGTCCAGCGGGAGCCGCGGGCGGGCGCGAGCGGATCGGCGCGCGGGATCGGGCGTGCGAGCGCGCGATGCGGGGCTGCGGTGCGGGGTCAGCGCTACGCGCGCTGGGCGGCTCGGGCACGGGGCGTGCGCGGTCGGCCGGTACGGCGCTGGGGCCGGGGCGCTGCGGGCTGGGCCGGTTTGGCTTGGCCGGCAGTGGCCCCTTTTTTTTCTTTTTTTTCTTTTTATATTATTATTATAATATATTTTATTATTTATATTTTATTTATTTTATTTATCTTATTCATTTTATTTATTTATAATTTTATATATGTATATATTTATTATTATATATAATTTATTTATATATATTTCTTTTTTATATTATTATTATTATACTTATTCCCTAATACAAGTTTTAGGCTATAATTATTATTTTCTTTTTCTTCTTTTTGCTACACCATATATGTATGTTTTATCTTTTATTATTTTCCTTTTATCCTACTAATGTTTAATGCATGATCATGTATGCAATGCATGATGCGAAAATTGAGGGTGTTACAAACCTACCTCCCTTAAAGTGAATCTCGCCCTCAAGATTCGATAGCGTGGAGAAAAGGTGAGGGAATTCTGCCTTCAAGTCTTCTTCACGTTCCCACGTAGCTTCGGCTTCTGTATGGTGTTTCCATTGCACTTTGCACCAACGGATCCTCTTATTTCTCGTGACTCTTTCCGTTACGTCCAAAATCTTGATAGGTTGTTCGACATAGGACAAATCATCTTGAAGTTCTAACTCGTCCATCGGCACTTGTTCTTCTGGCACCCTGAGACACTTCTTGAGTTGAGAGACATGAAATACGTCATGTACATCAGAGAGGTACGTCGGCACCTCAAGTCGATATGCCACTTCTCCTCGTTTGTCCAAAATCTTGAACGGTCCGATGTAACGTGGTGCCAGTTTTCCTTTGACGTTAAACCGTCGCTGACCTCGGATAGGTGACACTTTGAGGTATACAAAATCTCCAACTTCAAAAGTCAGACTCCTTCGCCTATTATCAGCATAACCTTTCTGTCGAGACTGGGCAGCCTTTAAGTTCTCCCGTATTATTTGGACTTGCCTTTCAGCATCTTGTAACACGTCGGGACCAAACACTTGATTCTCTCCGGTTTCATTCCAAAACAAGGTAGTCCTACACTTCCTTCCGTACAATGCTTCGTAGGGTGACATTTTCAGACTTGCTTGGTAGCTATTGTTGTACGAGAATTCAGCATAGGGCAAACTTTTATCCCAACTTTTCCCATGCTTTAATGCACAAGCTCTTAACATGTCTTCCAAAATTTGGTTGGTCCTCTCGGTTTATCCATCTGTTTGAGGGTGATACACCGAACTGAAGTTTAACCTTGTTCCCATTGCTTCATGCAATTTCTGCCAAAATCTGGAGGTAAACTGAGAACCTCTATCCGAGACTATCTTCTTCGGTACTCCGTGTCGGCACACAATATGCTCCATATACAATTCTGCTAGCTTCAGGGTGGCATATGTGGTCTTGACAGGGATGAAGTGAGCCAGACTGAGTTCGCAGTAATCCAACTATAAAGTCCATGCCAACCTCTTCCCACTTCCACTCCGGGATCTTCAATGGTTGTAACAATCCGGCCGGCCTTTGATGTTCAGCTTTAACTCGTCGGCACACATCACAAAGTGCAACATATTCGGCTATGTCCTTTTTCATGTTGGCCCACCAATAGCATGTCTTTAAGTCCTTGTACATCTTCGTACAACCAGGATGGATTGAGTAAGGCGAGTCATGTGTCTCCTTCAATATTGTTTCCCGAATATGCCTGACATTAGGTACCACAATCCCCTTTCCAAGCCATAAGGTACCCTGTTCGTCCTCATCAAATCTGAATTCTTTTCCTTCTTGGGTCCTTTCCTTGATTTCCTGTATTTCCTTGTCCTTTGTGTGTCCTTCCCGTATTTCCTGCTCTAATGTTGGGTTGACTTCCATCGTTCCCATCTCATTTATGAATCCAAGGTTCAACCGTTCAAACTCCTCGCATAACTCGGATGGCAGCTCCCGTACTGTGAGTTGGTGGCTAACTCCTTTTCGGCTCAAAGCGTCGGCCACTACATTGGCCTTCCCTGGGTGATAGTTGATCCCCACGTCATAATCCTTGATGAGCTCCAACCATCGGCGTTGCCTCAGATTCAGATCCGTTTGCGTAAATATGTACTTGAGACTCTTGTGATTCATATAAATCTCACATCGATGACCAAAAACATAGTGTCTCCATATCTTCAAGGCGTGTACCACGGCTGCGAGTTCAAGGTCGTGTGTAGGATAATTCAACTCATGTTTCTTTAGTTGCCTCGTTGCATAAGCTACCACTTGGCCTTCTTGCATGAGCACACATCCTAATCCTTGTCTTGATGCATCACAATATATATCAAAACTCTTGCTCACGTCCGGTAATACTAACATCGGCGCGGTTGTCAACCTTTTCTTTAACTCCTCAAAGCTATCCTGACAAGCTTGAGTCCATCGGAATGCCTTCCCTTTCATGAGTAATTCGGTCATAGGCTTGGCTATTTTAGAGAAATCCTTGATGAATCTGCGGTAATATCCAGCCATTCCCAGGAAACTCCGAATTTCCTTGACATTCTGTGGCGGTTCCCACTTAATCACATCTCTCACCTTCCCTGGGTCAACTGATACTCCTCCTCCGAAAATAATATGGCCTAAGAAAGAGACTTCCCGTAACCAAAATTGACATTTACTAAACTTGGCATACAATTGGTGTTCCCGTAGCTTCTGGAATGTAAGCTTCAAGTGTTCTTCATGTTCTTCCTCGCTTCTCGAGTATATCATGATGTCATCGATGAACACTATAACGAACTTATCCAGATATTCCATGAAGACTTTATTCATGAGATACATAAAGTATGCAGGCGCGTTCGTCAATACAAATGACATGACGGTGTACTCATAAGATCCATATCATGTTCGAAATGCTGTATTGGGTATATCCGATGGTCTAATCTTCATTTGGAAGTATCCTGACCGCAAGTCGATCTTGGAGAAGATACAGGCACCCTTCATTTGGTCGAACAAATCCTCTATACGGGGCAGTGAGTACTTGTTCTTAATTGTCACTTCGTTGAGAGACCTATAGTCCACACACATCCTCTGGGTTCCATCCTTCTTATCTACGAAGAGCACTGGGGCTCCCCACGGGGATGAGCTTGGGCGTATGAAACCCTTCTCTAGCTGCTCTTGAATTTGCTTCTTGAGCTCTACTAATTCCTTAAGAGGCATCCTATACGGCCTCTTAGCTATAGGTGCAGTTCCGGATATCAACTCAATGGCGAATTCTATGTCACGGTCAGGTGGCATACCTGACAACTCATCTAGAAACACGTCCGGGTACTCGCGAACGATCAAAATGCTTTCCAATGTCACTCCTCCCACTTGATTGAGCATTTCCTTCTCTCTTGTAGGTTGGGCTGCCTCAACTTCGATGCGTGTACCATGTTCACTTGTCAACTGCACAATCCTCTCGGCACATTGAATGACTCCATTATACTTGCTCAGCCAGTCCATTCCAAGTATTATGTCTATTCCTTGGGAGTCCAAGACTATGAGGTTTGCGAGAAAGTTTACCACCCTTATTTTAATGCGTACTTTCGGACATACTATATTTGTCCTCATCTCTCCGCCAGGAGAACTTACTAGCATAGTTTGCTTCATATGAGATATAGGCAAATTGTACTTGGCAACATACTTTGACGAGATGAATGAATGAGATGCTCCTGAATCAAATAAAACAGTCGCGGGGTTGCAGTTGGCAAGAAACATACCAATCACGACGTCATCAGCTTGTTGGGCTTCCTCAGTAGAGACATGATTCACATTGCCATGAGCAAAATTCTGCTATCCACGGTTGCCTTGTGGTGCCCCTCCATTTGGTCGTGGGTAATTTAGCCTTGGTGCATTATTCATAGGTCCATAGTTTCTTCTGGGGCATTGACTTGCAAAGTGTCCGGGCTCTCCACACACATAGCATGTCTTACCGCCCGTAGCATTAGGGAAGTTTGGGCGCAGCTGGTTTTGAGCATTTGCCGCCATGTTAGGACGCGGCGCAGGTGGCACAGGATAGCGAGGCGCTTGCATAGCGGGGCGTTGCTGCGGTGGCTGATTTGAGCGGGGCGGATAAGCAGCGCGGTATGCAGGAGCAGATGGGTTGTAGTATGGTGCAGTAGGTGGTGCATAGCGGGGGCGAACATTGCTTCCTTGCTGCGGTCCATGATGTGGCATCTTCCTCTTGTTGTCCTGCTCCATCTCACAAATCTTGTTCTCAACCACAATAGCCTTGTCAACCAGCTTTTGGAAGTTTGGATAATCAATATTGAGCAACTGGACTTGAATTTCATTGTTGAGACCCCTCATAAACAGATAATGCTTCCTACTATCAGTGTTGATGTCTTCTGGAGCATATCTTGATAATTGAGTGAATTTGTTGAGATACTCACTCACGCTCATCCTTCCTTGCCTGGGATTTTTAAAATCTTGTCTTCTCAGTATCATAACTCCTTCAGGTACATAGTGGGAACTGAAACTCTGCTTAAACTCAGCCCAAGTGATTGCCTCCTGATTATCATGAGCGTTGCAAAGAGCTTCCCACCAGTCAGCGGCTGCTCCAACTAGTTGATGTGATGCAAAGAGAACCTTCTCCCTATCAGTGCACTGGACAATAGAAAGTTTCTTCTCAACGGACTTTAGCCAATCATCAGCTTCCATTGGATCTGTGGCTTGTGCAAAGGTAAGAGGTCTGGTCCTCATGAACTCTCCCAAACGGTTGTGGTGTGGTTGGGGTGGTGGTGGTGGCGGTATATGAGGCTGATTGTTATTGCCAGCTTGCAGCTGTCCCATTGTCTGTATCATGGTCTGCATGAGCTGGTTCTGCATAGCTAACAGTTGTTCAATATTGATAGCTCCATGAGCATGTCCCTGGTTGTTCTGAGGTACTTCATTGCGCTCCTCCTCATCGTTGGCATCCCTCTGGTTACGAGTTCTCACCATCTGTTGGCGAAAGAAAGGTGGAGACAAAAGGATTTAGAATTTAGAAAGAACTTCCCAACTATATGCATCAAGGGATATGAAGCTAACCAACTAGCTACACTAGCCTAGGTGGACATGGAAATGCTAAAGCATCCCAAAATCCTCTATTAAGCACACAAGCAAACAATATATATATAGCAAACAGCACACTAAGCAAAAACACATCGATTCCTGAGTGCTCCTATATGCTCTAAAGTGTCCATTCTATCTAGGTTGCATCCTACGGTCAACGTGGCTCTGATACCAATCTGTGACATCCGGTTCTGAATATGAACCAAGCGTAACGCATATGTGTGCCCAGGAAGTTCATCACACATATACGATTGCATCACAAACGATATACAGAATTTAACCACGTCTCAACTATTAAATAAGTACTTTATTACAATAATCCAATGGTTCACGAATGATAAAACTCTAAATAATGCAGCAGAAAATAAACTAAGCAGCACGACTCCAATCCACAGGCAATTGACGGCGGTACGCAACCTAGTACTCTGTGTGATCCTCAGGGTACTCCCAATTGTCTCCAGTAGCTGTTGGGGGGGGGGGGTTGCAAGGGTGAGTACATGTCGTACTCAGCAAGTGTGGAAAGTATGACATGTGGCTTATTCAAATGACGAATGTAATAATGGCTAAGTGCTGAAAAGTACAGTAAAACATTTGAAAAAGCATTATACTATGTCTATGTGAAACAATCCCATCATAACCATCATATTAACATAATATAAACCATATCCAATTATTGTCAACATCATCATTATCTATGTCCAGTTACCATAACTCAAATTCATATCCGTAACCATAAGCCAAAAACCATCCGTAACCATTACCAACCCATAACCATAAACCAAGTCCAATTCTAATCATGTAGGTCATCCAGGTGCTCGTAACCACGAGCACGGCTATCATGATAGTTTTTAACACTCTGCAGAGGTTGTACCACTTTACCCACATGTTCGTGATTTCATCACATTTCGGTGACTAAGAAACCTCCATTATGCCATCTCACACTTCCGTAGGTGTGTGGCCAAGAGATCACAAAATAGCCTTTCAAAAGGGACTACTAGTATGTACAGGCCCACTAAGGTTTCACCGGCAGGCTTGAATCTCCATTCTCCCACCCAAGGGCCCCCTCGTGTGCCATGCGGATCCCAGGGCAGTCCTCCTCGACTCTCATTTCCCGCGCCATCTAATGGTCCATACAATACTAGCAGCGCTCCTAATTATTCAGCTACGCTGCACCCATACTTGGCCTTGTGGTGGCACTATTGACCTGGCATATTCTCGCATGAACCGGTCCTTAGATCTAAAGCAAGCAAACCACCATAACATCCAACCCATCCACATACCAGGCTTGCTTAGATCACCCATCGTATTGACCAGTTCACATTAACCAGAATATCATTGATGCATAATTAAATGTGTAGTGTTGTTTGTTATCCCAATTAATTAAGCAAAGCAAAAAGATAAAAACCCTTCCCGACTCTCTACCATATATTCCAGGTGACAAGGGTGGTTAAACAAAGCTAGTAAACTTCCTACCATAGGATTCCCGGCAATTTGACACAGCATGCAATTTTGCAAACAAAAACATTTATTTTAAAATAGGATCAATATGCTTCAAGGACACTTGCCTTGCTCCGACGGATGGGGTTGCTCAAGCACTTCAAAGTATTGATTTTGGAAATCCTCGTATGCGGCCTCTTGAGCACGTTCCTCTACGCGTGATCATACATACAAGAAAATACATACAATTCAATATGATGCACACAAAATAATCAACATGCAATGACATCTATGCATGCACAATTCAACGATTAATTTACTACGGTTGTTTATTAATTAGATGCAACTAGTTCATACGTGTTCATATGAGTTTACGAGGGTTTTAGAGTGGATTAATGCTGCTGAAAATAAAAAGACGGTGCGACAACAATCAAACTATGCCTATTAAATCCAATATGGTCGCTAAAATTCGCATCGGAAACATGGCCTACCGTAGATGTGATGGCTTCGATGATCGTGGGATGGGGACAATGCGTAGACGAAGTAGATGCGCAAGATCCTCCGGCGGCACGACGACGGCGACGCGATGGCGACGACGATCTCCGACGCACGGCGGCGCCCTCCTTTTTTTCTTCCTCTTCCTTCTCTTTTCTCCTCTCTTTTCTTCCCTGGCGACGCAGCTTCTGTTCTCTCGTGTTTCTTTCTGGCGGCTAGGTCTTTTATCGTGGAATTGGCGGCGACGGTTTTTGCTGGGATCGGGAAAAAACACAAAGACCGCGTATGTATATATAGGGTGGGATCGATAGGCTATCGGCCAGAGGCCGGGTCGGGTGCGGCCGGGCGACTCGCGGTCGAGGTCGGGCGGGCGAGGCGCGTCGAGCGCGTGGGGTGGGGTCCATCGGGAGTCGCGGGCGGGCGCGTCGGTCGCGCGGGCGCGAGCGGATCGGCGCGCGGGATCGGGCGTGCGAGCGCGCGATGCGGTGCTGCGGTGCGGGGTCAGCGCTACGCGCGCTGGGCGGCTCGGGCACAGGGCGGGCGCGGTCGGCCGGTACGGCGCTGGGGCCGGGGCGCTGCGGGCTGGGCCGGTTTGGCCTGGCCGGCAGTGGCCCCTTTTCTTTTTTTTTTTCTTTTTTTCTTTTTATATTATTATTATAATATATTTTATTATTTATATTTTATTTATTTTATTTATCTTATTCATTTTATTTATTGATTATTTTATATATGTATATATTTATTATTATATATAATTTATTTATATATATTTCTTTTTTATATTATTATTATTATTTTTATACTTATTCCCTAATACAAGTTTTAGGCTATAATTATTATTTTCTTTTTCTTCTTTTTGCTACACCATATATGTATGTTTTATCTTTTATTATTTTTCTTTTATCCTACTAATGTTTAATGCATGATCATGTATGCAATGCATGATGCGAAAATTGAGGGTGTTACATGAAGTCAAAACTCCCCCTGATTTAGTCATCTTTACTAACTTTTGTTTTTGAATGAACTTATGACCCGATATGAATCAAAACTTATATCAAGTGGGGATCAACCCAACACTTGACCTTATACAACTCACATAACTTGTGTATTATGCTTACATTTTGGGGTTATTGTTGCCTCACATCATTGATGATAACAGACTTAAACTGAGTTATTCTTAATATTTTTCTATTACCGATGAAAGACTAACAACACGTAGTAAATCATTAACAAGAAATGTTAATAATTTAGCTACAGCAGGTAGAGAGATTATTCGACCTCTCATCATACCATACTCCCCCTGATCATGTCATCCTACTAATGATGATATGTCTTATTTAACTAAACTGATGATAATCAGTAACTTATTATACAACCAAACTTAATAATGTTTTGGGTTACTTTTGCCTTAATGGGGCTACCTCATATGAAAATGCTTAAGTGAGGTTTATGCCCTGTCCACAATGTACAATGGTGTCTTAGAGGCTCACTTAATATAAAGTTCGACTTAACACGTAAATCGATAGACTAATAACTTAGCATACTTAATTAACATACACCATTTCACTTAGTTATTTTAGGGGTATTAAATTATTACTTGAATAAAACTAACTAAGTTAATACTAACAATACATGTTCAATGCCTTATTTTGAATCTGAAACATCTTACTGAGGGATAAATTAATCGATGGAGAAAACTAATTCAATTCTCCCCCTCGAAATATGGCCTTAATGACAATGCCATAATTTCGAAATTGTTTCGAGATCGATTCTAATGCGCTTATCTTAATACTTAGTTTGTGAGTTAAAACTAGAATAATACTAAAACATCATTTAAGGATAAATGTTATAACTGAATGTGCTTAACCATAATACTAAGAACTCAATGAAGTACTTAAATAAAAATTACAAAAATATGAATACTTAAACTAAAATTCTATTAATGATGGTATACGATGAATCCTAAGTACAAAACTATAACTTAGAAGAAAAATTAAGTCTAAGATTTCAACTTTAGCTTCATGACTGTCGGTACCCTGAGTATCGTATACCCCTTGAGATTGCAAAGATCTCAAGGAAAAGTCATCTACTTGATTTGAAGACCTTCGGAGGCCCACATGTCTGACATAACCGGACCCGCTTCCCCAACATGGTTAGCCCCAGGGTCGCCACGTGTACCATCAAACCGAAGCTACCGCCCACAAGGGGGAAGCTCCGGGCTATATATCATAACGGCACCCCCGGACCTAACCCCAGACCCAGGGAAGCTCCGGAACTGACACGTGTCTGGTGGCACCGGACCTATCTGTTCCCCAATGTATGCTCCGGAGCTACCACGTGTCCAACTGTCGGATCTTCAGCCTCAAACCTCCGGTAGAATCCACAACGGCTCCGGATCTTCAAAGGGGAATCAAGGACTTCAAGACCCGATTAAGTGTCATTAATACTATGTTAATGACACACGATCGGACGACCCTTATTACCAGTAACGGCGTTGTCAAAGCCGTAACTCGGTCATTAAGGGTAATTAAGCGCATCAAATGTGTATCAATATTAGTAGCCGTCGGGGCCACATGTCGGGCCAGGCCAACTTGTAACGGCCTGTCCTTGTATTATAAAAGGACAGGCCGATGATACATAGAGAACATATGATAACATATGATCTGATCTGATCTGGTCTGATCGGCTCGCACGCGCTCTCAACTCACGTCACCTGAGTTGAGTTCATACATCTAATACAACACCAACACACCCCGTGGAGTAGGGTATTACGCTCATGCGGCCCGAACCACGTAAATCTTTGTGTCTCCTATGCTATTTTATATTTCACCTTCTTGAATCTCCGCGCGCCCACACCGAACCTCAAACTCCACAAACACTTTTAGTAGTGTCGGGAGATCTGCCGGATCAAAACCACCGACAGTTGGCGCGCCAGGTAGGGGGGCCTGAGATTTTAAGAATGGTGAACTCAACTGTTGAATCATCCAATGGTCATCTCGTTGTTCAAGCTGCTGGGGGCAATCCCTCCAATATCCAGCCATTAACAGGAACCTCAGTTCCAGCAGGAGTCACACTTCCACCACCGCCGCCTTCACCAGCAAATCAAGCTGGGCAGCGCGATGGTGCACCGGCGTCAATCAATGCATCGGCGAATCATGACAACCCGGAACATGCGCTCCATGTAGCACGTGCTCTCCTTCAGCGCCCACCACCTCCGGATGCATCCCGGGATGCAATGGAGCAGTGGAGGGCTGGTGTGGAACACTTGGTTGCAGCTGCAGCCGACTGCATCAGTAACCAAGGTCCTCCTCCTTCAGGACGGGCCCCGTTGCAGCGACGGACCTTGTCTGGCAGACTTGGTCCGCACATTTCCAACAACAGGAGACGTGCTGCATCATAGCAAGTGACGTCGTTGCCCTGCGGGGCGCGACACACTCACACGGTATCAAGGATTTCAACTCATGACCTCCGGACGGAGCTTGATCGCCGATACCGTCAACAAGACGGCCGAGTCCATATCGAGCGTGCTCGTGAAAGACGAGAAGCTCAGGACATTCCTGCTCCTGAAGGAGTAGGAGGAGGCTGTTCAGCCCTGGCCATGCATCTGCGTATGGTCAGGTGGCCACAGAAATTCCGGCCTCACCTGCCGGAGAAGTTTGATGGGACCGTTAATCCCGTCAAGTTTCTTCAGATTTACTCCATTGCTATCCCGGCAGCTGAAGGAAATGAGACCGTAATGGCCAACTATTTTCCAGTGGCTTTAACTGGGACCACCCGGTCCTGGTTTATGAGCCTTCACCCAACTCCATCAACAGTTGGGAGGAGTTGTGCCGACAGTTCACCGCCAACTTCGTGAGTTCATACACCCGACCAGGCACCGAACTGGACCCTTTTGCAGTCGTGCAAAAAGGGGGAGAATCCCTGCGATCATTCATCCAAAGATTCTCTCAAGTACGAAACACTATCCCTTCTATCTCTAGCACTTCTGTCATTGTGGCATTTAGATAGGGCGTACGGGATAAGAAGATGTTGGAGAAACTGGCGATCAAGGAGATCACCAGTGTCACAGAACTCTTCAGCTTGGCCGATAAATGTGCCAGAGCTACGGAGGGCCGTGAAATGCACTCCAAACCACCTCCGGAGGATCGCAAAAAATCCTCCAAAGGCAAAGCCACTACCTCCGGGAATGGCAAAAAGAAGAAAAAGACCAACGACAAGAAGAAGCCGTCGGCCGGCGCATCTAATGCAGCAGCTGCTGTAGCTCCGGGTGGCTGGGGACCACGCCCCGAGAAGCAACCTCGACCGTCTTCTGAAGACGGTGGCAAACCCAAGGTGTGTGTCCAATTCATAAGATGGACAGCCACAGTTTGGAAGACTGCCGGGAGGTCCAAAACCTTGCCGAGCGCTACAACAAGCGCCGGGAAGAAGTTCCTTTCCGACAGAGGGAAGGAAAACAAAAAGTTGACGAAGCTCTGGCTGAAGAGGAGTTAGGTTTTCAGGATCCTAAAAAGGTCCTGAAGGCCGTCTACACCTCCGTCGACGACGATTCTGACGTCTCTGACAACGAGCGTCGGAAGACCATGAACACCATTTTTGGTGGATCATGGGACATAACCTCCCGCCGCGTCCTCAAGACAAGCGTCGGGACATGGCCACTGTAGCTCCTACAGCCAGGGCGGAGCCTCATCGGAAGTGGATGGACACAACCATCACTTTTGATGCTTCGGACTGCCCTTGAAGCATGGTTGGAGCAGGCCAATTACCTTTGATGGTATCTCCTACCATCAATAACATTCAGCTCCACCATGTTATGGTAGACGGAGATTCGGGGCTGAACCTCATAAGCTTCAAAGCTTTTACCAAGCTTCAGCTCCGACCTTCGGATCTTCACCCCTCCCGACCTTTCTCCGAAGTAGGTCCGGGAGCCATTACCCCACTCGGTGCTATTACTCTCCCCGTTACCTTCGGGACCCGGGAGAAGTATCGCACTAAGAAGTTGGTCTTTGACGTTGCTCAGATCAACTTACCTTTCAACGCCATCTTGGGTAGGTCTGCCTTGTACAAATTCATGGCACCTGCTCATTATGGCTACCTGGTGTTAAAGATGCCAACACCAGTATGCGTTCTCCGGATCCATGGAGATCGCACTGCCGGAGTAACCGCTCTGGAAGAACTTCATGTGCTTACTATGGCGCAAGAGGAGGACTCCAGGCAGGAGAAAGCTCCAAAACCCCCGAGCATTCGTCAACGAGGCTCGACTTCTGCACCTCATGTGCAGCCAAGCGGCGACACCGACATTCCCGTCAAAGTCGTCCAAATCGGTTCCGATGCCGCTCATACCACCCGTATATCGGGGGGACTGAATGACAAATAGGAACTCGCGCTCATCGCTTTCCTCCAGGCTAATGTCGACGTGTTTGCCTGGCAACCGTCACAAATGCCTGGGATCCCCAGGGAAGTGATTGAGCACAATCTGAAGATCTACCCTGACGCCCGACCCGTGCATGAGAAGCCTCGGAAGCAATCCGTGGAGCGACAGAAATTCATTCGACAAGAAGTGAAGAAGTTGCTCGAAGCTGGATTCATCCGAGAAGTCTTCCATCCAAAATGGCTGGCAAACCCAGTCGTTGTGCCCAAGGCCGGCGGGAAGCTTCGGATGTGTATTGACTACACAACACTAAATAAGGCGTGTCCAAAAGATCCATTCCCACTACCTAGAATAGATCAGATAGTGGATTCCACCTCCGGGTGTGAATTACTGTGTTTCCTAGACGCATATTCCGGGTATCATCAAATCAGAATGTCTAGGGAAGATGAAGAGCATACTTCTTTCATCACAGTAGATGGATTGTACTGTTATACAGCCATGCCATTTGGTCTCAAGAATGCAGCTTCAACCTTTGTACGAGCTATGTACAAAACTTTTGAAGAACTCATTAGAGACATAGTGGAAGTGTACGTCAATGACATCGTGGTCAAGGTCAAGAACAAGGAGTCACTCCTTGACACCTTACAGGCTGTCTTCAACAAGTTGCGGGTCACCCGCACAAAGCTAAACCCAAACAAGTGTGTCTTCGGGGTTAGCTCCGGAAAACTTCTTAGTTTCCTGGTAAATCACTGGGGCATAGAGGCTAATCCGGCGAAGATCAAAGCCATTGAAGACATGCGGCTACCAGCCCGCATCAAGGATGTCCAAAAGCCGACTGGATGTCTAGCAGCCCTCAGCCAGTTCATTTCAAGACTGGCGGAACGGGCACTTCCCTTATTCAAGTTATTGAGGAAGTCTGGACCATTCCAATGGTCTGAAGAAGCAAAAAAGGCGTTCCACGAGCTAAAATAGATCCTCACCACCCTACCAACTCTGGTAGCTCCGAACCCTGGTGAGCCTTTGCTGCTTTACATTTCAGCAACTGACGAAGTCGTCAGTATGGTCCTGGTTGCGGAGAGACCAGAACCATCCCATGATCAGGAATGCAGACCCCTCCGGGAGGGTCCGGAGGTTCCTGAAAGCAAGTTTGGGTCCCAGTTCCCAGACTTGAGTCCACAAGAAGTTACTTCAGAAGACCCAGACCCCTCCGGGAGGGTCCAGGTTGCTTTTGAAGAAGCTCCGGGTCCCTCCACCAAGGACCCGGAGGTCCCCGAAGAAGGTCCGGATCCCTCTGGGAGGATCCGGGTCAATGAAGAGAAAGCTCCGGGCCCTTCCGAGAGGGTCCAAACCATCCAGCGCCCAGTGTACTTCATCAGTGAAGTACTTCATGACGCCAAGACTCGATACCTAGAGGTGCATAAGCTGCTCTATGCAGTTCTTATCGCCTCCAGGAAGCTTCGCCATTACTTCCAAGCTCACAAGATTTCAGTGGTGACTTCTTACCCACTTCGAGTAACCTTACATAATCCCAATTCAACTGGGAATATTGCAAAGTGGGCAGCAGAATTGGCCGAATTCGATCTCGAATTCATTCCAAGACAAGCAATCAAGAGTCAAGCATTGGCATATTTTGTGGCAGAATGGACTCCCTCTCCATCAAACTCTGGGGGCCCCAGTGAGCAGAAGCCGCAACACAAGGCTACGGTCTTCACCGAGCCTCACTGGACCCTCTACTTCGACGGCTCCATGCAAAAGCAGGGGGCCAGAGCTGGAATCCTTCTCCTCGTACCAACTGGGGAGAAGGTAAAATACATGGTACACCTTGACTTCAAGGCGACCAACAACATGGCGGATGAAAGCATCTAGGCCCCATGAGGTACGGTTTCGGTGATTAATGACAACCATTCGATATTACTAATGAATTTGTGAATGCAAGGTCCCAATAGTCACTCAATCAAATGAAATCAAAATTACATTGGAGACCCATATAAAATCAACTAATGAGATCAAATCAAATCATATGAAGACAAGAAGTAAAAGCTCTAACTTGACATCACTCAATGCTTGAAGACAATCAAAGCAACATTTCAAACAAGTGTCAAAGAGGTCACAAGTTCAAATTCCAAAAGAACAACTCAAAAACAACTCGAAGTCAACAAGTTGAACACACTGGATCAACCGACGTTCTATGAGTTGACTACATCGGTCGAGTTGATTCAACTGAAGAAGAAGACCTCAGACAAATGCACTCACCGGATCATCCGATGTAAGTGGCTCAGTGACATCGGTCCATCATCACAGATTGCAATACCATTGGACCAAGTGAAGCACCGGATCATCCGATGTGCAGACTTACACATCGGTCGATCACTCCAGTAAGCCTCAAGATCAAGCAAAATTCTGGAGGAAGAGCCACCGGATCATCCGATGAGAAGACAGATCAACATCGGTCTAACAACAGTCATATCTGACATAGTGACATCAGCTAATTTGGCTTTGACCGATGTTAACTGAAGGGGAGACATCGGATCATCCGGTGTTCGCAGAGAAGTGATGTCAGCCTACTTTTCCAACGGCTATCTCGTGGAGGCTGGCTATTTATACCCCTTCAACCTGTCAAATCGACAAGACTTGAAGCCCAGACATACTCTACACATCCTAGAGCATTCAAGCAATAGAGATACCACTTTCACATCATTTGATCATCATTTGTACACCAAGAGATAGGCTAGAACTAGCTAGAGACAGTGCTTGGGTGCCTCCACTCTTGGTGATTGGAGTCTCTAGTGTAGTGAGAGCAATAAGGGAGTGTCCCTTGGTGTGTGTGACTTCCGGAGCTTGCCAAGAAGATTGTGGAAGCCCGGAGGATTCCAAAGTGTACAAGCCTTGAGCTCCACCTTGCCGAGGTTGGCGAACGGAGAATAATAGTGAAGAACCCCCTTGTCTCGGTGACTTGGGAGTGGCAAAACCCTTCGGTGGGTGCCACAACGTGGATGTAGGTAGATCCTTGTGATCTTACCGAACCATGGGATAAACTCCGTGTCCCTTGAGCGTTTGCATCCCTCTCCCTTTTTACACTTATGCAATCTTCATTCCGCAACTTTAATTTACATTGGTTGCATAGTTAAATCGCATAGGGAATTGGGCTTGAGGTCGTTAATCTTAATTGCTTTAAAAGTTGAAAGAAAGACCAATTCACCCCCCCTCTTGGGCGTTTCGATCCTTACAATTGGTATCAGAGCGAGGTTGCTCATAGGATCATTCTAGCTTCACCGCTAGAGAGCTTAAATGACCAAGAATGGGGGTTCGGTTCCCACCTTCGAGGGCAAGAACTTTGCCTATTGGAAAGAACGCATGCGTGCCTACCTAGAGGCTATTGCTCCCGAAGTTTGGGAAGCGACCCATGCGGGATTTGGAGATCTCAATTATGTTGGTGATCAACTAAAATGGGATGCTAAGGCTAGAATGTCATCTATGAATGCATAAGTCAAGACGTTTTTGCTAGAATTGCTAGTAAAGAGAAAGCTTGTGAAATTTGGGCATGTTTAATTGAAATTCATGAGGGCTCATCTCGTGTTAAAGAACTCAAATATCACTTGCTAAAATCCAAGTATGATGAATTCAAAATGCTTCCTCATGAGAATGTTAACCAAATGTTTTCTCGCTTAAATGTGCTCATTGAGGAGATTAACGCACTTGACATTGCTTCTCTTGGTAAGGGACTTATCAACCGCAAGATCCTCATGCTTCTACCCAAGCCCAAGTACAACATTATCAACTCAATGCTCCAAAAGGAATCACTTGACAACATTGAAGTCTCGGAGCTCATTGGAGAAATTCATGCTCATGAGATGAGCGTACTTGGAATGATGGAGGAGTCATCATCAAAAACCATTGCTCTCAAGGCTTCAACCAAGAAGACAACTCCCAAGAAAAAGAAAGTGGTTGAGCCTAGCTCAAGCGAAGAAGAGCAAGCAACAAGCGAAGATGACGATGATGAGCTTGCGTTGATGATGAGAAAATTCTCACGTCTAAACTCCAAAATCGCAAAGAAGGGATACTCTTTTGATCCAAAGAAGAAAGCCTTCCTCCCAAGAAAAGATGAAAACAAGACATGCTACAATTGTGGTGATCAAGGCCACATATGATATGATTGTCCAAGACCCGACAAGAGGAAGGACAACCACAAAGGAAAGCATAGAAAGCTAGAAGAAAGTGATGAAGATGGAGAAGAGGTCAAACCCAAGCGCTCCTTTGGAAAGAAGAAATTTGACAAGGGCAAGAAGACCAAGCTCTTTCCAAAGAATAGAAGAGGGCCTCAAAAAGTCTTCATGTGCGAGGCAAATGAGTGAATCACGGATGAAGAGTCAAGCGACGAAGAGAGTGAAGATGAAGAAAACTTGGCGGGCCTTGCCATCGTCGACAAGGACAACTCACCTCTTTGTCCACCTCCTATGTGCCTCATGGCTAAAGGTAACACTAAGGTATGTGAATATTCTAGCGATGATGATGATGAGCTCTCCCTCGATGAACTAGCATCTATGATTAATGAATACCATGTCATCATAAAAAGGGAGAAGAGCAAGGTTAAGACACTTGAACAAGCTTGTGCCACGCTTGAGAGTGCAAAGCTCGATTTGCATGACAAGTATGTAACCATACTTAAAGAGCATGACACGCTCAAATCACATGTCAAGCAAATCGAGAAGGAGAATGCTCAAATCAAGCATGATCATCATGAGCTTGACTTAGCAAACCAAGCACTCTTGGGAAAGCACAATGACTTGGTTCAAGAACATAAAGTGTTTAACCTTGCTTATGAAGCAATTGAACTAAAAATGAAAAACATGAAAAAGGAAACCCTTGATGGCAAAGTATCAACTATTTCACATGCCACTAATACTTTGGATAAGTCTTTGCCTTTGAAAGCAAGCCTTAGGGAGAAGGAATTGATGGACGAAATTGAAAGTCTCCGCACTAGTGTGGTGAGACTTTCCAAGGGGGAGGACAAGCACAAGGAAATCCTCTACCAACAAGCCAAAGGCTTCAACATGAGAGGACTTGGGTCCTTCCCGGTGCTCAACAAAGGGAAGGTGCCCTCACCGGAGCTTAGAACGAGCTTCATCAAAGAAGTTGGATCCTATTGCTAACATTGTAAGGTCACCGGACATCACACGAGGGAGTGTCCTCTTCCCAACCGTCCTTCTCCCAAATTGCCTCCTAACTACAAATCTACTTTCCATGATTATCACTATCTCTTAAGCAAAGTAGGTGGCAAGGTGAAGGCAAGGTTCATTGGCAAAGACATTAAGGGCATGAAGGGGAAGCTCCCCAAGCAACTTTGGGTCCCAAAATCACTTGTATCACACATACAAGGACCTAAGTTGGCTTGGGTGCCTAAACGCAAAAACTAACTTCATGTGTGTAGGTGAACTACAAAGCCGGAGGAAAGCATTGGGTACTCGATAGCGGGTGCACTCAACATATGACCGGCAATGATGGTATGTTCACTACCATAGAGAACCCCGACAACCATGAACAAGTCACCTTTGGTGACAACTCAAAGGGGAAGGTAATTGGTTTAGGTAAAATTGCTATTTCGCATGATTTGTCTATTTCTAATGTACTATATGTTAAGTCACTTAGTTTCAATCTACTTTCAATTGCACAACTATGTGAACTTGGACTAACGTGCACCTTTGACAAGAATGGTGTTGTAGTAACCAGTGAATCAAGCAAAGAACTAATCTTCAAAGGCTTCCGGCATGGACATCTTTACTTGGTGGACTTCACCAACAAGGATGCTAGCTTGACCACTTGTCTTTTCACCAAGACAAGTTTGGATTGGCTATGGCATCGACGCATTGCTCACATCGGCATGAGCAAACTCGAGAAGTCGTTCAAGCTTGGGATGGTGACCGGTGTAAAGGATGTCACATTTGAGAAGAACAAGCTATGTAGCGCTTGTCAAGCCGGGAAGCAAGTTGCTTCACACCACCCAATGAAGACAATGGTGTCAACCTCCAAGCCGCTTGAACTACTCCACATGGACCACTTCGAACCGTCCACATATCAAAGTCTTGGTGGTAACTTCTATTGTCTTGTTATCGTTGACGATTATTCTCGATATGCTTGGACTTTGTTTTTAGGTGACAAGGGTGAAACTCCGGAAGTTTTCAAGACCTTTGCCAAACGTGCTCAAAGGGAATTTCAACTTCCCATCATCAAGGTCCGGAGTGACAACGGCACCGAGTTCAAAAACTACAACATTGGGGAGTGGTGTGATCGTGAAGGTGTGAAGCATGAGTTTTCGGCCACATACACCCCTCAACAAAACGGTGTCGTTGAAAGGAAGAACAAGACTCTCATCACCCTTGCTAGAGCAATGCTTGATGACTATGGCACATCGGAGAAGTTTTGGGACGAAGCAATCAACACGGCGTGCCATGCCGCAAATAGGGTCTATCTTCACCGACTACTCCAAAAGACCCCATATGAGCTCCTCATTGGGAGAAAGCCCAACATATCCTACTTTAGAGTCTTTGGGTGCAAATGCTACATCTACTGCAAGAAAAGGCTCGGTAAGTTTGAAAGAAGATGTGATGTTGGTATTTTTCTTGGTTATGCATCAAACTCAAAAGCATATCGAGTATTCAACCAAACCTCCGGGCTATTTGAAGAAAGTTGTGATGTTGAGTTTGATGAGACTAATGGCTCCCAAGAGGAGAGTTTTGGTCATGATGATATATATGATGAGCCTCTACGAGAAGCCATGAAAAACATGACCATTGGAGACATCAAGCCCGAAGTTGAGGAGGGCCATGATCAAGGGGGAGCATCAAGTTCCAACATCAAAACCTCCATGGCGCCTCAAGTTGATGAAGAAGAAGAAGAGAAAGATGATCCATTGCCAATGCAAGATTCACAAGCCACACAACACCAACAACAAGAAGAAGTCCAAGATCAAGTCCAACCACAAGACGCGCAAGATGCTTCACCACCGCCAAGTGTACCACAATCACTTATGAGGCATGGACGCATCTCCAAGGCGCATCCGATTGATCAAATCATCGGAAGTCCGCCACGGGGAGTAAGTACTCGTTCTCGCCATGTCGCTTCATTTTGTGAGCACTACTCTTTTGTTTCGTGTGTAGAACCCACTCATATAGAGGAAGCACTCCAAGATCCAAATTGGGTGATGGCCATGCAATAAGAACTCAACAACTTCACCCGCAATGAAGTTTGTGTGTTGGAGGAGCGACCCAAGGACAAGAACGTCATCGGTACAAAGTGGGTATACCGCAACAAGCAAGACGAGAATGGCATCGTGGTCCGCAACAAGGCAAGACTTGTGGCCAAGGGTTTTTCACAAGTTGAAGGACTAGACTTTGGAGAAACATTCGCTCCGGTCGCTCGGTTAGAAGCTATTCGCATACTCCTTGTTTTTGCTTCACATCACAATATAATGCTTTATCAAATGGATGTTAAAAGTGCCTTTCTCAATGGCTATATTAACGAGCTTGTTTATGTTGAGCAACCTCCCGGGTTTGAAGATCCGAGGAATCCTAACCATGTGTATAGGTTACACAAGGCGCTCTACGGGCTCAAGCAAGCACCTAGGGCGTGGTATGAACGTCTAAGGGATTTCATGGTCATGCAAGGATTCAAGATCGGGAGGGTGGACACTACACTCTTCACCAAGGACATCAACGGGGATTTATTCATTTGTCAAATTTATGTCGATGATATCATTTTTGGCTCAACTAACAAATCTCTTAGTGATGAGTTTGGCACCATGATGTCTAGGGAATTCGAGATGTCAATGATTGGAGAGCTCAACTTCTTCCTTGGATTTCAAATCAAACAACTTCAAGAGGGCACCTTCATCTACCAAGAGAAGTACACCAAGGACCTCTTGAAGAAATTTGAAATGGGAGATTGTAGCACAAGAAGTACTCCAATGGCGACAAATTGTCATCTCGACGCGGACTTGGACGGTAAACCTATTGATCAATCTCACTACCGCTCCATGATTGGTTCATTGTTGTACCTTACCGCATCTAGGCCCGATATTATGTTTAGTGTGTGCTTGTGTGCTCGCTTTCAAGCGGCACCTAAAGAATCACATAAGAAGGCGGTCTTTAGGATACTTCGGTATCTCAAGCATACCTTAAGTGTAGGTTTGTGGTACCCCAAGAACGCTAGTTTCCATCTCTTGGGATACTCGGATTCGGACTTTGCCGGATGCCGTGTGGATCGCAAGAGTACCTCCGGTGGGTGCCACTTACTTGGGCGTTCCCTAGTATCTTGGTCGAGCAAAAAGCAAAATTTTGTGGCTTTGTCCACCACGGAGGCGGAGTATATAGCGGCCGGTGCATGTTGTGCCCAAATTCTATATATGAAGCAAACCCTCTTGGACTTTGGAATTAAAATTGGTTGTGTGCCTCTCCTTTGTGACAATGAAAGTGCGGTTAAGATAGCTAGAAACCCCGTTCAACACTCCCACACTAAGCACATTGATATTCGCCATCACTTCTTGCGGGATCATGAGGCTAAAGGAGACATCTCTTTGCAAGGTGTTAGATCCGAAGAACAATTGGCGGATATCTTCACAAAACCACTTGATGAGAAAACCTTTTCTAGACTTAGAAGTGAATTAAATGTGCTAGATGCATCTAACGTCATGTAAGTTGCCATGTTCATGTAAGGATGCATATCATATAGGTCTTGTCTAACTCCCAAAGGATAGGGGCAAGCTAGAAGTAGTTTTCCCTGAGGAAGCCTTTGGAAGGTTCAAACTTGGCAAGATAGATTTATTTTATGCCTTGCATGATCCCTGCCATATAAACTTGCACTCATTTAATCTCTTGCACTATAATTTGTTTGGCATTGCATACGGTAGATTGTCACAAAGGGGAACCCACCTCATGAGAAGGAGACTTGTTTGAAATGCAATATCTCAACTCATATAAGGTGGAAAGAACAAAATGTTAGGTACGTTAATGCCTAGAGGATCATGCTTCAAAGAGATAGAAGTCTTCATACTCTACCTCACAAAGCATGGGCCTTACATTTTATTTGGATATTTTCCTCCATTTTTCTCGGTGTTCCATTTGCATTAAGGTCTAGCCAAGCTATTGGCATATTAGCTTCTTGAGGGGTAAGGGGTTGCCCAAAAAGTCCTAAGACATGTGTTTCTAGTTAATTGTTTGTTTGGTCAAAGGACATATATGGGATGTTTTTGTTCTTTCATCATCGGATTATCCGATGCCCTAGCCCATCCCTCATCGGATCAATAGGTGCTCAATTTTCAAGGCCCAGTTTAGTCAGAACCTCAAATGCTCCGACGCGTTCATTCTGGAAAACATCGGTCCATCCGATGTTCACTCTTCTGGAGCTGTGGTCAATTCAACCGATGTTTACTCCCTTCAACATCGGACTATCCGGTGTTTACATCACTCTTTTGAACACCCTTACTGTGATATTCGACTGATGATCAAAACCCTAGACGTCGGTCCATCCGGTGTCAACAGCAATTCTTGAATATCCTTTCTGTGGCATTCGACCGATGCTCACTTCTCTTAACATCGGTCCATCCGATGTTAAAATATCGGCTAGGGTTTGGGGTCCACTATTTAACCCACACGTCGCCGCCCTTTCTCTCTCTCCCCGACGCCTCGCTCTCCCGTGCCGTCGCCGCCGCCTCTCGCCCTAATCGCCGCCACCTCCACCGCCGCACCCAACCGCCGCACCCAAGCGCCGCCCACTGCAGTGCCGCCGCCGGATGCCGCCGCCGCTGTCGGCCGCCGCCGCCGTCCCCCTGCTCGCAGCGCCGCCGCCGCCGCCTCTCCTCACCACTCACCGCCCCCATCGCCGCTCCACCACCACCTCACGCGCCACCGCCGCCGGACGCCGCCGTCGCCCTCTGGCCTCCGCCGTCCACGCGCTGCCTTCACCTCCGACGTCTCCACCAACCTCGCCGCCGCCTCTCCTCGCCGCCGCTTCAACTTCGCACCCGGCCCGTTTGCTCTCCGTCGCCTAGGTTTGTTTCGTGTCGTGCGACGTCCATCGTTATTTTCATCGTCCTTTCTTTCTTCGTCGCTAACCCTAGCTCTCCGTCGTCTAGATGGGTCGCGACCGCAAAGGAAAGGGAAAGGCGATCGCGGAGCCCGCCGCAAAGAAGCGCAAACTTTCGAAGGATGAGAAGAAGGCCTTGATGGCCGCTCGCGCCGCCGAGGAGCGTGAGCGTGGCCGAGGAGGGTCCCTGAGGATCCGCGAGGCTCGTTCCAGGCAGCCTCCCGTGATCGATGACTCCGACGCCGAAGAGGACCCGGTTGAGCCTCTCGTCCGCCGACGCTCTGCCCGGACGCGTTGGGGTCACACCGAGGCGGCTCCTCGTCCGAGACCGATGGTTGCCGACCGTCGTGAGGACAGGGAGGCCGAGAGGGCCATCTATGAGATGGACACGGCCGTCCGGGTCGGTGAGGGAGTCCGTCTTACGGACTACCGGAAGATGAAGGCCAAGCAACTCCGAAAGCTCAGATGGAGTGTATTGCTTGAGGAGTGGTACCCGCAGCCCCGGGAAGCTTTGGTGGACAGTCAGTTCTGGATGGTCACGTAGGCGTCTCTCTACGAGACCTACAGACGCCGTGGCCACAAGCTGTTCCAACACAACTACATGGATTGGGTTCAGCTTGAAGTGGCCGCAGGGACAGAGATCATGCCGTTCTTTGAGAGGTACAGGGGTCTGGTGCAGCTGCTATCCTATGAGCGGAGTGCCTACGTAGAGGATTGGGTCCGCGTGTTCTACGCCACCCTCTACGTCTCTGAGGGCAGACGATCCATTGACTTCATGTTCATGGGTCAGCACTACCATCTGACGAGGCAGACACTGGGACAGCTGCTTGGAGTAGACCTACACGACATCTGCATACATGAGAGAGTCTACGGTCAGGCAGACCCACCGAGGAGGCCGCTCACTGGAGGAGTGGCTCCCGCTCTGGAGGAGATCAGATCACTCTTTGGACCTACTTTCTCTCCAGACCAGCCGAGAGTTCCGGCCCTGTTGACTCCTGCAGCGCGCACGGTGCACCTTGCCCTGCGTCGCTCCCTCCTGCCGAGGTCCGACTATCTTGAGGGTTTCACTAGCCTCCAGCAGACGATCCTGTTTTACATCATGAACGGGATGGACTTTGATATAGTGGATGTCATTATCTGCGAGATGGAGGATGTCATCACAGATGGAGTGGGCATGATGAGGCAGCTAGCATATGGGCACTGGATCAGCTACTTGCTCACGATGATGGTTCCAGAGGAGTCTGCCGTGCACGATCGTCTCTCTGACGAGAGTGTGACACGGTTCGGACATTACCGTGCCCCTGCCCCTGGAGACCGCCGGCTTGGCCGTCCAGTTGAGCGCCAGGTCAGGGCTCGCTTGACTGAGGAGGATTGGTCTGACCTCGAGAGGGAAGATGAGCGTCTGGCTGAGGCAGAAGCTCAAGGTGGAGACTTGCAGCACGTCTGGTCCGAGAGCGACACAGACGAGAGTGTCGAGGAGTACTTCCCTCCTCCTCCACCTTCACCGAGGCAGCACGACGCCGAGGCAGGAGGATCAGCTGCTCAGCCACCGACACCACCTCCTGTGTCCGAGGCGCAGGTGTCACAGCCGTCAGAGCTGTCGACACTTCTTCAGCAGATGATCGAGCAGCGGCGCCAGGACAGGCTCGCTGCTGAGCAGGCCAGGGCAGAGCAGGCTGCTCACCTGGCACAGCTGCAGCGGCAGCAGCAGGAGCTCCAGCTGGAGATCGCCAGTCAGAGGTGAGAGGATACAGACCGGTTCACCAACCTGGTAGATCAGATGCACCGCCGTACCCTCGACCAGCAGCAGCAGACCCAGCAGGCCATGATGGGGATCCTAGGGTTGATCACCAACCTTTACACTCAGACCGGGATCGCCCTTCCTCCACAGCAGCCTGGACTGGGACTGGCTCCAGGTGTTGCTCAGGTGCCTACTACTCCTATCCCTTCAATCAGTATGTCACCACTTCTGGCATCCAGCGCACCGATTCACTCACCACTACCGGCGATGATCTTGTTCCAGCAGACGCCGGCGTCCGTGGTGAGCGCTCCACTTCCTCCAGCTCCACCGGCACCTCCAGTACCTGCTTCCTCTCCCCCAGCACCGGCAGCGGACCCTCCAGCTCCCGCCGCTCCGGCAGCTCCTACGACCGGCGACTCTAGCTCTGACGACTGCGACGGTGCCCAGTTCGTCCTCGCGCCCAGCTCTCAGGGTCTGTAGGCTTTCTGATCCCTTTTTGGTGTCTTGATGCCAAAGGGGGAGAAGATGTAGAAGAGTCAGGGGGGAGTGGTAGTAGTAGTCTCAGGGGGAGTGAAGGGGGAGTGTGTGTTTATCCTTTGTATTCGTGCTTGAGTACTATTTTGTAATTCCAATTAAGCACTCTTCCGCTTGTCTCATTTGTTTATGGTTTTAATCGATTGAGCTTTTCGCACCATAAATTTCATTTGCCTTTTACAAGCTTAATGTGTCTTATCTTGTATTCATTGCATATCTACTTGAGTATTGTATCATCAAAATCATTATTATTGCGCTTTAAATTATTGTGTTGTCATCAATCACCAAAAAGGGGGAGATTGAAAGCATCTAGGCCCCATGAGGTACGGTTTCGGTGATTAATGACAACCATTCGATATTACTAATGAATTTGTGAATGCAAGGTCCCAATAGTCACTCAATCAAATGAAATCAAAATTACATTGGAGACCCATATAAAATCAACTAATGAGATCAAATCAAATCATATGAAGACAAGAAGTAAAAGCTCTAACTTGACATCACTCAATGCTTGAAGACAATCAAAGCAACATTTCAAACAAGTGTCAAAGAGGTCACAAGTTCAAATTCCAAAAGAACAACTCAAAAACAACTCGAAGTCAACAATTTGAACACACCGGATCAACCGACGTTCTATGAGTTGACTACATCGGTCGAGTTGATTCAACTGAAGAAGAAGACCTCAGACAAATGCACTCACCGGATCATCCGATGTAAGTGGCTCAGTGACATCGGTCCATCATCACAGATTGCAATACCATTGGACCAAGTGAAGCACCGGATCATCCGATGTGCAGACTTACACACATCGGTCGATCACTCCAGTAAGCCTCAAGATCAAGCAAAATTCTGGAGGAAGAGCCACCGGATCATCCGATGAGAAGACAGATCAACATCGGTCTAACAACGGTCATATCTGACACAGTGACATCAGCTAATTTGGCTTTGACCGATGTTAACTGAAGGGGAGACATCGGATCATCCGGTGTTCGCAGAGAAGTGATGTCAGCCTACTTTTCCAACGGCTATCTCGTGGAGGTTGGCTATTTATACCCCTTCAACCTGTCAAATCGACAAGACTTGAAGCCCAGACATACTCTACACATCCTAGAGCATTCAAGCAATAGAGCTACCACTTTCACATCATTTGATCATCATTTGTACACCAAGAGATAGGCTAGAACTAGCTAGAGACAGTGCTTGGGTGCCTCCACTCTTGGTGATTGGAGTCTCTAGTGTAGTGAGAGCAATAAGGGAGTGTCCCTTGGTGTGTGTGACTTCCGGAGCTTGCCAAGAAGATTGTGGAAGCCCGGAGGATTCCAAAGTGTACAAGGCTTGAGCTCCACCTTGCCGAGGTTGGCGAACGGAGAAGAATAGTGAAGAACCCCCTTGTCTCGGTGACTTGGGAGTGGCAAAACCCTTTGGTGGGTGCCACAACGTGGATGTAGGTAGATCCTTGTGATCTTACCGAACCACGGGATAAACTCCGTGTCCCTTGAGCGTTTGCATCCCTCTCCCTTTTTTACACTTATGCAATCTTCATTCCGCAACTTTAATTTACATTGATTGCATAGTTAAATCGCATAGGGAATTGGGCTTGAGGTCGTTAATCTTAATTGCTTTAAAAGTTGAAAGAAAGCCCAATTCACCACCCCTCTTGGGCGTTTCGATCCTTACAGCGGAGTACGAAGCACTCATCTACGGACTAAAGGTGGCACTTTCATACGGTGTCAAGCAGCTGCTGGTCAAGGGAGATTCACAGCTCACCATTAAACAAGTGAAGGATGAATGCTCCTGCAACAATCTCCAGCTAGCTGCTTACCTCCTTGAAGTCCAGATGCTTCAGAAGGACTTCGAAGTCCTAGACCTCCACCACGTACAGCGTGTCCACAACGCTGAAGCCGACGAACTTTCGACGAAAGCGTCAACCGGAGCTCCAGCTCCTAACGGAACTTTTGTCCGGAGGTTGTCAAAACCCACAGCTCAGCCTTCTGAACTGAGTGAAGGGGGCGAGATCAGCATCCCGAAGCTGACGGTCCCGATGGCCCTGTTACCATGGCAGCCATCAAGGGTCGTAGGTGCTGCCGGAAGCTCCGAGCAACCCAGCACGCAAGACTCAAATGCTCAAGTTAGCTCCGATGCATGTATCTCGGAGATCCGAAGCTACTTGAAAGACAACATCCTTCCTGACGATGATGTATCCGCTGACCGGATAGTCAGATTGGCTAAAAGATACACGTTGGTAGAAGGGGATCTCTACCGGCGCAGTGCCAACGGCGTCCTAATGCGGTGCATCACAAGGGAAGAAGGCTGCGAGCTCCTCGCAGAAATCCATGGAGGCGAGTGTGGAAACCACGCGTCTTCCCGCACGCTGGTCGGTAAAGCCTTCCGACATGGCTTCTACTGGCCTACAGCACTCCAGGATGCAACTGAGCTGGTGAAGAAATGCGAAACATACCAATTTCATGTAAAGCAAATTCACACACCAGCTCAGCCTCTACAAATGATACCTCCTACATGGCCCTTCACTGTGTGGGGGATGGACATCTTGGGACCTTTCCCAAGAGCCATCGGAGGTTACAAGTTCCTGTACGTCGCTATTGAAAAGTTCACCAAATGGTCGGAAGCAACTCCAGTTGTGACAATAAACAAGAAATCTGCTATCAACTTTTTGCAGTCCATTGTATGCAGATTTGGAGTCCCAAACAAAATCACTACTGATAACGGGACCCAATTCACAAGCTCTGCATTTCAAGGATATTGCAAAGACCTCAGCATTCAAGTTTGCTACGCCTCTGTAGCCCACCCGGCAAGCAATGGCCAGGCCGAGAGAGCAAATGCTGAAATCCTGAAAGGACTCAAAACGCGCACCTATGAGCACTTGAAAAAACATGGAGCCAACTGGATTGAAGAGCTTCCACCCACTCTATGGGCCAACAGGACAACTCCAAACCGGTCAACTAGAGAGACACCCTTCTTCCTGGTGTACGGAGCTGAAGCAATCCTTCCTCCGGAAATCACCTTGGGGTCACTCCAGGTCCGGACCTTCGACGAAGCCACGCAGGACCAGCTCCAATGTGAAGACCTAGATCTCCTTGAGGAGGGAAGGTGCCAAGCAGCTGTTTGGAATGCCCGATACCGCCAATCCCTTCAGCGCTATCATCAGCGGCATGTACACAACCGACAGCTCGAGGAAGGCAATCTGGTGCTACGGAGAATACAATCCATAGAAGGGTTAAAAAACTCTCCCCCAGCTGGGAGGGACCCTTCCGAGTGATTAAAGTATCCCGTCCCGGAAGCGTTCGCTTGGCTACCGAGGATGGGACACCTCTCCCAAATCCTTGGAATATTGAGCACCTCCGTAAGTTCTACACTTAATATAACGGAGGTGAGTCTGTAGTAACTTGAGGTGTATGTTATAGAGTCATTGTACAGAGTCGGGTAGTTCCTCCGGGAGAACAGCCGGACCTTTCCCGGAAGGTCCGCAAAGTTCATGCAACACTTGTCACATTCTCAGAACTAAAAGTGTGGCTAGCTACCCTAGGTCAAACGAGAAATGAAACACGCTTAGCTTGGTTCCGTACCCTAAGAGTGTACTTGTTTTCCCTGTACCCCGGACCTATAATGAAAGACATCTTCATGTGAAACAGACTCCGCGTGCATTTATTTTGTACAGGCTCAACATTTTTTATTTTTCTCTTTCTTGTCTATAAAGAAGTTGTGCAATTCTTAAGAAATTTTAGTTCGACCAGTTCATGTACAATTCGAGTTGTATTGTCAATTCTTTTGGATTCAAACATTGTTCATGGCCCACTCGCCTGAATGTCGTCAAGCCAATCTAGGGTCGGAGTGTGCTATCGACTTAGCCTGGTCAAGCACCCAAAGTACGCCACTCTACCTACACCCCGGCAGGCCGAAGTAAGGCGGGTCCAAGTACAATTGGATCTGGAAGAAAGAAGGCAACGCATTCGGTTGTATTCAGAATTGTGTTTGACCTAAAACTTTCTTGGGAATCGTAAGCCACGACGAAGTTATAGGCAAAGAGTGAATTTTACTATTTTTCTTGGCTTCAGTGTGCAGGAAAAATAAAGAATCCACGTTGATGGAGAAAAGCCGGAGCTAACAAAGCTTCGACTCCCCCCTAGGTGGCTTGTGATCGATGTTACATTGAAGACGAGCATTACCGGAGCAACCAAGCTCCGACAAAGCTATGGGGCCAGCCGTCGACGCAGAATAAAAGATGGTGAGAAGACCCCACAAGCGGAGTCTGCTGCCGACAAGCTACGCGTTGGCAAAGGTCACTATCGGAGCTACTAAGCTCCGACACCCCGGAGGGCTAACTATCGATGCTCTACGCGTTGATAGGGACCAGAGCTACTAAGCTCCGACGGTAGTCAATGCCGGAGCTTCTGAGCTCCGACAACCTCAGGGGGCCTTCACTATCGAAGACTTCGGACCTACACTCTACAAGTTCGAAGCAAACGAGTCTTCAACAAAATACAATATCCTCTTGGTACATGTTCACAATCAAATTGTGTACATCTACCAGGGGGCCAAGTGAAGACAGAAGTGTTGAAGACAAAAAATGAAATTCATTAACAAATTGTGGATTTCATTCATCTGGAGACAAGGGATTACAAAATTGGGGAAGAAAAAGAGAGAATACAAGTGGGAGCTACAGAGATGGTCCTAGACCCTATGGAAGAACTGGGCGACCTTCTGAGCAACTTGCGACACATTGGCTCAGGTGGCTTCACCTTCTCCTTCGACGGGACCTTCAAGCACCGGGTCTAGAGGAAATTGGGGATCCCGGCTGGTGTAACACGTCAACACATACTCTGCGACGTTCTTCGCCAGGGACTGCCCCTCAGTCTCCAGCTGGTCCGCGATGGCGTCACCCACCTTGGAGAGTTTGTCACCCGCCGAGCTCAACGCTTGCAACGCCAGGTCCGACTCCGGATCATCCGGACGCACGGGACTGAAGCCCATTGGTGGCAGCGCTTCGTTAGCTTTGCTCAAGAACTCCCAAACTTGTAGGGAGTCTGCAGTCCTCAAGCCCTTCAGTTCTTCCAAGGATCTTTTGGCCGCCGCTAGTTCAGAATTCTCACGAGCAAGGCGCTCAACCTCTTTGGCATTTTTCTAAATCTTTTCAGCAACCTGCTTCTCAAGTTTTCTGAGCTCCTCCTCCCGGAGGTAGATCTTGTTCCGACGGTCGACCAGGTCCTTCTCCCGGCCCCTAACTTTCTTCTCCCTGGCAGTGATGGCACACTCTTGCTTGTAGAGTTCCTGCCCTCGCACCCAGGCCTTCTCCTCCTCCTCAACGCAACGCTCCTCCAATTTCTTGGTGCATTCCTCGAGGCCCTTGTCAGCCAGAGCCACCTTTTCGGCGAGCTCCTCCCCCCTCTTCACGACATCATCCCGCAACTCTAGGAGTTTTTGCTCTTCGTCTTCGAGCTTCTTCTCCCTCTCCTCAAGTGCCTCCCGGCGCTTGATGAGGCTAGTGTTAAAGGCTTCAAGCCTTTCTTGGTGATCATCAGCCGCACTATTAGTTGCCTTGGCCTGCTCATAAATGGCCTGTGATTGAGTGTCGAGGGCACGAGTCAAGCTCTCCCTATCATCCAATAATTTGCCCCAGTATTCCAGGCGGACCTTCTCCTGTTTGATCCACTCCTTGTCGTCTACCAGCCTCGACTGCGCAAGCTTGGTCTCGAAGTAGAGCCGATTACGCCACCGCCTAAGGGTTTGGCGCTCCTCTTCAAGAGCCTTGCTGTCGTGGTAGAACGCCAGCTGGACTTGACGCAGACTGGAGCAAGCGTTGTCAATGGACAACGACGGGGGAATAGGGTCCGGACCTGCTGGGGTCTCCTCCGCTAGTTCCAGCGGGTTCTCTCTTACAAAAATTGGGTCTCACTCCACAAGAGTTGTCCCCTGAGCCTCCACGGCACTAGGGCCGTCCTCTGAGATAGCCTCAGTCGCCACCGAGGAGGGTCTCGCAGAAGAAGTTCCGACCTCCGGAAGTGGTTCCAAAGGCCCTGCCGCCAGGTCTTCATTTGCCCCCTCGGGCAGGGGGCCATCAACTTCATCAGGGCACCGTGGCTCAGCAGCAGGCACCTCCGCCGTCATCACTTCTGGAGCAGGGGCTACTTCCGGCTCGGGCCTGGGCTCCTCCTCCGCTGGTGGCTCGGGTATTGGCACCTCGACCATCATGGGTTCGAGTGTTGATGCCTCCGCAACGACCGGCTCGGGCGCCGGAAGGTCAACAACAACCGGCCCTGAGGCCGGAGCTTCAACCTCAACCGGCTCAGGCGCCAGAAGGTCTTCAACTGCAACCGGCTCTGCAGCCGGAGCTTTAGTGGCAACCGGCTCTGAGGCCGGAGCTTCGGAGGTAGTCGGCTCAACCGCCGGGACTTCCTCAACATCCGGCTCGCTCGCCGGGACTTCAATAACCTCTGGCTCAATCGCTGGGGCTTCGACAATTTCCAGCTCTGGGGCCGGAATCACTGCTTCCTCCGGCTCAGCGGGGCAAGCTTCCAACATCTCAGCATCAAGACCCGGGGCTTCAACCTCCGGGGCAGGTGCCGCTGGTGCATCTTTTCTTCCGTGGTCCGGCGCTACCAAGGGAGTCTCGGGGGATGAGTCGAGGTCTATGACCACAACAGCTGGCGCCGGAGCTGCCGCAGCTTCAGCCACCACTTGGGGCGGCACCAGGACAGGAGCAAAAGCCTCCGCCCTCACAACTTCAGCTGTTGTGGCTGAGGGCAGAGCCTCACTCCTCTTCTTGGGGACACTGCAGATGATGGATGAAGAAACTTAAAAAACAGTTACTACAACAAAACAATTGTCTGAGGTAAAGATTAAAAAATACCTCGGAAGGCTTCCACACCAGCTTGCACGGAATCTCTTTCCCGGGCGTTCTGGACTGACCATGGCCGCCGCCGGCGTGGTAGCTCCGGAAGCCCCCCCGGAACTTGTTGCAGCCGCGGGCATTTCCTTAGTCGAGGCCCCCCTCGATCGAGAAGGACCTCCGGACCCAGAGACCTCAACTGGCCCTTGTACTGGAGTCACATGCCCGGGGCTAGCACCCCGGGAAGACACTGCTGCAGGTGCAGATGCCGCAGTTGTAGAAGACCTCCCCCTCCGGGGAGAAGGAGCTGTTGCAGAGGGTGCAGGCCTGACGGACCTTCCGTCGGCATGCTTCAGTTTCCTCTTCCGACTCGAGGGTTCGGCCACCGGCTCCTTGCCCTTGCCGACGACTTCGGTCCTTCGCTTCGGGGCAGGGGTGGAGCCACCTTCAGAAGCCCCAAGGATCACCACCCTGGAAGTCGATCGTCTCTCGACGACACCGAGGTCGTCAAGCGTCGGCATTGTCCGCCAGAGCTCCCTGCAGAACTTTACTTCCATGTTCAGAGGGAGGAAAGCTGGTGGCGGGGTCAAGTCATCACTTGCGACGTCGATGTCGTGCTAGAAATTCTTGAGATGAAACTCCAAGGTCGCCCCCTCCATGTTGGACTTCAGCCCGGTCTCGACCCGGTCGTCGTCCATCACACTGTTGAGGCTCCAAGCGAGTTTTTCTCTCCTCTTCAGCGGTGCCCACCTGTTGACCAGTAAATTGCAAAATACCGCCTGAGGAGTTAATCCTCCCTCCACACATTGGTGGATCCTGGTCAGAGTAGGGTTGAAGGCATCCGACAGCACCGGAGCTTCACTCCAGACTGCAGTGTCGATGTTGGGGAGGCCTTCGGGCAGCTCCAGCTTCTCGTGCTCCTCCACCTGGATGACTATCCAGTCTTTCTTCCAATCGTCCCACTTTCCAGAGGGAAACGACTGGAGGTACTTGAATGGGCACTTCTTGCGCTTCACAAAGTAGTAGAAGCCAAGGTACTCATCACTCCTTCCGGTGGTATGGACGGTGAAGAAGGTCCAAAAAAGCTCAATGCAGGGGGGATGCCCACCCACATTTCACGGAAGTGGACGAAGACAGACACTAGAAGAATGGAGTGGGGGCCAAGGTGGTACAGCTGTAGACCATAGAAGTCTAGCAGCATCAAGAAAAAGGAGGAAAAAGGTGGGATCAACCCCACCATGGCGTACGCAGAAAAGTACACCATCTCGCCGGCGTGCTCCTTCTCGAATGGGAGCTTTCCCCCGGCGCGGACCAGGTGGTTGAAGAAGTCCGAGGACCACCCCATGAGGGCCCGAACCTTCTTCAGGTCACTTTCAGTCTTCAAGCGGCTCTCGCGGAGACCCAACTCCATCGCAGCACAGCGAGGCAAGGGAGGAAAAGCAAGCACAAGTTTGGGAGTTCCAGCGCAAGTTCAGATGAGAGGCGTAAAGAACCTCAGACGGTGCGCGCTTTCCTTCTTAAGTAAGCCCCCACAACGCTTGGATGGAAACCGCAAGGAAGCCAAAGATACTATTCAAAAATTTCACCATGCCGATGACAAGAGGGCCCGGTACCACCCCGACGATCAAGTCGAGGTTCTTACCCAGGCGAACGGCTGTCATCATGAAAGGCGGGAAGCCCGAAGGCGGCGGCCTGACAAGGCGCGCGGAACCGATACGATTTTCGTATCGGGAACCGACGACCTTCAATTGCGTGAGATCTGCACGCCAAAGATCTCATTTGCCGCACCCGGGATAGGCCACGCGGTGAGGATTTAACTCCAAAACTATCGCCAACGGCACATCTGAAGACCTTTGAAGACTCGACTCAAAAGTCGAACGATGGACCCACCTCCGGCGGAATGACTTCACCCAAGGGGTCTTACCTAGAGGTGGGCCCAGGGGGCCACTGTCGGTACCCTGAGTACCGTATACCCCTTGAGATCGCAAAGATCTCAAGGAAAAGTCATCTACTTGATTTGAAGACCTTCGAAGGCCCACATGTCTGACATAACCGGACCCGCTTCCCCAACATGGTTAGCCCCAGGGTCGCCACGTGTACCATCAAACCGGAGCTACCGCCCACAAGGGGGAAGCTCCGGGCTATGTACCATAACGGCACCCCCGGACCTAACCCCAGACTGAGGGAAGCTCCAAAACTGATACGTGTCTGGTGGCACCGGACCTATCTGTTCCCCACAGTATGCTCCGGAGCTGCCACATGTCCAACCGTCGGATCTTCAGCCTCAAACCTCCGGTAGAATCCACAACGGCTCCGGATCTTCAAAGGGGAATCAAAGACTTCAAGACCCGATTAAGTGTCATTAATACTATGTTAATGACACACGACAGACGACCCTTATTACCAGTAACAGCGCTGTCAAAGCTCGTAACTCGGTCATTAAGGGTAATTAAGTGCATCAAATGTGTATCAATATTAGTAGCCGCCGGGGCCACATGTCAGGCCAGGCCAATTTGTAACGGTCTGTCCTTGTACTATAAAAGGACAGGCCGACGATACATAGAGAACATCTGATAACATCTGATCTGATCTGATCTGGTCTGATCGGCTCGCACGCGCTCTCAACTCACGTCACCTGAGTTGAGTTCATACATCCAATACAACACCAAAACACCCCGTGGAGTAGGGTATTACGCTCAGGCGGCCCGAACTACGTAAATCTTTGTGTCTCCTGTGTCATTTTACATTTCACCTTCTTGAATCTCCACGCACCCACACCAAATCTCAAACTCCGCAAACACTTTTAGTAGTGTCGGGAGATCTGCCAGATCAAAACCACCGACAGTGACCATAGCGACTTTAATGATCATTCCACTCTTCTTATGATCCTCCACTTATCTAATTTCTGCCTCAAGAATATGCAGGATTGCATCTTAGTTAATCAATCGAATGAGTTGAAAATAATCTTAAATATTGAGTTTACAATTAAAACTCAACTTACCTTTATCATTCTCAGGATTGACATGCTTAATAGCACGATGATACTTAATGCGATCTTCTTCTTGAACGCATAAATCAATGAGTTTTTAAGATCCCACTACTCGGACTGAGAGTTGTAACTGATGATAATATGCTCAAAATCATCTGGAAGTAGAGCAGGAATGAGGTTGAAAAGAAACTCGTGTTTCAATCTCGGATCTAATATCTTAAGTTTAGCAGCAGTGTCCCACATACTAAGAATGTGCTCACGCACACTTCCTCCATTATGCTTCTAAGTGACAAGTTTCTTAATAAGAGAATGCATCGTAGCCTTGTTGCAGCCAGTTGCATACTTTTCTATCATAAGGAGGTACTCATAAGCAGTGTTGCATTCAGTAATTTCTTCTCGAACACTCTCAGTAATTGAACTCTTAATCACTTGTAAACATTTCTTATTTGAGATTGACCACTTAGCACGATCTAGATCGAAGCGAAAGTAGTCCTCTTCATAATCCTTCATCCTTTTGGTGAAACACTCATTAGTTTCCCCATCACGAATAACGGGAATCTTAGGCTCAGTAGGACGCGCTCTCATCAGTGTCAAATCTATTTCGGAGATTGCTAAACCAGCCTCCAACTTACATCGCCAAGTACTGTAATTGTCTTTTCTTAAATAGTTCTGTGGCGAGATAAATCTTAATATCAAATCTGGAATGGAAGATCCTTCATAATGAAACATAATAGAACATAAGTAAATGCATGAACATGATTATGAACAAAAATATCTTATTTTGTCTTTCACGTTGGTTACTTGACAACATAAAAAAACTAAAGACTTAATATTTTCGTCTTTCACGTTGGTTACTGAACGAAAACTAACTGAACTTAAATAATGTATTACTATGTGTTTCGTCTTTCACGTTGGTTACTTAACGAAAACACAACATACAAAGTAACTTAAAATAAAACTTAACTTCTAAAACGTGTTTTACCTTTCACGTTAGTTACTTAGCAAAAGCACAACAATAAATATATAATAATTTCATCTTTCACATTGGTTACTCAACGAAAAAACTTAATAACTCAATGGATCATAAGCAGCGTGTTTTGTCTTTCACGTTGGTTACTCAACAAAACATTATGACTTAAGAGGGATGAAGACTTAAACTCAAAATGTGGTAATTACATATTTCACGTTGGTTACTCAAAGAAATTACTATCACTAATAATAATTTAAAACTTCATGACTTAAAACTTAAAACAACTTATGCATAACAACTTAAACATAACCACTTAAATTAACTTAATTATGGTAACTCAAAATAACTTAATCATGACAATTTTATTTTTCGCGTTGGTTACTTAATAAAATTATCATGACAATGGTAAATTCATTTTTCACGTTGGTTACTTAATGAAAGCACCATAACTTAATTAACAGCGAAAGCTTAATACTTAATTTTCTTAATTATCATGCTTGATGACTCATAATTCCATACCAAAAGAGAATGAATTAAGTGGAAAAGAAATACTCAATTCATCACTTATCGTTAAATAATTGAAATTGCAAGAAAACAATAATAAAATAATTATAAAGTATCACAAAATTACATAGGAATTTTTTGTCCACTTAATTAATTTTGTGGAGCTAAATTGCATTTTATCCCATACTAAAATGCCTTAATATTCCATTAATAACTGGAAAAAAAACTTAAAATTACTGAAACTGAAAAATTTGCTTACTTAATCATTATAGCTCCAAATAAATTCAGCCCAAAAGGGCCAAACAACCTGAAATGACTTCAGCAAGGCCCAAAGCTCAAATCTGCCAGCACGTTTAATATTGGGCTTAGGCTCTTAATAGTGCAAAAAGCTTAAGTCTGACTTGGATAGAGGTTGCTGCTCGTGCAGCCTGGCAGCGTAAAGCTGCCTTGATCGACCATTGCCTCCAGTGGCCCAAGGCCTGCGGACGGAGCTAGCGCCATGCGTGAAATTCGGCCAGCACCGCTCACCGACGACGCAAACCCACAACCCACCTGACTCGCGCCGCTGACTAACGCCACGACCAGCGCGACACGTTGGTTTTTAATCCAACGGCCGCCCGACAAAAACGGCGGCATAAAACGGGCGTCGGTCGCCACCCCAAAACGAAACCCTAAAGCATTTTCTCCCAGCTCTTCTCTCTCCTCAGTACACGGGGGCGCAAATCTTAGTGAGAGAGAGGAAACGAGCAGAGGAGGAAATCACGCATTGGGAACTCCGGCGCCGTCGCGGTCTCCTCACCGCCGCATAAGCTCGCCCCAGGGAGCTCGTCGTCGGTGTGAGGCATGCGGCGCGACTGCCGCGGAGGGTAACCCGGCTAGGGTTAGGGATTTCACCACCGTGGAAACGAATCGGCGGTCCATGTGGTCGGCGCCGCCGTCGTCCTCTACGACGGTGCGCGCGTCCACCGTCGGGTGAGCGCGCCGCCGTCGACGATGACGTCGCGCGGTGCCCTTGACTCGGGGAATCCGACGAGCATGTGAGCTCGCCCTCAGTCCAACCTTGTCGGAGGTTTACGAAGGTGACGACACCGACAGGAGCGGCGAGCCCTAAGATAAGTGGATCCGCCCGTTTCTTATTCCCTCTCTAATTCTCATTTGGATTTGGTTTTGAATCTCTAAGTGTAGGCCGAAACTTATTCATTCCTCTCCTTCTAATTGCTGCGGATTAATGCTTAATCAAATAATCTAACCCGAATTAGGGATGCACTAGCCTGACTCTTGATACCATTGTTGAAACTTAGGAACTGAAACTTAGTCTAGGCACAACGTAATCGGGTCACTAATGATCTTTACTTGGTCTCAAGACTTAATTAACAGTTAATTATGTAGAGACTAATCACCATGGCATATAGATAATTAGACAGAGATTAGACGGGAAGATTAAGTGCGTATCTGGGCCTGCAGGTATGGAGTGTGTCATGGTGTCGATGTTGAGACACAGGGTGGTCGACGGTGTGGCGTTGGGTGGACGGCGGCGGCGACCTCTTCCCCCACTTCCCGTGTGCATGCGGATCGGACGCCTTAGCAAATTGTGGGAGATCGTTTCTTTTTTGTTAACCCACAGGTCTAAACAAAACTTTCCTTTTATAGGTGCATGGGCGTGGGAGGTGGCCTCCAAGATGGATTCAGGTAACGTCTCCCGATCAGGACGTTGCGAGAACGTGGAGTTGGACTCGGTCTGGATTTCCCAAGACCGAGCGTGGTCAAACTAACACTAACATGTGGTCAGGCATCGGTTGAATTCTCCAACTAATGGTTTGAACTGAAGCACGCGTGAGACCATCCGCAGTGGTTCACTGTAAAACTTACTGGACTGGAAATATAGAGTAGATTACTGGAAGTGTAGAGTAAGTTTCCAGAGTGAAATGCTGGAAGTATAGAGGATATACTGGAAGTATAGAGGGATAGAGTAAGTTTTAGAGGAAACCGCTGCGGATGGTCTGAAGCCTCTGCACGGCACCGGCCGGTGGCTTTGCGTAATCCAGGCGGTTTCCGTGCTAATAAACTAGCGTTCTGGTTCGCACGGTGGAAGCGGAACAGAGTGGTCATGTGAAGCGCCAACGACGACAAATCTCGTGAACAGAACTGCAACGGGAAGCAGCAGAGAGGGTAGAAACATATCCACGCAGCTAGCGTCGGTGCTTTTCCAAATGCTGTCTCAGTTGGACCCACCGAGACTGCCATTGGGTCACCACTAGCTCCGAAGCAAGTTCAGGGACTTGACCGGCTCAGATCTCTGGAGAGCACACCGAACTGGATGACGAAGCGATCTCTGAGCCGAAGAAGCACGCCTCAGATCCATTGTCCATTTGTATTATATTCTCAGATAAAATTTCAGATCATACCTGCTGCAAAGCGTAAGGACCTGTTTAAATTGTTACCAATATCTACCTTACTAAATTTTGGTAGACTGAAGCTAAAATTTGGCAAGTCAATTCACTCGTGTGATGTGCTAGTTCACTTTTTTACCAATATTGACCAAATTTTGAATGACCAATTCTTCCACCAATATTTGGTAAAGCCAACGTGTTGGTAAGGTAAACAAAGTTGAAAACCAAACAAATCCTAAGTAAGTCTAGAGTAGACGCCGATCGCTAATGGTACCAGCGATTATCTGGCCCTTCATTGCTTGACCGCGATGAGAACCTGACAGCGACTCCAAACAACTGAATCGTTTGTGGGCATGGTCGTGTGAGCGTCGTACTCTACCAACAACCTGGATCTCTTTTCGATTGAGGTTGCCCGACTGCTCGTACTTGTGGTCTCTATATTGGCTCTTTATATCATCATCTTTAAAATATTCTTAGCTTTACAGCTTCATTCTTTGCACTCATTCATCTCTAAATCGGACATCTATATCTTTTTTCCTCTCTTCTTCTTTTATTCTATATTTTTTCTCCTCTTTTCTACTCTTTTCTCTCTCTTCCTCTTCTCTTCACTTTTGTATACAGGCATCGCTACATATAGTGTTGCCCTGTTGAAACTGTCATTTTAGAGTTGGCTTTACAGCTCCCGCTACGGCTGCCTCCGCCTGCTAAACTAACGTGCAGAGACCTTTAGAGATCACCGCTGCGCTCAGTCTTAGCACCTAGCTGCGCGCTAGGCCCCGCCGGCCGGCTCGAGCCCGGTACAATTATTTTTTCGAAAAAACGAGCCTGATACAATTATGATGAGGCGCCCACACAAGTGTATTAGTGCGTGGCTGCACCACCACGAGAAGATGATGATCGTTGATGGATTTGTTGATGATGAGCTAAGGTTGGGAGAGATATAAAATTCCTTCCCGTTGCATCTCAGTGAAAAAAATATGGCCCAGTGATATTAAGTTTATCATTTTTTGTAGTTAAAAAATGAATTACAAAACGATAAACTTTTAAAGGCGGAAGGAATGAATATGTCTTTCATTTGTAGGAGCAGAGATGTAAAACCGGCAAGCTCATCAAGTAATACATACCAAAACATGATATCTCACACTAAAAAAGTCATCAATCCGAAACATTAATTGGTGTACCTCCCGACTGAGACATGCACAACTTTGACCTCGCTCAACCAGCCTTTCACCGCCATGAGGAGGGTGGTGCATACTTGCCCGCAGGAAATTGTGGATGCTCCAACCGAGGTAAACATGCCGCCATCGCGACCTAGCACAGTAGTGTGGAAACTCCTGTCGCGCGCCTCTGAATTATTCAATCAGCTTTGATATCTCCTCAATTTCCTTGTTTTCATATCAAGGTTGCCGCCATGCATGTCGACAGACGCGATGCTGAACTGCAGAAGCGAGCTAGAGCTCTGCTTGCTGTTCGCTCTTCTCCTAATCATATTCTTAACAGTTTCATCTAATATCCCATTAGCCTATCACGAACTGGCCACTAGCGCTGCCGTTGCCGTAAGGATTGGAACTGTGATATGTTCTTCCATGTCACAGAGAAACCGAGCACCAACATTATTTATACTCACACTTGAATCGTCGGTGGACCACAGAGATGGAGGTCGCCACTCTTCCCTTCGATCTAGATCATGTAACAACTGTGAACATCGATCGTAGAGGGATCAGGGCATTCACGCTGCGGTGCATGGAAAGGTCACGAGTTCATGCGCCCAACAGACTTATAGTACGCTGATACACATGACGTCTGGTAGATCATTGGGTTGACTGGGCTGCTCGGTTGGCCATGGCTGCCTGCATCCTGCAGCTCGCCTACATCGTCAGTGCCCCGGTCTAGCGTCAAATAAAAAAAAAAGAGAACAGAGTGGGTATTAGTTAAGTAGACTGTTTTAGGAATAAACAAAGGCAGCAATAAGCAAGGGTTGATTTTTACCGACTTTTTAAATAAGCAGTTTTTGGCAAAAAAAATTGCAACAAACAAAGATTTTGTGTCATGTAATTCTTCGAGACGAACTCATATCCTCTGCAGTACTGCAGTCTGCAGATGTACTCTGACATGTGAGATATCGAGCCCACATGTTAGTGGTAGCTACTGCACTTGCAGTACCGCAGAGGATTTCAACCCCTTCGAAACTTTGTTGAAGTATTGACGAACCACCTGTCCTCCTTGATATTTTCCGAGAAAGAAATCGATACCAATATTGAGGGACGTGTTCACTTATAGTTTTGGAGGTGTACTTTCATCCGTAAAAAAGCTTTGATTGTAGCACTACAATACATATAAACTAACGTATTATCCCGAATATTTATGTGACTAGTATCAATATTATTGTTAATGATGTACTATCTTGTTGGCACGTCAATAGTTATTTTTTTCCGTTGCTGAGTGGGCTACGCACGGTTAAAACCGAACTGGAACAAGTTAATTGAAATTTACAGCTAATATAGTCTTTTGGTTTTTAACTTCGTTTTTCTAAACTCATCAGTTATAACCTAACTCTATCCAATATAACCTAACCCTATTCACTCACGATCCTCCTACTTGCTCTGTCTCCAAAACCTCGTTGCTTTGTAGTTCAAAAATGAACTATAAAGCGACAAATTTTAGAGGATGAATGAAGTATATTTATAGTTTCCTACGGCTACACGGGCCTCGCAACGGCGCAAGTGACAGCGGCGGGGCACGACATCACATCGAGGCGCTGGGACACGGAGCTGTCGCGCCGAGGCGGTGGTGGCTGGTGGTGATGATGCCGGACACATCACGCCGAGGTGCTGTAGCACCTAGGCGGTAGGGAGGTGGCATTGTCACACTAAGGCGGTGGCGGCAGCCGGCAGCGGTAGGGGCGTATTTGCGCAAAACCGAAGAGGTGCCAGTAAAATGCGGCACAACACTGACGACAATGTCGACAACATGCGGCGGTGACAGGTGTGCCCATTAACCCATCACCACATCACGGCGTTGTGCTGCCATTACCGCTGATGCATTTTTGCGTTTGGTGGACAGAATCACACAAACTTGTTTGATGGCATGCATTTGGAGACCACCACGATTGAGTTTTCGGTTACTCCATCATGAAGTCTCCGTGTCTCGCAGTGGGGACGTGCATTCATAGTTGTGCGGAAGTTCACAAGGAACTAGCGCATCACGCGGGCCATATGCGTGAATGAGACGGTGGACGACTGCAGCGTTTACCAGCTCGCCGCCCTCCCGGCGCGCGCCACATGCGGACCTAAACTAGACACAAAGCGTTTAACTGACTTACGTCCAAAGCAGATCAGCGCGTGCCACATATGGATCCGGACTGGGCACAAACGTTTAAGTGACTGGACGTCCTAAACAGACCAGCGCGCTTCACTATCAGTTACACGATATACTCGTAGTCACGAAACATATACATACTCCCATATTTTTTTCGGAAGTTCCGGTAGAATTGACTTATATACATAAGTAAGAAAAGAGTTTCAAACATAATTCGTTTTCTATTACAACCAGCAACAGCGCTAGCTCACATTAGCATACAAAACAACAAAGAAACACATACCTAATCTCATTTGTGAATAAATCAACAACAGTACAACGATTTGACTTCAACACTAACAACACAACATGACGAAACCGAAACATCTAGCTTAGAATTGAAAATTCTTACCTCTCAGTCTATTCGGTTTCTGGTTGACTGCTCAAAACAAATACATTCAATCTAAATTTAACTGACCCACCCGATCCAACGCACGTGATGTCTGTATTCTTCATCCATGCCCTTAACAGTTTCATCTAATATCCCATTAACTAGTGCCCATATCATGGATAATAGTGCCCCGGTGACGGAATGCATTCGCACTTGATTGCGGTTGTAGTTGCGAGTCAGAACTTCGTGTTTGCAGAGAAACGAGCACCATTATTTATAAGTACTCCACGCCCGAACCTTCTCGAGAGGGAGATCACGGTTTCACCTTGCCTTTTGAGATACACACAATTCGGTTTGGACATCACGCAATCTGAGTGAGTGTAGGCTCATCATGCCAAGAGCGATGCGGCGGGTGCTAGAGTCGGCGGCTTTGTATGCATGACCGTTAATGAGCCGACTTTGTAGGCCAGAGTATTGTTGGTGCTTGAACTTAGCCGGTACAGTGGATACGTCTTTCCATGACTGGACTCTGCGTGGACCGGACTGATTTGTACAACGGACCCGACTGTGCTAGACCATTCATTTGTCCAGTTGAAACTCTAAATCTACGGTCGAATAAAAAAAAATGAGATGACAGATCTAAAACGTCCATTAATACAGATCAACGGTGTAGGTAAGTCCTTAGATCTAGATAGTGGTATGCATTCAATAGACTTTGTTTTAGGAATAAACAAAAAGGCAGCAATATGCAAGCAGGGTCGATTTTTACCGACTTTTGAAACAAAAAACTTTTTGCAGCAAGTTTTTTTTCAGCAAGTAAAGATTGTGCCACGTAAGTCTTGGCCGGTCTTGGAGACTTCGTTGAAGTATTGACGAACCACCTGTCCACCTTGACATTTTCCGAGAGAAAGAAACCAATAGTGATGCCGACGGACGTGTTCACTAATAATTGTGAAGGTGCACTTTATTCGTGAATGTGGCACAACAATGACCTTGTGGCGGGACAGGTGCGCCCATTAACTCATCACCACATCACGGCCTTGTGCTGCCATTACCACTGATGCATTTTTGCATTTGGTAGACAGAATCACACAGACTTGTTTGATGGCATGCATTTAGAGACCACCACAATTGAGTTTCCGGTTACTCCATCGTGCAGTCTATGTGTCTCACAGTGGGGACGTGCATTCGCAGCTGTACGGAAGTTCACAACGAACTAGCACGGCCCGCGGCCTCATACTCGTGAACAAGACAGTCGACGACTGCAGCGCAGTGTTTACCGGCGTGCGCCACATGCGGGCCTGGACTAAACACAAAGCGTTTAACGACTTGACGTCCAAAGCAGACCAGCAAGTGCTGCATATATACGGATCTAGACTGAGCACAAACGTTGCGATTCACTGTCAGTCACACGATATACTTCAGCATTGTCACGAAAGTAACAGTTAGTATATGAAATCATGTGATGTACTTCTTCCATTCCAAATTACTTGTCACTCTCTAGTTTATTTTTTAACTAAAAAATGACAAGTAATTTGGAATAGAGACAGTAGCAAATATAAACATGGCCCCATCTTTTTTTTAAAAGATCGACTCATATACAAAGAAAGAAAAAGAGTTTCAAACATAAATCATGCTTTATTACAAGCAGCAGCAGTGCTAGCTCACACCTCACAGTACCATACAAAAAACAAACAACGCACAATCATAATCTCATTTGTAAATGAATCAACAGCAGGGGCCTTGATACAGAAGCAACAACACAACGATTTGACTTCAACACAAACAACACTACGAAACCAAAACAACTAGTAAAATATACTCCTTCCGTTTTTTTATTTAGTTCAAAAATGAACTAGCCGGTGACAAATAAAAAGAAATGGGAGAGTACTTGGAGTTCTTGCTTCTGGACCTGTTTGGTTTCTGGTTGACTGGTCAAAATAAATACATTCAATTTACATTCAACTGAGTCACCCAATCCAATAGACGTGGTGCCTGCCATCTCCATCCATGCCCTTAACAGTTTCATCTAATATCCCATTAACTCGTACCCACGTCATGGGTAATAGCACCGCCGTGAGGGAATGCATTTGCACTTAACTCGGGCTGAAGTTGCGAGCCAGTACTTCGTGTTTGCAGAGGAACAAGCACCACTATTTATACTCCACGTCCGAACCGTCTAGAGAGGGAGATCACGGTTTCACCTTGCCTTTTGAGATGCCCACAATTCAGTTTCGACGTCACACAATATGAGTGTGGGCTCATCACGCCAAGAGAGATGCGGCGGGTGATCGGCGGCGACTCTGTACGTATGACCGTTAGTGAACCAACTCTGTAGGCCAGAGTATCATTGGTACTTGTCCTCAGTGCATACGGTCAGTAGATATGCCATTCCATTTCTATGTCCGGATTCTAAGATCTTAGCGGGCCGGACTGGCCTGTACAATGTGGGTCATTCGGCTCAGGCAGGCCAGTCTTCTAGTGTTATACCGACCACCTGTCCTGTGCTGCTGGAGAGGAGGTGGTGGTAGCATTTTTTATAGAAAAAACATCCTAGATTCAGGGTCTTATTAGACTTTCAACCGGGTATGAATTGTCTAAATCTGCACTCGAGAAAAAATGAGATTACATTTATAGACCGTTTGTTAATACAGATCAACGGTCTAGGTTCTCTCTTCCATGGAACCTCTTACTCACTAGTCGTCTAGTAACACGGGAAAAACATTCCAAGTGCCACAGTACGCAGATGGCCCTTAATTAATGAGCTAAAAACTTGTTAAAATTATAGAACTAGTAGGCCGATCTGCGCATTAACGTGACTAGTATCAATTATCTAAGGCTCCCTTTCTCGAATTAAAAAACACAAGAATAGGAAAAAATATAAGAATTGAAATTGTATGTTTTTGCAATTCTATAGGAATTGAGATGAGAAGTCCTTTGGTAGCATCATAGGAAAAAAAAGGAACCTGTAACATGAGCCAGAAAAGAAAAAAGAGGTTCAAGCTCATGTTAGGTTTCTTACAAAATTTAGCGAAGGAATCCATTCCTATGGAAACTACCCTTTATTTTTCCTGTGAGCCAAATGGTCATGTAGGTACAAATCCTATCATTCAAAATTCCTTTGCCATTCCTTCAATCCAAAGGGAGCCTAACTACATAATTAATATTGTATTATCATAAATATCTTATTAAAATATTTTTATATATGATTATTTATGCAATGAAAATACAAGATAATTTATACTACATATATGGATATTTCAAATTTTTTTATAGTGGTAAGGGTGAGTTTTAAAAGAACAAAAAATTATTTTACTACGTTGTCGGTAACCGGTTACCCGCTTACAAGCTAGAAGAAGCCTCGGTCCCTTGCTCCCACCGAGGAGGGCTCCGGGGCTGCCACGCGTACTCTGGCTCCGGGCCTTGCTCTCACCAAGGAGGGCTCCAGGGCTGTCAGGCGTCCTCCGGCTCCGGGTCCTTGCTCCCACCTAGGAGGGCTCCGGAGGTGTCACTCGTTCTCCGGCTCCGGGACCTTTGTAACATCCCGTTTTTCATAAGCTAATAAATCTAGTTTATAGAATTAATCACCCATCATATTTATGCACACTAGTGAAATTACATAATTGATAAATAAAATAAAAAAGATAAAGAGAAAAAAAAAATAAACTAACAATAATAAATTAGGAAAGAATAATGATTAAAAATGCGGAGAGAAAAACAAATAAGTAACAAATCTAAACAAACTGGGACCCACAACTTACGTTTCTTCCTTGAAAGTAGGGATGAAAACGGTCGAAAACGGACGGAAAAAAGTAAAATCGTTTTCATTTTCATATAAAATTTTCGGAAACGGTATCATCGGAAACGGTTACGGTAACGAAAAATTTCAGAAATATCGGAAACGGGTATATCGAATCGGAAGTATGTCGATATCAGAACAGTTTCAAATTTTATTCGGAAACAACACACCAAAATATTATTCATTTGTAACATCAACAACTTAAGTATAAAATATGAGACAACAACTTTTAGTTTCATTATATAAAAAAATTCAATTTGAAATGAAATCACTTTAGAAACACATTTTAAATTAAATAAATATTTGTATGTAATTAAAGTTAACTCCTTATCCAAACTGGTGTATAAAACATTTAAAGAATTGAGCTTATTACATGTCAACCCATTAGAACAACCCAATATTCGGAAATTATTCGGTTATTGTTCGGAAATTTACCATTAAAATACGGTATTCCGACAATTCGATCGGAAATCAATCCAAACCATTTCCGTTCTTTTTATCAAATTCCAATGTCCGATAAAAACGGTAATCGGATTGAAAATTTTGAAAATTGTCGAAGATGATAATCGAATCAAAAATTTTTGAAACGACGTCGAATGATCCAGAAATTTACCGTACCATTTCCATCCCTACTTGAAAGCATCAACGTCCTACGCACGCCACTTTCTCTGTACCGGGCCAGCAACACAGCACCCTACATTTTCATCAACACCCTCTGTCAACAAGCCACCTTGTTATCAACACCCTCTGTCAACACCCCCTGTTATCTAATCACAAAAAGGTCCTGGACCTTTATGCTCCCAACAACAGGCCACCATCCCTCTGTCAGACCAGCCATTTTCCAATCACCTCCTACCACTTTTACTTATTTACAAAATGCTCCTTCTTCTTCCTGCAGAGAAAACAACACGTTCTTCTCTCACGTAACACAGCCGCAACACATTGTGTGCAGCCATGGCAGCTGCAGTCGGGCGCCCATCCTTCTCTCTCTTCGTTCCCCCCAGAACTCTCCCAAATACGTACGACACATTAATCTTGCTGACCACCGCACAGTTGAAGCGATTGTTACCTACCCGATTTACTCGCATCACGCCAGCGAGGACGGCCGCCTCAGCGACCGCGCGGTCACTGCATGAATGTGGCCTATAGGGGGGGTGAATATGCCTTTTTGAATTTTGTCAGAACCTGCAACACTTAACAACCAGATCAAATCTCGAGATATCATACTAGTCCGATCGGGTGCGGACTAGTCTGGTGTATACCGACTAGATTGATCAAATTGGATCGATTATCTTGATCCTAGGATATATGCAACGAAAATACTTGTAATTAAAGTGTTACACAACTATGAACTAGGATGTACCACAAGTTAATCTTATATTCAATGTTTCAATGTAAAGTGAACAAGATTGATTGAAACCTTAGATTGATATGAAGTGTAAGAACAATGGGCACAAAGAAAGAACACGAACACTTTATCCCGTGGTTCGGTTCCCACAGAGGCAACCTACGTCCACGTTGAGGAGTCCACAAAAGGACCGGGTCTTCTCCAACTCTACCCTCGTCAGATCGCCATGGAGGCCAATCCTCTTCAGTAAGCACAAAAGGGCAAATAACCAAATTCAAGGGGCCTTCTCACAAGTTGAGGGCTCCCCAATATTACAATATGAACACCACCAAGAACACACTCTTAAGATCACAATGAAAACCACAGGAGTGTGTTAGGAAATCAAACCAAGAGTTCAATGAGTGATGAACCGTGTCTCTCCAATGATCCAAAGTGTATCCTCAAGGGATTGATCTTTCTTGAGTTCGATTTCGTGGAGAGAGGTATTTTCTAGGCTCTTGGAAGGTGTGACAGCGCAGGGGTTCGAGAGATATGAAAGATGGGCTGTGCACACCTATTTATATGGGGTTTCCAAAAGTTACCGCTAGAGTTTAGAAAGATCGGACTAGTACGTGGTGGACACCGGACTAGTCCGGTGTGCTACGTGTAGCAAACCCTAGGTGTCCCAAAATATCGGACTTGTCCAGCTAAAAGCGGACTTGTCCGATTTTGGTTCTAGAAATCTTCGGACTAGTCCGATAAATATCGGACTTGTCCAGATATGTGAAACCCTAAGTGAATTTGGGGAACAAGTTCGCACTTGGAGGACTTGTCCGATTCAGGTCAGAGGGTTTTTGGACTAGTCCGTGCTAATATCGGACTTGTCCGATTGACATCAGAAAGATATCAAACTAGTCCGGTGTGTGATCGAACTTGTCCGATTTTGTGCAACTTGTGAAGTGTTTGGGGGACTAGTCCGCATTGGGGAGGACTAGTACGATTCTAGTCAGAGAGATATCGGACTAGTCCATAGTGATATCAGACTAGTCCGATCAGTGAAAAACTGGACTATGAGGACAAGTCCGCATTGTGAGGACTTGTCCGATCTTGTGCAGAAAGATATCGGACTAGTCCGGGGTCAGTCGGACTAGTCTGGTCCTGTATAATTATGTGCAATGTGTGAGATTATTTGTGCTTGAGCTCTTGGGGTGTGTTTCCTTAACACACTCCATACATAATGATCTACTACACTTGTTTCTTGAGCTCTTTTCTGCATTGTTCCTCATTCTCCTTTTTTTTGGCACCTTGCTCATTTTCTCATTAGAACCTGTGCTCATCTCAACAAAGTGGTTAGGATCTCATTTGCTTGTCATAAATCAACCAAAACCCACAAGGGATTCCTAGATGCACTTTCAATCTCCCCCTTTTTGGTGATTGATGACAACCAATTGAGATTTCACAAAATATGATAAAAAGTTGAGATTTTCATAAAGTGTGCACATATGAGTTTAAAACACATTAAGCAATGAAAACATGATCCATATGTGCACTCTTTATGGTGGGATGCAGAACTAAGTGTATAGAAACAATAATCATGTTGAGAATGACATAATTGATATCAACATGTTAACAATAAGCATATATGTCATTCTTAGAGCAAGATCACATATTTCATCAATATCTTCACAAGCAGTTCAAAAAACTGCATCACAAGACCAAAAGTACCAAAAGAGCATATTAAAAGTCTTACAACCCACAAATAGACAAAAGACACAAAAAGAGAGCTCTCCTCGCATCCTACATCTAAAGCCTAAGACTCCTAAGACTCCCCCTCAATCTCTCCCCCTTTGGCATCAAGACACCAAAAAGAAGGAGAGGAGGGACCTAAGGTCTTCAAGCCTCGCTGTCAGTCCTCCCATCGACTTCATCTTCATTCTCTGGCTGATGATGATGAGGAGGAGTAACGGAGCCACTCGAGTCCCCAATGCCAAAATAGGCAAGCTCGGAGGGAGTCAAGGGCCCGAGCTTGGTGAAATCAGAGTCAGAATCATTAGAAATGACTGGAGATCCAATGGGTTAGATCTCCAGCTTTTGGCAAATTTGCTTCACATTCTCTTTGACATATCTCATGTCGGCCTTTCTTCTCTTGTTTAGCTTGTGGGCTTTCACTTCAGCCTTTTTGCAAGAGGCAAAGATGGCTGACAGATACTTCAAGATGCCACTTGGGGACCCTTTTGAGGAGGGGCCCTAGGGACGGGAGCAGCCCTAGCATCTTCAGTAGCTCTCGTCGGAGCCTCTGCACTGGAAGCTAGAGAGGTAGCAGCTTGAACACTTGCTGTTGAGGCTTCTGGGACCTCAAGAGAAGGTGCTCCACATCCTTGACGAACTCTATGCCTGTGACCTTCTCAATCATGAACATGAGGTGAGGTGCGTAGCCACAGAACCTGTTCGACGTGCAGGAGATGTTCACCATGTCATTCCAAATATAGTCAAAGACATCAAACTTCCTGTCTTTGCTAATGACCTTCATCAAGGTTCTGAGGTATCCCTGCACACTTCCTGCATCCCCATCCTTCAGGGCAATGGTCTTCCTTAGGACCCTGTTCAGCACCACGAAAAGAGGCTTCATATTCTTGGTGGAAGGAGGATTGAACTTTGAGTTGGGTTCATAGAGAAACTTCATCCTGTCCTTCTCAATGACACCAATGTCGTGGATGATCAAATTGTCATTACTGGAGGTGTCAAGATGTAGCAATCTTGCAAATTCTTCATATGTAATGGTGTACTTGGATACTTGAGTCATCCAAGTCACCCGTTCTTCCTCATCACTAGCAAAGTGGCAAGTCGCATAGAACTGTGCGATGACCTCATCATTCCAATTGTTCCGGAAGGAAAATAGGTCCTTCAAACCATGCTTCTCGATTGCCTCTACTACCTCCACAAAGGGTGAGCAACCCTTCTTCTCAAAATGCGCCCAATCGATCCGTTGGTTGCGCACCACGGGGGTCTTCATTGGAAGATATACAGACTTGTAAAAGTATGCATGGAAGTTACTCCAGAACCTCCTATCAGCAGCTTGCTTGGGACAGCTGTAACAATCAGCATTCCTGAACTTCGCAGCTGTGTTGCTGCCCTTTCCATTAAATCGCTCCTCCGCGGGATCTCGGACCCCTTCCCTTGGAGCTGACATCTTTAGGGGGCCAATCGGGCCCGTTGCAATCCCTTTGCCCTTGCCTTTTGCTTGGCGGGCACTTGCTGAGCTAGGGCCTCCTTCAGCAGAAGCCTTGGAGGCAGGCTTGTTTGCAAGCACTTTTCGTCGAGCCTGGGGAGGAGAAGTAGCCGGCTCGGATGGGCGCTCTTGGTGCTTCTTGCTTAGGCCCGTCAAGGACCGAAACACGACTTTGTGGTCCATCTCGGCCTCAAAATCAGAGATTTCGTCGTTGGTGCTCGACATTGTCCTAAGAATGGATTTCACAAGGTATTGATGAGAATAGATGACAAGGAATTGCATTGAGGAATTAAGAAGTTAGGGTTGAGTTCAGAAAAATTGGACTAGTCCGGTGTACAGGCACGGACTAGTCCAGTATTCAACCTCTAAAACCCTAACTATGAGACAAAAGGTTATTCCTAATGTGCAAACAGCTTAGCATCAATGTAATACATCAAGGAAGCATGTATATGGTGAAAGGAACTAAGCTATTTGCTCAACAACGAAGGAAATAGCAATTTCTAGGGTTTGGGATGAGATTTTACCGAAATTGCTTGATTCTCAGAGATGTAGGGGTTGAAGGAGCGGACAAGTCCATGGTCTTCAATCCCTGAGCAATGGAGGTCGTTTTCCACCAAAATCCGAGGAGTTTTGATGGAGGATGATAAAAATCGCCTTGGGGAGCTCGAGCATGGAGAGAAAAAGCTTGAGGCAAGTGTGGGGTGAGGAAGATTAGGGTTTGGCGACGGCTAGGGTTATAGACACAAAAAATTGGACTTGTCCAAAAATGATCGGACTAGTCCAAACTTTTCCAGAGCCTATATCAGAATAGTCCATGGTCTGCTGGACTAGTACGGCCTAACCGTCACTCTGCGGACTAGTCTGCACGGGCGGACTAGTCCGGGCAACCACGGACTAGTCTCTGGTCACTAGTGAAGAAATGCTTGGCCCATTCGTATATATTCGAAGGTACTTATTTAGAAAGTAGGGAGGCAAAGAAAATCAAATAATCTTGATGAATATGATCAATAAGCATACAACAATCAAGTAATGATTATGATTCACCAAGATCTAGTAATTGACATAGTTTTTCAGAAAAATTGAGAGAGATGATTTTCACAACACAATCAATGAATTTTGAAGATAGCATTAAGGTATACAGGATTTCAATCCACACTCCGAGAATCAAGGATATTTATTTCATTTCAGAGTTCACAAAAGCGTTTTTCATCAAGTGGCTTGGTGAATATATCGGCTAGTTGCTTTTCTGTATTGACATGTGAAATGGCTATATCTACCTTCATTGAATGGTCTCTCAAAAAGTGATGTCGGATGTCTATGTGTTTGGTCCTATAGTGCTCAATGGGATTATGGGCAATTTTAATGGCACTCTCATTATCACAAAGGAGTGGAATACGGTTCATATTGTAACCGTAATCCCTTAGAGTTTGTCGCATCCAAAGGAGTTGTGCACAACAACTCCCAGCTGCAACATACTCCACTTCGGCCGTGGATAAGGCAATGGAGTTTTGTTTCTTGGAGGACCAAGAAACTAGGGATCTTCCTAGGAATTGACATGTACTAGAGGTACTTTTTCTATCTACTTTGCATCCGACATAATCTGCATCGGAGTAACCAATGAGATTGAATTTGGAACCTTTGGGATACCAAAGGCCTAGGTTGGGTGTATGAACCAAATACCGCATGATTCTCTTAACGACTGTCAAATGACACTCTTTTGAGTTGGCTTGAAACCTTGCACACAAACATACACTCAACATAATGTCTAGACTAGATGCACATAAGTAGAGTAGAGATCCAATCATGGAGCGATATACCTTTTGATCGACGTTTGGTCCATCTTCATTGAGATCCAAGTGGCCATTCGTTGGCATGGTAGTTTTTATAGGCTTCGCCTTGTCCATTCCAAACTTCTTGAGTATATCTTGAGTGTACTTAGTTTGGCTTATGAACATCTCTTCCCTTTGTTGCCTCACTTGGAATCCCAAGAAATACTTTAGCTCTCCCATCATAGACATCTCAAACCTATCAGTCATAATCTTACTAAATTCTTCACAAAAATATTTGTTAGTTGAACCAAAGATAATATCATCAACATAAATCGAACAAATAAAGAGATCATTGTCTAAGTTCTTTGTAAACAATGTATAATCTGCTTTACCGATCTTAAAACCATTTTCAGTTAACAAATCTCTAAGACACTCATACTAGGAGCTTGTTTGAGGTCGTAGAGAGTCTTACGCAATTTAAATACATGGTCGGGGAACTCTTCATCTTCAAACCTGGAGGGTTGCTCCACATACACCTCCTCCTTGATTGGTCCATTGAGGAAGGTGCTTTTCACATCCATTTGATAGAGCTTGAAATCATGGTGAGTAGCATATGCAAGTAATATTCTAATAGACTCAAGTCTAGCTACTGGAGCAAAGGTTTCATCAAAATCCAAACCTTCGACTTGTGAATACCCTTTATTCACAAGTCGTGCCTTGTTCCTTGTCACCACCCCATGTTCATCTTGTTTGTTGTGGAAGACCCATTTGGTGCTGACAACGTTGAATTTGGGTCTTTGGACTAGTTCCCACACCTCATTTCATTTGAAGTTGTTAAGTTCTTCTTGTATGGCCACTACCCAATCCAGATCCTTCAATGCGTCCTTAACCCTGTGTGGTTCCAAAAAGGATACAAACGAATAATGCTCACAAAAATTAGCTATGCGAGATCTAGTAGTTACTCCCTTTTGGATGTCACTGATGATGTTATCGATTGGGTGATCCCTTTGGACGCATTGGTGTACTCTTGGGTGTGGTACTTGCTGTCTTGAATCTTCATGGTCATCTTCTTCTCCCCCTAGATGGTTGTCTTCATTGACTTGTTGATCATTTTCGTCTTCTTGAGGTTGATCTTGTATGGAGGCTGTCGGTACCCTGGGAACCGTATACCCCTTGAGATTGCAAAGATCTCAAGGAAATGTCATCTACTTGATTTGAAGATCTTTGGATGCCCACATGTCAAACATAACCGGACCCGCTTCCCCGACATGGTTAGTTCCAGGGTCGCCACGTGTACTATCAAACCGGAGCTACCTCCCACAAGGGGGAAGCTCCGGGCTATGTACCAAAATGGCATCCCCGGACCTAACCCCAGACCGAGGGAAGCTCCAGAACTAACACGTGTCAGGTGGCTCCGGACCTATCTGTTCCCCACAGTATGCTCCAGAGCTGCCACGTGTCCAACCGACTGATCTTCAGCCTCTAACCTCCGGAAGACTCCACAATTGATAGGAGAATTGATGATGAGGCCCGATCTTCCAAAAGGTAATGGATAGGTCGATTGATGTGGAGATCTTGACGTTTATGATCCGAGACTCTCGAGTAGAACACGAACAACCCCTGCAATCACTACACCACCGCTCCGTTGGTTATCAACCGTGCTTCACACAATTGACCTCGCCAAGAAGGCTAATCCCTGCAAGTGCAATCGAGAACACGAGCAAGAACGTAGAAGACACGATCGGAAATCGCGAAATTGGGGTCTCACAAACCGTAGAACGGCGATTTTATTAATCTAAGCAAAACCTAATTGTTCATGGCGGCTACTATGGAGTATATATAGGTGGGAGGACATCCAAGGGGGTGTTGGGGTCGTGACCTAACCCTAACACACGAAAATAATGGACTTAGACTTGATACAAGGCCCAATGGCCCAATACGGTGGCGCAGCACCCTGACAGATTCTGTACTTGATTTTGTTTCGACGATTCCCGACGACTCCGAAGGAATTTTGACATGGGACCGGTGCCATTGGAAAGGTTATCCTCTCCCCTTTCCGTGCGTATGTAGAACGTCCAAAACGGAGTTCGTATGCGTCCTGGGCGTCCGTTTTAGTGCGTACTGCTCCTGGACTCCGAGTTGGATACGATTTGGAGTTTGGTTCGGTTTCCATCTTCTTTGAACGAATTCTCTGGTCTTCCACGTCCCTAATACTCCCTCCAAGTACTCCTTGAACCTCTCCATGGATCCTAATCACAAATAAATCATTAAGTAGCAATTTATGCTCAAAAACATATAAGGAAATATATAAGAACGAGTTCACCTCTGAAATTAATTGTTGTGTATGAACTCTATTGATTGCATCTTGTATGTTCAATGGAGTGTTGTTTGTATCCATAGAAGTGATGTACTCATCATCCTCCCCTTCTTGAATTGGAGTCGTCCTAGTCTCAAGTTCATCTCCTCTCATATATTGGTCCAAATGTGCAACACCATCAAATCTTCTTGTATGCATGAATGGAGGAGGCCAAGGTGGTGGACAACATAGTGCACCATCTTGATCTTGTCCATCAAATAAGTGTGCACATTCACTTGAGCCAGGATCCAAAACAAATAAACATTGTGTCATGTTTGTAGGTGCAATAATAATGTGCATGATCTCATCAACAATGGCTCCAGATCTTCAAAGGGGAATCAAGGACTTCAAGACCCGATTAAGTGTCATTAATACTATATTAATGACACACGATCGGATGACCTTAATTACCAAGTAACGGTGCTATCAAAGCCCATAACTCGGTTATTAAGGGTAATAAAGCGCATCAAATGTGTATCAATATTAGTAACTGTCGGGGCCACATGTTGGGCCAGGCTAACTTGTAACGGCCTCCCCTTGTACTATAAAAGGACAGGCCGATGATACATAGAAGGGGGGCGCTCACTCGACACTCTCAACTGACATTGAGCTCATACATCCAATACAACACCAACACACCCCGTGGAGTAGGGTATTACGCTCAGGCGGCCCGAACCACGTAAATCTTCATGTCTCTTGTGTCACTGAACACTTCACCTTCTTGAATCTCCGCGCGCCCACACCGAACCTCAAACTCCTATAACACTTTAGTAGTGTCGGGAGATCTACCGGATCAAAACCACCGACAGTTGGCGCGCCAGGTAGGGACGGCGCCTGAGATTTCAAGAATGGTGAACTCAGCCGCTGGATCATCCAATTGTCATCCCGCTGTTCAAGCTGTTGGGGGCAATCCCTCCAATATGCAGCCACCAGCAGGAACTACGGTTCCAGCAGGAGTCACACTTCCACCACCGCCGCCTCCACCAGCAAATCAAGCTGGGCAGCGCGATGGTGCACCGTCGTCAATCACTGTGTCGGTGAATCTTGACAACCCGAAACACGCACTTCATGCATCACGTGCTCTCCTTCAACGCCCACCACCTTCGGATGCATACCGAGATGCCATGGAGCAGTGGAGGGCCGATGTGGAACATTTGGTTGCAGCAGCAACTGACCGCATCAGCAACCAGGGTCCTCCTCCTTCAGGACGGGCCCCGTCGCAGCGACGGACCTTGTCTGGCAGACTTGGTCCGCACGTTTCCAACAACAGGAGATGTACTGCGTCACAGCAGGTGACGTCGTTGCCCTCCGGGGCACGACGCACTCACACGGTATCAAGGCTTTCAACTCATAACCTCCGGGTGGAGCTTGATCGCCGATACCGTCAACAAGACGGCCGAGTCCATATTGAGCGTGCTCGTGAAAGACGAGAAGCTCAGGACATTCCTGCTCCTGAAGGAGTAGGAGGAGGCTGCTCAGCCCTGGCCATGCATCTGCGTATGGTCAGGTGGCCACAGAAGTTCTGGCCTCACCTGCCGGAGAAGTTTGACGGGACCATTAATCCTGTCGAATTTCTTCAGATTTACTCCACTGCTATCCTGGCAGCTGGAGGAAATGAGGCCGTAATGGCCAATTATTTTCCAGTGGCTTTAATTGGGACCGCCAGGTCCTGGTTTATGAGCCTTCCACCCAACTCCATCCACAGTTGGGAGGAGTTGTGCCGGTAGTTCACCGCCAACTTCGGGAGTTCATACACCCGACCAGGCACCGAACTGGACCTTTTTGCAGTCGTGCAAAAAGGAGGAGAATCCCTGCGATCATTCATCCAAAGATTCTCTCAGGTACGAAACACTATCCCTTCTATCTCTAGCACCTCTGTCATCGTGGCATTTAGACAGGGTGTGCGGGATAAGAAGATGCTAGAGAAACTGGCGATCAAGGAAATTACCAGTGTCACGGAACTCTTCAGCTTTGCCGACAAATGTGCCAGAGCTGCGGAGGGCCGTGAAATGCACTCCAAACCAACTCCGGAGGATCACAAGAAATCCTCCAAAGGAGAAGCCACTACCTCCGGGAGTGGCAAGAAGAAGAAAAAGACCATCGGCAAGAAGAAGCCGTCGGCCGGTGCATCCAATGCTGCACCTGCTGCAGCTCCGGGTTGCCGGGGGCCACGCCCCGAGAAGCGACCTCGATCGTCTTCTGAAGACGGTGGCAAACCCAAGGTGTGGTGTCCGATTCATAAGACGGACATCCACAGTTTGGAAGACTGCCGGGAGGTCCAAAACCTAGTCGAGCGCTACAACAAGCGCCGGGAAGAAGTTCCTTTCCGACAGAGGGAAGGAAAATAAAAAGTTGACGAAGCTCCGGTTGAAGAGGAGTTAGGTTTTCAGGATCCTAAAAAGGTCCTGAAGGCCGTTTACACCTCCGTCGACGACGATTCTGACGTCTCTGACAATGAGCGTCGGAAGACCATGAACACCATTTTTGGTGGATCATGGGACATCACCTCCCACCGCGTCCTCAAGACTATGCGCCGGGACATGGCCGCTGTAGCTCCTACAGCCAGGGCGGAGCCTCATCGAAAGTGGATGGACACAGCCATCACTTTTGATGCTTCAGACTGCCCTCGAAGCATGGTTGGAGCATGTCAGTTACCTTTGATGGTATCTCCTACCATCAATAACGTCCAGCTCCACCATGTTATGGTAGACGGAGGTTCGGGGCTCAACCTCATAAGCTTCGAAGCTTTTACCAAGCTTCAGCTCCGACCTTCGGATCTTCACCCCTCCCGACCTTTCTCCGGAGTAGGTCCAGGAGCCATTACCCCACTTGGTGCTATTACCCTCCCCGCTACCTTCGTGACCCGGGAGAAGTATCGCACCGAGAAGTTGGTCTTTGACGTTGCTCAGATCAACTTACCCTTCAATGCCATCTTGGGTAGGCCTGCCTTGTACAAATTCATGACAGCTGCTCATTATGGTTACCTGGTGTTAAAGATGCCAACACCAGTAGGCGTTCTCCGGATCCGCGGAGATCGCACTGCCGGAGTAACTGCTCTGGAAGAACTCCATGCGCTTACTACAGCGCAAGAGGTGGACTCCAAACAGCAGCAAGCTCCAAAACCCCCGAGCATTCGTCAGCAAGGCTCGACTTCTGCACCTCGCGTGCAGCCAAGCGGCGACACCGACATTCCCGTCAAAGTCGTCCAAATCGGTTCCGATGCCGCTCAGACCACCAGTATATCGGGGGGATTGAACGACAAATAGTAACTCGCGCTCATCGCTTTCCTCCGGGCTAATGTCGATGTGCTTGCCTGGCAACCGTCACAAATGCCTGGGATCCCCAGGGAAGTGATTGAGCACAATCTGAAGATCTACCCCGACGCACGGCCCGAGCATCAGAAGCCTCAGAAGCAATCAGTGGAGCGACAGAACTTCATTCGACAAGAAGTGAAGAAATTGCTCGAAGCTGGATTCATCTGAGAAGTCTTCCATCCAAAATGGTTGGCAAACCCAGTCGTTGTGCCCAAGGCCAGCGGGAAGCTTCGGATGTGTATCGACTACACAACACTAAATAAGGCATGTCCAAAAGATCCATTCCCACTACCTAGAATAGATCAGATAGTGGATTCCACCTCCGGGTGTGAATTACTGTGTTTCCTAGACGCATATTCTAGGTATCATCAAATCAGAATGTCTAGGGAAGATGAAGAGCATACCTCTTTCATCACAGTAGATGGATTGTACTGTTATACAACCATGCCATTTGGTCTCAAGAATGCAGCTTTAACCTTTGTACGAGCTATGTACAAAACCTTTGAAGAACTCATTAGAGACATAGTGGAAGTGTACGTCGATGACATCGTGGTCAAGGTCAAGAAAAAGGAGTCACTCCTTGACACTTTGCAGGCTGTCTTCGACAAGGTGCGTGTCACCCGCACAAAGCTAAACCCAGACAAGTGTGTCTTCGGGGTTAGCTCCAGAAAACTTCTTGGTTTCCTGGTAAGTCACCGGGGCATAGAAGCTAATCCAGCGAAGATCAAAGCCATTGAAGACATGCAGCCACCAACCCACATCAAAGATGTCCAAAAGCTGACTGAATGTCTAGCAGCCCTCAGCCGGTTCATTTCAAGACTGGCAGAACGGGCACTTCCCTTCTTCAAGTTATTGAGGAAGTCCGGGCCATTCCAATGGTCTCAAGAAGGAGAAAAGGCGTTTCAGGAGCTAAAACAGCTCCTCACCACCCTACCAACTCTGGTAGCTCCGAACCCTGGTGAGCCTTTGCTGCTTTACATTTCAGCTACTGACGAAGTCGTCAGTATGGTCCTGGTTGCGGAGAGACCAGAACTATCCCATACTCAAGAATCCAGACCCCTTCCGGAGGGTCTGGAGGTTCCTGAAAGCGAGTCTGGGTCCCATCTCCCAGACTTGATTCCACAAGAAGTTACTTCAGAAGACCTAGACCCCTCCAGGAGGGTCCAGGTCACTTCTGAAGAAGCTCCAAGTTCCTCCAGCAAGGACCCGGAGGTCCCCGAAGAAAATCCGGATCCCTCCGGGAGGATCCGGGTCAATGAAGAGGAAGCTCCGGGTCCCTCCGGGAGGGTCCGAACCATTCAACGCCCAGTGTACTTCATCAGTGAAGTACCTCATGATGCCAAGACTCGATACCTAGAGGTGCATAAGCTGCTCTATGTAGTTCTTATTGCCTCCAGGAAGCTTCGCCATTACTTCCAAGCTCACAAAATATCAGTGGTGACTTCTTACCCACTTCGAGCAATCTTGCATAATCCCAACTCAACTAGGAATATTGCAAAGTGGGCAGCGGAATTGGCCGAATTCGATCTCAGATTCATTTCAAGGCAAGCAATCAAGAGTCAAGCATTGACAGATTTCGTGGCAGAATGGACTCTGTCGACTGTTGGAGTCGGCAGATCTCCTGACACTACTAAAGTGTTGAAGGAGTTTGTAGTTCGGTGTGGGCGCGCGGAGACTCAAGAAGGTGAATCACGATTGGACACGAGAGACACAGTGGTTTACGTGGTTCGGGCCGCCTGAGCGTAATACCCTACTCCACGGGTGTGTGGTGTTGTATTAGTTTATGTATGAAAGCTCACGTCAATGCGTGTGTGCCTGAGAGCGTTCCAGCGCCTCTTCGTGTATCGTCGGTCTGTCCTTTTATAGTACAAGGACAAACCGTTACAAGTTAGCCTGGCCCGACATGTGGCCCCGGCGGTTACTAGTATTGATACATGATTAATTGTTGTTAATAACCCTGTAACGGGCTCCGACAGTGCCGTTACAGGTGTTAAGATTGTCCGATTAAGTGTCATTAACATGGAATTAATGACAATTAATCGGGTCTTGAAGTCCGCGGCTATCCTTTGAAGATCCGGAGTCGTTACAATGTCTTCCGGAGGTTTGAGGCGGCCAGCTCCGACGTTTGGACACGTGGCAGCTCCGGAGCTTGCTTGTGGGAAGCGGGAAGCTCCGGGGTGGCCTGGCACGTGTCAGGTCCGGAGCTTCTCTCGGTCAGGGGTTAAGTCCGGAGGTGCCGTTTCGGTACCTAGCCCGGAGCTTCACCCTTGTGGGTAGTAGCTCCGGTCTGGCAGTACACGTAGCAACCTAGGGGTTAACCATGTTGGAGAAGCAGGTCCAGTTATGTCTGACAAGTGGGCCTCCGAGGGTCTTCAATTTGAGTAGACGTCCTTCCCTTGAGATCTTTGTAACCTCAGGGGGTGTAAGGTTTTTAGGGTACCGACAGTGGCCCCCTGGACCTACCTCCGGGGAAAGTCACCGGGGTGAAGTCATTCCGTCGGAGGTGGGTCCATACTCGCGACTCTTGAACTGGGTCTTCAAGGGTCTTCGGAGGTGCCGTTGGCGGGGCTTTACGGTTAAATCCCGACGCGTGGCGCACCTCAAGCGGCAGATAAGATCTTTGACGTGCGGATCTCTCGCAATTGAAGGTCGCCGGTTCCCGATACGAAAACCGTATCGGTTCCGCGCGCCTTGTCAGGTCGCCGCCTTTGGGTTTCCCGCCTCGTGATGAAAACTGTTCGCCTGGGTAAGAGCCTCGACTTGATCGTCAGGGTGGTCCCGGGCCCTCTTGTCATCGGTAGCGTTGAATTCTTGAGTAGTATCCTTGACTCCCCTGCAGTTTCCATCCAAGCGTTGCGAGGGCTTACTTAAGAAGAAAAGCGCACCGTCGGGAGTTCTTTACGCTTCACATCTGTTCTTGCGCTCAAACTCCCAACTCGTACTTTGCTCCTCTTCTCTTGCCTAGCTGTGCTGCGATGGAGTTGGGTCTGCGTGAGAGTCGCTTGAAGACTGACAGCGATCTGAAGAAGGTCCGTGCCCTCATGGGGTGGTCTTCGGACTTCTTCAACCGCTCGGTCCGCGCCGGCGGAGAGCTCCCCTTTGAAAAGGAGCACGCTGGCGAGATGGTGTACTTTTCCTCGTACGCCATGGTGGGGCTGATCCCACCGTTTTCTTCTTTCTTCTTGATGCTGCTGGACTTCTATGGTCTGCAGCTGTACCACCTTGGCCCTCACTCCATTCTCCTTGTGTCCATCTTTGTCCACTTCTGCGAGATGTGGGTGGGCATCCCTCCCTACATCGAGCTCTTCCGAACCTTCTTCACCGTCCACACCACCGGCCGAAGCAATGAGTATCTTGGCTTCTACTACTTCGTGAAGCGCAAGAAGTGCCCATTCAAGTACCTCCGGTCATTCCCTTCCGGGAAGTGGGATGACTGGAAGAAAGATTGGATAGTCGTCCGGGTGGAGGAGCATGAGCGGTTGGAGTTGCCAGACGGTCTGCCCGGCATTGACACGTCGGTATGGAGCGAAGTTCCGGTGCTGGCGGAAGCTTTCGACCCTGTCCTGACCAGGATCCGCCAATGTGTGGAGGGAGGATTGACTCCCCAGGCGGTGTTCTGCAACTTCCTGTCCAACAGGTGGGCGCCGCTGAAGAGGAGGGAGAAGCTCGCCTGGGCCCTCAACAGCGTGATGGACGAGGACCGGGTTGAGACCGGGTTGAAGTCCAGCATGGTGGGGAAGACCTTGGAGTTTCACCTCAAAAAATTCCAGCACGGCATCGACGTTGACGGAGATTACTTGACTCCGCCGCCGGCCTTCCTCCCTCTGAACGTGGAAGTTGAGTTCAGCAGGGAGCTCCGGCAGACGATGCCCGCGCTTGACGACCTTGGTGTCGTCGAGAGAAGATCAACCACCCGGTTGGCGATCCCCGGGTTGTACGAAGACGGCTCCGCCCCTGTCCCACAGCCAAGAGCTGAGGTCATCGGCAAGGGCAAGGAGCTGGCGGAGGAGCCGGAGAGCCGGAAGAGGAAGCTGCGACATGCTGACGGAAGGTCCATCGGGCCTGCCACTTCCCCCCCGGTTCCCCCTCCTCAGGAAGGAAGATCCTCTGCCGCCGTGGCGACTGTCCCCGTGGTGGGGTCCTTCCGGAACATTACTGTTCCGGCGGTGGGATCCTCCCGGAGTGCGACTGTCCCCGTGGTGGATCCCTCCTGTGGTGCTAGCTCCGGGCGCGCGACTCCGGCATCTGGAGCGGTGAGGGCCTCCAGGTCCAGGAGTTCCTCCCGATCAAGGAGAGCTTCAACCCGGGAAACGCCCGCGGCTGTGGCAAGTCCTGGGAGTCCTCCCGAAGCTCCTACGCCGACCGTGGCAAGCCCGGATCGTCCGGGAAAGAGGTTCCGCCCAAGCTGGTGCGGGAGCCTCCCAAGGTAATTTTTCTTTTTTACCTCGATTAACTTTTTAATTGTAGCATCTGTTTGCTCAATTTCTTCGTTCTTCATCTGCAGCGTTCCCAAGAAGGGGAGTGAAGCTCCACCCTCAGCCACAGTGTCTGAGGCTGCGAGGGCTTCTGCTCCAGTCCCGGTGCCGCCCCAAGCGGAGGCTGCGACAGCTCCGGCGCCGGCTGTCGTGGTCACGGACCTCGACTCGTCTCCAGAAGTTCCCGTGGTAGCGCCGGACCACGGGAATGAAGATGCGCCAGCGGCACCCGTCCCGGAAGTGGAAGCTCCGGGTCCTGGTGCTGCAGTAGTAGAAGCTCCGGCTATTGAGTCGGAGGAAGTAGCAGTCCCGGCTTCGGAGCCGGAAAGTGCTGAAGCCCCGGCGATTGAGCCGGAGGTGGCTGAAGCCCCGGCATGCGAGCCGGAAGTCGAAGTAGTTCCGGCAGTTGAGCCGGTTACTTTCGAAGCTCCAGCCGCAGAGCCGGTGATTGTTGGAGCGCCGGTCACAGAGCCGGCGGTTAAAGAGGCGAGGGAGCTTGAGCCTCCCTCAGAAGAGGTGTCCCGGCCGGAGCCAGTAGCGGCTCCTGCTCCGGAGGCTACGACGTCGATGGTACCTGTGGCAGAGCCAGAGTGCCTGAACGAAGTCGCCGGCCCCCAGCCTGAGGGGGCAAATGAAGACTTGGCGGCGGGACCTTCTTCGATGGCGACTGAGGTCATCCCGGAGGAAGGCCCTAGCGCTTTGGAAGCTCAGGGTTCCACTCTCGTAGAGTGGGACCCAATTTTTGTATGTGAAGACCCGTTGGAACCAGCGGAAGAGATCCCAGCAGGTCCGGAGCCCATCTTGCTGTCGATGTCCATCGACAACGCCTGCTCCAGTCTACGTCAGGTCCAACTAGCCTTCTTCCACGACAGCAAGGCTCTTGAAGAGGAGCGCCAAACCCTTAGGCGGTGGCGTAATCGGCTCCACTTCGAGACTAAGCTGGCGCAGTCGAGGCTTGCGGATGACAAGGAGTGGATCAAGCGAGAGAAGATCCGCCTGGAGCTCTGGGATAAGCTGCTGGACGAGAGGGAGAGCATGACTCACGCCCTCGATGCTCAATCTCGGGAGTTCCACGACCGAGCTAAGGCTGCTAACGACGTGGCCAATGCTCGGTTTGATCAGCTCGAGGCCATCAGCACCGCACTCATCAAGCGCCGAGAGGCACTTGAAGGGAGGGAAAGACGGCTCGAGGACGAGGAGCAAAAACTCCTAGAGCTACGGGATGACGTCTTGCGACGGGAAGAAGAGCTCGCCGAGAAAACAGCTCTGGCGGTCAAGGGCCTCGAGGAGCGCACTAAGAAATTGGAAGAGCGCTGCCTCGAGGAAGAGGAGAAGACCTGGGTGCGGGGGCAGGAACTCTACGAATACGAGTGTGCCCTTGTCGCCCAGGAGAAGAAAGTGGAGGCTAGGGAGAAGGACCTGGTCGACCGCCGAAACAAGATCCACCTCCGGGAGGAGGAGCTCGGAAGACTTGAGAAGCGGGTTGCTGCGAAGATCCAGCAAAACGCCAAAGAAGTTGAGCGCCTCGCCCGCGAGAATTCGGAGCTGACGGCGGCCCGGAGATCCCTGGAAGAGATGAAGAACTTGAGGAAGGCGGACTCCCTGCAGATTTGGGAGTTCCTGGGCAAGGCCGACGACGCGCTAACGCCGATGGGTTTCAGCCCCGTGCACCCGGATGATCCGGAGCCGGAGCCGGACCTTGCGTTGCAAGCATTGAGCGCCGCAGGCAGCAAGCTCTCCAAGGTGGGCGACGTCATCGCGGACCAGCTGGAGGTCGAGGGGCAATCCCTGGCTAGGAACGTCACAAAATATGTGTTGACGTGCTACACCAGCCGGAACCCTCGATTTCCTCTGGACCCGGTGCTTGAAGGCCCCGTCGAAGGAGAAGGCGAAGCTACCCGAGCCTGCGTGTCGAAGGTCGCCCAGAAGGTCGCCGAGTTCTTCCATAGGGTCTAGGACCGTCTCTTTTAGCCTTTACTTGTATCTTCTCTTCTTCCTCAATTTTGTAATCCCTTGTCTCCAGATGTAATCTCCGGTCTTCAGATGAAATGAAATCCCCAATTTTTTGCGAATTTCATTTTTTTTTGTCTTCAACATCTTTATCTTCACTTGGCCCCCTGGAAGATGTGCACAATTTGATTGTGGACATGTATCAAAAGGATGTTGAGTTTTGTTGAAGACGAATTTGCTTCAAACTTGTGGAATTTAGGTCCGAAGTTTTTGATAGTGAAGGTCCCCTGAAGTTGTCGGAGCTTAGAAGCTCCGGCACTGTCCATCGCTGGAGCTTAGTAGCTCCGGCAATAGCCTCTATCAACACGTTGAGCGTCGGTAGTTAATACTCCAAGGTGTCGGAGCTTAGCAGCTCCGGCAATGACCTTTGCCACACTTGGTTTGTTGGCAACACACTCCAGTGATGGGGTCTTCTCACCATCTTTTAGTCAACGCCGACGGTTGACGCCCTGGTGGGAGTCGGAGCTTGGTTAGCTCCGGTTTTTCTCCATCAACGTAGGGTTCATTTTTCCTGCACACTTAAGCCAAGAAAAATAGTAAAATTCGTTCCTTGTATATAACTTCGTCGCGGCTTACGGTTCTCAAGAAAATTTTAAGTTGAACACGATTTTTAATACGACTGGATGAATTGTCTTTTCTTTTAGATCCAATTGTCCATGGACCCACCTTACTTTGGCCTGCCGGGATGTAGGTAGAGTGGCGTACTTAGGGTGCTTGACCAGGCTAAGTCGATAGCGCACTCCGGCCCTAGAATGGCTTGGCGGCTTTCAGGCGAGTTGGCCACAGACGATATTTAAATCCAAAAACTCTGACAATTCAACTCGAATCGTATGTAAACCGGTCAAACTAGAACTTCTTAAGAATTGCACGTTTCTGTTATAGACAAGAAAGAGAAAAATAAAAATGTCGAGCCTATGCAAAAATGAATGCACGTGGAGTCTATTTCACATGAAGATGTCTTTCATTATAGGTCCGGGGTACAGGGGAAACAAGTACACTCTTAGGGTACGGAACCAGGCTAAGTGTGTTTGGTTTCTCGTTTGACCCAGGGTAGTTAGCCACACTTTTAGTCCGGAGACTGTGTCAAGTGTTGCAAGAGCTTTTCAAACCTTTCGGGAAAGGTCCGGCTGCTCTCCCGGGGGAACTACCCGACTCTGTACAATGACTCTATAACATACATTTCAAGTTACTTAAGACTCACCTCCGTGGAATTAAGTGTAGAACTTACGGAGGTGCTCGATGTTCCAAGGATTTGGGAGAGGTGTCCCATCCTCGGTAGCCAAGCGAACGCTTCCGGGACGGGATACTTTGATCACTCGAAAGGGCCCTTCCCAGCCGGGGGAGAGTTTGTTTTGCCCTTCTCTGGATAGTATTCTCCGTAGCACCAGATCGCCTTCCTCGAGCTGTCGGTTGTGTACATGCCGCTGGTGATAGCGCCGTAGAGCTTGGCGGTATCGGGCATTCCGAACAGCTGCTTGGCACCTTACCTCCTCGAGGAGGTCTAGGTCTTCGCGCCGGAGCTGGTCCTGCGCGGCTTCGTCGAAGGTCCGGACTCGGAGGGAACCCAAGGTGATTTCCGGAGGAAGGATCGCTTCAGCTCCGTACACCAGAAAGAAGGGTGTTTCTCCGGTTGCCCGACTGTCGACTGTTTTGCCGGAGAAGATGGTGGTGGTGGGAGTGTGACTCCTGCTGGTGCTGAGGCTCCTGCTGGTGGCTGCATGTTGGAGGGATTGCCCCCGACAGCCTGAGCAGCAGGTTGCCCATTGGATGATCCAGCCACAAAATTCACCATTCTTGAAAATCTCAGGCACCCCTACCTGGCGCGCCAACTGTCGACTGTTGGAGTCGGCAGATCCTGACACTACTAAAGTGTTGAAGGAGTTTGTAGTTCGGTGTGGGCGCGCGGAGACTCAAGAAGTTGAATCACGATTGGACACGAGAGACATAGTGGTTTACGTGGTTCGGGCCGCCTGAGCGTAATACCCTACTCCACGGGTGTGTGGTGTTGTATTAGTTTATGTATGAAAGCTCACGTCAATGCGTGTGTGTCTGAGAGCGTTCCAGCGCCTCTTCGTGTATCGTCGGTCTGTCCTTTTATAGTACAAGGACAAACCGTTACAAGTTAGCCTGGCCCGACATGTGGCCCGGGCGGTTACTAGTATTGATACACGATTAATTGTTGTTAATAACCCTGTAACGGGCTCCGACAGTGCCGTTACAGGTGTTAAGATTGTCCGATTAAGTGTCATTAACATGGAATTAATGACAATTAATCGGGTCTTGAAGTCCGCGGCTATCCTTTGAAGATCCGGAGTCGTTACAATGTCTTCCGGAGGTTTGAGGCGGCCAGCTCCGACGTTTGGACACGTGGCAGCTCCGGAGCTTGCTTGTGGGAAGCGGGAAGCTCCGGGGTGGCCTGGCACGTGTCAGGTCTGGAGCTTCTCTCGGTCAGGGGTTAAGTCCGGAGGTGCCGTTTCGGTACCTAGCCCGGAGCTTCACCCTTGTGGGTAGTAGCTCCGGTCTGGCAGTACACGTAGCAACCTAGGGGTTAACCATGTTGGAGAAGCAGGTCCGGTTATGTCTGACAAGTGGGCCTCCGAGGGTCTTCAATTTGAGTAGACGTCCTTCCCTTGAGATCTTTGTAACCTCAGGGGGTGTATGGTTTTTAGGGTACCGACAGACTCCCTCTCCATCAAACCCTGGGGGCCCCAGCGAGCAGAAGCCGGAACACAAGACTTCGGTCTTCACCGAGCCTCACTGGACCCTCTACTTCGACGGCTCCATGCAAAAGCAAGGGGCCAGAGCTGGAATCCTTCTCCTCGCACCAACCGGGGAGAAGGTAAAATACATGGTACACCTTGACTTCAAGGCGACCAACAACATGGCAGAGTACGAAGCACTCATCTATGGACTAAAGGTGGCACAATCATACGGTGTCAAACAGCTACTGGTCAAGGGAGATTCACAACTCATCATTAAGCAAGTGAATGGTGAATGCTCTTGCAACAACCTCCAACTAGCTGCTTACCTCCTTGAAGTCCAGATGCTTCAAAAGGACTTCGAAGTCCTAGATCTCTACCATGTTCAGCGTGCCCACAACGCTGAAGCTGACGAACTCTCGACAAAAGCGTCAACCGGAGCTCCGGCTCCTGACGGAACTTTTGTCTGGAGGTTGTCAAAACCCACAGTTCAGCCTGCCGAACTGAGCGAAGGGGGTGAGATCAGCATCCCAAAGCTGACGGTCCCGATGGCCCTGTTACCATGGCAGCCATCAAGGGTCGTAGGTGCTCCCAAAAGCTCCGAGCAACCCAGCACGCAAGACTCAAATGCTCAAGTTTGCTCCGATGCATGGATCTCGGAGATTCAGAGCTACTCGAAAGACAACATCCTTCCTGACGATGATGTATCCGCTGACCGGATAGTCAGATTGGCTAAAAGATACACGTTGGTAGAAGAAGATCTCTACCGGCACGGTGCCAACGACATCCTAATGCGGTGCATCACAAGGGAAGAAGGTTGCGAGCTCCTCGCAGAAATCATGGAGGCGAGTGTGGGAACCACGCGTCTTCCCGCACGCTGGTCAGTAAATCCTTTCGGCATGGCTTTTACTGGCCTACAGCACTCCAGGATGCAACTGAGCTGGTGAAGAAATGCGAAGCATGTCAATTTCATGTAAAGCAAATTCACACACTAGCTCAGCCCTTACAAATGATACCTCCTACATGCCCTTCGCTGTGTGGGGGATGGACATCTTGGGACCTTTCCCAAGAGCCGTCGGAGGTTACAAGTTCCTGTATGTCGCCATTGACAAGTTCACCAAGTAGCCGAAAGCAACTCCAGTTGTGACAATCAACAAGTAGTCTGCTATCAACTTCTTGCAGTCCATTGTATGCAGATTTGGAGTCCCAAACAAAATCATCACTGATAATGGGACCCAATTCACAAGCTCTGCATTTCAAGGATATTGCGAAGACCTCGACATTCAAGTTTGCTACGCCTCCGTAGCTCACCCAGCAAGCAATGGCCAGACCGAGAGATCAAATGTTGAAATCCTTAAAGGACTCAAAACGCGCACCTATGAGCGCTTGAAAAAACATGGAGCCAACTGGATTGAAGAGCTTCCGCCCACTCTATGGGCCAACAGGACAACTCCAAACCGGTCAACTGGAGAGACACCCTTCTTCCTGGTGTACGGAGCTGAAGCAATCCTTCCTCCGGAGATTACCTTGGGGTCACTCTGGGTCCGGACCTTCGATGAAGCCACGCAGGACCAACTCCGGCGTGAAGACCTAGACCTCCTTGAGGAGGGAAGGTGCCAAGCAGATGTTCGGAATGCCCGATACCGCCAAGCCCTTCGGTGCTATCATCAGCGGCATGTAAACAACCAACAGCTCGAGGAAGGCGATCTGGTGCTACGGAGAATACAATCCAGAGAAGGGTTAAACAAACTATCCCCCAGCTGGGAGGGACCCTTCCGAGTGATTAAAGTATCCCGTCCCGGAAGCGTTCGCTTGGCTACCGAGGATGGGACACCTTTCCCAAATCCTTGGAACATTGAGCACCTCCGTAAGTTCTACACTTAATATAACGGAGGTGAGTCTGTAGTAACTTGAGGTGTATGTTATAGAGTCATTGTACAGAGTCGGGTAGTTCCTCCGGGAGAACAGCCGGGCCTTTCCCGGAAGGCCCGCAAAGTTCATGCAACACTTGTCACAGTCTCAGGACTAAATGTGTAGCTAGCTACCATGGGTCAAATGAGAAATGAAACACGCTTAGCCCGGTTCCGTACCCTAAGAGTGTACTTGTTTCCCCTGTACCCCGGACCTATAATGAAAGACATCTTCATGTGAAACAGACTCCACGTGCATTTATTTTGTACAGGCACAATATTTTTTTATTTTTCTCTTTCTTGTCTATAACAAAGTTGTGCAATTCTTAAGAAATTTTAGTTCGACCAGTTCGTGTATAATTCGAGTTGTATTGTCAATTCTTTCGGATTCAAATATTGTTCATGGCCCACTCGCCTGAATGCCGCCAAGCCAATCTAGGGCCGGAGTGTGCTATCAACTTAGCCTGGTCAAGCACCCTAAATACGCCACTCTACCTACACCCCGACAGGCCGAAGTAAGGCGGGTCCAAGTACAATTGGATCTGGAAGAAAAGACAATGCATTCGGTTGTATTCAGAATCGCGTTTGACCTAAAACTTTCTTGGGAATCGTAAGCCGCGACGAAGTTATAGGCAATAAACGAATTTTACTATTTTTCATGGCTTCAGTGTGCAGGAAAAATAAAAAATCCATGTTGATGGAGAAAAGCCGGAGCTAACAAAGCTCCAACTCCCCCTAGGTGGCTTGTAATTGATGTTAAACATTGAAAACGAGCATCATCGGAGCAACCAAGCTCCGGTAAAGCTAGCGGGGCCACCCGTCGATGCAAAATAAAAGATGGTGAGAAGACCCCACAAGCGGAGTCTGCTGCCGACAAACTACTCGTTGGTAAAGATCATTGCCGGAGCTACTAAGCTCCGACACCCCGGAGGGCTAACTATCGATGCTCTACGCGTTGATAGGGACTATTGCCGGAGCTACTAAGCTCCGACGATAGCCAATGCCGGAGCTTCTAAGCTCCGACAACCTCAGGGGGCCTTCACTATCGAAGACTTCGGACCTACACTCTACAAGTTCGAAGCAAATGAGTCTTCAACAAAACACAATATCCTCTTGGTACATGTTCACAATCAAATTGTGTACATCTACCAGGGGGCCAAGTGAAGACAAAAGTGTTGAAGACAAAAAATGAAATTCACAAAAATTTGGGGATTTCATTCATCTGGAGACAAAGGATTACAAAATTGAGGAAGAAAAAGAGAGAATACAAATGGGAGCTACAGAGATGGTCCTAGACCCTATGGAAGAACTGGGCGACCTTCTGAGCAACCTCCGACACGTTGGCTCGGGTGGCTTCACCTTCTCCTTCGACGGGACCTTCAAGCACCAGGTCTAGAGGGAATTGGGGATCCCGACTGGTGTAGCACGTCAGCATATACTCTGCGACGTTCTTCGCCAGGGATTGCCCCTCAACCTCCAACTGGTCTGTGATGACGTCGCCCACCTTGGAGAGTTTGCTACCCGCCGAGCTCAACGCTTGCAACGCCAAGTCCGGCTCCGGCTCCGGTTCATTCGGACGCACGGGACTAAAGCCCACCGGTGTCAGCGCGTTGTTGGCTTTGCTCAGGAACTCCCAAACTTGTAGGGAGTCCGCAGTCCTCAAGCCCTTCAGTTCCTCCAAGGATCTTTTGGCCGCCGCCAGTTCAGAATTCTCGCGAGCAAGGCGCTCAACCTCTTTGGCATTTTACTGAATCTTTTCAGCAACCTGCTTCTCGAGTTTGCCGAGCTCCTCCTCCTGGAGGTAGATCTTGTTCCGGCGGTCGACCAGGTCCTTCTCCCGGCCCCTAACTTTCTTCTCCCTGGCAGCGAGGGCACACTCTTGCTGGTAGAGGTCCTGCCCTCGCACCCATGCCTTCTCCTCCTCCTCAAGGCAACACTCCTCCAACTTCTTGGTGCGTTCCTCGAGACCCTTGTCAACCAGAGCCACCTTTTCGACGAGCTCCTCCCCCCTCCTCAAGACGTCATCCCGCAACTCTAGGAGTTTTTACTCTTCATCTTCGAGCCTCTTCTCCCTCTCCTCAAGAGCCTCCCGACGCTTGATGAGAGTAGTGTTAATGGCTTCAAGCCTTTCTTGGCGTTCATCAGCCGCACTATTAGCTGCCTTGGTCTGCTCATAAATGGCCCGGGATTGAGCATCGAGGGCGCGAGTCAAGCTCTCACTGTCATCCAATAATTTGCCCCAGTACTCCAGGCGGACCTTCTCCTGCTTGATCCATTCCTTGTCATCTGCCAGCCTCGACCGCGCCAGCTTGGTCTCGAAGTAGAGCCGGTTACGCCACCGCCTAAGGGTTTGGCGCTCCTCTTCAAGAGCCATGCTGTCGTGGTAGAACGCCAGCTGGACTTGACGCAGGCTGGAGCAAGCGTTGTCAATAGACAACGACAGTGGAATAGGTTCCGGACCTGCTGGGGTCTCCTCCGCTGGTTCCAATGGGTTCTCGCTTACAAAAATTGGGTCCCACTCCACAAGAGTGGTCCCCTGAGCCTCCACGACACTAGTTCCGTCCTCCGGGATAGCCTCAGTTGCCACCGAGGGGGGTCCCGCGGAATAAGTTCCGACCTCCGAAAGTGGTTCCGAAGGCCCTGCCGCCAGGTCTTCATTTGCCCCCTCAGGTAGGGAGCCAGCGACTTCATCCGGGTACTTCGGCTCAGCAGCAGGCACCTCCGCCATCATCACTTCCGGAGCAGGGGCAACTTCAGGCTCCAGCCTGGACTCCTCCTCCGCTGGTGGCTCGGGTGTTGGCGCCTCGACCATCATTGTTTCTAGTGCTGATGCCTCCGCAACAACCGGCCCTGAGGCCGGAGCTTCAACCTCAACCGGCTCGGGCGCCAGAAGGTCTTCAACTACAACCGGCTCTGCGGCTGGAGCTTCGGAGGTAGCCGGCTCAACCGCCGGAGTTTCCTCTACATCCGGTTCACTTACCGGGACTTCAATAACCTTCGGCTCAACCGCCGGAGCTTCGACAATTTCCGGCTTTGGGGCCGGAATTATTACTTCCTCCAGCTCAACGGCTGAAGCTTCCATCATCTCAACATCAAGACCCGGGGCTTCAACCTCTGGGGCAGGTGTCGCTGGCGCATCTTCTCTCGCGTGGTCCGGCGCTACCACGGGAGTCTCGGGGGATGAGTCGAGGTCCATGACCATGACAACTGGCGCAGGAGCTGCCGTAGCTCCAGCCACCACTTAGGGCGGCACTGGAACAGGAGCGGAAGCTTCCACCCTCACTGCTTCAGCTGCTGTAGCTTAGGGTGGAGCCTCACTCCTCTTCATGGGAACGCTGCAGATGATGGATGAAGAAACTTAAAAAATAGTTACTATAATAAAACAACTGTCTGAGGTAAAGATTAAAAATTACCTCGGGAGGCTTCCACACCAGCTTGCGCGAAACCTCTTTCCCGGGCGTTCTGGGCTAACCATAGGTGCCGCCGGCGTGGAAGCTCCGGAAGGCCCCCCAGAACTCGTTGCAGCCACAGGCATTTCCTTAGTCGAGGCCCTCCTCGATCGGGAAGGACCTCCGGACCTAGAGGCCTCAACTGGCCCTGGTGATGGAGTCGCATGCCCGGAGCTAGCACCCCGGGAAGACGCCGCTGCGGGTACAATCGCCGCAGTTGTAGAAGACCTCCCCCTCCGGGGAGAAGGAGATGATGCAGAGGTTGCAGGCCTGACGGACCTTCCGTCGGCATGCTGCAACTTCCTCTTCCGGCTCAAGGGTTCGTCCGCCGGCTCCTTGCCCTTGCCGACGACTTCGATCATTGGCTTCGGGGCAGGGTCGGAGCCACATTCGGAAGCCCCAGGGATCACCACCCTGGTGGTCGATCTCCTCTCAACGACACCAAGGTCGTCAAGCACTGGCATCGTCCGCCGAAGCTCCCTGCTGAACTCTACTTCCACGTTCAGAGGGAGAAAAGTTGGTGGCAGGGTCAAGTCATCACCCGCGACGTCGATGCCGTGCTGGAACTTCTTGAGATGAAACTCCAAGGTTGCCCCCGCCATGTTGGACTTCAACCCGGTCTCGACCCGGTCGTCGTCCATCACACTGTTGAGGGCCCAAGCGAGTTTTTCTCTCCTCTTCAGTGGTGCCCACCTGTTGACCAGGAAATCGCAAAATACCACCTGAGGAGTTAATCCTCCCTCCACGCACTGGCGGATCCTGGTCAGAGCAGGGTTGAAGGCACCCGACAGCACCGGAGCTTCACTCCAGACTGCAGTGTCGATGTTGGGGAGGCCTTCGGGCAGCTCCAGCTTCTCGTGCTCCTCCACCCGGATGACTATCCAATCCTTCTTCCAATCATCCCACTTTCCAGAGGGAAACGACCGGAGGTACTTGAATGGGCACTTCTTACGCTCCACGAAGTAGTAGAAGCCAAGGTACTCATTACTCCTACCGGTGGTATGGACGGTGAAGAAGGTCCGGAAAAGTTCAATGCAAGGGGGGATGCCCACCCACATTTCACAGAAGTGGACGAAGATAGACACAAGAAGAATGGAGTGGGGGCCAAGGTGGTAAAGCTGCAGACCATAGAAGTCTAGCAGCATCAAGAAAAAGGAAAAAAAAGGTGGGATCAACCCCACGATGGCGTACGAAGAGAAGTACACCATCTCGCCGGCGTGCTCCTTCTCGAACGAGAGCTCTCCTCCGGCGCGGACCAGACGGTTGAAGAAGTCCGGGGACCATCCCATGAGGGCCCGGACCTTCTTCAGGTCACCTTCGGTCTTCAAACGGCTCTCGCGGAGACCCAACTCCATCGCGGCACAGCGAGGCAAGAGAGGAAAAGCAAGCACAAGTTGGGAGTTTGAGCGCAAGATCAGATGAGAGGCGTAAAGAACCCCAGACGGTGCACGCTTTCCTTCTTAAGTAAGCCCTCGCAACGCTTGGATGGAAACCGCAAGGAAGTCAAAGATACTACTAAAAAATTCCACCCTGCTGATGACAAGAGGGCCCGGGACCACCCTGACGATCAAGTCGAGGTTCTTACCCAGGCGAATGATTGTCATCATGAGGCGGGAAGCCCGAAGGCGGCGGTCTGACAAGGCGCGTGGAACCGATACGATTTTCGTATCGGGAACCGGCGACCTTCAATTGCGTGAGATCTGCACGCCAAAGATCTCATTTGCCGCACACAGGATATGCCACACGGCGAGGATTTAACTCCAAACTATCGCCAACGCCACATCCGAAGACCTTTTAAGTTCAAAAGTTGAAGGATGGACCCACCTCCGGCGGAATAACCTCACCCAAAGGATCTTCCCCAGAGGTGGGCCCAGGGGGGGCACTGTCGGTACCCTGGGAACCGTATACCCCTTGAGATTGCAAAGATCTCAAGGGAATGTCATCTACTTGATTTGAAGATCTTTGGAGGCCCACATGTCAAACATAACCGGACCCACTTCCCCGACATGGTTAGTCCCAGGGTCGCCACGTGTACTATCAAATCGGAGCTACCGCCCACAAGGGGGAAGCTCCGGGCTATGTACCGAAATGGCACCCCCGGACCTAACCCCAGATCGACAGAAGCTCCAGAACTGACACATGTCAGGTGGCTCTGGACCACGTAAATCTTCGTGTCTCTTGTGTCACTGAACACTTCACCTTCTTGAATCTCCGCGCGCCCACACCGAACCTCAAACTCCTCTAACACTTTAGTAGTGTCGGGAGATCTGTCGGATCAAAACCACCGACAGAGGCTCCCCCTTGATCATTGGCCTCCTCTTGTGGTTCATCTTCCTCATGCATATGTAGAGGTGGTTCTTGTGGTCAAACTTCGCCCAATGCCATTCTTCTTAGTGCTTGGCAGTGACCTTCTTCTCTATCTAGCACACATGGATCAACTTGCTCCGGTGAGTAGATAATAGGATGTCTTCTTGAGTAGTCGATGGAGATAAAGTCGATTTATGGCGTGGCAGGCAGAGTTAACCGCTTCTGCCCAAAATCAATCCGAGGTCTTGTACTCATCGAGCATTGTTCTCGCCATCTCTATGAGGGTTTGGTTCTTCCTTTCGGCAACTCTGTTTTGTTGAGGGGGGTAAGGTGCTGAAGACTCATGCTTTATGCCTTCTTCATCTAGGTACTCCTCAACTTGTGTGTTCTTGAATTCCGTGCTATTGTCGCTTCAAATGTTCTTGATTGTCAATGAGAACTCATTTTGAGCATGCTTGAAAAATTTCTTCAAGATTCCTTGTGTTTTTGCCTCATCATGTAAAAAGAAAACCCAAGTGGAGCGAGAAAAATCATCAACAATCACTAAACCATATTTGTTACCGTCGACGCTTATGTAAGCAATTGGACCGAATAAGTCCATGTGAAGTAGCTCGAGCGGTCTTGTTGTAGTCATGACGTTCTTCGCAGGATGAGGTGCTCCAACTTGCTTCCCGGCTTGGCAGGCGCTACAAGGCCTATCTTTCTCAAAAACAACATCCTTCAAACCTCGGATGTGATTGCCCTTGAGGAGTTTTTGAAGATTCCTCATACCAACATGCGCTAGCCGTCTATGCTACAGCCAACCCATGTTGGTCTTTGCAATCAAGCATGTGTCAAGATCGGCTTTATCTTTGTTGAAGTCAACAAGGTAAAGCTTTCCCTTTAACATACCCTTGAATGCAATGGAACCATCAGTCCTAGAGACAGTCACACCCTCATTAGTGATCAAGCAATTATAACCTTTGTCGCATAATTGAGATATGTACAACAGGTTATAATCTAAGGAATCAACATGTAACACGTGAGAAAGAGTATGTTGAGATGATATGGAATTTTACCGGTACCGAGCACCTTTCCTTGACTATTGTCTCCAAAATAGATGCCCTCACTTGGATCCTCATCTTCTTCATACTCAACGAACATCCTTCTTTCTCCGGTCATATGGTTGTTGCAACCACTGTCTAGCGCCCATTTAGATCCACCAGAGGAATAGGCCTACAAAAACAAATCATGCTATGGTTTTAGGTACCCAAGCTTGCTTGGGTCCTTTTAGGTTAGTCACAAGAGATTTGGGCACCCACACATGAGATTTGGTGTTCCCATGGCGTGGCCCAACATAATGAGCATAAACTTTACCAAAATACTTCTCATTAAAACATAATATGCATCAAATGTTCTAAATAGCAACTGTTGTTGTTTATATACAGTACTAGTCCGGGAGATCGGACTTTTCCGGAGGACCGGACTTGTTCGTGTCCCGACCAGACTAGTCCGGTGATCATGTGTGTTGGATGCATTAACTTTGGATTTTCCAGTTTGAGAGGGTCTTCCCTTTACAAAGGTAATGATTTCCTTATTATTCTTATGGCTTCTAGCATTATGTTTTCCACCATAGGAATACCCAATGTCATATTTGACATTAGGAGGTCTTGTGGCCAAGTATGCACTACGTGCATATTTGACCTTCTCCTTGTCAAATATGCCACTTTGGGAAGGTTGCTTATCCTTAGTAGAGGTTAACTTGTCTTTCAAGCTGGTGTCAACTTTACCACATGAAGAAGTAATGATAGCTTCAGTTTTAAGTGGTTGAGAAGGTGATCTTGAAGAGGATGAAGGGTCACCTTGCTTGAGTGACTCAACTTGTACTTCAAGGATCAAGGATCTTGGTTAGAAAGTTCATCCTTGATTGTAGCATTTGAGTCGCTTAACTCCAAGCAAGCTTCCTTGCTTGAATCTAACTCAAGCTCTAGTGACTTGTTTCGCTCCTTTTCAAGTTCTAGAAGTTTGTCAAGTTCAACATATTCCTCCTTTTGGGAGATAATCATGTTTTCTTGACAGTTTATCAACTTCTCCTTCTAAACAAGTTGATCAAGTAGAAATCTCATTTTCGCAGCTGTTTTCTTGTCTAATCCAATAATCATATATTCGTTATCGCTAGCAATTTCACTATCACTAGAATAGGAATGTACGGAAGAGGGTTTGGCTGTTACCTTGCGTTTACCTTCCTTTGCCATGAGGCAAGTGTCGTTTCCCTTCCATGCGCCGAGAGTGGGGAAGAGAGTGGACTTCTTGGATGTCTTTTCGATGGCTATGCTGGCCATCTCCCCTTCTTCTTCGGATGAGGACTCATCATTTGAGTCCCACTCTTTCCCTAGATGCGCTTGTTCAGCTTGCTTCTTCTTCTTAAAGAATTTGTTGGGTTGAGGCTTCATTTCCTTGGTCCTCTTCTTGTTCTCTTCATATGGGCAATCAACTATAAAGGGGCTATACTCACCACAATTATAGCATGCCCGCCTCAACTTTGGTCTTGATTTTTTCTTGTACTTCCCTTCACTTGATTTATCCCCTTGTCATTTCTTCATCATTCTTTTGAATTTCTTCATGAATAGTATCATGTCATCTTCATACAAGTCATTGCTTTCATCATCACCGTCTTCTCTAGTTAGAGCTTCTAGAGCTTCTTTAGACAAGGGCTTGAGAGTGGACTTCAAAGCGACCCCTTTCTTCTTTGCCGAGGTGAGATCGGCAATTTCCTTAACATGCTTGGCCTGCTTTTCCATCATCTCAAAGTTGATGATTTTCCCAAGTAACTAATCCAGGGTCATCTTCTTGTACCCGGGGCTTTCTCGTATCATCGAGCACAGGGTAACATTGTGAGGAATGAAATCTCTAAGAATGAGCTTCACCACCTCGTGGTCGTTCCACTTCTTGCTTTCGTATGCTCGCACCTTGTTGATGAGCGTCTCTAGTCGGTTGTATATGTCTTGTGGCAACTCATCTTCTTCGATGGCGAATCTTCCCAACTCGTCTTCAATCATTTCGATCTTAGCTTCACGCACATGACGGTCGCTTTCATGTGCGGTTTGTAATGTGTCCCATATCTCCTTTGCAATCTCGAGTCCATCCACCTTTGTGAACTCGTCCCGACTAAGTGATGAGGTGATGACTGCAGCAGCTTGGGCATTTTGATGGATTGCTTGCTCTTTGCTGGGTGTGAGCTCCTCATCATCATTCGAGATATCTATTCCTGTACATACAATGTGCCATAATCTAGGATTGAGTGAAATCAAGTGCATTTTTATGTTTTGCCTCCACATTGAGTAGTCATTACCATCAAAGTGTGGGGCTTTTCCAAGTGGAATAGATAGGTAGTGATTATTGCTAGAATTAAGACGATCGTAGTTGAAAGGATATCGGAAGTAGTCGGTGTGACTACTCCCCTTCTTCTTCTTCTTCCTCTCATATTCGATCTTTACTTTTCCCTTAGAGAGGGTTTTCTTCCTTAGGAGCACCTTTAGTTCCAGCATCTCCTCATCGTCATCCTCGAAGTCTTGAATGGCCTCGAGGAGCCTCTCCAATTTTTGGTTCTTTTCTTCTTCTACCTTCTCTTGGTTGATGCTCTTGTGTACGTCCTTCATGTCCGACATGATCTCTTTGAGCAATTAGTCTCCTTTTGAAGAACATGCTCTGATACCAATTGAATGTGGCCTAGAGGGGGATGAATAGGCCTTTTTGAATTTTGTCGAAACCTACAACACTTAACAACCAGATCGAATCTCGAGATATTGGACTAGTCCGGTCGAGTGCGGACTAGTCCGGTGTATACCGACTAGACTGATAAAATTGAATCGATTATCTTGATCCTAGGATGTATGCAGCGGAAATATACTTGTAATTAAAGTGTTACACAACTATGAACTAGGATGTACCACAAGTTAATCTTATATTCAATGTTTCAACGTAAAGTGAACAAGATTGATTGAAACCCTAGATTGATATGAAGTGTAAGAACAATGGGCACAAAGAAAGAACACCAACACTTTATCCCGTGGTTCGGTTCTCACAGAGGCAACCTACGTCCACGTTGAGGAGTCCACAAAAGGACCAGGTCTTCTCCAACCCTACCCTCGTCGGATCGCCACGGAGGCCAATCCTCTTCACTAAGCACAAAGGGCAAATAACCAAATTCAAGGGGCCTTCTCACAAGTTGAGGGCTCCCCAAGATTACAATATGAACACCACCAAGAACACACTCTTAAGATTACAATGAAAAAAACAGGAGTGTGTTAGGGAATCAAACCAAGAGCTCAATGAGTGATGAAGCGTGTCTCTCCAATGATCCAAAGCGTATCCTCAAGGGATTGATCTTTCTCGCGTTTGATTTTGTGGAGAGAGGTGTTTTCTAGACTCTTGGAAGGTGTGACGGCGCAGGGATTCGAGAGATATGAAAGATGGGCCGTCCACACTTATTTATATGGGGTTTCCAAAAGTTACCGTTAGGGTTTAGAAAGATGGGACTAGTCCGTGGTGGACACCGGACTAGTTCGGTGTGCTGCGTGTAGCAAACCCTAGGTGTCCCGAAATATCGGACTTGTCCGGCTAAAAGCGGACTTGTCCGATTTTGGTTCTGGAAATCTTCGGACTAGTCCGATAAATATCAGACTTGTCCGGATATGTGAAACCCTAAGTGAATTTGGGGAACAAGTCCCCACTTGGAGGACTTGCCCGATTTAGGTCAGGGGGGTTTCGGACTAGTCCGTGCTAATATCGGACTTGTCCTATTGACATCAGAAAGATATCGGACTAGTACGGTGTATGATCGGACTTGTCTAATTTTGTGCAACTTGTGAAGTGTTTGGAGGACTAGTCCGCACTGGGGAGGACTAGTACGATTCTAGTTAGAGAGATATCGGACTAGTCTGTGGTGATATCGGACTAGTCCGGTCAGTGAAAAACTGGACTGTGAGGACAATTCCACATTGTGAGGACTTGTCCGATCTTGTGCAGAAAGATATCGGACTAGTCCGAAGTCAGTCGGACTAGTCTAGTCCTGTATAAATATGTGCAATGTGTGAGATTATTTGTGCTTGAGCTCTTAGGGTGTGTTTCCATAACACACTCCATACATAATGATCTACTACACTTGTTTCTTGAGCTCTTTTCCGGATTGTTCCTCATTCTCCTTTCTTTTTGGTACCTTGCTCATTTTCTCATTATAACCTGTGTTCATCTCAACAAAGTGGTTATGATATCATTTGCTTGTCATAAATCAACTAAAACCCACAAGAGATTCCTAGATGCACTTTCACTGCACTAGTCGACGACCTATTGACGAGACGCTTCGTGCAGCGTCTTAACTAGCCGACGTACCAACCATCTAGCAACTCCGACGGGCACTGCACCGGAGGTACGATGCAATCACTCCATCGTTCGCGAAGGGGGCCGTCTACTTCCGCCCTCCACTAATAAATTCAACCTCTGCGGCTTCACCTCGCACGTAGCCGTGCGGATCGACTTTGAAGGTGAGCTCCTCCCTCTCCGATGCTCCATCGACCTCTCCCTTTCTATGACCGCCCACCTCTAAATCCACCCTATTCCCCATAGCATCTGCCAAAATTGATGCCCAAATAGAACTCGCTGTGGTCCGAACCTCCAGTACCCTGCTCCTTGCCGTCCTCTCCCTCAGTTTTCCCTCACTGATTTGAGCTTCCGAGCAGACCTTGGTCCCGTGTCTGGAGGTAGACGAAGGCTCCGTGAGATGCTCTGTTAGGTCGAGCAGTAAGTTGTATTGTATTAGCTGATTCCTTCGTTAGCTGGACCATATATTTGGTAACCCTCCATCAACCATGTGACCCACGCCCAGACCGAAGGCGCAGCGCAGCGCAGCACGCTGCCGAACCAAGCCCGATAGCTGCCTATAGTTAGTCTAAATTGAGCTGTAAGCTTTTGACCCTAATCCGGCTTAATTACCTCACACCAAGCCAAAACAACAGCAGGTTACTAATCCTTAAACCTAGCTGTGGGCCGGTAGATAACAAGACCACGTCAGCACTTGGACCGAGGAAAACACCCATCCGGACCCAGGAGCAAAAAAAAACCCTTAATTAATTAATAATCCCGTAATTAACCCAACCTTCACCTTATAAAATCCATAACTCACTCATACCAACTCCGATTAACTCGATTCTTCTTCTGAAATTCATCTAAAATCATAATCTATTTAATACACTTAAATTTGTTTGATGTATTGATGTATATTTGCATTGCTTGTATGATTACTTGTGTGCGCGCTACGGAGCATAACCAGTATCGGAGGAGAATCCGGAAGAGCCAGGTGACCAGGAGCACAACATTGCAGCCAGGTGACCAGGAGCACAACGTTGCAGACGGTAGCGAAAACAAGTTCCATCTATCCTTTTTTTGATCATATCACACCTATGTGATATTTATTCATTGTGGCTAGTAGATTAGGTTGTTGCATTTGTTAAGCGTCGAATGATAGAGTAGAGCCATATTAGTTCCATTTGTTGCATATTGGAATGATGAGTTTATACATGATGATGTTGCCTCTTGAATGTTGTATGGTTAGTATGGTTGACGAGAGCATGCATGAGTTATGACCGAGGCAGATGAGTTAGTGTTGGTGTATGTGCTACCGTGGTGGTAGACTTACAACGAGTTCTATCATGAGGATAGGCACGTGTTGTGTCTATGGAGGCTGCCATGGTGAGCCTTAAGAACCGAGTTGTTTTGACATCTCACATAACTTCCTTTCAATACGATCACATGTCCCTGTATGAACGGGGTTTAGCCTAATCCCGGTGGCTAGCCGGACAGTCGTCCACGGTGGAGAGAGAGAGTTATGTTGAGAGATTATTGAGCTCACTAATGATGTTGATAGTGGGTTTGGGGCGACTGGTCTGGGTGATGTTTTGACTGGGTGTCGGTTATGTCGAGCCGTCTTTGATGGTTCGTGCATGTGGGTACAGCGTACAACCTCTGTTGAGTGTAAAATCTATTCGGATGGTCATGTCCTCGATATAGGATGGGTTATGGTGTGTTCGTAATAACTAGAAAGCCACCTATGGTGAGATTGAGATGAGTGATGTGTATGTGGGAGATATTTACTTGCATCAGTTGCAGTAGGATGCATTGTTATTTATCTGGTGCATTGCATTTATATATGTTTATTCTCCTCCCAAAGGGTGAGGTGGAGCTTGTTGAGTACTTTTGTACTCAAACGTTGTTGATTGATTATTTTACAGAGGATCCCGAATTTGTACTGAAGGACTTTAAGTAGGGTCGCGTCCGGCCATCCGCACCCAAGTTGTGTGTAGTGGAACCATGGGTGATGACGAGCTACTAGTCTACGTGTTGATGTTCATTATATTTGCCTTATAACTACTTGTAGTTTTTATCTATAAGGTTATGTTATTGAAATAAAGCTCTGTATGATTATGGTTCCACTTGTGTTGTAATATTATGTACCGAACCTTGTATTTGGTAATAATATTATATGTTTAGTTCTGATCTTATGGGTCGGGACGCTTTAAGTGGTATTAGAGCCATACTTGGTTGTAGGCTGCAGAGCCTAGGGAGTAGGCGACTGTAGGAGACATTAGAATGGTTTTCTTGTAGGAACCTGTCGGAGTGTTTTTCCGGCAATTCTCCTGATACTACCGTTGGTAGCCCACGGAGTTTGTAGTTCGGTATTGGGTGCGCAGAGATTCAAAAGACGATGGCAAATAGACACAAGGATTTACGTGGTTCGGGCCGCCTGAGCGTAATACCCTACTCCACGAGGTGTGTAGTTGTTGTATTGAGCGTCTAAGAGTCTAGAGCTTCTAGCTTCGGGTCTTAGAGAGTCCGAGTGGAGAGAGTGTCCGAGCTTCCAGAGCCCTTTGTGTATCGTCGACCAGTCCTTTTATAGTACAAGGGTTGGTCGTTACATCGTTAGCCTGGCCCGATATGTGGCCCTGGCGGTTACTGATGCTTAATACGTAATTAATGAGGTTAATTACCCTTAATAGCATGGTAACGGGCTTTGACAGTGCCGTTACTAGTATTAAGGGCCTTCCGATCGTGTGTCATTAATATGGTATTAATGACACTTAATCGGGTCTTGAAGTCTTTGATTGCCCCTTGAAGGTCCGAGCCGTTGGGGGTTCACCAGTCTGACTCTTGAGGTTGAAGGTATGGCGGTTGGACATGTGGCAGCTTCAGAGCTTTCCGTCTGGGACGGGTAGGTCCGGTGTAGATGTACACGTGTCGGTACCGGAGCTTCCCTCTGTCGAGGGTTAGGTTCAGGGGTGCCGCACAGGTGTTTAGCCCAGAGCTATCCCATGTGTGGGATGTAGGTCCGGTTGCAGTATACACGTGGCAGCACCGAGACTAACCATAGATGGGAGGCAGGTCTGGTCCCGTATGACACGTGGGGCCTTTGCAGGTCTTCAACTCAGACACGTGAAGTTCCTTTGGTCTTTTTGTGGTCCCAAGGGGTATACGGTACGCAGGGTATCGACAGTGGCCCCCTGGGCCCACCTCTGGGGCCACCTCTGGGAGAGACCTTTTGGATGAAGTCGTTCTGCCGGAGGTGGGTCCATCCTTTGGTTTTTGAGCTGTGTCTTCAAGGGTCTTCGGATGTGCCGTTGGCGGTAGTTCGCAGTTAAACCAACGCCGTGTGGCATATCCAGGATGCGGCAGGTGAGATCTGGGCGTGCGGATCTCACGCAATTGAAGGTCGCCGGTTCCCGATACGAAAACCGTATCGGTTCCGCGCGCCCTGTTAGGCCGCCGTCTTCGGGCTTCCCGCCTTTCATGATGACAACCGTTCGCCTGGGTTAAGGGCCTCGACTTGATCGTCGGGGTGGCCCCGGGCCCCCCTTGTCATTGGCAGGGTGAAGTTTTTGAATTGTATCGTCGGCTCCTTTGTGATTTCCTTCCAAGCATTGTGGGGGCTTACTTAAGAAGGAAAGCGCACACCGTTTGGGGATTCTTTATGCCTTCATTTGATCTTGCGCTCAAATCCTCCAAACTTTTGCTTGCTTTTCATCTCTAGCCCCGTTGTGCTGCGATGGAGTTGGGTCTCCGCGAGAGCTGACTTAAGACCGACGGTAACTTGAAGAAGGTCCGGGCCCTCATGGGGTGGTCCAGTGACTTCTTCAACCACCAGGTCCGCGCCGGCAAGCTTCCATTCGAGAAGGAGCACGCCGGCGGCATGGTGTACTTCTCTGCGTACGCCATGGTGGGACTGATCCCACCCTTCTATTCTTTTCTCTTGATGCTGCTAGACTTCTATGGTCTCCAGCTGTACCACCTTGGTCCCCACTCCATTCTTTTGGTATCGATCTGTGTCCACTTCTGCGGATGTGGGTGGGTATTCCTCCCTGCGTCGAGCTCTTTCGTACCTTCTTAACCATCCACACCACTGGCAAGAGGGACGAGTACCTTGGCTTCTATTATTTTGTGAAGCGCAAGAAGTGCCCACACAAGTACTTGCGGCCGTTCCCTTCTGGCAAGTGGGACGACTGGAAGAACGATTGGATTGTCATCAGGACAGAGGAGCATTAGAGGCCGGAGTTGCCCGGAGGCCTCCCCAAAGTCGACACTGAAGCTTAGAGCGAAGTTCCGGTGTTATCGGACGCCTTCAACCCTGCTCTGACCAGGATCCGCCAATGTGTGAAAGGAGGGGTGACTCCCCAGGTGGTATTTTGCAACTTCCTGGTCAACAGGTGGGCTCTGCTGAAGAAGAGGGAGAAGCTCGCTTGGGCCCTCAACAGCGTGATGGACGACGACCGGATCTAGACTGGTTTGAAGTCTAACCTGGAAGGCACAGCTTTGGAGTTTCACCTCAAGAAGTTTCAGCACGACATCAACGTCGAGGGTGACGACTTGACTCCGCCGGCGGCTTTCCTACCTCTAAACATGGAGGCAGAGTTCAGCAGGGATCTCCGGCAGAAGATGCTGGTGCTTGATGACCTCGGTGTAGTTGAGAGGCGTTCGACCACCGGGTTGGTGATCTCCGGAGCTTCCGAGGGTGGTCCCCCTTTCGTCCCGAAACAGAGAGTTGAAGTCGTGGGCAAGGGCAAAGAGTTGGCCGAGCCTTCGAGCCGTAAAAGGAAGCTGAAGCACTCTGACGGGAGGTCCGTCAGGCCTGCTCCTTCCGCAGCGGCTCCTTCTCCCCGGAGGGGAAGGTCTTCAATGGTGGCAGCCACTCCAGCATCGGTATCTCCCCAGGGTGCTAGTTCCGGCCCTGTGGCTCCAGTACGAGGGCCAGCTGAAGGCTCTAGGTCCGGAGGTTCTTCCCGGTCGAGGGGGGCCTCGACCAAAGTGACGCCAACGACAGCAGCAACCTCCAGGGAACCTTCCGGAGCTAACGCGCCAGTGGCGACAGGGGCCGGCCCGGAGCGTCCGGGGAAGAGGTTCCGCGCTAGCTGGAGCGGAAGCCTTCCGAGGTAAATTTTCTTTTTTACCTCAGTTGGTTGTTTTGTGTTGTAACTGCGTTTTGAGTGTCTTCGTCCTTCATCCATAGGGTACCCAAGAAAGGGGTTGAAGCTTCAGTTCCTGCAGCAGCTGAAGCTGTGCAGGCGGAGGCTCCGGCTCCAATCCCAGAGCCACCCCAAGAAGTGGCTGAGGCTGCGACAACTCCTGCACCGGCTGTCGTGGTCGTGGACCTCGAATCATCCCCACAAGCTCCCGTGGTAGCGCCGGACCACGGGAATGAAGATGTACCAGTGGCGCCTGCCCCGGAGGTTGAAGCTCCGGGTTTGGATGCTGAAATGGTGGACGCTCCGGCCTTAGAGCCGGAGGTAGCTACAATTCTGGTCCTAGAGCCGGATGTTGTTGAAGCTCTGGCGGCGGAGCCGGTGGTTGATAAAGCCCCGGCGGTAGAGCCGATGGTTGATGAAGCTCCGGTGTCTGAGCCGATTGTCGAAGAAGTTCCGACACCTGAGTCGGTTGCTGCAGAAGTTCCAGCGGTAGAGCCGGTCGTCGAGGAAGTTCTGGCACCCGAGCCAGTTGCTGCAAAGGTGCCGGCGCTCGAGCCCATGATGGTCGAAGCATCATCGTCTGAGCCGGCGGTGGAGGAGGCGCTAGCGTCGGAGACAGAAGTAGCTTCAGCTCCGATCGAACCTTCAACGTCTGCCCCTGAGGTGGTGGTCCCGCAGGTGCCCGCACCTGAGCCAGGGTGCCAAGATGAAGTTGTTGCCCGCCCGCTTGAGGGACCAATTGTTGATGACCTGACGGCGGGATCTTCGGAGCCAACTCCGGAGGTCAAAACTTCTGTAGCAGGACCTTCCTCGACGGCAGCCGAGGCTATCTCGGAGGGCGGCCCTAGTGCCGTGGAAGCTCAGGGAACTGCTCTTGTAGAGTGGGACCCGATTTTTATCACGGAGAACCCGCTTGAACCAGCGAAGATGACCCCGGCAGGTTCGTACCCGATCCCTCTGTCGTTGTCTATTGACAACGCCTGCTCTAGTCTTCGCCAGGTCCAACTAGCTTTTTACCACGACAGCAAGGCCCTCGAGGAGGAGCGCCAAACTCTTAGGAGGTGGCGCAAGCGGCTCCAATTAGAGACCAAGCTGGCGCAGTCGAGGCTGGTTGACGACAAAGAGTGGGTGAGGAAGGAGAAGGTCCGGCTGGAGTACTGGGGTAAGCTGCTGGACGAGGGGGAAAGCATGATGCGATCCCTTGACAACCAGTCTCGGGCCATCTACGAACAGGTCGTAGCTGCTAATAACGCAGCGAATGATCGCCAAGAGAGGATCGACACCATCCACGACAGTCTCGTCAAGTGTCGGGAGGCTCTTGAGGAGCGGGAGAGAAAGCTCAAAGATGAAGAGCAAAAACTCCTGGAGCTGCGGGATGACCTCGTGAAGAGGGAAGAAGAGCTTACTTAGAGGCTAACTCTGGGTGACAAGAGTCTTGAGGAGTGCACCAAGAAATTGGAGGAGCGCTGCGAGAAAGAGGATAAGAAGGCCTGGCAGCGAGGGCAGGACCTCCACAGGAGGGGGAATGACGTTGCTGCCAGGGAGAAGAAGGTGTGGGGTCGAGAGAAGGACCTGGTTAACTGCCAGAACGAGATCCACCTCCGGGAGGAAGAGCTTAGCAAACTCGAAGGGCAGGTTGCTGAAAAGATTCAGCAAAACGCCAAAGAGGTAGAGCGTCTTGCCCGGGAGAATTCAGAGCTTGCGGCGGCCAGAAGATCCTTGGAGGAGATGCGAGGTTCCAGGGCTGCGGAGTCCCAACAAGTTTGGGACTTCCCGGGCAAAGCCAACGACGTGATGACGCCAATGGGTTTTAGTCCCGTGCGTCCGGATGATCCGGAGCCGGAGCTGTACCAGGCGTTGCAGGCATTGAGTTCGGCAGGCAACAAGCTCACCAAGATGGGCGATGTCATGCGGACCAGCTGGAAACCGAGGGACAATGCCTGGCAAAGAACATCACAGAATTCGTGTTGCTATGCTACACAAGCCGGGACCCTCAATTCCCCATGGACCCGATGCTTGAAGGCCCCATCGACGGAGAGGGAGAAGCTGCCCAAGCCAGTGTATCGGAGGTTGCCCAGAAGGTCGCCTCGTTTTCCATAGGATCTAGGACCATCTCTTTGTATCTCCCACTTGTATCCTCTCTTCTTTTTCTCCAATTTTGTAATCTCTTATCTCCAGATGAATGAAATCCAAGTTTTTTGTGAATTTCATTTTTTTCTTCAACACCTTTGTCCCACTTGCCCCCTGGTAGATGTACACAATTTGATTGTGAACATGTACCAAGAGGATGCAACAGTTGTTGAAGACTTGCATACTTCGAACTTGTAGAGCGTAGGTCCGAAGTCTTCGATAGTGAAGCCCCCCTGAGGTTGTCGGAGCTTAGTGGCTCCAGCATTGACCATAGTCGAAGCTTAGTAGCTCCGGCAGCAGTCTCTATCAACGCCTAGAGCATCAATGGTTAGTCCTTTGGGGTGTTGGAGCTTGGTAGCTCCGGTAGTGACCTCTGTTAGCACGCGGTGTGTCAACAGCAGACCCCACTGTGGAGTCTTCCCACCATCTTTTGTTCACGTTGACGGCTGGCCCCCTGGCTTTACCGGAGCTGAGTAGCTCTAGTGACACTTGCTATCAATGTTTGAAACATCGACTACAAGCCACCTAGGGGATGTCAGAGCTTTGGTAGCTCCAGCTTAATTCACCATCATCATGAGATCTTTATTTTTCCTGCACACTGAAGTCAAGAAAAACAGTAAAATCTGTTTCCTATCTATAACTCAATTGCGACTTACTATTCTTGCAGGAAATTTTTAGGTTGAGCACAATTCTTCATACAATCAAGTGCACTGAGTTGTTTTCTCCAGGTCCGATCGTTTTCAGGACCCTCCTTACTTCGGCCTGCTGGGGTGTAGGTAGAGCGGCGTACTTAGGGTGCAGGACCAGGCTAAGTTGATAGCACACTCCGGACCTAGATTGGCTGGCGGCATCTAGGCGAGTGAGCCATTCAACAATGTGAGAACCCGAAGGAATTAACAATGCGACTCGAGTTGTACATGAATTGGTTGAGCTAAAAATTCTTGAGAATCGCACAACCTTGTTATAGACAAGAAAGAGAAAAATAAAAAAAATATTGAGCCTGTACAAAGTAAATGCACGTGGAGTCTGTTTTCACACAATGATGTCTTCCATTATAGGTCCGGGGTACATGGGAAGCAAGTACATCCTTAGGGTGCAGAACTAGGCTAAGTGTGTTTCGTTTCTTGTTTGACCCAAGGTAGCTAGCTACACTTTTAGTTCTGAGACTGTGACAAGTGTTGCCTGAACTTTTTCGGACCTTCCGGAGAAGGTTCGGCTCTTTTACCGGAGGAGCTACCCGACTCTGTTCAATGACTTTATAACATACATCACATGTAACTACAGACTCACCTTCGTGATATTAAGCGTAGAACTTACGTAGGTGCTCAATATTCCAAGGATTAGGGAGAGGTGTCCCATCCTCGGTTGCAAGGCAAACGCATCCGGGACGGGATACTTTGATCACTCGGAAGGGTTCTTCCCAGCTGGGGGAGAGTTTGTTTAACCCTTCTCTGGATTGTATTCTCCGTAGCACCAGATTGCCTTCCTCGAGCTATCGACTGTGAACATGCCTTTAGTGATAGCATCGAAGAGCTTGGCGGTATCGGGCATTCCGAACAGCTGCTCGGCACCTTCCCTCTTCAAGGAGGTCAAGGTCTTCACACCGGAGCTGATCCTGCGTGGCATCGTCGAAGGTCCAGACCCGGAGCGACCCCAAGGTGATTTCCGGAGGAAGGACTGCTTCAGCTCCGTACACCAGGAAGAAGGGTGTCTCTTTAGTTGACCGGTTTGGAGTCGTCCTGTTGGCCCAAAGAGTGGGTGGAAGCTCTTTGATCCAGTTGCCTCCATGTTTTTCCAGGCGCTCATATGTGCGCGTCTTGAGTCCTTTTAGGATTTCTGCATTTACTCTCTCGGCTTGGCCATTCTTGTCGGGTGAGCTACGGAAGTGTAGCTGACTTGGATGCTGAGGTCTTTGCAATATCCTTGGAATGCAGAGCTTGTGAATTGGGTCCCATTATCAGTTATAATTTTGTTTGGGACTCTAAATCTGCATACGATGGACTGCAAGAAGTTGATAGCTGATTGCTTGTTTATTGTCACAAATGGAGTTGCTTCCGGCCATTTGGTGAATTTGTCAATGGCAACGTACAGGAACTTGTAACGTCCGACGGCTCTTGGGAAAGGTCCCAAGATATCCATCCCCCACACAGCGAAAGGCCATGTAGGAGGTATCATTTGTAAAGGTTGAGCCGGTGTGTGAATTTGTTTCGTATGGAACTGACATGCTTCACATTTCTTCACCATCTCAATTGCATCCTGGAGTGCTGTAGGCCAGTAAAAGCCATGCCAGAAGGATTTACCGACCAGCGTGCGGGAAGACGTGTGGTTCCCACACTCGCCTCCATGGATTCCTGCGAGGAGCTCGCAACCTTCTTCCCTTGTAATGCACCGCATTAGGACACCGTTGGCACCATGCCGGTAGAGATCCCCTTCTACCAACGTGTATCTTTCAGCCAATCTGACTATCCGATTAGCTGATACATTATCTTCATGAAGGAAGTGGTCTTTCAAGTAGCTTCGGATCTCTGAGATCCATACATCAGATCTAGCTTGAGCATTTGAGTCTTGCGTGCTGGGTTGCTCGGAGCTTCCTACAGCACCTACGACCCTTGATGGACGCCATGGTAACAGGGCCATCGGGACCGCCAACTTCGAGGTGCTAGTCTTGCCCCCTTCATTCAGTTCGTCAGGCTTAGCTGTAGGTTTAGACAACCTCCGGACAAAGGTTCCGTCGGGAGCTGGAGCCCCGGTTGAAGCTTTCGTCAAGGGTTCATCAGCTTCAGTGTTGTTGAGACGCTGGACATGGCAAAGATTCAGGACGTTGAAGTCCTTCTGAAGCTTCTGGACCTCAAGTAGGTATGCAACTAGTTGAGGGTTGTTGAAGCAACATTCACCTTTGACTTGTTTTACAACAAGTTGTGAATCACCCTTTACCAACAGCTGCTTGACACCATACGATAGTGCCACCTTGAGTCCATAAATTAGTGTTTCATACTCCGCTATGTTGTTGGTCGCCTTGAAGTCAAGGTGCACCATGTATTTAACCTTCTCCCCGATCGGAGCAAGGAGAAGGACTCCAGCTCTGGCCCCTTGCTTCTGCAAGGAGCCATCAAAGTAGAGAGTCCAGTGAGGCTTAATGAAGACCGGAACCTTGGGTTCTGACTTCTGCTCACTGGGGCCCCCAGGATTTGATGGGGAGGGGGTCCATTCCACCACGAAGTCCACCAAAGCTTGACTCTTGATCGCTTGTCTTGTGACAAATTCAAGGTCGAACTCGTCTAACTCTGCTGCCGACTTTGCATGTTCCCAGTGGAATTGGGGTTATGCAAGATTGCACGTAGTGGATAAGAGGTTACCACTGAAATCTTGTGAGCTTGGAAGTAGTGTCGGAGCTTCCTAGAGGCAATAAGAACTGCGTAGAGCAGCTTATGCACCTCAAGGTACCGAGTCTTGGCGTCACGGAGTACTTTGCTAATGAAGTACACTGGGCGCTGGACCGTCCGGACCCTCCCGAAGGGGACTGGAGCTTCCTCCTCATCTACCCGAACCCCCCCCCCCCCCCCCCCCCCCGGAGGGGTCCGGACCTTGTTCGGGGACCTCCGAGTTCCGGTTGGAGGAACCCGGAGCTTCTTCTTAAGTGACCCGAACCTTCCCGGAGGGGTCCAGATCTTGTTGTTCAGTGACAGTGACTCCTTCATTTGAAGGAGTTGGATCCTTCGACATCTCACCTTGAGGATCAGGGCCTGGGAGTTGGGACCAAGACTCGACTTCAGGTAACTCCGGACCCTCCCGAAGGGGTCTGGATTCTTGAACTGTAGATGGTTTTGGTCTTTCCGCAACCAAGACCATGCTGACAACTTCGTCAGTTGCTGAAATGTAAAGCAGTGGCTCACCAGGGTTCGGAGCTACCAAGGTTGGTAGGGTGGTGAGGAGATGCTTCAGCTCCCAGAATGCCTTTTCTGCTTCTTTAGACCATTGGAATGGTTTAGACTTCCTCAATAGCTTGAAGAAGGGTAGCGCCCGTTCCGCCAGTCTTGAGATGAACCGGCTAAGGGCAGCTAGACATCCAGTCAGCTTCTGGACGTCCTTGATGCGGGCTGGTGGTCGCATATCTTCAATAGCTTTTATCTTCGCCGAATTTTCTTCTATTCCTCGGTGATTCACCAAGAAACCAAGAAGTTTTCCGGAGCTAACCCTGAAGACACATTTGTCCGGGTTCAGCTTCGTGCGAGTGACTCGCAACTTGTCAAAGACAACTTGCAAGGTGTCAAGGAACGACTCCTTGTTCTTAATCTTGACGATGATGTCATCGACATACACTTCCACTACGTCTCTGATGAGCTCTCCAAAAGTTTTGTACATAGCTCGTACAAATGTTGAAGCAACATTCTTGAGACCAAATGGCATGGCAGTATAACAATATAATCCATCTACTATGATGAAGGAGGTATGCTCATCATCTTTCCTAGACATTCTGATTTGATGGTACCCAGAATATGTGTCTAGGAAACACAGTAATTCACACCCAGAGGTGGAATCCACTATCTGATCTATTCTAGGTAGTGGGAATGGATCTTTTGTACATGCCTTATTCAGTGTAGTGTAGTTGATACACATCCGAAGCTTCCCGCTGGCCTTGGGTACAACAACTGGGTTTGCCAGCCATTTTGGATGGAAGACTTCTCGGATGAATCCAGCTTCGAGCAACTTCTTCACTTCTTGTCGTATGAAGTTCTGTCGCTCTACTGATTGCTTCTGAGGCTTTTGATGTACAGTCCGAGTGTCAGGATAGATCTTCAGATTATGCTCGATCACTTCCCTAGGGATCCCAGGCATTTGTGAGGGTTGCCAGGCAAACACGTCGACATTAGCCCGGAGGAAAGTGATGAGTGCAATTTCCTATTTGTCATTCAGACCTCTTGATACACGGGTGGTCTGAGCGGCATCGGAACCGATTTCGACGACTTTGACAGGAAGTCGATGTCGCCGCTTGGTTGCACGCGAGGTGCAGAGGTTGAGCCTCGATGACGAATGCTCGGGGGTTTCAGAGCTTGCTCCTTTCTGGATTCTTCTTCCTGCGTTGTAGCAAGCGTTTGGAGTTCTTCCAGAGCTGTCACTCCGGTGGTGCGATCTCCACGGATCCGGAGAACACCAGCTGGTGTTGGCATCTTTAACACCAAGTAGCCATAATGAGTAGCAGCCATGAACTTGTATAAGGCTGGCCTGCCCAGAATGGCGTTGAAGGGTAAGTTGATCTGCGCCACGTCGAAGACCAACTTCTCAGTGCGTTAATTATCTCGGGTCCTGAAGGTCACCGGAAGAGTAATTGCACCGAGTGGGGTTATGGCCCCCGAACCTACTCTGGAGAAAGGTCGGGAGGGGCGAAGGTCCGAAGGTCGGAGCTGAAGCTTGACGAAAGCTTCGGAACTTATGAGGTTCAGCCCCGAACCTCCGTCCACCATTACATGGTGGAGTTGGATATTGAGATACCATCAATGGGAGTTGGCTAGCTCTGATCATATTCCGAGGGCAGTCTGATGCATCGAAAGTGATGGCAGTGTCCATCCACTTCCGTTGCGGCTCTGCCCTGGCGGTGGGAGCTACTGAGGTCATGTCCCGCCGCATGGTCTTGAGGACACGACAGGAAGTGATGCCCCATGAACCACCAAAGATGGTGTTCATGGTTTTCCGACATTCATTGTTGGAGACGTCGGAGTCGTCGTCAACGGAGGTGTAAACAGCCTTCAATATCTTTTTAGGGTTCTGAAAGCCTAACTCCTCTTCAGCCGGAGCTTCGTCGACTTTCTGTTTTCCTTCCCTTTGACGGAAAGGAACTTCTTCCCAGCGCTTGTTGTAGCGCTCGGCAAGGTTCTGGACCTCTCGGCAGTCTTCCAGGTTGTGGTTGTTTGACTTATGTATAGGACACCACATCTTGAAGCCACCACCATCTTCAAATGACGGTCGAGGTCGTTTCTTGGGGTGTGGCCCCCGGCCACCCGGAGCTGCGGCAGCTGCAGTAGTAGGTGTGTCGGCCGATGACTTCTTCTTGTCGTTGGACTTTTTCTTCTTTTTGCCACTCCCAGAGGTAGTGGCTTCACCCTTGGAGGATTTTTTATTGTCCCCCGGAGGTTGTTGGGAGTGTATTTCACGACCCTCCGTAGCTTTGGCACATTTGTCTGCCAAGCTGAAGAGCTCCATGACGCTGGTGATCTCCTTGGTCGCCAGCTTCTCCAACATCTTCTTGTCTCGTACGCCCTGTTTAAATGCCACAATAACAGAGGCATTGGAGATAGAAGGAATAGTGTTTCGTACCTGGGAGAACCTCTGGATGAAGGATCACAAGGATTCTCCCCCTTCTGCTTGACAGCAAAAAGGTCCAGTTCGGTGTCTGGTCGGGTGTATGAACTCCAGAAATTGGCGGTGAACTGTTGGTATAGTTTCGCCCAACTGTTGATGGAGTCGGGCGGAAGGCTCATGAACCAGGACCTGGTGGTCCCAGTCAAAACCACGGGGAAGTAGTTGGCCATTACGACCTCGTTGCCTCCAGCCGCAAGGATTGCGGTGGAGTAAATCTGGAGAAACTCAGCAGGATTGACAGTCCCATCAAATTTCTCCGGTAGGTGAGACCGGAACTTTTGTGGCCATCTGTGACGCTCGGTTCCGAAAAATGAACCAAGCTAACGCATATGTGTGCCCAGGATGTTCATCACACATACACGAGTGCAATCACAAAAGAGTATACAGAAAGTTACTACAGAACAAGATTAATTAACCAAATTTTATTACATAAACCAGATTATCCTCGAATACAAGCTCTAATGAATATTTATGACAAGTCCAACTAATGCAGTGAAAATAAACTAATTAAGCAAACTAAACAGCTAGGCAGCATAAGCAATAGGGTATAGCACAGCTCCAATAACACCACAGGCAAAGCTGACGTTAGACACGGCCTAGAACTCCGCATTATCACCATTAAACTCCCAATCTTGACCTGCAACTGTTGGGTGGGGGATTGCAAGAGTGAGTACATGTCGTACTCAGCAAGTGTGGAAAGTATGACATGTGGCTTACTCAAATAACGACAATAATAATGGCAAAGTGCTGAAAAGTACATTAAAACATTTGAAAAGCAATATATTATATGTATATGAATCAAACCCATCATAATCATAAGTAATATCATAATACCAGTCCACAATTCACCATCCTCATCAATAATTCCAGATTTCACCATTTGCCAATAACCATATTCAATACCAGAAATAATCCATAACCATAATACCAACCATAACCATCCCAAATACCATCCCAATACCAAGTTCCCTCTAATCATGGAAGTTGTCCAGGTGCTCATAACCGGGAGCACAACTATCATGATAGTTTTATTCAACTCTGCAGAGATTGTACCTATTTACCCACGTGTTTGTGATTTCATCACCCGTCAGCGACTAAAGAACCTCCCTTATGCCAATTACACTTCCTTTGGTGTATGGACAAGAGATCACAAAATAGCCTTTACAAATGGATTACTAGTCTATTCAGACCCCACTGAGGTTTCACCGGTGGCAATGCCTCCAACTGAGCACATCTTCAACCAAGGGCCCCCTCTTGAGCCATTCGGATCCCAGGGTAGTCCCACCAATCATCAACAAACCCAATCCGACTACCCCTTCCCCGAGCATCCACAATGGTCCAAACAGCACTAGCAAAGCCCTAATTAATCAGCTACGCCGCACCCATACTTGGCCTCGTGGTGGCACTGTAGTCCTGGCTTATTCTCGCATGAACCGGTCCTTAGATCTAAAGCAAGCAAACCACCATAACATCCAACCCTTCCACATACCCGGCTTGCTTAGATCACCCATTACCATGTCATATTAACCAGTTCATGTTAACCATAATCTCATCCATGCATAATTAAATTGAATGATATAGTTGTTTCCATCCCAGTTGATTAAGCGAAGCAAAAAGGTAAAAGGCCTTCTCGACTCTCTACCATATATTCCAGGTGACAAGGGTGGTTTAACAATTCTAGTAAAGTTCCCACCATAGGATTCCCATCAAATTGACACAGCATGCAGTTTTGCAAACAAAACATTTATTTTAAAACAGGATCAATATGCTTCAAGGACACTTGCTTGCTCTTGCTATTGATTAGGATCAAAGCCTTCAAACTCTTGGTGCTGTAGATCCTCCGCGGCACTCTCTAGCGCGAATCCGTCTAATCCACACAATAAACATACAAGACAAGAAACACAATCAAAGATTGCACAAATATTACTCAATATGACATGACATGCATGATTAATGCAAATGCAAGGTAGAACTTGTTACTAGATTGCTTTTAATGATCACTAACTAGTTCTAATAGCTTTTAACAAGTTTATACAGGTTTGGATTCGATTAGATCAATTTTTAGAATTAATTCAACCCAATTTAACCAGAAAGAGCGGACTAGGCCGCTAGGGACCAGACAAGTCCGCCCTCTACGAGATCAGCAGATTAGGGTTTTCTAGATCGACGTAAATTTGGAGATTAGGGGTTAAATTCATGTAAGTAAAAGATAATATAAGGTATACCAGGTGTTTATAACTCCAATGAATCAAGAAACTTGGAGATAGCACTTGGATCTTGATGATCTAGGGTTGGTGATGAACTTGGGGGTGAATTGGTGGTGAAGGACGAAACTTGGTGGAGATCTTGATCCTCTTTCATTTCCTCCTCTTCTTCTTCTTGCTTGGGATCTTCTCCTCCCTCCTTGATGGTAGCTCTCCACGAACTAGGGTTTGGGTGGGTGGAAAAGTGGCAAATAGATGTCAAACCAAGGGGTGGGGTTGTTTATATAGAGGTGGAGGCTAGGGTTAGATGGATTTCAAGTTTGGGATGAGTAGAGGCCGGTTTAGAGTCCCACATGGGCTCTAAAAGAGTTAGGCACGACGTCCCTAGGCCCACTTAACGTGAAACCCAAGAAACAAGTCGTAAAACAAAAGATCAACTCGGAGTCGCGAAATATCGTACAAGTCCGGACAGGACCGGACTAGTCCGAAGTCGTCCAGAGAGCAAATCGGACAAGTCTAGCCAAACATCGGACAAGTCCAACTTTAAACAGAGAGGAAAACGGACAAGTCCGCTGGAACACCGGACTGGTCTAGAAAAGTCCAAGGACTTAACAAATTTTCAAGGATTTATGGAATATCGGACTAGTCTGCACAAAATCGGACAAGTCCGAAAGTTTCCAGTGCCAAAAATCGGACTAATCCGCAGCAAAAATAGACAAGTCCGTTTTTAGTCAAAGAGAAATCAGACTAGTCCGCAGCAAAATCGGACTAGTCCGCACTTTCCTGCGTTTTAAGTGCGGTTTTGTTCCAAATCAATTTTAAACTCGTTCCTCTTGTTGTGGGTTAATGTTAAACGTGTATATGAGTGTATGCAAGGCATGATGCATGAAAATGAGGGTGTTACAAATCTACCCCCCTTAAAATGAATCTCGCCCTCGAGATTCGACGCGGAAGAGAAGAGAGAGGGAAATTCCTTCTTGAGATCATCCTCCAATTCCCGCAACGCTTCTTTTTCTGTGTGGTGCTTCCATTGAACTTTACACCATCTAATAACCTTGTTCCTTGTGACTCTCTCCTTGGTTTCCAAGATTTTGATCGGTTGTTCGGCATAAGTCAAATCTTCCTCTAGTTCCAATTCTTCCATTGGCACTTGTTCTTCCGGTACTCTCAAGCACTTCTTGAGCTGGGAAACATGAAAGACATCATGCACGTCTGAGAGATGACCTGGCATCTCGAACTTATACACTACTTCTCCTCTTTTGTCCAAAATCTTGAATGGTCCAATATAACGAGGTGTGAGCTTACCCTTATGTTAAACCTCTTATGACCTCTCATTGGTGACACCTTGAGGTAAACAAAATCTCCTATTTCAAAGGCTAATTTCCTTCTCCTATTGTCCGCATAACCTTTTTGCCTTGATTGGACAGCCCTCAAGTTTTCACGAATTATTTGGACTTGCTTTTCGGCTTCTTGCAGCACATCTAGACCAAATACTTGAGTTTCTCCTGCCACATTCCAAAATAAAGGCGTCCTACACTTCCTCCCATAAAGCGCTTCATACGGTGACATCTTCAAACTTGCTTGGTAACTATTGTTGTATGAGAATTCCGCGTATGGCAAGCTTTTGTCCCAACTTTTCCCATGCTTTAAGGCACAAGCTCTTAACATGTCCTCCAAAATCTGATTGGTCCTCTCGGTCTGTCCATCCGCTTGAGGATGATATGCTGAACTAAAATTCAACCTTGTTCCCAAGGCTACATGCAACTTTTGCCAAAACCTGGAAGTAAATTGAGAACCTCTATCTGACACGATCTTCTTCGGGACTCCGTGTCGACACACAATATGCTCCATGTATATTTTGGCCAATCGTGCAGCTGTATATTTGGTCTTCACAAGGACAAAATGAGCTGACTTGGTTAAGTGATCCACAATTAGCCAAATTGAGTCATACACGGACTGAGTACGTGGTAACCCAACTACGAAGTCCATTCCAATTTCTTCCCACTTCCATTCCGGAATCTTCAATGGTTGCAATAATCCAGCTGGCCTTTGATGTTCCGCCTTGACTCATTGACACACATCACACAATGCTACGTATTCAGCTATGTCCTTCTTCATGCTATCCCACCAATAGCAAGCCTTCAAGTCTTTGTACATCTTTGTACAACCGGGGTGAATCGAGTAAGGCGAGTCATGTGCCTCCTTTAATATTGTCTCCCGAATATGCTCTACATTAGGCACAACAATCCTCTTTCCAAGCCAAAAGGTACCATATTCGTCTTCATCAAATCTGAATTCTCTCCCTTCTTCGGTCCTTTCCTTGATTTTCTTGATCTCCTCATCTGTGGTTTGGGCCTCTCGAATGCCTCTTCAAGATCATAACACCCTCCGGCACGTAATGAGAACGGAAATTCTCCTTGAATTTGGCCCAAGTAATTCTCTCTTGGTTCTCATGAGCATTGCAATAAGCATCCCACCAATCCGCAGCTGCTCCAACTAGTTGATGAGAAGCAAACAAGACCTTCTCCTGGTCACTGCATTGGACAATGGCTAACTTCTTCTCCACGGACTTGAGCCAATCATCCGCATCCATACGGTCGGCAGCTTGAGCAAAGGTTGGCGGCCTAGTCCTCATAAACTCTCCCAATCGGTTATGAGGAGACGGGGGTGGCAGTGGAGGCATGTGGGGCTGATTGTTGATGTTGCCAGCCTGCAGTTGTCCCATAGTCTGTATCATGGTCTGCATGAGTTGGTTTTGCATAGCCAATAGCTGCTCAATGTTGATAGCTCCCTGAGTAGTTCATTGTCCAATATTGTTCTGAGACACTCCATTGTTCTCCTCCTCGTCATTGCCATCCCTCTGGTTGCGAGTCCTCACCATATGAAGAAAAGCAATAGGTAAGAATTAGAGAACGTCCCCAACTATATGCATCAAGGGATACGAAGCTAAACAGCTAGCTACACTAGCCTAGGTGGACATGGCAATGCTAGAGCATCCCAAAATCCTCTATTAAGCACACAAGCAAGCAATATATATAGCAAACAGCACACCAACAAAATCAAATCGATTCCTGAGTGCTCCTATGTGCTCTAAAGTGTCCATTCTATCTAGGCTGCATCCTACGGCCATCCTGTGGCTTTGATACCAATCTGTGACACCCGGTTCCGAAAAATGAACCAAGCTAACGCATATGTGTGCCCAGAATGTTCATCACACATACACGAGTGCAATCACAAAAGAGGATACAGAAAATTACCACGGAACAAGATTAATTAACCAAATTTTATTACAAAAACCAGATTATCCTCGAATACAAGCTCTAATGAATATTTATGACAAGTCCAACTAATGCAGCGGAAATAAACTAATTAAGCAAACTAAATAGCTAGGAAGCATAAGCAATAGGGCATAGCGCAGCTCCAATAACACCATAGGCAAAGCTGACGGTAGACACGGCCTAGAACTCCGCATTATCACCATTAAACTCCCAAACTTGACCTGCAACTGTTGGGTGGGAGATTGCAAGAGTGAGTACATGTCGTACTCAGCAAGTGTGGAAAGTATGACATGTGGATTATTCAAATGACGACAATAATAATGGCAAAGTGCTGAAAAGTACATTAAAACATTTGAAAAGCAATATATTATATGTATATGAATCAAACCCATCATAATCATAAGTAATATCATAATACCAGTCCACAATTCACCATCCTCATCAATAATTTCAGATTTCACCATTTGCCAATAACCATATTCAATACCAGAAATAATCCATAACCATAATACCAACCATAACCATCCCAAATACCATCCCAATACCGAGTTCCCTCTAATCATGGAAATTGTCAAGGTGCTCATAACCGGGAGCACGGCTATCATGATAGTTTTATTCAACTTGCAGAGATTGTACCTCTTTACCCACGTGTTTGTGATTTCATCACCCGTCGGCGACTAAAGAACCTCCCTTATGCCAATTACACTTCCTTTGGTGTATGTCCAAGAGATCACAAAATAGCATTTACAAAGGAATTACTAGCCTATTTAGACCCCACTGAGGTTTCACCGGTGGCGATGTCTCCCGCAGAGCACATCTTCAACCAAGGGCCCCCTCTTGAGCCATTCGGATCCCAGGGTAGTCCCACCAATCATCAACAAACCCAATCCGACTACCCCTTCCCCGAGCATCCACAATGGTCCAAACAGCACTAGCAAGCCCTAATTAATCAGCTACGCCGCACCCATACTTGGCCTCGTGGTGGCACTATAGTCCTGGCTTATTCTCGCATGAACCGGTCCTTAGATCTAAAGCAAGCAAACCACCATAACATCCAACCCATCAACATACCAGGCTTGCTTAGATCACCCATTACCATGTCATATTAACCAGCTCATGTTAACCATAATTTCATCTGTCGGTGGTTTGATCCGGCAGATCTCCCGACACTACTAAGGTGTTTGCGGAGTTTGAAGTTCGGTGTGGGCGCGCGGAGATTCAAGAAGGTGAAGTGTTAAATGACACAGGAGACACAACGATTTACGTGGTTCGGGCCGCCTGAGCGTAATACCCTACTCCACGGGGTGTGTTGGTGTTGTATTGGATGTATGAGCTCAACGTTAGTTTAGAGTGCAGAGTGAGCGCGTCGAGTCCTCCTCTATGTATCGTCGGCCTGTCCTTTTATAGTACAAGGGCGGGCCGTTACAAGTTAGCCTTGCTCGAAATGTGGCCCCAGCGGTTACTAATATTTATACACATTTGATGCGCTTAATTACCCTTAATAACCGAGTTACGGGCTTTGACAGCACCGTTACTGGTAATTAAGGTCGGCCGATCGTGTATCATTAATATAGTATTAATGACACTTAATCGGGTCTTGAAGTCCTTGATTCCCCTTTGAAGATCCGGAGCCGTTGTGGAGTCTTTCGGAGGTTAAAGGCTGAAGATCCAATGGTTGGACACGTGGCAGCTCCGGAGCATACTGTGGGGAACAGATAGGTCCGGTGCCACCTAACACGTGTCAGTTCCGGAGCTTCCCTCGGTCTGGGGTTAGGTCCGGGGGTGCCGCTATGGTACATAGCCCGAAGCTTCCCCCTTGTGGACGGTAGCTCCGGTTTGATAGTACACGTGGCGACCCTGGGACTAACCATGTTGGGGAAGCAGGTCTGGTTATGTCTGACATGTGGGCCTCCGAAGGTCTTCAAATCAAGTAGATGACATTCCCTTGAGATCTTTGCAATCCCAAGGGGTATATGGTACCCAGGGTACCGACAGTGGCCCCCTGGGCCCACCTCTGGGGAAGACCCCTTGGGTGAAGTCATTCCGCCAGAGGTGGGTCCATCCTTCGACTTTTGAACTGAGTCTTCAAAGGTCTTCGGATGTGCCATTGGCGATAGTTTGGAGTTAAATCCTCGCCGCGTGGCATATCCCGTGTGCGGCAAATGAGATATTTGGCGTGCAGATCTCACGCAATTGAAGGTCGCCAGTTCCCGATACGAAAATCGTATCGGTTCCGCGTGCCTTGTCAGGCCACCGCCTTCGGGCTTCCCGCCTCATGATGATAACCGCTCGCCTGGGTAAGAACCTCGACTTGATCATCCGGGTGGTCCCGGGCCCTCTTGTCATCGGCTGGGTGGAATTTTTGAGTAGTATCTTCGACTTCCTTGCGGTTTCCATCCAAGCGTTGCGAGGGCTTACTTAAGAAGGAAAGCGTGCACTGTCTGGGGTTCTTTACGCCTCTCATCTGATCTTGCGCTCAAACTCCCGACTTGTGCTCTCTTTTCCTCTCTTGCCTTGCTGTGCCGCGATGGAATTGGGTCTCCGCTAGAGCCGTTTGAAGACCGAAGGTGACCTGAAGAAGGTCCGGGCCCTCATGGGATGGTCCCCGAACTTCTTCAACCGCCTGGTCCGTGCCGGGGGAGAGCTCCCGTTCGAGAAGGAGCACGCCGGCGAGATGGTGTACTTCTCTTCGTACGTCATGGTGGGGTTGATCCCACCTTTTTCCTCCTTTTTCTTGATGCTGTTAGACTTCTATGGTCTGCAGCTGTACCACCTTGGCCCCCACTCCATTCTTCTTGTGTCTTTCTTCGTCCACTTCTGTGAAATGTGGATGGGCATCCCCCCTGCATTGAACTCTTCGTACCTTCTTCACCGTCCATACCACCGGTAGGAGTAATGAGTACCTTAGCTTCTACTACTTCGTGAAGCGCAAGAAGTGCCCATTCAAGTACCTTCGGTCGTTTCCCTCTGGAAAGTGGGATGATTGGAAGAAGGATTGGATAGTCATCCGGGTGGAGGAGCACGAGAAGCTGGAGCTGCCCGAAGGCCTCCCCAACATCGACACTGCAGTTTGGAGTGAAGCTCCGGTGCTGTCGGATGCCTTCAACCCTGCTCTGACCAGGATCCACCAGTGCGTGGAGGGATGATTAACTCCTTAGGCGGTATTTTGCAATTTCCTGGTCAACAGGTGGGCACCGCTGAAGAGGAGAGAAAAACTTGCTTGGGCCCTCAATAGTGTGATGGACGACGACCGGGTCGAGACCGGGCTGAAGTCCAACATGGCGGGGGCAACCTTGGAGTTTCATCTCAAGAAGTTCCAGCACGGCATCGACGTCGCGGGTGATGACTTGAACCCGCCACCAGCTTTTCTCCCTCTGAACGTGGAAGTAGAGTTCAGCAGGGAGCTCCGGCAGACGATGCCGCTACTTGACGACCTTGGTGTCGTCAAGAGAAGATCGACCTCCAGGGTGGTGATCCCTGGGGCTTCCGAAGGTGGCTCCGACCCTGCCCCGAAGCCAAGGATCGAAGTCGTCGGCAAGGGCAAGGAGCCGGCGGACGAACCCTTGAGCTGGAAGAGGAAGCTGCAACATGCCGACGGAAGGTCCGTCAGGCCTACAACCTATGCATCAGCTCCTTCTCCCCAGAGGGGGAGGTCTTCTACAACTGCGGCGACTGTACCCGCAGCGGCGTCTTCCCAGGGTGCTAGCTCCGGGCATGCGACTCCAGCACCAGGGCCAGTTGAGGCCTCTAGGTCCGGAGGTACTTCCTGGTCGAGGGGGGCCTCAACTAAGGAAATGCCCGTGGCTGCAACGAGTTCCGGGGGGGCTTCTGGAGCTTCCACGCCGGCGGCGGCTATGGTTAGCCCAGAACGCCCGGGAAAGAGGTTCCGCGCAAGCTGGTGCGGAAGCCTCCCGAGGTAATTTTTAATCTTTACCTCAGATAGTTGTTTTATTGTAGTAACTGTTTTTTAAGTTTCTTCATTCATCATCCACAGTGTTCCCAAGAAGAGGAGTGAGGCTCCACCCTCAGCCACGGCAGCTGAAGTTGTGAGGGCAGAAGCTTCTGCTCCTGACCCAGTGCCGCCCCAAGTGGTGGCTGAAGTTGCGGCAGCTCCGGGGCCAGCTGTCGTGGTCATGGACCTCGACTCATCCCCTGAGACTCCCGTGGTAGCGCCGGACCACGGGAGAGAAGATGCGCCAGTGGCACCTGTCCCGGAGGTTGAAGCCCCGGGTCTTGATGCTGAGATGATGGAAGCTTTGGCCGTTGAGCCAGAGGAAGCAGTAATTCCGGCCCCAGAGCTGGAAATTGTCAAAGCCCCGGTGGTTGAGCCGGAGGTTATTGAAGTCCCGGCAAGTGAGCCGGATGTGGAGGAAGTTCTGGCGGTTGAGCCGGCTACCTCTGAAGCTCCGGCCTCAGAGTCGGTTGTAGTTGAAGACCTTCCGGTGCCTGAGCCGGTTGAGGTTGAAGCTCCGGCCTCAGGGCCGGTTATTGCGGAGGCATCAGCACTCGAACCCATGGTGGTCGAGATGCCAGCACCCGAGCCATTAGCGGAGGAGGATTCCAGGCCGGAGCCTGAAGTTGCCCCTGCTCCGGAAGTGATGATGGCGGACGTGCGTGCTACTGGGCCAGGGTACCCAGGTGAAGTTGCTGGCCCCCTGCCTGAGGGGGTAAATGAAGACTTGGTGGCAGGGCCTTCGGAACCACTTCCGGAGGTTGGAACTTTTTCTGCGGGACCCTCCTCAATGGCAACTGAGGCTATCCCGGAGGACGGCCCTAGTGCCGTGGAGGCTCAGGGGACCACTCTTGTGGAGTGGGACCCAATTTTTGTAAGCGAGAACCCGCTGGAACCAGCGGAGGAGACCCCAGCAGGTCCAGAACGCTTGCTCCAGCCTGCGTCAAGTCCAGCTGGCGTTCTACCACGACAGCAAGGCTCTTGAATTGGAGCACCAAACCCTTAGGCGGTGGCGTAACCGGCTCTACTTCGAGACCAAGCTGGCACAGTCGAGGCTAGCAGATGACAAAGAATGGATCAAGTAGGAGAAGGTCCGCCTGAAATACTGGAGCAAATTATTGGATGACAGGGAGAGCTTGACTCGCGCCCTCGACGCTCAATCCCGGGCCATTTATGAGCAGACTAATGTGACGCCCGGTTGCGAAAACTGAACCAAGCTAACGCATATGTGTGCCCAGGATGTTCATCACACATACACGAGTGTAATCACAAAAGAGTATACAGAAAATTACCACAAGACAAGATTAATTAACCAAATTTTATTACACAAACCAAATTATCCTTGAATACAAGCTCTAATGAATATTAATGACAAGTTTAACTAATGCAGCGGAAATAAACTAATTAAGCAACTAAAGCAACTATGCAGCATAAGCGACAGGGTATGTATGCGCATCTCCAATCAACACCACAGGCAAAGCTGACGGTAGACACGGCCTAGAACTCCACATTATCGCCATTAAACTCCCAATCCTGACCTGCAACTGTTGGGGCGGGGTTGCAAGAGTGAGTACATGTCGTACTCAGCAAGTGTGGAAAGTATGACATGTGGCTGATTCAAATGACGACAATAATAATGGCAAAGTGCTGAAAAGTACATTAAAACATTTGAAAAGCAATATATTATATGTATTTGAAGTAAACCCATCATAATCATAAGTAATACCATAATACCAATCCACAATTCACCATCCTCATCCATAATTCCAAATCTCACCATTGCCAATAACCATATTCAATGCCAATAATAAATCCATAACCATCCATAACCATTACCAAACCATAACCATCCCAATTACCAATTTCCCTCTAATCATGTAGGTCATCCAGGCGCTCATAACCGGGAGCACGGCTATCATGATAGTTATTGTAGACTCTGCAGAGTTTGTACCTCTTTACCCACGTGTTTGTGATTTCATCACCCGTCGGCGACTAAAGAACCTCCCTCATGCCAATTACACTTCCTTTGGTGTATGGCCAAGAGATCACAAAATAACCTTTACAAAGGGATTACTAGCCTATTTAGACCCCACTGAGGTTTCACCGGTGGCGATGTCTCCCGCAGAGCACATCTTCAACCAAGGGCCCCCTCTTGAGCCATTCGGATCCCAGGGTAGTCCCACCAATCATCAACAAACCCAATCCGACTACCCCTTCCCCGAGCATCCACAATGGTCCAAACAGCACTAGCAAAGCCCTAATTAATTAGCTACGCCGCACCCATACTTGGCCTCGTGGTGGCACTGTAGTCCTGGCTTATTCTCGCATGAACCGGTCCTTAGATCTAAAGCAAGCAAACCACCGTACATCCAACCCATCCACATACCAGGCTTGCTTAGATCACCCAATACCATATCATATTTAACCAGATCACATTAACCATAATCTCATCCATACATAATTAAATTGAGTGGTATAATTGTTTTTCCATCCCAGTTGATTAAGCGAAGCAAAAGGTAAAAAGCTCTTCCCGACTCTCTACCATAAATTCCAGGTGACAAGGGTGGTTTAACAAGTCTAGTAAACTTCCTACCATAGGATTCCCATCAAATTGACACAACATGCAATTTTACAAACAAAACATTTATTTAAAAATAGGATCAATATGCTTCAAGGACACTTGCCTTGCTCTTGCTGTTGATTAAGGTCAAAGCCTTCAAACTCTTGGTGTTGTAGATCCTCCGCGGCACTCTCTAGCGCAAATCCGTCTAATCCACACAATAAACATACAAGACAAGAAACACAATCAAAGAGTGCAAAAATATTACTCAATATGTCATGACATGCATGATTGATGCAAATGCAAGGTAGAACTTGTTAATTGATTGCTTTTAACGATAACTAACTAGTTATAATAGCTTTTAACAAGTTTATACAGGTTTGTATTCGATTAGATCAAATTTTAGAACTAATTCAACACAATTTAACCAGAAAGATCGGACTAGTCCGCTAGGGACCGGACAAGTCCGCCCTCTGCGAGATCAGCAGATTAGGGTTTTCTAGATCGACGTGAATTTGGAGATTAGGGGTTGAATTCACGTAAGGAAAAGATAATAGAAGGTATACCAGGTGTTTAGAACTCCAATGAATCAAGAAACTTGGAGGTAGCACTTGGATCTTGGTGATCTAGGGTTGGTGATGAACTTGGGGATGAATTGGTGATGAAGAACGAAAACTTGGTGGAGATCTTGATCCTCCTTCATTTCCTCCTCTTCTCCCTCTTGCTTGGGATCTTCTCCTTCCTCCTTGATGGTGGCTCCCCACGAACTAGGGTTTGGGTGGGGTGGAAAAGTGGCAAATAGATGTCAAACCAAGGGGTGGGGTTGTTTATATAGAGGTGGAGGCTAGGGTTAGATGGATTTCGAGTTTTGGGATGAGTAGAGGCCGGTTTGGAGTCCCACATGGGCTCTAAAAGAGTTGGGCACGACGTCCCTAGGCCCACTTAACGTGAAACCCAAGAAACAAGTCGTAAAACAAAAGGTCAATCTCGGAGTCACGAAATATCGAACAAGTCCGGACAGGACCGGACTAGTCCGAAGTCGTCCAGAGAGAAAATCGGACAAGTCTGGCCTAAAATCGGTCAAGTCCGATCTTAGTCAGAAAGGAAAACGGACAAGTCCGCTGGAACACCGGACTAGTCCAGACAAGTCCAGGGACTTAACAATTTTTCAAGGATTCATGGAATACCGGACTAGTCCGCACAAGATCGGACAAGTCCGAAGTTGTCCAGAGGCAAATATCGAACTAATCCGTAGCAAAAACGGACAAGTCCGTTTTTAGACAGAGAGAAATCGGACTAGTCCTCAGCAAAACCGGACTAGTCCGCACTTTCCTACATTTTTAAGTGCGGTTTTGCTCCAAATCAATTTTAAACTTGTTCCTCTTGTTATGGGTTAATGTTAAACATGTATATGAATGTATGCAAGGCATGATGCATGAAAATGAGGGTGTTACAACTAAGGCAGCTAATAGTGCGGCTGATGAACGCCAAGAAAGGCTTGAAGCCATTAACACTACTCTCATCAAGCGCCGGGAGGCACTTGAGGAGAGGGAGAAGAGGTTCAAAGATGAAGAGCAAAAACTCCTAGAGCTGCGGGATGACGTCTTGAGGAGGGAGGAGGAGCTCGCCAAAAAGGTGGCTCTGGTTGACAAGGGTCTCGAGGAACGCACCAAGAAGTTGGAGGAGCGTTTCCTTGAAGAGGAGGAGGAGAAGGCCTGGGTGCGAGGGCAGGAACTCTACCCGCAAGAGTGTGCCCTCGCTGCCAGGGAGAAGAAAGTTAGGGGCCGGAAGAAGGACCTGGTCTACCGCCGGAACAAGTTTTACCTCCGGGAGGAGGAGCTCGGCAAACTCGAGAAGCAGGTTGCTGAAAAGGTTCAGCAAAATGCCAAAGAGGTTGAGCGCCTTGCTCGCGAGAATTCTGAACTAGCGGCGGTCAAAAGATCCTTGGAGGAACTGAAGGATTTGAGGACTGCAGACTCCCTACAGGTTTGGGAGTTCCTGAGCAAAGCCAACGACGCGCTGACACCGATGGGCTTCAGTCCCGTGCGTCCGGATGATCCAGAGCCGGAGCCGGACCTGGCGTTGCAAGCGTTGAGCTCGGCGGGTAGCAAACTATCCAAGGTGGGCGGCGTCATCGCGGACCAGTTGGAGGTTGAGGGGCAATCCCTGGCGAAGAACGTCGCAGAGTATGTGCTGACGTGCTACACCAGCCGGGATCCCCAATTCCCTCTAGACCCGGTGCTTGAAGGTCCCGTCGAAGGAGAAGGTGAAGCCACCCGAGCCAACATGTCGGAGGTTGCTCAGAAGCTCGCCCAGTTCTTCCATAGGGTCTAGGACCATCTCTGTAGCTCCCACTTGTATTCTCTCTTTTTCTTCCCCAATTTTGTAATCCCTTGTCTCCAGATGAATGAAATCCAAATTTTTGTGAATTTCATTTTTTGTCTTCAACACTTTTGTCTTCACTTGGCCCCCTGGTAGATGTACACAATTTGATTGTGAACATGTACCAAGAGGATATTGTGTTTTGTTGAAGACTCATTTGCTTCGAACTTGTAGAGTGTAGATCCGAAGTCTTCGATAGTGAAGGTCCCCTGAGGTTGTCGGAGCTTAGAAGCTCCGGCATTGGCTATTGTCGGAGCTTAATAGCTCTGCCAATAGTCCCTATAAACGCGTAGAGCATCGATAGTTAGCCCTCCGGGGTGTTGGAGCTTAGTAGCTCCGGCAGTGACCTTACCAACGCGTAGTTTGTCGGCAGCAGACTCCGCTTGTGGGGTCTTCTCACCATCTTTTATTTTGCGTCGACGGCTGGCCCCCCTAGCTTTACTGGAGCTTGGTTGCTTCGGTGATGCTCGTTTTCAATGTTTTACATTGATTACAAGCCACCTAGGGGGAGTCGGAGCCTTGTTAGCTCCGGCTTTTCTCCATCAACGTGGATTTTTTATTTTTCCTGCACACTGAAGCCAAGAAAATAGTAAAATTCGTTCCTTGCCTATAACTTCGTCATGACTTACGATTCCCAAGAAAGTTTTAGGTCAAACGCGATTCTGAATACAATCGAATGCGTTGTCTTTTCTTCTAGATCCAATTGTACTTGGACCCGCCTTACTTCGGCCTGTCGGGGTGTAGGTAGAGTGGCGTACTTAGGGTGCTTGACCAGGCTAAGCCAATAGCACACTCCGACCCTAGATTGGCTTGGCGGCATTCAGGCGAGTGAGCCATGAACAATATTTGAATCCAAAAGAATTGACAATACAACTCGAATTGTACACGAACTGGTTGAACTAAAATTTCTTAAGAATTGCACAACTTTGTTATAGACAAGAAAGAGAAAAATAAAAAATGTTGAGCCTGTACAAAATAAATGCACGTGGAGTCTGTTTCACATGAAGATGTCTTTCATTATAGTCCGGGGTACAGGGGAAACAAGTACACTTTTAGGGTATGGAACCAGGCTAAGCGTGTTTAATTTCTCGTTTGACCCAGGGTAGCTAGCCACACTTTTAGTCCTGGGACTGTAACAAGTGTTGCATGAACTTTGCGGACCTTCCGGGAAAGGTCCGACTGTTCTCTCGGAGGAACTACCCGACTCTGTACAATGAATCTATAACATACATCTCAAGTTACTACAGACTCACCTCCGTGATATTAAGTGTAGAACTTACGGAGGTGCTCAATGTTCCAAGGATTTGGGAGAAGTGTCCCATCCTCGGTAGCCAAGCGAACGCTTCCGGGACGGGATACTTTAATCACTCGGAAGGGTCCCTCCCAGCTGGGGAAGAGTTTGTTTAACCCTTCTCTGGATTGTATTCTCCGTAGCACCGGATCGCCTTCCTCGAGCTGTCGGTTGTGTACATGCCGTTGATGATAGCGCCGAAGGGCTTGGCGGTATCGGGCATTCCGAACAGCTGCTTGGCACCTTCCCTCCTCTAGGAGGTCTAGGTCTTCACGCCGGAGCTGGTCCTGCGTGGCTTCATCGAAGGTCCAGACCCGGAGTGACCCTAAGGTGATTTCCGGAGGAAGAATTGCTTCAGCTCCGTACACCAGGAAGAAGGGTGTCTCTCCAGTTGACCGGTTTGGAGTTGTCCTGTTGGCCCATAGAGTGGGCGAAAGATCTTCAATCCAGTTGGCTCCATGTTTTTTCAAGCGCTCATAGGTGCGCGTTTTGAGTCCTTTAAGGATTTCAGCATTTGCTCTCTCGGCCTGACCATTGCTTGCCGGGTGAGCTACAAAGGCGTAGCAAACTTGAATGCCGAGGTCTTCGCAATATCCTTGAAATGCAGAGCTTGTGAATTGGGTCCCATTATCAGTGATGATTTTGTTTGGGACTCCAAATCTGCATACAATGGACTGCAAAATGTTGATAGCAGACTTCTTATTGATTGTCACAATTGGAGTTGCTTCCGGCCATTTGGTGAACTTGTCAATGGCGACGTACAGGAACTTGTAACCTCCGACGGCTCTTGGGAAAGGTCCCAAGATGTCCATCCCCCACACAGCAAAGGGCCATGTAGGAGGTATCATTTGTAGGGGTTGAGCCGGTGTGTGAATTTGCTTTGCATGAAATTGGCATGCTTCGCATTTCTTCACCAGCTCAGTTGCATCCTGGAGTGCTGTAGGCCAGTAGAAGCCATGCCAAAAGGCTTTACCGACCAGTGTGCGGGAAGACGCGTGGTTCCCACACTCGCCTCCATGGATTTCAGCGAGGAGCTCGCAACCTTCTTCCCTTGTGATGCACCGCATTAGGATGTCGTTGGCACCGCGCCGGTAGAGATCCCCTTCTACTAACGTGTATCTTTTAGCCAATCTGACTATCCGGTCAGCGGATACATCATTGTCAGGAAGGATGTTGTCTTTCAAGTAGCTCCGGATCTCCGAGATCCATGCATCGGAGCTAACTTGAGCATTTGAGTCTTGTGTGCTGGGTTGCTCGGAGCTTCCGGCAGCACCTACGACCCTTGATGGCTGCCATGGTAATAGGGCCATCGGGACCATCAGCTTCGGGATGTTGATCTCGCCCCCTTCACTCAGTTCAGCAGGCTGAGCTGTGGGTTTTGACAACCTCTGGACAAAAATTCTGTCTGGAGATGGAGCTCCGGTTGACTCTTTTGTCGAGAGTTCGTCAGCTTCAGCGTTGTGGGCACGCTGGACATGGTGGAGGTCTAGGACTTCGAAGTCCTTCTGAAGCCTCTGGACTTCAAGGAGATAAGCAGCTAACTGGAGGTTGTTGCAGGAGCATTCACCCTTCACTTGCTTAATGATGAGCTGTGAATCTCCCTTGACCAGCAGCTGCTTGACACCGTATGACTGTGCCACCTTTAGTCCGTAGATGAGTGCTTCGTACTCCGCCATGTTGTTGGTCGCCTTGAAGTCAAGGTGTACCATGTATTTTACCTTCTCCCCGGTTGGTGCGAGGAGAAGGATTCTAGCTCCGGCCCCCTACTTTTGCATGGAACCGTCGAAATAGAGGGTCCAGTGAGGCTCGGTGAAGACCGGAGCCTTGTGTTTCGGCTTCTGCTCGCTGGGGCCCCCAGGGTTTGATGGAGAGGGAGTCCATTCTGCCACAAAATCTGCCAATGCTTGACTCTTGATTGCTTGCCTTGAAATGAATTCGAGAACGAATTCGGCCAATTCCGCTGCCCACTTTGCAATATTCCCAGTTGAATTGGGATTATGCAAGGTTGCTCGAAGTGGGTAAGAAGTCACCACTGAGATCTTGTGAGCTTGGAAGTAATGGCGAAGCTTCCTGGAGGCAATAAGAACTGCATAGAGCAGCTTATGCACCTCTAGTTATCGAGTCTTGGCGTCATGAAGTACTTCAATGATGAAGTACACTGGGCGTTGGATGGTCCAGACCCTCCCGGAGGGGCCCAGAGCTTCCTCTTCATTGATCCGGATCCTCCCTGAGGGATTCAGACCTTCTTCGGGGACCTACGGGTCCTGACTGGAGGGACACGGAGCTTCTTCAGAAGCGACCTGGACCCTCCCGGAGGGGTCTAGGTCTTCTGAAGTAGCTTCTTGTGGAATCAAGTCTGGGAACTGGGACCCAGACTCGCGTTCAGGAACCTCTGGACCCTCCCAGAGGGGTCTGGATTCCTGAACATGGGATGGTTTTGGTCTCTCCGCAACCAGGACCATACTGACGACTTCGTCAGTTGCTGAAATGTAAAGCAGCAAAGGCTCACCAGGGTTCGGAGCTACCAGAGTTGGTAGGGTGGTGAGGAGCTGTTTTAGCTCCTGGAATGCCTTTTCTGCTTCTTCAGACCATTGGAATGGTCCAGACTTCCTCAATAACTTGAAGAAGGGAAGTGCCCATTCCGCCAATCTTGAAATGAACCGGCTGAGGGCTGCTAGACATCCAGTTAGCTTTTGGACATCTTTGATGTGGGCTGGTGGCCGCATGTCTTCAATGGCTTTGATCTTCGCCGGATTAGCTTCTATGCCCCGGTGACTTACCAGGAAACCAAGAAGTTTTCCGGAGCTAACCCCAAAGACACACTTGTCTGGGTTTAGTTTTGTGCAGGTGACCCGCAGCTTGTCGAAGACAGCCTGCAAAGTGTCAAGGAGTGACTCCTTGTTCTTGACCTTGACCATGATGTCATCGACGTACACTTCCACTATGTCTCTAATGAGTTCTTCAAAAGTTTTGTACATAGCTCGTACAAAGGTTGAAGTTGCATTCTTGAGACCAAATGGCATGGCAGTATAACAGTACAATCCATCTACTGTGATGAAAGAGATATGCTCTTCATCTTCCCTAGACATTCTGATTTGATGATACCCAGAATATGCATCTAGGAAACACAGTAATTCACACCCGGAGGTGGAATCCACTATCTGATCTATTCTAGGTTGTGGGAATGGATCTTTTGGACATGCCTTATTTAGTGTTGTGTAGTCGATAAACATCCGAAGCTTCCCGCCGGCCTTGGGCACAACAACTGGGTTTGCCAGCCATTTTGGATGGAAGACTTCTCGGATGATTCCAGCTTCGAGCAACTTCTTCACTTCTTGTCGAATGAAGTTCTGTCGCTCCACGGATTGCTTTCGAGGCTTCTGATGCACGGGCCGGGCATCGGGGTTGATCTTCAGATTGTGCTCAGTCACTTCCCTGGGGATCCCAGGCATTTGTGACGGTTGCTAGGCAAACACGTCAACATTAGCCCGGAGGAAAGCGATGAGCGCGAGTTCCTATTTGTCGTTCAATCCCCCCGATATACGGGTGGTCTGAGCGGCATCGGAACCGATTTGGACGACTTTGACGGGAATGTCGGTGTCGCCGCTTGGCTGCACACGAGGTGCAGAAGTCGAGCCTCACTGACAAATGCTCGGGGGTTTTGGAGCTTGCTCCTGTCTGGAGTCCTCCTCTTGTGTCATAGTAAGCGCATGGAGTTCTTCCAGAGCAGTTACTCCGGCAGTGCGATCTCCGCGGATCAGAAGAACGCCTACTGGTGTTGGCATCTTTAACACCAGGTAACCATAATGAGCAGCTGCCATGAATTTGTACAAGGCGGGCCTACCCAAGATGGCATTGAAGGGTATGTTGATCTGAGCAACGTCAAAGACCAACTTCTCGGTGCGATACTTCTCCCGGGTCCCAAAGGTAACGGGGAGGGTAATAGCACCGAGTGGGGTAATGGCTCCTGGACATAATCCAGAGAAAGGTCGGGAGGGGTGAAGATCCGAAGGTCAGAGCTGAATCTTGGTAAAAGCTTCGAAGCTTATGAGGTTGAGCCCCGAACCTCCGTCTACCATGACATGGTGGAGCTGGATGTTATTAATGGTAGGAGATACCATCAAAGGTAATTGACCTGCTCCAACCATGCTTCAAGGGCAGTCCGAAGCATCAAAAGTGATGGTTGTGTCCATCCACTTCCGATGAGGCTCCGCTCTGGCTGTAGGAGCTACAGCAGCCATGTCCCGATGCATTGTCTTGAGGATGCGGCGGGAGGTGATGTCCCATGATCCACCAAAAATGGTGTTGATGGTTTTCCGACACTCGTTGTCAGAGACGTCAGAATTGTCGTCAACGGAGGTGTAAACGGCCTTCAGGACCTTTTTAGGATCCTGAAAACCTAACTCCTCTTCAGCCGAAGCTTCGTCAACTTTTTGTTTTCCTTCCCTCTGTCCTGAGCTTCTCGTCTTTCACGAGCACGCTCAATATGGACTCGACCGTCTTGTTGGCGGTATCGGCGATCAAGCTCCGCCTGGAGGTCATGAGTTGAAAGCCTTGATACCGTGTGAGTGCGTCGTGCCCCGAAGGGCAACGACGTCACCTGCTGTGATGCAGCACGTCTCCTGTTGTTGGAAACGTGCGGACTAAGTCTGCCAGACAAGGTCTGTCGCTGCGACGGGGCCCGTCCTGAAGGAGGAGGACCCTGGTGCTGATGTGGTCAGCTGCTGCTGCAACCAAGTGTTCCACATTGGCCCTCCACTGCTCCAGTGCATCCCGAGATGCATCCGGAGGTGGTGGGCGCTGAAGGAGAGCACATGCTGCATGGATCGCGTGTTCCGGGTTGTCATGATTCGCCGACGCAGTGATTGATGCCGGGGCACCATCGCGTTGCCCAGCTTGATTTGCTGGTAGAGGCGGCGGTGGTGGAAGTGTGACTCCTGCTGGAACTGTGGTTCCTGCTGGTGGCTGCATAGTGGAGGGATGGCCCCCAACAGCTTGAACAGCGGAATGACCATTGGATGATCCAACGGCTGAGTTCACCATTCTTGAAATCTCAGGCGCCCCCTACCTGGCGCGCCAACTGTCGGTGGTTTGATATGGCAGATCTCCTGACACTACTAAGGTGTTTGCGGAGTTTGAATTTTGGTGTGGGCGCGAGGAGATTCAAGAAGTTGAAGTGTTAAATGACACAGGAGACACAACGATTTACGTGGTTCGGGCCGCCTGAGCGTAATACCCTACTCCACAGGGTGTGTTGGTGTTGTATTGGATGTATGAGCTCAACGTCAGTTGAGAGTGTAGAGTGAGCGCGTCGAGTCCTCCTCTATGTATCGTCGGCTTGTCCTTTTATAGTACAAGGGCAGGCCGTTACAAGTTAGCCTGGCCCGACATGTGGCCCCGGCGGTTACTAATATTGATACACATTTGATGCGCTTAATTACCCTTAATAATTGAGTTACGGGCTTTGATAGCAATGTTACTGGTAATTAAGGTCGTCCGATCGTGTGTCATTAATATAGTATTAATGACACTTAATCGGGTCTTGAAGTCCTTGATTCCCCTTTGAAGATCCGAAGCCGTTGTGGAGTCTTCCGGAGGTTAGAGGTTGAATATCCGATGGTTGGACACGTGGCAGCTCCAGAGCATACTGTGGGGAACACATAGGTCCGGTGCCACCTAACACGTGTCAGTTCCGGAGCTTCCCTCGGTCTGGGGTTAGGTCTGGGGGTGCCGCTATGGTACATAGCCCGAAGCTTCCCCCCTGTGGGCGGTAGCTCCGGTTTGATAGTACACGTGGCGACCCTGGGACTAACCATGTTGGGGAAGCGGGTCCGGTTATGTCTGACATGTGGGCCTCCGAAGGTCTTCAAATCAAGTAGATGGCATTCCCTTGAGATCTTTGCAATCCCAAGGGGTATATGGTACCCAGGGTACCGACAGTATCCCTGCATAATTAAATTGAATGATATAGTTGTTTCCATCCCAGTTGATTAAGCAAAGCAAAAAAGGTAAAAGCCCTTCCCGACTCTCTAGCATATATTCCAGGTGACAAGGGTGGTTTAACAATTCTAGTAAACTTCCTGCCATAGGATTCCCATCAAATTGACACAGCATGCAGTTTTGCAAACAAAACATTTATTTTAAAACAGGATCAATATGCTTCAAGGACACTTGACTTGCTCTTGCTGTTGATTAGGATCAAAGCCTTCAAACTCTTGGTGTTGTAGATCCTCCGCGGCACTCTCTAGCGCAAATCCGTCTAATCCACACAATAAACATACAAGACAAAAAACACAATCAAAGATTGCACAAATATTACTCAATATGACATGACATGCATGATTAATGCAAATGCAAGGTAGAACTTGTTACTACATTGCTTTTAATGATCACTAACTAGTTCTAATAGGTTTTAACAAGTTTATATAGGTTTGGATTCGATTAGATCAATTTTTAGAATTAATTCAACCCAATTTAACCAGAAAGATTGGACTAGTCCGCCCTCTGCGAGATCAGCAGATTAGGGTTTTCTAGATCGACGTAAATTCGGAGATTAGTGGTTGAATTCACGTAAGGAAAAGAGAATAGAAGGTATACCAGGTGTTTAGAACTCCAATGAATCAAGAAACTTGGAGATAACACTTGGATCTTGATGATCTAGGGTTGGTGATGAACTTGGGGGTGAATTGGTGGTGAAGGACGAAACTTGGTGGAGATCTTGATCCTCTTTCGTTTCCTCCTCTTCTTCTTCTTGATTGGGATATTCTCCTCCCTCCTTGATGGTGGCTCTCCACGAACTAGGGTTTGGGTGGGTGGAAAAGTGGCAAATAGATGTCAAACCAAGGGGTGGGGTTGTTTATATAGAGGTGGAGGCTAGGGTTAGATGGATTTCGAGTTTGGGATGAGTAGAGGCCGGTTTAGAGTCCCACATGGGCTCTAAAAGAGTTAGGCACGACGCCCCTAGGCCCACTTAACGTGAAACCCAAGAAACAAGTCATAAAACAAAAGATCAACTTAGAGTCGCGAAATATCGGACAAGTTCGAACAGGACCGGACTAGTCCGAAGTCGTCCAGAGAGAAAATTGGACAAGTCTGGCCAAACATCGGACAAGTCCGACTTTAAACAGAGAGGAAAATGGACAAGTCCGCTGGAACACCGAACTGGTCCGGAAAAGTCCAATGACTTAGCAAATTTTCAAGGATTCATGGAATATCGGACTAGTCCGCACAAAATCGGACAAGTCCAAAAGTTTCGAGTGCCAAAAATCGGACTAATCTACAGCAAAAACAGACAAGTCCGTTTTTAGTCAGAGAGAAATCGGACTAGTCCGCAGCAAAATTGGACTAGTCCGCACTTTCCTGCGTTTTAAGTGTGGTATTGTTCCAAATCAATTTTAAACTCGTTCCTCTTGTTGTGGGTTAATGTTAAACGTGTATATGAGTGTATGCAAGGCATGATGCATGAAAATGAGGGTGTTACACCATATGACCATGCGTAGGTGCATGGCCAGGGAAGAACAACCTCCTCCTACTCCCTCGGGAGCAGGACTGTCTCGAGCCTCTTGCCTTTCGCGAGCACGCTCGATATGGATGCGGTCGTCCTGTTGACGGTAATGGTGATCAAGCTCCGCCCGGAGGTCGTGAGCTGAAAGCCTCGTTACCGTATGGGTACGTCACGCCTCAGAAGGCAACGATGTCACTTGTTGAGACGCAGCACACCTCCTATGTTGGGAAGCGTGCGGACCAAGTCTGCCTGACAGAGTCCGATGTTGCGATGGGGCCTGCCCCGAGGGTGGAGGACCTCGGTTGCTGATGCGATCGGCTGCTGCTGCAACCAAATGTTCCACATCAGCCCTCCACTGCTCCATTGCACCCTTGGATGCACCTGGAGGTGGTGGGCGTTGGAGAAGAGCATGCGCTGCATGGAGCGCATGTTCAGGATTGTTGTTAGTCGATGCCGTGACCGACGCAGATGCCCCATCCTGCTGTCCATCTTGATTTGCCGGTGCGGACGGTGGCGGCGGAGGCATGACTCCTGTTGGAGTCGCGTCATCTGCTAGCTGCTGCACATTGGAGGGATTGCCTCCAGCAGGTTGCGCTGTAGGGTTGCCGTTGGACGATCCAGCAGCAGAGTTCACCATCTTCGAATCTCGGTCATGCCCCTACCTGGTGCGCCAACTGTCGGAGTCTTTTTGTGGCAATTCTCCTGATACTACCATTGGTAGCTCGCGGAGTTTGTAGTCCGATATTGGGTGCACAGAGATTCAAAAGACGATGGCAAATAGACACAAGGATTTACGTGGTTCGGGCCGCCTGAGCATAATACCCTACTCTACGGAGTGTGTAGTTGTCGTATTGAGCATCTAAGAGTCCATAGCTTCTAGCTTTGGGCCTTAGAGAGTTCGAGTGGAGAGAGTGTCCGAGCTTCCAGAGCCCTTTGTGTATCGTCGACCAGTCCTTTTATAGTACAAGGGCTGGTCGTTACATCGTTAGCCTGGCCCGACATGTGGCTTGGCGGTTACTAATGCTTAATACGTAATTAATGAGGTTAATTACCCTTAATAGCGTGGTAATTGGCCTTGATAGTGTCGTTACTGGTATTAAGGGCTTTCCGATCGTCTGTCATTAATATGGTATTAATGACACTTAATCGGGTCTTGAAGTCTTTGATTGCCCCTTGAAGGTCTGAGCCGTTGGGGGTTCACCAGTCTGATTGTTGAGATTGAAGGTCTGGCAGTTGGACACGTGGCAGCTTTGGAGCTTTCCGTCTGGGACGGGTAGGTCCAGTGTAGATGTACACGTGTCGGTACTGGAGCTTCCCTCTGTCGGAGTTTAGGTCCGGGGGTGCCGCACAGGTGTTTAGCCTGGAGCTATCCCATGTGTGGGATGTAGGTCCAATTGCAGTATACACGTGGCAGCAGCGGGACTAAGCATAGATGAGAGGCAGGTCCGGTCCCATATGACACGTGGGGCCTTTGCAGGTCTTTAACTCAGACACGTGAAGTTCCTCTGGTCTTTTTGTGGTCCCAATGGGTATACGGTACGCAGGGTACCGACAGTGGCCCCCTGGGCCCACCTCTGGGAGAGACCTTTTGGATGAAGTCGTTCTACCGGAGGTGGGTCCATCTAAAATAGATGTCTAACGAGCGTATCACCACCTTCTGCATCAATAAAGACGGCTTCCCCAAGGTGCCCTATGTTGCCATGACCCGACTTGGTATTCCAGATTGCCCAGAATACATGGGTCATGAGTTCATGGAGCACGACACCAAAAGATGTGAGGTTACGGTTCACATCAGCGCCAGTGAGAGGTTCCTGGAGATAAAGACATGGAACGTCACTGCCACTGGATGTTGTATGATGGATACTTGCCAATTGGTGGCCCGCAAAGCCCTAAAGTACATGTGCCAGATGTTTGACTCGCACCTGGGTTCCACACCCATGAAGTACTTCCCACCGTTGGATCATAGTCGCCCCGCCTGGGCGGCAAGGATAGGCAACTTGGAAGGCCTTGGGACTACCGAACATGACCCCATCGTTGTCTCCACGTCTGGCTATTTATTGAGCCTGGACGATCTGTGCGACCAGCTGAACAAGCGTGTGAAGACCCTTGTCAAGCACGCCGAGGCATTGGAGACCAATTGGCGAAAGGCTAAGCTAGTTCTACCACAGGCTGAGGCCCGTGTTGCCAGCACCGAATGCCGTGTCATCTTGGTTGAGGAGAACCCTAGGGAGCAGGTCGACTGACAGAGTCAACTCCTTAGGGGTGTCTACCCTGTAGACCGATCCAAGCGGAAAGACCGTCACGCCTGTGCAATGGCCGAGCCGCTCACTCTTGAAAGGACTCAAGTGTACCATCCGTCCAACCCCCGTAGGAGGATATGTGAGCCTGTGTCGCCCACTCCTCCAACTTTGCCATGCGAGGCCTTGCACAAAGACCCTAAAGACCAGGACGTAGGACCCAGTAGTCAGGCAGATGTCCCAACTGACCCTTAAGGGGACGGACCTAGGGACTACATGCCCAATGTATCTTGTACCCATTTGCTTGAATGAATGAATGTTTGTTATATTACTTGCAATGCTTGATGTTTGTGATCCTTGTGTGATATAAAATAATAGTAATAATATTTATATATATAATTTGTGTATATATATTCATACACATAAATAATAATAGTAACAATAATAACAAAAAAGTAACGAAGACACATATCAATACACCCTAATAATGCATTCTAATAATAAATTCTAAATTACACTCTTGCCTTGTCACCGATATCTCGCAGCTCGAGCCGAGCCAGAAATGGGAGGAGGTGGAGCAAGGACTCTAAGAGATCCCCCTGTATTGAACGAGCATGACATGATGGAGAGTAACCCCGTCCTCCCACGACCGCCTCCCCAAGCACCTGCCTTTGACCTGACTGCCATCTTGGACCATTAGACTCGACTCCTTGAAATATTGGCGAACTCGTTTGCTGCTCAGGGCAACAATGGCATCAATAACCACCAGGCAGCACCTCAAAACAATCATCAGATCGCGTACTTCAAAAGGATGAATCCACCCAAGTTCACTGGATCTGAGGACCCCACTGAAGCAGATAATTGGCTGAGGGATATTGAGATGAAGCTTGAGATTGTCCATGCTAATGAACAGGATAAGGTTCTACTAGCAAGTACAACAACTGAGAGGACATGCTTTAGCATGGTGCCAAAGCTAAAGGGAGATGCATGCAGATGCCAAGACTATGATATGGGATGAGTTTGTGAAGCTATTCAAAGAGCACCACATTCCTAGCAGCATTGTGAAGTTGAAGAAGGAGGAATTCATGAACCTCAAGCAAAAGGGTCTAACTGTGACAGAGTATCTGCACAAGTTCACAGGATTATCTCACTAAACCCTCACTCTGTGGACACTGATGAGAAGAAGCAAGAAGCTTTTCTTTGTGGTATTAATCCTGAGATCAGGACCTTGATTGGAGCATTGGTCTACCATGATTTCAGCACTATGGTCAACAAGGCTATCACCACAGAGAAGGATATGGAGGATGAGCAGCGAGAAAAGAAGAGTAAGTTTGAGAGCAAGAAAATGTTCCAACAGACAAAGTTTCAGAAGATTAGTCAGCCTGCTTATTGTGGATAAAGGACGCAATAGCCAGCTTACTCTATGCAAAAGACCTAGCAACCGGCTTACTCGGAACATACGATTCATAGTGGAATGTCCTACAGAGCACCAGTTACAACATTCAAGCAGCTAGTGCAGTCTGCTAACCCACAAGGCTCCTTCCGTCCTCCACAGTCTGGAGTGAGTCATACTAGTGACCCGAGGATTTGTTTTATTTGTCGTGAGCCTGGTCACATCTCTATTACCTGACCTTACAAGATCAAGCCAGCACCTTCTATCGTATTAAACTCTGTTAATGGACCAAGGCAGCCAACTGGAGGTAGCAGTGGAGCACCCATAAGCACCCAACAATCCTTCGGAAAGGTTACAATGAACCACGTCCACGCTGAGGAGGCAAATGCGGCACCAGGAGTTCCACTTGGTGAGTTTTTGGTTCAGTCAGTTTTGGCTTCAGTACTATTTGACTCTGGTGCATCACATTCCTTTATATCATCACACTTCGTGAAAGCACATGATATATCTACGGTAGCCCTTAAGAGGCAATTAATAACCCGATCACTGGGAGGTTATATACCCCGCCGCTTGGGAGTTAACAACATCCCTTCAAACCTAAGTGGGGTAGTATTCTTGGTTAACCTGGTGGTGCTTGACTCCCATGGAATAGATGTAATCCTTGGCATGGATTGGTTATCCAAGTGCAAAGGGGCATAACATGTGCAGAAAGGAATGTGACTGTGACAAACCATGAAGGGAAGACTGTCACATGTCATGTTCAGTCTAATCTATCTGAGCCAGTGGTAAATCACCTGAAGGCGGAAAGACCCCAAGAAGTGTCGGTAATCAAGGAGTATGTTGATGTGTTTCCGGAGAAATTACCTAGCATGACGCTGGAAAGAGAAGTAGAGTTCTCCATTGATCTAGTTCCAAGAACTGCTCCTATTGCCAAGAGACCTTATAGGATGGCAGCCCAAGAACTGGTAGATTTTTAGAAACAGTTGCATGAGTTATAGCAAAAAGGTTACATTAGACCTAGTGCATCACCTTGGGGCGCACCAGTCCTCTTTGTGAAGAAGTAGGACATAAGTATAAGATTGTGTGTGGATTATCGAGCTCTCAATGATGTGACCATCAAGAACAAATACCCTCTACCACGGATAGATCATCTATTTGACCAGTTAAAATAGCTAAGTTCTTTTCAAAGATCGACTTAAGGTTCGGGTATCATTAAGTAAGGATCAAGCATGAGGACATACCCAAGACGACATTTGTGACTCGCTATGGCCAGTTTGAGTTCATATTGATGTCTTTTGGATTAACCAATGCCCCTGCCTACTTCATGAACTTGATGAATCGAGTGTTTATGCAAGAGATATATAAGTTTGTGGTTCTCTTCATCGATGACATTCTAGTCTACTCACGAAGTGAAGAAGAGCACTCGCAACACGTGCGTGTTGTTTTGGACCGACTTTGAAGCCATCAACTTTATGCCAAGTTCAGCAAGTGTGAGTTTTGGTTGCAGAAAGTCAGCTTCCTTGGACATGTTCTAACAGCTGAAGGAGTTGTAGTTGATCTGGACAAGGTTGAGGCAGTATCATCTTGGAAGCAACCAACATCAGTCTCAGAGATTTGTAGTTTCCTAGGTTTGGTTGGCTATTATAGAAGGTTCATCGAAGGATTTTCCAAGCTATGCCGACCAATGATTGTGATGCATCTAGACATGGCCTAGGATGTGTGCTAATGCAAGAAGAACGAGTGGTATCCCATGTCTCTTGTCAGTTAAGGCCACACGAGCAGAACTACCTGACCCATGACTTGGAATTGGTTGCAGTAGTTCATGCTCTTAAGATTTGGAGACACACCCTAATTGGGAACAAGTGTGAGATCTACATGGACCACAAGAGACTTAAATACATCTTCACCTAGTCTGACCTCAACCTAAGGCGAAGAAGATGGTTGGAGCTAATAAAGGATTATGATTTGGAAATCCACTACCATCCAGGTAAAGCAAATGTGGTAGCTGACGCTCTTAGTAGGAAAGCCTACTGTCATCACTTGGTGACTCAAGTACCACAATTATGCAAGGAAAAGATGAGGTTGAACTTAAGTGTGGTACCTCACTCCTACAACTACAACCTTGGTGTTCAGCCCGTTCTGGATGAACAAATCAAGAAGGCTCAACATGAGGATGAGAAGTTGATGGAAATCAAGGAACAAACCGGTGAAGGCAAGGCTCCAGATTTTAGAGTTGATAGAGATGGAATATTGTGGTTCAAAAAAACGATTATGTGTGCCTTCACAAGGCCACTATTGGAATACCATCATGGATGAAGAACATAACTCCGCGTATTCCATACACCCTGGAGCCACCAAGATGTATTTGGATCTTAAGGAGAAGTATTGGTGGATTGGTATGAAGGTGACATAGCTAGATTTGTAGCCTGCTGTGACGTGTGCCTGAGTGTCAAGGTCGAGCATCAGAAGCCAAGTGGCATACTACAACCTCTTCCAATCTCAGTTTGGAACTAGGATATAGTAGGGATGGATTTCATCACGGGGTTGCTAAGGACGAAGAATGGTAACGACTCTGTGTGGGTGTGGTCGACCGCCTCACGAAGGTTGCACACTTTATACCTGTGTGCACTACCTATGATGGAGACAAGTTATCCAAGTTGTACATAGACCATATTGTTAAGCTACACAATGTACCCTCGAGGATAATCTCAGACAGAGGTACCAAATTTACATCAAGGTTTTGGAGAAGTCTATAGAAAGCACTTGGCACTAAGTTGGATTTTAGCTCAGCATATCACCCCCAAACTGATGGTCAGATAGAAAGGATCGATCAAATCTTGGAGGACATGTTAAGAGCCGCCGTTCTTACCTACGGGAAAGATTGGGAAGATAGTCTTTCATATGCAGAGTTTTCTTACAACAACAGTTATAAGGCCAACATCAAAATGTATCTGTTTGAAGCTCTTTATGGAAGGAAGTGTCGGACTCCACTTATGTGGTCAGAGGTTGGAGACCGTATTATAGAGCGACCGGATTTCATCGTGGAAGCAGAAGACAAGGTAGCGAAGATCCAGATGAATCTGAAGGTAGCTCAGTCACGCCAGAAAAGCTACGCGGACAACAGGAGGCGTGAACTGACCTTTGAAGTCGGGGGCCATGTTTATCTTAAAGTGCCTCCGATCCGTGGCATGTGAAGATTCCAAATACGTGGAAAGTTAGCGCCACCGTATATTGGTCATTTCCAAGTCTTAAAAAGGATAGGATCAATGGCGTATGAGATCCAGCTAACTGAGGAAATGTCGAGCATGCACAACATCTTCTACGTGTCACAGTTGAGAAAGTGCCTACGGGTACCCGAGGAACAAGTGGTACAGGACACCCTGGATCTACAAGATGATATGTGCTATTAGGAGGTGTCAGTGAAGATCTCGGACACCGTTACCCGAAGGACACGCACAAACACGGTCAAACTTTGTTGAGTCCAGTGGAGCAGGCACTCAGAAGCCGAAGCCACATAGGAAAGAGACGATGCACTACGAGCCGAGTTTCCCCATCTTCAAGAAGACCGACCGAATCTCGAAGAGAGATTCCACCTAAGTGAGGTAGATTTGTAACATCCTGTTTTCATAAGCTAATAAATCAAATTTATAGAATTAATCATGCATCATATTTATGCAGGCTAGTGAAATTACACAATTGATAAATAAAACAGAATAGATAAAGAGAAAAAAAATAAACTAACAATAATAAATCAGGAGAGAATAATAATTTAAAAAAAAGTAGAAAAAAACAAATAAGTGACAAATCTAAACAAACTGGGACCCACACCATATTCTCTGGACGTTTCTTCCTTGAAAGCATCAAGCGTCCCAGACTCCAGCTACGCACACCACTTTCTCTGTACCGGGCCAGCAGCACAACATACTATATTTTCATCAACACCCCCCCTTTTCTCTAACCACAAAAAGGTCCTGCACCTTTATGCTCCCACCAACACGCCACCATCCCTCTGTATCCATTTTCCAATCACCTCCCTACCACTTTTACTTATTTACAAAATGCTCCTTCTTCTTCCTCCAGGGAAAACAACACGTTCTTCTCTCACCTAACACAGCCGCAACACATTGCGTTCAGCCATGGCAGCTGCAATCGGGCGCCCATCCTTCTCTCCCTTTGTTCTCCTTAGAACTCTCCTGAATACGTTGTACGACACATTAATCTCGCTGACCACTGCACATTTGAAGCAATTGTTACCTATCCGATTTACTCGCATCACGCTAGCGAGGACGGCCGCCTCGGCGACCGCACGGTCGCTGCCGCTATACGGCAACCTATCGATGAGATGCTTTGTGCAACACCTTAACTAGCCGACGCGCCGACCATCTAGCAACTCCGACGGACACAACACTGGAGGTACGGCGCAATCACTCCATCGTTCGTGAAGTGGGCCACCTACCTTCGCCTATAAATTCGACCTCTGCGGCTTCTCCTTGCACGTAGCCGCGCCGAGTGACTTTGAAGGTGGGCTCCTCCCTCCCTCTCTGATGCTGCATCAAGCTCTCCCTTTCCATGGCCGCTCACCTCCAAATCCACTCTATTCTCCATAGCCTCTGCCAAAATTGATGCCCAAATCGAACTTGCTGTGGTCTTAACCTCCAGTATCCCGCTTCTTGCCGCCCTCTCCTTCAGTTTTCTCTTGCTGATTTGAGCTTCCGAACACACTTTCATGTCTGGAGGTAGACGAAGGCTTCGTAAGATGCCCTGTTTGGCCGAGCCGTAAGTTATATTAACCGATTCCTTCATTAGCTCGACCAGATATTTGGTAACCCTCCATCAGCCATGTAGCCCACGCCCAGACCCAAGACACATCGCAGCGCAGCACGCTGCCGAACCAAGCCCGATAGCAGCCTATAGTTAGTCTAAACAGAGCTGTAGGTTTTTTATTTTAACCCATCTTAATTACCTCACACCAAGCCAAAGCAACATCAGGTTACTAATCCTTAAACCTAGCCGTGGGCCGGTAGATAACAAGACCACATCAGCACTTGGACTGAGGAAAACACCCATCCGGACCCAGGAGAGAAAAAAAACACCCATCCGGACCCAGGAGAAAAAAACTTAATTAATTAATAATCACATAATTAACACAACCTTCACCTTATAAAATCCATAACTCACTCATACCAACTCCGATTAACTCAATTTTTCTTCTAAAATTCATCTAAGATCATAATCTGTTTAATACACTTAAATTTGTATGATGTATTGATGTTGTCGAAGTGTTAGACCAACACTTCTCCCGGATCTGCTAAGTAGCAGCCCGCGGGGTTCTTTGTTCGGCGGGGCTTATGTCTCAATCAATTGTTCTAGCGGATGGAAATATGAGACAAAGGTTTTTACGTGGTTCGGGCCGCAAGGAGCGTAACACCCTACTCCATAGTGGATTGTATTGCTGGTGAGTGTGTATGTGTGTGTGTGTGTGTGATGTTCGATGTGGGGATCATTTGTAACGATGACGGTCCGAGCCTTTTATAGACAAGACCGGATGCCTTACAAGCGGGGTCCCGGGGCTCGACAGGTGGTCCTAGAATGATCTTATCCTAAGGTTTAAGGCCTCTCACACAAGCTTGTCTGACCGAGGCAGTGAAGACTCGCCGTCTTGCCTCCTCTCTTGTCAGTAGCCCACGCGCCGTTGCTGACGGTGGCAGAAGGTGTCCCGTCGGCCTATCTTGTTGTCGCAAGCTACTCACTTGGCTAAGTGGGGTAGGCCTGTTGTGTCTTCACTATGACGCGATTGGTCGTAGCAGTCTCTGGCCGTTGACGTGCTCTGCGTTGGGCGCTGGAGGTAGGTGCGCGTCTTCAATGTGCGACTTGAGCAAGGCGCACCATCCCTGGACACCCGCATCTTACCGTCCGAGGCGATCCGCGGGACACGCGGCAACGCTGTGGCTGGTCTTCACTGGGGAGGTCAGACCTGATCCTTCGTGACGCGTGGCAGCTCCGGGGCTCGTCGGGGGACGTGGCAGCTCCGGGCCCTTTCCCTTGAGGGGTGCTGGTCCTTGCGCTCCGTGCCACGGGGCTGTACCGGGGGCGCTCCCCCAAGGTTGGGTGAGGTCCCGCCCCTACACGTGGCATCTCGGGAGCCCGTCACACCGGAGGGGCCAAGTCCCAACTTCAAGGCTTACATGGCAGCACCGGAGCTCAATCTGTGGGAGGCTGAGGTCTTGGCTCCCACGGTACACGTGGTGGATCCGGACGTGCCTTGGTGTCTTCATCTTGTGTGCAAGGGTACCCCGTCTGCAGGGTACCGATAGATGTATATTTGCATTGCTTGTATGATTGCTTGTGCGCGTGCTACGGAGCAGAACCAGTACGAGAGGAGAACCCGAAAGAGTCAGTTGACCAGGAGCACGACACTGCAGACAATAGCGAAAGCAAGTTCTATCTATCCTTTTTTGATCATATCACACCTATGTGAGGTTTATTTATTGTGACCAGTAGATTAGGTCATTGCATTTGTTGAGCATCGAGTGATAGAGTAGAGCCATGTTAGTTCTATTTGTTGCATATTGGAATGATGATTTTATACATGATGATGTTGCCTCTTGTATGTTGTATGGTTGGTATGGTTGACAAGAGCACGCATGAGTTATGACCGAGGCGAATGGTTTAGTGTTGGTGTATGTGCTACTGTGATGGTAGACTTACAACGAGTTATATCATGATGATAGGATCGTGTTGTGTGTATGGAGGCTGCCCTAGTGAGCCTTAAGGACTGAGTTGTTTTGACATCTTACCTAACTTCCTTTCAGTACAACCACATGTCCCCGTATGTGCGGGCTTAGCCTAATCCCGGTGCCTAGCCCGACATTCGTCCACAATGGAGAGAGAGCTATGTTGAGAGATTATTGAGCTCACTAATGATGTTGATACTAGGTTTGAAGCGACTGGTTTGGGTGATGTTTCGACTGGATGTCGGTTATATCGGGCCGTCTTTGATGGTTCGTGCATGTGGATACAGTGTACAACCTTTGTAGAGTGTAAAATCCATTCAGATGGTCCTGTCATCGGTATAGGATGGGTTATGGTGTGTTCATAACAACTAAAAAGCTAACTATGGTAAAATTGAGATGAGTGATGTGTCTGTGGGAGATATTCACTTGCATTAGTTGCAGTAGAATGCATTGTTATTTATCTTGTGCATTGCATTTATATCTATTTATTCCCCACTCAAAGGACGAGGTGGAGCTTGCTGAGTACTTTTGTACTCAAACGTTGTTGATTGATTATTTTTTACAAGACCCTAACTTCGTACTGGAAGACTTTGAGTAGGGTCACGTCCGCATCCAAGTTGTGTGTATTGGAACCATGAGCGATGACGAGCTACTAGCCTACATGTTGATGTTCATTATATTTGACTTGTCACTACTTGTAATTTTTATCCATAAGACTATGTCATTGAAATAAAACTCTGTATGGTTGTGGTTCCACTCATGTTGTAATATTATGTACCGAAACTTGTATTTGGTAATAATATTATATGTTTAGTTCTGATCTTATGGGTCGGGACGCTTCAATTTTGCTGCCACCAAGGAGGGATCTGGGGCTGCCACACGTCCTCCGACTTTGGGTCCTTGCTCCCACCGAGGAGGGCTTCAGAGCTGCCACGCATTCTCCGGCTCCGAGCCCTTTCTCCCACCGAGGAGGGCTCCAGAGATTGAGTGTGTCCCACGACCTGCAATGGACCGTGGGCCCCGAAGAGTATAGAGCGACGCGTCCAGTGCAGTCATGCATTGAAGGCACACACCTTCCCCAGGCGCATAGCGCTGCACGCGTCTCCTCTCAGGTACTGCTGCGCCCAATCGTATCACAGTAAAGGCATCACAGACTTAGCCTGCTCCGCCAAGTGGGTAGCTTACAGTGACAAGACAGACGAACAGAACATCTCCTGCCACCATCAGCAACTATGCATGAGCCACTGGTATCTGCGGTGACAAGACGACGAGTCTTCAAGTCGGGTCAGAGGTTGCGTAGCTGGGAAGCCTTGGATCTTGTATAGGATAAGATCACATCGGGACCACCTGTTGGACCCTGGGCCCCACTTGTAAGATGTCCGACCTTCGACTATAAAAAGATCGGACACCCACCGACTTAGAGGCATCCTCTCTGGTCCGCTCGGACTAGGTCAATATGAATCCAACCACACACACGCAACTTTAACTACACTCATCACACGCATCCACACCGAGGAGAGCACACTCTCCAAAAATCCAACTCACACCATGAAGTAGAGTATTACGCTCCAGCGGCCCTAACTATATAAAACTACCGTCTCACCATCTCTCATATGCACAACCTCGCCTGAGGACTAAGCTCTGCCAATCAAGAACCTCCGCGGACTGCTCGCATAGCAGGGCCGGGGGAAGTGTCACAAGAACACTTCGATATTTGGTGCACTATGTAGAGGCTTTTTTCTCTCAGGTAGTTGCATCTCCATCGCCATTGAAACATCCAGCTCCGACACCTCTAGGAGGCCCTCCGTCGACGTTTCTTAGCGTTGATGGTGGATGTCGCGGGAGCATCTAGTTCCAACACCACCTAGGAGGCCCATCGTCGATGTTTCTTAGTTTTTGTGCCTTGGCACCATCGAAGCACCCAACTCTGGCACCTCTAGGAGGCCTGCCATCGACGTTTCTTAGCGTTGATGGTGGACGCCGCCGGAGCATCCAGCTTCGACACAACCGAGGAGGCCCTGTCGTTGACGTTTCTCAGCGTTGATGGTGGACGCCGCCAGAGCATCCAGCTCCGGCACCTCTAAGAGGCCCGCCGTCGATGCTTCTTACCATTTATGGTGGGCGCCGCCAGAGCATCCAACTTCGGCACCGCCCAAGAGGTCCGCCGTCGATGTTTCTTAGCGTTGATTGTGGGCATCGTCGGAGTGTCCAGCTCCGGCACCGCCCAGGAGGTCCGCCATCGACGTTTCTTAACGTTGATGGTGGGCGCCGCCAAAGCATCCAACTCCGACACCATCTTAGGGGCCCACCGTCGACGTTCTTATTGTTGATGATGGGCGCCATCGGAGCATCCAGCTCTGGCACCTCTGAGGGGGCCCGCCGTCGATGTTCTGCACGTTGAGGGTAGGCGCCGCCTCGGTTTGACAGCTACCTTGTCACCATCGCAGTCGGAGACTTCTCTGTCGACAACTACACATCTAAGTTCAAGTCCGACGCTCCCCAAAGGGCCCGCTGGCGTCAACTACCCAAACTCCTGCGCTCTGCCAGGGGCCCGCCGACTACATCCTCCAACTAAGTGGTAGGAGTGCCCAACTAGTTTGTCACACCTACCAGGGGGCCTCTAAGGGTTCCCATGGGAAGGATGTCAAGCATTTTCCTGCCACCACGACGACAACAACGCCACCAAGGTGTTATGGTAATGTCCACCTAGAGGTGGCCAAATGGGCCGGGCCAAATGGGCTAGCCCGAAGCACGACTAAAATGGCTCGGCACAAGCATGGCCCGACCCGAAAAAGTCGGGCCCGGGCCGGCCCGAAGCACGACACGGGCCGTGCTCGGGCCTGGATCTCCAGCCCACCAAGCTTGCCGGCACAGCCCGACCAGGCCCGGCACGATCGGCCCGCCGGGCGACTCGACCCGGCACGGCCCGTTTAAGCCCGAATAGTGATTTTTTTTGTTATTTTTATTGTTTTTAAACTAAAATAGGCTACGGGCCGGGCCGGCCCGGCACGGCCCAACACGTTTAAAATAGATCCGGGTCGTGCCTGGGCCTGGACCCCCGACCCGCGGGCCGGCCCGACACAGCCCGATTTTTTCCCGAGTCGTGACAGGCCCAGGTTTTTAAGGCACGAGCCCGGCCGGGCTCGGGCCGGGCCAGCCCGACACGGCCCGTTGACCACCTATATGTTCACCCATGATAGCGCGAGAGGTCCAGAGTGTACAACATGCTTAGCCTCGTCCTGCATCCTAAACGTGTACACTTTGCTACCCCGACATCACTGTTGTAAGTTTTACTCTTGGCACGGTGGGAGGTCCAGAGTATGCAGTCTATTTAGTCTGATCCTGCACCCTAAGCGTGTACACTTTGCCTCCCGAGCGCCACTTCGATAAGCTTCACCCTTGGCGCAATGGTAGGATAGTTTTTTTTTTTTGAAAAGGGTGTCATAGCGTTCAGGAGCAGCGCTCGAAGCAACTGAGCTCCGGGGTGTCCGGTCCAGAGTATTCAGCCTGCTTAGCCTGATCTCATACCCTAAGCCTGTACACTTTGCCTCCCTTTTCATCCGAAGCGGGTCGTTGCCTTTTTATAAAGCTTGCCTCCTCTTAGGATTACCAAGTTAGAAGAACTATTGTCTTGCCCTATACTCTGTTTATATTTATTTAATTATGCATTAATTTTATGATCATTAAATCATGCTTGTTTTTGCATATTATCTGTCATATGCTTGGTCACTCTCTCCATGCCTCACACATAATGAAGTTATACAATCCTGCTGCAAGCGGTCCTGCTTGAGGTACCTGCAACGTGTGTGAGATCTCCCAACCGCCCTCTTGTTTGGGGTCCTGTGTCGCCAGACAGTCTCTCCACGAAAGGCCTATGCCAAGTAAGAGATTCAGGGTGTGTAGTCTGCTTAGCCTCGATCCGTACTCTAAGCGTGCACACCTTGTCCTCCAGCGCTACGGATAAGTACTGGGGGCCAGACGGCTCACACCCTGAGTAAGGCGGAAACCAGACCCTGATGCTAACGAAGTGAATTATTCAAGCCCCGCTCCTCAGCTTAGGACCGTAAGGCGTAGCAAAACTAAAGAGCAAGAAGGGAGTGACCAACGAGCAAAATTACTTACATTATGCTTTAATTTTTTTTGCTTACTTTCGCATATTGTCTGCCATATGCCCAGTTACATTTCTCCTGTCTCGTACCTAGTTGGAGTTGTGGTATCCTGCTGTAGGCGGGTCTACTTGAGGTTCTTATGATGTATTTAGGTTCCTTGGTTGTTTTTCTACTTGGGAGCCCATAGCGCCGAATGGTCACTCACAAAAAAAGCTAACGCCCGTGAGAGGTCCAGAGTGTACAACCTGCTTAGCTTGGTTCTGCAACCTAAGCGTGTACATTTTGCCTATCCAACGCTAACAGCTGAGTACAGAAGGATGGACAACACACGCTCTTGAGCAGGGCAATAACCATAATCCAGATACCATCGCACTGAATTACCCATGCACCATAAGCCCGGTCGGGACCGTAAGACATAACGAGACTAAGAGCAGGGGAAATGTGACAGGTAAGTGCAATTACTTTCTTATCTATCGTGCTTATGGAGGTACCAACCAGGTACAAGTTCAGAACAACTATGAGGTACGATGTGATGGTGGCCCCGCCTGCAGGACTGTCACCTCTTCCGAGGTGGGTCCGGTGGTCACTATCGGTACTCTGTAGATGGAGTATCCCCGCGTACAAGCTAGAAGAAGTCACACGCCCTTGCTTCCACCGAGGAGGGCTCCAGTGCTGCCACGCGTCCTCCGACTCCGAGCCTTTGCTCCTACCGAGGAGGGCTCCGGGGCTGCCATGCGTCCTCGGGCTCCAGGCCCTTACTCCCACCGATGAGGGCTTTGGAGCTGCCATGTGTCCTACGACTTCAGGACCTTGCTTCCACCGAGGAGGGCTCCAGGGCTGCCACGCGTCCTTCGGCTCTGTGCCCTTACTTCCACTAAGGAGGGCCAACTTCGGGCCTTTGCTCCCATCGAGGAGGGCTTCAGAGGTGGAGTGTGTCCCACGATCTGCAATGGGTCGTGGGCCTCGAAGAGTAAAGAGCAGCGCGTCCAGTTCAGTCATACATTGAAGGCACGCGCCTTTCCAAGGCGCACAGCGCGGCGCATGCCTCCTGTCAGGTACCGCTGCACCCAGTCACATTATAGTAAAGTCGTGGTATACCTACCTCACTTCGCCAAGTGGGTAGCTTACGGTGACAAGACAGATGGACGGGACATCCCCTGACACCATCAAGACTATACATGGGCCTCTGGCGTTTGCGGTAATAAGACGACGAGTCTTCAAGCTGTGGTCAGAGACAGCGTTGTCGGGAAACCTTAGATCTTGTACAGGATAAGATCACCTCAAGTCCACCTGTCGGGTCCCGGATCCCATTTGTAAGTTGTCCGGCCTTGAACTCTAAAAGGACCGGGCGACAATTGACTTAGAGGCATCCTCTATGGTCCGCTCGGACTAGGCCGATCCGAGTCCAACCACACACACATAGCTTCAACTACACTCAACACACGCATTCACACCTACGAGAGCACACTCTCGAGCAATCTAACTCACACCGTGGAGTAGGGTGTTACGCTTCGGCGGCCCGAACCACGTAAAACCACCGTCTCACCATCTCTCATACGCACAATCTCGTTTGAGGACTAAGCCCCGCCGATGAAGAACCTTCGCGAACAGCTCTCATAGCAGATGTGGGAGAGGTGTCTCGGAAACACTTCGACAAATTGCGCTCAAATATCTATATTATTTTATGAACCCTCAAGTAATAAGTGTAATAATTTGACAGTGTCTTTTTATTAGATCCCATCTACTCCTAGTGTCTTTCACTCTTCCTCAACGGCTCACCCAAACTGACGGTTGAGATCGGTCCGACCATTGGATCCACAGTGGGACCCAGAGTTCGGGTCAAAGCCCCTTCCCACGACTAGATAGGCGGATAGCGTATGTTTCCCCGTCCTCCCGCCGCGGCGACGCCTCGTTCCTCCTTTCCATGCTCCGCCGCTGACACGTTGGCCTGACCTAACCTTCCCATGGCCGCTGCCTCCGCCACCGCCGCCGTCACGGGCGCCCTGTTTTCTCATGCTCTGCTATCCCACCGCTCGCCGCCGCCGCAGGTCCTTGCCATGGCCTCCTCCTTCCGTCGGCTCTCCCTGTACGCTTCCCTACGCCGGACGACACGCATAGTCGCCCGCGCCGACGCCAGCGCCGAATCCGGAGAACCGGAGCCTGAGTCTGAGGCTGAGGCTGTCACTGCATTGGCTGAAGCCGAGGAGGGGGAGGCGGAAGGGGCTGTCGCGGTGGCGGAGCAGGAGGAAGAGGCGGCAGACGAGCCGCCGAGCAAGCCCGCGGTCAAGTTCGGCGAAATCATTGGGGTGAGCATTTCTGGTGGGGGCTCATCCTAAGGTGCAGCATGCGGGATTGGATGATCGGTAGTGGATAAATGTAGGTTGGAATTGCCTTGCCACAATGTAGGTTGGAGGAGTAACAATTCATCAAGGAGTACCATTTGTCTGATTATTGCAAATATTTCCGAGTGTTTGTTTTATGTAGGTTGTTTCTTCAGGCGAATGTTTGAGGTTGTATGTTTTGAGTTCAGGGCATTATAGTGACGTGATCCCTAGACTAGTAGTTCAGGCGAAATGGAGAACTTATTTTCTCAGTGTCTTAAATTTCTTTATGCAAGTACTGTACCACTTCTCTGAAGGGCTCGTAATACACAAATCAGCTTGAGGTATTTTCATGAGAATTTATTCTTTTCGCTAATGCACAGTATCATTAACATGGGCACATAGTTGCATAGTTTTTCTTCTTCCATTTTCTGTTAAATAAATGATATTTGGTTCATTTTCAGTGTTTCCACAATTTCTGACCGAACAATTAGTTCATTGATTATATCTATGCAAGCATCACAATTTTGGGCAGCTTGACATGCAATTTAATGTACTCTTCCCTTGAATTATTTGCTGTCCCAGATCCTGAACAAGCAGTTCATTGAGGAGTCTGAGAAAGTGAAGACTATACCAGATTTAAGGCCCGGTGACATCATTGAGCTTAGAATGGTGAACATTTTCGCTAGTCCCTAGTGTTCTTATTTAACTATTCTTGATTGAATAATTGGATACAATCTAAACTTTATTGCAGCAACGGCCCAACAAGAGGAGATTGTCGCTCTTTAAGGGCATAATAATCGCAAAGCACAAAGGTGGTGTTCACACTACAATACGTGTTAGAAGGATCATTGCTGGTGTAGGAGTTGAGATTACCTTCCCCGTGTAAGTCAGGATACCCGGTTTCATGCTGACAGTGATTACTAAAATGTTGGCATTTTGAAATGATTATGCAGTTACCTTTACTTAACTGCACGAATCTGGAACACCTATATGCTCTGTACGTTTGGTAAATATGAATCCGCTCCGGTATATTGATATTAGCTAAACATCCCCTTGCAACAGCTCCTCCAGAGTCACACAATCGTAATAATATATTTTTATGTTTTCAAACAGTTAGTTTATATTAGGTTGATAGTTTCTTCCTAGATAATTTGCAATGTAATAAGGGGAAAACACCAACTTTAGTTATAAGCTGGTTATACAATTACTTTTGTTTGCGTTGCTTACATCACATGCATATTTGGACTTTAAGATTTTCATTTGATATGAAGGTGTTGTGCAGTGTAGCTCAAAATCCACTACCACTAAGTTTCGAACTTGCAGATTTACAGCACCAGTTAAAGTTTTGTAACTTAAAACAGACTAGTACAGACCCGTGTTTTCTTTCAAGGAATGTTATACACGTATGTAAAACTCTAACTAGGCATTATAATCTTGAACCTTCGCATCAGTCATTTCATCTCCTTTTTAACTCATAATAGGGACTGAGCCATCTGTTGTTTGCTGATTGCTTATGTCAACTGTAAATAAAATAGAATGATCTATTGTGACATGCTTCATAGCCGTGTATGTATTTGTGCTGTTAGAAAGATTAGGTTACCTTCAATTCTCTTTTTCTGTAATGATTAATTAGATAAGAACTGATGACCTATATGCTAAATGTTACGTTTTTTATATTGTTATTTTTGTGCAATCGAACATAGAAATGCTTGAAACTTTAGGATGCCATGGCTCGTAATTTCTGCAAGAAATGTTATTTAACGCCCATTGTGTTTGCTATTGCAGGTATTCTCCCAGGATCAAAGAGATCAAAGTGATTAGACACAAGAAAGTGAGGAGAGCGAAGCTGTACTACCTGAAACACAAGCTTCCTCGCTTCTCAACCTTCAAGTAAAAGTAGATATGCAGAGATAGTCATGCTACCATTTTGATTTCCCTTGAACAGAATTTTCACTTTCCTTGTTCAGTCAGTGCATTTTGCTGTTGTCAATAGACTTCAAAAGCTCACTACCTGTATCTTTTGGCTTGGCATGTTCTGGCTTGCAGTGTAAATGTATTTGTCCTTGGTGTACAAAATCCGTACTAGGACTTTCTCATTATGAATTTAAATGTATCCTTCTATGCGAGACCTGGATTCTCAAGTACATGTATACTGATATTTAATATGCACATGTATTGCCCTTATTATGAAAAGAAAGCTTGTCACCAGATAGTAGGCCTGCGTTTATTACGGATTAGTAGCTGACATAATAGATACTAATCAAGTTGGATGTTTTCTACAAGACCTGTTATTAATCATATCCACTACCAGTCTAGTTTAGAGAACTATCCAGGTCAAATAACATAAGTTTTTCCTTGCTGATAGCGTTGCCAGACTCGAACCATCGTGGGAGGGTTCGCCTCGGCAGGATAAGCAAGGGCGGGTACGCAAGTGTGGCACCACTGCACCAAAGACGAGTTCTCCTGTCACTGGATATTGGTTGCCGTGTTTTCCTACATTAAAATCAATCATTTTCATTGAACTCTTGAAGTGTAATACACTTGACAGCATTAACATTTCAGTTTAAGTTCAATTTATTCCCTTAAAGCAACAACTAGGTCCACACATCATACTAGTTAGATTTGTTTGCCTTCTCCTAATGGCGAAAATGATTGAAATCCACATCTGGCATCTATTAAAAATTGCATTAGCTCCTACTACCAGTAGCGTACAGTTCATGCATATATTCAAATGGTTTGTTGAAGAGAATATGGAATAAATGGTCAATGTTTGTTCAGTACACTAATTATGCATTAATATTCTTCAGAATAGTTTCTTTGTACTTATATTTTGTACTTTATGGGAATTGAAGAGATCTGGTGCAGTTTTCGTTTCAATTAATAGCTCTGGATAGTTCCATGTCGTTTTCAAAAAAAATCACAAAAAAAGATCGTTCTCAATTTTTTTCACCAGACAATGGCAATGCTTTCGACCATACAGATAATGTACTGAAATTTAGATAAACTTGCAAGAACTGCCAAAAGCCATACCTTCCGGTCCTGGAAACAGGACTCTGAATAAGTATCATAATTCACCAACAACCAGTAAAAGAAAAAAAAAGAAGGCTGTTCACTCGAGGATGAAAAAATTGGACTGAAATCCTCTGCAGTAACTGTACTGCAGTTACTGCAGCTGATAGGTGGGCCCCACGCCCCCTGGTCCTACTTGTCAGCTGCAGTAACTACAGTGCAGTTACTGCAGACGATTTGAGTCCGAAAAAATTGAAGGGCGAACTGCCACGGGCCCAAGAAGTGAGTGCTGCCCCGTCAATGTCGCCGGAAGCCAAGAAAAGCCAGCAGAGCAAACCCATTGGCTGCCCCCTTTCGTCCTCCGCCCCTGGTTCCCTCCCCGTCCCATTTCTTCCCCAAATCGTTGCGTTTTTCGGTTTGTTTTGCTTGCACTCAGTTCGTCGCACGCGCGCGCGCGCGAGAGAGAGAAACAGAGGTTTGGAATCTGCTCTACATAAAAGGAGACCAATATCTCCCCTATTTTTAATGTAACAATTAATTCATCTCATGTTTTTTCCTGTGTTCTTGATCAGGTGGTTGCAATGGGCGGAGGCGGAACATTGATCTCGGTTTACCCCGAGGAGCTCACCTTCTTATGTAAGTTCTGAGGAGTTGAGATTTGATTCGCATTACGATTGCTTAAATCTCGCCTTTTTCTTCGCCCCGCTGAATTGTCGCGCGCAGTTGAGCTGGACAAACCGTGCTATTGCAATCTCAAGGTGGTGAACAACAGAGAGCACCATGTCGCATTCAAGGTCCATCCATGTCGCTTTCCCTTACTTGATATCCGCCATAGGATTTTCGCGCGGTGTTTGGTCAAAACTGAGCCATGTTTGATCAAAATCTCCTCCGTTTCTTTTCAGGTCAAGACGACGTCGCCGAGGAAGTATTTCGTCCGGCCGAACGCGAGCATCGTCCAGCCCTGGGATTCTTGCACTATAACGAGTAAGCACCCTGCTTCCCCACGGTTCTGGTTTGGATCCTTCATTTGGTTTTTGATGTACTTTTGTGTCCGTACCTACGTTCCAATTTGTGGATATAGTCACACTCCAGGCACAGAAAGAGTACCCACCAGATATGCAATGCAAGGATAAGTTTTTGATTCAGAGCACGAGGGTGGCTGCCAGTACCGACATGGATGAGATCCCCCCTGACACGGTGAGAAAACGAATGCAAAATGACTGATGTAGGTCTCGCATTGCATTATTGCTAGAGAAAAGCGGATTCATGGCCACATGACATCTTGTTGTATGGGTGCAGTTCAACAAGGAGGTTGATAAGGTCATTGAGGAAATGAAGCTTAAGGTTGTTTACACAATACCCAGTGTAGGTTCAGACGATTCTAGTGCTACATCTATAGGAAGCAGGAGCTTTAAAGGGGCATCGGATGATCTGACAGTAAGATTGTGATAATTCTATTGTAATATTCATGGAACTGATTCACATATTAGACATCCAATAAATAGGCTTATTGCTGATCACATATTTACAACATACTTTTGCAGATGCTGAAGAATGCAAGCATTGAGGAGGTAATAACCTTTTTTTTTTCTGGTTTAGAAAATGGGAATAGTTTCCAGTCTCTGCCTGACAGCACCTATCAATAGCTCTGTTTAACCTAATTGACATATTTTAAGTGTCCAACTGAAAAAAAAAACATCAGATAAAAGCTTGAATATCTATAGTGAGTGCTTAATTAATCATTTTCATTGTAATGGAAATAAGTACTTTTCTGATCAAACCCGTGCAAATGGAAAACATCCGTTGTGATAATACCCTTATCATTATCTTTAGTAAGTTTCTCCTTTCGTTTTACTCAGATTCAGAATATTCAGCGCCTGAAGGAAGAAAGAGATACCGTTCTTCAGCAAAATCAGCAAATGCAACGTGAACTGGTACAGTATATCAACCATCTTCAGCAAAATACGCATTTTTTAAGAACGGAGTTTCCTCGTAGTAGCATTTTACATCACTCCTTGCTCCGCTATTTCAAATTTTCTTCTGAGCAGAACGGTGCTTTTTTATTTCAGGACGTGCTTAGGCGGCGTTGGAGCCGCAAAGGCGACGCGGGTTTCTCCTTGACGTTTGCTGCGTTTGCTGGGCTAATAGGTGTTATGGTCGGGCTCCTGATGAGCCTCATCTTCTCTTCGCCACTGGCCACTGCATAGATGCAAATTGTTCATCAGGCTTTCTTTTAGTCTTCATTTTTTTTCTTCACGTTGTAGCTATGTGTAACGATTTTGGGTTCCAATGTCTCCACCCGTGCTCGCTTCATCTTCCGTTTGTATTTGCCCGCTTTTTGTAATTCTTTCTGTGTTTAGTTTGATGCACTATGATATATCAGTACTTCAAAGCTGTATGCGTTCGCCGATATTGTAAATATAGAGAAGGTATGAAGGTTAATAGGTGATTATAGTAGTATCAAGAAAGAATATTGACGTTTACGTCACAAAATAGGGAAAAGGATACTGATGTCTGCTGTGCCATAAAACTCCTGGATCCTGACAGGGGGGAGAGCTTCACACGCAATCAGTTTTTTTATTTTTCTTACCAGTTTGGCTGGCGCTTCGGGGGCAAGAAGACGCATGGACGTATTGAGACTCGTAGCAGCAGCCCATGCTGAGCTACCGCGCGGGCGCGGCCTATTAGCCGAACCTAACTCGAAACGCCAAACAGCCCGCCCACATCTCTGGTCTACGGCCTGGTCACGCGAAGGCTCCTCCAGGCGAGGCGCTCGAGTCACCGGACGGCCCGTGCGACGGCCGGTGGCGAGCGTGCCTGTGCGTTCATCCTGATGATTCCCGATGGGGATGGGCAGTGGACGCCCATGGGCGTTGAACCCGGCGGACCAGCCCGCGCCACCGTACTGATCGTTGATGATCCTTTCCGCTGGTCGGACCTCTTCCGCACGCGTGGCTACTGCGGTGTGCGTCGGCGGCGGCGCAAGGATTCCTGGAACAAACAGCGCCACGCACCAGGCTGCCACGGCCGTGCGCCGACCGCTTTTCCTGTCCTGAACCAATGGGTTCATATACATGTGCCCCGCAAAGTGGAAAAGACGGCACGCATGTTTTTTTTTTCAGGTACGTCAGGAGCGACTACATTGTTTAACGAAGAGGATTCGGGGCCACTGTTCCATTTCGACTGGTCGCCGAACCGAACAAATTCATTATGCAGGTGCCGCCGTGCCGGATTTTTTTAGATAATAGCTGCCGGAAATTAGGAGCTCCGAGTTGCCTCCGATGGACAGTGGCAGGGCTGCCTAGCCGAGGTGTTTCATATGCGTCTCCGCCTGTCCCGTAGAGCGCTACGACTACCTGTATGCATGCATGGTTTTGCCGATTGAGAGTGAGAATAAAACGATATCGACTACCTGTATGCATGCATGGTTTTGCCGATTGAGCGTGAGAATAATACCACTGTTAGAAAATAGAAGGTAATTTACTGAACAGTTCCGGAAAACACGCGAAAACATCAGCGATCAATACTAACAGACAGACGGGACGAGAAATACCGCGTACCGATTTGAAGTCGTAGATCTGACGGCGAACTGTTGTTGCAGACGTTGGTGACGATATTGGGCCGCAGCGCCCGATCTCCTTGGTAGATGACCCGTGTGGAAGAACGCGAGCCGCGCGGAGCGCTTCCCAAAAACCTTATTTACCCTCTCCTAGTGCAGGATCGCAAGGGCGAGCAGTTTCGGAGACCTGCTCTCCCGATCGTCGGTGCACGCCGGCACTCGGGATGGAGTAGAGTAGAAGGCGGTGCAAGGAACTCGAACGTGGGAAACGATTTGATCGTAGGATGTACTCTGCCGTACCGCACACGCCCGTATTTATAGAGCCCCACGGAGGCGGTTCGTGTGCGATTCGGAGGATCCGGATCCAAACTGACTCCACAGTCGTAGACGCGTCCGTCTCCAACGACTTGCACTCTGTCTCGGTAGCCCCAAAAATTCGGAGGCCCAATAGCCCAAAGCCCAATTTAATTTTCTGCAAAAATATAAAATATGAGCTCGGCTCGAGGCTCGAATTCACACGCGCGCGCGTGTGCAGGGCGGGGCAAGGCGTGGCGAGACGAGGCGAGCGAGTAGGAGGAGTAAGAGGAGGAGGAGCGCGCGTGGGCCACCCCTCTCTTCCTCTCTTCTCTCTCACTCAAGAAGTGGAAGAGCAACCTCCCTTTTATGTAGGGGTTGCTCCACTTCCACTTCCCATGTGGGACTAATCATTTAGCACCACTCCCTGTTATTCTAATGAGCCTTTGAGATTTATTGGGAATTAATTCTAAATATTAGATGAATCAAGCCCATTTATTCCAACAATCCCCCACCAGATCTCAAAACCATTAGGAGAGAGGTCATTCTCGTTCCTTGTTTGATATACTAGTGTTTAGGCAGACACTACTAAGTTGAACTTCTGCCTAGATCCTCAAGTTTCATCAGGTCACAACTTGAACAATAGACTACGCCTTGAATTGCAAGTTTTGTGTGAACTGATTTCACCCAAAGACCATTACCAGTGCTTGACTAACTCCTTGGTCTCTTAATAAGCTTTCCATAGATTACTCAAATCTCACAGACTGCAACGTTAGACAGTCGGAGCTCATATAGGTGTATTTCCTTCAAGATTGCCCTGTATGACGGCATCTTTGCTACACATAGCCATCGGAAACCCATTAAGGCAAATCGCCAACTTGCCTTACAGTTTGAGAGTACAAGTGTGCATCTTCATATAGAGAGGGTATAAAGAAAGTACTCTCCTCGATGATCCACTAGCTTGTTTTCCCATGTCCTAATTCACGGGATCTTCGATCACATAAGCTGGGTTACTACTATGGTGTCACATCAATGGGTCTCAAATCCATCTCTCTCGATGCACTTTCTATCACATTACGTGATAGACCCTTTGTAAAGGGACCTGCCAGGTTTTTATCTGTTTGTATGTACGAAACGGTAATAACTCCGGAGTTTCTCATTTTCCTGACAGATTTTAAACGTCTCTTAACGTGTCTTGATGATTTTGCATTATCCTTAGAACTGGTTACTTTGGCAATCACCGTCTGATTGTCACAGTTCATAAGGATTGCCGGCAATGGTTTCTCAACTACAGGCAAATCCATCAAGAGCTCTCTCAGCTATTCTGCCTCTGCAGTTGCTGTCTTTAAAGCAATGGGTTCTGCTTCCATAGTTAACCTCGTCAAAATGGTCTGTTTGAAATACCTCCATGATATAGCGCCACCAGCTAGAGTGAACACATATCCACTCGTGACATGGAGTTCATCAATATCAGAGATCCAGTTCCAATCACTATAACCCTCAGGCAAGGCCGGATGCCCAATATAGTGAATTTCATAACTCATTGTATCTCTCAAGTAGCGCATAACCCTTTCAAGTGTATGTCAATGATCTATATCCGGGTTTGACATGAACCTGCTCAGTTTGCTCACAACAAACGAGATATCAAGACGGTTTGCGCTCGCTAAGTACATGAGTGAACCGATCATCTGAGAATATTTAAGTTGATCTCTCGACTCTTTCTTGGTCTTTCTGAGTATCACGTTGGGATCATAAGGCGTTAGAGAAATCTTGCTATCCATAAAGCCGAACTGGCTCAAGATTTTCTCAACATAGTGAGTTTGACTTAAAGTAATCCCACTCTCATCCTTATTCAGCTTAATGTTCAGAATAACATTAGCTTCTCCCAGATCTTTCATATCAAAACACTTTGATAGAAAAGACTTGACCTCAGAAATTATATCAATACTTGTACCAAAAATAAGTATATCATCCACATACAAGCATAATATAACGCTATCGCCCCCACCATGGCGATAGTACACACACCGATCAGCCTCATTAATGACAAAGCCCGCAGACGTCAAAGTATTGTTGAACTTCTCATGCCATTGCTTAGGTGCTTGTTTCAGACCATACAAGGATTTCAACTTTGCACACCTTTGTCTCTTCACCTTTTACTATGAACCCATCAAGCTGTTCCATATAAATCTCCTCTTCTAACTCTCCGTTCAGAAAAGCTGTCTTTATATCCATTTGATGGATGATTAGACCATAAGAGGCAGCCCAAGAAAGTAGTACACGAATTGTCGTCATTCTGGCGACAGGTGAATAGGTGTCAAAATAGTCTTCACCTTCCTTTTGAGTATAGCCCTTTGCAACTAGCCTTGCCTTGTACTTTTCAATAGTACCGTCAGGCCTGAGCTTCTTCTTGAACACCCATTTGCAGCCTACTGGTTTGCACCTATACGGTCGTTCAGTTAACTCACAGGTTCCATTGGAAAGAATTGAGTCCATATCACTATGAACTACTTCTTTCCAGTCATCTGCATCAGGCGATGCATATGCCTCTGCTATGGATCTAGGAGTATCGTCCACAAGGTACACAAGAAACATCGCCGAAGGATTTTGTAATTCGTGATCTCTTACTCGACTGAGTTATTTCATTGTGTTCCTCCCCCGGGACACTCTCAAATGGTATATCAAGAAACTCGCTAGTTGTGGTGGATTCAGGACAAATTTCAGAAGAGATCTCAACAGTGCTATGCATATCTTTCATAGGAAAAATATTCTAAAAAAATGTTGCATCACAAGATTCCATAATAGTATCAACATGCATATCAAGTAACTCAATTTTAACTACTAAAAATCTATATGCGATGCTTCGATGAGCATAGCCTAGAAAGACACAATCCACTGTCTTTGGTCCCAGCTTACGTTTCTTGGTAATTGGAACATTGACCTTTGCCAAACATCCCCAAGTATGCAAGTATGAAAGTGATGGTTTTCTCTCAACCCACGACTCACAAGGGGTCTTCTCTTTATTCTTGTTTTGAATGCGGTTTATGACATGCCATGAAGTCAATAGAGCCTCCCCCACCATGCCTTAGATAAACCGGACGTGTCTAACGTGGAATTAACCAAGTCACACAATGTGTGGTTTTTCCTCTCGGCTAACCCATTTGATACCGTGTTCCGCACAAAAATCATCAAATATTTTGGAAAAATACTCACCACCACGATCTGACCTAAGACGTTTGATCTTTCTCTCTAATTGAGTTTCTAATTCAGATTTATAGATTTAAAGTAGCCTAAAGCTTCATCTTTAGTTTGCAACAAGTAAACATAGCAGAATCTAGTAGAATCGTCTATTAATGTCATAAAATATTTCTTTCCACCTTTATTCAACACACCATTCATCTCGTATACATCAGAATGTATGATTTCTAATGGTGTCAAGTTTCTCTCCTCGACCGCCTTGTGAGGCTTTCGAGGTTGCTTTGACTGCACACAACTATGACACTTAGAACCTTTTGACAATGGTGAATTCCGGAATTAACTTGAGACTAGATAGCCGATTCATTAAACCAAAATTAACGTGACAGAAACGAGAATGTTAAATACTTGCATCATCATTAATACCGCCACAAATATGGTTTACTGACTTATTATTAAACTCCGAAAGAGAAAAGCGGAACTTGCCCCCGCATTCATAGTCTTTACCAATAAATTGTCCATGCTTGGACACAACTATTTTATTGGACTCTAAAACTACTTTAAACCCATCTCTGCATAGAAGGGTACCGCTAACAAGATTCTTGTTCATAGTAGGGACATAGTGCACGTTCTTCAGCTGGACAATCTTTCCCGAAGTGAACTTCAGATCGACCGTGTCAACACCAGGAATAGAAGCATGTGACCCATTCCCCATTAGGACGGCGGAATCCCGGACGAACTGGTAAGAAGCAAACATGGACATGTCAGAACATACATGAACATTAGCACCCGTATCAAACCACTAAGATGATGTTTGAGAAACAGAAAGAACAGTAAAAGAATTAGCGTACTCATCTGCATTGCTAGACATCACTATGTTGACATTCTTTTACCCTCTGTGGTCTGCCCTCTCAGGACAATCCTTGGAAAAATGTCCCTGCTCCCCACAGGTGTAGCAGCAGCCATCATTGCTTTGTTTGAATTCTTCTTCTTCTTGAAAGCAGTAGTTTTGTTTGGCTTTGCCGGTACCCTGCGTACCGGATACCCCTTGAGACTGCAAAAAGAGCAAAGGAATTTCACCTGTTTGAGTTGAATACCTGCAAAGGCCCCATATGTCATACGGAACTGGACCTGCCTCCCTTCTATGGTTAGTCCTAACACCGCCACGTGTATCATTAAACCGGAGCTACATTCCTTACACGGGAAAGCTCTGGACTAGATACCCGTATGGCACCCCCGGACCTAACCCCCGACAGAGGGAAGCTCCGGTACCGACACGTGTACAACAGCAGCGGATCTACCCGTCCCAGACGGTAAGCTCCGGAGCTACCACGCGTCCAACCAGCGGACCTTCAACTTCAACAGGCAGAGTGGTGAACTTCCAACGGCTCGGACCTTCAAGGAACATTAAAGATCTCAAGACCCGATTAAGTGTTATTGATGCTATCTTAATGCCAGTAACGCCACTGTCAAGGCGCGTTACCACACTATTAAGAGTAATTAAGCTCATTAATTATGTATTAAACATTAGTAACTGCCAGGGCCACATGTCGGGCCAGGCTAGCGATGTAACGGTCAGTCCCTGGACTATAAAAGGACTGTCCGAGCGATACACAGGGGGAGACTTCGAGACTCGGCTGACACACGCTCACGCACGCTGAGGCGAGTCACTCTAGTCTTTCATACTCAAGCGCTCAGACGCTCAATACAACAACAACACACACCCGTGGAGTAGGGTATTACGCTCAGGCGGCCCGAACCACGTAAACCCTCGTGTCAACTTGCCATCCTATTCTGAATCTCTGCGCGCCCACAACCGAACTACAAACTTCGCGGGCTGCCAACGGTAGTATCGGAAGAATTGCCAGAATCACACTCCGACAATTGGCGTGCCAGGTAGGGGTGTGCCCAAGATTCAAGGATGGTGAACTCTGCTGCTGGATCATCCAACGGCAACCCTGCTGTGCAACCTGCTGGAGGCAACTCCTCCAACATGCAGCAACCAGCAGGTGCTATGGCTCCAGCAGGAGTCATGCCACCGCCGCCACCATCTGCTCCTGCAAATCAAGTTGGACGTCGAGATGGGGCATCTGCGTCGGTCACTGCATCGGCGAACAACAACTCTGAACACGCAATTAACACCGCACTCTTCTCCAATGTCCACCGCCTCCAGGAGCACCCCAGGGTGTGATGGAGCAGTGGAGAGCTGATGTGGAACTTCTGGTTGCAGTAGCAGCCGATGAAATCAGTAATCAAGGTCCTCCCCCCTCGGGGCGGGCTCCATCGCAGCATCGGACCGTGTCGAGTAGAAACGGTCCGCACGCTTCACAGCACAGAAGGCGTGCTGCGTCTCAATAGGCGACGTCGTTGCCTTCCAGGGCGCGACGTACCCACACAGTAACCAGGCTTTCGACTCACGACCTCCGGGCGGAGCTCGATCGTCGTTACCGGCAACAAGACGACCGTGTCCACATCGAGCGTGCTTGCGAGAGGCGAGAGGCTCGGGACAGCCCTGCTCCTGAGGGAGTGGGAGGAGGCTGTTCTGCCTTGGCCATGCACCTGCGCATGGTCAGATGGCTGCAAAAGTTCCGGCCTCACCTGCCGGAGAAATTTGACGGGACTGTCAATCCCGATGAATTTCTCCAAATCTACTCCACCGCTATCCTTGTGGCTGGGGGAAATGAGGCCGTGATGGCCAATTATTTCCCTGTGGCTTTAACTGGGACCGCCAGGTCTTGGTTCATGAGACTTCCACCCGACTCCATCAATAGTTGGGCAGAGCTGTGCCAACAGTTCACTGCCAACTTCGGGAGCTCATACACCCGACTAGGCACCGAACTGGACTTTTTTGCTGTCAAGCAAAAAGGGGGAGAGTCCCTGCGATATTTTATCCAGAGGTTCTCCCAGGTACAAAACATCATTTCTTCTATCTCAAGCGCTTCTGTTATTGTAGCATTCAGACAGGGCGTTCGAGACAAGAAGATGCTGGAGAAGTTGACGACCAAGGAAGTCACCAGCATCATGGAACTCTTCAGCTTGGCAGACAAGTGTGCCAAAGCTGCGGAGGGCCGTGAAATACACTCCCAACCACCTCCGGAGGACAACAAAAAGTCCTCCAAGGGTGAAGCCGCTACCTCCGAAAGTGGCAAGAAGAAGAAAAAGTCCAACGGCAAGAAGAAGCCATCGACCGGCACACCCACTACCACTGCTGACGCAGCTCCGGGTGGCCGGGGGCCATGCCCCGAGAAACGACCTCGGTCGTCGTCTGAAGACGGTGGTAGCTCCAAGATGCGGTGTCCTATACACAAGACGAACAACCACAACTTGGAAGGTTGCCGAGAGGTCCAGAACCTCGCCGGGCGCTACAACAAGCGCCGGGAAGAAGCTCCTTTCCGTCAAATGGAAGGAAAACAAAAAGTCGACAAAGCTCTGTCTGAAGAGGAGTTAGGCTTTCAGTACCCCAAAAAGGTCTTGAAGGCTATCTACACCTCCGTTCACGACGACTCTGACGTCTTTGACAACGAGCGCCGGAAGACCATGAACACCATCTTTAGTGGTTCGTGGGACATCACCTCCCGCCGTGTCCTCCAGACAATGCGGCGGGACATGGCCTCAGTAGCTCCCACCGCCAGGGCGGAGCCGCACCGGAAGTGGATGGACACTGCCATCACTTTCGATGCTTCAGACTACCCTCAGAACATGATCGGAGCTGGCCAACTCCCATTGATGGTATCTCTAACCATCAACAACATCCATCTCCACCATGTAATGGTGGACGGAGGTTCGGGGCTGGACCTCATAAGCTTTGAGGCCTTCGTCAAGCTTCAGCTCTGACCTTCTGATTTTCGCCCCTCCCGACCTTTCTCCGGAGTAGGTCTGGGGCCATCACTCCACTCGTTGCCATTAATCTCCCGGTGACCTTTGGGACCTGGGAGAATTACAGGACCAAGAAGTTGGTCTTCGACCTGGCGCAGATCAACTTGCCATTCAATGCCATCTTAGGCAGGCCAGCCTTGTATAAATTCATGATTGCTGCTCATTATGGCTACTTGGTGTTGAAGATGCCAACCCCAGCAGGTGTTCTCTGGATCCGTGGAGATCGCACCGCCAGAGTTACTGCTCTGGAAGAACTCCACGCGCTTGCCACAGCGCAGGAGGAAGAATCTGGAAAGGAGCAAGGTCCGAAGCCTCCAAGCATTCGTCATCGAGGCTCAACCTCCGCACCTCGCGTGCAACCAAGCGGCAACACCGACATTCCCATCAAAGTCATCCAAATTGGTTCCGACGCTGCTCAGACCACCCGTATATCGGGAGGTCTGAATGACAAATAGGAACTCGCGCTCATCACTTTCCTCCGGGCTAATGTCGACGTGTTTGCCTGGCAACCATCACAAATGCCTGGGATCCCTAGGGAAGTGATTGAGCACAATCTGAAGATTTACCCCGACGCTCAGCCTGTACATCAGAAGCCTCAGAAGCAATTAGTAGAGAGACAAAACTTCATACGTCAAGAGGTGAAGAAGTTGCTTGAAGCTGGATTCATCCGAGAAGTGTTCCACCCAGAATGGCTGGCAAACCCAGTAGTTGTACCTAAGGCCGGCGGGAAGCTTTGGATGTGTATCGACTACACTACACTGAATAAGGCATGTCCAAAAGATCCATCCCACTACCTATGATAGATCAGATATTGGATTCCACCTCCGAGTGTGAATTACTGTGTTTCCTAGACGCATATTCTGGGTATCATCAAATCAGAATGTCTAGGGAAGATGAAGAGCATACTTCCTTCATCACAGTAGATGTATTATATTGTTACACTGCCATGCTATTCGGTCTCAAAAATGCTGCTTCAACGTTTGTACGAGCTATGTACAAAACTTTTGGATAGCTCATCAGAGATGTAGTGCAAGTGTACTTCGATGACATCGTCATGAAGATCAAGAACAAGGAGTCATTCCTTGACACCTTGCAAGCTGTCTTCGATAAGTTGCGAATCACATGCACGAAGCTAAACCCAGACAAGTGTGTCTTGGGGGTTAGCTCCGGAAAGATTCTTGGATTCTTGGTGAACCACCGAGGAATAGAGGCGAATCCGGCGAAGATTAAAGCTATTGAAGACATGCGGCCGCCATCCCGCATCAAGGACGTCCAGAAGCTGACTGGATGTCTAGCTGCTCTCAGTCGGTTCATCTCAAGACTGGAAGAACGGGCGCTACCCTTCTTCAAATTATTGAGGAAGTCCAGACCATTCCAATGGTCTGAAGAAGCAGAAAAGGCTTTCCAAGAGCTAAAGCAGCTCCTCACTGAATGTGGCCTAGAGGGGGGTGAATAGGCCTTTTTGCAAATTGTCGGATCCTGCAACACTTAACAACCAGTTCAATACCAGAGATGTCGGACTAGTCTGGTAAAGTGCAGACTAGTCCGGTGTTCACGGACTAAGTGATTGAGCTTGATCGATTAGATTGATTCTTTTATGTATGCAGCGGAAATATAGAATCAAATAAAGGTTTCAATGTTATAAGCTAGATTATATCACAATTAAATCATATGTTTAACAATCCGACGTGAGATAAGCAATGATTATGAAACCCTAGGTTATATTGATGAATTAGAACAATGAACACCAAAAACATAAGACACAAGGATTTATCCCGTGGTTCGACTCCCACAAAGACAACCTACATCCATGTTGAGGAGTCCACAAAAGGACCGGGTCTTCTCCAACCCTACCCTCGTCGGATCGCCACGATGGTCAATCCTCTTCCACTAATCACAAAGAGGTGAATAACCGAATTCAAAGGGGCCTTCTCACACGTTGAGAGCTCCCTTGGATTACAACACGAAATACCACCAAAACACACTCAAAAGATTACAATTAAATCACAAGAGTGTGTTAGAGAATCAAACCAAGAGCTCAATGGTTTTGAACGTGTCTCTCCAATGATCTAGAGTGAATCCTCAAGGGATTGTTCTTTGTTGCACTTAATTTCGTGGAGAGATGTGGTTTTTGAGTCTCTTGGGAGGTGTGATGGTGCTAGAGTTCGAGAGTTAGAAAAATATGGCCGTACAACTCTATTTATATGGGTGTCTAAAAGTGAACGTTAGGGTTCAAAAAGTTCGAACTAGTCCGTGGTGGTCACCAGACTAGTCCGGTGTGCTGAGTGTAGCAAACCCTAAGTGTCCCGAAATATCGGACTAGTCCGGCTAGGAGCGGACTTGTTCGATTTCGCTACTGGAAATCTTCGGACTAGTCCGATAGACATCGGACTTGTCAGGTTATGTGAAACCCTAAGTGTATAGGACGACAAGTCCGCACTTGGAGGACTTGTACGATTCAGATCAGAGGGTTTTTCGGACTAGTCCATGCAAACATTGGACTTGTTCGATTTGGATCAGAAAGAATATCGGACTAGTCCGGATGTGATCGGACTTGTCCGATTTTGTGTGACTTGTGAAGTGTTTTGAGGACTAGTCCGCACTGGGGAGGACTAGTCCGATTCTGGTCAGAAAGGATATCGAACTAGTCCGATGGATATCGGACTTGTCCGATTTCGTGCAGAAAGGATATCGGACTAGTCCGATGGATATCGGACTTGTCCGATTTCGCGCAGAAAGGATATCAGACTAGTCCGGTGTCTGTCGGACTAGTCCGGTCCTGTGTAACTTTGTGCAATGTGTGTGTTTAAATGTGGTTGAGCTCTTGGGATGTGTTTCCTTAACACACTCCATACACAATAATCTACTACTCTTCTTCCTTGAGCTCATTTCCACTTTGCTCCTCATTCTTCCTTCTTTTTGGTACTTTGCTCATTTTTCTAGCATAAGCCTGCACTCATCTCAACAAAGAGGTTAGGATCCCAATTGCTTGTCATAAATCATCCAAAACCCACAAGGGAGTCCTAGATGCACTTTCAATCTCCCCCTTTTTGTTGATTGATGACAACCAATTGAGATTTCACAAAATGTGATAAAAATTGAGATTTTCATAAAGTATGCACATATGAATCCAAAATACATCAAGCAGTGAAAAGTATTATCCATATGTGCATTCTTTATGGTGGGATGCATAACTAAGTACACTGAAACATTGATAATGATATAATTGACATTAATTACCAAATAGCAAGCATATATGACATTCTAGAGCAAAATCACAGTTTTCATAAATACTACTCAAAGGATTAACTCATTGCATCACAGAACCATAATTAACATAAGATCATTGTGAAAACATTACAAGCCACAAAAGAGGTAAAAAGAAAAAGCATAGAACTCTCTCCTCGCAAACTACAGCTAAGACTAAGACCCCCCCTCAATCTCTCCCCCTTTGGCATCAAGACACCAAAAAGAAGGAGAGGAGGATCCTAGGGTCTTCACTCTTCGCTGTCGCTCCTCTCATCGTCTTCTTCATCATCTTCATCTTCAGCTTGATGATGATGATGATGATGATGAGGAGGAGGAGGAGGAGGAGGATGTGCGGAGGTACTCGAGTCCCCAACGCCAAAGTAGGCAAGCTCGGAGGGGGTCAAGGGTCCGAGCTCAGTGAAGTCCGGGTCGGAGTCCTCAGAAATCACTAGAGATCCAATGAGGTTGATCTCCAGCTTCTGGCAAATTTGCTTCACATTTGCCTTGATGTACCTCATGTCCTCCTTTCTTTTCTGATTGAGCTTGTGAGTCTTCACTTCGGTCTTCTTGCAGGAGGCAAAGATTGCAGCCAGGTACTTGAGAATTCCGCTGGCTGAACCTTTTTGAGGGGCTGCCCTACCAGCATAAGCAACACTTGCATCTTCTCTTGTTTTTGCCGGTGCCTCAGGGCTGGAGGCCGGCGAGGGAGCAGCCTGGACATTTACTTGTTGAGTCTTCAGAGGCCTCAGAGGTATGTGCTCCACATCTTTGACAAACTCGATCCCTCTGACTTTCTCAATCATGAACACAAGATAAGGGGCATAGCCACAGGATCTATTAGGAGTGCAGGATATGTTCACCATGTCATTCCAAATGTATTCCGCCACATCAAATGGGCGGTTTTTGCTTATGACCCTCATCAGAGTTCGGAAGTATCCTTGCACACTCCCTGCATCCCCATCCTTAGGGGCTATTGTCTTCCTCATGACTCCGTTTAGCACCACAAAGAATGGCTTCATGTTCTTTGTGGAAGGAGGGATGAACTTTGAGTTCGGCTCATAGAGAAACTTCATCTTTTCCTTCTCGATGACACCAACATTGTGAATAATCACATTGTCATTGCTTGAGGTGTCAAGATGCAACATCCTTGCAAATTCTTCATATGTGATAGTGTACTTGGATCCATGAGTCATCCAAGTCACTCTCTCTTCTTCATCGCTTGCAAAGTAACAAGTGGCATAGAACTGAGCTACCACTTCATCATTCCAATTGTACTTGAAGGCAAAGAGGTCATTCAAGACATGTCTTTCAGCTGCTGCAATCACTTCATCAAATGCAGAGCATCTCTTCTTCTCAAGATGTGCCCAGTCAATCCACTAACTGCGCACCACCGGTGTCTTCATCTGCAGGTAAACAACCCTGTAATAGTCAGCATGAAAATTGCTCCAGAATCTTCCATCTGCAGCTTGTTTTGGATGACTGTAGCAATCCACACTACGGAACTTGGCTGCTGAGTCACTGCCCTTTCCATTAAACTTCTCTTCAGCGGAGTCTCGGGCCCCTTCCCTCGGAGCATGTAGCTTCAACGGGCCAACTGGAACCGTAGCAATCCCTTTGCCCTTGCCCTTTGCTTGACGGGCACTTGCCAAGCTAGGACCACCACCGGTGGTAGTCCTAGAAGCTGGCACCTTGGAGGCTGGCTTCTTCGCCAGCACTTTCCTCCGAACCTATGGAGGAGACGAAGCTGGCTCGGTAGGTCTCTCTTGGCGCTTCTTGCCGAGACTCATTGAGGTCCGAGGTGCCACCTCGTGGTCCATCTCGGCCTCAAAATCGGAAACTTCATCGTTTGAGCTCGACATGACCTGAGAATGAGTGGCTTGATAGAGAATGAATGGTACAAGGCATAGGTGTGAAAGTATAGCAAGGACTTGCATTGATGAATTGAAAAATTAGGCTTTGAGTTTAGAAAAGTCGGACTTGTCCGGTGTCCAGGAACGGACTAGTCCGGGATATCGGACTTGTCCGTGCATGGACCGAACTAGTCCAATATTCAAACTCAAAAACCTAGGAAACTAGACAAATGGTGATTCCTAATGCACAGCAGGCTTAACATAAACGTAATACATCAAGGAGGCATGTATATAGTGAAATATGCTAGGCTATTTGATCAACAATGAAGGAATTTGGGATTTATAGGGTTAGGGTGAAAGATTACCGAAGAAATCGACTGGAGCTTAAAGAAGAGGACGTTGAAGGCCGGACTAGTCCGAGAGCTTCAGTCTCGATGCAATGTCGATCAAATCCCACCCAAACTTGCGAAGTTTTGATGGAGAAATCAAGAAATCGCCTTGGGGGCTCGAGCACGAAGAGAGAGAGCACGTGAGGCAAGAGTGGAGGGTGAAGGGATTAGGGTTTAGCGGCGGCTAGGGTTATGGACACGAAAAATCGGACAAGTCCGGAGATGACCGGACTACTCCGAACTTTTCCAGGGGCTATATTGGACTAGTCCGTTGTCTACCGGACTAGTCCGGCCTAACTGGCACTCTACATACTAGTCTGCATGGGCGGACTAGTCCGGGCAACCACGGACTAGTCCGTGGTCACCAGACAAGAATTTTTAGCCCATTCACATATATTTGAAGGTACATATTAGAGAAAAGAGAGGCAAAACACATCAAATAATCTTGATGAATATGATTAGTAAGCATACAACAATCAAGCAATGATCATAATTCACCAAGATCTAGTAATTGACATAGTTTTTCAGAGAAAAATGAGAGAGATGATTTTCACAATCCAATCAACATATTTGAAGAATTCATACAGGTATGCAACATTTCAAGCCACACTTCGAGCAAGGATATTTAGTTCATATTGGAGTTCACAAAAACGTTTTTTATCAAGTGGCTTGGTGAATATGTCGGCCAATTACTTTTGAGTGTTGACATGTGAAATGTCTATGTCTCCTTTCATGGCATGATCTCTCAAAAAGTGATGTCTTATGTCTATGTGTTTAGTTCTGGAGTGCTCAACTGGGTTGTGGGAAATTTTAATGGCACTCTCATTGTCACAAAGGAGTGAAATATGGTTCATATTGTAACCATAGTCCCTTAGAGTTTGTCACATCCAAAGGAGTTGAGCACAACAACACCCGGCTGCAACATACTCCGCTTCGGCTGTGGATAAGGCAATGTAATTTTGTTTCTTGGAGGACCAAGAAACTAAGGATCTCCCTAGGAATTGGCATGTACCAGAGGTGCATTTTCTATCTACTTTGCACCCGTCATAATCTGCGGTGTAACCAATGAGATTGAATTTTGAGCCTTTTGGGTACCAAAGACCAAGGTTGGGTGTATGAACTAAATACCTCAAGATCCTTTTTACGGTTGTCAAGTTACATTCCTTAGGATTGGCTTGAAATCTTGCACACAAACATACACTCAACATAATATCTGGCCTAGATGCACATAAATAGAGTAGAGATCAAATCATGGAGCGATATACCTTTTGGTTGATGTTAGGTCCATCTTCATTGAGATCCAAGTGGCCATTTGTTGCCATGGGGGTCTTTATGGGCTTTGCCTTGTCCATTCCAAACTTCTTAAGTATGTCCTGCGTGTACTTGGTTTGGCTTATGAACGTCCCTTCCTTTTGTTGCCGCACTTGGAATCCCAAGAAGTACTTTAACTCTCCCATCATTGACATTTCAAACCTGTCTGTCATGATTTTACTAAATTCTTCACAAAAAGATTGGTTAGTTGACCCAAAGATTATATCGTCAACATAAATTTGACAAATAAAAAGATCATCATCAAAATTCTTTGTAAATAGTGTATAGTCTACTTTACCAATCTTAAAGCCATTTTCAATTAAGAAATCTCTAAGACACTCATACCAAGCTCTAGGAGCTTGTTTGAGGCCGTAGAGAGCCTTACGCAATTTAAACACGTGGTCGGGGAACTCTTCATCTTCAAATCCGGGTGGTTGCTCCACGTACACCTCTTCCTTGATTGGTCCATTGAGGAAGGCGCTTTTCACATCCATTTGATACAGCTTGAAATCATGGTGAGTAGCATATGCAAGTAATATTCTAATAGATTCAAGCCTAGCTACTGGAGCAAAAGTTTCATCGAAATCCAAACCTTCGACTTGTGAGTACCATTTGGCCACAAGTCGTGCCTTGTTCCTTATCACCACCCCGTGTTCATCTTGTTTGTTGCGGAAGACCCACTTGGTGCCGACAATGTTTGTATTGGGTCTTGCCACAAGTTCCCACACTTCGTTCCGCTTGAAGTTGTTCAATTCTTCTTGCATTGCCACCACCCAGTCCGGATCTTTCAATGCATCTTCAGCCCTGTGTGGTTCCAAAAAGGATATAAATGAATAGTGTTCACAAAAGTTAGCTATGTGAGATCTAGTGGTTACTCCCTTTTGGATGTCACCGATGATGTTGTCGATTGGGTGATCCCTTTGGACGCATTGGTGTACTCTTGGGTGTGGCACTTGAGGAGTTGTATCTTCATGGTAATTTGCTTCTCCCCCTAAGTCATTGCCTTCGTTGACTTGTTGATTATCTTCGTATCCTTGTGGTTTATCTTGTGTTGAAGCTCCCCCTTGATCGTTGATCTCGTCTTGTGGTTCATCTTCTTCATGTACATGTGGAGGTGGCTCTTGTGGTCGAACCTCGCCTAGAGCCATTCTTTTCAATGCTTGACAAGCCGCTTCTTCTTTACCTAGTTCACATGGATCAACTTGCTCCTTTTGGGAGCCATTAGTCTCATCGAACACTACGTCACGTGCTACTTCAACAAGTCCAGAGCTCTTGTTGAAAACACGATAGGCGTAAGTGTTCAAATCATAACCAAGCAAGAAACCTTCATCGGACTTCGAAGCTAACTTTGAAGTCCTAGGATTCTTGTTCAAGATATAACATGGAGAACCGAAAACACGAAAGTATGAAATATTTGGTTTGTTACCGGTGAGTAGCTCATATGATGTCTTCTTGAGTAGTCGATGAAGGTAGAGTCGATTTACGGCGTGGCAAGCGGTGTTAACCGCTTCTGCCCAAAATCGATCCGATGTCTTGTATTCATCGAGCATTGTTCTTGCCATCTCTATGAGTGTTCGATTCTTTCTTTCGGCAACTCCATTTTGTTGTGGGGAGTATGGCGCTGAAAATTCATGCTTTATGCCTTCTTCATCAAGGTACTCTTCCACTTGCGTGTTCTTGAACTCCGTGCCGTTGTCGCTTCGAATATCCTTGATTGTCAATGAGAATTCGTTTTGAGCTCGCTTGAATAATTTCTTGAGTGTTCCTTGTGTCTCTGACTTATCATGCAAAAAGAAAACCCAAGTGAAGCGAGAAAAGTCATCAACAACTACTAAACCATATTTGTTACCGCCGATGCTTATGTAAGCAATTGGACCAAATAATTCCATGTGTAGTAGTTCGAGCGGTCTTGTTGTAGTCATGACGTTCTTTGCGGGATGAGGTGCTCCAACTTGCTTCCCGGCTTGGCACACGCTACAAGGCCTGTCTTTCTCAAAAACAACATCCTTCAAACCGCGGATGTGATCACCCTTGAGGAGTTTTTGAAGACTCCTCATACCAACATGCGCTAGCCGTCTATGCCACAACCAACCCATGTTGGTCTTTGCAATCAAGCATGTGTCAAGTTCGGCTTTATCCTTGTTGAAATCAACAAGGTAAAGCTTTCCCTTCAACATGCCCCTGAATGCAATGGAACCATCACTCCTCCTAGAGACGGTCACACCCTCGTTAGTGAACAAGCAATTATAACCTTTGTCACATAGTTGAGATATGGGCAACAGGTTATAATCTAAGGATTCAACATGTAGTACATGAGAAAGTGTGTGTTTAGATGATATAGCAATTTTACCGGTATCGAGCACCCTTCCTTGACTGTTATCTCCAAAGTAGATGCCCTCATTTTGGTCCTCATTCTCTTCATATTCCACGAACATTCTTCTTTCTCCGGTCATATGGTTGGTGCACCCACTGTCTATCACCCATTTAGATCCACCGGAGGAATAGGCCTGCAAAAACAAATTATGCTTTGGTTTTAGGTACCCAAGCTTGCTTGGGTCCTTGGAGGTTAGTTACAATACATTTGGGCACCCACACATGAGATTTAGTGTTCCCATGGCGTGGCCCAATATAATGAGCATAAACCTTGCAAAAGTTATTTCTCATTAACACATATGAGGCATCAAAAGTTTTAAACAATAGCTGTTTATGTACCGGACTAGTCTGGGGGGGGGGGGGGGGGGGGGCGGACTTGTCCGGACACCGACCGGACTAGTCCGATGTTCCTGTGCAGGTACAGTCTTAATCTGTGACTTTCCAGTTTGAGAGGGCCTTCCTTTTACAAAGGTGATCCTCTCCTTGTTATTCTTATGACTTCTAGCATGCTGCTTTTCACCATAAGAGTAACCAATGCCATATTTGACGTTTGGAGGTCTTTGGACCAAGTATGCACTACGTGCATAGTTGATCTTCTCCTTGTCAAATATGCCACATTGGGAAGGATGTTTATCCTTTGTGGAGGTTGACTTCTTCTTCGAACTGGTGTCACCTTTCTTACATGTACAAGCATGAGCTAAATCAGATTTAGTGGGTTGAGAAGGTGAACTTGAAGAGGAGGAAGGTTCACTCAGCTTGAGTGACTCAACTTGCACTTCAAGGATCTTGTTAACCTTGATCAGGTCAGCAAGTTGGTCCTTGATTGCAACATTTGAGTTGGTTAACTCCAGGCAAGCTTCCTTGCTTGAAGCTAACTCAAGCTCTAGTGAATTGCTTTTCTCCTTTTCAAGTTCTAGAAGTTTGTCAAGTTCGACATACTCCTCCTTTTGGGAGATAATCATGTCCTCTTGACGATGAATTAACCTATCCTTCTCAACAAGTTGATCAAGTAAAAATTTCATTTTTGTTGCAGCTTTCCTATCTAGTCCAATAAGCATATCCTCATTATCATTATTTATTTCATCATCACTAGAGTAGGAATGCACGGAAGGGGCTTTGATGGTTACCTTGCGTTTACCTTCCTTTGCCATGAGGCAAGTATCATTTCCCTTCCTTGTGCCGAGTGTAGGGAAGAGAGTAGACTTCTTGGACATGCTCTCGATATCTATGCTAGCCATCTCTTCTTCTTCGGATGATGAGGACTCATCATTTGAGTCCCACTCCTTCCCTATGTGAGCTTGTTCGACTTGTTTCTTCTTCTTGAAGAATTTCTTGGGTTGAGGCTTGGCTTCTTTTGTCTTCTTCTTGTTCTCTTCGTACGGGCAATCAACAATAAAGTGGCTATACTCACCATAATTATAGCATGCCCGCCTCAACTTTGCCTTTGTTCTGTCCTTGTACTTTCCTTCACTCGATTTTGTACCTTGTCTTTTCTTCATTATTCTCTTGAAATTTTTCATGAATAATATCATGTCATCTTCATCTAGTTCACCGCTCTCATCGTCACTGTCTTCCTCTAGTTGTGCTTCTCTAGCTTCTTTGGATAGGGGCTTGAGGGTGGACTTCAAAGCAACCCCTTTATTCTTTGCTGAGGTGAGGTCGGCAATTTCCTTGATGTGCTTTGCTGGTTTTTCCATCATCTCAAAGTTGATGATCTTTCCAAGCAATTCATCTGGAGTCATCCTTTTGTATCCGGGGCTTTCTCTAATCATGGAGCATAGTGTGACGTTGCGAGGCATAAAAGCTCTAAGGATGAGCTTTACCACCTCGTGGTCATTCCACTTCTTGCTCCCATATGATCGAACCTTGTTGACGAGTGTCTTCAACCGGTTGTACATATATTGGGGTGACTCGTCTTCCTCAATTGCGAATCTTCCTAGTTCGCCTTCGATCACCTCAATCTTTGCTTCACGCACATGTCAGTCACCTTCATGTGCAGTTTGCAGTGTATCCCATATCTCCTTAGCAATTTCGAGTCCATCAACCTTGGTGAACTCGTCCCGACTGAGTGAGGAGGTGATTACTGCTGCGGCTTGAGCGTTTCTATGAATAGCCTGCTCTTGGCTTGGGGTGAGCTCTTCGTCGTCGTCCGGAATATCTATCCCTGTGCATACAACATGCCATAGACTTGGATTGAGAGAAATCAAATGCATTTTCATATTCTACCTCCACATTGAGTAATCACTTCCATCGAAGTGTGGGGCTTTTCCAAGTGGGATAGATAAGTAATGACTATTATTGGAATTTAGACGATCATAGTTAAAATGATATCGGGAGTAGTTGGTGTGACTACTCCCCTTCTTCATCTCTTCAACTTTCACTTTCCCTTTGGAAAGTGCCTTCTTTCTGAGCAGTGCCTTTAGCTCCAGCGTTTCCTCATCATTGTCCTCGAATCTTGAATGGCTTCGAGGTACTTCTCCATCTTTTGGGTCTTGTCGTTGTTAACCTTCTCTTGGTTGTTGGTTTTGTGGATGTCCTTCATCTCCGACATGATCTCTTCGAGTGGTTAGACTTTTTCTTGAAGAACCCGCTTTGATACCAATTGAATGTGGCCTAGAGGGGGGTGAATAGGCCTTTTTGCAAATTGTCGGATCCTGCAACACTTAACAACCAGTTCAATACCAGAGATGTTGGACTAGTCCAGTAAAGTGCGGACTAGTCCGGTGTTCACGGACTAAGTGGATTGAGCTTGATCGATTAGATTGATTCTTTTATGTATGCAGCAAAAATATAGAATCAAATAAAGGTTTCAATGTTATAAGCTAGATTATATCACAATTAAATCTTATGTTTAACAATCCAACGTGAGATAAGCAATGATTATGAAACCCTAGGTTATATTGACGAATTAGAACGATGAACACCAAAAACACAAGACACAAGGATTTATCCCGTGGTTCGGCTCCCACAAAGGCAACCTACATCCACGTTGAGGAGTCCACAAAAGGATCGGGTCTTCTCCAACCCTACCCTCGTCGGATCGCCACGAAGGCCAATCCTCTTCCACTAATCACAAAGGGGTGAATAACCGAATTCAAAGGGGCCTTCTCACACATTGAGAGCTCGCTTGGATTACAACACGAAATACCACCAAAACACACTCAAAAGATTATAATTAAATCGCAGGAGTGTGTTAGAGAATCAAACCAAGAGCTCAATGGTGTTGAACGTGTCTCTCCAATGATCTAGAGTGAATCCTCAAGGGATTGTTCTTTGTTGCACTTAATTTCGTGGTGAGATGTGGTTTTTGAGTCTCTTGGGAGGTGTGACGGCGCTAGGGTTCGAGAGTTAGAAAAATATGGTCGTACAACTCTATTTATATGGGTGTCTAAAAGTGACCGTTAGGGTTCAGAAAGTTCGGACTAGTCTGTGGTGGTCACCGGACTAGTCCGGTGTGCTGAGTGTAGCAAACCCTAAGTGTCCCGAAATATCGGACTAGTCCAGTAGGAGCGGACTTGTCTGATTTCGCTACTGGAAATCTTCGGACTAGTCTGATAGACATCGTACTTGTCCGGTTATGTGAAACCCTAAGTGTATAGGACGACAAGTTCGCACTTGGAGGACTTGTCCGATTCAGATCAGAGGGTTTTTCGGACTAGTCCGTGCAAACATCAGACTTGTCCGATTTGGATCAGAAAGAATATTGGACTAGTCCGGATGTGATCGGACTTGTACGATTTTGTGTGACTTGTGAAGTATTTTGAGGACTAGTCTGCACTGGGGAGGACTAGTCCGATTCTGGTCAGAAAGGATATCGGACTTGTCCAATTTCGTGCAGAAAGGATATCGGACTAGTCCGATGGATATCGGACTTGTCCGATTTCGTGCAGAAAGGATATCGGACTAGTCTAGTGTCTGTCGGACTAGTCCGGTCTTGTGTAACTTTGTGCAATGTGTGTGTTTAAATGTGGTTGAGCTCTTGGGATGTGTTTCCTTAACACACTCCATACACAATAATCTACTACTCTTCTTCCTTGAGCTCATTTCTACTTTGCTTCTCATTCTTCCTTCTTTTTGGTACTTTGCTCATTTTTCTATCATAAGCCTACACTCATCTCAACAAAGAGGTTAGGATCCCAATTGCTTGTCATAAATCATCCAAAACCCACAAGGGAGTCCTAGATGCACTTTCACTCATCACTCTACCAACTTTGGTAGCTCCGAATCCTGGTGAACCACTTCTGCTTTACATTTCGGCAACTGACGAAGTTGTCAGCATGGTCCTGGTTGCAGAAAGACCAGAACCATCTCCAGTTCAGGAAGCCAGACCCCTCTGGGAGGGTCCGGAGCTACCTGAAGGCGAGTCTGGGTCCCAGCCCCCAGACCCAGATCCTCAAGGCGAGACGCCAGAGGATCAACCTCCTTCAAGTGGAGGAGTTACTGTTGCTGAACAAGAAGATCCGGACCCCTTCGGGAGGGTCTGGGTCACTTCAGAAGAAGCTCCGGGCTCTTCAAACAAGAACGTTGAGGTCCCCGAACAAGGTTCGGACCCCTCCTGGAGGGTCCTAGTTGATGAGGAGGAAGCTCCGGGCCCCTTCGGGGGGGGGGGGGGGGGGGGTCTGGACAGTCCAGCGCCCAGTATACTTCATCAGTGAAGTACTCCATGACGCCAAGACTCGGTACCTGGAGGTGCATAAGCTGCTCTATGCAATTCTCATTGCTTCTAGAAAGCTTCGTCACTACTTCCAAGCTCACAACGTTTCCGTGGTAACCTCTTATCCACTGCGTGCAATCTTTCATAACCCCAACTCTACTGGGAATATTGCAAAGTGGGCAGCGGAACTGGCCGAGTTCGATCTTGAATTCGTCCCAAGACAAGCGATCAAGAGTCAAGCACTAGCAGACTTCGTGGCGGAATGGAACCCCTCTCCATCAAATCCTGGGGGCCTCAGTGAGCAGAAGCCGGAACCTAAGGTTCCGGTCTTCACTGAGTCTCACTGGACTCTCTACTTCGACGGCACCGTGCAGAAGCAGGGGGCCGGAGCTGGAGTCCTTCTCCTCGTTCTGACTGGGGAGAAGGTCAAATACATGGTTCACCTTGACTTCAAGGTGATCAACAACATGGCTGAGTATGAAGCATTAATATATGGGCTCAAGGTGGCACTATCATATGGTGTCAAGCAGCTGTTGGTAAAGGGTGATTCGCAGCTCATTCTAAAGCAAGTCAAAGGTGAATGTTGCTGCAACAACCCTCAACTAGCTGCATACCTACTTGAAGTCCAGAAGCTTCAGAAGGACTTCGACGTCCTGGATCTTTGCCATGTCCAGCGTCTCAACAACGCTGAAGCCGACGAACTCTCGATGAAAGCTTCAACCAGAGCTCCGGCTCCTGACAGAACCTTCGTCCGGAGATTGTCAAGACCAACAGCTCAACCTGCCGAACTGAGCGATGGGGGCGAGACCAGCACCTCGAAGCTGGCGGTCCCGATGGCCCTATTACCATGGCGTCCATCGAGGGTCGTAGGTGTTGCAGGAAGCTCCGAGCAACCCAGCACGCAAGACTCAAATGCTCAAGTTAGCTCTGATGCATGGATCTCAGAGATCCGGAGCTACTTGAAAGACAATTTCCTTCCTGAAGATAATGTATCCGCTGACCGGGTAGTCAGATTGGCTAAAAGATACACACTGGTAGAAGGGGATATCTACCGGCGTGGTGCCAACGGTGTCCTAATACGGTTCATTACAAGGGAAGAAGATCGCGAGCTCCTCGTGGAAATCCATGGAGGCGAGTGTGGGAACCACGCGTCTTCCCGCACGTTGGTCGGTAAAGCCTTCCGGCATGGTTTTTACTGGCCTACAGCACTCCAAGATGCAACCGAGCTAGTGAAGAAATGCGAAGCATGCCAATTCCATGCAAAGCAAATTCACACACTAGCTCAACCTCTACAAATGATACCTCCTACATGGCCATTCGCTGTGTGGGGGATGGATATATTGGGACTTTTCCCAAGAGCCGTCAGAGGTTACAAGTTCCTGTACGTCGCCATCAACAAGTTCACCATGTGGCCGGAAGCAACTCTAGTTGTGACAATAAACAAGCAATCAGCTATCAATTTCTTACATTCCATAGTATGCAGATTGGAGTCCCAAACAAGATCATAACTAACAACGGGACCCAATTCACAAGCTCTGCTTTTCAAGTATATTGCGAAGACCTCGACATCCAAGTCAGCTACGCTTACGTAGCTCACCCGGCAAGCAATGGCCAAGACGAGAGGGCAAATGCATAAATCCTAAAAGGACTCAAGATGTGCACCTATGAGCGCCTGAAAAAACATGGAGCCAACTGGATTGAAGAGCTTCCGCCCACCTTGTGGGCAAACAGGACAACTCCAAACCGGTCAACTGGAGAGACACCCTTCTTCCTGGTGTACGGAGCTGAACCAGTCCTTCCTCCGGAAATCACTTTAGGGTCACTTTGGATCCGGACCTTCAAACAGGCCACGCAGGACCAGCTCCGACGTGAAGACCTTGACCTCGTTGAAGAGGGAAGGTGCCGAGCAGCTGTTCGGAATGACCCATACCGCCAAGCTTGTCGACGCTATCACCAAAGGCATGTTCACAGCCGACATCTCAAGGAAGGCGATCTGGTGCTACGGATAATACAAACTCGAGAAGGGTTAAACAAACTTTCCCCCAGCTGGGAAGGACCCTTTCGAGTGATCAAAGTATCCCGTCCCAGATGCGTTCGCTTGGCAACCGAGGATGGGACACTGATCCCTAATCCTTGGAACATTGAGCACCTCCGTAAGTTCGACGCTTAATATCATGGAGGTGAGTATGTACTTACATGTGATGTAGGTTATAGCGTCATTGTACAGAGTCGGGTAGCTCCTCCAGGAGGACAGCCGGACCTTCCCTGGAAGGTCCGCAAGGTTCAGGCAACACTTGACACAGTCTCAGAACTAAAAGTGTAGCTAGCTACCTTGGTTCAAACGAGAAACGCAACACACTTAGCCTGGTTCCGTACCCTAAGAGTGTACTTGTTTCTCCTGTACCCCGGACCTATAATGAAAGACATCATTGCGTGAAAACAGACTCCACGTGCATTTATTTTGTACAGGCTTAATATTTTTTATTTTTCTCTTTCTTGTCTATAACAAAGTTGTGCAATTCTCAAGAAACTTTAGCTTGAACAATTCATATACAATTCAAGTCGCTTTGTTAATTCTTTTGGGTCTTAACATTGTTGAATGGCCTACTCGCCTGAATGTCGCCAAGCCAACCTAGGTCCGGAGTGTGCTATCAACTTAGTCTGGTCCTGCACCCTAAGTACGCCACTCTACCTACACCCCGGCAGGCCGAAGTAAGGTGAGTCCAGGATACGATTGGACCTGAAGAACATAAGCAAATGCACTTGATTGTATATAGAATTGCGTTCGACCTAAAAATTTCTTCGGGAATAGTAAGCCCCAAACGAGTTATAGATAAGAAATGGAATTTAATGTTTTTCTTGACATCAGTGTGCTGGAAAAATAAAGATATCATAATGATGATGGATGAAACCGGAGCTATCAAAGCTCCGACACCCCCTAAGGTGGCCCATTGTTGATGTTTTAAACATTGATAGTAGGCGTCGCTGGAGCTACCAAGTTCCGCCAAATCCAGGGGGTCAGCCATCAACATGAAGAAAAGATGGTGGGAAGACACCCCAGTGGGGTCTACTGTCGACGCACCGCATGTTGACAGTGGTCACTACCGGAGCTACCAAGCTCCGACAACCCCAGAGTACTAATTGTCGACGCTCTACGTGTTGACAAGGGTCACTGCCGGAGCTACTAAGCTCTGACAACCTCAGGGGCCCCTCCTATCGACGACTTCGGACCTACAAACTACAAGTTCGAAGCACGCAAGTATTCAACAAAATTCTACATCCTCTTGGTACATGTTCACAATCAAATTGTGTACATCTATCAGGGGGCCAAGTGGGACAAAGGTGTTGAAGACAAAAAATGAAATTCATAAAATTCTTGGATTTCATTAATCTGGAGACAAGAGATTACAAAATTGAGGAAAGGAAGAGAAGATACAAGCAGGAGATACAAAGATAAAGTCTTAAATCCTATGGAAGAACGAGGCAAACTTTTGGGCAACCTCCGACACGCTGGCCTTGGCGGCATCTCCCTCTCCGTTGATGGGACCTTCAAGCACCGGATCTAATGGGAAGTGAGGATCTCGACTTGTGTAGCACGTCAGCATGTACTCTGCGACGTTCTGCACAAGGGATTTCCCTTCAGTCTCCAATTGATCCGCGATGACATCGCCCATCTTGTTAAGTTTGCTGCCCGTTGAGCTCAACGCCTTCAACACCAGGTCCAGCTCCAGCTCCGGGTTGTCCGGGCGCACGGGACTAAAACCCAGCGGCGTTAGCGCGTCATTGGCTTTGCCCAAGAAGTCCCAAACTTGTTGGGACTCCGCAGCCCTTGAGCCTCGCACCTCTTCCAAGGACCTCTTGGTCGCCGCAAGCTCCGAATCCTCACGGGCAAGGCACTCGACCTCTTTGGTGTTCTGCTGAATCTTTTCAGCAACTTGCCTTTCTAGTTTACCAAGCTCCTCTTCCCGGAGGTGGATCTTGTTCCGGCGGTCAACCAGGTCTTTCTCCCGGCCCCACACTTTCTTCTCCCTGGCAGCAATTTCATTCTCCCTCTTGGTGAGGTCTTGTCCCCGCTGCCAGGCCTTCTTCTCCTCTTTCTCGCAGCGCTCCTCCAGCTTCTTGGTGCGCTCTACGAGGCTCTTGTCACCCAGAGTCAGCCACTGAGTAAGCTCCTTCTACCTCTTCACGAGGCCATCCCGCAGCTCCAGGAGTTTTTGCTCTTCATCTTCGAGCTTTTTCTCTCGCTCCTCAAGAGCCTCCCGGCGCTTGATGAGGCTGTCGTGGATGGCGATGAGCTTCTCTTGGCGGTCATTCGGTTCTTCATTAGCAGCCACAGCCTGTTTGTGGATGGCCCCAGACTGGTCGTCGAGGGATCGCACCATGCTCTCCCTCTCATCCAGTAGCTGACCCCATTACTCCAACCGGACTTTCTCCCTTTTCACGCACTCCTTGTCATCGGCCAGCCTCGTTTGCGCCAGCTTGGTCTCGAATTGGAGTCGGTTGCGCCACCTCCTAAGGGTTTGGCGCTCCTCCTCGGGGGCCTTGCTGTCGTGGTAAAAGGCCAGTTGAACCTGACGAAGGCTGGAGCATGCGTTGTCGATAGAAAACGATAGGGGGATCGGCTCCGGACCTATCGGGGTCCTCTCCGCTGGCTCCAGCGGGTTCTCCATAACAAAAATCGGGTCCCACTCCACAAGAGCGGTCCCCTGAGCTTCCGCGGCACTAGCGCCACCCTCCGAGATAGCCTCGGTCGCCGCCGAGGAAGGTCCTGCAATGGAAGTTTCCACCTCCAAAGTCAGCTCCGAAGGTCCCACCGTCAGGTCATCAGCAATTGGTCCCTCAGGCGGGGGACCGGCGGCTTCGTCTTGGCACCCTGGCTCAGGTGCGGGTACCTCCAGAACCACCACCTCCATGGCAGGCGTTGAAGATTCGGCCGGAGCTGAGGCCACTTTCGGCTCCAACGCTGGTGCCTCCTCCACCGTCGGTTCAAGCGCCGACGCTTTGACCTCCACCAGCTCGGGCGCCGACACTTCCGCGACAACCGGCTCAGGCGTCGGAACTTCATCAACACCCGGTTCCACCGCCAGGGCTTCAACAACATCCAACTCTAGGGCCAGAACTGCAGCTACCTCCAGCTCTGAGGCTGGAGCGTCCGTCATCACAGCATCCAAAATTGGAGCTTCAACCTCCGGAGCTGGTGCCGCTGGTACATCTTCATTTCCCTGGTCTGACACTACCACGGGAGCTTCAGAGGATGACTCGAGGTCAAGTACCACAACAGCTGGCATCGGAGCTGCCGCGGCCTCAGCCACCTCTTGGGGCGGCGCTGGGATTGGAGTTGGAGCCTCCGTCTGCGCAACATCAGTTGCTCTTGCAAGAACCGGAGCTTCATCCCCTTTCTTGGGTACACTGTGGATGAAGGATGAAGAAATTCAAAATATGATTACAACAAAGACAATCAACGGAGGTAAAAAATAAAATTTACCTTGGAAGTCTTCCGCTCTAGCTAGCGCGGAACCTCTTCACCGGACGCTCAAGATCGGACCCTGTCGCCACTGGCGTAGTGCTCCGGAAGTCTCCCCAGAGCTTGTTGCTTCCGTCAGCAATGTCTTGGTTGAGGCCCTCCTCGACTGAGAAGGACCCTCGGACCTAGAGCCCTTAGCAGGCCCTGGTACCGGAGTCACATGGCCGGAGCTGGCATCCTGGAGAGAAGCTGATGCTGGAGTAGGTGTCGCCGTTGAAGACCACCTCCGCCGGTGAGAAGGAGCTGTTGAGGAAGGAGCAGGTCTGACAGACCTTCCGTCAGAGTGCTTCAACTTTCTCTTTCGGCTGGAGGGCTCTGCCAACTCTTTGCCCTTGCCTACGACTTCAGCTCTTGGCTTTGGGGCGGGAGCGGAGCCACCCTCTGAAGCTCCGGGGATCGCCACCCCGGAGATTTATCGCCTCTCCATCAGGCCCAAGTCGTCCAACGGCGACATCTTCCTCCGGAGCTCTCTGCACTCCTCTGGTATCATATTCAGAGGAAGGAAGGCCGCCGGTGGAGACACGTCGCCAGGGCCGATGTTCCCAGGCTGGAACTTCTTGAGATGGGTCTTCAAGGCTTCATATTTCAAGTTGGTGCCCAAACCAACCTCAATGCGATTGGTGTCCATCTCACTGTTGAAGGCCCAGGCAGGTCGCGCCCTAGCCCTCAGCGGGGCCCACCTGTTTGTTAAGAAGTTGTCGAAGACCATCTGGGGGGTCACCCCACCTTCGACACACTCCTGGATTCTGCCCAGAATGGGCTTGTACTCCCTCGATAGCTCTGGCACGTCCCTCCAAGTGTCAGTGTCGACGCGGGGGATGCCTTCAGACAGTTCCAGCCTCTCGTGTCCCTCGACGGTGATGACCACCCAGTCTTTCTTCCAGTCATCCCACTTAACGGAAGAAAAGGACCTCAAGTACTTGAGTGGGGAGTTTTTCCGCTTCACGAAGTAGTAGAAGCCGATGAACTCATCACTCTTCCCGGTGGGGTAGACAGTGAAGAAAGTCCGGAACAACTCCACGCAAGGGGACACACCCACCCACATCTCACAAAAGTGGACAAGGGTCGCCACCAGCAAGATTGAGTGGGGGCCAAGATGATGGAGCTGCAGACCATAGAAATCTAGCAGCATCAGAAAGAAAGTGGAGAAAGGCGGGATCAAACCCGCCATGGCATACCTAAGGAAGTACACCATATCCCCGGCTCGCTCCTTCTCGAAGGGAAGCTTGCCGCATCGAATGTCATTGTCGAAGGAGTCACTGGACCAACCCATGTAGGTCCGGACCCTAGACAACTCCTCCTTGCTCCCAATGCGGCTCTTGGGGAGTCCCAACTTCATCGCAGCACAACGGGACGAGAGATGAAGAGCAAGTGAAAGTTTGGAGGATTCGAGCGCAAGTTCAAATGAAGGCGTAAGGAATCCCCAAACGGTGCACGCTTCCCTTCTTAAGTAAGCCCCTGCAATGCTTAGATGGAAACCGCAGAGGGGCCGACGATACAGTTCAAAAACTTCACCCTGCCAATGACAAGGGGGCCCAGGGCCACCTCGACGATCAAGTCGAGGTCCTTACCTCAGGCGAACAGTTGTCATCATGAGAGGCGGGAAGCCCGAGGGCGGCGGCCTGACAATGCGCGTGGAACCGATACGGTTTTCATATCGGGAACCGGCGACCTTCAATTGCGTGAGATCCGCACGCTCAGATCTCACCTGCCGCATCCTGGATATGCCACGTGGCGATGGTTTAACTGCGAACCACCACCCCAACTGCACATCCAAAGACCCTTGAAGACACGAAGCGGAAATCAAAAGATGGACCCACCCCCGACAGAATGACTTCATCCAAAAGGTCTCTCCCAGAGGTGGGCCCAGGGGGCCACTGTCGGTACTCTGCGTACCAGATACCCTTTGGGACTGCAAAAAGAGCAAAGGAATTTCACCTGTTTGAGTTGAAGACCTCCGAAGGCCCCACGTGTCATGCGGAACCGGACCTGTCTCCCTGCTATGGTTAGTCCTAATGCCGCCACGTGTATCGTTAAACCGGATCTACATTCCTTACACGGGAAAGCTCTGGACTAGATACCCGTGTGGCACCCCCAGACCTAACCCTCGACATGTGGAAGCTCCGGTACCGACCCGTGTACAACAGCACCAGACCTACCCATCCCAGACGGTAAGCTCCGGAGCTGCCACGCGTCCAACCGCTGGACCTTCAACTTCAACAGGCATAGTGGTGAACTTCCAATGGCTCGGACCTTCAAGGAACATTAAAGACCTCAAGACCCGATTAAGTGTCATTAATGCTATCTTAATGACACACGATCGGAGGGCCCTTAATACCAGTAACGCCACTGTCAAGGCGCGTTACCACACTATTAAGGGTAATTAAGCTCATTAATTGTGTATTAAACATCAATAACCGCCAAGGCCACATGTCGGGCCAGGCTAACGATGTAACGGCTAGTCCTTGTACTATAAAAGGACTGGCCGAGCGATACACAAGGGGAGACTTCCAGACTCGGCTGACACACGCTCACACACGCTGAGGCGAGTCACTCTAGTCTTTCATACTCAAGCGCTCAGACACTCAATACAACAACAACACATACCCGTGGAGTAGGGTATTACGCTCAGGCGGCCCGAACCACGTAAATCCTCGTGTCAACTTGCCATCCTGTTCTGAATCTCTGCGCGTCCACAACCGAACTACAAACTCCGCGACTGCCAATGGTAGTACCGGGAGAATTGCCAGAATCACACTATGAAAGGCTTGAATTGAGATTGTTCCCTTTGTTCTTGACATTGGGTTTCTGCACCATATTAGCATTGGCTCTAGATTGACCCTCGCATCCTTTCTCAGTAGCGTCCTTAGCCCGAGCCATCTCCTCAACATCAAGAGAAGCTATCAGGTTTTCAACTGATATTTCCTGTCTCTTATGTTTGAGAGCTGTGACGAAGTTCCTCCACGTTGGAGGTAACTTTGCAATAATGCACCTAGCCACAAACTTGTCGGGTAAAGGACACTTAAGGAGATTGAGCTCTCTCGCAAGGCACTGTATTTCATGAGCTTGTTCAACTACGAGACGGTTATTAACCATCTTGTAGTCATGAAAATTCTCCATGATATACAGTTCACCGCCTGCATCGGCTACACCATACTTGGCGTTAAGTGCATCCCAGAGCTCCTTAGCATATGTGACTGTTAGATAGACATCACAAAATTTATTGTCAAGAACACTTAAGATGCATCCTCTCAGGGCAGAATTGGCTTCCTCGAACTTCGTCTGTTCTTCAACAGATAAAGGACATTAAGGCCTGCCCTCGGTTACCCAGAAGATCTTAAGAGATTAGAGCCAGAGTGTGGCCTTAACTTGCCACCTCTTGAAGTGCACGCCAGAGAATTTCTCCGGCCTCAGGGCATCAGCCAAAGTCATCATATTCAACTCAGGAAATTGCCTAATAAGGTTTTTGGATTGTTAGAAAATAGGAGGCAATTTACTGAACAATTCCGATAAAACACGCGAAAACAGCAGCGATCAATACCGACAGACAGACGAGACGAGAAATATCGCGTACCGATTTGAAGCCAGTTGAACCATTGTAGATCTGACAGCAAACTGTCGTTGCAGACGTTGGTGACGACGTTGGGCCGCAGCGTCCAATCTCCTCGGTAGATGACCCAAGGTGAAGAACGCGAGCAGTTGCGCGGAGCGCTTCCCAAAAACCTTATTCGCCCTCTTTCGGTGCAGGATCGCAAGCGCGAGCGGTTTCGGAGACCTGCTCTCCCGATCGTCGGTGCACGCCGACGCTTGGGATGGAGTAGAGTAGAAGGCGGCGCAAGGAACTCAAACATTTGAAACGATCTGATCGTGGGATGTACTCTGCCATACCGCGCACACCCGTATTTATAGAGCCCCACGGAGACGGTTCGTGTGTGATTCGGATCCGAACTGACTCCACAGTCATAGACGCATCCGTCTCCAACGACTTGGACATCTTGGTAGCCCCAAAAATTCGGAGGCCCAAAAGCCCAAAGCCCAATTTAATTTTCTGCAAAAATATAAAATCTAGGCTCGACTCGAGGCTCGAATTCACATGAACACACGCGTGCATGCGTGTGGTGTGGTGCGGTGCGGTGCGGGGCGAGCGAGCGAGGAGGAGGAGGGGCGCGCGTGGGCCACCCCTCTCTTCCTCTCTTCTATCTCACTCAAGGAGTGGAAGAACAACCTCCCTTTTATGTAGGGGTTGCTCCACTTCCACTTACCATGTGGGACTAATCATTTAGCACTACTTCCTCTTGTCCTAATGGGACTTTGAAATTTATTGGGAATTAATTATGAATATTAGATGGGCCCAACCAATTTATTCCAACAACGACGATATGGTTTGCATCTCCTTATCATCTGAAGGTTAATCGATCCATCACTACATTAGCTGGGTACTTTTGAGCTTTTAATCCGTGATCGCAAAGACAGTAGCTTTTTTAGATAATGGGATATAACCCGACCTTCACCTCCGGAAAGGATACGGCCGACACAAACATAATGTTCTTACATCCAAAAGATGAGAAAACAAAAAGAAAATACAAAATAGTGATGCAACCCAATACAGCTTATTACATTGTAGTTCTGTAACTAAAATTCCAACCAAATCTAGAGAATACTTCCATGACTGTAGACTCCAATGCTGTGGATGCCACTCTTATCAAGGTAGACCTTTCCTCATCCTTCTGTAGTAATGCCCAAGTTCGGCTCCAGTATGTACCTCTGAATAAAACCTGCATATATATTTTCATTGGACAATTATCAAAAATAACATCATTCTGACATGTCCATAAAGCCCAACAGAAAGCTGCAATGCCAATTATAATCAATTTCCTGGCTTTTGGATGAAAAGAAACAATCCATTCATTAAGAAAGTGAGAAACAGAGACTAGGGTACTAACATTAAATGTAATATTAACTATTCTCCAAATGAATTTAGCATAATGGAAATAAAAAAGGAGGTGCTGAATTGTTTCTTCATTTCTGCAGAAAACACATTTACTGTCACCCCTCCAATTACGGCGCAAAAGATTATCTTTTGTTAATATTACCCCTCGCTATAGGTACCACAAAAATATTTTAATCTTAAGTGGTAGTTTAGCTTTCCATAGCCTATTGTTATATCTCACATTGCCATTAAATATTAACACTCTGTACATAGAGCTCACTGTAAAACATCCATGCTGATGTAAATCCCACTTAAATGTGTCATCCGCATCGTTAAGCCTTACATGAGCAATTTTTTCCACAAGTCTATACCACCGGTGTAAGTTAGCACCCACCAGTCCCCGTCTAAAAGAAATATTAAGCGGCATAGTACTAAAAACTTTCACTACCGTGGCATGCTTGTATCTGGTTATGCCATACAGAGCTGGGAACCTTTCTTTCAAAGTATAATTCCCCATCCATCTATCCTCCCAAAACCTTACACTGACTCCATTGTTGACTTTAAATTTACCAAAACCTAGGAATTTCTCTTTTACTTTCATAAGGCCAGACCAAAACTGAGAATCACCTGCTTTTTTGTAACTTGTCCTAAAGTCTTGTTTTTTAAATGCTTTCTCTTTAAAAGCCTCTGCCACGTTCCATCTTCATTAATTAATTTAAACAACCATTTACTTAATAAGCAATGGTTCTGGGTATCAATGTTCAGAATACCTAACCCCCCTTGCTCCTTCGGTTGACACACTATATTCCATTTTGTTAATCTGTATTTTTTATATGACTATCAGCCTGCCAGAAAAATCTTGATCTAAAATAATCTATTCTCTCCAACACCCCCTGGGAACCTCAAAGAATGAAATCATAAACATAGCTAGATTGGTTAACACAGAGTTGATCATCACTAATCGACCTCCTACCGATAAATGTTTTCCCTTCCAACTACTTAATTTCTTCTCAAATTTTTCCTCAATCGCTTTCCAGTCCTTATTATAAAGTTTACGAAAATGCATCGGAATCCCTAAATACTTATAAGGATATACCCCTGATTTACAACCAAACAGTCTTGAATATTGTCCTTCTGCTGTTTTTGCTTCTCCAAAGCAAAATAACTCAGACTTGTGAAAATTAATTTTTAGACCAGACAATTGTTCAAAAGCACAAAGTATCAGTTTCATATTTTTAGCCTTCTCTATGTCGTGATCCATGAAAATAATTGTATCATCAGCATATTGTAATATCGAAAGTCCGTCATCCACAAGATACGGAACCACCCCAGAAATCATATCACTGTCCTTAGCTCTTTTTATCATAACAGATAGCATATCTACGATGATGTTAAATAAGATCAGAGATAAAGGATCTCTCTGTCTTAATACCTTCTTAGTCTGAAAATTTTCACTAATGCTATCGTTTATTTTAATCCCCACATGACCACCCCTCATCACTGCATCTACCCAGTCACACCATTCTGATGTAAACCCCTTCATCCTCAGTACTTGCCTAACGAAAGACCAGTTTACGTTGTCGTAAGCCTTTTCAAAATCAATCTTCAGAATAACACCATCATGTTTTTTCTTATGCATCTCATGTAAAGTTTCGTGAAGTATTACCACTCCTTACATTATATTTCTGCCCGGCAGAAAAGCTGTTTGTGTAGGACTAATAACTTTTTGAGCTACTGTCAGGATCCTATTCGTGATTATTTTCGTGAAAATTTTGAAACTGACATTGAGTAGGCATATAGGCCTGTACTGTTGTATAGTCGAAGCTCTTACACTTTTCGGTAACAAAATAATTCTTCCGAAGTTAAGTCTGTACAAAACTCTATTGCCTACCTCAAACTCTTTAAATAATGCCATTAAATCCCCTTTTATAGTCTCCCAAAATTCCTGATAAAATTCCACCGGGAAGCCATCAGGACCTGGGGATTTATTTTGTTCCATCTGGAAGACGGCTTTTTTGACTTCCGCCTCTGTGAATTCAGACACCAGGAAGTCATTCTGTTCTCTCAATACTTGGGGAATATCGTCTCTTCTTGTTTCGTCTAAGCGAAAAGCATTCACCTCAGACGGACCGAAGAGATTTTTGTAATAGTCGGTTATGTCATTCCTAAGTGCCTCCTCCTCGCTAATCTCCCTGTCACCATCAGAAAGATGGTATATCAGACTTTTTCGGTGTTTGCCATTTGCTACTAAATGGAAATACGTAGTGTTTGAATCTCCTTCTAATAGATCTTTTGTTTTTGCTCTTTGGTACCATTTTATTTCTTCCTCCCGCAGCAATTTTTCTAATCTATCTTTTAACATTTGTTTTAATTGAATTTCTTCCATTTGCAACGGTGTGGTCTCGGCTTTTTTATCTAACTCATTGACTTTGTCCAGAATTTCCTTTTTTTCTTTTTTATACTGGCCACTAGTATTTTTTGCCCAACCTCTTAAATATTTCCTAAGCTTACGTATTTTGTTTTGCCACATGTCCATTGGCGACTGGATTTTACATGACTCATCCCATTTCTCGCGCACCATCTCCTTGAAGCCTTCTCTCAGCAGCCATCCTAACTCGAACTTAAATAAATTTGAAGCAGCACTGGCGAACGTACAACCGGAGTCCAGCAGCAAGGGCGTATGATCCGAGACTTGCCTTGTTAGCGCCATGACCTTTGCTAATGGATACTTATTTTCCCATTCCGTAGAAACCAGGATACGATCCAGTTTTTCATACGTGGGGTTTTGCACAGCATTAGCCCAGGTGTAGCGTCTACCAGTCATCTCCAATTCCCTTAAATTAAGTCCATCGATGACTGCATTAAATAGTAGAGGCCATCTATAATTAAAATTATCTTTGTTTTTCTCATTCGAATATCTCATTATATTGAAATCCCCACCTAGCAGCACTGGTAGTTCTTCTCTAGAACACACGTTAACAAGCTCTACTAGGAAATTTTCTTTATATTGTGGTTGAGCAGGGCCATATATAAGCATCAATGCCCATCTGAATTCGTCTGATTTGTTACATAAACGGATTTTAACGTAAAATTCTCCTTCATCAATCGCACCCACATGAAATGTGTTGGGATCGACTCCAAGTAACAAACCACCTGACCTGCCACGTGGTTCTTTACTATGCCAAATAAAATCCCTTCCTGCACACAGATTTCTAATAAAAGGTATTGTAAAGTCTTTTGCCCCCGTCTCCGAAATACCAATAAAACTCAGGTTATGTTCTTTAGTAAGGTCTGCAATGAAATGGTGTTTTTTTTGGTCTCTAAACCCATCGCTATTCCAAAAAATATCTTTCATCTTAAACATATGTTTTTTTAAAATTATTCCTACTTTTTTGGATCTTTTCGAGCTAGTAGATCTCAACAGGTTAGATACCTCATCTAAATGGCTACCTGTATCTATAATCTCACCCATTATGTTATCACATAAATGGTTGATTATAAAACTATCTAGCTCCTCGTCCTCTATATCTTTTTGCATCTGTTCTACTGCATCCTCCTCCGTTTCCTTGACTATATTACACTCCATCCTAGTACCTTCTCTTTTTCTAAGGTTTTCAACTGCATCAGATGTGTTCTGGGCAGCCGTCCCCACCTTAATACCCAAATTATCACACTTAGCAATTATCTCATCATTCAAAAAGCTTAAAAATGAGTCAGATTTCACACCTTTGTTTATATAAACAGGAGCTGACTTTGAGCACTTTCCCGGCGCTATGTTGCCTACTGGCTCTTCAGATTGTGGTGCTCAGCCATTTGGATGATCTGTTGCATCCTTCAACAGCTTTGGTTCATCTACCTTCTCTCTGTTTTTAAAATATGAGATCTCCATAGGAGTCTCACTCAGAGAGTTTGGTGAACCTGTCATGGGCACTTCTTTCTCCTGCATTCTCATTAAATTTTCAGCATTTAAATATGTGTCATTTACTGGACCATCAATAATAACCTGCATGTTTTTGTTTTGGTACAGTGATTTTGTAACAGTAGATCGTACCTCTGAAAAAAACCACCAAAGCCATTTTATTTTGCACCTCCTCAAGCTCCGGGTTCTGGTATGAACGATTATGTTGGGAATTAATATTTGCGCCTCTGGCATCATCATCCCCATCAGTCTGTTCAATACCACTGCCTCCTCCCGTTTCCCGGTTGAACTGTGAGTCGTTTGCATGATCACTATTCTCACCCCCTAACAGGTCATCATCTTCATTGTTATCAGTATCCATAGGATCCGGTTGACCATTTACCTTCTCATCCTCAACTTTGAATTTGATCTCATAAAGATATTCCTCAATGACCACATCAACCGCATAAGGGATTAAGTTCGGATCAAGTACCAGAGCTTGAAAATGACACATTTCATTATTGCGGGTGTGTACCATATCGACATCCACGGTTACCCCAACTATGGTTCCTATTGCCCAGATGATAAGGAACTGTTTTAATTCCTCTGGTAAACCTGAACATTGAAACCATACCTTGGGAACTTTTGATTTGGCCCCCATACCACATTTCTCTTCTATCCTCAAATTTATATTTTTGAATCTTGTTTCAACAGTACCCCATTCCGCCATCCTACGTAATTCAGCCTTGTCTGAAATGTTGTTTTGAACACATTCCTCTCCATCTCCTCCACTTGCTGTTGGGTAATCGGCGGTATGTTACTCTAGCAACTCTACCGCATCACCCAGGAAACATGCGAGTACAGAGGTCATGGATTGTTACCACTAGACGCGCAGCGCAGCGGAATGTAGACGCGCGTCGGTGTTGGGGAAGTAGACGATCCCGTTCGTCTCCTCCTCGCCCTCTTCTCAGCAGCAGTAGACGAACACGTTCGGCGTACCCGATCAGCGCAGCAGTAGCAGCAGCGCCTCCACGGAGTCCACACGTACTGAGAGGAACGCCGTGCGCCGATGTGCTAGCACCGCGCGCGCAACAAGGGTATCGGCGTGAGGCCTTCGAGGGGTGGCGGCTAGGGCTGTCACGTGGTGGGATTATTAGCCCCTAACCCTACCCCTCATATTTATAGGCGTACTAATGGGCTTTTAGGTTGCAGGCCCATTAGTACCCTAATTGCTTATGGATCAAATATCCAATAGGCCTTAAACCGAATTGTTATGATTGCCTCTTAGGCACATCACCAACAATCTCCCACTTGCACTAGAGACAATCATCTAGCCAAGATTTTCGATATTCCAACTCCTTAAGTGTGTGACCCATTAGGTTCATGTGCAGTCGATTGTGAATGGAAACCATTTCCAACCACAAGTCAGTAGAGGTACCTAGCAGGATATACTGACTCCTGAATGTACATAAAGATCATATCAGCCGAACCTAGATACATTCAACATGCTAATCCCTTTGCCTCACGATACCAGTCAAGCTCAAGGCGAGATGCGTGCCATCCTTGTGATAGCTCGACCATTCACTCGATCAAATAGTGGATTCATTTCGGGACTAACTTTTAGTCACTGTGATTAACCATTAATCACTTTGGCATGGCCATGCACTTTCAAATTCAACTATCTCGAGGGGCCCAAAGATATCTCTCCTGTTATTAAGGAGGGGAAAATCCCATCTTGATCCACGCACATCCCATTCTATGTTTCATTATATACCCGAAGACTACTTCTATGACTACCCAGTTACGGAGTAGCATTTGGTAGTCTCAAAGTACAAAACTATGCATAGTGAGAAACAATGGCGATCTCGGGTCTAAGGATCTAGCAGGTGTATCACTCAAGACCAACTGATGGCACATATGGAAATAACAATCCCAACAGTGTCTCGGAGTGGGTCAATCCAACACCATGTTCACTAACATATGTTCACATTATTAATTTGATATCTTCATATCTATGATCCGTGATCATTAATTAATACATGTGCTAGTCTGTATGCAATCATTATCTCATATAATGATATAGACTAGGGATCATCTAGAGTAACATTACTTTTAACAAAGAGTTTCACGAACAAGTCACATACTTGATGATCAATGTAAATAATGATTACTCATATAACAATTTATTTAACAGATAAACATAGCTGTGACACAAGTCTCCCACTACACACTATGATTACTGATGTAAGTATCTAATACCCATAGATCTCGTGTGTGCCTCATGCTTTGATTGTGGAAGAGGCTTTGTCAACGGATCTGCAACATTCAAATCCGTGTGCACCTTGCATATCTTCAAATCACCTCGGTCGATGATCTCTCGAATGAGGTTATAGCGTCGTAGTATGTGTTTGGATCGTTTGTGTGATCTAGGCTCCTTTGCCTGTGCGATGGCTCCACTGTTGTCATAGTAGAGATCCACATGAATGGACGCGCTAGGAACAACACCCAACTCAGAAACAAATTTTTTGATCCAAACAGCTTCCTTTGCAGCTTCAGAAGCTGCAATATACTCCGCCTCTGTGGTTGAATCTGCTACTGTATCTTGTTTGGAACTTTTCCAGCTCACTGCCCCTCCACTGAGGCAGAACACAAATCCGAATTGCGATCTACAATCATCCTTATAAGTTTGGAAGCTGGCATCGGTGTAACCTTTTACAACGATCTCTTCTTCACCTCCAAACACTAAGAATGCATCCTTAGTTCTTCTCAAGTACTTAAGGATGTTTTTGACAACGGTCCAATGAGCCTCACCATAATCTGATTGATACCTGCTCGTGATACTTAGAGCATAAGATACATCTGGGTGTGTATATAGCATGGCATACATGATGGATCCAATGGCTGAAGCATAAGGAATCGCTCTCATCCTCTTTTGCTCATCAGGTGTCGAAGGACACTGACTCTTGCTGCCATGTGACATTGGCAAGAAATCTTTCTTGGAATCTTGCATATTGAACCGATTCAATATCTTGTCAATATATGTATCTTGGCTTAATCCAATTAGCCTTTTAGATCTATCTCTATAGATCTTTATGCCCAAAATATAAGCTACCTCTCCTAAATCCTTCATTGAGAAACTTTTTCTTAATAAGGATTTAACATCATCAAGCATCGGAATGTCATTTCCGATCGATAATATGTCATCTACATATAGGACCAGAAATACATGTGCGCTCCCACTAAAATTCTTGTAAATACAAGGTTCTTCTACGTTCTTGATGAAACCAAACCCTGTGATTACTTCATCAAAACGTAGATTCCAACTCCGAGATGCTTGCTTCAACCCATAAATGGACTTTTGAAGCTTGCATATTTTACTAGCATTTTTAGGATTGACAAAACCCTCAGGTTGTGTCATGTACACATCCGCAGTCAGACTTCCATTAAGAAAGGCTATTTTGACATCCATCTGTCATATTTCATAATCAAAATATGCAGCAATTGCTAGAAGAATCCGAATAGACTTAAGCATTGCAATGGGTGAGAAAGTTTCATTATAATCAACACCTTGAATTTGTTTGAAACCTTTCGCCACCAATCGCGCTTTATAGATGTGAACATTTCCATCCATATCAGTCTTTTTCTTGAAAATCCATCTACAATCGATAGGTCTCACACCTTCGATTGGATCAACCAAGTTCCAAACTTGATTTTCATGCATGGATTCAATTTCGAATTCCATGGCTCCAAGCCACTTCTCAGAGTTGGGTCCCATCATTGCTTCAGTATAGGTCGTGGGCTCATTATTGTTCAACAATACCATGTCATGCTGCTCCGTGGTTAGAAGCGTTAACTTTTCAGTTGCACGACGTACCCTCGTAGACCTTCGTGGGGCTGGTGTTTCATCAACTGATTGTACAACATCTTGTACATCCTGTATAGGATCAGTGGATGCCGAAACATTTTCAAGTATTTCTTGAATTTCTTCAAGATGCACCTTGCTCCTACTAATTCCTTTTGAGATAAACTCTTTCTCCGAGAAGACACCATTGCGAGCGGTAAACACTTTACCCTCTGTTTTATTATAAAAATAATATCCTTTGGTTTCCCTAGGATATCCCACAAAGAAGCATTTGTCTAATTTTGGAGTGAGTTTGTCTGACGTCAAACGTTTGACATAAACATCACATCCCCAAACTTTGAGGAAAGACAATCCGGGACGTTTCCCGGTCCACATCTCATATGGTGTCTTCTCAACAGACTTAGTTGGTACTCTGTTTAGTGTAAACGCAGCAGTTTCAAGAGCATAACCCCAAAAGGATTATGGAAGATCTGCTTGGCTCATCATCGACCTAACTATGTCCAACAAGGTTCGGTTCCTCCGCTCAGACACCCCATTCCATTGAGGCGTTCCAGGTGGAGTCAACTATGGAACAATTCCACATTGTTTTAAATGATCATAAAATTCATGGATCAAATATTCACCCCCACGATCAGATCGTAGAAATTTAATTGTCTTGCCCAATTGATTCTGTACTTCATTCTGAAATTCTTTGAACTTTTCAAAGGATTCAGACTTGTGCCTCATTAGGTAGACATAACCATATCTACTAAAGTCATCGGTAAATATGATGAAGTACTGAAAACCACCTATGGCAATTGAACTCATTGGTCCACATACATCTGTATGTATAAGTCCCAACAAGTCGGTCGCCCTCTCACTTTGACTAGTGAAGGGTGCTTTGGTCATCTTCCCAAGCAAACAAGATTCGCATGTGTCAAGTGATTCAAAATCAAATGAGCTTAGTAATCCATCTTTATGGAGTTTTTCAATGCGTTTCTCATTTATATGACCTAAGCGACAATGCCAAATAAAAGTGAGATTTAGATCATTTCATCGAGCCCTTTTGGTATTAATGTTACAGACAGTTTTATCCTCAAGATCAAGAACATATAATCCATTCACCAATGGACATTGAGCATAGAAAATATTATTGTAATAAATAGAACAACATTTGTTCTTTATTACAATCTCATAACCATCAACTTCTTCTAAACACGAAGAAGAGATAATGATCTTGCTCAAAGTAGGAACGCAATAACAATTATTCAATTCCAAAACTAATCCTGAGGGTAATGACAAGTGGTAGGTTCCGATAGCTATGACCGCAACCTTTGCTCCATTGCCAACACGAACATCCAACTCGCCTTTTGCAAATCTTCTAGTCTCACTTAGACCCTGCAACGATTTGCAAGTGTGAATCATCGATCCGGTATCAAATACCCATGATTCGCTAGAAGATAATGCAATGTTAATTTCTATAACATTTATACCTGAAGTGGAAGTCTCACTTCCCTTCTTCTTCATCATATCCTCCAAGTACTTCTTGCAGTTCCTAGACCAGTGTCCCTTACCATGACAGTGAAAGCATTCATCATCAGGAGAAGGGCCAGATTTGCCCTTTGGTTTAGACTTTGAGCTTGAAGGCTCATCGGGAACCTTTCCCTTGCCTTTACCTTTAGGATGCATCACACGCTTCCTCTTTTTATTCTCCTTTTGCACCATCATCACATGAGTGGCGTTTTTCTTAATGCTTTCTTCGGCTGTTTTAAGCATCCCATGCAATTCAGCTAAAGTTTTCTCCATGCCATTCATTTGAAAATTCAATATGAATGGCTCGTAGCTCGGTGGGAGCGACTAGAGAACAACATCAATAGCCAGATCATCCTTGAGTTCAGAACCAAGTTTTCCCAAAGTTTCAATGTAACCAATCATCTTGATGACATGAGGGCTGACCGGGCTACCCTCCGCCAGCTTGCATGAGAACAAGGACTTTGAGATATTGTATCTCTCAGCCCTTGCCTGATTCTCAAACATTCCACGCAGTCCCTCAATCATAGAATAAGCATTTGTATGCTCATACTGTTTTTGCAGATCAGGGGACATAGTGGCGAGCATGAGGCAACTTACATTAAGCGCATCATCACAGTGCTTCGTTTAAGCTCTACATGCTGCATTAGTTGCATCAGCTGGGAGGTCATCAGGGTAAGGCTGCAGAAGAACGTACTCGGTTTTCTCTTGCCTAAGAACGATTCTCAGGTTGTGGTACCAATCAATAAAGTTAGCTCCATTGAGCTTTTATTTTTCAAGCACAGATCACAAATTGAAATCGGAATTGTTACTAGCAGACATTATCTACAATAGAAAATAAATACGCAAGGTTTAGCACTATGTTATGTACCAATCTTCTATTAACAGTTTAATAAAAGATATCACCACTATATGATCATCATCTTCCCTCTAACGACATATAGTGATTCAAGATCCATATTCACTAATTCCTAGTGAGCTTTGGCTTCACTGCTAGGAAATTAGTGACATAGGTAAACAACCATTGTTAATCATATCTCTATATGACTCTTGTTTGTTGGGTGAAATCCAATGCCCCGACTCCCAACTCTATGCCATAAAGCCCAAAACCATTTTGATAGCTTTGCTGAGTAAACCAACACTATGCATGTGAATGTCTAACATTCACCCTATGAATTATGATAGATGATGGTACTTTGCTTTGGCAAACCTACCACACAACGATCAAAATAACATAGGTGCAACTATTGGTAAATGGCATCAAATGCTCAACTTTTGTGACGGAAGCTATTCTATCATGACAAGACATCCACCATATGAAAAGCATGAAAAGAATAGTAATAAGAATCACAGGCATATGATCATATCACATTGTGAATAGTATGGCCTTTAGAATCATAATGGTCTCCATCGCCATGATTCCATCAAGATCTGAGTTGCCATGCCTCCCTTCTTGTGGTGATCTCCATCTCCACCACACTTGAAGACATCTCCATGATAATAAAAGAAACTAATACAACTAATAGCTACCAAATAAATTACATGAGAGATCAAGCATCACAGTTCGACACGCGGGTCGTTATACAATTATGTGACAACCTCAACCCGGTTGTGTTAAATTTGCAACACGCAGGCTGCATGAATTTACACACATATCATCACATCACAATAAGGCCATACCATTGACATCATTCCCTGCAAAAACAAGTTAAGTGTAGAATGATTTCTAGCGCGAAACTATGTTATGTAATCGCTATAGCAGACAGCAAAACGGCGGTAGCGGGCGTGGGGTCGAGGGGGGAGCCGCCCCCCGCGGGTTTCAGGGCAGCGCCCTGAACACCAAACGGAATTACATAGATCGCATCTATGAAATCACTATGAAAATCTCATCGGATTGATCAAATCAACCCGAATCCGAGCCATTCAGAATGCCTCAATTTTCAAGGTGACCGGTTATTCATGAGTAGATCGCGACTCATGACCGTGGTCTGTTGGCTCAATCTGTTAGCTATGTACGTGATTAGTCCCGATGGTGATTCCAGCCGGTAGGGACAGGTTGCGCACACAGCAGAGAAGGAGCACGAACTGGCCCTTTAGTCATATATGATCGCAATCTACTCTAACCAATTCCAAACCCCAAAACCGTGCGATAAAATTCATCGTATGAATATGTCTGCAGTAGATCCCATCTACTAACAAGATCCGGACCAGAAAGTCGGCTCTGATGCCACTGTTGAGTAATCGGCGGTATGCTACTCTAGCAACTCTACCGCATCACCCAGGAAACATGCGAGTACAGAGGTCATGGATCGTTACCACTAGACGCGCAGCGCAACGGAATGCAGATGCGCATCGGTGTTGGGGAAGTAGACGATCCCGTTCGTCTCCTCCTCGCCCTCTTCCAAGCAGCAGTAGACGAACACGTTCATCGTAGCCGATCAGCGCAGCAGTAGCAGCAGCGCCTCCACGGAGTCCACACGTACGGAGAGGAACGCCGCGCGCCGATGTGCTAGCACTGCGCGCGCAGCAAGGGTCTCGGCGTGAGGCCTTCGAGGGATGGTGGCTAGGGCTATCACGTGGTGGGATTATTAGCTCCTAACCCTACCCCTCATATTTATAGGCGTACTAATGGGCTTTTAGGTCGCAGGCCCATTAGTACCCTAATTGCTTATGGATCAAATATCCAATAGGCCTTAAGCCGAATTGTTATGATTGCCTCTTGGGCACATCACCAACACTTGCCACTTCCATTTACCGGGAATCAATCTTCGAGTTCCGAAGTAACATTGCTAGCTGATAAATTGCCACCAGCAGCCTTTATCATAGCCACCCTCGATTTCATCCTGCTTTTCAGGGGTGTCATGTATGGTATATGAAAAAACCCAATCCATCAACTGCTGCTCCACATATGGTTGCACACTGTCTCGCAGCTCTATAAATAGGACATCTAGCTTTGTTGTGTTGGTTACAGTCACATATATCACAGTACAACTCCCTGAGACATTCTTCTGTCTTGTGGCCTTTTGTATAGCATTTGTGGCAATATGGTTTGCCAATAGTGTCCCAATTATTCCTTGCCGAAGATTCTGGAATTTCAGTTGTTGTAGGTTTCGACCTTCCTGGAATTTGTTGAGTCTTGAACGTTGATCTAGGCGCCTTGTAATTATCCTGCAGCACTTGTTCCTTCTGTTTGAGGTTCACACCAACGGTTTCTGCGGCCACCGACTCAAAAGCTTTCTGTAAAAGCTCAGCCGCCTTAATCGGTAGATTGAGTTGCACCTTCATGTCCTCAGATTTCAGCATTCGGCCACTACAGGAAACCCGACGATTTGCGACGGCCAGGGCCGTTGCAAATAAGCCAAATGTCGTCTCAAATAAGCAATTTGCGACAGCTTTTCTTATTTGCGACGGTTTCTGGCCGTTGCAAATAAGTCATCGTAATTAAGCTTATTTGTGATGGCCACCATCGCAAATAAGATGGCTAGCAGCGGCCGTCGCAAGTTACTGCCGGGGGTCGGTGGGCCCCGCAACAATATTTGCGACGGCCCGACCATCGCAATTAAAGCTTATTTGCAATAGCCAGGTCGTCGCAAATAAGTTCAGCCGGCAGGCCCACGTGTCCTCCTCCGGGACCCACGCTGCTATTTGCGACGGACTAGCCGACGCAATTAATGCTTATTTGCGACGGTCTCGCCGTCGCAAATAGCAGAGGCTTAATTGCGACGGCCTGAAACCTTATTCGCGACGGTACTGTATAAAAAGTCGTCGCAAATAAGGTTTTTTATTTTTTTTAAAAACAAAAAATACTACCCGACTCGATGGCTAGAATCACAGAACAGACAGTATAAATATCACAACACATCACAACAGTCTAAAACACATCACAACATCGTCGAAACATGGCACCAACATCAACAAATTAAACATGGGCTCACTCGCCCATCTGACCTCTGTATCCACCTCCGGAGCCACCTCCGAAGTCGAAGTCATCGTCGCGCCTCATTCCAGGTGGCGGTAGTGACGGCGATGGCGTTTGTGCAGCCGTCGTGGATCTCTGCAATTAACGAAACTTAGAGTTAGAATATTAATGCATCAACATCTCTCTCCCTCCCTTCCTCTCCCTCTATCTTCATCTAGATCCCCCTCTCTTCCTCTCTCTTTTCATTTCTCTCTTTGTGTCTCACTCTATCTTTCTCTCTCACTCTATCTCTCTATTGCTATCCTTTTCCCTCTATCTTCCTCCCTCTATCTCCATCTACATCTCCCTCCCTCTATCTTCCCCTCTCTCTATCTCCATCTACATCTTACTCTCTCTCTTCATTCCCCTCCTACTCTATCTAACTATTTTTCACTCTTTCTCCTGTCTCTCTCTTTCTTCTCTCTCTCTTTATTCTATCTCGATCCTTTTCTTCTATCTAACTATCTCCCTCTTTCTTCTATCTTAATCTTTTTACGCTGAAGAAGAAGGATTACATATAAAATTACCTGACCCGCAGAAGAAGGATCGCCTGGAAGGACCGGTGGTAGTACCGGTAGCTGGATCCCCAGACCTTGCGCCCGAGCCATGGTCTGTCATTGCAAACATTAAATACTATCTATTAGTAAGTCATTTACGCTGAATTAATGAGAACTTTAGTTTTTATTTTATTACCTCCATTGCTTCCCGCATCTGCGCCAACGCTGCTACCTGGGTTTGGATTGTGGCTTCCATCGTGATCCTTTGGCGTTCCGACTCCTCCTGTCGCCTGAAGAGGGACTGCATCTCAATGTCCCTCTGCGAGGCGCGACGACTAGTCGTGCCCACCGAAGAAGCCTGCGTGGAGCTGCCTCTCGCAGGTCCCCCCGCCCTCGAGTCAACAACTCCGTCGAATATGGCGAGCCTATAAAAAAGATTGTCAGTAATATGAAATTGAAATATCTTGAATACTTTGAATTGAAAATGATAAAATGACTTGTAAACTCACCGTCCATGTGTTTTTCCACCACCGCTTGCATACACAGCTTGAGGATCGATTGGTTAACGTTCCCAATCGAAATCCTCACCGTGTATCTTCCTAGCCTCCTCCCCGTACTTAGCCTGCAAAACAACAAAACTGTGTAAGTTCAACAATCTATATAGTTATATTTAATATGAATGATTTCTAAACTTACCAATCGCTCGGCTGCAGCCTGACTGCACCCCGTCGGCTGAGAAGGGTCCCTGTGACCTCTCTTCCAGATCTCAGCAGGGGTCGGCGGCACCCCCGTCTGACGCTTCTGTCAATACGTGTTAGTACGAACAATATATTATGAATATATAAACATAAGTTACACACACTTACCATGTGTTTAGCTAAACGCAAGTGGTTATCTTGCCTGTGCCTGCTCTTCCCCTCGACCCCTCTGCAGTCTCGAGCCTTCTCGGGCTTAGCTTTAAACTCATCGCTAGCCCAGTAGCGACAAAGGACCCGAAATGCATCGGTCCGACCCTGCAACCAGCTCACGTGGCCCTGCACATAGTTGGAAGTCGTTAAAGTACCATCGAGGAAATTATCAAAAAAAATACTTACTACACTCCACGTACCTGCGCGTACTCCTCCACCGTCATGTGCATCTCGCTCGCTTGCCGGAAGTATAGCACGGGCTACTGGTTCGCCTTCAAGTGCTCATTAATAATTTGAACATGGGCATTCGACAAAGCTTGTCGAAGCGCCTTGGCAGCATTGTAGTGAAACACTCGCCTCGCATCCTCAAACTGGCGATGGTCGTTTGGGTCCTCTAAATTATTTCTTGCCTGCGATAAAGAATATATTGAAGATATGTTCACTAAAAGAGTTTAAGAGTTGAAACTTAGAAACTTTTTTTAACATACTTACCATAAAATCGGCCCATACGGCCTCCTGAAGGTTGTCGTGCTCCTGGTGATGGACGCGTGCGTAGTCCTCCCACGAAAGAGCAGGCACCCCGTCGATGACCCCGGAATAGTGCAAACACACTATGGACCCGAGGACACCGTTCACCAGTCTGTGGTGTCTCTCACCGGTGAAAGACGTGTCGTCCAAAACCCTGCAAGATATTTATTAATTCATTACTTAAGTAATCAAAAGAAACTAAAATTGAACACTATAATTTTTATTACCTGTCTCCGACTGGACTAATCATGATCCTCTGTGAAGGGACCGCAGGAGGACTAACAAAGTGAGTCCTCCTCGTCCTCCGCGTCTGCTAGGGCGCCACGTCAGGTGACCCAGACGGCTCCTCACCAGCCAAGCCAAAGGCCTCAGGAATAGAAGGATCGCCAGCAGAGGGCCGGCTGGCTGAGGGCTGGCTGGCCGAGGGCTGGCTCGCCGAGGGCTGGTTCACTAAAGGGTAGCCAGGTTCAACTAGCACCGCAACCTCTGAGTCAGTTGGTGAGGACTACAACATTCAAATGATTCATAAGTAAGATTAATGTGAAATTTAATTTAAAGAATTTGTTAAAAGCGAGTGAAATTTACCTGTGATGAAGCTCTAGAGCTGCTCAGAACGTGCCCCAGCAGCTGAGAGCGTCTGCTCCCAGTCGACGAGGCACCAGCGAAAGCGTCCTCAGGTCTAGAGGGGTAGAACCCCCTCGTCGGCGGCACCTTCTTACCCTTCTTTGACGCCATCCCGTTTTAATTCGATAATCAGTAAATATGCAAATAAAATATCAAAATTTATGTTACTATCTTCAAGAAAACATTACTTGTAATCACTTTCAAAATTCATCAATATCATTATCATGTGCATGTGCCCAACTCCTTAAACCAGCCCAACGATGTTCCATCGTGGCCTGTTCCAATTTCCGTTTTTGCATATCATCTGCCTCTACATCTTCAACATCTTCAACATCTCCAACTAATTGATCGAGTCCTGCACCAAGCTTGACGATATAAGTGTCTGGCAACTCTTCTTCTTGGTACACTTCTTTAATGTCTTCGCTATCATGGTAACCATCATCCCCAGGAGTATATAACTGCTCACGAGGATTCACCTTATATACCACCCACCAAGCACTGAGCTTCGTGCATGGATAAGGTAGATAATACACTTGTTCCACTTGATGTGCAAGAACAAATGTATCATAACCTCGTAGTCGGTCCTTATGTTTCACTTCCACCATTGCAAATTTATTTTCTCGAGTTCCGTGAGTGCGATCAAACCAATCACAATCAAAGAAGACAACTCGAAGGGTCTTATTTCTGATAAAAGTAAATTCAAGAATTTTGTTAATGATCCCATAATAATCGGTTAAATTCCCTTGAGTGTCCAATGCTCTCGTCACAACATCGGAATTTGATGTTGCCGCGAGAGGACGAAGAGCTTAAAAATGAGTTGTACGGAATCGAAAGCCATTTACTTCATATCGACCATAACTTCTAACATTCACCAATCCATAAGATAGCTGCCGCAAATCCTCATGGACATTGTGAGTCCAACACTGTCATAAATGATCGTAAGTTAAAATAATACTTCTTTAATAATAGTAACTTATAATACATAGAAGACGAGAGAATATTACATAATCTTGAAACCAGGATAGGAAACTCTGCCCCCCATTTATTCCTTCTTTTCGTATCGCTTCTACTTGTTTGGCCGTAGGTTGATGCCTATGTGGCCAACATTGTCTGTGGAACTCGTTGAACATGAAAAAACATCTTTTAGAGTACATGTATAGCAAAATATGTCGATTAGCATAAATGTAGGACAAAACTTACTCGAAGTATTCCTGCATGCCTTCTATATTTGCGTACATGTAAAGTAAAGCAACAGTCCTTTCATGTTCCGATAGCACGTAGGTCGTGTAGCTACCAACGGTAGTGCCTCTCGTTTGAAAAATGGAAAGGTCGCTTAGAGGGGGTGTTTCATCCACATTGTACTGCATCGTTGAAGTATTGATATTGTTTTCTTCCGCAAAGTAGACACTTGAAAAGTATCCTACTTCCTTAAGAGCATATGCTTCAGCGATGCACCCATCCACCCTTGCCCTGTTGTCAACCATTGGTTTCAGATATCGTAGCGCTCTCTCAATGTGATACATCCACCTATATTGCACAGGACCGCCAACTTTAGCTTCGAATGGAAGATGGATAAGCAGATGTTGCATTGGATTGAAGAAATCCGGTGGAAAAAAATTTCCATCTTACATAAAAGTATGGGTATCTCCTTCTCTAACTTATCCATCATCCCGATCTTGATTTCTTTAGCACAAAGCTGTCTATAGAAATAGCTGAGATCGGATAAAACCTTCCACACCGCATCATCTAGATAGCCTCGAAACATAACATGTAAGTGTCTTTCCATTATAATGTGATAATCATGACTCTTCAATCCAGTGAGGTTTCCTGTGTTAACATTTACGGCTCATTTCAGGCTAGCTGCGTAACCATCTGGAAATTTCAAAGTTTTCATCCATTTCATAACTTCTTTCTTTTCTTTCGATCGAAGACGAAAAGAAGAACGTGGATTTCCACCACTTTCAGAGATTTCAAGAGTTGGACGGTGACAAATGTCTGCCAAATCTAGTCTAGCTTTATAATTGTCTTTCGTTTTGCCAGGCATATCCATGCAAGTGCTTATGATACTTTCGCTCATGTTACGCTCCTGATGCATGACATCAATGTTGTGCATTAGAATCAACGACTTCACATACGGTAGCTCCCAAAGTCCACATATGTGAGTCCAACTGTGTTCCTCTCCATAACCTACAAAATATCCAGGACGACCTTCATCAGGCACCAGTTTATCCAACATATCAGAAATTTCTGACTTGTTGAGATGCTTCGGTGGTCCTTTAGTGACAACAGTGTTCTTTCGAAAGACATGCCTCTGCTGCCTAAATATATGATTCGAGGTCAGCCAACGTCTGTGACAATCGAAGTAAGATATTTTGCCTCCATGAGTTAGTCGAAAGCAATCCATGTCTGAAGCACATATCGTACACGTCAGACGATCGTGAGTGCTCCATCCGGAAAACATGTCGTATGCCGGCAAATCATGGATGAACCACAAATAAGCAGCTCGAAGGTTGAATTTTTGCTTCTTGTAACTGTCGTATGCTTCGAATCCTGTCCACAAGACTTTCAATTCTTCGATCAGCGGTTTTAACATCATGTTGAGACGTGACCCGGGATGATCAGGTCCAGGTACAATGAGGCTGAGAAACATGAACTCGTTCTTCGTACAAAAAGCAGGTGGCAGGTTGTACGAAATGACAGAGATGGGCCAACGTGAGTATGGCGTGGCGTTCGTACTGAACGGTGAGAATCCGTCTGTCGCTAATCTGATGCGAACATTCCTCGCATCACGAGAAAAGTCTGGATCGAAACTCTAGCGTCTTCCATGCATCACCGTCAGACGGATGCGTCAAGAATTCTTTGTTCTCACATTTACCTTCTTTATGCCATCTCATGTGTCTTGCGATTCTTTCTGAAAGAAACATCCACTTCAACCGAGGTGTCACAGGCAAGTAACGAAGCTGCTTATGTGCGACATCTGTCATCACATTGTCGCCATCGTCATTAACAACTTCGACATACCTCAATTTACCACATTTCAAGCATATCTTCTTATTGGCGTGCTCTTTCCAGAATAGCATGCAGTTGTCTGGGCACACATCGATTTTCTCATACTTCATACCGAGACCAGATATCTTGATCTTTGAATGATACATATCGGCCGGCGCATTGTGAGGTTGTGGAAGGATATCGCAGATCAATTTCATGAGATCATTGTAGCAGTTGATGGAAAAAAATTACTTGGACTTAATTGCCATAAATCTGGTCAAGAAAGCAAGTACGGTCACAACCGTGTGTTCATGCAACGGCTCTTGTGATTTCTTCAACTCCTCGAAGAACTTCCCTGCCTCATTTGTAAGAGGATCCTCCGCTTCCAGAGCTTCTAGCATCTTATCCATCCTATCAACCTCTGTTATGTCATCATCCTCATCCACTTTGGCTATGACTCGAGAATTAGTCTCGCCGTGAAAGGTCCACACTTCATAATGTGGAGTGAAACTGTTTCGACATAAGTGAAATGAAAGCTCCAATCTTCTCAAAAACTTGGTGTTCCGGCATTTTGTACATGGGCACCGCACCATATCTTCCGTTGACAACGAAAATGCTCGATCCAAAAATTGATCTAACTTGATAAACCACTCATCGGAGTGACCACCAGTTCTGCTCTTCCAGCCAGTATACATCCAACTGTGGTCTTCACTCATGTTTGGCTCTGCAGTTTAACGCGAAAGAAATTGTCATTAATGTATTGTTATGTTATGTCACGGCCCTACAACCTAGGCAGATAGATCCTAAACCCACCCAAGAGTGACCGAGCGGAGCGTGCTCATGACAAGACGCGTGATCCGGATTCGAACGAAATTTCGGCAGCATAACCCCGCTGTTCTCCACTGCACGCCCAAAAATGGTGCAGCAGAGAACAACAGGGTTATGCCACCGAAATCTCGTCCAAATCCGAACCCGCGTCTTGTCACAAGCCACGCTCCCTCGGTCACTCCGAGGCTGTTCAAAAAGGGACAATTCCGAACCTGCACGTCTCACATGCCAATGGCATGTGAGACGTGCCGATCCAAAATGGGTAATACATTGCTATAGGTTATGTTGCTCATTTTCATTTTCAGGTCATTTAAGAGAGAGGAAAGAACTAGAGAAAGAGTGAGAGGAAAGTTGGTCTTAGATGACAATTCCACATCCATTTCCACCATCCAAGCAATCGCGGGTCATTGACGTCCTTAACAACCCGTTCGCTTCCGTGTCGACTTGACGCATATGGTACCCCTACAATGGTCTACACGGCACAATCACATTTATTATGTGTCGTGCCCTTCCGGGTTGGTCCGAGCCGGCCCAAAACCCCTTTATTTATATATATTAAGTAGTCACTCAAAAACATTATATGAATGCACTAAACAGAATAGAAAAAACTTATTAATTCTAAACACTCACGCAATCAAAAGAACAAGAGAAAAAATTATTAATTCTAGTAACCTGCATAATAAACATATTTACCAAAGCATGACAAAAAGTTATCTAAACCTAAAAAAACATAATCATCTAGAAACATCTAGATCACACACTTGACATAGGCTGAACTAGTAACATGGTGATGCAAATCTAAAGAAAATGTGTTACATCATTAAAAGTTTGATAAAAAACAGTTGAAACATTATACATATCAGGGCAACTACTATAAGAGCAACAAGTCGTCATATATAGCTAAAAGCACTGTACTCTGTCATATACAATATGAGAAGTATGATGGTGCCATACCTGAGCAGTGAAGTGGATCTGAGTGTGAACAGTGGGGAGGGGACCTGAGCAATGTAAAAAAAATGCATTATGTCAAGATCGATTTGATAAAAACAACTAGAACACTCAAAGAACTGAATATAATTGGGCCAGCTAGATGACCATATTATGATGCTTTTGGTTGATCTAGAAACAAGTCCCTCACTCGCTAAAACACAATCAGGGTTCAAAAAGGCGGTATAAGGCGGGGGCGCGAGGCGCAGCCCTTCCGCCTCGCCTAGGGGGCTAGGCGGCCATTCCGCGGTGGTAGTGCCAATCCCGGACAAATCCGGAGGAGCGGCAGAGGGAGCAGGTCCCAGACAGGTGGATCCAGGAGAGCGGCGGCGGGAGGTGGTCCTAGGCAGCCCGATCCGGAGGTGCGGCGACAAGAGCAGATCCCAGGCAGCCATATCCGGAAGTGCGACAACGGGAGCGGTCCCCGGCAGCCGGATCCAGAAGAGCGGCAGCGGGAGTAGGTCGAAAGGGGCTGGATCTTGAGGACCGCCGGCAGGAGGTGTCGGGTGCAGCGTGCCGATCCAGAGGGGCGGGGCATCGGGGAGTCGATCCTCGTATCGGGGTGTGGTGTGCTATGAGCTGGTTTGATCGGAAGTGGGCTAAGAGAAAAGCGGTGGTGGGCTGGGAGTGGGCCAACGTGACTGGAAGTGGATAAGACAGAGTAGGGTATACAATTATAAGAAAAAATGACATACATTTCTGTATTTTAAAATTCTTATAATCTATTATTGCTACAGTGCATAACGCCTAGGCGCCGCCTAGGAACGCCTAGGCACATAACGCCTAGGAATTATATTCCTGTACATAAAACCTAATCGATCGTATGTTGATTACATTAGTGCACCACTAAGAGCATCACCAAGGACAACTGTCCATTATCTCTAGCTAGCTGGTCTTGTTAATTTATATACCATCCATCCATATGTTTAATCCATGGTTAATAATACGGTGGTGATGGGCTCCATGCAACAAAACAATGCAAGCTGAAGTAGTAGTGTGTCAAGAGAACGAATTGAAGTGTGTACCTAGTGCCCGACAGACGGACGACCGGGGGCGAGCCAGCGGGGCCAGGCGACGGCTAGGGCGCGGAGGCGCGCCTGGAGCCGGGGGCGGGCCGGCGGCGGGGGCTGGGGGCGGCGGGGCTGGGGGGGTCGGGGCGTGGCGGGGCGGCGGCGGAGCCGGGGTCGCGGCGGTGGGCCAGCAGTGCGGGCGAGGTAAGCGGCGGGGGCGCGACAGGCGGCGGCGGTGGAGTGAAGTGAATGAAGAGTCGGGGCCGGAGGGTCCCGATATTAGCCCTAATTTGCGACGGCGGACTTAATTACGACGGCCTTAACTTATGGCCGTCGCAATTAAAGCCTATTTGCGACGGCCAGTCAGACGGCCATCGCAAATAAGAGTTTATTTGCGATGGCTACGTTATTTGCGACGGCCAGACCGACGGCCGTCGCAAATAAGGCCTTATTCGCGACGGTCTTGTTATTTGCGACGGCCAATGTCAAGCCGTCGCAATTTAAGTTATTTGCGACGGCTGACCGTCGCAAATAAATGTAGCCGTCGTAAATGATCGCGTTTCCTGTAGTGGGCTCTTCTCCTGAATATGATGTTGATTAGCATGACCATGCATCTGGGAAGTTTGCTCCTGAGACATGTTGTACCTATTTGATCATCCGTCATGCCCATGCAAACCTGAGCCATGTGCACTGTTTTGCATGTTTACTGGATGAGTATATCTGCCTCCATGTACATACAGTGCCCTTAATTGGCCGGCCAAATTCAATGGAGCAGTACCATGCACGTTCTGGGCATGCACGTACGGGGCTCTGTCCTGCCCCTGTACCTGATCATTTGAATAGCCTTGTCTATTCATTGAGTGAATGAATTGACCTTGGATCCCAGGTGAACCTCTCCCTCCACGGTTGTTGAACGATCCCCTCGGCTGGAATCATCTGCCTACTCCTCTTCCTCCATAGCTTCTACCTCCAAATCCATGACTGCCAAAAGGTCCACCCGAGCCTATTTCCATACGGTCTTCTTCTTCTCCTGGGATGAACCTTGCAGAGAAATTGTTTCTGGAGATGAAACCTCCCTGGCCACTAGCTGGTGCCCTCCTCCTGTTCTGGAAGCCATCACGGTGTGACCCCTGTTGCCCTCCCTGCCTCTCCATCGTCTCACGTTTGTGTCGGACGGCGTCTGCGTAAGATGTGAAAGCGGCGGCTGTGGGTCTCACCCGTGGTGCTCTTGTTGCAGATACGTAGTCCCAACCCTAGCACTTAGTGCCACCAGACCCTCTACGAGCCGGTAGGGCATCGCTGGGCCTAGATGGAACCGTGTTGGACTTTCCTTGCAGAAATTCAGATTTCGAATTTTTGTACTCGGGATGAGATCCGGTGATTTCGGGTATAGACCGCTGAAATCACGTTCCAGAAATTCCGCTCCCGGTACTGAACCTCTGAACATCGGCGTTCTTCTGAATCTCAAAGGAGAATCCAGAGCCGGCACTCGAATCAACGCAACTTTGGATTGTTGATCAATCTCTTCTTCCACAAAGGAAAGAAATCTGTTGGACGATCCTTTCTTCTCCACCCCATGGGCTTTTTTCGATTCACTGCTACAATAAGCCTCATCACAGGCGGCTCCAAACCTATTATCACAGACGGCTTTTAAAACCGCCTGAAACGAAGAGTCTGTGATAATCCGCAATTTCACAGGCGGAGAAGTGAAACCGCCTGTGAAGACTAATTATCATAGGCGGTTCTTCACTAAGGATAGCCGCCTGTGAAGACCGATTATCATAGGCGGTTCTTTACTTAGGCTAGCCGTCTGTGAAAATACTTTATCACAGATGGGTCGTGCAGCATATATAACCGTCTGTGATAAACGTCTTATCACAGACGGTTATTGAAGAATAACTAACCGCCTATGATAAGAAGTCTTCACAGGCGGGTATTGAAGCATAACTAACCGCCAATGATAATTTGTCTTCACAGGCGGATTTTGAAGCATAACTAACCGCCTATGATAATGAGTCTTCACAGTCGGGTATTGAAGCATAACTAACCGCCTATGATAATGTGTATTCACAGGCGGATTTTGAAGCATAACTAACCGCCTATGATAATATGTCTTCACAGGCGGGTTTTGAAGCATAACTAACCGTCAATGATAATGTGTCTTTACAGACGGTTATTGAAGCATAACTAACCCGTCTATGATAATGGTGTTATCACAGACGGAGTTTACCTATATCAGCCGTCTGTGAAGACCCTTTAACGCAGCCGGTTTCTACCACAACAGACACCGCCTGTGAAAATTAGGTTATCACAGATGTTTCTTTACTTGTATCTAGCCGCCTGTGATAATTGTTTTTCACAGTCATGCAGTACTACTGCTGTTATTTCTAATTTCCAGGTCAATTCAATATAATCACAGAACAAAAAACAACAATCATCACAGAACAAAAGACAACAATATTATCATCACAGAAGTCAATTTCACTAAAACAATATACATACACACAAGTTACAGATACAATTTCATCTCAAAGTTTACAAGTTTTCACTAAAAACTGTTTAGATTGGTATAGTCGCAAAGTTCTGGCACATCAGCTGCTGAACCTCTCTTATCAAAGAACTTCCCCGTTTTGTGCAAAATTTCGCGACGAATGAACTGACAGAGTTCAGAAGCAATCATGTCGGCTCCTCCATCAGGAATACTTCTACAAACCGACCATTCTTCGTTCAGATTCTTCTTGTGCTGCAATATAACACATAACAAGGTTTAGAATGTGTTGGTTTGAACAATCTCAAAGTATAGATCAAAGTGAGAGTATACAAGAATTTAGTAGGTATTTTTGGAGCAGTTGTACTATGAGCAATTGAATTTTGAAGTTGGAATCAAAATATGAAAATAATGTTTCTGGTAATATTGAACAGCAGAGAATATAAGCATTAAACTATGCTAGTTACAATGAAAATGAAACACAAAAGTAAGAAAATAAGGTATCGACATTAAGGATAACTTACATCCTCACGATTGACTCTATATACGGCGGCGGTCCGAAGATGCTCGCATACATAATACCCACATAAGACACTCCCAGCAGGCTGCTTCGGACAAGCATAATACGTTTTAATGTCCAATGCATTCGTATTAGGAGGTCTCTGACCGCCAAGCTGTTCCGCGTAAAACCGCCAAGCGCTGTAATACAAGAAATGTCATATAAAACTTGTCAACACATTCTAAATGTGCGTAAATTAAAATTATTGAATAAACGTACTTTTTCAAAATGGAAAGGAAATCTTTGTAACGATCTGGTGGGTAATCGGCCGAGTCCAAGACTGTTGCCATTCCCTGCGTTGGCTTGATGAAGATCATTATGTAGTGATTACTGCAAACATACAAACACACGTGTTAACAATTACCAATAATTGCTATTTCAATGCCATGTGTCGAACTTACTCGAAGTGGTACGGAGCCTTTACGAGGTCCTGGCCGTCTCTGACAAAGTTAAACATCGCATGTCCTATGTAAGCTGCAACTTCTGCCTTTCTATCCTTCTTAAGTTTTGCAATTGCTCTTTCAAAATCTTTTTTTTTTCATGTGTTTGTACTGGCTTGATTCTCGATTCACCTGGACGTCGAATAGCGACTTTGCAATCCTAGTAGGGTCAAGGATACCTGTCTTGTGCGCCAACTTTTCATTATCCATGTATTGCATCCTATTGAAGAAGTCCAGAATTGTTATAATCTCATGAAATGCGTATGCGTGTAGTAAGAAAAGCAAATACAAAATATTAGAGCACTTACAAGCACCAGACGAGCAGCAGGTTGATTTCGAGCATGCCCCGATGGAAAAGGGAAAGCAGCTCTTCAAATAAAATGACTCGTTTATCTACTCCAGTGCTCCAGAATGCTTCTTTTGGAATATGAAATGTGACGCAATCAAGACCATATTTTGTGCTGGCAGTGATGTACCACTCATGCATTCTTCTGAGCGCGACGGGTTGTTTGCTAAGTTGTACGGATGTCATTAACGGCTTCCCATTCTCAAATTTAGGAGGAACATCCTCAAGCTTGTATATTGGAACTCCTGGTTTAACTAAAGCCGTCCGCCGATTATACATGACACCGTCTTCTTCCCACTCCTCGATATCTTCTAATGCTGGCTCATGAGAAGAACGAGATGCACTCGATTTTCTAATATTTTCCTTCATAGCTTCCAAATACTTTGTCACTTCTGATGAAGGTTTCTTATTTTCGTATGAGCTAACTTTGACAGGCACTGATGATCGAGGAGTAGTCGTCGGAAGTTGGACACTGGCTTGTTGTTGAACCTGTTGTTCAACTGATTGCTCTTTACTCCCAGCAGCTGGCTCTAGTACTACTTCAAGCTGTTGCTCAACTAGTTGCTCTTTACTAGCAACAGCTTGCTCTCGTACTGCTTGAAGTTGTTGTCCAACTTGTTGCTCTTGGATATCATCATCCTTGCTCAGACATAGGGGGAGTGGATCTTCCCGGACTGGGAGTGGATCTTCATGCACTTTCGCCTTAGAAGATGGGGTTGCAGTATTTGGAGATGCGACGGGGCTAGAAATTGGCTCATCGTCCAACACGATATCGCGTCGGTACCAAAGGATTAATTGGTTGACAGCCTGCCCCAGAGTCGCGATCCCCTCAGGTGTGACATGGTCTATTTCATAATCTTCATAATCATTATCAATGATCTGAAGAACTTGCACCACAGAATAATACAACGGAAGTGGACTCCCGTTGAAGTCACGATCAGGCTTTGCCATAGCAGTGGCAACCTGTTTGGTTTTGTTCCCTGCTCTGCCTATCGGGACAAGAAGACGACAAGATTTGTCGTTAGCAATATCATCAACAGGGAACTTATGGGCTGACCCTGAGCCTGGCACGGAACCAACGCTGCTAGGGTAGGCAGTTGGAGATACTAATTGCTCCTTTTGCACCGGAACCATCATTGTACTCGGTGCCACTAATTGTCCTGATTGTCTAAGTTGTTCCATTATTTCTTGCATATTTTCTTTGACCTTTTGAGCAATTGTTTCATCAAGTGTTTTCTTAAACTTCTCACGTCTTCTATATGTGTCTTTATCTTTAGGGAAACCATCTAGCCAAGACATTTGAGAAGAGACCGCTCGAACCCGTCCGCTGTGTTCAGGGTTTCCCAAGATAGCGGTAAGTTGGTCATTCTCCCTCTTCGGCTTGAAGAGACCCTTCTGTTGCTTTTCAATTACCTCTTTCATTTTATCCTCTACTTCATTCAGAGAGTCGGGCTTTTCAAGTTTGCCCTCGCTGGTCAAACCTGACCGAGCAAAGACCCAGCGTTGAGTTCGCTCATCGCACCCTTCTAATGGGTGAGGATTGCCCTTACTAAGAATTTCGTCTATTATCTTATTCCATTTCTGGACTTTGGGGCCATATCCGGCAGACCCCAAGCGATGATGGTATTTGTTCTTTTTTGCAAGCTCTGACCTAGTTGCACTTAGAGCTTTAGCATCAGGTGTGCTCTTTTGACGAACAAACTCTTGCCACTGAGCTTGTGTGATTTTTCCCATCTTCCTCGGGCTAGGGACCTTATTGGCCTTAACATAAGCATTCATTTCACTCTTCCAACATCGAAACTTCTTGCCGCAAGAGACCAATATTGCTTTCTTTACAGCTTCTTCTGTGCCTTTCGGGAACTTGAATTGTTTCTTTATCTTTTCCCACAACTCATTCTTGGTCTGCTCGGGTAATTTCCTCCAATTCTCGGTTGTGATCGGCACAACCTCCCTAACAAGAAAACCGCATGCATTACGGTACTTGGTAACTGAATCCAGTGGTTCTTGGGGAAGCCCACCTGGACCGACCCTTGTTATGTACATGATGCGGTCCAATGGACCCTTATTGGGACCTCGTTGCCCTCGTTTCCGCTTGAGTGAAGCTGAGGATTCATCCATTGGTGAACCTTCTGCGGTTTTAGGAGCCGATGTCACCTCATTGTCTTCGAGATTAATCTAGGTAGAAAAAAATTATAAGACTTCGTATACTTGACAACCAACATTAACTTGAACTGCTGAAGTTAAGATTCGTGATCCATACCTCGTCGGCAGGATCATATTCCGGGTCTAGATCCACTGAAGTCTTTTTAATTTTTATATTCGGAAAAGGATCCGAAGGACTGTGATAGGAGCCTGAACTGCTGGAGTCAGTAAACTCCATATTGTCTTCTTTGTTGTTACTATCAGGACCAGTCTTCTTAGGGCTTTCCATGCTAGATCTAATAAGACAAAAAATCTAATAAATGGCATAACTAAATTTGGTCATATTTAAAACAAATTTTCTCAATTTTGGCTCAATTAAGTAAATTTAGCCAAAACACATTTTTGAAGTTATATAGGTCTAACTAAATTCTTGTATCATAGAGATCGGCATCATATGCTCAGACTCCATCGCCACACCTAGTGTTACCTAGATATGGGCGTGAGGATGCTCTTGGCATCACAAATGAGTTGGCCAGCAACTTTTGTTTGGCTTCAGAGCTAAATATAGCATAACTTTGGTAGCTCAGATTAGGTACAATTGCTCAAATGAAGCTGATGGAGCCACAAGTGCAGACATCTTTGGTAGCACAGATTAGCTACAATTGCTCAAATGAAACTTAGAGAAATAAAAGCAAACTTAGCCAAACTTAGTCTAGCATAGCTAACTCTAAGCAAAAGTAGCCAAATATAGCTAAATATAGCATAACTTAGTCAAAATTAGTCAAGTATAACTATATCTAATGTAACTTAGCCAAAATTAGCCAAATTTGGTCAACTTAACCAAATATAGCTAAATCTTGCCCCTAATAGAGAATTATGTGGCATATGCAAGGCCGATGACAGAAATAGGGAATATACTGCTGTTACTAGAGTCTAGAATCATGTTTACCACTAATGTGTCAGAACAGTTTCAGACACACAGAACCAACTACCAATTTATCGTGATATAACCATCCACATAAATCTTGCCCCACCGAACCCTAACCAAAGATGCCACCGAACTTGACAGTCTTTCGAATTCCACCGAACCCTAACCAAGGATGCCTACCATTATCTAATTCCCGAACCCTAACCAAGGATATGCAAGGCGGCAGCGAGGGCGGGGAGGGAGGCGGCACGGCGAAGGAGGATGGAAGGTCGAAGGGTTTAGGGTTTACCTTGAAGCTCGGCGGCGACGGAAATGACTTCGCTCGGCGTACCTGGAAGTGAGGAGGGCGAAGCTCGGCGGCGACGGCGAAGCTCGGCGACGACGGTGAATCTCGGCGACGGCGAAGCTCGGCGGCGTACCTGGAAGTGACGAGGGGGAACACTTGGCGGCAAACGAAATTTTGGCAGCCTAACGGCGTCTAAGTGTTTCGCCCGGGTTAGGTTTTTCCAATGCTGCCGAGGGGTATATATAGACTCACATTTTCTCAGGCGGATTTTAAGTACCGACCGTCAGGGAAGACTGTTATCTCAGTCGGATTTTACTTACCAACCGCCTGAGAAGATACAATTATCTCAGGCGGTTGGTTAGTAACACCCGCCTGAGTTAAACATGGGCCTGTGAAGATATTTACTTCTTCTTAATTTGATGAACGCCTACATAAAGACCCCTCAACAACCGGGATGAGGATCCCCTGACTTAATCAGCGGTCACTGACATGTGGACCCGGTCCCACACGTCAGTGACCATGTCACGCGTGCGCGACCTTTCTTTTCCCCGAGGTGCGACCTTTCTTTTCCACTCCGCGCGGCCTTAAAGACGCGCTATCGCTCACAAGCGCATCGCTCACTTTGAATCCTCTTGTTTTCTTCGTCTTCCTCCGCTCCGACGACCCAACACCACTATGGCCGACCTTCCGCCGCCAAGCCCTCCGAGGGAGCCACCTTGCAAGAAACAATGTTGCAGCTCCCCCGAGAAGATCAACACCGAGCAGCGCCTCCTCATGGCGCGAGAGGCGTACAACAATACGTCTCGCGCCATGAGTGCCTTGGGGCTGGGTACCCTTCCAGAGTATACTGGAATGGGTACCTTGGGCCACTACCTCTACGCCCTCATGGGGGTGGCTGATCGTCTCGACATTCTGTTCGCGACGATGGCCCAGGTTCTTGGCCCCGAGGGCCGTAGAACGCTGTTGGAGGCGACGGCTAGCAACCTCGGGGTTGCACCGCCGGTGCAGCCGGTGCAGCCGGTGCAGCCGGTGCAGCCGGTGCAGCCGGCCCTGTCTCCTGTTGCACCGGTGCCGGAGTCGCCGCCGGAGGACGAGGAGGAGGAGGAGGAAGAGGAGTAGGAGTAGGATTTAATTAGTTTTTCTTTTTGTTGTTTTTAGTTGCTTCTGTTTTGTAAATATTGTTAATGAATGAAATCTATCTTTTTTCATCTATGTGATTGAATATTACTTGTGTATCTTTTGTGTTCTTGTGTGTTCTTGTGTAAATATTGTGCATCTTGTGTGTTCTTTTGTGAGATGTGCATATTGTTAATGAATGAGTATCTTGTGTGTTCTTCAACTGTGTGAATGATTGAATATTGTTAATGAATGTAGTGTGTTCATCGTTAATTAAAATTTCACGTCTGAGAAGAAATTAATTTGATATTTACCAAAACATTACAATGCCAGCTATACAAGTTTTAAAAATATTTTGTTCAGGTTGTAGATGTTAATTTTATACAAATGTAGAAGAAAGAATCATCGAATTTGGACACAATTTGCAGAATCTAAACATGTTTGAGTATTTATATTGGAATCTAAATAAAAAAGAAGCAAGGGATAAGGAAACTGAAGAACAGTATCGGGCATTATCTCAGGCGGTTGTTAATTTGAAGTTTGACATGTTGGAGTGCTTTTAAAAAAATTAAAAAAATTCATACATGTATAAATTATGCAAATATGTTCGTACCAACAATTTTGAGTGAAAGATCTTTTTTTATGAGATACACAAATGTGAATAATATGTGAGTAGAAATTAATTTGATATTTACCAAAACATTTCAACGTCAGCTATACAAGTTTTAAAAATATTTTGTTCAGTTGGCATTATCTTAGACGGTTGTTAAGTAATACCCGCCTGAGATAAAAATCTTCCTTGGCGGTTATTAAGTACCAACAGCCTGTGAAGATATTTACTTCTTAATTAATAAACATCATCTCAGGCGGTTGGTAAGTAAAACCCGCATGCGATAAAGTTAAAAACCGCCTGTGAAAAACCTACGTCTATATAAGGACCCCTCACCGCAGTCAAAACGCAACCCTGGAGAATTTATATCGACGCCGCCAGGCTGTTGAAATTTCCACTGCGCCGCGCCGCCGCTCCGCCGCCCAGCCCATACTGCCGCGCCGCCGCTCAACCCCGCACCGCCACTTTTCCACCCAGCCGGCCCACCGTGCTGACGCCTCCCCACCGTGCTGACGCCTCTGCAAGGTAAATGTAGTTTCCTTACTTTTTCTTTGTATATTTTCATAAGCTGTTAGTTTTGTGTGTTCTGGTATATGGATTCTGTCCTTTTGCATGTGTAAGGACTGTATGGATTGTGTTCTGGTATATTGATGTATGGACTATATGGATTGTTTCCTTTTTGTACCTATTATGTGACATGAATATGATGTTTAATTAACAGATGCTATTGTAATATATATAAGATGCATCTGGGCCTTGTTTCCCGATATAACGGACTGGATCCCACCCAGACCTAGCCCATGCTGCTGGGCCTGTTTCCCCCTTTGACTCCGTCCGCCTCAAGACGTCGCCCGTCTCCTACATTAGTCGCCCTAATCATACTTGTTATGTCTCTGTAAATTCATTTTATAGAAGACCTTTAGAGAATATTTGTGGCCAAATTTTGTAAATCTGACAAAAAATTCTATTATTGAAGCATGGACCGTCGAGCGTGGATGTATAACATGCCAAGACCCGATCCTATGTACATTCGTAATGTTGCAAATTTTATTGAAGCATCCAAGAGACATGCGAAGTTGCAAAAGATAGATGACATATTATGTCCATGTATCGACTGCGAAAATAAGATTGCTTGGACGGATACTATAGTAATCCAATCTCATTTGGTGAAAAGAGGTTTCAAAAATAACTACACAATATGGACAGAGCATGGTGAGTTAGATACACATGATGTGGATAAAGATGATGAGAGAGGCTCAGATGATGATAATGTTCATATCGATGATGGTAGTGACAATCAAGCTGGTGATGATGATGATGAGTTCGATTGTGAGGAGATGTTGCGTCACATTGAACCATATGTACTGACTTCTATGGGAGCAAGCAAAGGTTTAAGTAAAATGGAGACATTGCAGAATGCGGCCACAGAGCTTTTATATGATGAATCAAACGGTTGTGATAAAGAGTTTACTACATTGCGTGCAGTCTTAGAACTACTAAAGTTGAAAGCTACGCACGGATGGTCCGATTGTAGTTTCTCTGATCTTTTGAATCTTCTGGCAGAAATTCTTCCAAATCCAAATAAACTGCCTAGAAGCACTTATAAAACGAAGAAACTTCTTTGCCTGATGGCACTAGGTGTGACAAAAATACACGCTTGTGTGAACCATTGTATTCTGTATCGCAAAGAGCATGAGCTCGCAACTAGATGCCCCATTTGTGGTGTCAGTAGATATAAGAAGGACTACAATCACTAGTATGTTACCAACATGAAAAAGACTCAGAAGAATAAGAAGTTTATTATTGGTCCTGAAGGTGACGATGACGATACTTCTGGCGATGCAGACGGGAAGAATAAGAGAAAAATTCCTGCATTGGTGATGTGGTACCTTCCGGTAATTGATCGCTTGAAGCGTTTGTTATCAAACCCTAGGGAGGCTGAACTTATGCGTTGGCATTCCGAGGAACGCAAGAAGAATGAAAAACATATACGACACCCTGGTGATGCAACGCAGTGGAAAAATTTTGATATTCAGTATCCAGAATTTGCGAAGGAAATCAGAAATGTGAGGTTTGCCTTGGGTACAGATGGAATGAATCCGTTTGGTGAAAAAAGGAGCATACACAGCACATGGCCCGTGGTCTTAACTATGTACAACCTATCGACGTGGTTGTGTCACAAAAGGAAATATATCTTATTATCTGTTCTTATCCAAGGTCCGAAACAACCCGGCATCGAAATTGATGTGTTCTTGGAACCTTTAATGGAAGATATGGCGAAATTGTGGAATGAAGGGGTACGTACATGGGATGAGTACAAGCGGGAGTATTTCACGCTAAGAGCAATGATATTCGTTACCGTGCATGATTATCCCGGACTGTTTACATTATCGGGACAAATGAAAGGGAAGAAAGGTTGCGTTAGGTGCGTGGATAGAACTGGATATCTATACCTCACTTCATCCAGAAAGACGGTGTACATGAGACATCGACGGTTCTTGACAGATACACACAAGTATAGGAAGATGAAAGAACAATTTGATAACAAAATCGAAAAAGATACTGCACCAAAACCTTACAGTGGAAAACTTGTGTTTGAAATGGTCAAGAACATTCTTATTGCTTTCGGTAAGGGAAAAAAGAGTAAAGGAATTAAGAGAAAGAAAAGTACATCTTCGGATGATACAACTGACATGGCTTTCAAGAAACAATCAATTTTTTTCAAGTATCTTCCGTATTGGAAGAATCTGGAATTTTGCCATAGTATTGATTTGATGCACGTTACAAAGAATGTATTTGACAGCATCATTGGGACCTTGCTGGACATGCCGAGGAAGACAAAGGATGGATTAAATTCACGTATGGACCTAGTAAATCTTGATTTGAGACCAGAGCTTCATCCAGTAGAAAAGGCGAACGGGAAGCATTACCTTCCCCCAGCCAGCTACAACTTGACGCTAGAAGAGAAAAAAGCAATTTGCGAATGCTTGCGTGGGATCAAAGTGCCCACAAGTTTCTCATCCAATATCCACAAACTAGTCTCGATGAAAGACTTGTCTTTATTCGGTTATAATTCTCACGACTGTCACATGATGATGACAATTTTCCTTGCCATTGCAATAAGAGTAATCAAACCTGAGCATATAAAAGTTGTCATCACACGTTTGTGTTACTTCTTCAATGCAGTATCGCAAAAGGTGATAGCACGTGAAGATTTAGACTATCTGAAAACATACATTGTCGAGACAATGTGCAAGCTTGAGATGTGTTTCCCACCATCCTTTTTTGATATGCAAGTACACCTAATCATACATCTTGTTGATCAGATAAAAGCATTGGGGCCACTATATTTACATCATATGTTTTCGTTGGAGAGATATTTAGGAGTATTAAAAGGTTATGTGCGGAACCGTGCTCATCCAGAGGGTTCAATTATGGAAGGATACACCACTGAAGAAGTGATTGAGGGTTGCGCTGATTACATCAAAGATGGAAAATCGATAGGTGTGCCTATACCGGTACATGAGGGTAGACTACGTGGGAGAGGCAAAGTGGGTAAGAAAACTTTTATTGTTCAAGATTACAAGAATGTACACCGTGCACATTTTGGTGTACTACAACAGCTCGCAATAGCTGAGCCGTACATCGAGGAACACCAAATTGAGCTTCGTGATAAAAACCAAGACCGCAAAGAGGACTGGATCATGAAAGAGCACAGAAGATGTTTCACTGAATGGTTAATGGACAAAAATATATCATACGGAAACACTATAGAAGAGGCAACAATGAAAAAGTTAGCTTGTGGCCCATCTGCTTTGGTAACATCATGGCAAGCATATGACATCAATGGTTACACATTTTACACTAAAGAAAAAGACGGTAAGAGTGTTGCACAAAATAGTGGTGTTCGTATTGAGGCTTATGATTCACAAGGGCAGAAGACCACATACTTCGGGTTCATAGAGGAAATATGGGAACTCGATTATGGCGAAAGAATGGTAATGCCCGTATTTAAGTGCCAATGGGTCAAACATCCTGATGGTTTGAAAGTGGACAATTACGGACTGACACTGGTAGACTTGAATAAAGTGGGTTACAAAGATGACCTGTGGGTTCTCGCCGATAATGTTGCACAAGTTTTTTATGTTCAAGATCCAGAAACTGAGAAGTTGCACGTAGTTGTTTCTGGAAAGCAAAATATTGTTGGGGTTGACAATGTGGGGGATAATGAAGAGGAATATAATCAGTATGAAGAGATGTACCTTTTCACCGAACCAGAAAACATCAAGCGCGTAGAGAGAAGCATTAAAAAGAATTTGAAACCCTATATGCGAGAAGATGTCAATGCTGGAAAAAATGTATATAGCAATGCGAGATGATATATATTGTATATATTTGTATCTTCTGAAATCAACTTAGAACAATGTTGGTATATGGATTGTGTCCTTTTGCATTTGTGTACATATGCGTTTGGACTCAATGATTTGGAAGTTTGGAAGTTTGGTCTTTCTTCAGATAATGATGTCTCGGGCGTGTAGCCGATTGAAGGAGGAGCGCTTGGCGTGGCGCAAGAACCATCCCCATGTATGTACATATGGCACACCGGTCACATGGTTGTATATACATATGTATCTGTAATGGACTGATGAACTTAACTGTAGTTTGTTTTTCCGTGTTGTTTGTTTTTGGTATTTTCAATTTCTCCGCGTAGGGTTTCTCTGCGAAGCCTGAATCGGGAGATTTATTGAAGTGGCAGTGCATCGTCCCCGGTAAAGAAGGGGTAAGTCATGAAGAACAAGCACAATATGAGTTTAACTATCGTCCTCCTATTAATAAATTTCTTTTGCAGACTGAATGGGAAGATGGTTACTACCCCCTGACAATCTCCTTCTCTGAGGACTATCCCTTGGTGCCTCCAAGATGCTCCTTTCCAATTGGGTTCTTCCACCCAAATGTCCATCGTTCGGGAGCACTCTGCATCGGGATTCTTGATCAAGAGACTGTAAGATAGACCTATTTTGTTCATGTAATTATTACTTATAATTTTTGTCGAACTTATTTGAACTGGTTTCTTATATTGCTTAAATTATATTTCGTAGGGGTGGTGCAGTGCTTTTACAATCAAAACTATACTACTTGAAGTTCAGCGTTTGCTGCATCAGCCAAATGTGCCTAATGTTGAAAATGATTGCTATAATCTACTTATCAAGGTTAGATGACACTTTGACTTAGTGACCAATGTAGGTTATTCATTCCTCCTTCGACATTTGCTAATTTAAATAATGTAAATATTTTCAGGATCCAGCGGAATATAAGAGACGTGTTCGGGAGCAAGCAGGACGGTACAATTTAGATTGATCGATGGGAGCTTCATCGTCGATCTACAATGAATGTAGCATGATTTTTGTTCAGTGTGTAAAGAAATTATCTTTGAACAATTGTAAAGCCTCTAATGGTGTATTATCACAATTAAGCCAGCCTCACTGGTGATCGAGCATTTCCTATAATGCATTACTGTACTAGTATCCGCTAGCTCATCTGTGTTTTTTTCCTGATACAATTTTGCCTGCACGACTACATGCGGCTGTGATATATAATTGCAACTACATCCCTGTAATTTCAATGAAAACCGCTTATGATAATTAAACAATGACTGCCACTGAAAATACATGATCTTCTCAGGCCGTTGTTAATCAAGAACCGGCTATGAAGTTCATTGCATTACAGACGGTTATTAATTAAGAACCGCCAACGAAGATCATGTATTTAATCAGACGGTTGTTCCTTAAAATCCATCTGTGAAGTTCATTGCATTACAGACGGTTATTAATCAAGAACCGCCAACGAAGATCATGTATTTACCCAGACGGTTGTTTCTTAAAATCCGTCTGTGAAGTTCATGGCATTGCAGACGGTTGATAATTAATAACCGTCTGTGAAGATCATGTATTTACCCATACGGTTGTTTCTTAAAATCCGCCTGTGAAGTTCATTGCATTGCCGACGGTTAATAATTAATAACCGTCTGTGAAGATCATGTATTTACCCAGACGGTTGTTTCTTAAAATCCGTCTGTGAAGTTCGTTGCATTACAGGCGGTTCTTAATTAAGAACCGATTCTGAAGATCATGTATTTACCCAGACGGTTGTTCTTTAAAATCCGCCTGTGTTGTTCTTTCATCACAGACGGTTATTATATCATTCGTCATCACAGTCGCATATTTTTAAAGACCGCCTGTGTTTGAAAAATTGAGGCGCCTGTAAAAATGCTTTTTGTAGTAGTGATTTGGCTGTTACCGCTATAGCCACTTCTATTGCCTTTGATATTTCCTCTTCGCTTGCACGATCTGTTTCTAAACAGTCAATCCTCTTCACCGGCGCTAGTGTAAGACGACGGATCTTTTTACCCATTTATACTGATCGCTGTTGAAGTTTCCGTAACAAAAACTCGAAGAGTCTGGCGTGAGTGGCTACGTGCTGATTCAGCTTTGGAAATGAAGCAAGGGTAGAGATACAGAGTTACCAGTTGAATCGATTCCTCTGCGAGTTTTGGTAAGGTCTCACCGTAGATGGAGTCACCAGAATCGCCTAGCCAGTGTCCGCAGTTCCTCGTACTAGTGCGATCCCTCCTGCCAGTAGCAGTAGGAACTACTAGCAAGGTTGCTAGAGAAGATCAACTGTCCTTCAAATTAAATTTAAAGGAAAGGTGGTGCTAACTCAAGAATATTTATTTTTAATTTAGCAATGTGTAAGCACTAATTTAGCAATATTAGTTTGGCTGGCGTGGGCGGTGGTACCATTCTCCATCAGAAGGTCCGGCAACCGCCAAGCCGCTGAGCGTGAATATGTATGGGGATGGTTGAGTTCTCATCATCCTGCTTGCATCCAAAAAAGTTCTCATCATCCTACCAGTTATGGGCTCTCTCAGTCTTAGGATCTACTAATTCATGTTGGTTTACCCCTGAACGATGCTTACTTTGTCAACCGACAGCAGTAGGAGCATTAAGCTACGTCGTAGCCTACTCGGTATTACAGTTATGTCGTCATAGATTGATCTGAAGTTCCTTTTATGAGTGTGGGTTTGTATACTCTGATCCTCCAGTACGGTACTGCAGTGCTGTTGGAAGGTTCAGGACTATAACGGTTCCTTATCGCTTGCCATTAGGAGCTTCAGTCCCGTGGACCTCAAAGTTCCGTTCCAATCGTCGCTAGAGCCCCACATCCTTCAAGTACACGTCCCGGCGCTCCGGCATCCCGGCAACGGCCCCGACACACCACCGGTCAAGCGTTCGCGTCGCGGCGGCTTCACACAAAGGCAAAGCCGACCCCGCGCCGGCATGTGGCGCCCCCGCACACCTGTTTCCACTGTCCCGGCTCCTGAGCTGTGACAAAATAATAAGGCATCCGCAGTCGGCAATACGAGCTCGTCTGTGAAGGGGTCATGAGTTCCTGATCCACATCCGTCTTTTGTATATACACCAGCGAATACAGAGCAGACAACCAAAGGATTTGCAAGGGTGATTAGGCTTTTTATTTTGCCCGTTCATGTTGAAAATCCGGTGTCCGGGACACCTTGATCCTCTCCTGTGTTGGGTACAGAAGTATGCTCTGATGCTTGATCAAATCTTGATCAACACAGCAGGGACGTTCTGTCCAAACAGAGAGGAAGGGAGAAAACCCTGATTGGTGAGAGCAGAAAGGTGAGATGGTCTGGGATCTAATCCTGTTCAGGCTGAACAAAACAGAGGGCGGCGAGCTGAGACTGGATGAGCTCAGCTAGATCAGATTGATCTAGTCGAGTTCTTCTGTTCCTGCGTAGCGATCAGGCAAGACGCCTAGAACTTTTGGGTCAGAGAACTTTTGGGGACTAGTTTATTCTAATGACTTGATGCGATGGTACAGGGGCAGGCTTTATTTATAGCCTGAGTTACATAGTCCTAGACTCTAACTAGACCTATATCTCTATCTATATTAAAATAGACCTCTGGACTCCGTGCAGAGTCCAATATAGCTTCTCTGATCCTACTTCTATCTCTAATTAATGTATGTCCCCTGGACAGGTGCAGCCGTACCCTGCCAGGGCGCCAACTTTATCTAATTCTTATTTGGACACCTCCTCCGTTTCCGGTGTAGACCGCACATGGGCAGAGTTCAAATCGGACTGATCACCCTAGTGTGCGCCCCCTCCCTATAGTATGAGGACTTGCCCAGACCTGACCCCACCAGGGAGAGACACCACAAGGGATCATCTAACATTTTCCTCCTGATCCCGACGTTAGTGGACGTTTAAGATCCCAATCTTTCCTATCTCGATGGTCTTCTATCTTCCAACTTGCTTGGTCAAGATGTCTGTCTCCACCTTGTTGATAGCTATCGCTCTTGGCCACCAACAGTTCTTCAAGCTTCATCACCTCGCTGTGCCATATCTCATCCTCTTCATTGGACTTGATCTTCATGAATGATATAGGCTCCTCCATGGTGATGAACTTAAGTTCACCTTCCTCTAGGCTTTGTGGAGCGTGCCGCGGAGAAGTGACAAATGCATCCCCATCGTGATAGGCGTCAACGTAGTTGTTGATGTTCGTCGGCGGTTTGACCAACTAGATGGGTTTTGGAGGACGCCCAGAAGTCTTGTGGGTGCTCTAGTCTTCAACCTCGTGCTCCCTCATAGGGACAACAACACGTACAGGAACTCCAGCGCCCTGTGTTGCCCCTGTTGGATGCTTTTCTGGACTCCCAGTACCTTCGACGCTCCTCCCAGATGTTGCAGCCCATCTCCCAGCAACTCCGACATCTGATACAGGTCCTCCTGGCCCCTGCAGAGCTGTTCTGGTGCCTGGAACAACAATTCCAGCACTTGGAACAGATGGTCCAGCGGTTGCTAGACCCGTGGAGTTAACGTAGAACGTGTTGTAATCTTCTCTTGCTACTTCTTCGCCCCAATCCCACTTGGCCGCCTCATCGAACACCACGTCACGCGTGATGTGAACACTTCGATCCACCGGATTGTACATTCGGTACGCCTCCGTACCTGCAGCATATCCAAGGAACACCATTGGCGTCTTCTTCACGTACCCCACACACCCGAGGTTTTGAGGTAGCGGATGGTTGGTCGTTCACTACTACAAAAGGCTTCATTGGAGGCTATCACATACGGTTTTAAAAACCGCCTGTAACGAAGAGCCTGTGAAAATGATCGATTAGCACAGGCGGGGGCAAAATCTGTCTGTAAAAATGCATTTTCACAGGTGGTTTTTTATTGCTGACCGCCTGTGAAAATGTATTGTCACAAGTGATTATTTACACTCAAAATACATCGTGGTTCTTTACACCCATGAAAATACATCACAACCGACGGATTTAGTCACTAACTGGCCAAAAGATTTTGTGTTCGTTGCTGGCAAAAAAACAGCAGGCAATGAATCAAATACTTGAATCTTATGGGCACATGCTCCAAAAAAATGTATTAGAAATCCTTTCAGAACCTCATCGGCATACACTTTACCTACACGTTTGTTTACTCGAATCTCTAGTATGAACAAGCTAACTATGTACAGAAGCAACTTTGCCTACGTTTGGCTTGAAGCTGAAGAGCTTCCAAGTACTGGCGCCACCTGCTCAAGCACATCGAGTAGATTCGCCTCAGCTACCTCCCGCTCAAGGACACGCCCTGCAAGCTCGCCCGTGACCTCGGGGTGTCCAAACTTGCCGACGTCTCGGTTTCCCTCGGCAAGCCGTTCACCGTGTTGGCCGTGTCGCAGGGCAAGCTCCGAATCCGGCAGATGCAGATAAACTCCGCGTACTTGTTGAAGAGCCTCGACGCCAGCAGGAAGAAGACACGCAACGGCGAGGAGGGTGAGGAGGCGGAAGCGGACTTCCGACGCTTCGGTGATGAAGCAAAGTTGTGGTAGAGCGAGGTTGGAGAGGAAGGAAAGAGAGGTGAGATTGAGGATAAAGACGTGGGGTGTCGCTGCTGCTGTTGTTATAGACACATATATTAGAGATAACCTCCTATGAGTCGTTGGATCGATAAGTAGCGGAGTGCGGAGATATGAAGTCCAAGAACGATTCGTGGGATGAAGCAGCATACCAATCAGGAGCCATCATTATCACAGGCGTTTTTTTTGTTACAGACCGCCTGTGAAAATCATTATATTTTCACATGCGGTTGTTTCTTACGGATCGCCAGTGATAATGACTATTATCACAGGCGGTTTTTGTTACAGATCGCCTGTGAAAATCAATATATTTTCACAGGCGGTTGTTTGTTACGGGCCGCCTGTGATATTCTATTATCACATGCGGTTATTAACTCATCTGACATCACAGGCGGTACTTTTAACAAACCTTCTATTAAAAAAATAAAGAGACGCCTTTGAAAATGCATTTTGTAGTAGTGGTTGCTCGTGCCAAGCTTCGTAAGGCGTCTTTCTGTCAGGACTGTGTGTTGGGGATCGATTTAGGATGTAAACATTCATCATGACTGCTTCACCCCAAAACATCTCGGGTAGCCCCTAAACCTTCAACAAGCTTCGTGCCATGTCGACCACCGCCTGGTAGCATCGCTCCACAATCCCACTATGCTGCAACGTGTAGGGGCTTGTGAGCTGGCGCAATACGCCGTGTTGAGCGCATTACTCGCCAAACTCCTGTGAGGTGAACTCCTCTCCGCAATCAGTACGGAGTAACTTTAGCCTCCTGTCAGACTCTAATTCAGCTGTAGCTCGGAACCGCTGAATCAAGTCGGTCGCCTGTTCCTTGCTTGCGAGAAGATAGAGCCACATGTAGCGGCTCCTATCATCTACCAGCAACAAGAACATCTTGTTTCCACCTAGAGTCGTCAGAGTAATTTGCCCACTGATGTCACCGTGGACGAGGTCGAGCGTGCCTTCCATGCACCGCACAACATCACCATGTTGTGTGGTTAGACAGACCGACCGCATGATGTTGAGCCTGACGGAGTACAGCTTGTTGTCGTCGTGTTGTACTCGTGTGAGGAGACGATTTTCCTCGTCCCGTATCTGCATCACTCCTCCATGTACTGTGATGTTGTAGCCATCCTCATCCAACTTGCTGACGCTGATGATGTTGGTGGTGAGTCGCGGGATGTAGTAGACGCCGGTGAGCCTCCCGTGCTCACCCTTCTGGCGGCGAAGATGACCATACCCTTCCCTTGGATCCGCACGATCGAGTTGTCGCCAAACTTGATCGTCCCGACGACGTTCTAATCGAGCTCGGAGAAGATGGCGCGCGAGATCGTCATGTGGTTTGTCGCGCTCGTGTCGAGGTACCATGTGTCGCTGTCGGAGTCATCGTTGTCGTTGTTGCAATGCACAAAGACACGTCCCTCCACTATCTCAAGTGGACACGTGGGACGCTCCTGTGCAGGCTCCACTTGTACTGAGGTCGCCCTTGTCATGAACAAGGCGCCCCTCCTCTTCGACCTTCGTCATGTGAGCCTGCTGTTGCGGCTCCTCTTGCTTCGATTTAGATCGACACTCCTTGGCCCAGTGGCCCTTCTTCCCGCATTTCCTGCATTGGTTCCGCGAAATGTACTTCTCGAAATCCTTCTTGTTCTTCTTTGGCGCGTCCTTCCAACCGCCCTTCTTTGAAGACTCGGCAGCTCGCTCCTCCTCTACCTGATTTTCCCACTCCCCCCGAGTGAGGTACAGTTGGACGTCATGAACTTCTCCACTTCGTTGCGTCGTGTCGAAGGCGTTTTCAGCAGCCCTCTACCGTCCCGTCACATCTGACAATGTGAGGGTTGACACTTCCAGTAAAGTCATGATCACCACTAGGATATGTTGGAAGCGTTCTGGAACACTTCGTAGGAGCTTCTGCACGACCATCGAGTCCTCCAACGGCTCCCCGAGCGAGGCAAGGCGTGACACCATGCTGCGCAACCGGAGAGAGAAGTCCTCGATCCCCTCGCCATGCTTGAAGGCGACGGTCTCGAACTCACGTCGAAGTTGTTGTGTCGTCGTGTTCTTCACGTGGTCGGCCCCGACCCACATGAGGGCAATCGTTTACCATGCTTCCTTCACCGTCTTCTTCTCCCCGATCGTCGTGAGCATCTCCGGTGGAACAGCGCTGACGAGGATGTCTAACGCCATCATGTCCTCCTACTCTGTTGCATTGCCTTTCTCCACCGCCTCCCAAAGCAGTCGCGCCCGCAGCTTGATCTTCATCATGATATCTCACTTTACGTAGTTGGTCTTGGTGAGTATTGTGAATCTGGTTCCCGTGCTCACCTCACGAACTGCCGGATGGGTTGTCGTAATGATCTTGCCGTCGGTGACACTGGCACTGCTTGGAAGGGTCTTCGGATCCGTCGACATGTTGCTTAATTTAATCCAAGGTCAAATCCGGCTCTGATGACACGACCGTTGGAAATCCAGTGTGTGGGACACCTTGATCCTCTCCTGTGTTGGGTACAGAAGTATGCTCGGGTGCTTGATCAGATCTTGATCAACACAACAGGGACGTTCTGTCCAAACAGAGAGGAATGGAGAAGGCCCTGATTGGTGAGGGGCAGAGAGGTGAGATGGTCTGGGATCTGTTCCTGTTCAGGCTGAACAGAACAGAGGGTGACGAGCTGAGGCTGTGTGAGCTCGGCTAGATCAGATTGATCTAGTCGAGTTCTTCTGTTCCTGTGCAGACAAGACGCTTAGAACTTTTGGGGCAGAGAACTTTTGAAGACTAGTTTATTCCAATGACTTGATGTGGTGGTACATGGGGGCACACTTTATTTATAGCATGAGTTACAAAGTCCTAGACTCTAACTAGACCTATATCTCTATCTATATTAAAATAGACCTCTGGACTCTCTGCAAAGTCCAATACAGTTTTTCTGATCCTACTTCTATCTCTAATTAATGTATGTTCCCTGGACAGGTGCAGCTGTACCCTGCCAGAGCTCCAACCTTATCTAACTCTTATTTGAACACCTCCTCTATTTCTGGTGCAGACCGCACATGGTCAGAGTCCAAATCGGACTGATCACCCTAGTGTGCGCCCCTCGCTATAGTATGAGGACTTGCCCAGTCCTGATCCCACCACAGAGGGACACCACGAGGGATCATCCAACAGTTCACACTAACAGGACCCCTTCTGGTGAATGCGGCTTCCCTCCTCCCATTCGGTCCTCTGATGCGTCCTCCCGTTGACGTATCAAAATATTATTGGTTCTTCATTAATACTCAGTTTAACTATTATATCTTCACAACAAATAAGATGATGACACATCAGCGGAAGGACGCATGGGAGGACAAACAGGAGTAGAGAAGCCCTGTCCCCTTCTGGTACGCAGAACAACAAACGATCGCGCGCAATGCATGGAGGTAAAAGCCCGGACCGAAAAAGCACAGTTCCAAAGCAACGACGACAGGAGGAAGCACAACGTATGATTGGTCTGATGACCCATTCCCTGCCTTTCGAAGGAAAAGGTTGGGTGTGATTTGGTCAGTCGGCAGCGATGATGCATCCGTTCCGTCAAGATCCGGTGACCAAACGTTGAACTGGTAAGTCACCTGTCGTCGAATCGAACCAAACCGGTGTCTGAAATCCCGATGCAATGGTGGTAGCCGAGTCAGAGGGATGAGCACACACGTCGCCTGTAACAAAATTGTTAGTAACGCCAGAAAATGACAGCTCCAGTCCGGAAAAGCGAATCGAGGAAGCAAAGGAAGGGCGGCGTTCCATATTGATTTGATTTATCCGAAGCAGAGCAGGAGCACACCAGCGCGGCGCCCACCAGAAAGACGAATCAGAGCCAGAGCCGAAGGCAAGGCAGGCAACCAACCAAACTAACCAACGGACGGACGGAAGTGGCCGCCGCGAAGCCTCGTCCATCCTGCCACGGCCAGACACCCTTCCTTCCCCATCCCCAGGCCTTCCCGGGATCCGTCCCGCCAGTCCGGTGTGTTCTCGCCCCGGTGTGCCTGCCCATGGATCCCCGCGCGTAGAGGCTGCCTGGGAGGAGGAGAGAGAGAGAGAGAGAGAGAGCGCGCTAAGCCGGCCGCCGTCGCGTGGGAGATGGACGCGAACGCAGGCTCCTTCGTCGCCGTACGCCGGCTATCCGGCTCCGACCGCGCCGCCGCCTTCCACCACTCCTCGTCGGGTGCCTAATCTCTTCAACTCGGCTGATTTTTTTTCCTCCCTCGCACAACCTTCGCTCCTGGAGAGCACGGGTGATGCTTATTATGGTTCTGTCTGTGCGTGCAGCTGAGGTCGTGACGGGGTCGACGGCGTGGATCGGGAAGGGGCTCTCCTGCGTCTGCGCGCAGCGGAGGGACAGCGACGCGTGCCTTTCCTTCGATTTGACGCCTACGCAGGTGGGGCTCCGCTTCTGTCCTGTCTCCTAGATTTGATCTCTAGGTTCGCTTCGTGATGTTCAATGCCGTGCTCCAATACAATTTCGTGCCTGGTAATGAATTTTGAAATTTCTCACTGTTTGGCTCCGAATTCACCTCTGACACCGTGTTGTGTTTTGAATGAATTACAGATTCTCTTTGATTAATTTCACGAATTCCGTTGCCCCAACTTTATTCTGCTGGATAGTGTAGTTTTTTTTTTGTGCAATAACAATCGTATTCTCTTTTGCACGTTGCAGGAAGAATGCTTACAGAGGTTACAGGACCGTATAGAAGTACAGTATGATAGTACAATCAGAGAACATCAGGTACTTGTTTTGGTTGTTATTAGTGCTGCACTAGCTTGGTGCGTCTGGTAACGCTTGCTGTTCTCTTGTGGAGTGGGTGTGTACTGTCTTGTCACAAATTTCTATTATAGTTAGTCAGATAGTGTACAAGGTATAGTGTTGAATGACCATTAAAATTGACATAGCTGAGACCGTGAGCTTGAAAAATTAACATGTCCATAGATCTGGGAAGTAAAGGCTGTTAGTACATTTTTATTTTTTATTGCCTTGCTGTGGATATTATAGCTTGTTTGTTTAGTCCCGTTTAGTGTTTCTGCTTCTTAATGAAATGTCATGCATCACCCCTGTGTGTTCTAGACGAAAAAAAACAACTTAGTGAAATGCCTTTTTATCCTGCTTACTCTTAGTTAAAATGAATATGTTATCCCCTGCTGCTGCTGTTCCCAGATGAAAGCTTCAACTTATTTTGGAATCATACATGTCAACCCAGTTCATTTCTTGATCCTCTAGTGTTCAGTTTTCCTTACAGATATCAGTTGAGAAACTCGAGCTAATTACTTAACCTGCTGTCTCCTTTTCCTCCCCAATCCCCGTCTATCTATTAGGAAGCACTACAGGCCCTTTGGTGTGCTTCCTTTCCTGGAACTGAGCTTCGGGGGCTAATATCAGAACAATGGAAAGAGATGGGTTGGCAAGGGAAAGATCCATCTACAGATTTTAGGTATGGGCTCTTCCGCTCTATTTTAGGTACAAACAAGCCATATTCCATTTGCTAGTTGAAACTTTTTTATCAGTATTCTTTAGTTAACCTGGAAAATATTGATGAACGATCATTTGCTGTTCTGGCATTACAGAGGTGGTGGCTTCATTTCGTTGGAGAATCTATTGTACTTTGCTAGGAACTATCCCGTGAGTGCAAACCTTTGTTTCAGAGATCTTTCATTTGTTTTCTTGTGTATTGAGATCTTGAGCAGGTTGTTACTCTGCACTCTAGCATTTCCTTTTAGTGTCATAACCTATATCGCTTGATGATGTTATAATCGACATAGTTAATTGTAAAATTCAGCATCTATCCTTGTTTGTGGATATAAAATTGTCTTGTCATTTACCTCCTTGCAATAAAGGAGACAACAACAACAACAACAACAACAACAACCAAGCCTTTGTCCCAAACAAGTTGCGGTCGGCTAGAAATGAAACCTTACAATTTTAAAGAAAAGTAATAGAAAATAAGATGAAAGTAAAAAATAATAATAAAAATACAAATAAAATAAGATTCTACATTTTATTTATTTTAGAAATGGGTTAATATGAAAGAAGATAAGAGTAACAAATTACGAATAAACTAAGATTCTGGCACATGAATTGCTAATTTCCATGTAGTCCTATCATGAGCCAAATCTCTAGGTATGTCCTACTCATTTAAGTCTCGTTTCACCGCCTCCTGCCATGTCAACCTTGGTCGACCTCTACCCCTTCTAAAATTTTCTCTACTCTTTATAATCCCACTGTTAACCGGTGCTTTTGGAGGTCTTCGCTGGATATGCCCAAATCACCGTAGGCGATGTAGGACTAGCTTCTCCTCAATCGGTGTCACCCCTACCCTATCACGTATCACCTCGTTCCTAATTTTGTCTCTTCTTGTATGACCGCACATCCACTGTAGCATGCGCATCTCCGCAACACTCATTTGTTGGACATGTTGCCTTTTAGTTGGCCAACATTTTGCTTCATACATCATCGCAGATCTGATCATCGTCCTATAGAAATTTCCTTTTAATTTTTGTGGAACTTTCTTATCACATAAGATTTCAGATGCTTGTCGCCACTTCATCCACCCGATTTTGATCCTGTGGCAAACATCTTCGTCAATATCACTATTGCTTTGTAATCGAAATGTCTCTCCTGGCTACTACTTGTCCTTCTAAACTAACATTACCATCCTCGCACCCGACATCACTAAAGTCGCATCTTATATACTCGGTCTTGCAATAAAGGAGAAAGGTAACAAAAATAAAAAAATACATCTACCAAAATTCAACGTCTCAGTGGTAAAAAAAATCAATGTTAAAAAACAACCTAGTTACATTCGTTATGATTTATCAAGTCTAAGGTTGAAGTTTTTAACATGACACACATTAATAAAGTTACCCCAGAGCCTAATCTAGATTTCAATTGTGATTTGCAATTGCCACAAATCACTTAACCAACTTTTTCAATGTAGAAATCTTTTCAGGAACTTCTTCGTAAGCAAAATGGTGACCGTGCAATTTGGGAGTATCCATTTGCTGTGGCTGGTGTAAATATAACGTTCATGCTCGTTCAAATGTTTGATCTTCAAGCAGGTTTGTCAACCTCACCCGAAAGTTTTGTCACTAAATAGCTCTGTTTATAGATATAATAATAATAATTCATGCAGAGTTTTAGAAACGTGGGTAGAAGTTATGGACCACATCACTTGAATTCATATTGAGTTAATATTGATCTTCGTGTGATCTGCAGTTAAACCGAGGTCATTGTTTGGAGCAGTTTTCCTAAAGTTCCTTTCAGGTATAATCTCTATTTGTGATGTGGTATTGGAAGCTACTAAAAATGTTTATCATCATTAGTATCTTTTACCTCAACTATCCCTTGAATCATTGAGTTGTTATCGTGCAGTAAGTTGTGTTTTACTTAAATTTATTTGCTTGTGAAGTTGACCACAATTAGAAGAACAGCGCACATCAAAATGCACCATTGAAACAAACTTTTGTTTAGATGACCAGAGTTAACTATTAGTGATCCATATTTGCTAAATTCTTTTGAGTCGTCTTGCACCACTATACAGTAATACTGTCTTGTAGATTTCCTCTTGTCCTTTTAAAGGTAGAACAACTGAATGATCTACTTATTGTGTTTCTGAATATTAACGTAAACATTTTGGCTTAAAACAGAAAATGATCGAGCTTTTGACATTCTGTACTGCATAACCTTCAAGGTGATGGATCAGCAATGGCTTGACATGCATGCTACTTACATGGACTTCAATGTATGCTGTTCTCCTCTGAATTTCCAGATAGAAACCCATCCTTTATTTTCAGAAGATATATGATTGAAAAACCCATGCATATAGCTTGGGAGTTCTTGCTCACGTGACTGTACTACTAAATTGCAGAAGGTCATGAAATTTACACGTCGGCAGCTGGAAAGGGAGTTGTTGCATGAAGATATTCAGCGGATTGAGGACATTCCATCATACGGTCTTCTGGCTCGATAGCTACTAGAAATTGAAAACCTTAACACGGCTAGTTGTTGAAGGCTTGAGGTGCTTCCAACTGGCACTCTGTATACTGTGAGAATCTTATATTGTTGATGCACCCGTATCCTTGAGTTTTGGTACTCTGGTAACCTGTGCTCTGAAATTTACAAGGTGGGGTCTCTTGGTGATAGCATGCCGCGTAGGGTAACTGAAGTGCCTAACCAGCTGTCATGGCAGATTATCCGTAGGGTGTCTTGTTACCATCTAGCTGTTGCCCGTCAAATCATAGGAGGGAAGTGTTAAACTTAGAGGTCATCAATTAATCTATGCACACACTAATAGGGTCCTAATCACAATTGACTTAAGGCTAATCAAGAATTGATCAACACAGTCCATAAATCTGGTGCTCTAATCACATGAATATCAACAGAGATGATAGAAGATTAGTAGATGGACATAACTTGGCTAATGATAGTGCTTGCCGTCATGGTGTGGATGAAGTAGAACTGGTACCGTCGGCGGCCTTTCCCTCACTTCCCATGATCCCCGATCGGTAGGGTTAGGATTAGCTCTTAGGTTTTTATTAGGTTAGTCTGTCACTAAACCTTTTTCTAATCCTCTTATATATACACAGACATGAGAGGGGGCCACCGAGTTGTGGTCGGTTGAGGGCTCCCGATCAGAGCGGTAGTGGGGTTGGACTCGATCTGGGTTTGACCCAGACCGAGCGTGGTCATCCTCTAACATTCTCCCCCTTGACCACGGAGCTAAAGACTTATTAACTTATATATCTTAATCTTAGAACTTATGCTTAATTCTGAACTTAGTGTTAGCTTCTTCATGTTTGACATATAGGACACGTCGTATCAAGAATAGCCAATTACGTGCTATCTGACTCGAACGACCATGATACATCTCACATTTAGAAATAACCTTATACTTAGTTTGGCCCCTTACCATCTAGGATAGTTCACAAGTTTTCACTTAAGACCCATGTATGCTTTGTGTCCTCTGAACACTTAGGCGGAAAATCTTTTGTAAACGGTACCGCAAGATTTCGCTTGATTCTTTTATGCTCGTTATTTGTTGTGCTTCTGGATTTTATATTTCACAACACTAAACTTAATGTCGATGTGCTTGACAGTTTCACTCGGCTCATTGTTGTGAAAAATATTATACTACACACTTATTGCAGTATTACTTAAGTGGTTTGTGCTGTCGATCATTCTTAGACCGGATAAAACTTTGTATCGCCTGCTCGTTGGACTCATCTTAAATAACATGATTTGTCACACATTGCGGACGATGTAGTGACTATTCATTTGGAGTAGTTCTACAAAATAACTCCATTTCACGAAAGGTGGATATATATCTTAATGTGGAAATCTTAGAATCCACACAATTCGCGAAGCTAAAACTTAGAAGTTCACTTCGTCAAGTGAGTTTCGACTTATGATTCTTAATCATGAGGTCTTATGTGCATTGCACCTTCTTAATTAATTTCTTAAATGCCTTTCAGTGACGAACCACTAGCATGGCTTAATGTCTGTCAAGTATCCTGTTCATTATCTTAAGTCAAGGTAAACACTTACTCGAGCATACATCAATTAATCTTCCGACAGCAGAAGCTAATGGAACCGAAATCATAAGGTCGGCCATCATTGGTTCCCTAAACTTATCTAATTCTTAAACTTATCATCCTTGACTATCTAAACAGGCGAAATTTTAATCGCATACATGTTGTACTCCTCGAATACACTAAATATGCTATCTTAAATGAGACTAACACCCCTTTACTATGATCACGATAAATTTCTAATTCCTAGCTTGTAGGATTATTCACCTAGATCCTTTTTCTTATGGACAAAATCCCTTAATTTTCTTATGAGGGAATTACATCACTACTTACAAAAAATGTACAAAGTACATTCAACTTAGTATACTTGTGAGTGTCCTTCTCACTTATCTTGTAAACCCAAACTAATAGTCTAATAGATCTTAAGATACATTTCTTAATGTTTAATTAAATCCATGAATGGATTTCTCTTAAGAGTATCTTAAGAGTATGTTGATCATTATGACAAACCTTTCGGTTAGGTCACACTAATATTCTTATACAAATCTCAATAGAAACGTTGTTTTACATCTATTTGATGTAAAAACATTCATAATGCACTACTAATAACTTAATTATCCTTGAGGAATTCTTAATTGAGTGAATTGCCATTAGTCTGACCACAAACGGAAATTTCACTTCAGAATCACTCTTCTCTTGTAGGCTCATTACAGTCTACGGAACTTATGACTAAAATTCGGATACTTATGGCATACTCAGATCCCATCTCATCCGACATGGTTTTACACCATTTAGATGATTAAGATCGTCTTACATTATTTTCTTATGTGGTATGACATCCTTTATCATTTATCTTATTGTGATCGGGCTGCTATCGCTCTTCATAATTATTGGACACTAATGATGAAGAATCAATAGAAGGTATTGTGACAACAATGTCTTGCATTGTTAACACAACGTAAGTAAGACATCATAAAGAGTGATTTTTAAAAAGACGTGACAACATGTACCATTTCTTTCAAGATCAGTGTCTTTATGAAGTCAAAACTCCCCCTGATTTAGTCATCTTTACTAACTTTTGTTTCTAAATGATCTTATGACCCGATATAGATCAAAACTTATATCAAGTGAGGATCAACCCAACACTTGACCTTATACAACTCACATAACTCGTGCATTATGCTTACATTTTGGGGTTATTGTCGTCTCACATCATTGATGATAACAGAATTAAATTGAGTTATTCTTAATGTTTTTCTGTTACCGATGAAAGACTAACAACACATAGTAAAATATTAAAAAAGTTAATAATTCAGCTACAGCGGGTACAGAGATTATTCGACCTCTCATCATACCATACTCCCCCTGATCATGTCATTCTACTAATGATGACATGTCTTATTTAACTGAACTGATGATAATCAATAACTTATTATATTATTCTTATAACCAAACTTAATAATGTTTTGGGTTACTTTTGCCTTAACAGGACCACCTCATCTGAAAACGCTTAAGTGAGGTTTACGCCCTGTCCACAATATACAATGGTGTCTTAGAGGCTCACTTGATATAAAGTTTGACTTAACACGTAAATCGATAGACTAATAACTTAACATACTTAATTAACATACACCATTTGACTTAGTTATTTTAGGGGTATTGAATTCTTACTTGAATAAAACTAAGTTAATACTAATACATGTTCAATGCCTTATTTTGAATCTGAAACGTCTTAATGAAGGAGAAACTAATCGATGGAGAAAACTAATTCAATTCTCGACCTCGAAATATGGCCTTAATGACAATGCCATAATTTCAAAATTATTTCGAGATCGATTCTAATGCGCTTATCTTAATACTTAGTTTGTGAGTGAAAACTTGAATAGTATTTAAATCATCATCTAAGGATAAATGTTATAATTGAATGTGCTTAACCATAATACTAAAAACTTAATGAAATATTTAAATCAAAATTTCAAAAAAACTAAAATTCCATTATTGAGTGTATATAATGAATCCTAAGTACAAAACTATAACTTAGAAGAAAATTAAGTCTAAGATCTCAACTTTAACTTCATGACCATAGCGACTTTAATGATCATTCCACTCTCCTTATGATCCTCCACTTATCTAATTCCTGTCTCAAGAATATGCAACATTGCATCTTAGTTAATCAATCGAATAGATTGAAAATAATCTTAAACATTGACTTAACAATTAAAAGTTAACTTACCTTTATCATTCTCATGATTGACAGACTTAATAGCATGATGAAACTTAATGCGATCTTCTTCTTGAACGCATAAATCAATTAATTTCTTAAGATCCCACTGCTCAGACTGAGAGTTGTAACTAATGATAATATGCTCAAAATCATCTGGAAGTAGAGCAAGAATCAGGTTGAAAAGAAACTCATCTTTCAACTCCGGATCTAATAGCTTAAGTTTAGCAGCAGTGTCCCACATACTAAGAATGTGCTCACGCACACTTCCTCCATTATGCTTCTGAGTGACAAGTTTCTTAACAAGTGCATGCATCGTAGCTTTGTTGCAGCCAATTGCACACTTTTCTTCAAGGAGGTACTCATAAGCAGTATTGCATTCAGGAATTTCTTCCCAAACACTCTCAGTAATTCAGCCCTTAATCACTTGTAAACATTTCTTATTTGAGGTTGACCACTTAGCACGATCTAAATCGAAGAGAAAGTAGCCCTCTTCATAATCCTCCATCCTTTTGGTGAAGGACTCCTTAGTTTCCCCGTCACGAATAACGGGAAGCTTAGGCTCAGTAGGACGTGCTCTCATCAGTGCCAAATCTATTTCGGAGATTGCTAAACCAGCCTCCAACTTACATCGCCAAGTATTGTAATTATCTTTTCTTAGATAGTTCTCTGGCGAGATAAATCTTAATATCAAATCTGGAATGAAAGATCCTTCATAATGAAAACATAATAGAACATAAGTAAATGCATGAACATGATTATGAATAAAACATCTTATTTTGTCTTTCACGTTGGTTACTTGAGAACTTACAAAACTAAAGACTTAATAATTTCATCTTTCACGTTGGTTACTGAACGAAAACTAACTGAAGTTAAATAATCTTTAACTATGTGTTTCGTCTTTCACGTTGGTTACTTAACGAAAACACAACACATAAAATAACTTAAAAAATATAAAATTTAACTTCTAAACGTGTTTTGCCTTTCACTTTGGTTACTTAGCAAAAACACAATATCAAAGACATAATAATTTCGTCTTTCACGTTGGTTACTCAACGAAAAAACTTAATAATTTTAATGGATCATTGATTTGCGTGTTTTGTCTTTCACGTTGGTTACTCAACAAAACACTATGGCTTGAGGAATGAAGACTTAAACTCAAAATGTGGTAATTTCATATTTCACGTTGGTTACTCAACGAAATTACCATCACTAATAATAATTTAAAGCTTCATTACTTAAAACTTAAATCAACTTAGGCATAACAACTTAAGCATGACCACTTAAATTAACTTAGTTATGGTGACTCAAAATAGCTTAATCATGAAAATTTTAACTTTCACGTTGGTTACTCAATAAAATTATCATGACAATAATCTTACAAAATGGTAAATTTATTTTTCACGTTGGTTACTCAATAAATTCACCATAACTTAACTAACAGCGGAAGCTTAATACTTAATTTTTCTTAATTATCATGCTTCGCTAATTCATAATTCCACGGCAAAAAAATGAATTAAATAAGTGGACAAGAAATACTTAACTCAACACTTAATATTAAATAAATAAAAATTGCAAGAAAATAATTATTAAAGTATCATAAAATTACTTAGCAATTTTCTGTCCACTTAATTAATTTTGTATGACATTTTATCCCATACTAAAATGTCACTAAACTAAAACATTTGAAAATCTCAATTCTAAATTTTGAGGAAATCCCAAAAAGATTTTAGCATAAAAACTAAAATCCTGAAAATCCATACTAAAATGGATAAAAGCCCTCTTAGGTTTTGGTCCAAGCCCATAATTATTCGCAGTAAAAGACTTAAAATATCCAAAGACTTAAAATGCTCATATTCTAATTTTGGCCTAAAGCCAAGATACCTAGAAAAATAACTTAATCTCAACATGTACTAATTATGGCTTAGGCCCACATAGCTAAAAGGACGATTAACATGGAAAAAAGTTTCCATGTGCAGCACCCCAAGACTAAAATTTGTCTAACAAAATAGCCCGAGGGCCCAAACTATAATTCCCGGAAAAAAGGAAAAACTGAACTGCGAGTGGCCCAAAAACAAGTGGTCCAAAAACCACTTTTGGATTGGCGCGCCTTAATGGACTTGGGAAAAAGGGCAGCAATGCCTAACGGCCTGTGCGACCTGCTTACCATGTCGACTTGGGCCGTTGGCCCGCTCGGCGCGCGGCCTATCCTGTCGCACGCGCGGCCCGGCGCAGCCAACGGTGGCCCATGAGGCCTCCACTCACCACCGACATGGCGCTCAATGGAGAGCGTCGGATCTTCATCCAATGATCACCCGACGAGATCGGCGGTACAAAAGCACGCTAAACATTGCTCCCCTGCCGAAACCCTAAAATCATTTTGCCCCTTCTTCTCTCTCTCCTCAACAAGAGCGGCGCTAGAGAGAGAAGCTCGACGGCGCACAAGCAAAAGGAGGAGAGACCGAGCTCGCCGGAGATGGCGCGGCCGCGCGGGCTCCGGCGCCGCTGAAGAATGCCCACGCGCGTGCCCGCCGCATGGCGCGCTCGTCGTTGTCGAGCGCCCTCGCGTAGGGTTTGCCATCGAGGGATTTAGCGCCTCTTAGGGTTTGGATCCGCGAAGCTCAGTAGTCGGCGCCACCACTTTCGTTTTCGCCGGTGTGCGCGCTTTTCCTCTAGCACATTGCCATCGAAAAAAGATGTCGGACAGAGCCCCTTATCATGGCGGATCCAGTGAGCCTCAAGGCCGCCCTTCCCGAAATGCCTCGGATGAGGGTTCCAGTTAGTGCCACTGTCACCATCGAGAGGCACGAGAGCCCGACGACTTCAGGGACAGTGGCCCGACTTAAGGTATCTGGATTCACCCTTAATTCCCCTTTTCCTATCTAATTTCTTATCGATTTTTAATGTGATTCGAGATCCTCTCCTTCTCAATGCTGTGGTGGTTGATCTTAATTCAAAAAAAAAAAACCCGAATTAGGGGTGCCTAGACCCTGCTCTTGATACCAATGTTAAACTTAGAGGTCACCAATTAATCTATGCACTCACTAATTGGGTCCTAATCACAATTGACTTAAGGCTAATCAAGAATTGATCAACACAGTCCATAATCATTTGGTGCTCTAATCGCATGAATATCAGCAGAGATGATAGAAGATTAGTAGATGGACATACCCTGGCTAATGATAGTGCTTGCCGTCATGGTGTGGATGAGGTAGAACTGGTACCGTCGGTGGCCTTCCCCTCACTTCCAGTGATACCCGATCGGTAGGGTTAGGATTAGCTCTTAGGTTTTTGTTAGGTTAGTCTGTCACTAAACCTTTTTCTAATCCTCTTTTATATACACGGACGTGAGAGGGGGTCACTAAGTTGTGGTCGGTTGAGGGCTCCCGATCAGAGCGGTAGTGGGGTTGGACTCGGTCTGGGTTTGACTCAGACTGAGCGTGGTCATCCTCTAACAGGAAGTGTTTCTCGATTTTCCTTTGTAAACCAGGGGATCATGGAAATGCTAATCTGACACTACAGGAATCTCGGCGATTTGCGACGGCCAGGGCCGTCGCAAATAAGCAAAAAGCCATCGCAAATAAGCTATTTGCGACGACTTTGCTTATTTGCGACGGTTTGTAGCCGTTGCAAATAAGTCGTCGCAAATAAGGTTATTTGCGACGGCCACCGTCACAAATAACCTTATTTGCAACGGCTAGCAGCGGTCGTTGCAAGTTACTGCCAGGGGCTGGTGGGCCCCACAACAATATTTGCGACGGCCCCGCCGTCGCAATTAAGTGTTATTTGCGACAGCCTGGCCGTCGCAAATAAGTGCCCCTATTTGCGATGGCCTGACCGTCGCAAATAAGGTAAGACGGCAGGGCCCACGTGTCTTCCGGCTGGACCCACTCTTGAATTTGCAACGGGCGGGCCGTCGCAAATAGCAGTGGCTTAATTGCAACAGCCTGGTGCCTTATTTGCGATGGTACTGTATAAAAAGCCGTCGCAAATAAGATTTTTTATTTAAAAAAAACAGAAAATACTAACCGGCTCGATGGCCAGAATCACAGAACAGAAACAATATACCACACACTATATAACACACAAACATCATCATAATCACAAACTAATAAGTGCCGATACATCTCACATCGTCATCAACAAAGCAAACAAGAACTCACTCGCCCATCTGACCTCCGTAGCCACTGGCGGAGCCACCTCCGAAGTCGAAGTCGTCGTCGCGCCTCATTCCAGGTGGCGGTAGCGACGGCAACGACGTTTGTACAGCCGTCGCGGATCCCTGCAATTAATGAAACTTAGAGTTAGAATATAAATGCATCAACATCTCTCTCCCTCCCTTCCTCTCCCTCTATGTTCATCTAGATCCCCCTCTCTTCATCTCTCTTTTCATTTCTCTCTTTCTCTCTCCCTCTATCTTTCTCTCTCACTCTATCTCTCTATTGCTATCCTTTTTCCTCTATCTTCCTCCCTCTATCTCCATCTACATCTCCCTCCCTCTATCTTCCCCTCCCTCTATCTCCATCTACATCTTCCTCTCTCTCTTCATTCCCCTCCTACTCTATCTAACTATCTTTCACTCTTTCTTCTATCTCTCTTTTTCTTTTATCTCAATCATTTTCTTCTATCTAACTATCTCTCTTTCATCTATCTCAATCTTATTACGCTGGAGAATAAGGATTACATAGAAAATTACCTGACGCGCTGAAGAAGGATTGCCTGGAAGGACCGGTGGTAGCACCAGTAGCTAGATTCCTAGACCTTGTGCTCGAGCCATGGCCTGTCATTACAAACATTAAATGTTATCTATTAGTAAGTCATTTATGCTGAATTAATGAAAACTTAAGTTTTTATTTGGTTACCTCCATTGCTTCCCGCATCTACGCCAACGCTGCTGCCTGGGTTTGGATCGTGGCCTCCATCGCGATCCTTTGGCGTTCTGACTCCTCCTGTCACCTGAAGAGGAACTGCATCTCAATGTCCCTCTGCGAGGCGCGACGACTAGTCGTGCCCACTGAAGAAGCCTGCGTAGAGCTGCCTCTCGCACGTCTCCCCGCCCTCGAGTCGACAACTCTGTCGAATATGGCGAGCCTATAAAAAAGAGAGTCAGTAATATGAAATTGAAATATCTTGAATATTTTGAATTGAAAATGATAAAATGATTTGTAAACTCACCTTCCGTGTGCTTTTCCACCACCGGTTGCATACGCGGCTTGAGGATCGATTGGTTGACGTTCTCAATCGAAATCCTCACCGTGTATCTTCCTAGCCCCCTCTCCGTACTTAGCCTGCAAAACAAGAAAAGGGTGTAAGTTCAACAATCTATATAGTTATATTTAATATTAATGATTTCTAAACTTACCAATCGCTCGGCTGCAGCCTGACTGCACCCCATCGACTGAGAAGGGTCCCCGTGACCTCTCTTCCAGATCTCAGCAGGGGTCGACGGCACCCCCGTCTCGCTCTCCTGTCAATACGTATTAGTACGAACAATATATTATGAATATATAAATATAAGTTACACACACTTACCATGCGTTTAGCTAAACGCAAGTGGTTATCTTGCCCGTGCCTGCTCTTCCCCACGACCCCTCTGCAGTCTCGAGCCTTCTCGGACTTAACTTTAAACTCATCGCTAGCCCAGTAGCGACAAAAGGGCCCGAAATGCATAGGTCCGACCCTGCAACCAGCTCACGTGACCCTGCACATAGTTGGAAGTCGTTAAGAATACCATCGAGGAAATTATCAGAAAAAAATACTTACTACACTCCACGTACCTGCGCCTACTCCTCCTCCGTCAGGTGCATCTCGCTCGCTTGCCGGAAGTGTAGCACGGGCTGCTGGTTCGCCTTCAAGTGCTCATTAATAATTAGAACACGGGCGTTCGACAAAGCTTGTCGAAGCGCCTTGGCAGCGTTGTAGTGAAACACTCGCCTCGCATCCTCAAACTGGTGATGGTCGTCCGGGTCCTCTAAAGTATATCTTGCCTACGGTAAAGAATATATTGAAGAGATGTTCACTAAAAGAGTTTAAGAGTTGAAACTTAGAAACTTTTTTTAACATACTTACCATAAAATCGGCCCATACAGCCTCCTAAAGGTTCTCGTGCTCTTGGTGATGGATGCGTGCGTAGTTCTCCCACGAAAGAGCAGGCACCCTGTCGATGACCCCGAGATAGTGCAAACGCACTAAAGACCCGAGGACACCGTTCACCGGTCTTTGGTGTCTCTCACCGGTGAAAGATGTGTCGTCCCAAACCTTGCAAAATATTTATTGATTGATTACTTAATTAACCAAAAGAAACTAAAATTGAACACTATAATTTTTATTACCTATTTCTGATTGGATGAATCATGATCTTCTGTGAAGGGACTGCAGGAGGACTGACAAAGTGAGTCCTCCTTGTCCTACGCGTCTGCTGGGGCGTCGCGTCAGGTGACCCAGACGGCTCCTCACCAGCCGAGTCAAAGGCCTCAGGAACAGAAGCATCGCCAGCCGGGGCTGGCTGGCCGAGGGCTGGCTAGCCAAGGGCTGGCTCACCAAAGGGTAGCCAAGGTCAACTGGCGCTGCAGCCTCTGAGTCAGCCGGTGAGGACTACAACATTCAAATGATTCATAAGTAAGTTTAATGTGAAATTGAATTTAAAGAATTTGTCAAAAACGAGTGACATTTACTTGTGACGAAGCTCTGGAGCTAGTCTAAATGTGCCCCAGCAGCTGAGAGCGTCTGCTGCCAGTCGACGAGGCACCAACAAAAGCGTCCTTAGGTCTAGAGGGGTAGAACCCCCTCGTCGGCGGCACCTTCTTACCCTTCTTTGACGCCATCCTGTTGTAATTAGATAATTAGTAAATATGCAAATAAAATATACAAAATTCATGTTACTATCTTCAAGAAAACATTACTTGTAGTCACTTTCAAAATTCATCAACATCATTGTCATGTGCGTGTGCCCTACTCCTTAAACCAGCCCAACGATCTTCCATCATGGCCTGTTCTAATTTTTGTTTTCGTGTATCATCTGCCTCTACATCTTCAACGTCTTCAACATCTCCAACTAATTGATCGAGTCCTGCACGAAGCTCGACGATAAAAGTGTCTGGCAACTCTTCTTCTTGGTACACTTCTTCAACGTCTTCGCTATCATGGTAACCATCATCCCCAGGAGTATATAGCCGCTCACGAGGATTCACGTTATATACCAACCACCAAGCACTGAGCTTCGTGCATGGATAAGGTAGATAATACACTTGTTCAACTTGATGTGCAAGAACAAATGTATCGTAATCTCGTAGTCGGTCCTTATGTTTCACTTCCACCATTCCAAATTGGTTTTCTCGAGTTCCATGAGTGCGATCAAACCAGTCACAGTCAAAGAAGACAACTCGAAGGGTCTTATTTCCGGTAAAAGTAAATTCAAGGATTTTGTTAATGATCCCATAATAATCGGTTAAATTCCCTTGAGTGTCCATTAATCTCGTCACAACACCGGAATTTTATGTTGCCGTGAGAGGACGATGAGCTTCAAAATGAGTTGTACGGAATCGGAAGCCATTTACGTCATATCGACCATAGTTTCTAACATTCACCAATCCATAAGATAGCTGCCGCAAATCTTCATGGACATTGTGAGTCCGACACTGTCATAAATGATCGTGAGTTAAAATAATACTTCTTTAATAATAGTAATTTATAATACATAGAAGACGAGATAATATTACATATTCTCGAAACCAGGATAGGAAACTCTGCCCCCCATTTATTCCTTCCTTTCGCATCGCTTCTACTTGTTTGGCCGTAGGTTGATGCCTATGCGGCCAATATTGTCTGTGGAACTCGCTGAACATGAAAAAACATCTAGATTACATGTGTAGCAAAATATGTCGATTAGCATAAATGTAGGAGAAACACTTACTCGAAGTATTCCTACATACCTTCTATATTTGCGTACATGTAGAGTAAAGCAACAATCCTTTCATGTTCGGATAGCACGTAGGTCGTGTAGCTACCAACGGTGGCGCCTCTCGTTTGAAAAATGGAAAGGTCGCTTAGAGGGGGTGTTTCGTCCACATTGTACCACATCTCCGAAGTATTGATATTTTTTTCTTCCGCAAAGTAGACACTTGAAAAGTATCCTACTTCCTTAAGAGCATATGCTTCAGCGATGCACCCTTCCACCCTTGCCCTGTTGCCAATCATTGGTTTCAGATATCGTAGCGCTCTTTCAATGTGATACATCCACCTATATTGCACAGGACCGCCAACTTTAGCTTCGAATGGAAGATGGATAAGCAGATGTTGCATTGAATTGAAGAAACCCGGTGGAAAAAAATTTCCATATTACATAAAAGTATGGGTATCTCCTTCTCTAACTTATCCATCATCCCGATCTTGATTTCTTTAGCACAAAGCTGTCTATAGAAATAGCTGAGCTCGGCTAAAATCTTCCACACTGCATCATCTAGATAGCCTCAGAACATAACAGGTAGGAGTCTTTCCATTATAATGTGACAATCATGACTCTTCAACCCTGTGAGGTTTCCTGTGTTAACATTTACGACTCGTTTCAGGGTAACTGCGTAACCATCTGGGAATTTCAAAGTTTTCATCCATTTTATAACTTCTTTCTTTTCTTTCGATCGAAGACAGAAAGAAGCACGTGGATTTCCACCACTTTCGGAGATTTCAAGAGTTGGACGGTGATAAATGTCTGCCAAATCTAGTCTAGTTTTATAATTGTCTTTCGTTTTGCCAGGCATATCCATGCAAGTGCTTATGATACTTTCTCTCATGTTACGCTCCTGATGCATGACATCAATGTTGTGCATTAGAATCAACGACTTCACATACGGTAGCTCCCAAAGTCCACATATGTGAGTCCAATTTTGTTCCTCTCCATAACCTACGAAATATCCAGGACGACCTTCATCAGGCACCAGTTTGTCCAACATATCAGAAATTTCTGACCCATTGAGATGCTTCGGTGGTCTTTTAGTGACATCAGTGTTCTTTCAAAAGACATGCCTCTACTGCCTAAATATATAACTCGAGGTAAGCCAACGTCTGTGACAATCAAAGTAAGATATTTTGCCTCCATGAGTTAGTCGAAAGCAATCCGTGTCTGAAGCACATATCGGACACGTCAGACGACCGTGAGTGCTCCATTGGGAAAACATGCCGTATGCCCGCAAATCATGGACGGACCACAAATAAGCAGTTCGAAGGTTGAATTCCTGCTTCTTGTAACTGTCGTACGCTTCGACTCCTGTCCACAAGACTTTCAATTCTTCGATCAGCGGTTTTAACATCACGTTGAGACGTGACCTGGGATGATCAGGTCCTGGTAGAATGAGGCTGAGAAACATGAACTCGTTCTTCGTACAAAGAGCAGGTGGCAGGTTGTACGGAATGACAAAGACGGGCCAACATGAGTAAGGCGTGGTGTTCGTACTGAAAGGTGAGAATCCGTCTGTCGCTAATCCGATGCGAACATTCCTCGCATCACGAGAAAAGTCTGGATCGAAACGGTCTAGCGCCTTCCATGCATCAGCGTCGGACGGATGCGTCAAGAATTCTTTGTTCTCACGTTTACCTTCTTTGTGTCATCTCATGTGTCTTGTGGTTCTTTTTGAAAGAAACATCCGCTTCAACCGAGGTGTCACAGGCAAGTAACGAAGCTACTTATGTGCGACATCTGTCATCACATTATCGCCATCATCATTAACAACTTCGACATACCTCGATTTACCACATTTCAAGCACATCTTCTCATTGGCATGCTCTTTCCAGAATAGCATGCAGTTGTCTGGGCACACATCGATTTTCTCATACTTCATACCGAGACCAGATATCTTGATCTTTGACTGATACATATCTCGTGGCGCTTTGTGAGGTTGTGGAAGGATATCGCAAATCAATTTCATGAGATCATTGTAGCAGTTGAAGGAAAAAAGTACTTGGACTTAATTACCATAAATCTGGTCAAGAAAGCAAGTACGGTCACAGCCGTGTGTTCATGCAACGGTGAAAGTGCATCTAGGATCCCGTGGGTTTTGGATGATTGATGACGACAATTAAGTGACTAATGAGCTCAGAGATCGTAAGCACAGGTGTGGACTAAGTGGAAGCACAATCCCTCAAAAAGGAAAAAGATGGAAACGACGATGTCAACTCGAAAAGGGAAACTAGGGTTTCTAGTGTGTCGAGTTTAGACTAGCCAAATGTGTGTGAGGATGTGTGTGTAAAGTGCATTGAGATCAAGTTGGGAGCTCAAAGCGGTTTAGAGGTCAAACCTATGGAGAGAAGAGAGCTAGAAGTAGTCTGACAGTAGGGCCAGACTAGTCCGCCTCTGGCCGGCCAAGTCCGTTTTCGGCTGGACCAGAAGGGTCTGACTGAGATCGGACTAGTCCGTATTGGGACGGACTAGTCCGTGTAGCCGTGAAGTGGGTTTTGGGGACTAAGTCCCAAAACCACGGACTTGTCCGTTTTAGTCCGGACCAAGAGGTCCTGACTAAGATCGGACTAGTCCGGGTATGAGAGAAGTTGGTTCTTTAGAGACTAAGTCTGGGAAGGCCGGACTAGTCCGCCCTGGGGGCCGGACTAGTCCGTGGTCTTCAGACTAGTCCATTTTCACACGGAACAAAAGGTTCTGTGTGAGATCGGACTAGTCCGGTGGGGGCCGGACTAGTCCGTTGTTGAAGTGACCGTTTGAATTTGAAGTTTGGCGGGTAGTGTGACGATTGCCACGCAGTGCGACAGTTGTCAGGGGCGTCAGTGGTCCCCTAGGCCGGACTAGTCCGGGCTGTAGGCCGGACTAGTCTGCCCTTCTGCTGAAGTCAGCAGTATGGGCTTGGGACCTCTATAAATAGAGGTCCCCTGGGTTTATTTGAACCATCCTTTGAGCAAATTGAAACCCTAGCGCCGCCATAGCAACCTTGAGCCTCCAAAAGCCTCCTTCTTGCCTACATTCCCTCTAAAACTAATTCTTGTGTGGATTAGGGTTTGGTGAGGTGAAGAAGAGGAAGAACACCGCTCTTTGGCTCTCGGTTTGATCTCTTGCACTTTGTGAATCTTTGTGATCTGTGGATTGAGTTAATCTTTGTGATTTGTAATTGTAATTGTGGTGGGAGCCTCAGATTGTGAGAAGCCCCAACGAATCTTGTATTCATTCTTTGTGATAGTGGAGAACCAAGTTAGGCCCGTGCGGTAAACTTGGTGAGGGAAGGGTTGTTGAACCCGGTCCTTTGTGGACTCCTCAACGGGGACGTAGATTCCTTGTGTGGGATCGAACCTCGGGATAAAATCCTCGTGTCACTTGTGTTCTTAGCGTTCATTCATCACGTATTGCTTCTAGGGTTAGCTTTACCAGTTTTGCTCATCACCTTTGCTTTATTGTGATCCTTATCTTTATGCTTGCCATATAACTTGCTAAGGCTCACTAAGTTACTCTAACAAACTTTGCATCACAAGAATTGGACTAAAACCTGTTAGAAACCCTTTTTAGGTTTTTCCCTGTAGGTGAACCGGACTAGTCCGCCCCTGGACTGGACTAGTCTGCCCCCTGTGTATTAACCACGTTTTATTAAGTCATTTCAGGTTGATTAGCCTATTCAACCCCCTGTAGGCAACTTTCAATTGGTATCAGAGCAGGACTCTCCCAAAAGAGTCTAACAACTCGGAGAGAAGATGGCCGGAGTGGGGTACGAAGAAGTTTCAACCAGCGAGATCCAAGCAACTCCAGAAGAGATTCTCTTCTATCAAGACAAATCAATAGATGACGAAGAAGTTCGCCAGCTCAAGGCGAAACTTCGAGAGAAGCTGAAGATTCCCAAAGTTGACACCTCAACCTCCACATCGAGTGGTACAATCAACTACAACCAACAAGGCTACAACTATGAGCGCCTTGTATCCAACAACCACTACCTTCCCATCCTATTGGGGAAGCCTCCCCAATTCGATGGAACCGACTACGGGATGTGGAAGCACAACATGAAGATCCACCTTGTGTCACTCAATCCCTCTCTGTGGCAAATTGTGTTGACCGGGGTGCACATCCCTAAGAATGAAGAAGATATCACTCCGGAGCAAGCCGTGCTCCTTCACCGCAATGCCCAAGCGGCCGGAGTGATCATCTCATCTCTCTCAAGAGATGATTTCAACCGAGTGGATGGACTCGAGGTGGCCAAAGACATTTGGGACACTCTCAAGACAACTCATGAAGGCAATCGAGTCGTCAAGGAAGCAAAGATTGAGCTCATTGAAGGAGAGCTCAGGAGGTTTGCCATTATGGATGGCGAATCTCCCCAAGAAATGTACAACCGCCTAAAGATACTCATCAACAAGAGTAGATCTTACGGCTGTACTAAGTGGACGGACCACGAGGTGGTGAAGAGAATGATTCGGGCATTCATGCCTAGGAACGTCTCTCTATGCTCCATGATCCGAGAAAGTCCGGGGTTTGCCAAAATGACCCCAGAAGAGGTCCTTGGAAGGATCATCAATCATGAGATCATGGAAAAGGAAGCGCTCTTCTACAACGACCTTCAAAGGTTCACCGCCTCGAAGATGAAGAATGTTGCTCTCAAAGCAACATGCCCCCCAAAAGAGCAAACGGAAGATGATGAGGAGAGCCTTGACACCGATGAGGAAGAGGCCTTCTTCATCAACAACTTCAAGAGGATGATGAGGAGAAGAAAAGGAGGATACAAGCATGAGGGAAAAGGCAAAGAAAAGGCAATGCCCAAAAACAAGAGGGCTTGCTACAATTGTGGCGAGTACGGGCACTTCATGGTGGATTGTTCGCATGAAGATGGCAAGAAGAAGAAGGAGGGCAAGCCACAAGAGAAGAAGTTCTACAAGAAGAAGAGGCCCTCCGGTCATGCTCACTTAGGCAAGGAGTGGGACTCTAACGATGAGTCCTCCTCGTCCGAAGATGAGGAGAAGATGGCAACCATAGCCATCGAGAGGAGCTCCAAGGGAAGCAAGCTCTTCCCAAATCTCCACGACTATAAGCCAACGTGCCTCATGGCAAAACAGGGAAGAAGAAAGGTAAATTCTAACTCATCCTCTTCTATATCCTCCCATGATGATTTTGATAGTGCTAGTGAAAATGAACATATGTTTAAGGATATAAGCAAGAGCACATTGCGAAGAATGAAATGGCTTTTGGATGAGATTTTTGAGAAGGAGGAGCTCTTAGATAGGCAAGAGGACTTGCTTATCCAAGAAAAGGAAAGATGTAAAGAGCTCATTGAACTCCTTGAGCTTGAGAGAGAGAAGAGCAAGGCATTAGAACATGAACTTGCTCTAAGCAAGAAAACATGCTCAAGTCTTGAGGAGACAACTATTGAGCTCAAGGACGAACTTGGCAACTTGACAAAAGTTAACAAGATCCTTGAGACTCAAGTTGAGTCCCTTAAGACTAGTGTAGCCTCTTCCTCCACAAGCTCATCCTCCTCAAAAGTTGCATCCAAAGCAATATCAACTTGCAAATGTTCTAACTTGATTCTTAAATTAAAGGATGAGCTTAAGTTGACTCAAGACAAGCAAGCACCTAAGGGTGGCATCTTTTACAAAGAGAAGGTGGCGTATGCACGAAGTGCATACACCAACACAAGACTTCCCAATGTCAAGGATGGTCTTGGCTATACTAAAGGTGGAAGGCAAAATGCCAAAACCTTCAAGTATGGCAAAGACTTGATTGTCTTTGTCAAAGGAAGCTCATCTCCAACTAAAATTGTGAAGAACACCTCAACTAGCACTTACACGACTAAAGCTGAACCACATCCTCTATTCAATGATTTTGATGCATCATATGTGTTGATGAGGAACAAATATGGCAAAGTGTATGCTAGATATGTTGGGCCACTCCACAAGAGCCCCAAGCCTTGCGTGTGGGTGCCCAAATGTCTTACCACTAACATCAAAGGACCCAACTCCGCTTGGGTACCTAAAAGGAAGGCATAATCTTGTTTTGTAGGCATACTCCTCCGGTGGTTCCAAATGGGTGCTCGATAGTGGGTGCACAAACCACATGACCGGAGAGAGAACGATGTTTGAGGAGTATGAAGAACACGATGATCCAAATGAAGGAATCCTCTTTGGAGACAATAGCCGAGGAAAAATCCTTGGCTCCGGTAAAATTGTCATCTCTCCTCAACACACTCTTTCTAGCGTTCTACACATTGATTCTTTAGACTATAACCTCTTGTCCATATCACAACTATGTGACAAGGGTTATAATTGTGTTTTCACTAATGAGGGTGTGAGCGTCCTTAGAAGAAGTGATAACTCAATCGCTTTTAAGGGTGTGCTCAAGGGAAAGCTTTATCTTGTGGACTTTGCCTCGGATAAAGCTCAACTTGACACATGCTTAATGGCGAAAACCAACATGGGATGGCTTTGGCATAGACAGCTGGCCCATGTTGGCATGAGGAACTTACAAAAGCTTCTTAAGGGCGAGCACATCCATGGCTTGAAGAATGTTGTCTTCGAAAAGGACAGTCCATGTAGTGCGTGCCAAGCGAGGAAGCAAGTAGGAGCTCAACATCCCTCCAAGAACATCATGACGACAACAAGACCGTTGGAGCTGATACACATGGACCTTTTCGGGCCAATAACCTACATAAGCATTGGCGGTAACAAATATGGTCTTGTTATTGTTGATGACTTTTCTCGTTTCACTTGGGTGTTTTTCTTGCATGATAAGGGTGAAACCCATGGTGTCCTCAAGAGGTTCTTGAGGAGAGCTCAAAATGAGTTCACCTCAAGAATCAAAGCTATAAGAAGTGACAACGGCACTGAGTTCAAAAACACTCAAGTGGAAGAATTCTTGGATGAGGAAGACATCAAGCATGAATTTTCAGCTCCATATTCCCCTCAACAAAACGGGGTGGCGGAACGGAAGAATAGAACACTCATTGAGATGTCAAGGACAATGCTTGATGAGTACAATACATCGGATCGGTTTTGGGCGGAGGCGGTTAACACCGCTTGCCACGCCGTCAACCGATTATACCTCCACCGCCTCCTCAAGAAGACTCCCTATGAGCTTCTAGTTGGTAAGAAACCCAATATCTCTTATTTTCGTGTTTTTGGGAGCAAGTGTTATATTCTCAACAAGAAACCTAGGACTTCGAAGTTTGCTTCAAAGTCCGATGAAGGTTTCCTGCTTGGCTATGACTCAAACACTCACGCCTACCGTGTCTTCAACAAAACCTCCGAAATTGTTGAAATAGCACGCAACATGGTGTTTGATGAAACTAATGGCTCACAAGTGGAGCAAGTTGATCAAAGTGTGCTAGATCAAGAAGACTCTCCGCAAGAAGCACTTAGAAGAATGGCACTTGGAGATGTTCGACCACAAGAACAACCTCAATGATCAAGTGACCAACAACAAGATGATGCAAGTACTCCTCCACACAATCAAGTTGTCGACCATCAAGTAGAACCTCAAAATGACCAAGAAGATGAAAGTCAAGGGGGAGGCACTCATCAAGGGGGAGATCAAGAAGAAGAAGAAGATGATGATGACTCAAGAGCTCAACCTCCACATCCTCGTGTACATCAAAGTGTTCAACCGGATCACCCCGTTGACAACATACTAGGAGACATTACTAAAGGGGTAATCACTCGTTATCGTGTTGCAAACTTTTTGAACATTACTCCTTTGTCTCTTCTTTGGAGCCCCTAGGGTTGAAGATGCCTTGAGAGATCCGGATTGGGTGGTGGTCATGCAAGAGGAGCTTAACAACTTTGAGAGGAACAAAGTTTGGGAGCTTGTCAAGCGTCCACAAGCAAATGTTGTGGGCACCAAGTGGGTGTTCCGCAACAAGCAAGATGAACATGGTGTTGTGACAAGGAACAAGGCACGACTTGTGGCCAAGGGGTACTCACAAGTCGAAGGTTTGGATTTTGATGAAACCTTTGCTCCCGTAACTAGGTTAGAGTCAATTCGAATATTACTTGCCTTTGCCACTCACCATGATTTTAAGCTCTATCAAATGGACGTCAAGAGTGCGTTCCTAAATGGTCCAATCAAGGAGGAAGTATATGTGGAGCAACCACCGGGCTTCGAAGACCAAGAATTCCCAAACCATGTCTTCAAATTGCGTAAGGCTCTCTATGGCCTCAAACAAGCTCCTAGAGCTTGGTATGAGTGTCTTAGAGACTTTATAATTGAAAATGGCTTTAAGATAGGAAAAGCTGATTACACTCTATTTACAAAGCACTTCAATGATGATCTTTTTGTGTGCCAAATATATGTCGATGACATTATATTTGATTCTACTAACAAAGTGTTTTGTGATGAGTTTTCAAAGATTATGACGGAAAGATTTGAGATGTACATGATGGGAGAGTTGAAGTTCTTTTTAGGTTTCCAAGTCAAGCAACTCAAAGAAGGCACGTTCATAAGTCAAACCAAGTACACTCAAGACATATTGAAAAAGTTTGACATGGACAAGGCCAAACCCATTAAGACTCCTATGGCGACGAATGGACACCTAGACCTCAATGAAGATGGTTCAAGTGTGGACCAAAAGGTATATCGTTCCATGATTGGCTCCCTGTTATATCTTTGTGCATCTAGACCGGATATCATGCTTAGTGTGTGTATGTGTGCACGGTTTCAAGCTGCACCAAAGGTGTGTCATTTGACCGCCGTGAAGAGAATTCTTAGATATCTAGTTCACACACCGAGCCTAGGACTTTGGTACCCCAAAGGATCCAAGTTCAACCTCATTGGTTATTCCGATGCAGATTATGCGGGGTGCAAAGTTGATAGAAAGAGCACATCCGGCACATGCCAATTCTTGGGTAGATCATTAGTGTCTTGGTCCTCTAAGAAACAAAATTCCATTGCTCTCTCCACAGCCAAAGCCGAGTACGTCACAGCCGGAAGTTGTTGTGCACAACTTCTGTGGATGAGACAAACTCTAAGGGATTATGGTATAAACTTGCGCCATATCCCTCTCCTATGTGACAATGAGAGCGCCATCAAAATAGCCCATAATCCAGTTGAGCATTCAAGGACCAAACACATAGACATTAGACACCACTTCTTGAGAGATCATTCCTTAAAGGGGGATATAGTGATTTCCCATGTGAGAACCGAGAACCAACTAGCCGACATATTCACCAAGCCACTAGATGAGAAGCGATTTTGTGAGCTTAGGAGTGAGCTCAATATATTAGATTCTCGAAATGTGGCTTGAAACATGCACATCTGAATGCTTACTTATGCCTTGTTCAAAAGAATGCATGTGGTTGGAAAATTCATCTCTATCTCAATTTTCTCCAAAATATTTGAAAAACTAGTGACTTTGTGAGTCATGGTCATAGTTTGAATGTTGATTGCTTACTGACCATATTCACAAGGTTTTGTTGTGCAATATGTCCATAAGGATCTTTTATAGTGGCTAAAACTCTATATATATATATATATATATATATATATATATATATATATATATGTTTTCAGCCTCCTAGGACCGGACTAGTCCGCCCTATGGCCGGACAAGTCCGGATCCGGACTAGTCCGGGTCTGGTCCGCTGACCGGACTAGTCCGGCTCCCATACCGGACTAGTCCAGCCCCTGGGGACTTAAACCCCCCAGGAAGCGGCCGACGCCTCCAATTCCTCATCTAGACCTTTCTCTCTTCCACGCGCGCGAAACTGCCTCCTTTCGACGATTTTCGATTCCAACCACCAAAAACCGATTCCAATCCGTGCATTGGACTCCTTGGAGGCAAGGGAGACCTTTCCCAAACATCCTCGACGCGATCCCTCCCCGATCTTGTCGATTCTTCAAGATTTGAAGAGGTATTCCTCCCTTTTTCAAAAACTAGCCTCATTCTTAATTCATTAAGTTTTTGGTAGATGCCTCTTCATTAAAGTTGTTTCTAGTGACCTTGTGATCATAGCCTAGGAGTATTGCAACTTGATTCCAAATTTCTCGAAAAACCGTTAGAGTTAGGGTTTAGCCTGTGCAACCCGGACTAGTCCGGTGCCAGGCGGACTAGTCCGCCTGGCGGACTAGTCTGCCCCTGGGGCGGACAAGTCCGGTATGCATAGGTCAAACTCACACTTTGGTTGTGTTTCGTGAATTCTTTCGCATTATTCCAACTCCTTGACCTTCTATCTTATGGACTCTATTCTTTTCAGCTAAAATGGCCGCTCCTCGCCGTTCCGCTTCTCCCCCCACAGACCCCGAGTGGGAGGCGGAGCAACTTCGTCTCGCCGAAGAGCGAGCAAGAGCCAAAGTTGAGGCTGCGGAGAAGTATCTCGAGCAGCATGCAAGAGCGCAAGCAGCCAAGAAGCAACAAGCTGCTCGGGCCGCCTCATTGGCCTACGACGAGGATGAAGCAATGGCTCGGGCCATTGAGGAGTCATGGAAGGATCTCCGAAAGAAGAAGCGAGAGGAGCGTGAAGCTCACAACTCTCAGGCTGCTGCTGCACAAGTCTCCAAGAGGAAGAGACTTGTGACACTTGGAGAGAAGGACAAGGGCAAGGAACCAGCCCAAGAAGTCATTACTGAACGCCGGATCGAGAGAGATCCGAAGAAGGGCAAGGCCCCGGCTCCTGCTGAGCCAAAGAAAAAGAAGCCCTCGGTTAAGGCCTCGGCTGCGAAGGCAAAGGGCATTGCTATCAAGGAAAAGGGGAAAGCCAAACCGATTGGTCCCCTGGAAGTGCACACTCCCGAGAGGAATCCCAACAGGCAGCGTGACATAGCTGCAAATATCTTTCATGGAAAGGGAGCTGAGAAAGCAAGAAGGCTCAGGACGGACAAGGTGTATAAGTATGAAAGGAGCACCGCCGACCCTCGGTTTTGGTGCGACTTTCATTGTGATTACTACCATCTGGTCTACCAAAGCATGAAGAAGCATGTGATTGAAGCACAATGGGTAGACTGGGAGTACATGGCAAAGAAGCAACACTCTGCATTTGACGCCGTCATTGAAGCTGTTGAGCGTCATGAGCTCAAGGAGATCATGGGGTTCAAATATGACTGGAACGTCGAAGTGATCCTGCAATTTTACTCCACTATCTACTTCACCACCTCAGGTGACCGGAGGATCATATGGATGACGCATGGCGAGCAATACTCAGTCACTTATGCGGAGTTTGCCAATATTCTAGGGCTTGAGGCACATCTGGATCATGAGATCATCATCTCTAACCTCAAGGTCGTGGACCGTGATGAGCTGGCATACATGTACCCCAGTCATGTCCAATACAGTGCCGGACATGCTCGCAACATCAAGCCCTTCTACGGCATCATGAACAGGATCCTCAGAAGGACAATAGCACCAAAGGATGGTGATGCTGGGGTGATTCAAGGAAACTTGAGGCACTTGCTACTTCTTGTTGATGGGGAGGAGAAATTCAACCTTGTCGATTACATTTTCAACGATATGTTCAACATCTCACATACCCCCAACCGAGCTTGCGGGTATGCTCCCTACATTATGTGCCTCATAGAGAAAGTGTCGGGCTTGTCCTTTGTCAAGGACGTGTTGCATCGCCCGCTTCGTCCTCAGCAGCCTCCAAATGTGTCAGCTCCTCCTCGTAGGAAGAATGCAGATCCTCCATCTCGCCATGTGGCGCCTCCTTCTCCGCCTCCACCTCAATCGATGAGCGCTTTCTTCAAGTGCTTCAAGGCGATCTTCACTTCCTGCCGGAAGCAAGAGATTCGGGCTCAGAGGGCACACAAGCGCCAAGAAAAGTATCTTAAGGCAGTGTGCGACAAACTGGAGGTCCCTATGTCCTCTCCGGAAGTGAGTGACGGGGAGATCACTCCTTTCCCCAACTTCAGCCGACGAGCTCGCCCAGCTCCAAGAGGACGGAAGCTCTTCTCGGGCAGCTCCTTCGGCTCGAGCCTCTGACGATGACGATGAGGATCAAGAGGACCCGGAGGCCACGGAGAGCGACTCCCGCGACGAGGACGATGACGAGGAAGACGACGACTAGACTTAGAGGTCGTGTTTCCCCTCTTCTTTTCCCTTTTTGGTGTCTTGATGCCAAAGGGGGAGAGATAGTTGGGAGTTAGTTGGGAGTCAGTCGGGAGAGATAGTCAATATGGGGGAGTGTCAGAAAGGTTGGGCAAGGGTACTTAGGTGTGGAGAGTCGAGTGTAGTTCTTATGTTGGGTCCATGGACATGTTGCACTCCTTTATTGTAATATCTATGTTATGTCAATCGCTTAAATTTGTGCAAGACCATGCTCTTAATGTTAAATATCACATATGATGTTTTGATTGTCTATCTTTTAATCATATTCATGCCTGTTATGTCTTGTCACAAACTGTTGAGCACAACACGTAGGCACCCCACCATAACGTGTGTGTGTGTGTATGAAGGACTTCCTCAATCTTTCTTTTATGATGCATTCATTGAGGGGGAGTCACTCATACACCCTCACGTTATGAAAACCACAAATTTACACTCTTATATGTGAAGACTTAATGTGTTGTCATCAATCACCAAAAAGGGGGAGATTGAAAGTGCATCTAGGATCCCCGTGGGTTTTGGATGATTGATGACGACAATTAAGTGACTAATGAGCTCAGTGATCTTAAGCACAGGTGTGGACTAAGTGGAAGCACAATCCCTCAAAAAGGAAAAAGATGGAAACGGCGATGTCAACTCGAAAAGGGAAACTAGGGTTTCTAGTGTGTCGAGTTTAGACTAGCCAAATGTGTGTGAGGATGTGTGTGTAAAGTGCATTGAGATCAAGTTGGGAGCTCAAAGCGGTTTATAGGTCAAACCTATGGAGAGAAGAGAGCTAGAAGTAGTCTGACAGTAGGGTCGGACTAGCCCGTGCAGGAGGCCGGACTAGTCCGCCTCTGGCCAGCCAAGTCCGTTTTCGGCCGGACCAGAAGGGTCTGACTGAGATCGGACTAGTCCGTATTGGGACGGACTAGTCCGTGTAGCCGTGAAGTGGGTTTTGGGGACTAAGTCCAAAAACCACGGACTTGTCCGTTTTAGTCCGGACCAAGAGGTCCTGACTAAGATCGGACTAGTCCGCCCTGGGGGCCGGACTAGTCCGGGTATGAGAGAAGTCGGTGCTTCAGAGACTAAGTCTGGGAAGGCCGGACTAGTCCGCCCTGGGGGCCGGACTAGTCCGTGGTCTTCAGACTAGTCCGTTTTCACACGGAACAAAAGGTTCTGTGTGAGATCGGACTAGTCCGGTGGGGGTCGGACTAGTCCGTTGTTGAAGTGACCGTTTGAATTTGAAGTTTGGCGGGTAGTGTGACGATTGCCGCGTAGTGCGACAGTTGTCAGGAGCATCAGTGGTCCCCTAGGCCGGACTAGTCCGGGCTGTAGGCCGGACTAGTCCGCCCTTCTGCTGAAGTCAGCAGTATGGGCTTGGGACCTCTATAAATAGAGGTCCCCTGGGTTCATTTGAACCATCCTTTGAGAAAATTGAAACCCTAGCGCCGCCACAGCAACCTTGAGCTTCCAAAAGCCTCCTTCTTGCCTACATTCCCTCTAAAACTAATTCGTGTGTGGATTAGGGTTTGGTGAGGTGAAGAAGAGGAAGAACACCGCTCTTTGGCTCTCGGTTTGATCTCTTGCACTTTGTGAATCTTTGTGATCTGTGGCTTGAGTTAATCTTTGTGATTTGCAATTGTAATTGTGGTGGGAGCCTCAGATTGTGAGAAGCCCCAACGAATCTTGTATTCATTCTTTGTGATAGTGGAGAACCAAGTTAGGCCCGTGCGGTAAACTTGGTGAGGGAAGGGTTGTTGAACCCGGTCCTTTGTGGACTCCTCAACGGGGACGTAGATTCCTTGTGTGGGATCGAACCTCGGGATAAAATCCTCGTGTCACTTGTGTTCTTAGCGTTCATTCATCACATATTGCTTCTAGGGTTAGCTTTACCGATTTTGCTCATCACCTTTGCTTTATTGTGATCCTTATCTTCATACTTGCCATATAACTTGCTAAGGCTCACTAAGTTACTCTAACAAACTTTGCATCATAAGAATTGGACTAAAACCTGTTAGAAACCCTTTTTAGGTTTTTCCCTGTAGGTGAACCGGACTAGTCCGCCCCCTGTGTATTAACCTCGTTTTATTAAGTCATTTCAGATTGATTAGCCTATTCACCCCCCTCTAGGCAACTTTCAAACGGCTCTTGTGATTTCTTCAGCTCCTCGAAGAACTTCTTTGCCTCATTTGTAAGAGGATCCTCCGCTTCCAGAGCTTCTAGCATCTCATCCATCCTATCAACCTCTGTTATATCGTCATTCTCATCCACTTCGGCTATGACTCGAGAATTAGTCTCGCGGTGAAATGTCCACACTTCATAATGTGGAGTGAAACTGTTTCGACATAAGTGAAATGGAAGCTCCAATCTTCTCAAAAACTCGGTGTTCCGAAATTTTTTACATGGGCACCGCACCATATCTTCCGTTGACAACAAAAATGCTCGATCCAAAAATTGATCTAACTTGATAAACCACTCATCCGAGTGACCACCAGTTCTGCTCTTCCAGCCAGTATACATCCAACTGCGGTCTTCACCCATGTTTGGCTCTGCAGTTTAACGCGAAAGAAATTGTCGTTAATGTATTGTTGTGTTATGTCACGGCCCTACAACCTAGGCAGATAGATCCTAAACCCACCCAAGAGTGACCGAGCGAAGCGTGCTCATGACGAGACGTGTGATCCGGATTTGAACGAAATTTCGGCAGCATAACCCCGCTGTTCTCCACTGCACGCCCAAAAATAGTGCAGCAGAGAACAACAGGGTTACTTTACCGAAATCTCGTCCAAATCCGGACCTACTTCTCGTCACAAGCCACGCCCCCTCGGTCACTCCGAGGCTGTCCAAAAAGGGACAATTCTGAACATGCACGTCTCACATGCCAATGGCATGTGAGACGTGCCGATCCGAAACGGGTAATACATTGCTATATGTTACGTTGCTCATTTTCATTTTGAGGTCATTTAAGAGAGAGGAAAGAACTAGAGAAAGAGTGAGAGGAAAGTTGGTCTTAGATGACAATTCCACATCCATTTCCACCGTCCACGCAATCGCGGGTCATTGACGTCCTTACCAACCCATTCGCTTCCGTGTCGACTTGACGCATACGGTACCACTACAATGGTCTACACGGCACGATCACACTTATTACGTGTTGTGCCCTTCCAGGTTGGTCCGAGCCGACCTAAAACCCCTTTATTTATATATATATTAAGTAGTCACTCAAAAACATTATATGAATGCACTTAAGTCCAAACATACACTAAACAAAATAGAAATTCAGAATGACAGACCAAGCTATAGACAAAAATATATAAAGCATATACAAAATCTAATTATGCATTTACTACAAAATCTGAACAAAAAACATATTAGCCACAATGGACAAGTGTGAAATCACAAGTGTAATACAAGACAACATATAAAGCATATTAGTCAATTATGCAAGACAAGAAACATATTAGCCAAAAAGATAGTCTAAAATCCAACCTATTTTTTGGATAGTGGACTAACTCAACCCGACCAGGATTTGGACTAAACTCAAACCATTCCATTTTTTGTATCAATCAACCCAGCCTGTAAAATAAACATACAAAACCAAACCAACCCAACCCACACCTACTTTTGAGCCCAACCCAAACCGATCTGTTTTCAATAACCACGGTTTGGAACCGATTCCAACCCACAAGCTCGGCCCAGTAGCCAGACGAGGAGGTTCGTCCTCCTCCATCGCCCCTCCCCTGACACGCCATGTGCCATGTCCGGCAAGGTGACCTGACCCATAGATGCATTCCCCTCCCCCCCCTCCCCGCGGTCTCTTGGGCCCCATCCCAACTGATATCGCCGTCCACCAGCGGCGCGCCGCACGAGGCCCCCAGATCGCCACTGTTGCGCCCCCACGGCGTCACCCCCCCCCCCCCCCCGCGAGGCCAGGCTCTTGCAGCTCCCAGCACGGCGACGAGCGGTTGCGCCTCCTGGCCATGGCGACGATATTCGCCGCGCAGGAACCCCCCCCCCCCCCCAATCGGCAATTCCGCCTCCCCGCCATGGCGACAATATTTGCCCCTGCATGCCCCCCCCCCCCCCCCCCGCCACGACGCCACCGGCGGGTGCACGGGGACACGACGACGATGCCCGGCTCATCCGATCCCCAACGCACGTCGGTGCCGGCGGTGGGCCCCGATTCATGTGCTCATGCTACTGCTCCTCCTATTCTTTTTTTCCTCCTCCTCCGGCACAAGGGTCTGTCTGTGTTGCATATTTGCATTGCATTCCTAGAAATGATCCCATATGCAAAATTGATCCTAATTGATCCCGTATGCAAAATGAGAATTAGATGCTAATAACTAATCATTGTGAACTTCATATTACCATCAATTAGGATTCGAGGGAGCAACGGGAGAGAGGGGGCGTACCTGGAACGGCGGTGGCGCGGCGGACCGGAGCCGGCGAGGCCGGGGGCGCGGCAGGCCGGGGGCGGCGAGGTCGGGGCGGTGGCGCCGCGGCGGTCCGGCGGCGGGAGCGGTGGCGGCGGGGTGCGGCGCGGCGGCACTGCAGTTGGGGGCGCGGGGGGGGGGGGTGTGGTGGGCCGGGGCCGGCGAGGCTGGGGGCGGCGGGGGGCGCGGAGGGCCGGGGGCAGCGAGGCCGCGGCGGCGGCGCGGCGGGCCGGCGGCGAGAGCGGGGGCGGAGCGGAGCGGCGGCGGCGGTGGTAAGGAAATGACGAAGGGAACAGTTCGGCCCGACGGTATAGTGTTGTAACTTGCGACGGCCAACTTATTTGCGACGGCTAGCGGAAAAGGTCGTCGCAAATAAGGTTTATTTGCGACGGTCTCTTTATTTGCGACGGCCATTTTTGGAAACCGTCGCAAACATAAGCTAATTTGCGACGGTTTGCTTATTTGCGACGGCCATCTGCGGGTCATCGCAAACAGGTTTATTTACGACGGCCGGCTGTCGCAAATACGGCCGGCTGTCGCAAATGACCGTTTTTCCTGTAGTTTAAATTGTTCTAAGGTAAGCGTTTGCTTGACCTATAGTACTTTGAATGTGAACGACAGGTATTTCACTGTGCACTTCTCTCTGAGAAAGCATCCAATTTGTCGCCGTTTTCATCATACAGTACCCAATTTTTTGTGGCAAAATAAAGCACGTGGGGGACAGGGACACGAATCGACTACAAAAGTGGTTGTAGTGGCAAATCCCAACGCTCCTTGTATACATGCATATGTGGAACTCGGAGCAGCGGCTACGATCACGATAGTGATGGCTCAATCACCAGCCAAATTCGTAGTAGCAGCCAGAAGCCCAGATTAGAATTCTGAAAGGTGAAGCTTCCTTCTTGTAGCGATGTACCAGCCTGTTTCGAGAGAAAGGGGAAAGGCCCCTTTTTACACAAACAAATCGGATTCCATACTATTCTAGTGTAATCAATATGTGCTGGGTGTAGGCCACTCTCCACCTTGTTTTTGTCACAATTGAAAAGAAAAAATACATCAGTTAAACGACTTGGAGATCACGCTCAAATTTCCTGTTTTTTCTAGTTAATGTCTACTGAAGAAAAAAATTAGGTAAGCTTGCGTTTGCATTTTGTTATCCACTACTTGTTGAAAAATGGAGAACGTGCAAGTAATATAAAAAGGAAGAATACAAACTAGGATAAAACGTTGACAAAAAATTGAAACTAAAAGTCGTTCCTGGTAACGACATCTAGCTAAGTTTACACGAAACATAGCAGTACAGCTATACCAACCCAAAATATCTACACGTACGTCAAATAATCCAATGCAGTTAGTTGACTTCAACACAAATTCTAGTCTGTCCACTGCTCACCAAAGATACCGAACGTAACGATTTTTAGGTCCAACCCTACCAAATCGGCACAAGAAAAAACTAAAGAAAACCATTTTAAACACATCGCTATGCCTTATCATTCTAGCTTTTATAGTTTTTTTAATTGAAATGACTAGAATGCAATCAGCTATACGGTACAATGGTGCTTGCGAGCGACACAGTACTTTTGCATTTAAATCCTCACACTATACAACGAGAATCCTATTGTTTGGTTTAACTGCAAAAATACAGAATCATAGAATGAAATGAAGATCGTGAGAATCACACGTGATTTTGCACGATTGCAACGGAAAGTTGATTATATTTGCACGATTGCACCAGAGAGCTAATTATATCCTTAGTCATTCTTTTTAGTTATTTGTCATTTTTACTTATCATTGTATCTTTCTCTACTTCCAACATATTCTATCTTTATCCTTTTCCACATATGTGTATCACGTATTTTTTTAAAAAAAAAAATCTTATGTCTAGAGCTAAAAGATCCATTATTTTGGAACCGCTAGAGTATATAATGCATCTTTGCTCACCTCTCCTCCCCCAGCCCAGGAGCTCAAACACGTGCAACGCACCCGACTTACCAGAAGGCCAGGGGCGGAGGGAGCCATGGCCGAGTGCCGCGAGGAGCTGGTGGAGAGCGGCGGAGCCGAGGACATGCCGCGCGTGGTGGCCGCCCTCGCTGGGATCCTTGAGCGCGTCGCGCAGCGTAACGACGCGGCGGCGGCGGCGGAGCTGTCCGTGGCTCCAGCGTCCGCGTTCCGGGCGACGGCCAAGCCGGGCATCTCGGTGCGCGCGTACATGGCGCGCATCGCGCGGTTCGCCGGGTGCAGCCACGCGTGCTACGTCGTCGCCTACGTGTACCTGGACCGCCTCCTGCGCCGTGGCCGGCGCCTCGCCCTCGCCGTCGACTCCTACAGCGTGCACCGCCTTCTCATCACCGCTGTTCTCGCCGCCGTCAAGTTCATGGACGACATGTGAGTCCCTTACCATATGCCCGTCGTATCGTGATCAAGTAACGGAACAATCTAATCAGCGTAATTGCACATGATATTCTTCTCGACTAGTCGTTGGTGCACTGGTTGTCTATAATTAGGAACACAGGGGTCAATTAACACTGGCGCGATTTTTCAGTATGCGCTTGGTATGCTCTTTGATTCTGAGTCTTCCATGTTTCTTTTTGAGGAATGACTGAATGAGCCTTCCACGTTTTCAACAAAACACCTGGATATGGAGAAGAGGATAGAAACTGACGGTGAAATCATAGGTATAAATCAATAGGACCTTATGGATTCGCATATATTAGCCATTCCCTTGTGTTCCGGATTGAACACAGAGAATTTAAAGCTTTGGATTCTTACTCAAAATAGTGGCTGTGACAAAAGTGCTTTACTGCAGCTCGACAGAAGCATCTTTTGCTGTCTGGGAATAGTTTGGGAGCGTCTTCCAAGTAACTCAAGCATCATGTCCACTCCCAACTTCAGAATTGTGTCCTCTTTTGTTTTTTTCCATAAGTTTCTAATGAGGTTACTTCTCATCATAAGATTTTAAAACAGTTACTTATGGTAACATTATCATGCGTCAAGCTGTCGGTGCTTCATTTAGGATCCACACAAAAATTTGTCTTTGAGTAATACAGCAAAACGTTCCTCAATTCAGAGGTTTCTGGGGCGGCAATCATTGGTGCGCCTCCACACCACTGTGCTAGTAGATCATGAACCAAATTACAAAGGAAGAGAGGGTTACAATTTCTCTTTAACTATGCTGTCAAACTAGGCCTTGCATTGGGCTATCCAGGTGATTGTCCTTGCAAACAAGGCATGGCACACATAGTACAGAGACAAAATTATGCTTGTCCAGCAAAGCAACCCCTGTGGTTCCACAGTTGCTTCCGTCCAACCACACACATCCACCGTGGACCCGAGACATAAAACTAGAATTCCACCCTGACCCTGTCACGTTTAGTTCTTGGAATTTAATTTGATGCCAGTTGGAGGGGATTGGGACTGCCAACTTGCCATCTCTGCTGATGTTTGCCGGTAGCTCAGCTCCTTGTGTAAGGACCCAGCATCTATATCTATCTCTTTCAGGTTACAAGTCTTTGCTACCGGTGACAATTATTGGGCAATATGGCGTTTGGTAATTTTTGGTTGTGCTTTGTTTGGTTGCCTGATGCTTCTACAGTTATTACTGCCATTGTTCCGTCAATCATTGACCAAACTTAATCATAGGACATGTTCATGAAAGAATTGACGGAATATAATATGACAATTCAGTAGTGCATGCACTTTTCTTTGAAAAAAGTTTAGGCTGAAAAATTATCCAATCGAGGAATGAAACAGTCTAGCTGATGTAAAGTATCTCCATATATCGACGTGTGCAGATGCTACAACAACGCCTACTTCGCCAAGGTCGGCGGTATCAGCCTGGTGGAGATGAACTACCTGGAGTTGGACTTCCTGTTCGGCATCGGCTTCGACCTGAACGTGACGCCGGAGACGTTCGGTGACTACTGCGCCGTGCTGCAATCGGAGATGCTATGCGCGGAGGCTCCCCCCGCGCCGCCGCCGGTGCAGAGGCTACAGTACTGCTGCCTCCCCGACGACGACGCCGGAGCCAGCTCCCAGCAGCAGCAGCTCGCTGCGTGAAATCCATCCTGGTCGCCGCGTTTGGTAGGCTGGTGGCTGGCTACTCTTAGTTTACTAGCTTGCTAGGTACGTGGTCATCCTATGCATGCGTGGTTCGTACAGCAACGCATGCGTGCTTGCTTGATGTGCACACTTCATCTTTGTTCGGTGTAGTGGTGTAGGTCAGTTAATCAAACACTGATATCTAGGGTGGTTTGATTGTACCGGTCGTCGCTCTCTTCTATATCTTGTGACAAAATAGACTGTACAGGGCTTGGTAGTTGGTGCTCTGATTCCAGCGTATTCTGATGGCAAGGCTAGCTTCAAATCTTTATACGTAATTGTATATACTCCATTCGTGGTTAGTTCAAAAATGAACTAGCATTTTTGAACTAACCAATGGCAAATAAAAAAAAAATTGGAGGGAAACATTCACTACTACAAAAAACATTTTCGCAGGCGCCTGAATTTCTCAAACACAGGCGGTCCGTAAAAAATGCGACTGTGATGGCGAATGATACAATAACCGCCTGTGATGACAGAACATCACAGGCGGTTCTTAAACAACAACCGCCCGTGAAAATCATGTATTTTCTCAGGCGTTGATTAATTAAGAACCGCAGACCGTTCTTAATTAATCAACACCTGAGAAAATATATGATTTTCACGGGCGGTTGTTGTTTAAGAACCGCTTGTGATGCTGCTAAGCTCCTGTCAAGCTAATCCCTACACAGCAAGCTCTTGTAGATGCAAGTAACATCCGTAGCTCATCATTTGAATTGTTGAAAGCATCAATTTTAAGCTGACGATCCTTGGAAGGATTTTCACATCCATTTGAACAATTTCTTTCCCTCATGTCCATTTGAAAACTTAGGAAGATGCTCCTTTCTCAGTTTTAATGCCTAAATATATTGACTAGAAATCAGTGTCTACTTTCTTAGTGCTTCACACAAGCGAGTAAGTGAACAACTTCAATCACAAATCTTGTTTTTACACTTTCATAGGGATTTAACCTTAATATTTTAAGCATAGATTTATCAAATAAGTGAACCTTACTTATCACACATGTTAATGGCAGTTATAAGTGAAGGATGTGTCAAAGCTAACGGAATCTCTGAAGATAAAGAGATCCTGCATATGAGTGGCAATGTCCAGGTTAAATAGTGTGAAGCTATGATGACAACCTTCAACAACATGAAAAGTGATGTCAAGGTTATGCTTGCATCAACCAAGACATGTTGTGAGGGTATAACACTTGTTGGGGCAAGTATAACCTTGGCCAAAATCAGAAATCACGCTATCGTGAATTACTCTGAAGCCGCCACGAATTACTCTGAAGTTTTCTCCATGCGTGCTCGGTAAAATTCAGAGTAATCCATGGCGGCTTCAGAGTAATCCACAATGGCGTGATTTCTGATTTTGGCCAAGGTTATGCTTGCCCCAACAAGTGTTATACCCTCACAACATGTGTTGGTTGATGCAAGCATAACCTTGGCATCACTTTTTATGTTGTTGAAGGCTGTCATCATAGCTTCATGCTGTCTAACCTGGACATTGTCACTCATAAGCATAACCTTGACATTACTTTTTATGTTGTTGAAGACTGTCATCATAGTTTCATGTTGTCTAACCTGGACATTGTCACTCATATTAGCATCTCTTTGTCTTCAGTCCCATTGAGATTTCGTTAGCTTCGACACACCCTTCACTTGTAACTGCCATTAACATGTCTGATGAAGAAGTTTCAATTATTGATAAATCTATGCTTGAAAGATTAAGGTCAAATTCCTATGAAAATAGTAAAAACAAGATTTTTCGCCAAGTGTTCGCCGCTGTCGTCGCTGAGCTTCGCCGTCGCCGCCGAGCTTCGCCGTCACCACCGAGCTTCGCTGTCGCCCCCGAGCTTCGCCCTCATCACTTCCAGGTACGCCAAGCGAAGCCATTGCCGTCGCCGCCGAGCTTCACGGTAAACCCTAAACCCTTCGACCTTCTATCCTCCGTCACCATGCCGCCTCCCTCCCCGCCCTCGCCGCCGCCTTGCATATCCTTGGTTGGGGTTCGGGAATTCGAAAAGGGTAGGCATCCTTGGTTAGGGTTTGGTGGAATTCAAAAAATTGTCAAGTTGTGATGTAACTGTACTGAAATTGTATGAACAAGCATCTGAATTTTTACCATAATTATTTGTAGAAAGCTCTTCTAGTCTATTGTGATACATTTTTTGAAAGGGGAAGAGCTATTCTACAACTTTTCTATTCATTGTTACCTCAAATTCGGTTTATAACTAATTAGAAACTTGAGTTGAAGTTAGTACCTGTGTACAGTGTTATCTGAAACAGCCACAAAATTTCTGAACTTTGAACAGCCATAATTCTTAAATTAGAAAAGCAACCTATGCATATCTATACATGTCTGGAAATCTTAAAGAGTCTTCTATCAATTTCCTATGCAACACTAAGGCTAAAACACGCAATAACTAGATCTAAATTGAAGTACCGTTTAAGGTGTCGTAATAGTCCAGAATCTAGACAGTTATGTATTCAGTTGTTGTTTGGATCGTAATTTCTAGTAGGATCATCAAAAGAGTTCATAATTTACATTTATGAAATCCTGAGGATGTGTGTAACAAGTTTGCAATATATTGTTTCTGCAAATATCAATGTTCTCTATTTGAAAACTATGGACAAAATCAGCAACATACAAAGGAAGCTCTGCCAAATTTCAGTTCAAAATCTGGGAACTTGGTGGTAACATGAGTGAATAGTAGCATCTGTACTGAAAATAGAGTGTAGCCGTCCCGCACTTCATCTCACAGGGTTGTGCTCCTTCGAGATCGGTGTCGCTATCCTTTTGCCAAACAAAGCAATGTGCTCGCATACGACTGTTGAAAATCGCTTGTGCTCAGAAAACAAATACAAATAACTACCTATTTAGAATAAGAAGATAAAATTGCCATTGCTGCTGAGCAACTTTAACATGTTTGTCACCCTCGCAATGTATAGGAACCTTTTGGTCAGTCGCCTTAAACCCTAGAATGCCTTATCAAATCCTAGAATGCTTCCATCTTTTTCTTCATGCAACACTTCATGTAGAGTTAATATGTCATTTATTAGATTTTTTGTTTTATTAATTCTAGCATGGAAAGCCCTAAGAAGACTGGTGCTGGTAGTAACAATAAAGAAGACAATATGGAGTTTACTGACTCTAGCAGTTCAGACTCCTTTCACAGTCCATCGGATCATTTTCCTAATATAAAAATTAAAAAGACTTCAGAGGATCTCGACCCGAAATATGATCTCGCCGACGAGGTATGGATCACGAATCTTAACTTCAGCAGTTCAAGTTAATGTTGGTTGTCAAGTATACGAAGTCTTATAATTCTTTTCTACCTAGATTAATCGCGAAGACAACGAGGTGACATCGGCTCCTAAAACCGCAGAAGGTTCTCCAATGGATGAATCCTCAGCTTCACTCAAGCGGAAACGAGGGCAACGAGGTCCCAATAAGGGTCAATTGGACCGCATCATGTACATAACAAGGGTCGGTCCAGGTAAGCTTCCCCAAGAACCACTAGATTCAGTTACCAAGTACCGTAATGTATGCGGTTTTCTTGTTAGGCAGGTCGTGCCGATCACAACCGTGAATTGGAGGAAATTACCCGAGCAGACCAAGAATGAGTTGTGGGAAAGGATAAAGAAACAATTCAAGTTCCCGAAAGGCACGGAAGAAGTTGTAAAGAAAGCAACATTGGTCTCTTGCGATAAGAAGTTTCGTGGCTGGAAGAGTGAAATGAATGCTTATGTTAAGGTCGATAAGGTCCCTAGCCCGAGGAAGATGGGAAAAATCACACAAGCTCAGTGGCAAGAGTTTATTCGTCAAAAGAGCACACCTGATGCTAAAGCTCTAAGTGCAACTAGGTCAAAGCTTGCAAAAAAGAACAAATATCATCATCGCTTGGGGTATGCCGGATATGCCCCCAAAGTCCAGAAATAGAATAAGATATTAGACGAAATTACCAGTAAGGGCAATCCTCACCCATTAGAAGGCTGCGATGAGCGAACTCAGTGGTGGGTCTTTGCCCGGTCAGGTTTGACCAGCGAGGGAAAACTTGAAAAGCCCGACTCTGTGAATGAAGTAGAGGATAAAATGAAAGAAGTAATTGAAAAGCAACAGAAGGGTCTCTTCAAACCGAAGAGGGAGAATGACCAACTTACCTCTATCTTAGGAAACCTTGAACACAGCGGACGGGTTCGAGCAGTCTCTTCTCAAATGTCTTGGCTATATGGTTTCCCTAAAGATAAAGACACATATAGAAGACGTGAGAAGTTTAAAAAAACACTTGATGAAACGATTGCTCAAAAGGTCAAAGAAAACATGCAAGAAATAATGGAACAACTTAGACAATCGGGACAGTTAGTGGCACCGAGTACATTGATGGTTCCGATGCAAAAGGAGCAATTAGTATCTTCAACTGCCTACCCTAGCAGCGTTGGTTCTGTGCCAGACTCAGGGTCAACCCATAAGTTCTCTGTCGATGATATTGCTAACGACAAATCTTGTCGTCTTCTTGTCCCGATCGGTAGAGCAGAGAATAAAACCAAACAGGTTGCCACTGCTATGGCAAAGCTTGATCGTGACTTCAACGGGAATCCACTTCCGTTGTATTATGCTGTGGTGCAAGTTCTTCAGATCATTGATAATGATTATGAAGATTATGAAATAGACCATGTCACACCTGAGGGGATCGCGACTCTGGGGCAGGCTGTCAACCAATTAATCCTTTGACATCGACGCGATATCATGTTGGAAGATGAGCCAATTTAGAGTCCCGTCACATCTCAAAATACTGCAACCCCATCTTCTAAGGCGAAAGTGCATGAAGATCCACTCCCAGTTCAGGAAGATCCACTCCCCCTTTGTCTCAGCAAGGATGATAGTAACCTTGCTAGTAAAGATATCCAAGAGAAACAAGTTGGACAACAGCTTCAAGCAGTACTAGAGCAAGCTGTTGCTAGTAAAGAGCAACCAATTGAGCAACAACTTGAAGTAGTACTAGAGCCAGCTGCTGGGAGTTAGGGGTGGGCATTCGGTTAATTCGGTTAATTCGGTTTGGTTAATTCAGTTAATGGTCAATTCGGTTAATAGAAATATATAACCGAATATGACCGAACAAAAACATTAACCGCACAATTCGGTTGTGGTTAATTCGGTTCGGTTAATCGGTTAACCGAATTAACCGCATATAGATTAAAACACAATTTAAACATAAAAATAAATAAAGAAAATTTGAATAATAAAACAACATGAAATCAACTCAAACATAAAAAGACCAATATATAAGTTAATATACAAGCATACATCCATGTTTGATAAATTATAAACCAAGAGAAACAAAAATAGACATGAACAAATCACATAAAATTCGGTTAATTCGGTTAATCGGATTAAAAACTGAATTATTAACTGAAAACCGAATAGCGAAAAAATCATAACCGAATCGATAACCGAAAATCGAATTAACCGAAAATTTCGGTTAATTCTGTGCGGTTAATTCAATTAACGGTTATGCGGTTAACCGCGCCCACCCCTACTGGGAGTAAAGAGCAATCAGTTGAACAACAGGTTCAACAACAAGCCAGTGTCTAACTTTTGACGACTACTTCTCGATCATCAGTGCCTATCAAAGTTAGCTCATACGAAAATAAGAAACCTTCATCAGAAGTGTCAAAGTATTTGGAAACTATGAAGGAAAATATTATAAAACCGAGTGCATCTCGTTCTTCTCATGAGCCAGTATTAGGAGATATCGAGGAGTGGGAAGAAGGTGGTGTCATGTATAATCGGCGGACGACTTTAGTTAAACCAAGAGTTTCAATATACAAGCTTGAGGATGTTCCTCCTGAATTTGAGAATGAGAAGTCATTCATAACATCTATACAACTTAGAAAATAACCCGCCCCGCTCAAAAGAATGCATGAGTGGTACATCCTTGCGAGCACAAAATATAGTCTTTCTTGCATCACATTTCATATTCCAAAAGAAGCATTCTGGAGCACTGGAGAAGATAGACGAGTCATTTTATTTGAAGAGTTGCATCCCCTTTTCCATCGGGGCATGCTCAAAATCAACCTGCTGCTCGTCTGATGCTTGTAAGTGCCTCTAATATTTTGTATTTGCTTTTCTTACTACACGCATATGCATTTCATGAGATTATAACAATTCTGGACTTCTTCAATAGGATGCAATACATGGATAATAAAAAGTTGGAGTGCAAGACAGGTATCCTTGACCCTACTAGGATTGCAAAGGCGTCATTCGACGTCAATGCGGATCGAGACTCAGCAAAGTTCAAGCACATGAATTTTTTTTGAAAAAGCAATCACAAAACTTAAGAAGGATAGAAGGACAGAAGTTGCAGCTTACATAGGACATGCAATGTTTAACTTTGTCAGAGACGACAAGGACCTCGTAAAGGCTCCATACCACTTCGAGTAAGTTCGACACATGACATTGAAATAACAATTATTGGTAATTGTTAACACGTGTGTTTGTATGTTTGCAGCGATCACTACATAATGATCTTCATCAAGCCAACGCGGGGAATGGCAACAGTCTTGGACTCGGCCGATTTCCCACCAGATCGTTACAAAGATTTCCTTTCCATTTTGAAACTGTACGTTTATTCAATAATTTTAATTTACACATATTTAGAATGTGTTGAAAAGTTTTATATGACATTTCTTGTATTACAGCGCTTGACGGTTTTACGTGGAACAACTTGGCGGTGAGAGAGCTTCCAATACGAATGCATTGGACATTAAAATGTATTATGCTTGTCCGAAGCAGCCTGCCGGGAGTGTCTTATGCGGATATTATGTATGCGAGCATCTTTGGACCGCCGGCGTATATAGAGTGAATCGTGAGGATGTAAGTTATCCTTAATGTCGATACCTTATTTTCTTACTTTTGATTTTCATTTTCATTGTAACTAGCATAGTTTAATACTTATATTCTCTGCTGTTCAATATTAACAGAAACATTATTTTCATATTTTGATTCCAACTTCAAAATTCAATTGTTCATAGTACAACTGCTCCAAAAATACCAACTAAATTCTTGTATACTCTCACTTTGATCTATACTTTGAGATTGTTCAAACCGACACATTCTAAACCTTATTATGTATTATATTGCAGCACACGAAGAATCTGAATGAAGAATGGCCGGTTTGTAGAAGTATTCTTGGTGGAGGAGCCGACAAGATTGCTCCTGAACTCTGTCAATTCATTCGTCGCAAAATTTTGCACAAAAGAGAGGAGTTCTTTGATGAGAATGGTGCAATAGCTGATGTGCGAGAACTTTGCGACTATGCCAATAGAAACATTTTTTAGTGAAAACTTGTAAACTATGAGATGAATTGTATGTGTAACTTGTACATATATATATTGTTTTAGTAAAATTGACTTCTGTGAGATGACTTCTGTGATGATAATATTGTTGACTTTTGTTCTATGATGATATTGATGACTTCTATTCTATGATTATATTGAATTGACCTGGAAATTAGAAATAACAGCAGTAGTACTGCATAGGTTATACCTTATCACAGGCGGTTATTTAACAACGGATAGGCATGCCTGTGAAAAACAATTATCACAGGCGGTTAGATATAGGTAAATAACCATCTGTGATAACCTAATTATCACAGGTGGTTACTGTTATGGTAGAAACCGGCTGCGGTAAAAAGTTTTCACAGATGGCTTGATGTAGGTCAACATCCGCCTGTTATAACATCATTATCACATGCGGTTAGATATGCTGCAAGATCTGCCTGTAATAAGACAATTATCACAGGCGGGTATATATGCTGCACGACCCGCCTGTAATAACTTATCTTCACAGGCGGCTAGCATAAGTAAAAACCGTCTGTGATAATGTTTCTTCACAGGCGGTATCACTTCTCCGCATGTGAAATTGCAGATTATTACAGACTATTCGTTTCAGACGGTTTTAAAAACCGCGTGTGATAATAGGTTTGGAGCCGTCTGCGATAAGGCTTATTGTTAGTGAGCTGGACGTGGACCAATGGAGACCACAGATTCGCGTTATGCAGTGTCTCATTGCGTGCAGTACATATGCCAAAAAATATTTGAAAGGTGAAAGCAGCGAAGATGTTGGCTAGTATTTTTTTTCTTTTTAAATGAGGCAGCATGAGACAACGTGGTTTTACAACAGTCACGCCGACTGGCTACACGAGATTAATTGTTCTATTTTTTAATCTTTGTACCTCACTTTAAGCCGAATTTTTAATCTTTGTACCTCGCTTTAAGCTGTCTTTCTATCTCTGATTGGAAACTCTTAAATTTCAAACGACCTTGATCAATTGTTCAGTCTCTTTGGAGCCGTCCAATTTTTTTCTCCTACCGCTATAATGGTAGTGACTCGTCCTCTCTTATATATATACTCCTCCCGTTTCATATTATTATCGTTTAGAACAAGAATTCTAGTTCATTTTGAATTAGAATTCTTGTCCTAAACGACAAATAATATGAAACAGAGGGAGTACGTCTTTTTTGCGTAATAAATAGAGTTACTTGCGCACTTGATCAATTGTTCTTCATCTACACTGAGAGACTCTACTTTTGGAAAGAGGAACTAAATTAATCTGACAGCGTGTGCGCTCGTACGGGCTAGCTGGCCACCGGAGTTTTTTTTCGAAAGCCCCGAACTGGAGTTCGGCTTTATATTAAGACGGAGAAAATTTTCTGTACAACCGCAAGCGCGGTGACAATAACAACTACAGAGTCAAGTAACAAGCCACGAGACACAACAAAACGAAACTAAAAGCGAGATCTGACAAGTAAACACAACAAGCTTTTTCTCTTTCTCCTCTATCTCACACCCCTGGTTAAGAAGTCAGAGATGTGTGATGCTCTAGCCAGATACCATTGGAGTGCGCCCTCTTTGATGTCATTGGAGATTTGCAGCACTGTTCGTTCTGTGCCTTGAAAGGTTCTCTTGTTTTGTTCCTTCTAGATCGTCCAGCTGGTTAAAATCGCCAAATATTTTATAAACTTGGCCTCCTTCTCTGAACACCTATCTGATAGATGATGAAACCATTGGCCCGACTCGCTTAGTTCAGATAGGGACGACCAACTTGAGGGGTTAAGTGCCCGAGCACCTGACCAACCTGCCACCTGATGTCATATCTTTCTAGCCTCGGAACACTCCACAAGCAAATGGAAGGTTGTTTCCAAATTTCGTTGACACAATGCACAAAATAATTATTGGGCCAACCTCTTCTTTGTAGCCTTACTGCTGACCAAATTTTGTCTTGAACCATCAGCCAGATGAAAATTTTGCATTTGTTTGGCGCCCGTGCATTCCATATCTTCGATGCAAACCAGGAAAAACCAGGAAGAGTAGGTCCCCTCAAACTGCAGTCTGTATGCTGATTGTGTCAAGTAAATGCCCAAGACCGATCTGCACCATATTATTTCGTCCTTGCTAGGATCCTCTGGATCAAAATTGAAATTTTCTATCAGCTCCCATAGCGCTAGAAATTCAGATATGAGCGGGGCTGTCATATCTCGCGCCACGTCTTGAATCCATGTGTTATTGTGTAAGGCCTCCACGACCGTCCGATTCTTCCTCTTGCTATGAAGAAATAACACCGGAAAGCGAACAGCGGGAGAGATGCCGCTCAGCCAGCTCGATCGCCAGAAGCTTGCCCTTTTCCCATTGTGAGCAAAGACTTGAGTGGCCGCTGCAAAGAGGGAGTGAATGAGTGATCAATCGCATCAGTAGGTGGTTCAATTCTAGCCCACGGTCTTTGTGGCTATGTCCAGGATCGCCAAAGCCATCTTAATCTTAGTGCCCGTGCAAACCTTTCTAAATCAGTAATACCAAGTCCTCCTCGGTCTAACGGCCTACAAGTTTTGATCCAGTTAACTTTGCAACTGCCACCTCTGATCTCACTGTCACCGACCCAAAGAAAACGTCGGTGCGCTTTATCAATTTCCTGCAGGAATTTTTTTGGAAGTTTGATCGCTGACATGGTGTATGTTGGGAGGGAGCTGAGCACTGTCTTCACCAGTTCACGTCGACCTGCAAGGGACAACAGCTTTCCTTTCCACCCAGCTAGTCTGGTAACAATGCAGTCTTTAACATGTTGTACATGGGCAGTACAAACTCTTCCCAGTACGATCGGAAAACCTAGGTACATCTGCGGTGGCTGAACTTGAACGCCTTCAAAATTACTCAGTACTGATTGTAGGATGCTCGACTCTGTTCGAATTGGCATAACTGTACTCTTGGCAACATTGACTTGAAGACCAGTAGCAGAACCAAAGTAATTCATTAATTGCATAGTGAGATCCACGTCTTGCTTGATTGGGTTAAGGAAGACGACAACATCGTCTACATATAATGAGACTCGTAGACCCGCAGCAGGTTCTGATAAAGGTGACAGGAGGCCAGCTTCAGTTGCACTTTGAAATAACCTCTGCAATGAGTCCATTGCTAGGATAAACAAGAAGGGTGATAGTGGATCACCTTGTCGAAGCCCCCTCTGATGTCTGATCCAAGTGTCTTGGGTGCCATTTAGTTTCACTGAGGATGATGAGGAAGCGAGAAGTGAAGCAACTCAGTACCTCCAACGAGCAGGAAAACATTTTCTCAGCATGAGATCAAACAAATACCCCCAACTAACGGAATCAAATGCCTTGGAAATATCAAACTTAAACATCAAAAATGCATTTTGCTTCATGTGGTACAGTCGAGCCACTTCCTTGACATATAAGTAGTTATCAAGTATGCTTCGATCCTTGATGAAGGCGCTCTGAGCAGAGGATACTAGGTGATCTATATGTCCAGCCACACGTAATGCCAGGAGTTTTGATATCAATTTTCCGAATGAATGAATAAGGCTAATGGATCTGAAATCCTTCGGGGACTTGACAGTTTCACCCTTTGATAGTAAGGTGATCATAGCACCATTGAGTTTCCAGAGGGAGGCAGTGTGATGCCTATAGAAGCACTCGACTGCAGCCATTACTGATGCTTTGATTATCTCCCAACATGCCCTATAAAAATCTCCAGTAAATCCATCTGGCACAGCAGCCTTCTCAGATGGTAGTTGTTGTTAGAGATGTATGGGTTATTTGTATTCCTCCCTTTGTATAGGAGCTTTTTCGCATATTTGTAATCCATTGTACCTCTATTTATAGTGGCTTTTGACCCTCATAACAATACAAGTCATATTCATAACATGGTATCACAGGCAGAAAATTAGGGTTAGATTTTTTTTCTACCCTACCCTCTGCCGTCGGTTTTCTTCCGGCTCTTCCCGTCAGTTCATCTTACCGGCTCTTCTCTACTTCTTCCGACGCCAGATCCGACGCCATCAACAGATTGCCTACCGGCTTCACCGTGTGGATTTGTCGCCGATTGCCGTGTTTTTTTTTTTGTGCCCGTGTGAACTCGCCGGCTGAACCGAGGCTGACTCACGGTGGATTCGTGGCTCTCAATCTGCCGCCGCTCCTGCGTGGATTCCTGGCATCCCGCCCGATCTGCGGCCACCGGATCTGCGTGGATTCGTCGGGCCAGGAAGACAAGCCACAGCCGCAGAAGACTTCAAGCTGCGCGTCCAGTACGTGCGTGTAGTCCTGCGGTGATTCGTGGCATCTCAGTGCCTCTGGGTCCTGGGATCGGGACTTGAGTTTTGGCTGCCTCCTGCACGTCCGTGTAGTTGCCACCGCCAGTAGCCCAGTAGACCTTGGCTAGGGTTTGTGTGTAAAAAAAAGGAAAAAATTAAAAAAAGAGAAAAAATATTTTTTTCCATTCTTCCTTTTCTTCTTTCTTGCAGCTTGCACCGCTTATTCTTCTGTGCTCTCGCCATCGCCCGTCGCTGCTTATTTTGCGCTCTCGCCGTCATCGGTCATATTCTTCATGATAACTTCTTCTTCGGGCGGGGTTACAGTTGTGCGGTGTCCGGTGCTTTTCAATGGCACCAATTACCATGACTGGGTTTCCCGCATGCGTCTGCACATGCGTGGTCTACGACTTTGGCAGGCTCTCACGGGTGATCTTCAATGTCCGCCTTGCCCTGCGTTTCCTTCTGAGTCTGTTATTTCAAATAAGGCTACTGATGATGATAAGATAAAGCTGGAGGAGGATTATCAGACTCGTTTGTCTGCGTACCAGAGTCACTACAACTTATACAGGACTTGGTTGGATGAGGATGCTCGTGCCGGTGCTATTCTTGCTGCTAGTATGGAAGATCATTTGGCTTCTGATATTGTTGGGTTTGAGTATTCACACCAGATGTGGTTTTTTCTACGTCGTTGTTACGAGAATACTGGTCAGCTACCTCTTTTGCTACTTTTCATCACGAGCAGCTGCTACGACAGGAAGATGCTACAGTGGGGGAGTTCTTTGATCAAATAGAGGAGACTCATGATGCTGTCTTGTTGCAGACTTCTACTGCTTTGTCCGCTTGTTCTTCGACTTCTCGACCCAGTGCTGGTGTTTAGGCTTGTCATTCCTCACATGGTGCTCATGGTGCTGGTACTGAAGGATCTCAGGGGAGTTCTGCTGCTACAGATGCCGAGTTGCTTATTCTTATTCGTCGCCTTGCCGCCTCTACATCATCAGAAGTTGTTGGTATTGTGACTCAGCCTTCTACACCTTCAGGTTCCGCTGCTTATCTGTCTTTCTCTGAGGGACCACCTTCCACTTCTCGTTCAGGTACTCGCCCATGGATTCTTGATTCTGGAGCTTCTTTTCATATGACTCCTTACTCCACATGTTTATCATCACTGAGTCATTCGTCTCATTCTACTATTCATACCGCTGATGGTTCTTCACTTCCGGTTCTTGGACAGGGCACCCTTTTATCCGACTCTTTTAGTGTTCCTGATGTCTCCTATGTTCCTAACCTGACCATGCAACTTATGTTTGTTGGTCAACTTACTGATCATGTATGTCGAGTGATTCTTAATTCTGATTCTTATTCTGTTGTGGATTGTCGTACGGGTCAGCTTGTTGGCTCTGGTCCTCGTTGTCGCGATTCCCAACGTCTCTGGGAGCTTGACTGGCTTCATCTTCCTTCTGCTGCGCCTGCTAATCGTGTTAGCTCCACTTTTGCTGTTTCGTCTACCCCGTCTTTTGCTCAGTGGCACCATTGTCTAGGACATATTTGTGGCTCTCGTCTATCTGCCTTGATTCGTCGTGGTGTCTTAGGATCGGTTTCAGGAACTCAATCGTTATCTCAGTATCAGGGTTGTCAATTAGGAAAGCAGATTCAGCTTCCCTATCCTTCTAGTGAGTCATTATCTCAGCGTCCTTTTGACCTTGTTCATTTAGATGTCTGGGGTCCTGCTCCTTTTGTTTCCAAAGGAGGGCATCGATACTTTATCATTTTTATAGATGATTTTTCTCGTCACACATGGGTTCACTTCATGAAACTTCGTAGTGGGGCATTGTCTATCTATAAATCCTTTTCAGCTATGGTCCCCACTCATTTTGACACTCCTATCCGTGTTTTTCGTGCTGACTCTGCTGGTGAGTACCTCTCTGATGCTCTTCGGGACTTTCTTTCTGAGCAAGGTACTCTTGCTCAATATTCTTGTCCTGGTGCTCATGCTCAGAATGGTGTTGCTGAGTGAAAACATCGTCATCTACTTGAGACAGCACGTAAACTTCTCATTGCTTCTTTTGCCCCGCCTCATTTTTGGGCCGAGGCTGTCTCCACTGCCACTTACTTGATTAACATTCAACCCTCGTCTGCTCTTAAAGGTGGGATTCCTTTTGAGCGTCTTACGGGCAAGATGTCTGATTACACCAGCCTTCGTCTTTTCGGTTGTGTGTGCTACGTGCTGCTCGCACCTCGTGAGCGTACTAAGCTGGCTACTCAGTCGGTTGAGTGTGTTTTCTTAGGGTATAGTTTGGAGCATAAGGGTTATCGTTGTTAGGATCTGGTTGGTCGACGGATGAGTATTTCACAGGATGTTGTTTTTGATGAAACACGTCCTTTCTATCATTGTCCTTCCTCTGATGCTTCTTCTGCATCTGTAGTTGATCCTATTTCGTTCTTGTTCTTTCCAAATGCTCCTATTGCTAGTATACCCCTTTCACACTCTGTACCACGTTCGACAGTCTCACCTTCTTCTTCGGAGCCTTGTTCTTTGGTTCTCGATTACACTTTGAAGGCTCCTGTCACACAGTTTTATACTCGACGAGTTGAACCCCCTTCAGATGTGCCATCTTCTGATGAGCCGTCTACTCCAGTTGAGTCATCTTCTGATGTCCCAGCTTCTCCAGCTCAGCCTGCCTCTCCAGATACGCCTTCTTTTTCTGAGGGATCATCTCCTTCCGATGATTCTTCTTCTGAGCAGCCTCTTGGACGCAGTCATCGTCCTCGCCAGCCTCCTACTCGATATTCTCCTTTTGCCTTTGCTGCTACTGCTATACCTGAGCCGGCTACATATTGTGATGTTGTTCCTCATCCGGAATGGCAGCATGTGATGGCCGAGAAGATTGCTGCTCTCGAGCATACCGACACGTGGGAACTTGTGCCCTGTCCCCCACGTGTTCGCCCAATCACCTATAAGTGGGTCTATAAGGTTAAGACCCGCTCTGATGGTTCACTTGAGCGATATAAAGCTCGTTTAGTCGCTCGTGGCTTCCAGCAGGAACATTATCGCGACTATGATGAGACCTTTGCTCCTGTCGCGCACATGACCACTGTTCGCACGTTACTTGTTGTGGCCTCTGTTCGTGACTGGTCTATCTCTCAGCTTGATGGGAAGAATGCCTTTCTTAATGGTGAACTATGTGAGGAAGTTTATATGCAGCTACACGTGGGTATTTTGTTCCTGAGGGTATGGTTTGTCGCCTTCGACGCCCTATTTATGGCCTTAAGCAGGCTCCTCGTGCTTGGTTTCAGCGTTTTGCGTCTATGGTCACTGCTGCTGGTTTCTCTGCTAGTGCTCATGATCCCGCGCTTTTTGTGCACACTTCGTCTCGTGGTCACACTCTTCTTCTTCTCTATGTTGATTACATGATCATCACCGGAGATGATTCGGAGTACATAGCCTTTGTAAAGGCCCATCTTAGTGTGTAATTTCTTATGTCCGATCTTAGTCCTCTTCGCTATTTTCTTGGGATTGAGGTTTCTTCCTCTCTTGAGGGAATTTATCTGTCTTAGGAGAAGTACATTCAGGAGCTTATTGATCGGGCTTCTCTTACTGATCACCAGACTGTTGAGACTCCCATGGAACTCAATGTCCATCTTCGAGCCACTAATGGTGAGCCTCTTGATGATCCTACTCATTACCGTCATATTATAGGGAGTCTCGTGTACCTTGGTGTCACTCGTCCTGATATCTCGTACTCTGTTCACATTCTAAGTCAGTTTGTTTCCGCTCCTACCCAGGTCCACTATAGTCACTTGCTTCGTGTCTTACGTTATCTACGTGGGACTATCTCTAGACGCCTGTTCTTTCCACGCTCTAGCTCTTTATAGCTCAAAGCATATTCTGATGGTACTTGGGCTAGTGATCCCTCTAATCGTCGATCTCTTTCTGCCTATTGTGTTTTTCTTGATGGTTCTCTCATTGCTTGAAAGACTAAGAAGCAGGTAGCAGTTTCTCTTTTGAGTGTAGAGACTGAGTTGTGTGCTATGGCTCTTGTGAGTGCACATGTTACTTAGTTGCGATGGTTGCTTGAGGACTTTGGTGTTTCTGTTGGTATGCCGACTCCTCTTTTGTCTGACAGTACATGTGCTATCAGTATTGCTCGTGATCCGGTTAAGCATGAGCTTACAAAGCATATTGGTATTGATGCTTCTTATACACGAGCACAGGTGCAGGACGGTGTTGTTGACCTTCAGTATGTGCCTTCAGAGCTTCAGCTGGCAGATTTCTTCACGAAGGCACAGACCCGAGCTCAGCATAGTTTTTATCTTTCCAAACTCAGTGTTCGTGACGCACCTTGAGTTTGAGGGTGGGTGTTAGAGATGTATGGGTTATTTGTATTTCCCCCTTTATATAGGGGCTTTTCCGCATATTTGTAATCTCTTGTACCTCTATTTATAGTGGTTTCTGGCCCTCATAATAATACAAGTCATATTCATAACAGTTGTTTGACGGCACAATGCACCCCTTCTTCTGTGAGCGGGTCATCCAAATGGTGTGTTTGCAGCGTAGGTAGAGCCAAAGCCTCCCAGTTTAGGGAGCAGGATCGATTATCTCTTGTACCCAGAGTGCGTGTTTGTGCTCTCGGTTCTTCCTCCAATTCTGTGTGAGACCACACAAAGTGCCCAGCCGCCGACTGAAGTCATTGAATGTAAAGCTTTCTCCTTCATGCATATAGCCTTGAGATGGAAAAAACGGATGCATGCGTCTCCAGCCTTCAACCATGTAATGTGTGAGGCCTGGCGACGCCTAGCACCTTCTATTGCAGCCAGGCCGAGAAGCCGATGTTTCAAATCTTGACGAAGTGAATTTTCCTCTAATGATAGTATTTGGTCTTCTTGTGCCAAATCCAGCCAAAAATGACCTCCTGTGCCATTTCCATTTGCAGGCGCGCATTTCTGAAACGTGCCTTGCTCCATTTACGGAGTGCCTTCGCTGTGTAAATCAGTTTTTGATTTAAAATTTCTAAAGCAGAGCCGCCTTGTCCAGGGATATCCCAAGCTGACTTCACTACTTCTTGAAAACCCGGCACACGTAAACAGAAATGTTCAAATCTGAAAAATTCCTTTCTTGGTGTGCGCAGCTGCCTTGTCAGGACTATGGGGCAATGATCAGACACCAAAGATGATAGTGGCTGCAATAAGTAATCTGGGTAGGATATATCCCACTCTTAATTAAAGAAAATCATGTCCAATCTGACAAGTGTCGGGTTGATTCTTTCACTGCTCCAAATGTACTTGCGGTGATGTAAGGGATATTCCAATAACTCACACTGGTCCAAAGCTCTCCTAAACAATCCCATTTGCGTACAGTTGATCGCATAGTTATTTTTGTCTGCCGCCGAGTGGATTAGATTAAAGTCCCCCATGCAGATCTAAGGAGCATCATCAGTCGGTTTAGAAGCTATGAGCTCATCCAGAAACCGCCGCTTGTCCCCATCCAAGTTAGGACCATAAACTGCAGTAAGCATGAAGGAAGAGACTCTGGATGTGAGTTGAAAGGCAACAGAGAGAGAAAAGTCCTTGACCACAATCTGACCCGCCGTGATGTACGTGGTATCCCAAGCCACGAGGATGCCTCCTCTTGTACCTGAGGCTGGTCTGGTTGCGATCCCATCATATCTGGTCCCTAAAATCTCAGTTTGAATCTGCTGACTGATGGTCTCCAGCTTACTCTCTTGTAAGGTGAAAACCATAGGAGCGGCAGCTTCAATCATCGATCTCACAGCAGTGCGCTTGGCCGGTGAATTGAGGCCTCAAACGTTCCATGTAAGAAAGTTCATGTTGTGACTCATGTCTGAAACCAAAAGATCTCCATTTGACATAGTACTGAAGACTTCCCATCTGCAGAGGGTCCTCCGGACCAACCAGAACAGACCAGCACTAACACTGACCCCAAGGTAGGTCTGTCATAAACATCACCAGGGCGATCGTAACAACTCAGCAGGACACAACTGTCAAGGATCCTTCGAGAGCATACCACTCCAGCTAACATGGCCCTGCAAACAACTAACACAGGAAGAAGCACTAACATTGTGGGGATCGGGTCGACTGGAGTGACCGGCCAGAATTCAGACCTCGGCCGCAACCGCATCTAAAGCCGCTGAAGTTCCACCATGGTCAAGCTTCAGCGCATCTCGAATCGCCTGCACTGCCTTCTGTGGAAGCGGTGTTTTGTAGATGGCAACATACTTCGCCATCGCTTCGTCGCCGATCGGTTCACCCTCCTTCGCCAGATCAAACAGACACATCAGGCGATGCGTGGCACGGTACGCTGTAGGCACCACCGACACGTTGGCTAATTGACGGGCACTACGGCGAGACGGCTCGACTGAAGCAGAGCGCCGCCTGGTCTTGGCTCTGGTCTTCGGAGCTGGTGTCGGAAGAAGAGGAGCCGGTAAAGGCGGGAATTGGCTAGCCAAATATTCCAGCGCCCCCGGCTCAGAGTCTCTCGGCCCGGTTACGACTGGAGCGGGCTCCTCCTGCTCAGTTGGCAGGCCCGCTGCTCCGATGGGCTCTGGCACCGGCTGGTTGAGCACATTGGTAGCAGGGGCACCATCCTCTGCTGGAGTCGCGCCTGATGGACGGCATGGAGGCGAGGCTGCCCTTGCAGCACCCCGTCGATGAGCCTGCAAACGCCAAACGGCCCCTGCTATGCTGTTGTAGTGGCTGAGTCACTGGCCCATCGAGCAGCTTCGGTGTCGAGTTTGTCCGCGCGAGATTGGACCCACCAGCCACCTGGGGACCTAAGGCAGCATGGAGCTGGCGAGCTGCATGGGGGTGTAGCGACTCAGCTACTTTGTCTGGTGCAGTGCTCCTTGGGAGGTGCAGGCCCTCTGCAACAGCGCGCCCCCTGCCCGAAGGCTCCTCGAGCATAGGCCATAGGGTCTTGACCAGTACCAGGTTGGTAGTCCACGACCACCCTTTCCACTGTGCACAGGAGCAGCGAGGGGTCAGGTACCATTTGGCGCCCTGCCTTCCAGAGCGCAGGCATAGGCTTGCGACCGGAGTGCTCTAGCGACGATGGAGGGCAGGGGCACGCGGGTGTTGTATATTGTGATCGGCGCGCGGCGGCGGCGATACAAGGCGCTCGCGCCATGGCGCTTCCAGTGTGGCTACGTGCGGCGGGAGATTAAGCAAGGTGATGCTTTTATTCCAGTGTCATGCGGTTGGGAGACGCCGGAGGTTAGCCGCACGACTGTAGCGGGTCGTGCGCTATCGGGCTCATGGAGCGACGGGGACCTCGGACATGAGGAATCTCAGAGCAGTGTAACACCCATATTTCGTGTACAAAAAATATATAAAACAAAGTGCATTTGTGTGTGCATTATCGTGTGAAGTTTGAACTCAAACGAGTAGAATTCGTTGAAATTTGAAATTGAAATCAAATCAAAAGAAAAGGAATTGAAAAAGAAAAAGAAAAGAGCAAAACCCCCCTAATGGGCCAAAACTCACCCTCAGCCCATCTCTCTCCTCCCTCACCCGCAGCCCAGCAGCCCTCCCCCTCCTTCCCTCTCCTGCCCTGTGAACCGCAAGGCTCAAGAGGAGGCTCCGAGTGGGAGGGTTACTTCGGAAATGCCTCAGTGGTGGAAACCTTAGAGGGCTAACGTTAGTCGGGAGTACCTTTGTAAAGACCATGTAGTGATCTCCTGGTCACACACCTACGAAAGTGTGAAATGTGGTTGATCACCACGGGCTACATGGAGGTTTACTCAGTCCACCTTGCAACAGGGGATGGAATCACTGCTTGTGGGAAAAGGGTACACTCACTGCAGAGATTTGATAAAACTGTCATGACAGCCGTGCTCATGGACAAGAGCGGCTTGGGGCCAGTTCATAATTAGTTTATGGTTGGGAAATAGTGATTATTTATGATTCAAGTTACATTCATCATCATTAATATGTGTTGAATTATTTATTGAATTATAATATTGATAACTGAAAGCTAAGGTTAGGATCTAAGCATAGTGCTTAAGCCATAATTGGCCTACCCTTGTTCTAGCCAATCATGTCATTCTCTTTCCACACTTGCTAAGTACTCTATGTACTCAAGCGTTTACTTTTCCATTATAATATGAAGAAGAAGCGGCACCGGAAGACTTCTTCGTCAACCCGGAGGACTTGGTCTAGGCTGGCGATCCTTCGCGCGACTGCCTGTGAAGATGGAGCCCTAGCTATATATTTAATCTTCCACTGTAGTTTGGACTATGTGAACAGTTTAGATGATGTAAATAAGTTTGTGGTGTGTATTTGTAGACCTTCGGGTCATATTGTAAGACTATCTATGTACTCGAACATAGTTATGTAATGATATTTCACTTTTGTCAACGCATGCACGATTCAACTGATCCTGGCGTACATGTGATTAGCGTCTGTTCATCCTTTCGATGACCAGGCGTGACAAAGTGGTATCAGAGCCGTGTTGCCCGTAGGACGCAAGCCTAGTTAGAAATGGTCAAAATAAGGACTATATTATTTCTTATAAAATAGTATTTCCACAACTTTGTGCTTTCCACCTCAATCCTTGTGCTTCTTATCTTGTTTTACCTATTGTTTTTATTCTAACTTAATTTATTGATTATTGAACTCACTCTCTACTTTTCAAATGTTTGTAGATGGCGCACACCAAGCAAACAACACGTAAGTTGACTGGGGGTCATGTTCCTCAACACGCCCTAGCCAGCCGCTCCGCACCTCACGCGCCCAGCAGGGAGACAGTGCTGATCTCTTCTGGACGTGCTGCATCGAGGATGCGTACCCGCCTTCGTTCCCTCCTTCGTGTTGCAGGGTTCACTCCGTCTACCACACCACTAGGGTCTCTGTACCCTCTACTAGTGGACTGGAGTGAACTACCAAGCTGTCGATCTACTACGACTCGGAGCTGCTGCACTCACACTACTCTCCACTACTCTCCGGCTTGGAGGAGCTCCCAGCGTGCCGCTGAGGAGGATGCTACGTGGGAGGCGACTACCTACTGGAGTCACGCCCACAGGTTCCGTCTCGAGTGCACGGAGCACGCGTTCACTCCTCAGCGCCCTAGCGGCACAGCCGACTTCACTGGACGTGACGTCGAGGGGCCTCTGTACCTCGCTCAGAGCGAGAGTCTTGTTGACGACGTTGTAGAGTTGTCCTCACGACTCCAGCATTGTCAGCAGGAGCTTCAGGGCTGCAGGGAGCTCGTTGACCGCTATGAGCAGCTTCGTCGACGCTATAGGAGGATCACTGCGGCTGACCCAGACTCCCCTCAGTACGCGTCGGACACTGAGCGCTTGGACCTAGACTCACCTGATCGTCGCAAGCACTCACTGTGATGCCCGGTTCCGAAAATGAACCAAGTGAACGCATATGTGTGCCCAGGATGTTCAACAAACATACACGAGTGCCTCACAAAAGAGTATACAGAAAATTACCACAGGACAAGATTAATTATCAAATTTTATTGCAAGAACCATATTATCCTCGAGTACAAACCCTAATGAATATTAATGACAAGTTCAACTAATGCAACGGAAATAAACTAAATAAGCAATCTAAACAGCTAGGCGGCATAAGCGATAGGGTAGCGCAGCTCCAATCAACACCACAGGCAAAACTAACAGTAGACACGGCCTAGAAATCCGCATTATCGCCATTAAACTCCCAATCCTGATCTGCAACTGTTGGGGGGGGGTTGCAAGAGTGAGTACATGTCGTACTCAGCAAGTGTGAAAAGTATGACATGTGGCTGATTCAAATAACGACAATAATAATGGCTGAGTGCTGAAAAGTACATTAAAATGTTTGAAAAGCAATATACATCATGTATGTGAAATAAACCCATCATAAGCCATATAGTAATCATAACACTAGTCCATATTCCATATCCATCATCCATATACCGATATCCATATTCAATACCAGAATTCAATTCATAACCATCCATAACCATAATACCAACCATACCCATCCCAAATACCATCCCAATACCGAGTTCCCTCTAATCATGGAAGTTGTCCAGGTGCTCATAACCAGGAGCACGACTATCATGATAGTTTATTAGACTCTGCAGAGTTTGTATCGCTTTACCCACGTGTTTGTGATTTCATCACCCGTCGGCGACTAAAGAAACCTCCCTTATGCCAATTATACTTCCTTTGGTGTATGGCCAAGAGATCACAAAATAGCCTTTACAAAGGGATTACTAGCCTATTTAGACCCCACTGAGGTTTCACCGGTGGCGATGTCTCCCACAGAGCACATCTTCAACCAAGGGCCCCCTTTTGAGCCATTCGGATCCCAGGGTAGTCCCACCAATCATCAACAAACCCAATCCGACTACCCCTTCCCCGAGCATCCACAATGGTCCAAATAGCACTGGCAAAGCCCTAATTAATCAGCTACGCTGCACCCATACTTGGCCTCGTGGTAGCACTGTAGTCCTGACTTATTCTCGCATGAACCGGTCCTTAGATCTAAAGCAAGCAAACCACCATGACATCCAACCCATCCACATACCAGGCTTGCTTAGATCACTCATTACCATATCATATTAACCAGTTCACATTAACCAGAATATCATTAATGCATAATTAAATGTGTAGCATTGTTTTCCCATCACAATTAATTAAGCGAAGCAAAAAGGTAAAAATCCCTTCCTGACTCTCTACCATAAATTCCAGGCGACAAGGGTGGTCAAACAATGCTAGTAAACTTCCTACCATAGGATTCCCATCAAATTGACACAAGCATGCAGTTCTGCAAACAAAACATTTATTTTAAAACATGATCAATATGCTTCAAGAACACTTGCCTTGCTCTTGAGATTGGTTAGGGTCAAAGCCTTCAAACTCTTAGTGTTATAGACCCTCCGCGGCACTCTCTAGCGCAAATCCGTCTAATCCACACAATAAACATACAAGCAAGAAACACAATCAAAGAGTGCACAAATATTACTCAATATGACATGATATGTATGATTGATGCAAATGCAAGGTAGAACTTGTTCATAGATTGCTTTTAATGATCACTAACTAGTTCTAATAGCTTTTAACAAGTTTATACAGGTTTGGATGTGATTATATCTCATTTTAGAATTAATTCAACACAATTTAGTCAGCAAAATCGGACTAGTCTGTAGAAGGCCGGACTAGTCTGCACTTCGCAGAACTAGCGAACTAGGGTTTTCTAGATCGACGTAAATTTGGAGATTAGGGGTTGAATTCTTGTAAGGAAAAGAGAATAGAAGGTATACCAGGTGTTTAGAACTCAAATGAATCAAGAAACTTGGAGGTAACACTTGGATCTTGATGATCTAGGGTTGGTGATGAACTTGGAGATGAATTGGTGATGAAGAACGAAAGCTTGGTGGATATCTTGATCCTCTTTCGTTTCCTCCTCTTCTTCTTCTTGCTTGGGATCTTCTCCTCCTTCCTTGATGGTTGCTCTCCACGAACTAGGGTTTGGGTGGGGTGGAAAAGTGGCAAATAGATATCAAGCAAAGGGGTGGGGTAGTTTATATAGAGGTGGAGGCTAGGGTTAGATGGATTTCGAGTTTGAGAGCAGTAGAGGCCGGTTTAGAGTCCTACATGGGCTATAAAAGAGTTAGGCACGACGTCCCTAGGCCCACTTAACGTGAAACCAAAGAAACAAGTCGTAAAACAAAAGATCAACTCAGAGTCGCGAAATATCGGACAAGTCCGAAAAGGACCGGACTAGTCTGAAGTTGTCCAGAGAGAAAATCGGACAAGTCTGGCCTAAAATCGGACAAGTCCGACTTTAGTCAGAGAGGAATACGGACAAGTCCGCTGGAACACCGGACTAGTCCGGAAAAGTCCAGGGACTTAGCAAATTTTCAAGGATTCTTGGAATATCGGACTAGTCCACACAAAATAGGACAAGTCCGAATGTTTCCAGAGGCAAAATCGGACTAGTCCGCAGCAAAAACGGACAAGTCCGTTTTTAGTCAGAGAGGAATCGGACTAGTCCTCAATAAAATCGGACTAGTCCGCACTTTCCTTCATTTTAAGTGCGGTTTTGCTCCAAATCAATTTTAAACTCGTTCCTCTTGTTGTGGGTTAATGTTAAACATGTATATGAGTGTATGCAAGGCATGATGCATGAAAATGAGGGTGTTACAAACCTACCCCCCTTAAAATGAATCTCGCCCTCGAGATTCGACGTGGAAGAGAAGAGATAGGGAAATTCTTTCTTGAGATCATCCTCCAATTCCCACGTTGCTTCTTTTTCTGTGTGGTGCTTCCATTGAACTTTACACCATCGAATCACCTTGTTCCTTGTGACTCTCTCCTTGGTTTCTAAGATCTTAACCAGTTGCTCGGCATAAGTCAAATCTTTCTATAGTTTCAATTCTTCCATTGACACTTGTTCTTCCGGTACTCGCAAGCACTTCTTGAGCTGGGAAACATGAAAGACATCATGGACATCTGAAAGATGAGCTGGCATCTCCAACTTATACGCTACTTCTCCTCTTTTGTCCAAAATCTTGAATGGTCCAATGTAGCGAGGTGCTAGCTTGCCCCTTATGTTAAACCTCTTATGACCTCTCATTGGTGACACCTTGAGGTAAACAAAATCTCCCGCTTCAAAGGCTAATTTTCTTCTCCTATTATCCGCATAGCCCTTTTGTCTTGATTAGGCAGCCCTCAAGTTTTCACGAATTATTTGGACTTGCTTTTCGGCTTCTTGCAACACATCTGGACCAAATACTTGAGTTTCTCCTGCCTCATTCCAAAACAAAGGTGTCCTACACTTCTTCCCATAAAGCGCTTCATATGGTGACATTTTCAAGCTTGCTTGGTAACTATTGTTGTATGAAAATTCCGCGTATGGCAAGCTTTTGTCCCAACCTTTCCAATGCTTTAAAGCACAAGCTCTCAACATGTCCTCTAAAATCTGGTTGGTCCTCTCGGTTTGCCCATCCGTTTGAGGGTGATATGCCGAACTGAAATTCAACCTCGTTCCCAAAGCTTCATGCAACTTTTGCCAAAACCTGGAGGTGAATTGAGAACCCCTATCCTAGACTATCTTCTTCGGTACTCCGTGTCGACACACAATATGCTCCATGTATATTTCGGCCAATTGTGCAGCTGTATATTTGGTCTTCACAGGGACAAAATAAGCTGACTTGGTTAAGCGATCCACAATTATCCAAATTGAGTCATACCCGAACTGAGTACGTGGTAACCCAACTATGAAGTCCATTCCAATTTCTTCCCACTTCCATTCTGGGATCTTCAATGGTTGTAATAATCCAGCTGGCCTTTGATGTTCTGCCTTGACTCGTTGACACACATCAGACAATGCTATGTATTCAGCTATGTCCTTCTTCATGCTATCCCACCAATAGCAAGCCTTCAAGTCTTTGTACATCTTCGTACAACCAGGGTGAATCGAGTACGGGGAGTCATGTGCCTCCTTTAATATTGTCTCCCGGATATGCCTTACATTAGGCACAACGATTCTCTTTCCAAGCCATAAGGTACCATGTTCGTCTTCATCAAATCTGAATTCTCTCCCTTCTTCGGTCCTTTCCTTGATTTCCTTGATCTCTTCATCCGCGGCCTGTGCTTCTCGAATTTCTTGCTCCAAGGTCGGATTTAACTCCATCATCTCCATCTCATTTACAAACCCGAGGTTCAACCTTTCAAACTCCTTACATAACTCGGATGGTAACTCTCGAACTGTGAGTTGATGACTTACTCCTTTTCTACTCAAAGCATTGACCACTACATTGGCTTTCCCCGGATGATAGTTGATCCCCAAATCATAATCTTTGATGAGCTCCAACCATCTTCGTTGCCTCAAATTTAGATCTGTTTGTGTGAAAATATACTTAAGACTCTTGTGATCCGTATAAATTTCACACCTATGTCCAAGGATATAGTGTCTACAAATCTTCAATGTATATACCACGACTGCAAGTTCTAAATCATGTATGGGGTAATTCTGCTCATGTTTCTTCAATTGTCTTGATGCATAGGCAACCACTTGACCTTCTTGCATCAGCATACATCCAAGTCCTTGTCTCGATGCATTACAATAAATCCAAGCTTCTTGATCATGTCTAGTAATACCAACACCGGTGTAGTGATAAATCTCTTCTTCACTTTCTCAATAGTATCCTGACAAGATAGAATCCATTTGAGAGGCCTTCCCCTTATTAGCAACTCAGTCATGCACTTCACTACGTTGGAGTAGTCTTTGATGATTGGATAGTCTTGATATCCATTGTGACGCATCAACTCCAATGCTGACTTCCTTATCACATGTCGATTGCTCCCTGTGGCATACTAGACCACTCCATTATACTTCCGTAGCCAATCCATTCCAAGTGTCACGTCTGATCTTTGTGAATCCAAAACAATAAGGTTGGCGAAGGATTCTACCCCCCTTATTTTAAAACTTCTTAGACACACTTTGTTCTCATCTTCCATATAGCTTCGTATGAGACAATGAATCTTCTGGTTGTGTCCTTCTTCCACTGAAGTAGAGGTTGAGCAAGAAAGAAAAGAGAGATAGAACGAATCCCCAACTATATGCATCAAGGAATATGAAACTAACCAACTAGCTACACTAGCCTAGGTGTACATGGGAATGCTAAAGCATCCCAAAATCCTCTATTAAGCACACAAGCAACCAATATATATAGCAAACAGCACAACAAGCAAAAACACATCGATTCCTGAGTGCTCCTATGTGCTCTAAAGTATCCATTCTATCTAGGCTGCATCGTACGGTCAACCTGTGGCTCTGATACCAATCTGTGACGCTCGGTTCCCAAAATGAACCAAGTGAATGCATATGTGTGCCGAGGATGTTCAACACACATACACGAGTGCCTCACAAAAGAGTATACAGAAAATTACCATAAAACAAGATTAATTATCAAATTTTATTACACAAACCATATTATCCTCGAGTACAAACCCTAATGAATATTAATGACAAGTTCAACTAATGCAGCGGAAATAAACTAAATAAGCAATCTAAACAGCTAGGCAGCATAAGATAGGGCAGCGCAGCTCCAATCAACACCACAGGAAAAGCTGACGGTAGACACGGCCTAGAACTCCGCATTATCGCCATTAAACTCCCAATCCTGACCTACAAATGTTGGGGGGATTGCAAGAGTGAGTACATGTCGTACTCAACAAGTGTGGAAAGTATGACATGTGGCTGATTCAAATGACGAGAATAATAATGGCTAAGTGCTGAAAAGTACATTAAAACGTTTGAAAAGTAATATACATCATGTATGTGAAATAAACCCATCATAAGTCATATAGTAATCATAATACCAATCCATATTCCATATCCATCATCCATATACCAATATCCATATTCAATACCAGAATTCAATTCATAACCATCCATAACCATAATACCAACCATACCCATCCCAAATACCATCCCAATACCGAGTTCCCTCTAATCATGGAAGTTGTCCAGGTTCTCATAACCGGGAGCACGGCTATCATGATAGTTTATTAGACTCTGCAGAGTTTGTACTGCTTTACCCACGTGTTTGTGATTTCATCACCCGTCGGTTACTAAAGAAACCTCCCTTATGCCAATTACACTTCCTTTGGTGTATGGCCAAGAGATCACAAAATAGCCTTTACAATGGGATTACTAGCCTATTTAGACCCCACTGAGGTTTCACCGGCGGCAATGTCTCCCACAGGGCACATCTTCAACCAAGGACCCCCTCTTGAGCCATTCGGATCCCAGGGTAGTCCCACCAGTCATCAACAAACCCAATCCGACTACCCCTTCCTCGAGCATCCACAATGGTCCAAATAACACTAGCAAAACCCTAATTAATCAGCTATGCCACACCCATACTTGGCCTCATGGTGGCATTGTAGTCCTGGCTTATTCTCGCATGAATCGGTCCTTAGATCTAAAGCAAGCAAACCACCATGACATCCAACTCATCCACATACCAGGCTTGCTTAGATCACCCATTACCATATAATATTAACCAATTCACATTAACCAAAATATTATTAATGCATAATTAAATGTAGAGTTGTTTTCCCATCCCAATTAATTAAGCGAAGCAAAAAGGTAAAAATCCCTTCCTGACTCTCTACCATAAATTCCAGGCGACAAGGGTGGTCAAACAACGCTAGTAAACTTCCTACCATAGGATTCCCATCAAATTGACACAAGCATGCAATATTGCAAACAAAACATTTATTTTAAAAATAGGATCAATATGCTTCAAGGACACTTGCCTTGCTCTTGAGATTGGTTAGGGTCAAAGCCTTCAAACTCTTGGTGTTGTATATCCTCCGCGGCACTCTCTAGCGCAAATCCGTCTAATCCACACATTAAACATACAAGCAAGAAACACAATCAAAGAGTGCACAAATATTACTCAATATGACATGATATGTATGATTGATGCAAATGCAAGATAGAACTTGTTCATAGATTGCTTTTAATGATCACTAACTAGTTCTAATAGCTTTTAACAAGTTTATACAGGTTTGGATGTGATTAGATCTCATTTTAGAATTAATTCAACACAATTTAGTCAGCAAAATCGGACTAGTCTGTAGAAGGCCGGACTAGTTCGCACTTCGCAGAACTAGCGAACTAGGGTTTTCTAGATCGATGTAAATTTGGAGATTAGGGGTTGAATTCTTGTAAGGAAAAGAGAATAGGAGGTATACCAGGTGTTTATAACTCCAGTGAATCAAGAAACTTGGAGGTAACACTTGGATCTTGATGATCTAGGGTTGGTGATGAACTTGGAGATAAATTGGTGATGAAGAACAAAAGCTTGGTGGAGATCTTGATCCTCTTTCGTTTCCTCCTCTTCTTCTTTTTGCTTGGGATCTTCTCCTCCTTCCTTGATGGTGGCTCTCCACGAACTAGGGTTTGGGTGGGGTGGAAAAGTGGCAAATAGATGTCAAGCAAAGGGGTGGGGTTGTTTATATAGAGGTGGAGGCTAGGGTTAGATGGATTTCGAGTTTGAGAGGAGTAGAGGTCGGTTTAGAGTCCCACATGAGCTCTAAAAGAGTTGGGCACGGCGTCCCTAGGCCCACTTAATGTGAAACCCAAGAAATAAGTCGTAAAACAAAAGATCAACTCGGAGTCATGAAATATCGGACAAGTACGAAAAGGACCGTACTAGTCTGAAGTTGTCCAGAGAGAAAATCGGACAAGTCCAACTTTAGTCAGAGAGAAAAACGGACAAGTCCGCTGGAACACCAGACTAGTCCGAAAAAGTCGAGGGTCTTAGAGAATTTTCAAGGATTCTTGGAATATCAGACTAGTCCGCACAAAATTGGACAAGTCCGAAAGTTTCCAGAGGCAAAATCAGACTAGTCCGCAGCAAAAACGGACAAGTCCGTTTTACTCAGATAGGAATCAGACTAGTCCTTAGTAAAATCGGACTAGTCCGCACTTTCCTGCATTTTAAGTGCGGTTTTGCTCCAAATCAATTTTAAACTCGTTCCTCTTGTTGTGGGTTAATGTTAAACATGTATATGAGTGTATGCAAGGCATGATGCATGAAAATGAGGGTGTTACACTCACCCGTGAAATCGGGGGAGGACCCAGAGGAGGACCCGGAGGAGGAGACCGAGGAGGACTCCGACGAGGACCCCGACGAGCAGGAGTAGACTTGTTACCTTGTTGGACGACTCAGGACACCTACCCATAGTATGTAGGAGCGTGTCGCTTTGCCCTCTCTAGTCTTGAGTCGTGTTATCTATGTTATTGTATTAGTAGTTGCTTCATGTTGTGTGTGTGCGACGTGAGTTGCGGAATGCCTAGGCATCCTGTCCACATCCACGTCATTTGTATATAGGCTTGTTAGTGTGTTGTGCGAGTTGTGGAATGCATTAACATCATGTCCACATCCGCACTAGTTGATTAATGGATTTGCTTGCTATATATATATATATATATATATATATATATATATATATATATATATATATATATATATATATATATATATATATATATATATATGTTTCCCTTGATGCATGTAGTTGGGACCGATTATCATAGTGTACCCTTCTATTTCTCGTCTATTATCCTAAAGTTTCAATTATTTCCTATACACATGGTTGGTAGAGGCAGAGGTCGTGGAAGGGGTGTCGTACCCCAAGATGATGGATTTGGAGGATTGCCAGGATGGATGGGCAGCGGTGCTCGGGGAGCCCCCAAGATGATGGATTTGGAGGATTGCCAGGATGGATGGGTAGGGGTGCTCGGGGAGCCCCAGCAGCGCAGCAGATGCAACAGATGATGGTCATCCAAACCCAGCTGCCAATAACCTCACCCAGATAGTAACCAATATGCAGCAAGCACCACCACCACCACCACCCAACCCTCCACCACCACCACCTTTTCCACCCAGGTCCTTCCTAAGGGACTTTCTTAACACCCATCCACCCACCTTTGCCACAGTTAGTGAGCCAATGGATGCTGATGATATGCTTAGAGCAGTTGAGAGCAAGTTGAGGCTCATTCAATGTGAAGGAAGGGAGAAAGTACCGCTAGCTTCTCACCAACTCCAGGGACCTGTAGCAGACTGGTGGACTGCTTTCACTGAAGCCCATCAGAATCTGGAGAATATCACTTGGAAAGAATTCAGGACTAACTTCCGCAATCACTGTGTGCCTGAAGGAGAAGTCCAAGCGAGACGTGAGGAGTTTTTCATGTTAAAGCAAGGTCGTATGATTGTGCAGGCCTACTTGAACACATTCACACAGTTATCTCGCTACGCACCGACAGATGTGGATATTGATTCCAAGAAGCAGTTTGTTTCAAGAATGGACCTGACAAGGAGTTGAAGTTCACCATGTCTTTCAGTGACTACAACAGCTTTCAGAAGTTGGTTGACAAGACTTTTGAAGTAGAGAGGACCAAGAAGGAGATAGATGATGATGACAGGAAAAGGAAATTGGCTCTAGGACATGCCTCTGGTAGCAATGTACGCCATCGTTTCGCTCCTCAGCCTGCAACACCCCTGACTCGCCCTATGAACTCCTACTCAGGACAGAGGTTCCCAAACTCCAACTACAGGCCACCCACAACCTACAACCAGCAGATGCGCCAGCAACAACAACCTCCACGCCAACCAATGCAACCCCCTTGCCAGCAGATGCAACTACCTCGCCCTTCAGCACCAGCTAACCGTCCCAATGGTCAACCACCGAGGAATCAACCAGGAGGTAACAAGGGTCACAACAATGCCGTAGAAGTTCAACACTACAAGTGTGGAGAACTGGGACAATACTCCAACAATTGTCCAAAGAAGCAGCAGAACCCGCCTGGACGTGTCAATCATGTGACACTAGAGCAAGCTCAGGAAGCACCTGATGTGGTGATCGGTATGTTTTATGCTAATTCCCACCCTGCCACAATATTGTTTGATTCGGGTGCTACAAATTCATTTATATCCAAAGATTTCATAAAGAAGCATGACATGGTAGTTACATTCTTGAATCGGCCATTGCTGATAAACTCTCCTGGAGGAGAGATGGTGGCAAGGCATCTATGCCATAAAGTGAGTATAAACATAAGGGGGGTAGTCTTTTGGGCCAACCTGATAGTGTTGGACTCACAAGGATTAGACATCATTCTGGGAATGGACTGGCTGACAAAGAATCAAGGAGTAATTCATTGTGCAACTAGGACAGTTTGCTTAACGCATCCAGATGGCACTACAGTGAAGTTCAGGCCAGATCAGACACAAGAGGCAGTTGTACAACTCAACCATCTTGAGAGTACAGAAGGCATCAGGATTGTGAATGAGCTTCTGGATGTATTTCCAGATGACTTACCAGGTATGCCCCCTGATCGAGAGATTGAGTTTATCATTGAGTTAGTACCTGGAACGGCCCCAATATATAAGAGGCCGTATAGAATGGATGCTAAACAATTAGCTAAACTAAAGGATCATATTGAGGAGTTACTCGGGAAAGGATATATTCGTCCTAGCTCATCGCCTTGGGGAGCACCAGTTATATTTGTACCCAAAGGTTGTGTGTGGATTACCGTGCCTTAAATGCGGTAACAATCAAGAATAAGTACCCACTACCAAGAACTGAAAATTTATTTGATCAGTTGAAAGGAGCGTGTGTGTTCTCTAAGATTGATCTTCGCTCGGGTTATCATCAATTGAAGATTAGACCCTCAGACATTCCCAAGACTGCATTTGTCTCTCGATATGGACTATATGAGTATACATTTATGTCATTTGGATTGACCAATGCTCCCGCATATTTTATGTATCTGATGAACAAGGTATTCATGGAGTACTTGGACAAGTTTGTAGTGGTGTTCATCGGCGATATACTTATCTACTCCAAGACTGAAGAAGAGCATGAGGAGCACATCAGGATGGCTCTACAAAAGCTTCGCCAACATCAGCTATATGCCAAACTTAGTAAGTGTGAGTTTTGGCTAAAGGAAGTATCATTTTTGGGTCATGTCATATCCGAAGGAGGTATAGCAGTGGATCCGGGCAAAGTGGCAGATGTCCTTAAATGGGAAACACCTGAGAGTGTACATGGTATACGAAGATTCTTAGGCATGGCTGGTTATTATCGTCGATTCATCGAGGGATTTTCAAAGATCTCTCGACCACTAACCAAGTTGTTTGAGAAAGGAGTTGCTTTCAAGTGGACCCCCAAATGTGAAGTGAGCTTTACCGAACTGAAGAAGAGGTTAACCAATGCGTCAGTATTGGTGATGCCTGATATGCAGAAGGAGTTTGTAGTTTATTGTGATGCATCTGATCATGGTTTAGGATGTGTCTTAATGCAAGGACATGTTGTAGCTTATGCTTCAAGGCAGCTTTGGAAACATGAGAGGAATTATCCAACCCATGATTTAGAATTGACAGTTGTTGTCCATGCATTGAAGATATTAAGACACTACTTAATGGGAAAAAGAATCGAGATATACACAGATCACAAGAGCCTAAAGGACATATTCACACAACCAGATCTTAATCTCAGACAACGTCGTTGGTTGGAGTTAATAAATGATTTTGATGTGGGAATCAATTACCATCCAGGAAAAGCTAATGTGGTTGCTGATGCTCTAAGTAGAAAGGGACAATGTAATAATTTGTAAGTACAAGCTCTTCAACCTCAGTTTTGTGAAGAATTTGCAAGGTTAAACTTATGTCTAGTGTCTAGTACTGAAGCAGTTGCTATGGAAGTGGATTCAACCCTTGAACATGATATACGAGAAGGAAAAAAGAATGATGAGAAGGTCAAGGAGATCAAGCAATTAATGAAGAAAGGGAAAGCTCTGAACTTTAGAGAGGATGAACAAGGAACCCTATGGCTTGGAAAGAGGATTTGTGTTCCGGATATAAAGGAGATTAGAGAGTTGATACTGAGGGAAGCTCATGAGTCATCATACTCCACTCATCCCGAAAGCACGAAGATGTATCAAGATCTTAAAAATCGATATTGGTGGCATGGAATGAAACGGGATGTAGTAGAATATGTGGCCATATGTGACACATGTCAATTGATTAAGGTGGAACATCAAAGACCAGCTGGGTTATTGCAACCAATCAAAGTGCCATAATGGAAGTGGGAAGAAATCAGCATGAATTTTATTGTGGGACTACCAAGGACACTGTCGGTACCCTTCGTACCGGATATCCCTTGGGATTGCAAAGATCACAAGGAAACTCCATATACCAAATTTGAAGACCTCCGAAGGCCCCACATGTCAGGCGTAGCCGGACATGCTCCCCCGACATGGTTAGTCCTGGGGCCGCCACGTGTATCACAAGACCGGAGCTGTCACCCACACCTGGGAAGCTCCGGTCAGAATACCAATATGGCACCCCCGGACCTAACCCTAGACAGAGGGAAGCTCCGGTACTGACACGTGTCCAACAGCACCGGACCTACCCGTCCACGACGGTGAGCTCCAGAGCTGCCAAGTGGCAACCGCCGGACCTTCAACTTCAACTATCTGGCCGGTGGACCACCCAACGGCTCCGAACCTTCAAGGATCAATCAAAGACTTCAAGACCGGATTAAGTGTCATTAATGCCATATTAATGACACACGATCAGATGGCCCTTAATACTGGTAACGACACTATTAAGGCCCGTTACCAGGCTATTAAGGGTAATTAAACCCATTTATTGTGTATCAAGCGTGTGTAACCGCCGGGGCCACCTATCGGTCCAGGCTGACATTGTAACGACCAGTCCTTGTACTATAAAAGGATTGGTTGATGATACACAAGGGACGGTTCCAAACCATCGCTGAACACTCTGAGCTAGATGAGCTTCTTCTTCTGGAGCTTCTTCTAGACTCCGGAGCTTAATACATCACCAACACACCCCGTGGAGTAGGGTATTATGCTCAGGCGGCCCGAACCACGTAAATCCCTGTGTACACGTGTCTTTCACCTTCTTGAATCTCTGCACACCCATTACCGAACTACAACTCCTCGATCTACCAAAGGTAGTGTCGGGAGATCTGCCGGTTCCAAAGTCCGACAGTTGGCGCGCCAGGTAGGGGCGCCCGAGATTTCGAGTATGGTGAACTCAGCTGCTGGATCATCCAACGGCAACCCTGCCGTTCAATCCGTTAGAGGCAATCCCTCCAACATGCAGCAACCAACAGGTGCTGTGGCTCCAGCAGGAGTCATGCCTCCACCGCCACCACCTGCACCAGCACATCAAGCTGAGCAGCGTGACGGTGCATCGGCGTCGGTCACTGCCTCGGCAAACAACAACAACCCTGAACACGCGCTTCATGCAGCACGTGCTCTCCTCCAACGTCCACCACCTCCAGGTGCATCCCAGGGTGCAATGGAGCAGTGGAGGGCTGATCTGGAACACCTGGTTGCAGCAGCAGCCGACCGCATCAGCAACCAAGGTCCTCCTCCATCGGGGCGGGCCCCATCACAGCGCCAGACCGTGTCTGACAGACTTGGTCCGCATGCTTCCCAGAATAGGAGGCGTGCTGTGTCCCAGCACGTTACGTCGCTACCCTCCGGGGCACGACATACTCATACGGTAACCAGGATGTCAACTCATGACCTCCGGGCGGAGCTTGATGGCCGTTACCATCAACAGGACGGCCGTGTCCATATCGAGCGCGCTCGCGAAAGGTGAGAAGCTCGAGACAGCCCTGTTCCCGAAGGAGGAGGATGTTCTGCACTGGCCATGCACCTACGCATGGTCAGATGGCCACAAAAGTTCCGGCCACACCTGCCGGAGAAGTTTGACGGGACTGTTAACCCTGTCGAGTTTCTCCAAATTTACACTACCGCAATCCTTGCGGCCAGAGGTAACGAGGCTGTAATGGCCAACTACTTCCCAGTAGCTTTGACTGGGACCGCCAGGTCCTGGTTCATGAGCCTTCCTCACAACTCTATCAATAGTTAGGAGGAATTGTGCCAACAGTTCACCGCCAATTTCGGGAGTTCATACACCCGACCAGGCACCGAACTGGACCTTTTTAGAGTGGTGCAAAAGGGGGGAGAATCCCTGCGCTCATTCATCCAGAGGTTCTCCCAGGTACGAAACACCATTCCTTCTATCTCTAGAACTTCTGTCATTGTGGCATTTAGACAGGGCATGTGAGATAAGAAGATGTTGGAGAAGCTGGCGGTCAAGGAGATCACCAGCGTCACGGAACTCTTCAGCTTGGCAGACAAGTGTGCCAAAGCTGCGGAGGGTCGTGAGATGCACTCCAGACCACCTCCGGAGGATGGCAAAAAATCCTCCAAAGGCGAAGCCACTACCCCTGGGAGTGGCAAAAAGAAGAAAAAGTCCAACGGCAAAAAGAAGTCGTCGGCCGGCAAATCCACCGCTGCAGCTGCTGCAGCTCCGGGTGGCCGGGGGCCATGCCCTGAGAAACAACCTCGGTCGTCCTCTGAAGACGATGGCAACTCCAAAATGTGGTGTCCTATCCACATGTCGAACAGTCACAACTTGGAGGACTGCTGGGAGGTCCAAAACCTTGCTGAGTGCTACCACAAGCGCCGGGAAGAAGTACCTTTCCGTCAGAGGGAAGGAAAGCAGAAAGTTGACGAAGCTCCGGCTGAAGAGGAGTTGGGCTTCTAGGACCCTAAAAAGGTATTGAAGGTTGTGTACACCTCCGTCGACAACGACTCCGACGTCTCTGACAATGAGCGTTGGAAGACCATGAACACCATCTTTGGTGGTTCGTGGGACATCACCTCCCGCTGTGTCCTCAAGACTATGCGACGGGACATGGCCTCAGTAGCTCCTACAACCAGGGCGGAGCCTCATCGATAGTGGATGGACACTACCATCACTTTTGATGCTTCGGACTGCCCTCGGAACATGATTGGAGCTGGCCAGCTACCTCTGATGGTATCACCTACCATCAACAACATTCAACTCCACCATGTAATGGTGGACGGAGGTTCGGGGCTGAACCTCATAAGCTTCGAGGCTTTTGTCAAGCTTCAGCTCCAACCTTCAGACCTACGCCCTTCCCGACCTTTCTCTGGAGTAGGTTCGGGGGCCATAACACCGCTCGGTGCCATTACTCTCCCTGTGACCTTCGGAACTCGGGAGAATTATCGCACTGAGAAGTTGATCTTTGACGTCGCTCAGATCAACTTGCCCTTCAACACCATTCTGAGCAGGCCTGCCTTGTACAAATTCATGGCTGCTGCTCCTTATGGCTACCTGGTGTTGAAGATGCCGACACCAGTTGGTGTTCCGGATCCGCGAAGACTGTACTGCTGAAGTGACTGCTCTAGAGGAACTCCATGCACTTTCTATAGCACAGGAGGAAGAATCCAGGCAGGAGCAAGCTCCAAAACCCCCGAGCATTCGTCAGCGAGGCTCAACCTCCGCACCTCATGTGCAACCAAGCGGCGACACCAACATCCCCGTCAAAGTCATCCAAGTCAGTGCCGATGCTGCTCAGACCACTCGTATATCGGGAGGTCTGAATGACAAATAGGAACTCACACTCATCACTTTCCTCCGGGCTAACGTCGATGTGTTTGCCTGGCAACTGTCACAAATGCCTGGGATCCCTAGGGAAGTGATCAAGCATAATCTGAAGATCTATCCCGACGCTCGTCCCGTACATCAGAAGCCTCAAAAGCAATCCGTAGAGCGACAGAACTTCATACGACAAGAAGTGAAGAAGTTGCTCGAAGCTGGATTCATACGAGAAGTATTCCATCCAAAATGGTTGGCAAACCCAGTCGTTATACCCAAGGCCGGCGGGAAGGTTCAGATGTGTATCAACTACACAACACTAAATAAGGCATGCCCAAAAGATCCATTCCCACTACCTAGAATAGATTAGATAGTGGATTCCACCTCCGGGTGTGAGTTACTGTGTTTCCTAGACGCATATTCTGGGTACCATCAAATCAGAATGTCTAGGGAAGATGAAGAACATACTTCTTTTATCACAGTAGATGGATTGTACTGTTATACAGCCATGCCATTTGGTCTCAAGAATGCAGCTTCAACATTTGTACGAGCTATGTACAAAACCTTTGGAGAGCTCATCCGAGACGTAGTGGAAGTGTATGTTGATGACATCTTAGTCAAAATCAAGGACAAGGAGTCACTCCTTGACACCTTGCAAGCTGTCTTCGACAAGTTGCGGGTCACCCACACAAAGCTGAACCCAGACAAGTGCGTCTTCGGGGTTAGCTCCGGAAAGCTTCTCGGTTTCCTGGTAAACCACCGGGGCATAGAGGCAAATCTGGCGAATATTAAAGCCATTGAGGAGATGCGACCACCAGCTCACATCAAAGATGTCCAAAAACTGACTGGATGTCTAGCCGCCCTCAGCCGGTTCATCTCAAGACTGGCGAAATGGGCGCTACCCTTCTTCAAGCTATTGAGGAAGTCCGGACCATTTCAATGGTCTGAAGAAGCAGAAAAGGTGTTCCAAGGGCTAAAGCAGCTCCTCACCACTCTACCAACCTTGGTAGCTCTGAACCCTGGTGAGCCCTTACTGCTTAACATTTCAGCAACCGACGAGGTTGTCAGCATGGTCCTGGTCGCGGAGAGACCAGAACCATCACAATCTCAGGAATCTAGACCCCTTCGGGAGGGTCCGTAGGTTCCTGAAGGAGAGTCTGGGTCCCAGCCCCCAGACTTGGATCAACAGGGAGTTATTCTAGAAGACTTGGACCCTTCCGGGAGGATCCAAGTCACTCCAACAGAAGCTCCGGGTTCCTCTAGCAGGAACCCGGAGGTCCCCGAAGCAGGTCCGGACCCCTTCGGGAGGGTCCGGGTCGATGTGGAGGAAGCTCCAGGCCCCTCTGGGAGGGTCCGGACAGTCCAACGCCCAGTGTACTTCATCAGCGAAGTACTACATGATGCCAAGACTCGATACCTAGAGGTACACAAGCTGCTCTATGGAGTTCTCATCGCCTCCAGGAAGCTTCGCCACTACTTCCAAGCTCACAAGATATGAGTGGTGACCTCTTACCCACTGCGTGCGATCTTGCATAGTCCCAACTCTACTGGGAACATTGCGAAGTGGGCAGCAGAATTGGCCGAATTCGATCTTGAATTCGTCCCAAGGCAAGCGATCAAGAGTCAAGCATTGGCCGATTTTGTGGCGAAATGGACCCCCTCTCCATCAAACCCTGGGGGCCCTAGTGAGCAGAAGTCGGAACTTAAGGCTCCGGTCTTCAGCGAACCTCATTGGACCCTCTACTTCGACGGCTCCATGCAAAGGCAGGGGGCCGGAGCTGGAGTTCTTCTCCATGCTCCAACCGGAGAGAAGGTAAAATACATGGTACACCTTGATTTCAAGGCGACCAACAACATGGCGGAGTATGAAGCACTCATTTATGGATTAAAGGTGGCACTATCATACGGTGTCAAGCAACTGTTGGTCAAGGGAGATTTGCAGCTCATCATTAAACAGGTGAAGGGTGAATGCTCCTGTAACAATCCTCAATTAGCTGCTTATCTCCTCTAAGTCCAGAGGCTTCAGAAGGACTTCAAAGTCCTGGATCTCCACCATGTCTAGTGTGTCCATAATGCTAAAGCTGACGAACTCTCGACGAAAGCGTCAACCGAAGCTCCGGCTCCTGACGGAACCTTCGTCCGGAGGTTGTCAAACCCACAGCCCAGCCTGCCAAACTGAGCGAAGAGGGCGAGACCAACATCCCGAAGTTGACGGTCCCGATGGCCCTGTTACCATGGCAGCCATCAAGGGTCGTAGGTGCTGCAGGAAGCTCCGAGCAACCCAGCACACAAGACTCAAATGCTCAAGCAAGCTCCGATGCATGGATCTCGGAGATCCGGAGCTACTTAAAAGACAATATCCTTCCTGACGATGATGTATCCACTGACCGGATAGTCAGATTGGCTAAAAGATACACGTTGGTAGAAGGGGATCTCTACCGGCTCGGTGCCAACGGCATCCTAATGCGGTGCATCACAAGGGAAGAAGGCTGCGAGCTCCTCGCAGAAATCCATGGAGGCGAGTGTGGGAACCACGCGTCTTCCCGCACGCTGGTCGGTAAAGCCTTCCGACATGGCTTCTATTGGCCTACAGCGCTCCAGGATGCAACTGAGATGGTGAAGAAATGCAAAGCATGCCAGTTCCATGCAAAGCAAATTCATACACCGGCTCAGCCTCTACAAATGATACCTCCTACATGGCCCTTTGCTGTGTGGGGGATGGACATTTTGGGACCTTTCCCAAGAGCTATCGGAGGTTACAAGTTCCTGTATGTCGCCATCGACAAGTTTACCAAATGGTTGGAAGCCACTCCAGTTGTGACAATAAACAAGCAATCAGCTATCAATTTCTTGCAGTCCATAGTATGCAGATTTGGAGTCCCGAACAAAATCATAACAGATAATGGGACCCAATTCACAAGCTCTGCTTTCCAAGGATACTGCGAAGACCTCGACATCCAAGTCAGCTACGCCTCTGTAGCTCATCTGGCAAGCAATGGACAAGTCGAGAGGGCAAATGCAAAAATCCTAAAAGGACTCAAGACGCGCACATATGAGCGCCTGAAAAAGCATGGAGCCAACTGGATTGAAGAGCTTCCGCCCACTTTATGGGCCAACATGACTACTCCAAACCGGTCAACTCGAGAGACACCCTTCTTCCTGGTGTACGGAGCTGAAGCAATCCTTCCTCCGGAAATCACCTTGGGGTCACTCCGGGTCCGGACCTCCGATGAAGCCATGCAGGATCAGCTCCGGCGTGAAGACCTTGACCTCCTTGAAGAGGGAAGGTGCCGAGCAGCTGTTCGGAATGCCCGATACCACCAAGCTCTTCGGCGCTATCACCAACGGCATGTTCACAGCCGACAGCTCGAGGAAGGCGATCTGGTGCTACGGAGAATACAATCCAGAGAAGGGTTAAACAAACTCTCCCCCAACTGGGAGGGACCCTTCCGAGTGATCAAAGTATCCCGTCCCGGATGCGTTTGCTTGGCAACCGAGGATGGGACACCTCTCCCAAATCCTTGGAACATTGAACACCTCTGTAACTTCTACGCTTAGTGTCACGGAGGTGAGTCTTTAATTACATATGGTGTATGTTATAGAGTCATTGTACAGAGTCGGGTAGCTCCTCCGGGAGGGCAGCCGCTACCCTGTTAGGTCCGCAACGCCCATGCAACACTTGTCACAGTCTCAGAACTAAAAGTGTAGCTAGCTACCTTGGGTCAAATGAGAAACAAAACACACTTAGCCTGGTTCCGTACCCTAAGAGTGTACTTGTTTCTCCTGTACCCTGGACCTATAATGAAAGACATCATTGTGTGAAAACAGACTCCACGTGCATTTACTTTGTACATGCTCAATGTTTTTTATTTTTATCTTTCTTGTCTATAACAAAGTTGTGCAATTCTTAAGAAACTTTAGCTCGACTAGTTCATGTACAATTCGAGTTGCATTGTTTGTACTTCTGGGTTCAAGCATTGTTGATAGCCTAGTTGTCTGAATGTCGCCAAGCCAATCTAGAGCCGGAGTGTGCTATCGACTTAGCCTGGTCCTCCACCCTAAGTACGCCACTCTACCTACACCCCGGCAGGCCGAAGTAAGGCGAGTCCAGAAACAATTGGACTCGGAGGAAGCAGGATGGAGCTCTTGGTTGTACTTAGGATTGTGTTTGACCTAAAACTTTCTTGGGAACAGTAAGCCGCAACGAAGTTATAGATAAGAAATAAATTTTACTGTTTTTCTTGACTTCAGTGTGCAGGAAAAATAAATAAGCTACAACATCCTCTAGGCGGCTTGTGCTCAATGTTCAAACATTGACATTGAACATATTCGGAGCTACTCAGTTCCGGTAAAGCTAGGAGGCAAGTCGTCAACGTGAAGATGGTGGAAGGACTCTAAAGGGGAGTCTAACGTTGACACAACACGTGTTGACGGAGGTCACTGCCGGAGCTACCAAAGCTCCGACACCCCAGAGGATTAACCATCAATGCTTCAGAGCTACTAAGCTCCGACGATGGTCAATGCCAGAGCCGCTAAGCTCCGACAGCCTCAGGGGGCCTACACTATTGAAGACTTCGGACCTACATTCTACAAGTTTGAAGCATGCAAGTCTTCAACAACTGGTACATCCTCTTGGTACATGTTCACAATCAAATTTTGTACATCTACCGGGGGGCCAAGAGAGACAAAGGTGTTGAAGACAAAAAATGAATTCAAATTCACAAAAACTTGGATTTCATTCATCTAGAGACAAGAGATTACAAAATTGGGGAGGAAGAAGAGAAAGTACAAGCGGGAGCTACACGGAGACAATCCTAGACCCTATGGAAGAACTGGGCAACCATCTGGGCCACCTCCGACACGTTGGCTCGGACAGCTTCACCCTCTCCTTCGATGGGACCTTCAAGTACCGGGTCCAGAGGGAATTGAGGGTCCCGGCTGGTGTAGCACGTCAGCACATACTCTGCGACGTTCTTCGCTAAGGCCTGACCCTCCGTTTCCAATAGGTCCACGATGACATCGCCCACCTTGGAGAGCTTGTTGCCTGCTGACCCCAGCACCTCCAACGCCTGGTCCAGCTCCGGGTCCGGATCATCCGGACGCACGGGACTGAAGCCCATTGGCGTCAGCGCGTCGTTGGCCTTGCCCAGGAAGTCCCAAACTTGTTGGGACTCCACAGCCCTTGCACCACGCATCTCCGCCAAGGATCTTTTGGCCACCGCCAGCTCCGAGCTCTACTGAGCAAGACGCTCCACCTGTTTGGCATTCTACTGAATTGTTTCAACAACTTGCCTTTCGAGCTTGCTGAGCTCTTCCTCCTGGAGGTGGATCTCGTTCCGGCGTTTGACCAAATGTCTCTCTCAGCCCCACACTTTCTTCTCCCGGGCGGCAATGGAATTCTCCTGCTTGTAGAGTTCCTGCCCTCGCTCCCAGGCTTTCTTCTCCTCCTCCTTGCAACGCTCATCCAATTTCTTGGTGCGTTCTTCAAGGCTCTTGTCAGCTAGAGCTGTCTTTTGGACAAGCTCCTCCTCCCTCTTCACGAGGTTGTCTCGCTACTCCAAAAATTTCGGCTGTTCATCTTCGAGCCGTTTTTCCCGAGCTTCAAGAGCCTCCCGGCGCTTGACGAGACTATCGTGGATGGCAGAGAGCCTTTCCTGGCGTTCATCAGCTGCACTATTGGTGTAACACCCTCAAATTTTCGCATCATGCATTGCATACATGATCGTGCATTAAACATTAGTAGGATAAAAGAAAAATAATAAACATAAAATATGGAGCATATATACAAATGTATGTAGCAAAAGAAGAAAAATAAAATAATAGTGTAAAACTTGTAATAGGGAATAAGTATAAAACAATAATAATAAAATATATGTAAATATATATATAAATATATATATAAATAATATATATAATAACTGTATATAACAAAGAATAATAAAAATAAATAAGTAATATAAAAAAATAAATAGTAATATATTTATTAAAAAAAAGAAAAGAAAAAAAAAGAAAAAAAAAGAAAAACAAAAGGCTCCGATGGCCAGGCGGCCGAGCCGGCCCAGCCAGCCACGCCCCGCCGCACCCTGGCCCACCCTGACGCACGCGCTCCCACCAGCGCCCGAGGTGCCTGGCCTCGCCGCCCTCCCGCCCCCGGCCGACGCGGCTCACGCCGCCACGCGCCCCAGCGAGCCCGCCAGCGCCGCTTGCGCCGATCGAGCGCCCCGCCTGGACCCCGCTCGCCCGCCCACGCGCTTCCGCCCTGGGTCCCACGCCAGCATCGCGCGCAGCGCTCCCGCGCGCGAGCGCCGTACCGGCCGCCCGCGCCTCCCGCGCGTCCCGCGCGAGTCGTTCGCCCGAATCCCGTGCGCCCCGCCGAACCACACCGGGCCCCACCCCGAATCCCGCCCGACGCCCCGCCAGCCGCTCGCCCGATCCCGCTCGCGCACGCGCGCGATTCCCGGCCGCAACCGACTCTGTTCCCTGGATCGGGAGACTCCCGTACCGTGCCTATAAAAAGGAGACATGCCCGTAGGGTTTTCCGTCGATCCCAGAACCGCCGCCAGCCACGGAAAAAGCCGCCGGTACAGAAGGCAAAAGAAACCAGGGACCAGAGGGCTGCGCCCAGGGAAGAAAAAGGAGAAAAAGAAGGGGAAGAAGAGGAAGAAAAAGAGGAGGGCGCCGCCGTCCGCCGGAGATCGTCGTCGCCATCGCATCGCCGCCGTCGTGCCGCCGGAGGACCCTGCGCATCTACTTCGTCTACGCATTGTCCCCATCCCGCGATCATCGAAGCCATCGCATCTACGGTAGGCCATGTTCCCGATGCGAATTTTAGCGACCATATTGAATCTAATAGACGTAAATTGATCGTAGTTGCGTCATATTTTTATTTTCAGCAGCATTAATCCACCCTAAAACCCCCGTAAACTCATATGAACACGTATGAACTAGTTGCATCTAATTAATAAACAACCATAGTTAATTAATTATTGAATTGTGCATGCATGCATGTCATTGCATGTTGATTATTTTGTGTGCATCATGTTGAATTGTATATGTTTTCTTGTATGTATGATCACACGTAGAGGAACGTGCTCAAGAGGCCGCATACGAGGATTTCCAGAACCAAGATTTCGAAGCGCTTGAGCAACCCCATCCGTTGGAGCAAGGCAAGTGTCCTTGAAGCATATTGATCCTGTTTTAAAATAAATGTTTTGTTTGCAAACTACATGCTTGTGTCAAATTGATGGGAATCCTATGGTAGGAAGTTTACTAGTTTTGTTTGACCACCCTTGTCACCTGGAATTTATGGTAGAGAGTCGGGAAGGGTTTTTACCTTTTTGCTTCGCTTAATTAATTGGGATGGCAAACAACACTACACATTTAATTATGCATCAATGATATTATGGTTAATGTGAACTGGTCAATACGATGGGTGATCTAAGCAAGCATGGTTTTGTGGATGGGTTGGATGTTATGGTGGTTTGCTTGCCTTAGATCTAAGGACCGGTTCATGCGAGAATATGCCAGGTCAACAGTTCCACCACAAGGCCAAGTATGGGTGCGGCGTAGCTGAATAATTAGGAGCGCTGCTAGTATTGTATGGACCATTGGATGGCGCGGGGAATGGGAGTCGAGGAGGACGGCACTGGGATCCGCATGGCACACGAGGGGGCCCATGGGTGGGAGAATAGAGATTCAAGCCTGCCGGTGAAACCTTAGTGGGCCCGTACATACTAGTAGTCCCTTTTGAAAGGCTATTTTGTGATCTCTTGGCCACACACCTACGGAAGTGTGAGATGGCATAATGGAGGTTTCTTAGTCATCAAAAGGTGATGAAATCACAAACATGTGGGTAAAGTGGTACAACCTCTGCAGAGTGTTAAAAACTATCATGATAGCCGTGCTCCCGGTTATGAGCGCCTGGATGACCTACATGATTAGAGTGAAATTGGGATTTGGGATGGTTATGGTTAACATTATGGTTATGGTTAGTTTATGGTTATGGGTTGGTAATGGTTATGGATGGTTTATGGATTATGGTCATGGATATGAATTTGAGTTCTGGTAACTGGACATGGATAATGATGATGTCGGCAATAATTGGATATGGCTTATATTTTGTTAATATGATGGTTATGATGGGATTGTTTCACATAGACATAGTATAATGCTTTTCAAATGCTTTACTGTACTTTTCAGCACTTAGCCATTAATTACATTCATCAATTGAATTAGTCACATGTCATACTTTCCACACTTGCTGAGTACGACATGCACTCACTCTTGCAATCCCCCCCCCCCAACAGCTACTGGAGACAATTGGGAGTATCTTGAGGATCACGTGGAGTACTAGGTTGCGTACCGCCGTCAATTGCCTGTGGATTGGAGTCGTACTGCTTAGTTTATTTTCCGCTGCATTATTTAGAGTTTTATCATTCGTGAACTATGTGACTATTGTAATAAAGTACTTATTTAATAGTTAAGACATGGTTAAATTCTTTATATCATTTGTGATGCAACCGTATATGTGTGATGAACTTCCTAGGCACACATATGCGTTACGCTTGGTTCATATTCGGAACCGAGTGTCACAAATTGGTATCAGAGCCGCGTTGACCGTAGGACGCAAGCCTAGGTAGAATGGACACTCTAGAGCACTTAGGAACACTCTTCTAATCTGCTATTTTCGAAAAATTTTGCTGCTATTTTGTTCCCTTATTTTCAGCTGCAAAAAGTATTGATCACTGCTGCGTTTTTGATAAAAATTTTCAGAAGTGAGCAATAATAAGTGCTGCTATTTTGCTGCGTAAATTTTCGCGAAAAAAGTGTGTTTTGCTGCTGTTATGTGTGGGTAAAATTATTGTGTTGGCTGCTGCATTTTTCTCTCTATTTTTCGTTCTTTTGGAACCGCTGCACCGCTCTTTTTCCGCCATTTTAGCTGCTGAAATTTTCAGATTCGTATTTCGTCATTTTTTTCCTCTAATGTATTCTTGTTTTCTGTAGATGGCCCGCACCAAGACAACCCCCCGTAAGTCGATCGGTGGACTTGTGCCCCCGCGTAGGTTGGCCAGTCGCTCTCCGGCCGTCGACCCCCGTCACCCCGTGGTGATCTGTTCTGATAGCAGGGCCGCAGGACAACTGCGACATCGTCTCCGTGCCCTACTCCGTGAGGCTGGCTACCGTCACCACAGCCTCTCGCTCTCCTACCACACCACTGGAGTGCAGCGCCCCGGCAGGAAGGAGTGGAGCTGCAAGATCTACATCTACTATGGTGATGAGTTGGTGAAGACCCACAGCAGTCCTGCTTGGAGGAGATCCCGCCGATCTGCGGAGCAGGATGCTAGCTGGGAAGCAGCCACCTTTTGGAGTCACGCCCGCCGTTTTTGTCTGGAGGACACGGTGCACGCCTTCGTTCCGCAGCGTCCCAGTGGCACCGCGAGCTTCGTCTCCAGGCACGTGGAGGGACCCCTGGACCTCCCGCAGTCTCATCAGACTGTTGACGACGTGACCCAACTCAGTGCCCGACTTCAGAGGGCGCAGTAGGAGATTCAGGATAGACGCGACCTCGCCCAGCGCCACGAGGCGATAATCAGGAGGTATCGTCGGATCACCGACGAGGACCCGGACGACTACGCGTCCGACACCCCAACGTGGACCCCAGACTCCCCAGACCGTCGCAATGGTCAGCATGAGTCGTCTTCTGAGGAGTCCTCTGATGAGGAGCCTTCCAGTGTGGCGTCTACCGCACCACCGCCACCTGCTGCCTCACCACCACAGGACCCCGAGGACCCCGAGGACCCCGACGACGACGACGACGACGAGGACCCGGAGGAGTTCCCGCTTGACGACGAGTAGTCCTCGACCTATGCCACGACTCAAGGATAGGCACACCCCCATTAGTTAAATAAGAGCAACGTAGACATACTTGTGCGACCTTGAGTTGTGTTACTTCTTTTAGGATTTTTGTCAATTTTGTTTGGTGCTTGTTTGAGTGCTTGTGTGCTTAGTAGAGAGTTGTGGAATGCTTCGGCACTTGTCCACATCCTCATATAGGTCTATATTAATAAAGGATTATTTAGTGTCACATACCTTGATGCATATAGTCGGGACGTTTCTTTCCAAATTCTAAATCCTTATGTCCCCACCTTTCTTTCGCCAACATATGGTGAGAACTCGTAACCAGAGGGATGCCAACGATGAGGAGGAGCGCAATGAAGTACCTCAGAACAACCAGGGACATGCTCATGGAGCTATCAATATTGAACAACTGTTAGCTATGCAGAACCAGCTCATGCAGACCATGATACAGACAATGGGACAGTTGCAAGCTGGCAACAACAATTAGCCTCATATACCGCCACCGCCACCACCCCCGCCTCCCCACAACCGTTTGGGAGAGTTCATGAGGACCAGACTGCCTACCTTTGCACAAGCTGCAGACCCAATGGAAGCTGATGATTGGCTGAAGTCCATTGAGAAGAAACTTGCTATTGTCCAGTGCACTGATAGAGAGAAGGTTCTCTTTGCATCACATCAACTAGTTGGAGCAGCCGCTGACTGGTGGGAAGCTCTTTGCAACGCTCATGATAATCAGGAGGCAATCACTTGGGCTGAGTTTAAGCAGAGTTTCCGTTCCCACTATGTACCTGAAGGAGTTATGATACAGAGAAGACAAGACTTTGAAAATCTCAGGCAAGGAAGGATGAGCGTGAGTGAGTATCTCAACAAATTCACTCAATTATCAAGATATGCTCCAGAAGACATCAAAACTGATAGTAGGAAGCAATATCTGTTTATGATGGGTCTCAACAATGAAATTCAAGTCCAGTTGCTCAATACTGATTATCCAAACTTCCAAAAGTTGGTTGACAAGGCTATTGTGGTTGAGAACAAGATTCGTGAGATGGAGCAGGACAACAAGAGGAAGATGCCACATCATGGACCGCAGCAAGGAAGCAATGTTCGCCCCCGCTATGCACCACCTACTGCACCACACTACAACCCATCTGCCCCAGCATACCGTGCTGCTTATCCGCCGCGCCCAAATCAGCCAGCGCAGCAACGCCCCGCCATGCAAGCGCCTCGCTATCCTGTGCCACCTGCGCCGCGTCCTAACATGGCGGCAAATGCTCAAAACCAGTTGCGCCCAAACTTCCCTAATGCTACGGGTGGTAAGACATGCTATGTGTGTGGAGAGCCCGGACACTTCGGAAGTCAATGCCCCAGGAGAAACTATGGACCTATGAACAATGCACCAAGGCCAAATCACCCTCGACCAAATGGAGGAGCACCACAAGGCAACCGTGGAAAGCAGAATTTTGCTCGTGGCAATGTGAATCATGTCTCTACTAAGGAAGCCCAGCAAGCTGATGACGTCGTGATTGGTATGTTTCTTGCCAACTCCAACCCTGCGACTGTTTTATTTGATTCAGGAGCATCTCATTCATTCATCTCGTCAAAGTATGTTGCCAAGTACAATTTTCCTATATCTCATATGAAGCAAACTATGCTAGTAAGTTCTCCTGGCGGAGAGATGAGGACAAATATAGTATGTCCGAAAGTAAGCATTAAAATAAGGGGGGTAGACTTTCTCGCAAACCTCATAGTCTTGGACTCCCAAGGAATAGACATAATACTTGGAATGGACTAGCTGAGCAAGCATAATGGAGTCATTCAATGTGCCGAGAGGATTGTGCAGTTGACAAGTGAACATGGTACACGCATCGAAGTTGAGGCAGCCCAACCTGCAAGAGAGAAAACGATGCTGAATCACGTGGAAGAAGTGACATTGGAAAGCATTCCGATCGTTCGCGAGTACCCGAATGTGTTTCCAGATGAGTTGCCAGGTATGCCACCTGAGCGTGACATAGAATTCGCCATTGAGTTGATACCCGGAACTGCACCTATAGCTAAGAGGCCGTATAGGATGCCTCCTAAGGAATTAGCAGAGCTCAAGAAGCAAATTCAAGAGCAGCTAGAGAAGGGTTTTATACGCCCAAGTTCATCCCCGTGGGGAGCCCCAGTGCTCTTCGTAGATAAGAAGGATGGAACCCAGAGGATGTGTGTGGACTATAGGTCTCTCAACGAAGTAACAATTAAGAATAAGTACTCACTGCCCCGTATAGAGGATTTGTTCGACCAAATGAAGGGTGCCTGTATCTTCTCCAAGATCGACTTGAGGTCAGGATACTTCCAAATGAATATTAGACCATCGGATATACCCAAGACAGCATTTCGGACACGATATGGATCTTATGAGTACACCATCATGTCATTTGGATTGACGAACGCGCCTGCGTACTTTATGTATCTCATGAATAAGGTCTTCATGGAATATCTGGATAAGTTCGTTGTAGTGTTCATCGATGATATTATGATCTACTCGAAGGATGAGAAGGAACACGAGGAACACTTGAGGCTTACGCTGCAGAAATTGAGAGAGCATCAATTGTATGCCAAGTTCAGTAAATGTCAATTCTGGTTACGGGAAGTTTCTTTCTTAGGCCATATTATTTCCGGAGGAGGAGTATCAGTTGACCCAGGGAAGGTGAGAGATGTGCTTAAGTGGGAACCACCACAGAATGTCAAGGAAATTCGGAGTTTCCTTGGAATGGCTGGATATTACCGCCGATTCATCAAGGATTTCTCCAAAATAGCCAAGCCTATGACCGAATTACTCATGAAAGGGAAGGCTTTCCGATGGACTCAAGCTTGTCAGGATAGCTTTGAGGAGTTAAAGAAAAGGTTGACAACCGCGCCGGTGTTAGTATTACTGGACGTGAGCAAGAGTTTTGACATATATTGTGATGCATCAAGTCAAGGATTAGGATGTGTGCTCATGCAAGAAGGCCGAGTGGTAGCTTATGCATCGAGGCAACTAAAGAAACATGAGTTGAATTATCCTACACACGACCTTGAACTCGCAACCGTGGTACACGCCTTGAAGATATGGAGACACTATGTTTTTGGTCACCGATGTGAGATTTATACGGATCACAAGAGTCTCAAGTACATATTTACGCAAACGGATCTGAATCTGAGGCAACGCCGATGGTTGGAGCTCATCAAGGATTATGACGTGGGAATCAACTATCACCCAGGGAAGGCCAATGTAGTGGCCGATGCTTTGAGCCGAAAAGGAGTAAGTCATCAACTCACAGTTCGAGAGCTGCCATCCGAGTTATGCAAGGAGTTTGAACGGTTGAACCTTGGATTCATAAATGAGATGGGAACGGTGGAAGTCAACCCAACATTAGAGCAGGAAATACGAGAAGGACAGACAAAGGACAAGGAAATACAGGAAATCAAGGAAAGGACCCAAGAAGGAAAAGAATTCAGATTTGATGAGGATGAACAGGGTACCTTATGGCTTGGAAAGAGGATTGTGGTACCTAATGTCAGGCATATTCGGGAAACAATATTGAAGGAGGCACATTACTCACCTTACTCAATTCATCCTGGTTGTACAAAGATGTACAAGGACTTAAAGTCATGCTATTGGTGGGCCAGCATGAAAAAGGACATAACCGAATATGTTGCACTTTGTGATGTGTGCCGACGAGTTAAAGCTAAACATCAAAGGCCAGCCGGATTGTTACAACCATTAAAGATCCCGGAGTGGAAGTGAGAAGAGATTGGTATGGACTTTATAGTTGGATTACCGCGAACTCAGTCTGGCCATGATTCAATATGGGTTATTGTGGATTGGTTGACAAAATCAGCTCACTTCATCCCTGTCAAGACCACATATACCACCGCGAAGCAAGCAGAATTGTATATGGAGAATATTGTGTGTCGAAACGGAGTACCGAAGAATATAGTCTCGGATAGAGGTTCTCAGTTCACCTCTAGGTTTTGGCAGAAACTGCATGAAGCAATGGGAACAAGGTTGAACTTCAGTTCGGCGTATCACCCTCAAACAGATGGACAAACCGAGAGGACCAACCAAATTTTGGAAGACATGTTAAGAGCTTGTGCATTAAAGCATGGGAAAAGTTGGGATAAAAGTTTGCCGTATGCTGAATTCTTGTACAACAATAGCTACCAAGCAAGTGTGAAAATGTCACCCTACGAAGCATTGTACGGAAGGAAGTGTAGGACTCCCTTGTTTTGGAATGAACCCGGAGAGAATCAAGTGTTTGGTCCAGACGTGTTACAAGATGCTGAAAGGCAAGTCCAAATAATAAGGGAAAACTTAAAGGTTGCCCAGTCTCGACAGAAAGGTTATGCTGATAATAGGCGAAGGAGTTTGACTTTTGCAATTGGAGATTTTGTATACCTCAAAGTGTCGCCTATCAGAGGTCAGCGACGGTTTAACGTCAAAGGAAAACTGGCACCACGTTACATAGGACCATTTAAGATTCTGGACAAACGAGGAGAAGTGGCATATCGACTTGAGTTGCCGACATATCTCTCCGATGTACACGATGTGTTTCACGTCTCTCAACTCAAGAAGTGTTTCAGGTACCGGAAGAACAAGTGCCGATGGACGAGTTAGAACTTCAAGAGGATTTGTCCTATGTCGAGCAACCTATCAAAATTTTGGACATGAAGGAAAGGGTCACGAGAAATAAGAGGATCCGTTGGTGCAAAGTGCAATGCAAACACCATACGGAAGCCGAAGCTACATGGGAACGTGAAGAAGACCTGAAGGCAGAATTCTCTCATCTTTTCTCCACGCTATCGAATCTCGAGGGCGAGATTCACTTTAAGGGGGTAGGTTTGTAACACCCTCAAATTTTTGCATCATGCATTGCATACATGATCGTGCATTAAACATTAGTAGGATAAAAGAAAAATAATAAAACATAAAATATGGAGCATATATACAAATGTATGTAGCAAAAGAAGAAAAATAAAATAATAGTGTAAAACTTGTAATAGGGAATAAGTATAAAACAATAATAATAAAATATATGTAAATATATATATATAAATATATATATAAAAATAATATATATAATAACTGTATATAAAAAATAATAATAAAAATAAATAAGTAATATAAAAAATAAATAGTAATATATTTATTAAAAAAAGAAAAAAAACAAAAACAAAAGGCTCCGCTGGCCAGGCGGCCGAGCCGGCCCAGCCAGCCACGCCCCGCCGCACCCTGGCCCACCCCGACGCACGCGCTCCCACCAGCGCCCGAAGCGCCTGGCCCCGCCGCCCTTCCGCCCCGACCGACGCGCCTCACGCCGCCACGCACCCCAGCGAGCCCGCCAGCGCCGCTCGCGCCGAGCGAGCGCCCTGCCTGGACCCCGCTCGCCCGCCCACGCGCTTCCGCCCCGGGTCCCACGCCAGCACCGCGCGCAGCGCTCCCGCGCGCGAGCGCCGTACCGGTCGCCCGCGCCTCCCGCGCGATTCGTTCGCCCGAATCCCGCGCGCCCCGCCGAACCGCGCCGGGCCCCACCCCGAATCCCGCCCGACGCCCCGCCAGCCGCTCGCCCGATCCCGCTCGCGCACGCACGCAATTCCCGGCCGCAACCGACTCTGTTCCCTGGATCGGGAGACTCCCGTACCGTGCCTATAAAAAGGAGATCTGCCCGTAGGTTTTTCCCTCGATCCCAGAACCGCCGCCAGCCATGGGAAAAGCCGCCGGTACAGAAGGCAAAAGAAACCAGGGACCAGAGGGCTGCGCCCAGGGAAGAAAAAGGAGAAAAAGAAGGGGAAGAAGAGGAAGAAAAAGAGGAGGGCGCCGCCGTCCGCCGGAGATCGTCGTCGCCATCGCGTCGCCGTCGTCGTGCCGCCGGAGGACCCTGCGCATCTACTTCCTCTACGTATTGTCCCCCTCCCGCGATCATCGAAGCCATCGCATCTACGGTAGGCCATGTTCCCGATGCGAATTTTAGCGACCATATTGAATCTAATAGACGTAAATTGATCGTAGTTGCGTCGTATTTTTATTTTCAGCAGCATTAATCCACCATAAAACCCCCGTAAACTCATATGAACACGTATGAACTAGTTGCATCTAATTAATAAACAATCATAGTTAATTAATTATTGAATTGTGCATGCATGCATGTCATTGCATGTTGATTATTTTGTGTGCATCATGTTGAATTGTATATGTTTTCTTGTATGTATGATCACACGTAGAGGAACGTGCTCAAGAGGCCGCATACGAGGATTTCCAGAACCAAGATTTCGAAGCACTTGAGCAACCCCATCCGTCGGAGCAAGGCAAGTGTCCTTGAAGCATATTGATCCTGTTTTAAAATAAATGTTTTATTTGCAAATTGCATGCTTGTGTAAAATTGATGGGAATCCTATGGTAGGAAGTTTACTAGTTTTGTTTGACCACCCTTGTCACCTGGAATTTATGGTAGAGAGTCGGGAAGGGTTTTTACCTTTTTGCTTCGCTTAATTAATTGGGATGGCAAATAACACTACACATCTAATTATGCATCAATGATATTCTGGTTAATGTGAACTGGTCAATACGATGGGTGATCTAAGCAAGCATGGTTTTGTGGATGGGTTGGATGTTATGGTGGTTTGCTTGCCTTAGATCTAAGGACCGGTTCATGCGAGAATATGTCAGGTCAACAGTGCCACCACAAGGCCAAGTATGGGTGCGGCGTAGCTGAATAATTAGGAGCGCTGCTAGTATTGTATGGACCATTGGATGGCGCGGGGAATGGGAGTCGAGGAGGACTGCCCTGGGATCCGCATGGCACACGAGGGGGCCCGTGGGTGGGAGAATAGAGATTCAAGCCTGCCGGTGAAACCTTAGTGGGCCCGTACATACTAGTAGTCCCTTTTGAAAGGCTATTTTGTGATCTCTTGGCCACACACCTACGGAAGTGTGAGATGGCATAATGGAGGTTTCTTAGTCATCGAAAGGTGATGAAATCACAAACATGTGGGTAAAGTGGTACAACCTCTGCAGAGTGTTAATAACTATCATGATAGCCGTGCTCCCAGTTATGAGCGCCGGATGACCTACATGATTAGAGTGAAATTGGGATTTGGGATGGTTATGGTTAACATTATGGTTATGGTTGGTTTATGGTTATGGGTTGGTAATGGTTATGGATGGTTTATGGATTATGGTCATGGATATGAATTTGAGTTCTGGTATTTGGACATGGATAATGATGACGTCGATAATAATTGGATATGGCTTATATTTTGTTAATATGATGGTTATGATGGGATTGTTTCACATAGACATAGTATAATGCTTTTCAAATGCTTTACTGTACTTTTCAGCACTTAGCCATTAATTACATTTGTCACTTGAATTAGCCACATGTCATACTTTCCACACTTGCTGAGTACGACATGTACTCACTCTTGCAATCCCCCCCAACAGCTACTGGAGACAATTGGGAGTATCCTGAGGATCACGTGGAGTACTAGGTTGCGTACCGCCGTCAATTGCCTGTGGATTGGAGTCGTACTGCTTAGTTTATTTTCCGCTGCATTATATAGAGTTTTATCATTCGTGAACTATGGGACTATTGTAATAAAGTACTTATTTAATAGTTAAGATGTGGTTAAATTCTATATATCATTTGTGATGCAACCGTATATGTGTGATGAACTTCCTGGGCACACATATGCGTTACGCTTGGTTCATATTCGGAACCGGGTGTCACAATTGGCAGCCTTGGCCTAATCATATATGGCCTGGGATTGGTTGTCGAGGGTCCGCGTCATGCTTTCTCTCTCATCCAACAACTTACCCCGGTACTCCAGGCGGGCTTTCTCCCTTCGCACCCACTCCTTGTCGTCAGCCAGCCTCGACTGTGCCAGCCTGGTCTCAAAATGGAGTCGGTTGCGCCACCTACTAAGGGTTTGGCACTCCTCCTAGAGGGCCTTGCTGTCGTGGTAGAAGGCCAGTTGAACCTAGCGAAGGCTGGAGCAGGCGTTGTCGATAGACAACGATAGGGGGATCGGGTTCGGACCTGCAGGAGTCATCTCCGCTGGATCCAGCGGATCCTCAGCAATAAAAATTGGGTCCCACTCTACGAGAGTGGTACCCTGAGCTTCCACAGCACTGGGGCCGTCCTCCAGGATAGCCTCGGCCGCCGCCGAGGAAGTGCTTGCAGCAGAAGTACCGACCTCCGGAATTGGTTCCGAAGGCCCAGCCGTCAGGTCATCAACAATTGGTCCCTCCGGCGGGGGGCCAACAGCTTCATCCCGACACTCTGGCTCGACAACGGGCACCTCCGAGATCACTGCTTCCGGAACGGGCATCGAAGGTTCGGCCGTAGCAAAAGCTACTTCTGGCTCCGGCACAGGCGCTTCCTCCGCCTCTGGTTTGGGTGCTGGCGCTTCAGCCATCATGGGCTCCGGCGCTGGCGCTTCGACCGCCATAGGCTCAGGCGCCATCGCCTCCGCAGCCACTGGCTCAGACGCCGGAACCTCTTCAACAGCCGGCTCCACAGCCGGAACTTCTGCAGTAACCGGCTCAGCCGCCGGAGCTTCCTCAACAACTGGCTCAAGTGCTGGAGCTTCATTAACACCCGGCTCTACTGTCGGGACCTCCTCAACCACCGTCTCGACTGTCGGGGCTTCAACAACATCCAGCTCTAGGGCCGGAATCGCAGCTTCCTCTGGCTCTGCGACCGGAGCATCCAACATCACAGCATCCAAGTTCGGAGCTTCAACCTCCAAGGCTGGCGCTGCTGGTACATCTTCAGTCCCGTGGTCCAGCGTTACCACGAAAGCTTATGGGGATGAGTCATCTAATACCACGACAGCTGGCGCCGGGGCTGCCGCAGCCTCTGCCACCTCTTGGGGTGGCGCTGGAATCGGAGCCGGAGCTTCAGCCTGCACAACCTCAACTGCTGTTGCAAGGGCCGGAGCTTCAGCCCTTTTCTTGGGCACGCTGTGAATGAAGGACGAAGAGACTCAAAATACAGTTAACAATAAAACAACTGACTGAGGTAAAAAAATCAGAAATTACCTCGGAAGGCTTCCGCACCAGTTCCCGCGGAACCTCTTCCCCGGACGCTCCGGACTGGCCCCAGCCGACCCTGGCGTGGTAGTCCCGGAGGGCCCACCGAAGCTTGCTGCTGCTGCCAGCGTTGCTCTGGTCGAGGCCCCCCTTGACCGGGAAGGACCTCCGGACCCGGATCCCTCAGTTGGCCCTGGGACCGGAGTCACTTGGCAGGAGCTAGCACCCCGGGAAGATGCCGCAATTGGAGTAGACGCCGCCGTTGAAGACCTTCCCCTCCGGGGAGAAGGGGATGCTGCGGAAGAAGAATGAGTGGCCCTCCTGTCGGCATGCTTCCTTTTACGGCTCGAGGGCCCGGCCAATTCCTTTTTCCTTTCCAATATTTTTCTATTGGGGGTTCTCTCATTCCTTTTATTGAACATAATGATGCAAATCGGGCTTTAATGAGTTCAAATATGACAGGTGTGGGAGCGATCCTGGGAAGGCAAGGCTAAGACGACGCCTTGCATATGGGTAGCAAGAGGGCGCTTATGCCCCGACGGTGGGGCCTTATGGGGAAGGGCCCAGCCCAATAGGGACAGCACACCCCTTCTTCAATCTTAGATTGAAAAAGACTTAGGGCCCTTTGGAAGTTTTAAATTCCCGAATCAATTCAAATTAATAAAAGAATAAAGAAACGATACCTCATCTCTGTTGGTAGTTCCCCGTTTGGGCCACTGCCGCCAAAACAAAGCCTCGTTTGAGGATAGAACTATGGTATGGATTCTCAAAATCCAGTATTGCCAGACCTAGTTACTCTCTTGCCCCAACTTATGAGGGTACGAAATTTTTTAGTTTGATTAGTACTATAATCCTAAGTATTTTATTGATCAGGCGGCACCCAGATTTGAACTGGGGATAAAGGATTTGCAGTCCCCTGCCTTACCACTTGGCCATGCCCCCAAAAAATCCAATCTAAAATCGAGAAAAGAACAAGTATTCATCCATATTTTCTGCAAATAATCTTGCATTTTCTTTTGACTTTTGCGCTAAGGGAACGGAGAAAAAAAGAGCTGGCTTGGCTGGTACATCAAGCACATATGACATATTGCTTGTTCGGTGTGGTACACATATCTGTCAATGTCAATCAAGTAAGAAAATTCATTCCCACTCTCTGAGGTGAAGAATTGCAATTTATTGAGCTTGTAAGGCCCGTCCCCGAGAAAGGGTATAAATAGGGCTATAAGTAGCCCTTGCCGACGACTTAGGTTCTTAGCTTAGGGGCGGGGACGGAGCCACCCTCCGGAGCTTCGGAGATCGCCAATCCGGTGGTCGAGCGCCTCTCAACGACACCAAGGTCGTCAAGCACCGGCATCGTCCACCAGAGCTCCCTACTGAATGCATCCTCCATGTTCAGTGGGAGGAAAGCTAGAGGAGGAGCCAAATCATCGCCCTCGACGTCGATGCCATGCTGAAATTTCTTTAGGTGGAACTCCAAAGTTGCACCCTCCATGTTGGACTTCAAACCGGTCACGATCCGGTCGTCGTCCAGTATATTGTTGACGGCCCAAGCCAACTTCTCCCTCCTCTTCAACGGGGCCCACCTGTTGGTCAGGAAGTTGCAAAACACAGCCTGGGGAGTCACTCCTCCTTCCACACACAGGCAGATCCTGGTCAGAGCAGGATCAAAGGCATCCGACAGCACCGGAGCTTCACTCCAGACTGTAGTGTCGATGTTGGGGAGGCCTTTTGGCAGCTCCAACTTCTCGTGCTCCTCCGCCCTGATTACAATCCAATACTTCTTCCAGTCGTCCCATTTCCCAAAAGGTAACGACCGCAAGTACTTGTATGGGCACTTCTTGCGCTTCATAAAATAGTAGAAGCCAAGGTACTCGTCACTCTGACATGTGGTTTGGACAGTGAAGAAGGTGCAGAAGAGCTCAATGCAGGGGGAATGCCCACCCACATCTCGCAGAAGTTGACAAATATGGACACCAACAGAATGCAGTGGGGGCCAAGGTGGTAAAGCTGCAGACCATAGAAGTCTAGAAGCATCAAGAAGAAGGAGGAGAAAGGTGGGATCAGTCCTACCATGGCGTACGCGGAGAAGTACACCATGTCGTTGGCGTGCTCCTTCTCGAACGGAAGCTTGCCAGCGTGGACTAGGTGGTTGAAGAAGTCAGGGGACCATCCCATGAGGGCCCGAACCTTCTTCAAATCGTCATTGGTCTTCAGTCGGCTTTGGCGGAGACCCAACTCCATCGCGGCACAGCGAGGCATGAGAGGAAAGGCAAGAAAAAGTTTGGAAGGTTTGAGCGCAAGATCGATTGAAAGGCGTAAAGAACCCCAAATGGTGTGTGCTTTCCTTCTTAAGTAAGCCCCCGCAACGCCTCAATGGAAACCGCAGAGGAGCCGACGATACCAGTCAAATATTTCACCCCGCCAATGACAAGGGGTCCCAGGGCCACCCCGACGATCAAGTCGAGGTTCTTACCTTAGGCGAACGGTTGTCATCATGAAAGGCGGGAAACCCGAAGTCAGTGGCCTGATAGGGTGCGCGAAACCGATACGATTTTTGTATCCAGAACCGGCGACCTTCAATTGCGTGAGATCCGCACGCTAAATTCTCACCTGCCGCCTTCAAGATACGCCACGCGGCGGAAGTTTAACTGTGAACTACCGCCAATGGCATAACCAAAGACCCTTATAGACAAGGTTAAGAAACCGAAGAATGGACCCACCTCCGGTGAAATGACTTCATACAGAAAGTCTCTCCCGGAGGTGAGTCTAGGGGGCCACTGTCGGTACCCTCCGTGTCGGATATCCCTTGGGATTGCAAAGATCACAAGGAAACTCCATATACCAGATTTGAAGACCTCCGAAGGCCTCACATGTCAGGCATAGCCGAACATGCTCCCCCGACATGGTTAGTCCCGGGGCCGCCATGTGTATCACAAGATCGGAGCTGTCACCCACACCTGGGAAGCTCCGGTCAGAATACCAATATGGCACCCCCGGACCTAACCCCAGACAGAGGGAAGCTCCGGTACTGACACGTGTCCAATAGCACCGGACCTACCCGTCCACGACGGTGAGCTCCGAAGCTGCCACGTGGCAACCGCTGGACCTTCAACTTCAACTATCTGGCCGGTGGACCCCCCAACGGCTCCGGAACTTCAAGGATCAATCAAAGACTTCAAGACCCGATTAAGTGTCATTAATGCCATATTAATGACACACGATCGGATGGCCCTTAATACTGGTAACGGCACTATTAAGGCCTGTTACCAGGCTATTAAGGGTAATTAACCCCATTTATTGTGTATCAAGCGTGTGTAACCACCGGGTGAAAGCATCTAGGCCCCCATGAGGTACGGTTTCAGTGATTAATGACAACCATTGGATTTTACTAATGAATTTGTGAATGCAAGGTCCCCATAATCACTCAATCAAATGAAATCTATATGTCATTGGAGACCCATATACAATCACTTTATGAGATCAAATCAATGATGTGAAGACAAGAAGTGAAAGCTCTTATGTCAAAGTCATTCAACCACAATTGATGATACTTAATGTTTGACAAACATCAGAAGTACATTTCCAACAAAAGTCTAAGTGGTCAATCGAGCAAGACACAAAAGAATCACTTAGAAACAACTCGAAGCAAACAAAATCAACTCACCGGATCAACCGATGATTTCTGAGAACAACACATCGGTCGAGTTGGTTCAGCAGAAGAAGAAGACCTCAGTACAAAGCACTCACCGGATCATCCGATGTTAAGGGCTAGGCTACATCGGTCCATCAGTACAGTTTGTAATATCCTTGGACAAGTGTAGCACCGGATCATCCGATGTACAAAAATATACAAATCAGTCAATCACTCCAGTAAGCATCAAGTTTGAGTCAATTCTGGAGGAAGAGCCACCGGATCATCCAATGAGAAAACAAGTGCAACATCGGTCTAACAACGTTCATATCTGACACAATGACGTCAGCTAAAGTAAACTTGACCGATGATAACTAAAGGGGAGACATCGGATCATCCGATGTTCGCAGAAAAGTTCTGTCAGCCTACTTTTCCAACGGCTATTTCGTGGAGGCTGGTTATAAATACCCCCTAAACCGGTCATTTTGATAAGTCTTGATCACCAGATATTCTCAACACATCCACAAGCGTTCAAGACCAAGAGCCATCACTTCTACATCATTTTGACCACCTATACACCAAGAGATAGGGTAGAACTAGCTAGAGAGAGAGCTTGTGTGCCTCCATTCTGGGTGAGTGGAATCTCTAGGATAGTGAGAGCCTCAAGGGAGTGCCCCTTGGTGTTTGTAACTGTGAGAGACTTCCGGAGCTTGCCAAGGTGTTTGTGGAAGCCCGAAGGGTCGAAGTTGTACAAGGCTTGAGCTCCACCTTGCCGAGGTTGGCAAACGGAGAAGAATAGTGGAGATCCCTTGTCTCGGTGACTTGGGTGTGGCTATACCCTTTGGTGGGTGCCACAACGTGGATGTAGGAAGATCTTGACGATCTTGCCGAACCACGGGATAAATCCTCGTGTCTCCTTGGGAGTTTGCATCCTCTTCCTCTCCCTTACATTTATGCATTTTACATTCCGCGAAGTTGCTATTTACTTCAATGCATAGATTGTTTGTGTAGGGAATTGGGCTTTTAGGAGTTAAGTTTTATTGCTTAGATTTTTGAAAAGAAGCCCAATTCACCCCCCCCCCTCTTGGGCATTCGATCCTTACAATTGGTATCAGAGCAAGGTTGCTCATAGGATCATTCTAGCTTCACCGCTAGAGATCTAAAATGGCCAAGGTTGGGGGTTCGGTTCGAGGGCAAGAACTTTGCCTATTGGAAAGCATGCATGCACGCTTATCTAGAGGCTTTTGCTCCCGAAGTATGGGAAGCGACCCACGCGGGGTTTGGAGAACACAACTATGTTGGTGATCAAATTAAATGGGATGCTAAAGCTAGGAATGCAATCTATGAATGTATTAGTCAAGATGTGTTTGCTAGAATTGCTAGTAAAGAAAAATCTTGTGAAATTTGGGCTTGCTTGATAGAAATTCATGAGGGTTCTTCTCGTGTGAAAGAACTAAAATATCACATGCTAAAAGCAAAATATGATGAATTTAAGATGCTACCTCATGAAAATGTCAATGAGATGTTCTCTCACTTGAATGTACTTATTGAAGAAATTAATGCTCTTGACATTGCTTCTCTTGGTAAGGGACTCATCAACCGCAAGATCCTCATGCTCCTTCCCAAGCCAAAGTACAACATCATCAACTCCATACTCCAAAAAGAGTCTCTTGACCACATTGAAGTTTCGGAGCTCATTGGAGAAATTCACGCTCATGAGATGAGTGTGCTTGGGATGATGGAGCAATCATCTTCAAAAACAATTGCTCTAAAGGCCTCCACCAAGAAAACAAGCCTCAAGAAGAAGAAGGCGGTTGAACCTAGCTCAAGTGAAGAAGAGCAAGCATCAAGTGAAGATGATGATGATGAGCTTGCATTAATGATGAGAAAGTTCTCACGCTTGAACTCCAAGATTACTAAGAAGGGATACACATTTGATCCCAAGAAGAAAGCATTTCTACCAAGAAGAGATGATCACAAGACTTGCTACAATTGTGGTGATCAAGGCCACATCTCCTATGATTGTCCAAAACTGGACAAAAGAAGAGAGAACTACAAGAGCAAGCATCGCAAGCTTGAAGAGAGTGAAGATGATGAAGAAGAGGCCAAACCCAAACCAAGATCCTTTGGGAAGAGGAAACATGACAAGGGCAAGAAGGAAAGGCTCTTCCCAAAGAAGAGAAATGGCCCACAAAAGGTGTTCATGTGTGAGGCAAATGAATGGGTCACCGACGAAGAAACAAGTGATGAGGAGAGTGAAGCAGAAGAAGAAAGTTTGGCCGGCCTCGCCATTGCCAACAATGATGACTCACCTCTTCATCCACCGCCCATGTGCCTCATGGCTAAAGGTAACACCAAGGTATGTGATGATTCTAGCGATGATGAGCTTTACTCCGATGATTTAACTTCATTAGTAAATGAATATCAAACTATCATTAAGAGGGAAAAGAGTAATGTTAAGGCTCTTGAAGAAACTCGTGCTAAGCTTGAGAGTGCTAACCTTGATTTGCTTGACAAGTATGAAAGCATACTTAAAGAGCATGACACACTCAAATCTCATGTCAAGCATATTGAGGAGGATAAGGCTCAAATCAAGATAGATCATCATGAGCTTGACTTAGTCCACCAAGCACTCTTGGGAAAGCACAATGAGTTAATCCAAGATCATCAAACACTTAATCTTGCTTATGAAGTGCTTGATCAAGAGTTAAAAGATATGAAGAAACAAACTCTTAATGATAAGATATCCATTACTTCTCATGTCACTAATGCCTTGCACAAGTCTTTTCCTTTGAAAGAAAATGCTAGGGAGAAGGACTTGTTGGAAGAAATTGAGAGTCTCCGCACTAGTGTAGCTAGACTATCAAAAGTAGAAGTCAAGCACAAGGAAATCCTCTTCCAACAAGCAAAGGCCTTCAACAAAAGAGGACTTGGATCCTTCCCGGTGCCCAACAAAGGAAAGGTGCCCTCACCGGAGCTAAGAACAAGTTTCATCAAGGAAGTTGGTTCTTATTGCCAACATTGTGAGGTCACCGGCCACCACACAAGGGAGTGTCCTCTTCCTAACCGACCTTCTCCAAAATTGCCTACTAACTACAAATCTACTTTCAATGATCATTATTATCTCTTAAGTAAAGTAGATGGCAAGGTGAAGGCAAGGTTCATCGGCAAGGACATGAAGGGCATGAAGGGGAAGCTCCCCAAGCAACTTTGGGTCCCAAAAACACTTGTATCACACATACAAGGACCTAAGTTGGCTTGGGTGCCTAAAGTCAAAAATTGAATTCATGTGTGTAGGTGAACTACAAAGCCGGAGGAAAGCATTGGGTACTCGATAGCGGGTGCACTCAACATATGACCGGCAATGATGGTATGTTCACCACCATAGAAAACCCCGGCAATCATGAACAAGTCACCTTTGGTGATAACTCTAAGGGTAAGGTAGTTGGGTTAGGTAAAATTGCTATTTCAAATGATTTATCTATTTCCAACGTATTGTACGTTAAGTCACTTAGTTTTAATTTACTTTCTATTGCACAATTATGTGATCTTGGACTAACGTGCACATTTAGCAAAAATGATGTTGTTGTGAGTAGTGAAACAAGCCAAGACATAGTATCCAAAGGATTTCGGCATGGACACCTCTACCTAGAGGACTTCTCCAACAAGAATGCTAGCTTGACCACTTGTCTCTTCACTAAGACAAGCTTGGGTTGGCTATGGCATCAACGCATAGCGCACATTGGGATGATCAAGCTCAAGAAGTCATTCAAGCTTGGGATGGTGACCGACGTGAAGGATGTCACATTTGAGAAGAACAAGCTTTGTAGCGCTTGTCAAGCCAGGAAGCAAGTTGCTTCACACCACCCAATGAAGACAATGGTGTCAACCTCCAAGCCAGTTGAACTACTCCACATGGACCTCTTCGGACCGTCCACATATCAAAGCCTTGGTGGTAACCTCTATTGTCTTGTTATAGTTGATGACTACTCTCGCTAAGCTTGGACTTTGTTTCTAGGTGACAAGAGTGAAACTCCGGAAGTGTTCAAGACCTTCACCAACCGCGCTCAAAGGGAATTTCAACTTCCCATCATCAAGGTCCGGAGTGACAACGGCACCGAATTCAAGAACTACAACATTGGGGAGTGGTGTGATCGTGAAGGAGTAAAACATGAGTTTTCGGCCACATACACTCAACAAAACGGTGTCGTTGAAAGGAAGAACAAGACGCTCATCACTCTTGCACGAGCAATGCTTGATGACTACGGCACGTCGGAGAAGTTTTGGGCCGAAGCAATCAACACGGCGTGCCATGCCGCAAATAGGGTCTACCTACATCGCCTACTTCAAAAGACCCCGTACGAGCTTCTCATTGGGAGAAAGCCCAACATCTCCTACTTTTGATTCTTTGGATGCAAGTGCTACATCTACCGCAAGAAAAGGCTCGGTAAGTTTGAAAGAAGATGTGATGTTGGTATATTTCTTGGTTATGCATCAAACTCAAAAGCATATCGAGTATTCAACCAAACCTCCGTTTTAGTTGAGTAAAGTTGTGATGTTGAGTTTGATGAGACTAATGGCTCCCAAGAGGAGAGTTTTGGTCATGATGAAATAGATGATGAGCCTCTACGAGAAGCCATGAAGAACATGACCATTGGAGACGTCAAGCCTAAAGTTTAGGAGAGCCATGACCAAGGGGGAGCTTCAAGTTCCAACATCAACACCTCCATGGCACCTCAAATTGACAAAGAAGAGAAGGATGATCCATTGCCGACCCAAGACTCACAAGCCCAACAACATCAAGAAGAAGAAGAAGTCCATGATCAAGTCCAACCACAAGAGGAGCAACACGCATCACCATCGCCAAGTGCTTCACAACCACTTATGAGGCATGGACGCATCTCCAAGGCGCATCCGATGGACCAAATCATTGGAAGTCCGTCAAGGGGTGTAAGTACACGTTCTCGCCATTTTGCTTCATTTTGTGAGCACTACTCGTTTGTTTCATGTGTAGAACCCACTCACTTTGAGGAAGCACTCCAAGACCCAAATTGGGTGATGGACATGCAAGAAGAACTCAACAATTTCATCCGCAATGAAGTTTGGGTGTTGGAGGAGCGACCCAAGGACAAAAACATCATCAGAACAAAGTGGGTGTACCGCAATAAACAAAAAGAGAACGGCGTTGTGATCCGCAACAAGGCAAGACTTGTGGCCAAAGGGTTCTCGCAAGTTGAAGGACTATACTTTGGGGAGACATTTGCCCCGGTCGCCCGGCTAGAAGCCATCCATATACTCCTTGCTTTTGCTTCACATCATAATATTAGACTTTACCAAATGGATGTGAAAAGCGCCTTTCTTAATGGTTACATTAACGAGCTTGTTTATGTTGAACAACCTCCCGGGTTTGAAGATCCGAGGAATCCTAATCATGTGTATAGGTTGCACAAGGCGCTCTACGGGCTCAAGCAAGCACCTAGGGCGTGGTATGAACGACTACGGGATTTCCTTATCATGCAAGGATTCAAGATCGGGAGGGTGGACACTACACTCTTCACCAAAGACATCAACGGAGATTTGTTTATTTGTCAAATTTATGTTGATGATATTATTTTTGGTTCAACTAACGAAGCTCTTAGCCATGAGTTTGGCAAAATGATGTCTAGGGAATTCGAGATGTCAATGATTGGAGAGCTCAACTTCTTCCTTGGACTCCAAATCAAGCAACTTCAAGAGGGGACCTTCGTCTATCAAGAGAAGTACACCAAGGACCTCTTGAAGAAATTTGATATGGGAGATTGTAGCTCAAGAAGCACTCCAATGGCAACAAATTGTCATCTCGACACGTATAAGGACGGTAAACCTATTGATCAATCTAACTACCGTTCTATGATTGGTTCATTACTTTATCTTACCGCATCTAGGCCCGATATCATGTTTTGCCCAAATTCTTTATATGAAGCAAACTCTTTTGGACTTTGGTATTAAACTTGGTTGTGTGCCTCTCCTTTGTGACAATGAAAGTGCGGTTAAGATAGCTAAAAACCCCATTCAACACTCCCGCACTAAGCACATTGATATTCACCAACATTTCTTGAGGGACCATGAAGCTAAGGGAGACATCTCATTGTGAGGTGTTAGGTCCGAAGAACAATTGGCGGATATCTTCACTAAACCACTAGATGAGAAAACTTTTTCTAGACTAAGAAGTGTATTAAATGTGCTAGATGCATCAAATGTCATGTAAGTTGCCATGATCATGTAAGAATGCATATCATATAGGTCTTGTCTAACTTTCAAAGGATAGGGGTGAGCAAGGGTTAGCTTGGGATGGAGGTTCTTTTGGGTTTCCCCAAGGCTTGGAGAGTGGCTCTCCCTGAAGAAGCCTTTGAAAGGATCAAATTTGGCAACATAGATTTACTTTATGTCTTGCATGATGCCTGCCATATAGAATTGCACTCATATTTAAATTTCTTGCACTATAATTTGTTTGGCATTGCATACGGTAGATTGTCACAAAGGGGAACTCACCTCATGAGAAAGATACTTGTTTGAAATGCAATATCTCAACTCATATAAGGTGGAAAGAACAAAATGTTAGGTGCGTTAATGCCTAGAGGAACATGCTTTAAAGAGATAGAAGTCTTCATACTCTAGCTCACAAAGCATGGGCCTTACATTTCATTTGGATGTTTTCCTCCCTACTTTCTTGGTGTTCCATTTGCTTTAAGGATTAGCCAAGTTATTGGCATATTAGCTTTTTAAGGGGTGAGGGGTTGCCCAAAAAGTCCTAAGACATGTGTTTCTCTTTGTTTGTTTGTTTGGTCAAAGGACATATATGGGATGTTGCTGTTTTGTAGTCATCAGATTATCCGATGCTTAGGCCAGACCTTTATCAGATCAGTTGGTGTTCAAAGCCAAGGGCCAGTTCAGTCAGTATCACAAATCATCCGACGCGTTCATTTGGAAAAACATCGGTCGATCTGGTGTTCACATTTCTGGAACTGTGATGAATTCCACCGATGATATTCCCTTCCACGTCGGTCCATCTGGTGTCAACAGCACCTTTTTTGAATACTCGTACTGTGACATTCGACCGATGCTATCTCTTTGCACGTCGATCCATCCGATGTCAACGGCACCGCCTTGAATACCCTTAATGTGCCATTCGACCGTTGCTTCTATCATTTCTACATCGGTCCATCCGGTGTTAAATGTTCGGCTAGGGTTTGGGACCCACTATTTAAACGGCCGTTCACTTTCTTCTTTTTCTCTCTCCCGATCCCGACGCCGCCACTCACCTTCCAGCGCCGCCGCCACTCGCCTCCACCGCAGCCGCCGCCGCCGCACCACCTCAGCCGCCGCCGCACCACAGCCGCCGACGCCACTCGCCTCCACCACAACCACTGCTGCCGCTCCACCAAAGTGCCACCGACCACTGCCCGTGCACCTCCACCACCCACGCCCCACGCACAGCCTCACCTCTGTGGTGCCTCCCTCTACTGTTGTCGACGCTAGGGTTTTGAAAGTGCATCTAGGACTCCCTTGTGGGTTTTGGATGATTTATGACAAGAAATTGGGATCCTAATCCTTTTGTTGAGATGAATGCAGGCAAATGATGAAAAATGAGCAAAATGCCAAAAAGAAGGGAAATGAGAAGCAAAGTAAATTTGAGCTCAAGGAGAAGAAAATAGTAGATTATTATGTATGGAGTGTGTTAAGGAAACACACCCAAGAGCTCAATCACTTTTAAGCACACACACACAATGCACAAAGTTATACAGGACCGGACTAGTCTGATATCAGCCGGACTAGTCCGATATCACATTCTGCACTAGATCGGACAAGTCCGATCTCCACCGAACTAGTCCGATATCTTTCTGATCCACTTCGGACTAGTCCTACCCAATGCGGACTAGTCCTCAACACAATGCACAAGTCACACAAAATCGGACAAGTCCGTTGTGATCCGGACTAGTCCAATATTCATTCTGATCCACTTCGGACAAGTCCGGTGTCTACACGGACTAGTCTGATATACACACTGATCTAAATCGGACAAGTCCTCCAAGTGCGGACTTGTCATCCCAAACACTTAGGGTTTCATATGTCCGGACAAGTCCGATGGCAATCGGACTAGTCCGAAGATTTCCAGTAGCGAAATCGGACAAGTCCGTTTTCAACCGGACTAGTCCGATATTCCTGGACACTTAGGGTTTGCTACACACAGCACACCGGACTAGTCCGGTGACCACCACGGACTAGTCCGATCTTTCTGAACCCTAACGGTCACTTTTAGAAACCCCATATAAATAGAGGTGCACATCCCACTTTTACATTCTCTCGAACCCTAGCGCCGTCACACCTCCCAAGAGACTCAAAAACCACCTCTCTCCACAAAATTAAGTGCAAAATTGATCAATCTATTGAAGATCACTTCTAGATCATTGGAGAGACACTTGGCACACATCATTGAGCTCTTGGTTTGATTCTCTAACACACTCTTGCATTTCAGTTTGTAATTTTCGAGTGTGTTATTGGTGGCTTTGTAAGTTGTAATCAAGGGAGCTCTCAACGTGTGAGAACGCCCCTTCAACTTGGTTATTTACCCCTTTGTGATTAGTGGAAGAGGATTGGCCTTCGTGGCGATCCGACGAGGGAAGGGTTGGAGAAGACCCGGTCCTTTTGTGGGCTCCTCAACGTGGACGTAGGTTGCCTTCGTGGTAGCCGAACCACGGGATAAAACTTGTGTCTTGTCCTTTTGTGTTCTTCATCTTAATTGATCAACTTAATCTAGGGTTTGATTCACTTTGTTCAATTTGAGTTAATTTGTTGTACAAGAGCCTTAATTGTAATAGAATTTGACATACAACTATTAAACTGTCATTCAAGTTTATATTTCCGCTGCAAACATTTACAGATCAATCAAATTGACTGATCTTGATCAACTTAGCCCGTGAAAACCGGACTAGTCCGCACTTTACCGGACTAGTCCGATATCTCTGGTATTGACCTTGTTGTTGAGTGTTACAGGAACCGAGAAAAATTCAAAAAGGCCTATTCACCCCCCCTCTAGGCCTACATTCAGGTTTCCCGGCCCCATCAATCTCCGCGTCGCCGTTCCGTGCGTTCAACGTCGACGACTTCGTTCACGCGCCCGATCGCAATGGCTCATGACAAGAAGAACAAGGGCAAGGCCATTGCGGAGCTGACCGCAAAGAAGCAGAAGTTATCCAAGGAGGAGAAGAAGGCATTGATGGCCGCTCGCGCCGCCGAGGGGCGAGAGCGTGGCCGAGGAGGATCTTTGAGGATCCGCGAGGCTCGTCCGAGGCAGCCTCCCGTGATCGATGAGTCCGAGGCTGAAGAAGAGCCGGAAGAGCCACTCGTCCGCCGGCGCTCAGCCTGGACCCGTGGGGGTCCTCCCGCAGCAGCACCTCGTTCGAGACCGACAGCTGTCGATCGTCGTGAGGACAGGGAGGCCCAGAGAGCCATCTACGAGATGGACACCACCGTCCGTGTCGGTGAAGGTGTCTGATTGACATATTATCGGAAGATGAAGGCCAAGCAACTTCGAAGACTCAGATGGAGTGTGTTGCTTGAGGAGTGATACCCGCAGCCCAGAGAGGCTCTTGTGGACAGTCATTTCTGGACCATGACACAGGCGTCACTAATGAGACATATAGACGCCGAGGCCACAAGTTATTCCAGCATAACTTTCTGGATTGGGATCAGCTTGCCCTGGCAGTAGAGACAGAGATCCGCCCTTTCTTTGAGAGATACAGAGGGCTGGTCCAGCTGATGTCCTATGAGAGGAGTGCATATGTGGAGGATTGGGTACGCGTGTTCTATGCTACCCTCTACGTCTCTGAGGGCCGCAGGTCGATTGACTTCATGTTCATGGGACAGCACCATCACCTGACGAGACAGACGCTTGCACAGCTGCTGGGAGTGGACCTGCACGACACTTGCGTGCATGAGAGGGTGTATGGTCAGGCAGACCCGTCGAGGAGGCCGCTCACTGGAGGAGTGGCACCACCTCTGGAGGAGATCTGCTCCCTGTTTGGACCGACTTTCTCTCCAGACCAGCCAAGGGTACCAGCTCTGTTGACTCTAGCTGCGCGCACAGTGCACCTTGCCTTGCGCCGCACGCTCTTGCCGAGGTCTGGTTATCTAGAGGGGTTCACCAGCCTGCAGCAGACCCTCCTGTTCTACATCATAAACGGGATGGAGTTCGATATAGTGGACGTCCTCATATGCGAGATGGAGGATGTGATCACCGATGGAGTGGGCATAATGAGGCAGCTTGTGTATGGACACTGGATCAGATACCTGCTCTCTATGATGGTTCCTGAGGAGTCTGTCGTGCGTGACCTCTCACTGACGAGAGTGTCAAACGGTTCAGTCACTACCAAGCTCCGGCTCCTGGAGAACGCCGCCTTGGGCGTCCATTCGAGCTTCAGGTTTGTGCTCGTCTATCTGAGGAGGACTGGTCAGATCTGGAGAAGGAGGATGAGAGGCTGGCCGAGGCAGAGGCTCAGGGTGAGGACTTGCAGCACATATGGTCTGAGAGCGACACGGATGACAGTGTCGAGGAGTACTTCCCACCTCCTCCCTCAACCAGGCAGCACGACGCGGAGGCAGGAGGCTCTACAATGCCACCCCCTACTCCACCTCCCGTCACAGAGGCACGGGTCACTCAGCCGTCTGAGCTCACTTCACTGCTCCAGCAGATGGTTGAGCAGCAGCGCGTGGACCGGCTTGCAGCTGAGCAGGCTCGAGCAGAGCAGGCCGCCCGACTCCTGGAGCTCCAGCAGCAGCAGGAGATGCAGCGTCAGATCGCCCGTGAGAGGCGAGAGGACACTGACCGACTGACGGGGCTCATAGACCAGATGCACCAGCGCTCCCTCGACCAGCAGCAGACGCAGGAGACGATGATGGGCATCCTGGGGTTGATCAGCAACCTCTACACCCAGACCGGGATTGCCCTACCGTCGCAGTTGCCAGGCGTCGTTCCACCACCACCAGTCTTGGCTCCAGCTGCAGCTCCGGTGCCGACCACGCCGATCCCTTCGTTCAGCATGTCTCCATTGCTGGCTCCTGACGCACCGATTCCCTCTCCCCTGCCGGCTACGACACTGTTCCAGCAGACGCCGGCATCCGTCGTCAGTGCCCCTGTTCCAGCAGCTCCTACCCAGCAGGCACTGACGACGGCTCCTACGACTTCGACAGCTCCTTCCACTTCTACTCCAGGCAGCAGCTCCGACGACAGCACTCCCGACGGTGACCAGTTCGTCATCGTGCCTAGTACTCAGGGTCCTTAGGCACTCGGATCCCTTTTTGGTGTCTTGATGCCAAAGGGGGAGAAGAGTTAGAGAGTCAGGGGGAGGGTTGTTTAGAGGGTTGCTTAGTCTCACGGGGAGTCTGTTTCTTTATCTTTTGTAATTTGGTGCTTATCTTTTGTAATTCGATGTTTTTTTTGCTACTCATTTGGTGTTTATTGAGTACTCTTATGTTATTAATCGATTGAGCTTATTTGGTGCCTATCTTATGATCACTTATTCACCTGAGTTATTCTTTGATTGAGCGTTCAAATTTTAAGTGTAATAATCTTGTATTCATTGCATATCCTCTTAAGCTTCGTACTATCAAATTCATTACCATTGTGCTTTAATTGTTGTGTTGTCATCAATCACCAAAAAGGGGGAGATTGAAAGCATCTAGGCCCCCATGAGGTACGATTTCGGTGATTAATGACAACCATTGGATTTTACTAATGAATTTGTGAATGCAAGGTCCCCATAATCACTCAATCAAATGAAATCTATGTCATTGGAGACCCATATACAATCACTTTATGAGATCAAATCAATGACGTGAAGACAAGAAGTGAAAGCTCTTATGTCAAAGTCATTCAACCACAATTGATGACACTTAATGCTTGACAACCATCAGAAGTACATTTCCAACAAAAGTCTAAGAGGTCAATCGAGCAAGACACAAAAGAATCACTTAGAAACAACTCGAAGCAAACAAAATCAACTCATCAGATCAACCGATGATTTCTGAGAACAACACATCGGTCGAGTTGGTTCAGCAAAAGAAGAAGACCTCAGAACAAAGCACTCACCGGATCATCCAATGTTAAGGGCTAGGCTACATCGGTCCATCAGTACAGTTTGTAATATCTTTGGACCAAGTGTAGCACCGGATCATCCGATGTACAGAAATATACACATCGGTCAATCACTCCAGTAAGCATCAAGTTTGAGTCAATTTTGGAGGAAGAGCCACCGGATCATCCGATGAGAAGACAAGTGCAACATCGGTCTAATAACGGTCATATCTGACACAATAACGTCAGCTAAAGTAAACTTGACCGATGATAACTAAAGGGGAGACATCGGATCATCGATGTTCGCAGAAAAGTTCTGTCAGCCTACTTTTCCAACAGCTATTTCGTGGAGGCTGGCTATAAATACCCCCTAAACCGGTCATTTCGATAATTCTTGATCACCAGATATTCTCAACACATCCACAAGCGTTCAAGACCAAGAGCCATCACTTCTACATCATTTCGACCACCTATACACCAAGAGATAGGCTAGAACTAGCTAGAGAGAGAGCTTGTGTGCCTCCATTCTGGGTGAGTGGAATCTCTAGAATAGTGAGAGCCTCAAGGGAGTGCCCCTTGGTGTTTGTAACTGTGAGAGACTTCCGGAGCTTGCCAAGGCTTTTGTGGAAGCCCAGAGGGTCGAAGTTGTACAAGGCTTGAGCTCCACCTTGCCGAGGTTGGCAAACGGAGAAGAATAGTGGAGATCCCTTGTCTCGGTGACTTGGGTGTGGCTATACCCTTTGGTGGGTGCCACAATGTGGATGTAGGAAGATCTTGACGATCTTGCCGAACCACGGGATAAATCCTCGTGTCTCCTCGGTGTAGGATCGAAGATCACGTGAAAAGCTACCAGAGGGGGGGTGAATGGTAGATTTAAAAATCTTACGCAACGGAAACAATTAAACCCCAAACCCTTTCAGCAGAAAATGATCTGTTAAAGAAATCGTGTGTGAGACTAATCTAAAAGTGTTTCACCGTGACAAAAGTGATAGATATCATAGAAAATCAAATAACTAAGACAACACAAAAAGAATCACTCAAATCCGTCGATAAAAACTCAAGTTATGATCGAAACTTCAAACAATGGTCAATCTGCCCTACCCGAGAAAAAAACAGTTCAGGAACGCTGCAAAGAAACTCGTGTAGATCATAGAACACAAATCCAATGACCGTGAAATTTTTACAGATGATAGATAATCAAGTTTTGAAGACAACCCAAAAAAAAATACGTCAATTGGATCTGTAAAACTCGAGTTATGATAAAACCACCGACGAAAGGTAGTGCTGTCCAGAAACTCGACGAGTAAAACTTGTCTAGAACAAGTCGGACGAACAAGGCATAAAAGTTCCTTCAAACTACGAATTTTATTCAATAGAACACAAGAGGAACAGCCCCAAATTCGTCTACCACGAACTATGGGCTCCCTTGCTTATATAACCAGCTCGAAAGCCAACTCAACTCAGATCAGGAACCTAATCCTACTCTAATCACGAATCGTAACTTTCCATAACTGCTTAGGATTCTTCTATACGCAGATAGAAGCAATCTTAAGACTTCCAAACACCTTAGGAACGTATCCCACATTCCTAAACAACTCAAATTCGTGACCCATACGAAATCCTAACATAACCAACTCGATACTTTCCATACCGAGCCATAACCGACTCCGCCGCAGCCGAAGTCATCAACCGATACAATCCGATCCTTCCAACCAGATCTTTCCTTCCTTATCCCATCCTCGGAACCATGTTGCCACGTCATGCACCGCATGCATACGCACGAACACCTTCCTTCGACGTTCAGTAACCTTCATATGCACTGTCCTTGATTCAATCATCCCGCGCGACCTCCTGATCAGCTCAACCACAGTTCCTTCCAAACTTGGTTGTTGGAACCTCATCTCCTCCCTGAGACTAGTCCAATGGATCCCGTCACCAGCCATGACTTGAACTCAAGCAACACCTGCACATGAATAAGCAACCAATCCATACGAGCCCAAGTCCTTGACTTGACTCAAGTTAGTTCCAAACACAACACCTTACATGAGAACCTCACATAAGCATGTTGCAAAACCACAGTAACACGAAATCATCCATATCAACCAAAATGCACCAAAAACTTAGCAAATGAATACTAAGCAATCTTTCCAACAATGTAAAGCAAGTATGAAACATTGCAAATGAAAAACAGAAGCACTACGGTCAAGTTCCGGACCTTGCCAGAGCAACCCGGACCTTGAGCCGGAGCTATCAAAACTAGTACAATGAAGCACCTGCCAGAGCTTACCAAAACTAGTACAACCAAGCTCCTGCCAGAGCTTACAAAACTAGCAGGACCTAGCGCCGGAGCTTACCAAAAACTAGTCAAAACTAGTCAACCCAAAAATGGAGCTAGACAAAGTACGTCGGAGCTTAGCAAAAGCATGCCGGAGCTATCAAATATATGCTGGAGCTATCAAAGACATGCCGGAGCTAAAGATAAAGCTCACCGGAGCTAACCAAAGCTAGTCGGACCTTACCAAGAAATCGGACCTAGCATCTAACGTAGCCGGAGCTACCCAAAACAAGTCGGACCTATGGTCAGACCTTGCTATAGCTCGGAGCTAGAGTCGGACCGTGATAAAAAGGTGTTTTGGTGATATGTTAAACTTTTATCATCAAAGCCAAGTGTATTCACTACAAGCCAATGTATTCAGCACACATAGGTCTTACACTCGGGAGTTTGCATCCTCTTCCTCTCCCTTACATTTATGCATTTTACATTCCATGAAGTTGCTATTTACTTCAATGCATAGATTGTTTGCGTAGAGAATTGGGCTTTTAGGAGTTAAGTTTTATTGCTTAGATTTTTGAAAAGAAGCCCAATTCACCCCCCCTCTTGGGCATTCGATCCTTACACCGGGGCCACCTGTCAGGCCAGGCTGACGTTGTAACGATCAGTCCTTGTACTATAAAAGGACTGGTCGACGATACACAAGGGACGGTTCCAAACCATCGCTGAACACTCTGAGCTAGACGAGCTTCTTCTTCTAGAGCTTCTTCTAGACTCCCGAGCTTAATACATCGCCAACACACCCCGTGGAGTAGGGTATTACGCTCAGGCGGCCCGAACCACGTAAATCCCTGTGTACAAGTGTCTTTCACCTTCTTGAATCTCTGCGCGCCCATTATCGAACTACAACTCCTCGATCTACCAAAGGTAGTGTTAGGAGATCTGTCGGTTCCAAACATCGACAGACACAATCTGGATATGATTCTATATGGGTTATAGTGGACCGCTTGACTAAAGTTTCCCACTTTATTCCTGTGAAGGAAACCTACAATGGTCCAAAGTTGGCAGAACTGTATATCTACAGCATTGTATGTTTACATGGAGTTCCTAAGAAGATTATCTCAGATCGAGGCACTCAATTTACCTCAAGATTCTGGCAGAATTGCATGAATCAATGGATACCCGCTTAAATTTTAGCTCAGCATATCATCCTCAGACTGATGGTCAGACAGAACGTACCAACCAAATATTAGAAGACATGTTGAGAGTGTGTGCTTTAAAGAATAGCCAAAGTTGGGATAAGAATCTGCCATATGTCAAATTCTCTTATAACAACTGTTATCAAGTCAGTTTGAAGATGTCTCCTTTTGAAGCATTGTATGGGCGGAAATGTAGGACACCGTTGTTTTGGAATCAGACTGGAGAAAGTCAAGTTTTTGGGCCTGATGTATTGAAAGAGGCTGAAAGACAAGTACAAGAAATTCAGAAGAATCTAAAGGCAGCCCAAACAAGATAGAAGAGTTATGCAGATACTCGAAGATGTGATCTAACATTTGAGGTTGGTGATTATGTGTACCTGAAAGTGTCACCTATGAGAGGATTGAGAAGATTTAAAGTAAGGGGCAAATTGTCACCCCGCTACATTGGTCCGTTCAAGATATTAGAACGACGGGGTGAAGTGGCTTATCAGCTTGAGCTACCACCGCACTTGTCAGATGTACATAATGTGTTCCATGTATCGCAGCTTAAGAAGTGTTTAAGAGTGCGTAAGGAACAGTTACCTGTGGAAGCGGTAGATGTACAAGAAGATTTGTCTTATGTGTAACAGCCTGTCAAGATACTTGAGACATCAGAAAGGGTGACCAGAAACAAAGTCATTCGCCTGTGTAAGGTGCAATGGAAACATCACTCGGAGGCAGAAGCAACGTGGGAAAGAGAAGAAGACCTCAAGACCGATTTCCCTCATCTTTTCTTACAGGACGTCCGAATCTCGAGGGCGAGATTCCTTTTAAGGGGGGTAGAGTTGTAACACTCATATTTCATGTACATAAAATGTATAAAACAAAGTGCATTTGTGTGTGTGCGTTATTGTGTGAAGTTTGAATTCAAACGAGTAGAATTCGTTGAAATTTGAATTTGAAATGAAATCAAAAGAAAATAAATTGAAAAATAAAAAGAAAAGAGCAAAACCCCCCTAATGGGCCAAAACCCACCCTCAGCCCATCTCTCCCCTCCCTCACCCGCAGCCCAGTAGCCCTCCCCCTCCTTCTATCTCTCTGCCCTGTGGACCCCACTTGTCATCCCTACCAGGGAGCAACCACCGCCTCCCTCTCTTTCCCGCGCCCACGACGCGCACCCCCCCTTCCAACCGCTCCACCCCGCGCGGAATCGAGACGCAGAACTGCCCTTCGCATGTGTCGTCAACCACCGCACGTGTTCCCCCTATAAAATCCCGCCTTCCCCCTCTCTTTCTTCCTCTCTTCGCCTAACCCTAACTTCACCGACGTCGAGGTTTGTCTCGCGTGTTCCCGATGCCTCGACGGTTGCCTCACTCTCCCCTCCACCCTAACCTCTTAGCCTTGTCGCCAGGAGCACGTCGGGCAAGTTTTCGTGGAGACGACATTGGGGCTTTGCCGGATTCGACGGGCGCCGTCGCCAATCGCCGCCGCCCCTCGTTGTTGACCCCTCTCCGGCCGATTTCGGGACCCCGAAACCCCCCGAGGTATGCTCCACTCTCTCCCCTCTTTTGTTTAGTGTATATCGCGCATAGATTAGGAGACATTTGGCTGATTTGGACAAACGCCGGCGAGGTCGCCGCCGCGGGCGCCATGCGTCGCCGCGCTCGCGCGTGGCCAGCGTCGCCGGGGCGACGTGGCCGCATCTCGGCCCTCGGTTCAAACCGAACGGCCGATATTAGAACGTTAGATATCGGTTTGGTGTTTTAAATCTTGCGCGTCCATCTAGGATCCAAAGACCCTGTCGGTGGTTAGGATCCGGCAGATCTCCCGACACTACGAAAGTGTTAGAGGAGTTTGATGTTCGGTGTGGGCGCGCGGAGATTCAAGAAGGTGAATTGTAAACGGCACAGGAGACACAGAAATTTACGTGGTTCGGGCCGCCTGAGCGTAATACCCTACTCCACGGGTGTGTTGGTGTTGTATTAGCTGTATGAGCTTGTGACGAGTCTCAATGGCGTGAGTGTAGCCTCGCTGAACGTGTAGAGTCCGTCGTCAGCCTGTCCTTTTATAGTACAAGGGAAGGCCGTTACAAGTTAGCCTGGCCTGACATGTGGCCCCGGCGGTTACTAGTATTGACACTTATTCAACACATTTAATTTTCCTTAACGACCGGGTAATGGGCTTTGATAACACCGTTACTGGTAATTAAGGTCATCCGATCGTGTGTCATTAATATGGTATTAATGACACTTAATTGGGTCTTGAAGTCATTGATTCCCCTTTGAAGATCCGGAGCCGTTATGGAGTCTTCCGGAGGTCAGAGGCTGAAGCTCCGATGGTTGGACACGTGGCAGCTCCGGAGCATACTGTGGGAAACAGGCAGCTCCGGAGCTACCTGACACGTGTCAGGTCCGGAGCTTCGGTCTGGGGTTAAGTCCGGAGGTGCCATTTCGGTACATGGCTCGGAGCTTCCCCCTTGTGGGCGGTAGCTCCGGTTTGATAGTACACGTGGCGACCCTGGGATTAACCATGTTGGAGAAGCGGGTCCGGTTATATCTGACATGTGGGCCTCCGAAGGTCTTCAAATCAAGTAGATGACTTTCCTTTGAGATCTTTGTAACCTCAAGGGGTGTACGGTTTCCAGGGTACCGACAGTGGCCCCCTGGACCTACCTCCGGGGAAGACCACTGGGGTGAAGTCATTCCGCCGGAGGTGGGTCCATCCTCGCGACTTTTGAACTGAGTCTTCGGAGGTGCCGTTGGCGAGGTTTTGGAGTTAAATCCTCGCCGCGTGGCATATCCCGCGTGCGGCAGATGAGATCTTTGGCGTGCGGATATCACGCAATTGAAGGTCGCCGGTTCCCGATACGAAAACCGTATCGGTTCTGCGCGCCTTATGAGGCCACCGCCTTCGGGTTTCCCGCCTCATGATGACAACCGTTCACCTGGGTAAGAACCTCGACTTGATTTTCGGGGTGGTCCCGGGCCCCCTTGTCATCGGCTGGGTGGAATTTTTGAATGGTATCTTCGACTTCCTTGCGGTTTCCATCCAAGCATTGCGAGGGCTTACATAAGAAGGAAAGTGCGCACCATCGGGAGTTCTTTACGACTCTCATCTATTCTTGCGCTCAAACTCCCAACTTGTGCTTCACTTTTCCTCTCTTGCCTTGCTGTGCCGCGATGGAGTTGGGTCTCCGCGAAAGCCATTTGAAGACCGACGGCGATCTGAAGAAGGTTCGGACCCTCATGGGATGGTCCTTGGACTTCTACAACCGCCCGGTCTGCGCCGGGGGAGAGCTCCCGTTTGAGAAGGAGCACTCCGGCGAAATGGTGTACTTCTCCTCGTACGCCATGGTGGGGTTGATCCCACCTTTTTTTTTCCTTTTTCCTGATGCTGCTGGACTTTTATGGTCTGCAGCTATACCACCTTGGCCCTCACTCCATTCTCCTCGTGTCTATCTTTGTCCACTTCTGTGAGATGTGGGTGGGCATCCCCCCTGCATTGAACTCTTCCGGGCCTTCTTCACCGTCCACACTACCGGTAGGAGCAATGAGTACCTTGGCTTCTACTACTTCGTGAAGCACAAGAAGTGCCCATTCAAGTACCTCCGGTCGTTTCCCTCTGGGAAGTGGGATGACTGGAAGAAAGACTGGATAGTCATCCGGGTGGAGGAGCACGAGAGGCTGGAGCTACCCGAAGGCCTCCCCAACATTGACACGACGATCTGGAGTGAAGCTCTGGTGCTGGCAGACGCCTTCAACCCTGTTCTGACCAGGATCCGCCAGTGCGTGGAGGGGGGATTAACCCATCAAGCAGTGTTTTGTAACTTCCTGGTCAACAGGTGGGCCCGCTGAGGAAGAGAGAGAAACTCGCTTGGGCCCTCAACACCGTGATGGATGACGACCGGGTCGAGACCGGGCTGAAGTCCAACATGGTGGGGACAACCTTGGAGTTCCACCTCAAGAAGTTCCAGCACGACATCGACGTCGAGGGTGACGACTTGACTCCGCCATCGGCTTTTCTTCCTCTGAACGTGGAAGTTGAGTTCAGTAGGGAGCTCTGGCGGAAGATGCCCGTGCTTGACGACCTTGGTGTCGTCGAGAGAAGATCAACCACCAGGGTGGCGATCCCCGAAGTGCCCGAAGGTGGCCTTGCCCCGAAGCCGAGGGTCGAAGTCGTCGGCAAGGGCAAGGAGCCGGCGGACGAACCCTTGAGCCGAAAGAGGAAGCTGCAGCATGCCGACGGAAGGTCTGTCAGGGCTGCCACCTCTGCATCGGCCCCTTCTCCCCGGAGGGGGAGGTCTTATTCGACCGCGGCGACTGTACCTGCAGTGGGATCCTCCCGGGGAGCTAGCTCCGGGCATGCGACTCCAGCACCGGGGCCGGTTGAGGCCTCCAGGTCCGGGCATGCGACTCCAGCACCGGGGCCGGTTGAGGCCTCCAGGTCTGGGGGTTCTTCCCGGTCGAGGGGAGCCTCGACCAGGGAAACGCCTGTGGCTACTACGAGTTCCGGGGGGCCTTCCGGAGCTTCCACGCCGGCTATGACCAGCCCAGAACGCCCGGGAAAGAGGTTCCGCGCAAGCTGGTGCGGAAGCCTCCCAAGGTAATTTTTTAATCTTTACCTTGGACAGTTGTTTTGTTGTAGTAACTATTTTTTTAAGTTTCTTCATCCATCATCTGCAGCGTTCCCAAGAAGAGGAGTGAGGCTCCACCCTCAGCTACAACAGCTGAAGCTGTGAGGGCAGGGGCTTCTGCTCCTGTCCCGGTGCCGCCCCAAGTGGTGGCTGAAACTGCGACAGCTCCGGCGCCGGCTGTCGTGGTCATGGACCTCGACTCATCCCCAGAGACTCCCGTGGTAGCGCCGGACCACGGGAGAGAAGATGCGCCAGCGGCACCTGTCCCGGAGGCTGAAGCTCCGGGTCCTGGTGCAGAGATGATGGAAGCTCCGGCTGTTGAGCCGGAGGAAGCAGTAATTCCGGCCTCAGAGCCGGAAATTGTCGAAGCCCCGGCGGTTGAGCCGGAGGTGACTGGAACCCTGGCGTGTGCGCCGGAAGCTGAGGAAGTTCTGGCAGTTGGGCCGGCTACCTCCGAAGCACCGGCCGCTGAGCCGGTCATTGTTGGAGCTCCGGCCGCAGGGCCGGTCGATGTTGAAGATCTTCCGGCTCCCGAGCCGGTTGTTGACGAGGTGTCGGAGCCCGAGCCCCCATCGGAGGAGGTGCCCAGACCGGAGCTAGCAGCGGCCCTTGCTCCGGAAGTGACGACGTCAGAGGTACCCGCGGCCGAGCCGGAGTGCCCAAGCGAAGTCGCTGGCCCCCTGCCTGAGGGGATGAACGAAGACCTGGCGGCGGGGCCTTCCTCGATGGCAACTGAGGCCATCCCGGAGGACGGCCCTAGTGCCATGGAGACTCAGGGGACCACTCTTGTGGAGTGGGACCTGATTTTTGTATCTGAAAACCCGCTGGAACCAGCGGAGAAGACCCCAGCAGGTCCGGAACCTATCCCGTTGTCACTGTCTATTGACAACGCATGTTCCAGTCTACGTCAAGTCCAACTGGCCTTCTTCCACGACAGCAAGGCTCTTGAAGAGGAGCGCCAAACCCTTAGGCGGTGGCGTAATCGGCTCTACATCGAGACCAAGCTGGCGCAGTCGAGGCTAGCGGATGACAAAGAGTGGATCAAGCGGGAGAAGATCCACCTGGAGTACTGGGGAAAGTTACTGGATGACAGGGAGAGTATGACTCGTGCCCTCGATGCTCAATCCCGGGAGATCTACAAGCAGACCAAAGCAGCTAACAGTGCGGCCGATGAACGCCAAGAAAGGCTTGAGGCTATTAACACTACACTCATCAAGCGTCGGGAGGCACTTGAGGAGAGGGAGAAACGGCTCGAGGATGAAGAGCAGAAACTCCTAGAGCTGCGGGATGACGTCCTGAGGAGGGAGGAGGAGCTCACTGAGAAGGTGGCTCTGGCTGACAAGGGTCTCGAGGAGCGCGCCAAGAAATTGGAAGAGCGCTGCCATGAGGAAGAGGAGAAGGCCTGGGTGCGAGGGCAGGAACTCTACGAGCAAGAGTGTGCCCTTACTGCCAGGGAGAAGAAAGTGAGGGGTAGAGAGAAGGACCTGGTCGACCGCCGGAACAAGATCCACCTCCGGGAGGAGGAGCTCGGAAAACTCGAAAAGCGGGTTGCTGAGAAGATTCAGCAAAACGCCAAAGAAGTTGAGCGCCTCGCCCGCGAGAATTCTGAACTGGTGGCGCCCAGAAGATCCCTGGATGAAATAAAGGGCTTGAGGACTGCGGACTCCCTACAGATTTGGGAGTTCCTGGGCAAGGCCAACGACGCGCTGACACCGATGGGCTTCAGCCCCGTGCGCCCGGATGATCCGGAGCCGGAGCCGGACCTGGCGTTGCAGGCGTTGAGCTCGGCAGGCAGCAAACTCTCCAAGGTGGGCGATGTCATCGCGGACCAATTGGAGGTTGAGGGGCAATCCCTGGCGAAGAACGTCGCAGAATATGTGTTGACGTGCTACACCAGCCGGAACTCCCAATTTCCTCTGGACCCGGTGCTTGAAGGTCCGATTGAAGGAGAAGGCGAAGCTGCCCGAGCCAACGTATCGGAGGTTGCCCAGAAGGTCACCCAATTCTTTCATAGGGTATAGGACCATCTCTGTAGTTCTCACTTGTACTTTCTCTTCTTCTTCCTCAATTTTGTAATCCCTTGTCTCTAGATGTAATCCCTTGTCTCCAGATAAATGAAATCCCCAAATTTTTGTGAATTTCACTTTTTGTCTTCAACACTTTTGTCTTTACTTGGCCCCCTGGTAGATGTACACAATTTGATTGTGAACATGTACCAAGAGGATATTGCGTTTTGTTGAAGACTCATTTGCTCCGAACTTGTAGAATTTAGGTCCGAAGTCTTCGATAGTGAAGGCCCCCTGAGGTTGTCGGAGCTTAGAAGCTCCGGCATTGTCTATCGTCGGAGCTTAGTAGCTCCAGCAATAGTCTCTATCAACGCGTAGACCATTGATAGTTAGTCCTCCGAGGTGTCGGAGCTTAGTAGCTCCGGCAGTGACCTTCGCCAACACTTAGTTTGTTGGCAGCAGACTCCATTTGCGGGGTCTTCTCACCATCTTTTATTCAGCGTCGACGGCTGGCCCCCCTAGCTTTACCGGAGCTTGATTACTCCGGTGATGCTCGTTTTCAATGCGTAACATCGATTACAAGCCACCTAGGGGAGTCGGAGCTTTGTTAGCTCCGGCTTTTCTCCATCAACGTAGATTTTATTTTTACTGCACACTCAAGCCAAGAAAAATAATAAAATTCGTTTCTTGTCTATAACTTCGTCGCAGCTTACGATTCTCAAGAAGATTTTAAGTCAAACGCGATTCTAAATACAACCGAATGCGTTGTCTTTTCTTCCAGATCCAACTGTATATGGACCCGCCTTACTTCGGCCTGCCGGGGTGTAGGTAGAGTGGCGTACTTAGGGTGCTTGACCAGGCTAAGTCGATAGCACACTCCAGCCCTAGATTGGCTTGGCGGCTTTCAGGCGAGTTGGCCATGAACAATATTTGAGTCCAAAAGAATTGAAAATACAACTCGTATCGTATATAAATCGGTCGAACTAAAATTTCTTAGGAATTGCACGTATTTGTTATAGACAAGAAAGAGAAAAATAAAAAATGTTGAGCCTGTACAAAATAAATGCATGTGGAGTCTGTTTCACATGAAGATGTCTTTCATTATAGGTCCGGGGTACAGGGGAAACAAGTACACTCTTAGGGTACGGAACCAGGATAAGCGTGTTTCATTTCTCGTTTGACCCAGGGTAGCTAGCCACACTTTTAGTCCTGAGACTATGACAAGTGTTGCATGAACTTTGCGGACCTTTGGGGAAAGGTCCAGCTATTCTCCCGGAGGAACTACCCAACTCTGTACAATGACTCTATAACATACACCTCAAGTTACTATAGACTCACCTCCGTGATATTAAGCGTAGAACTTACGGAGGTGCTCAATGTTCCAAGGATTTGGGAGAGGTATCCCATCCTCGGTGGTCAAGCGAACGCTCCCGGGACGGGATACTTTAATCACTCAGAAGGGTCCCTCCCAGCTGGGGGAGAGTTTGTTTAACCCTTCTCTGGATTGTATTTTCCGTAGCACCAGGTCGCCTTCCTCGAGCTGTCGGTTGTGTACATGCCGCTGATGATAGCGCCGAAGGGCTTGGCGGTATCGGGCATTCCGAACAGCTGTTTGGCACCTTCCCTCCTCCAGGAGGTCTAGGTCTTCACGCCGGAGCTGGTCCTGCGTGGCTTCATCGAAGGTCCGGACCCGGAGTGACCCCAAGGTGATTTCTGGAGGAAGGGTTGCTTCAGCTCCATACACCAGGAAGAAGGGTGTCTCTCCAGTTGACCGGTTTTGAGATGTCCTATTGGCCCATAAAGTGGGTGGAAGCTCTTCAATCCAGTTGGCTCCATGTTTTTTCAAGCGCTCATAGGTGCGCGTTTTGAGTCCTTTAAGGATTTCAGCATTTGCTCTCTCGGCTTGGCCATTGCTGGATGGGTGAGCTACAGAGGCGTAGCAAACTTGAATGCCGAGGTCTTCGCAATATCCTTGAAATGCAGAGCTTGTGAATTGGGTCCCATTATCAGTGATGATTTTGTTTGGGACTCTAAATCTGCATACAATGGACTGCAAAAAGTTGATAGCTGATTGCTTGTTGATTTTCACAACTATAGTTTCTTCCGGCCACTTGGTGAACTTGTCAATGGCGACGTACAGGAACTTATAACCTCCGACGGCTCTTGGGAAAGGTCCCAAGATGTCCATCCCCCACACAGCAAAGGGCCATGTAGGAGGTATCATTTGTAGGGGATGAGCCGTTGTGTGAATTTGCTTTGCATGAAATTGACATGCTTCGCATTTTTTCACCAGCTCAGTTGCATCCTGGAGTGTTGTAGGCCAGTAGAAGCCATGTCGAAAGGCTTTACCAACCAGCGTGCGGGAAGACGCATGGTTCCCACACTCGCCTCCATGGATTTCTGCGAGGAGCTCGCAGCCTTCTTCCCTTGTGATGCACCGCATTAGGATGCCGTTGGCACCGCGCCGGTAGAGATCCCCTTCTACCAACGTGTATCTTTTAGCCAATCTGACTACCCGGTCAGTGGATACATCATCGTCAGGAAGGATGTTGTCTTTCAAGTAGTTCCGGAACTCCGAGATCCATGCATCGGAACTAACTTGAGCATTTGAGTCTTGCGTGCTGGGTTGCTCGGAGCTTCCGGCAGCACCTACGACCCTTGATGGCTGCCATGGTAACAGGGCCATTGGGACCGTCAGCTTCGGGATGCTGATCTCGCCCCCTTCGCTCAGCTCGGCAGGCTGAGCTGTGGGTTTTGACAACCTCCGGACAAAAGATCCGTCAGGAGCCGGAGCTCTGCTTGACGCTTTCATCGAAAGTTCGTCGGCTTCAGTGTTGTGGGCACGCTGGACATGGTGGAGATCTAGGACTTCAAAGTCCTTCTGAAGCCTCTGGACTTCAAGGAGGTAAGCAGCTAGCTGGAGATTGTTGCAGGAGCATTCACCCTTCACTTATTTAATGATAAGCTGTGAATCTCCCTTGACTAGCAGTTGCTTGACACCGTATGATAGCGCCACCTTTAGTCCGTAGATGAGTGCTTCGTATTCCGCCATGTTGTTGGTCGCCTTGAAGTCAAGGTGTACCATGTATTTTACCTTCTCCCCAGTTGGTGCGAGGAGAAGGATTCCAGCTCTAGCCCCCTACTTTTGCATGGAGCCGTCGAAGTAGAGGGTCCAATGAGGCTCGGTGAAGACTGGAGCTTCATGTTCCGGCTTCTGCTCACTGGGGCCCCCAGGGTTTGATGGAGAGGGAGTCCATTCCGCCACGAAGTCTGCCAATGCTTGACTCTTGACTGCTTGCCTTGAAATGAATTCGAGATCGAATTCAGCCAATTCCGCTGCCCACTTTGCAATATTCCCAGTTGAATTGGGATTATGCAAAATTGCTCGAAGTGGGTAAGAGGTCACCACTGAGATTTTGTGAGCTTGGAAATAATGGCGAAGCTTCCTGGAGGCAATAAGAACTGCATAGAGCAGCTTATGCACCTCTAGGTATCGAGTCTTGGCATCATGTAGTACTTCACTAATGAAGTATACTGGGCGCTGAATGGTCCGAACCCTCCCAGAGGGGCCTGGAGCTTCCTCTTCACTGACCTGGATCCTCCCGGGGGGATCCGGAGTTTCTTCGGGGACCTCCGGGTTCTGGCTGGAGGAACCCGAAGCTTCTTCAGAAGTGACCTGGACCCTCCCGGAGGGGTCTGGATCTTCTGAAGTAGTTTCTTGTGGATTCGAATCTGGGAGCTGGGACCCATACTCGCTTTCAGGAACCTCCAGGCCCTCCCGAAGGGGTCTGGATTCCTGAGTATGGGGTAGTTCTGGTCTCTCTGCAACCAGAACCATACTGACGAATTTGTCAGTAGCTGAAATATAAAGCAACAAAGGCTCACCAGGGTTCGGAGTTACCAGAGTTGGTAGGGTGGTGAGGAACTGTTTTAGCTCTTGGAACGCCTTTTCTGCTTCTTCAGACCATTGGAATGGTCCAGACTTCCTCAATAACTTGAAGAAGGGGAGTGCCCGTTCCGCCAATCTTGAAATGAACCGGCTGAGGGCTGCTAGACATCCAGTTAGCTTTTGGACATCTTTGATGCGGGCTGGTGGCCGCATGTCTTCAATGGCCTTGATCTTCGCCGGATTAGCTTCTATGCCCTGGTGACTTACCAGGAAACCAAGAAGTTTTCCGGAGCTAACCCCGAAGACACACTTGTCTGGGTTTAGCTTTGTGCGGGTAACCCGCAGCTTATCGAAGACAGCCTTCAAGGTGTCGAGAAGTGACTCCTTGTTCTTGACCTTGACCACGATGTCATCAACGTACACTTCAACTATGTCTCTAATGAGATCTTCAAAGGTTTTGTACATAGCTCGTACAAAGGTTGAAGCTGCATTCTTGAGACCAAAAGGCATGGCTGTATAACAATACAATCCATCTACTGTGATGAAAGAGGTATGCTCTTCATCTTCCCTAGACATTCTGATTTGATGATACCCAGAATATGCGTCTAGGAAACACAGTAATTCACACCCGGAGGTGGAGTACACTATCTGATCTATTCTAGGTAGTGGGAATGGATCTTTCGGACATGCCTTATTTAGTGTGGTGTAGTCGATACACATCCGAAGCTTCCCGCCGGCCTTGGGCTGTGACACCCGGTTCCGAATATGAACCAAGCGTAATGCATATGTGTGCCCAGGAAGTTCATCACACATATACGGTTGCATCACAAACGATATACAGAATTTAACCACGTCTTAACTAATAAATAAGTACTTTATTACAATAATCCAATAGTTCACGAATGATAAAACTCTAAATAATGCAGCGGAAAATAAACTAAGCAGTACGACTCCAATCCACAGGCAATTGACGGCGGTACGCAACCTAGTACTCCACGTGATCCTCAGGGTACTCCCAATTGTCTCCAGTAGCTGTTGGGGGGGATTGCAAGGGTGAGTACATGTCGTACTCAGCAAGTGTGGAAAGTATGACATGTGGCTAATTCAAATGTCGAATGTAATAATGGCTAAGTGCTGAAAAGTACAGTAAAACATTTGAAAAGCATTATACTATGTCTATGTGGAACAAATCCCATCATAACCATCATATTAACAAAATATAAACCATATCCAATTATTGCCAACATCATCATTATCCATGTCCAATTACCATTACTCAAATTCATATCCATGACCATAATCCCTAAACCATCCATAACCATTACCAACCCATAACCATAAACCAACCATAACCATTACCAACCATAACCATCCCAAATCCCAATTCCAACTCTAATCATGTAGGTCATCCAGGCGCTCATAACCGGGAGCACGGCTATCATGATAGTTTTTAACACTCTGCAGAGGTTGTACCACTTTACCCACATGTTTGTGATTTTATCACCTTTCGATGACTAAGGAACCTCCATTATGCCATCTCACACTTCCGTAGGTGTGTGGCCAAGAGATCACAAAATAGCCTTTCAAAAGGGACTACTAGTATGTACGGGCCCACTAAGGTTTCACCGGCAGGCTTGAACCTCCATTCTCCCACCCACGGGCCCCCTCGTGTGCCATGCGGATCCCAGGGCAGTCCTCCTCGACTCCCATTCCCCGCGCCATCCAATGGTCCATACAATACTATCCGCGCTCCTAATTATTCAGCTACGCCGCACCAATACTTGGCCTTGTGGTGGCACTGTTGACTGGCATATTCTCGCATGAACCGGTCCTTAGATCTAAAGCAAGCAAACCACCATATCATCCAACCCATCCACATACCAGGCTTGCTTAGATCACCCATCGTATTGACCAGTTCACATTAACCAGAATATCATTGATGCATAATTAAATGTGTAGTGTTGTTTGCCATCCCAATTAATTAAGTGAAGCAAAAAGGTAAAAACCCTTCCCGACTCTCTACCATATATTCCAGGTGACAAGGGTGGTCAAACAAAACTAAGAAAACTTCCTACCATAGGATTCCCATCAATTTGACACAAGCATGCAAATTCGCAAACAAAACATTTAATAAAACAGGATCAATATGCTTCAAGGACACTTGCCTTGCTCCGGCGGATGGGGTTGCTCAAGCGCTTCCAACTCTTGGTTTTGGAAATCCTCGTATGCGGCCTCTTGAGCACGTTCCTCTACGCGTGATCATACATACAAGAAAATACACACAATTCAATATGATGCACACACATTAATCAACATGCGATGATATGCATGCATGCAAAGATTAATTATTAATTTATTACGGTTGTTTACTAATTAGATGCGAGTAGGTCATACATGTTCATATGACTTTACGGGGGTTTTAGGGTGGATTAATGCTGCTGAAAATAAAATGACGACGCAACTATGATCGAACTACGCCTATTAGGTTCAATATGATCGCTAAAATTCGCATCGGGAACATGGCCTACCGTAGATGCGATGGCTTCGATGATCGCGGGATGGGGACGATGCGTAGACGAAGTAGATGCGTCCTCCGGCGGCATGACGACAGCGACGCTATGGCGACGACGATCTCCGACGAACGGTGGGGCCCTCCTCTTTTTCTTCCTCTTCTTCCCCTTCTTTTCCTCCTTTTTCTTCCCTGGGCGCAGCCCTCTGGTTCTCTGTACCGGCGGCGGTTCTCTATGGCGGCGGCTGTTTCTGGATCGGGGAAACTCGAGGCCTTCGGGGCCTTTTTATAGGCGCGGGCGGGAGGACTCGATCGGGAGTCCGTCTCGTTACGGGAGCCGGCGGGATCGGGTGTCGGGCGCGGGATTCGCGGGAGGGAATCGGGAGGCAGGGCGAGCGGCCAAGCGCGCGCCGGTGCGGGTGGGGTCGGGCACGCGGGAGCGGGCGGCCTAGCCAGGCGGGAGCACGCGGGGTGGCGTGGCCAGCGAGGCCCAGGTGGCGGGGCGCGCCGGGGCCGCGGGGTGGCTCGGCTGGCTGGGCCGCTTGGCCTGGCCGGCGGGTTGACCCTTTTTTTCTTTTTTTTTCTTTTTTTTTACTTTCTTTTGTTATATAATTTATTATATATATATTTTTATATATATATTATTATTTATATTTTATATATATTTATTATTATTATATATATACTATTAATATTAATATTTTATTTATTTTTATATATTGTTATATATATTATTTATATATATATTTATATATATTTTTATTATTATTTTTATACTTATTCCTTATTACAAGTTTTAGGCTATAACTATTATTTTCTTTTTTTTCTTTTGCTACACATATTTGTATATGTATGTTTTATTATTTTTCTTTTATTCTACTAGTGTTTCATGCATGATCATGTATGCAATGCATGATGCGAAAATTTAGAGTGTTACAAACCTACCCCCTTAAAGTGAATCTCGCCCTCGAGATTCGATAGCGTGGAGAAAAGGTGAGGGAATTCTGCCTTCAAGTCTTCTTCACGTTCCCATGTAGCTTCGGCTTCCGTATGGTGTTTCCATTGCACTTTGCACCAACGGATCCTCCTATTTCTCGTGACCCTTTCCTTCATGTCCAAAATCTTGATAGGTTGCTCGACATAGGACAAATCCTCCTGAAGTTCTAACTCGTCCATCGACACTTGTTCTTCCGGTACCCTGAGACACTTCTTGAGTTGAGAGACGTGAAATACGTCATGTACATCGGAGAGATACGTCGGCAGCTCAAGTCGATATGCCACTTCTCCTCGTTTGTCCAAAATCTTGAACGGTCCGATGTAACGTGGTGCCAGTTTTCCTTTGACGTTAAACCGTCGCTGACCTCTGATAGGTGACACTTTGAGGTATACAAAATCTTCAACTTCAAAAGTCAGACTCCTTCGCCTATTATCAGCATAACCTTTCTGTCGAGACTGGGCAACCTTTAAGTTTTCCCGTATTATTTGGACTTGCTTTTCAGCATCTTGTAACACGTCGGGACCAAACACTTGATTCTCTCCGGTTTCATTCCAAAACAAGGGAGTCCTACACTTCCTTCCGTATAATGCTTCATAGGGTGACATTTTCAAACTTGCTTGGTAGCTATTGTTGTACGAGAATTCAGCGTACGGCAAACTTTTATCCCAACTTTTCCCATGCTTTAAAGCACAAGCTCTTAACATGTCTTCCAAAATTTGGTTGGTTCTCTCGGTTTGTCCATCTGTTTGAGGGTGGTACGCCGAACTTAAGTTCAACCTTGTTCCCATTGCTTCATGCAATTTCTGCCAAAATCTGGAGGTAAACTGAGAACCTCTATCCGAGACTATCTTCTTCGGTACTCCGTGTCGGCACACAATATGTTCCATATACAATTATGCTAGCTTCGCAGTGCTGTATGTGGTCTTGACAGGGATGAAGTGAGCTGATTTTGTCAACCGATCCACAATAACCCATATTGAATCATAGCCAGACTGAGTTCGTGGTAATCCAACTATAAAGTCCATACCAATCTCTTCCCACTTCCACTCCGGGATTTTCAATGGTTGTAGCAATCCGGCTGGCTTTTGATGTTCAGCTTTAACTCGTTGGCACACATCACAAAGTGCAACATATTCGGCTATGTCCTTTTTCATGTTGGCCCACCAGTAGCATGTCTTTAAGTCCTTGTACATCTTCGTACAGCCAGGGTGAATTGAGTAAGGAGAGTCATGTGCCTCCTTCAATATTGTCTCCCGAATATGCCTGACATTAGGTACCACAATCCTCTTTCCAAGCCATAAGGTACCCTGTTCGTCCTCATCAAATCTGAATTCTTTTCCTTCTTGGGTCCTTTCCTTGATTTCCTGTATTTCCTTGTCCTTTGTCTGTCCTTCCCGTATTTCCTGCTCTAATGTTGGGTTGACTTCCATCGTTCCCATCTCATTTATGAATCCAAGGTTCAACCGTTCAAACTCCTTGCATAACTCGGATGGCAGCTCTCGAACTGTGAGTTGATGACTTACTCCTTTTCGGCTCAAAGCATCGGCCGCTACATTGGCCTTCTCTGGGTGATAGTTGATTCCCACGTCATAATCCTTGATGAGCTCCAACCATCGACGTTGCCTCAGATTCAGATCCGTTTGCGTAAATATGTACTTGAGACTCTTGTGATCCGTATAAATCTCACATCGGTGACCAAAAACATAGTGTCTCCATATCTTCAAGGTGTGTACTACGGCTGCGAGTTCAAGGTCGTGTGTAGGATAATTCAACTCATGTTTCTTTAGTTGCCTCGATGCATAAGCTACCACTTGGCCTTCTTGCATGAGCACACATCCTAATCCTTGTCTTGATGCATCACAATATATATCAAAACTCTTTCCCACGTCCGGTAATACTAACACCGGCGCGGTTGTCAACCTTTTCTTTAACTCCTCAAAGCTATCCTGACAAGCTTGAGTACATCGGAATGCCTTCCCTTTCATGAGTAATTCAGTCATAGGATTGGCTATCTTGGAAAAGTCCTTGATAAACCGACGGTAATATCCAGCCATTCCAAGGAAACTTCGAATTTCCTTAACATTCTATGGCGGTTCCCACTTAAGCACATCTCTCACCTTCCCTGGGTCAACTGATACTCCTCCTCCGGAAATAATATGGCCTAAGAAAGAAACTTCCCATAACCAAAATTGACATTTACTGAACTTGGCATACAATTGATGCTCCCTCAATTTCTGCAGTGTAAGCCTCAAGTGTTCTTCATGTTCCTTCTCATCCTTCGAGTAGATCATAATATCATCGATGAACACTACAACGAACTTATCCATATATTCCATGAAGACCTTATTCATGAGATACATAAAGTACGCAGGCGCGTTCGTTAATCCAAATGACATGATGGTGTACTCATAAGATCCATATCGTGTCCAAAATGCTGTCTTGGGTATATCTGATGGTCTAATCTTCATTTGGAAGTATCCTGACCGCAAGTCGATCTTGGAGAAGATACAGGCACCCTTCATTTGGTCGAACAAATCCTCGATACGGGGCAGTGAGTACTTGTTCTTAATTGTCACTTCGTTGAGAGACCTATAGTCCACACACATCCTCTGGGTTCCATCCTTCTTATCTACAAAGAGCATTGGGGCTCCCCACGGGGATGAGCTTGGGCGTATAAACCCCTTCTCTAGCTGCTCTTGAATTTGCTTCTTGAGCTCTGCTAATTCCTTAGGAGGCATCCTATACAGCCTCTTAGCTATAGGTGCAGTTCCGGGTATCAACTCAATGGCAAATTCTATGTCACGATCAGGTGGCATACCTGGCAACTCATTTGGAAACACGTTCGGGTACTCGCGAACGATCGGAATGCTTTCCAATGTCACTTCTTCCACGTGATTCAACACCGCTTTCTCTCTTGCAGGTTGGGCTGCCTCAACTTTGATGCGTGTACCATGTTCACTTGTCAACTGCACAATCCTCTCGGCACATTGAATGACTCCATTATACTTGCTCAGCCAGTCCATTCCAAGTATTATGTCTATTCCTTGGGAGTCCAAGACTATGAGGTTTGCGAGAAAGTCTACCCCCCTTATTTTAATGCCTACTTTCGGACATACTATATTTGTCCTCATCTCTCCGCCAGGAGACCTTACTAGCATAGTTTGCTTCATATGAGATATAGGCAAATTGTACTTGGCAACATACTTTGACGAGATGAATGAATGAGATGCTCCCGAATCAAATAAAACAGTCGCGGTGTTGGAGTTGGCGAGAAACATACCAATCACGACGTCATCAGCTTGCTGGGCTTCCTCAGTAGAGACATGATTCACATTGCCACGGGCAAAATTCTGCTGTCCACGGTTGCCTTGTGGTGCTCCTCCATTTGGTCGCGGGTGATTTGGCCTTGGTGCATTGTTCATAGGTCCATAGTTTCTTCTGGGGCATTGACTTGCAAAGTGTCCGGGTTCTCCACACACATAGCATGTCTTACCACCCGTAGCATTAGGGAGGTTTGGGCGCAACTGGTTTTGAGCGTTTGCCGCCATGTTAGGACGCGGCGCAGGTGGCACAGGATAGCGAGGCGCTTGCATGGCGGGGCGTTGCTGCGGTGGCTGATTTGGATGGGGCGGATAAGCAGCACGGTATGCAGGAGCAGATGGGTTGTAGTGTGGTGCAGTAGGTGGTGCATAGCGGGGGCGAACATTGCTTCCTTGCTGCGGTCCATGATGTGGCATCTTCCTCTTGTTGTCCTGCTCCATCTCACGAATCTTGTTCTCAACCACAATAGCCTTGTCAACCAGCTTTTGGAAGTTTGGATAATCAGTATTGAGCAACTGGACTTGAATTTCATTGTTGAGACCCCTCATAAATAGATATTGCTTCCTACTATCAGTTTTGATGTCTTCTGGAGCATATCTTGATAATTGAGTGAATTTGTTGAGATACTCACTCACGCTCATCCTTCCTTGCCTGAGGTTTTCAAAGTCTTGTCTTCTCAGTATCATAACTCCTTCAGGTACATAGTGGGAACAGAAACTCCGTTTAAACTCAGCCCAAGTGATTGCCTCCTGGTTATCATGAGCGTTGCAAAGAGCTTCCCACCAGTCAGCGGCTGCTCCGACTAGTTGATGTGATGCAAAGAGAACCTTCTCCCTATCAGTGCACTGGACAATAGCAAGTTTCTTCTCAACGGACTTCAGCCAATCATCAGCTTCCATTGGGTCTGTGGCTTGTGCAAAGGTAGGCGGCCTGGTCCTCATGAACTCTCCCAAACGGTTATGAGGAGGCAGGGGTGGCGGTGGAGGCAGGTGGGGCTGATTGTTGTTATTGCCAGCCTGCAGCTGTCCCATGGTTTGTATCATGGTCTGCATGAGCTGGTTCTGCATAGCTAACAGTTGTTCAATATTGATAGCTCCATGAGCATGTCCCTGGTTGTTCTGAGGTACTTCATTGCGCTCCTCCTCATCGTTGGCATCCCTCTGGTTACGAGTTCTCACCATCTGTTGGCGAAAGAAAAGTGGGTACAGAAGGATTTAGAATTTGGAAAGAACGTCCCAACTATATGCATCAAGGGATATGAAGCTAACCAACTAGCTATACTAGCCTAGGTGGACATGGCAATGCTAAAGCATCCCAAAATCCTCTATTAAGCACACAAGCAAACAATATATATAGCAAACAGCACTCCAAGCAAAAACACATCGATTCCTGAGTGCTCCTATGTGCTCTAAAGTGTCCATTCTATCTAGGTTGCGTCCTACGGTCAACGCGGCTCTGATACCAATTTGTGACACCCGGTTCCGAATATGAGCCAAGCGTAACGCATATGTGTGCCCAGGAAGTTCATCACACATATACGGTTGCATCACAAACGATATACAGAATTTAACCACGTCTTAACTAATAAATAAGTACTTTATTACAATAATCCAATAGTTCACGAATGATAAAACTCTAAATAATGCAGCGGAAAATAAACTAAGCAGTACGACTCCAATCCACAGGCAATTGACGGCGGTACGCAACCTAGTACTCCACGTGATCCTCAGGGTACTCCCAATTGTCTCCAGTAGCTGTTGGGGGGGATTGCAAGGGTGAGTACATGTCGTACTCAGCAAGTGTGGAAAGTATGACATGTGGCTAATTCAAATGTCGAATGTAATAATGGCTAAGTGCTGAAAAGTACAGTAAAACATTTGAAAAGCATTATACTATGTCTATGTGGAACAAATCCCATCATAACCATCATATTAACAAAATATAAACCATATCCAATTATTGCCAACATGATCATTATCCATGTCCAATTACCATAACTCAAATTCATATCCATGACCATAATCCCTAAACCATCCATAACCATTACCAACCCGTAACCATAAACCAACCATAACCATTACCAACCATAACCATCCCAAATCCTAATTCCAACTCTAATCATGTAGGTCATCCAGGCGCTCATAACCGGGAGCACGGCTATCATGATAGTTTTTAACACTCTGCAGAGGTTGTACCACTTTACCCACATGTTTGTGATTTCATCACCTTTCGATGACTAAGGAACCTCCATTATGCCATCTCACACTTCCGTAGGTGTGTGGCCAAGAGATCACAAAATAGCCTTTCAAAAGGGACTACTAGTATGTACGGGCCCACTAAGGTTTCACCAGCAGGCTTGAACCTCCATTCTCCCACCCACGGGCCCCCTCGTGTGCCATGCGGATCCCAGGGCAGTCCTCCTCGACTCCCATTCCCCGTGCCATCCAATGGTCCATACAATACTAGCAGCGCTCCTAATTATTCAGCTACGCCGCACCCATACTTGGCCTTGTGGTGGCACTGTTGACCTGGCATATTCTCGCATGAACCGGTCCTTAGATCTAAAGCAAGCAAACCACCATATCATCCAACCCATCCACATACCAGGCTTGCTTAGATCACCCATCGTATTGACTAGTTCACATTAACCAAAATATCATTGATGCATAATTAAATGTGTAGTGTTGTTTGCCATCCCAATTAATTAAGCGAAGCAAAAAGGTAAAAACCCTTCCCGACTCTCTACCATATATTCCAGGTGACAAGGGTGGTCAAACAAAACTAGGAAAACTTCCTACCATAGGATTCCCATCAATTTTACACAAGCATGCAAGTTCGCAAACAAAACATTTAATAAAACAGGATCAATATGCTTCAAGGACACTTGCCTTGCTCCGGCGGATGGGGTTGCTCAAGCGCTTCCAAGTCTTGGTTTTGGAAATCCTCGTATGCGGCCTCTTGAGCATGTTCCTCTACGCGTGATCATACATACAAGAAAATACACACAATTCAATATGATGCACATACATTAATCAACATGCGATGATATGCATGCATGCAAAGATTAATTATTAATTTATTACGGTTGTTTACTAATTAGATGCGAGTAGTTCATATGTGTTCATATGAGTTTACGGGGGTTTTAGGGTGGATTAATGCTGCTGAAAATAAAATGATGACGCAACTATGATCGAACTACGCCTATTAGGTTCAATATGATCGCTAAAATTCGCATCGGGAACATGGCCTACCGTAGATGCGATGGCATCGATGATCACGGGATGGGGACGATGCGTAGACGAAGTAGATGCGTCCTCCGGCGGCACGACGACGGTGACACTATGGCGACGACGATCTCCGGCGAACGGTGGGGCCCTCCTCTTTTTCTTCCTCTTCTTCCCCTTCTTTTCCTCCTTTTTCTTCCCTGGGCGCAGCCCTCTGGTTCTCTGTACCGGCGGCGGTTCTCTATGGCGGCGACAGTTTCTGGATCGGGGAAACTCGAGGCCTTCGGGGCCTTTTTATAGGCGCGGGCGGGAGGACTCGATCGGGAGTCCGGCTCGGTACGGGAGCCGGCGGGATCGGGCGTCGGGCGCGGGATTCGCGGGAGGGAATCGGGAGGCGGGGCGAGCGGCCGAGCGCGCGCCGGTGCGGGTGGGGTCGGGCACGCGGGAGCGGGCGGCCTAGCCAGGCGGGAGTGCGCGGGGTGGCGTGGCCAGCGGGGCCCAGGCGGCGGGGCGCGGCGGGGCAGGCCGGGGCCGCGGGGTGGCTCGGCTGGCTGGGCCGCTTGGCCTGGCCGGCGGGTTGACCCTTTTTTTTCTTTTTTTTTTCTTTTTTTTTACTTTCTTTTGTTATATAATTTATTATATATATTTATATATATATATATATATTATTTATATTATATATATATATTATTTATTATTATTATTATATATATACTATTAATATTAATATTTCATTTATTTTTATATATTGTTATATATATTATTTATATATATATTTATATATATTTTTATTATTATTTTTATACTTATTCCTTATTACAAGTTTTAGGCTATAACTATTATTTTCTTTTTCTTCTTTTGCTACACATATTTGTATATGTATGTTTTATTATTTTTCTTTTATTCTACTAGTGTTTCATGCATGATCATGTATGCAATGCATGATGCGAAAATTTAGGGTGTTACATGGGCACAACGACTGGGTTTGCCAGCCATTTTGGATCTAAGACTTCTCGGATGAATCCAGTTTCGAGCAACTTCTTCACTTCTTGTCGAATGAAGTTCTGTCGCTACACAGATTGCTTCCGAGGCTTCTGATGCACAGGCTGGGCATCGGGGCAGATCTTCAGATTATGCTCAATCACTTCCCTGGGGATCCCAGGCATTTGTGACGGTTGCCAGGCAAACACGTCGACATTAGCCCAGAGGAAAGTGATGAGCGCGAGTTCCTATTTGTCGTTCAGTCCCCCCGATATACGGGTGGTCTGAGCGACGTCAGAACCGATTTCGACGACTTTGACGGGAATGTCGGTGTCGCCGCTTGGCTGCACGCGAGGTGCAGATGTCGAGCCTCGTTAACGAATGCTCGGGGGTTTTGGAGCTTGCTCTTGCTTGGAGTCCTCCTCTTGCGCCGTGGTGAGTGCATGGAGTTCTTCCAGAGCAGTTACTCCGGCAGTACGATCTCCGCGGATCCGGAGAACACCTACTGGTGTTGGCATCTTTAACACCAGATAGCCATAATGAGCAGCTGCCATGAATTTGTACAGGGCAGGCCTACCCAAGATGGCGTTGAAGGGTAAGTTGATCTGAGCGACGTCAAAGACCAACTTTTCGGTGCGATACTTCTCCCGTGTCCCGAAGGTAACGGGGAGAGTAATAGCTCCGAGTGGGGTAATGGCCCCCGGACCTACTCCGAAGAAAGGTCGGGAGGGGTGAAGATCCGAAGGTCGGAGCTGAAGCTTGGTGAAAGCTTCAAAGCTTATGAGGTTAAGCCCCGAACCTCCGTCTACCATGACATGGTGGAGCTGGATGTTATTGATGGTAGGAGATACCATCAAAGGCAGCTGACCTACTCCAACCATGCTTCGAGGACAGCCCGAAGCATCAAAAGTGATGGTTGTGTCCATCCACTTCCGATGAGGCTCCGGTCTGGCTGTAGGGGCTACAGCAGCCATGTCCCGACGCATAGTCTTGATGACACGGCGGGAGGTGATGTCCCATGATCCACCAAAGATGTTGTTCATGGTCTTCCGACGCTCGTTGTCAGAGACGTCGGAATCATCGTCGACGGAGGTGTAGACAGCCTTCATGACCTTTTTGGGATCCTGAAAACCTAACTCCTCAGTCGAAGCTTCGTCGACTTTTTGTTTTCCTTCCCTCTGTCGGAAAGGAGCTTCTTCTCGGCGCTTGCTGTAGCGCTCGGCAAGGTTTTGGACCTCCCGGCAGTCTTCCAAACTGTGGCTGCCCGTTTTGTGAATGGGACACCACACTTTGGGTTTGCCACCGTCTTCAGAAGACGGTCGAGGTCGCTTCTCGGGGCGTGGCCCCCGGCCACCCGGAGCTGCAGCAGCTGCAACGCTGGATGTGCCGGCCGACAGCTTCTTCTTGTCGTTGGTCTTCTTTTTCTTCTTGCCACCCCTGGAGGTAGCGGCTTCTTCCTTGGAGGATTTCTTGTGATCCTCCGGAGTTGGTTTGGAGTGCATTTCACGGACCTCCGCAGCTCTGGCACATTTGTCGGCCAAACTGAAGAGTTTCATGACACTGGTGATCTCCTTGATCGCCAGTTTCTCCAACATCTTCTTATCCCGCATACCCTGTCTGAATGCCACAATGACAGAAGCGCTGAATATAGAAGGGATAGTGTTTCGTACCTGAGAGAACCTCTGGATGAATGATCGTAGGGATTCTCCCCCTTTCTGCACGACTGCAAAAAGGTCCAATTTCGTGCCTGGTCGGGTGTATGAACTCCCGAAGTTGGCGTTGAACTGCTGGCACACCTCCTCCCAACTGTTGATAGAGTTGGGTGGAAGGCTCATAAACCAGGACCTGGCGGTCCCAGTCAAAGCCATTGGAAAATAGTTGGCCATCACGGCCTCATTTCCTCCAGCTGCCAAGATAGCAGTGGAGTAGATCTGAAGAAATTCAACAGGATTGACGGTCCCATCGAACTTCTCCAGCAGGTGAGGCCAGAACTTCTGTGGCCACCTGACCATACGCAGATGCATGGCCAAGGCTGAACAGCCTCCTCCCACTCCTTCAGGAGCAAGAACGTCCTAAGCTTCTCGTCTTTCACGAGCACACTCAATATGGACTCGGCCGTCCTGTTGGCGGTATCGGCGATCAAGCTCCGCCCGGAGGTCATGAGTCGAATGTCTGGATACCGTGTGAGTGCGTCGTGCCCCGGAGGGCAATGACGTCACCTGCTGTGAGGCAGCCGTCTCCTGTTGTTGGAGACGTGTGGACCAAGTCTACCATACAAGGTCCGTCGCTGCGACGGGGCCCGTCCTGAAGGAGGAGGACCCATGTTGCTGATGCGGTCGGCTGCTGCTGCAACCAAATGTTCCACATCCGCCCTCCACTGTTTCAGTGCATCCCGGGATGCATCCGGAGGTGGTGGGCGTTGGAGAAGACCACGCGCTGCATGGAGCGCGTGTTCCGGGTTGTCATGATTTCCTGACGCAGTGACTGACGCTAGTGCACCATCGCGTTGTCCAGCTTGATTTGCTGGTGGAGGCGGCGGTGGTGGCAGTGTGACTCCTGCTGGTGCTGAAGCCCCTGCTGGTGGCTGCATATTGGAGGGATTGCCCCCGGCAGCTTGAGCAGTGGGATGACCGTTGGATGATCCAGCAGCTGAGTTCACCATTCTCGAAATCTCAGGCGCCCCCCTTCCCGGCGCGCCAACTATCGGTGGTTTGGATCCGGCAGATCTCCCAACACTACGAAAGTGTTAGAGGAGTTTGATGTTCGGTGTGGGCGCGCGGAGATTCAAGAAGGTGAATTGTAAATGGCACAGGAGACACAGAAATTTACGTGGTTCGGGCCGCCTGAGCGTAATACCCTACTCCACGGGTGTGTTGGTGTTGTATTAGCTGTATGAGCTTGTGACGAGTCTCAATGGCGTGAGTGTAGCCTCGCTGAACGTGTAGAGTCCGCCGTCGGCCTGTCCTTTTATAGTACAAGGGCAGGCCGTTACAAGTTAGCCTGGCCCGACATGTGGCCCAGCAGTTACTAGTATTGACACTTATTCAACACATTTAATTGTTCTTAACGACTGGGTAATGGGCTTCGACAGCACCGTTACTGGTAATTAAGGTCATCCGATCGTGTGTCATTAATATGGTATTAATGACACTTAATCGGGTCTTGAAGTCCTTGATTCCCCTTTGAAGATCCGGAGCCGTTATGGAGTCTTCCGGAGGTCAGAGGCTGAAGCTCCGACGGTTGGACACGTGGCAGCTTCGGAGCATACTGTGGGAAACAGGCAGCTCCGGAGCTACCTGACACGTGTGAGGTCCGGAGCTTCTCTCGGTCTGGGGTTAAGTCCGGAGGTGCCATTTCGGTACATGGCTCGGAGCTTCCCCCTTGTGGGCGGTAGCTCCGGTTTGATAGTACACGTGGCGACCCTGAGATTAACCATATTGGAGAAGCGGGACCGGTTATATCTGACATGTGGGCCTCCAAAGGTCTTCAAATCAAGTAGATGACTTTCCTTTGAGATCTTTGTAACCTCAAGGGGTGTACGGTTTCCAGGGTACCGACAGACCCGCATTCAAATTTCATTTCCCGCCACTGTATTTACACTGAGGCCCCTGGAATCTTATGGGCTGTCCCCTGGACTTCACTGGAATACAAGTCTAACCCCTAGAATTATCAGTCTAGCCCCTGGACTCTCCGGAAATGGATTTAATCAATTAAATAAGCAATCTAACCCCTGGAAATTTATGGATTATGTTTCTAGCCATTGTACAGTATAGAAAATTTACCAACTAGCCCCTGGTGTTTTATTTATTTGCTGAATATTGTTTAAAATTGTATTTGATGTGTAGAAAATAGATAAAAATGGTAAATAAATATAAAAATAGTAGGAAAATTTTTATAAAATGATTTATGCTGTAATAAAATTATTGAGTGCAAATAAAATATATTTTTACCCTGGACAATTTATAAAAAAATGTTTAAAATACATTTTGGCCATAGAAAATTCAATAAAAATGACTTTAGCCCATAAATAAATCTTAAAAATGTAAAATAAATATTAAATGCATATTTTGGCTATGTAAAATAATAAATGCTTCGTAGGGACGCGTTAGTATAGAATTTTATGCTTATGTGTATGTTGTGATGTCATGTATTGAGTGCTCTTTACTTATTTAGCCTTTATTTCTTTTTGCCATGCTTGGGCAATATATTTAGAGTTGTACTACGACCCCAACTTTAATCTTCAAGACCAAGACTTCAACAACAACTAGGTCTTCGAAGAAGGCAAGTGCCCTGACCATCTTGTACTAATTTTAGGATTTTAGTTAGATGCATGCTAAATAAAATGATGTCCTATTTTATTATACATGCCTTGTTCCATATAATTCCTTGTCACCTGATTTGGGTTGGGAAGTAGACAGGCTCTAATTATGCTTAGCCATGCTTAGACTTTGGGAATGGGATTTCATACAAATGTGACATATTATACTTTATGATTACTTTAATCATGATGGACACACAATAGTAGTTGATAGGAATCTGGTGGTTGGATAGATTTGGTATGGTGCAGTTTGCACGAGACCTGGGATTGGGTTGGCACCACCGGATTCTAAGGACCAGTTTATGGAGGAAGCCACTAAGCTTATTAGTACCACCACAAGACTAAGATGGGGCATCTTGGTCAATTAATTAGGTTTATCCCGATGCAATGCTAGTAGATGGATGGTGCGAGGAATGATGAAGGGGTACTGCTCTGGGAACCGCAAGGCTCAAGAGGGGGCTCTGAGGTAGAGGGTTACTCCGGAAATGCCTCAGTGGTGGAAACTTTAGAGGGTTAGCGCTAGTCGGGAGTACCTTTGTAAAGACCATGTAGTGATCTACTGGCCACACACCTACGGAAGTGTGAAATGTGGTTGATCACCACGGGCTACATGGAGGTTTACTCAGTCCACCTTGCAACAGAGGATGGAATCACTACTTGTGGGAAAATGGTACACTCTCTGTAGAGATTTGATAAAATTGTCATGACAGCCGTGCTCACGGACAAGAGCGGCTTGGTGCCAGTTCATAATTAGTTTATAGTTGGGAAATGGTGGTTATTTATGATTCAAATTACATTCATCATCATTAATATGTGTTTTAATTATTTTTTGAATTATAATATTGATAACTGAAAGCTAAGGTTAGGATCTAAGCATAGTTCTTAAGCCATAATTGGCCTACCCTTGTTCTAGCTAATCATGTCATTCTCTTCCCACACTTGTTGAGTACTCTATGTACTCAAGCGTTTACTTTTCCATTAGAATATGAAGAAGAAGCGACACCTGAAGACTTCTTCGTCAACCCGGAGGACTTAGTCTAGGCTGGCAATCCTTCGCGCGACTGTCTGTGAAGATGGAGCCCTAGCTATATATTTAATCTTCCGCTGTAGTTTGGACTATGTGAACATTTTAGATGATGTAAATAGGTTTGTGGTGTATATTTGTAGACCTTCAGGTCATATTGTAAGACTATTTATGTACTCGAACATGGCTATGTAATGATATTTCACTTTCGTTAATGCATGTACGATTCAACTGATCCTGGCGTACATGTGATTAGCGTATGTTCATCCTTTCGATGACTGGGTGTGACAAGCAGCGAGGTTTCTAAGGGAGTTGGCGTTGGGGTCAAGGTTGTTGATTGCAGTTTTGATGGTCTCGACGGCAATGCAGATGTGGAAAAGGGCAATTCACTGCCTAATAGGGACGCCGCAGTGCCCGTTGGGGCGGCTAAACCTAGCGATTTGCAGGGCTTTCCATGCAACAGCGCTGCTGAGAAGTGCAATCTAGGGGGCAAAGATTACATATCAGAGGGTTTTAGAACTGGGGATATCATACCAGGTTGTCGCAAGGGGCGCAAGGTAGTGGTACCATGGTCCAGATTGGATACAAACGCAAATGGAACTTTAGAGAATAATTGGTATGTCTATTCCATTGATCTGACGTCAATAAATACACCAGACATGACAACTAACATTCCTAACGTTGTGCATGCAGATTAGGAGCGCAGGAACCGCGTTGCATGTGCCTAAGAATAGCTAACAGAATTAGAGATAAGGATGAGATCGATTATAAGTGAGGCACCTATCGTTATCCTTTTCTACAGCCCCCCCCCCCCCCCCCTCAGTCTGATCCTTCGTGTCAATGATGCACAGACTGTTGCAGAAGTCATGGAAAACCGAACTTGTTAGCCCCTTGGTCATTATATCTGCGAACTGTAAATGTGTTGGCACATGCAATACCTTCACCTCTTTTAGTGCGACCTTTTCTCTGACGAAGTGAATGTCCAGTTCAATGTGCTTAGTGCGGCGGTGATGAACTGGGTTCTGAGTCAAGTATACAGCAGAGACATTGTCGCAGTATATTATAGTTGCCTTGTCAAGAGGGACATGCAACTCACTTAAGAGCTGTCGAATCCAACAACACTCGACCGCCGCATTTGTCACCGCCCTGTACTCAGCCTCGGCACTAGATTGAGATACCACAGTCTGTCTTTTTGAAGACCACGATATCAAGGAGTCGCCCAAGAATACACAATATCCAGAAGTGGATCTTCGTGTGTCAGGACATCCTGCCCAGTCCGCATCTGAATAGGCCGTGAGAGACGTGCTGGTAGATGCAGTGATCTTCAAGCTGTGATCAATGGTTCCTTTGATATAGCGGAGAATTCGCTTTACTAGCTCCCAATGTGATGTACGGGGTGCGTGCATATGTAGGCAGACCTGCTGGACTGCATATTGAATGTCTGGTCGGGTGAGTGTCAAATACTGCAAGGCTCCAGCTATGCTGCGGTATAAGTTGGGATCATCTGCCAGTGTACCATCGGTTGAAGAAACTTTCAGCTTGGTATCCACTGGAGTAGAAATGGGCTTACATTGAAGCATACCCGATCTGTTCAGAATATCCTCTGCGTATTTTGCTTGATTGAGAAGAAACCCATCAACAGTTCTTGTGACATGAATCCCAAGAAAATAATGCAGTGGCCCACGGTCTTTTAATGCAAATTTATATCCAAGATGTTGAATGATTTTGTCCAGAAGCGTCGTAGATGATGCTGTAAACACAATATCATCGACATAAAGAAGCAAATAAGCAATGTTGTTGTCTGCACGATAAACAAATAAAGAAGAATCCGAGATAGTTGACTTGAATCCCAATGTACGTAGCTCATGTGTGAAGGTCTCAAACCAGGCTCTAGGCGCCTGTTTTATACCATGAATGGACTTGGAAAGTTTGCAGACATGGTTGGGATGTTCCTTGTCAACAAACCCAACTGGTTGTGAACAATATACTGTCTCAGATAAATTCCCGTGAAGGAATGCATTTTTCACATCAAGTTGGTGGACTGGCCATCTTCGAGAGTTGGCAAGATGGAGAACAGTTCGGATTGTAGCTGGTTTGACAACCGGAGAGAATGTTTGATCGAAATTGATACCCTTTCTTTGGTTGAAACCCCGAACAACCCATATTGACTTTCTTCGTTCCAGAGAACCGTCAGCTCATAATTTATTCTTGAAGATCCATTTGCCGGATATAACATTCACGCCAGGTGGCCTGGGAACAAGATCCCAAGTTCTGTTCTGTGAAGGGCTTGCATCTCTTCGTTCATATCTTGCAGCCATAATGGGTCCCATAGAGCCGCGCGTACAGATGCTGGTGGTGCAGAGTGGGAGACTGCAGTATGAGCGTATCTGGGACTTGGTACAAAAATTCCAGCTTTAGCCCGAGTGATCATCGGATGCTGATGGATAGTACCTGAATTGTTTGTTGCCGCTTCTGTTCCCGAGGCCACCAACTGATCAGCTGCAGATCTGGATATATCAGGAGAATCTGCTAGAGGTGATCCCGATGATGTAGCACCCGATGGATCAGAAGCTATAATCAAATTAGGCGACGCTGATGATTGTTGAGAGGCCAGCTGTATCTGCATGGAATGAGCGGCTGCCGTTGACGTCGAAGGTTGTGCAGAGCAAGGTTGTTGCACTTGCGCCGATGACCGTGCACGTGCATGGGGCACATTATTTGGCGAACGACGTAACAGCACTGGCAGAGGAACTGGATACGAATCAGGTGCCAAGACGCTAACACGTTGATCGTTCTCTGGTCTGTGCTGCATGCTCCTGAAAAGAAAAATGCCTTCATCGAACAAAACATGGTGTGAGGTTATAACTCGACGAGTCTCTGGATTATAGAACCTGTAACCTTTAGTGTGAGCAGGGTAGCCGAGAAAAATGCATTTGACCGAACGTGGTGCGAGTTTGTGAGAGCTTGTGGCTGCGACGTTGGGATAACATAAGCACCCAAAGATTCTTAGATGTTTGTAGCTTGGTGCCCGGCCAAGGAGTGTATCATGAGGAGTGTTGTTGTGGCGGACACGAGAGGGTTTGAGGTTCAACAAATATGTGGCTGTAGCAAGAGCATCCGGCCAAAAAGAGAGGGGTGCACCTGAATGGATTAGCAGTGTACGCATGCTATCGTTGAGGGTGTGTAAAATTCGTTCGGCGCGGCCATTTTGTTGAGAGGTATATGGGCATGTGAGACGCAAGACTATCCCATGATGAACAAAGAAGGATCGTGAGGCATGGTTATCAAATTCTTTCCCATTATTTGTTTGTATGCTCACAATGGGTCTTTGAAACTGTGTAAGCACAAAGGCATGGAATGATATTATGGTGGCCAAGACATCTGACTTGTGATGAAGTGGAAATGTCCAAACATAATGGGAGAAGTCATCTAAAATGACAAGATAATATTTGAATCCAGAATTGCTATTTATTGGAGATGTCCATACATCGCAATGCAAGAGTTCAAACGGAAATGATGCAATGTTTGATGAGGAGGAAAACGGAAGACACACATGTTTGCCTAAGCGACATGACTCACATGTGTGAACTTTTTCCTTAACACACTGGAAATCAAAAGTATTTAAAATATGATGAAGTTGCCCATGCCCTGGATGGCCTAGCCTGGCATGCCAGAGCGTCAAACTGTTACTGGCGAGGAAGGATCTGTGTGACTTTTTTCCTTGTTGATGGAGGGAGTAGAGGTCGCCCGTGGAGTCACAGCGGAGAAGAATAGTCCCCGTTTTGAAATCCTTTATGGAAAAATCAAAGGGATCAAAGGTTACAGCCACTGAATTGTCTCGAGTAAGAGAACGAACAGAAATCAAATTCTTGATTAAATGAGGGGAAACAAGAATATTGTTGAGATGTAGTGGTGCTGCTGCTGTGGGTATTTTGGTGTGGTCGATATTGTGTACCGGTAATTGTGTACCATTACCTACTGTAATCTGGGTGGGAATTGAAGGAGAAGTGAGAGATTGGACAATACCGGCATCATTAGTCATATGTGAGCTAGCGCCTGTATCCAGAATCCAGTCACCACTCCCCTGGTAATGACTGGGTGCCGGCAGACTTTGAAGAGCCATAAGAAGGCCTGTGGGAGCCTGCTGGTGCGGTGCGCCATTGTACGTAGCATCAAAATATGGAGTTGTGGCTGACGCATGAAGTGCCTGCTGTTGATAATTGCCAGGTCGTGGGCCGAGAAGACCAGCCTGTGATGGACGATAGACGGGCATGTGCCATGCCTGTACGACCTCGGTCCATGGATTGTACAGTGTATTCCATGGACCAGGAGCACCACGTCCCATGCCTGCAGAGAAAGGTCCTGCAACAGGGCCAGAGGAATTCTTGTTGCCACCTTTCTTGTTCCCTTTCTTTCGACGATCTCCACCATTCTTGTTGAATGATGTGTCGGTGTAGAAGATGGAGGTCGAGGTGTCGTAGTAGATGTAGCACTAGAGGCATTGGCCATGGCCATCAGTGCCGTATTTGCTTCCATTTTCGCCGTATGGGCTTGTCGATGTTCATCCTGCAGCAGATAATCACGGACAAAAAGGAAGGACGGCAATGGCTTGGTGGCAGTAATCACTGGAATCGCATGGCTGAATTTTGCACTCAAGCCACGGAGAGCATTAATGTCACGCCCGGTCATCGTAAAGATGAACAGACGCTAATCACATGTACGCCAGGATCAGTTGAATCGTACATGCGTCGACGAAAGTGAAATATCATTACATTGCCATGTTCGAATACATAGATAGTCTTACAGTACGACCCGAAAGTCTACAAATACACACCACAACTATTACAACACTAAACAGTTCATTACTAAAGAAACAAGGTAGGAAAACGGGGCTTCATCTCCACAGGCAGCCGTTGCGCGTGAGGTCGCCAGCCTAGACCAAGTCCTCCGGGTTGACGTAGAAGTCCTCCGGTGCCACTTCTTCTTCTTCATATTCTAAAGGAGAATTAAACGCTTGAGTACATAGAGTACTCAGCAAGTGCGCGAAGAGATGACATGAATGGCTAAAGCAAGGGAAAGGCCAAATATGGCTTAACACTATGCTTAGAACCTATCCTTAGCTTCCAATTATCAATATCATAAGTCAATAAATAATCAACAGATGATTAAGGATAATGAAAGTACTTGAATCATAATGAACCATCATTTCCCAACCATAGACTAATTATGAACTGGCCCCAAGCCGCTCTTGTCCGTGAGCACGGCTGTCATGACAGTTTTACCAAATCTCTGCAGAGAGTGTACCCTTTCCCCACAAGCAGTGATTTCATCCCCTGTTGCCAGGTGGACTAAGTGAACCTCCCTGATTGCCCGTGGTAGCTAACCACATTACACACTTCCTTTGGTGTGAGGCCAGGAGATCACAACATGGTCTTTACAAAGGTACTCCCGATTAGTGCTAGCCCTCTAAGGTTTCCACCACTGAGGATTCTCGGAGTAACCCTCCGCCCCAGAGCCCCCTCTTGAGCCTTGCGGTTCCAAGATCGGATCACCCGTCTCATTCCCCGCACCATCCACCCACTAGCGGTTCATCGGGAGAAACCTAATTAATTGACCAAGCTGCCCCATCTCAGTCTCGTGGTGGTACTATAAAGCTTAGTGACTTCCTCCATAAACCGGTCCTTAGAATCCGGTGGTAACAAACCCCAATCCCGGGTCTCGTGCAAAATGCACCATACCAAAACTAGCCAACCACCAGATTCCTATCCACTAACATTATGTATATTCATCACCAAATTAAAGTAACCATAAGGTTGAGCATAGAACATTTGTATGATATCCCAATCCCAACATCTAAGCATGGCTAAGCATAAATAAAGCCTATCTACTTCCCACCCCATTTCAGGTAACAAGGAATTATATGGAACAGGGCATGTAAACATGAAGTAGGACATCAAATTAATTAGCATGCAACTAGCTAAATTCCTAAAATAGGCACAAGATGGTCAAGGGCACTTGCCTTCGTTGAAGACTTGGGTGTTGTCGAAGTCTTGGTCTTGGAGGTTAAGATTAGGGTCGTAGTACGACTCTAGACATATACCCAAGCATGGCAAGAATAGAATAAAGCTAAATAAGTAAAGGCACGCAAAACAATACATCACACATACACATAGGCACAAAATCCTACACTAATGCGTCCCTACGAGGTATTTATCATTTATCATGGCCAAGGTATGCATTTTAGATTTATCCTACAATTTTGGGATTTTATTATAGCCTAAAACCATTTTTATTGAATTTTCTATAGCAAAAATGTATTTTAAAAACTTTATAATAAATATTCCAGGGACCAAATATATTTTATCTGAACACTACAATTAATTCACAGCATAAAATAGTTTATAACAATTTTTCATAACATTCCTACACTTAATTACCATTTTTATCTAATTTCTACACCTCAAATACCATTAAAAACCCTATTCAACAATTAAATAAAAGTCCAGGGGCTAAATAAATAGTTTTCTACACTGTACAGAGTCTAAATACATTATTCTACAAAATTACAGGGGTTAGAATGCTTAATTAAATGTTTAAAACCAATTTTTAGGGTTCCAGGGGCTAGTCTGCGAATTCTGGGGGCTAGACTCAAATTACAGAGAAGCTCCGGGGGTAGCAACGAATTTTCCAGGGGCTTGGGTGCAAATGCGCAGGCGGGAAAGGGGGATTCAACGTGGGCCGTTGGATTCTAAATGGACGGCTGGGATTTTATTAACCGAAACGTTACGGGGTTATAATCTCAGCCGTTGGCCCCCAACCGAGGGCTGAGATTGAGCCACGTCGGCTCTAACCGGCGCCACAGCAGTGCGCGGCGGCGTCCGACGGCCGACAGCGGCGCTCTCACCGGAGTTGGCCCAAACGGCGATTTCCACGCTGATTCTACGCGCTACTAGCATGGAACGGAAGAGGGGGAGTAGGGGAACTCACCTAGGGGAGTAGCTAGCCTTGAAATCGGTCGGAGGACGGCCGGCGACGAGGAATGGCGGTGGTGGCGTCGGTGCTTGTCGGTCTTGGCAATTTCCCGGTGATCTCCTTGCTCAACCGTGTCCGGCGTGCTCCTGGTGACACGGCGACGAGGTTAGAGAAGGAAGGAGCGGGGGCTAGGCAGTGGATCGTCGGGAACACACGGAACCTACCCAGTGCGGCGGTTGCTAGGGTTCGGGCGCGGAGGAGCGAGAACAGAGGGGGGAAGGGGGAATTTTATGGAGAGAATGGGTGCGGCGGTTGATGACGCGCGCGAGGGAGGTTCCCCCGGGGTGATTCGTGCGTGGAAATGGCGGTTGCGAGGATGGGGGTTCGACGTGGGCGCGGCGTGGCACGGGAAGAAAGGGAGGTGGCGGTTACTGGGGGGTTGGGGATGACATGCGGGCCCGGGGTGGCAGCGGGAGAGAGGAGGGGGTGGGGTTCGGCTGGGCCGCGGGAGAGGGAAAAGGAATTGGGCCAGAGGAGAAAAGTCGGCCCAGGGAGGGTTTTAAGTCTTTTCTTTTTCTTTTTCATTTCTTTTCTTTTGATATGAATTCAAATTCAAATTCAAACGTTTGCTACACGCTTGCACTTCAAAAATTCACCCAAAAATGCATGCTACAATGATCAAGGGTTTGAGCAAATTTTGTACATAAAATATGGGTGTTACAACTCTACCCCCCTTAAAAGGAATCTCGCCCTCGAGATTCGGACGTTCTAAGAGAATAGATGAGGGAAATCCGCCTTGAGAGTTTTTTCTCTTTCCCACGTTGCTTCTGCCTCTGAATGATGCTTCCATTGCACTTTACACATGCGAATGACTTTGTTTCTTGTGACCTTTTCCAGTGTTTCAAGTATCTTGACAGGCTGCTCCACATAAGATAAGTCTTCCTGTACATCCACGGCTTCCATAGGCAATTGCTCTTCAGGCACTCTTAAGCACTTATTAAGCTGTGATACATGGAACACATTGTGCACATCTGACAAGTGTGGCGGAAGCTCAAGTTGATATGCCACTTCACCTCGCCTTTCGAGTATCTTGAATGGACCAATGTAGCGGGGTGACAACTTGCCTCTTACTTTAAATCTTCTTAATCCTCTCATAGGTGATACCTTCAAGTATACATAATCACCAACTTCAAATGTGAGATCACGTCTTCGAGTATCCGCATAACTCTTCTGTCTTGTCTGGGCTGCCTTTAGATTCTTCCGAATTTCTTGTACTTGTCTTTCAGCCTCTTGTAACACGTCAGGCCCAAAAACTTGACTTTCCCCAGTTTGATTCCAAAACAACGGTGTCCTACATTTTCGCCCATACAATGCTTCAAAAGGAGACATCTTCAAACTGGCTTGATAACTGTTGTTGTAAGAAAATTCGGCATATGGCATATTCTTGTCCCAACTCTTGCTATTCTTCAAAGCACATGCTCTCAACATGTCTTCTAATATCTGGTTGGTGCGTTCTGTCTGACCATCAGTTTGAGGATGATACGCCGAACTAAAATTTAGACGGGTATCCATTGATTCATGCAACTTCTGCCAGAATCTTGAGGTGAATTGAGTGCCTCTGTCCGAGATGATCTTCTTAGGAACTCCATGTAAGCATACAATCCTGGAGATGTACAGTTCCGCCAACTTGGGGCCGTTGTAGGTCTCTTTCACAGGAATAAAGTGAGCCACTTTAGTTAGACGGTCCATAATAACCCATATAGAATCATATCCAGACTGTGTTCTTGGTAGTCCCACAATGAAGTCCATACTAATTTCTTCCCACTTCCATTCTGGCACTTTGATTGGTTGCAATAACCCTGCTGGTCTTTGATGTTCCGCCTTAATCAATTGACATATATCACATATGGCCACATATTCGGCTACATCCCATTTCATTCCATGCCACCAATATCGAACTTTAAGGTCTTAATACATCTTTGTGCTTCCGGGATGAATGGAGTATGATGAGTCATGAGCTTCTCTTAATATCAACTCTTTAATCTCCTTGACATCAGGAACACAAATCCGCTTCCCAAGCCATAAGGTTCCTTGTTCATCCTCTCTAAAGTTTGGAGCTTTCCCTTTCTTCATCAATTGCTTGATCTCCCTGACCTTCTCATCATTCTTTTGCCCTTCTCGTATATCATGTTCAAGGGTTGTGTCCACTTCCATAGCAACTGCTTCAGCGCTAGACACTAGACATAAGTTTAACCTTGCAAACTCTTCCCATAGCTGGGGTTGAAGAGCTTGTACTGACAAGTTATTGCTTTGTCCCTTCCTGCTTAGAGCATCAGCAACCACATTAGCCTTGCCTGGATGATAGTTGATTCCCACATCAAAATCATTTATTAACTCCAACCAACGACGTTGCCTTAGATTAAGATCCGGTTGTGTGAATATATACTTCAAGCTCTTGTGATCTGTGTATATCTCAGTCCTTTTTCCCATCAAGTAGTGTCTCCATATCTTCAAAGCATGGACAACAGCTGCCAATTCCAAATCATGCGTTGGGTAGTTCCTCTCATGTTTCCGAAGCTGTCTTGAAGCATAGGCCACAACATGTCCTCCTTGCATTAAGACACATCCTAAACCATGACCAGAAGCATCACAATAGACCACAAACTCCTTCTGCATATCAGGCATCACCAATACCGGTGCACTGGTCAACCTCTTCTTCAGTTCGGCGAAGCTTACTTCACATTCGGGGGTCCACTTGAAAGCAACTCCTTTCTCAAGTAGCTTGGTTAGTGGTCGAGAGATCTTTGAGAATCCCTCGATGAACCGACGGTAGTAACCAGCCATACCTAAGAATCTTCGTATATCATGCACACTCTCGGGTGTTTCCCACTTAAGAACATCTGCCACTTTGCCTGGGTCTACTGCTATACCTCCTTCGGATATGACATGCCCCAAAAATGATACCTCCTTTAGCCAAAACTCACACTTACTAAGTTTGGCATACAGTTGATGTTGGCGAAGCTTCTGCAGAGCCATCCTGAGGTGCTCCTCATGCTCTTCTTCAGTCTTGGAGTAGATAAGTATGTCATCGATGAATACCACTACAAACTTGTCCAAGTACTCCATGAATACCTTGTTCATAAGATACATAAAATATGCCGGAGCATTGGTCAATCCAAACGACATAACTGTATACTCATATAATCCATACCGAGAGACAAATGCCGTCTTGGGAATATCCGACGGTCTAATCTTCAGTTGATGGTAGCCCGAACGGATATCAATCTTGGAAAACACACATGCTCCTCTCAACTGATCAAACAAATCTTCAATCCTTGGTAGTGGGTATTTATTCTTGATAGTTACCTCATTTAAAGCACGGTAGTCCACACACAGCCTTTGAGTTCCATCCTTCTTAGGTACAAATATAACTGGTGCTCCCCAAGGCGATGAGCTAGGACGAATATATCCTTTTTCCAATAATTCCTCAATATGATCTTTTAGTTCAGCTAATTGTTTAGCATCCATTCTATATGGCCTCTTATATATTGGGGCCGTTCCAGGTACTAATTCAATGATAAATTCAATCTCTCGATCAGGGGGCATACCTGGTAAGTCATCTGGGAATACATCCGGAAATTCTTTCACAACCCTGATGTCTTTAGTACTCTCAAGATGGTTGAGTTGTACTACTGCCTCTTGTGTCTGATCTGGTTTGAATTCCACTGTAGTGCCATCTGGGTGTGTTAAGCAGACTGTTCTAGTTGCACAATGAATGACTCCTTGATTCTTCGTCAACCAGTCCATTCCCAGAATGATATCTAATCCTTGTGAGTCCAACACTATTAGGTTGGCCCAAAAGACTACCCCCCTTATGTTTATACTCACTTTTCGGCATAGATGCCTTGCCACCATCTCTCCTCCAGGAGAGTTTATCAATAACGGCCCGTTCAAGAATGTAACTACCATGTCATGCTTCTTTATGAAAGCCTTGGATATAAATGAATGTGTAGCACCCGAATCAAACAATATGGTGGCGGGGTGGGAGTTAACAGAAAACATACCGATCACCACATCAGGCGCTTCCTGTGCTTGCTCCAGAGTCACATGGTTGACACGGCCAGATGGGTTCTGTTGCTTCTTTGGACAACTGCTGGCATAGTGTCCCCATTCTCCGCACTTGTAGCATTGTACTCCCGCAGCATTATTTGGGCCCTTGTTGCCTCCTGATTGGTTTCTTGGGGGTTGGCCACTTGGACGGTTAGCTGGAGCTGAAGGGCGGGGCGGCTGCATCTGCTGACGTGGGGGTTGCACTGGCTGGCGTGGTGGCTGCTGTTGTTGCTGCTGCTGCTGGTGCATTTGGTGGTTGTAGGGAGTGAGTGGCCTGTAGTTGGAGTTTGGGAACCTCTGTCCCGAGTAGTTCATGGGACGGGTCATTTGGTTTGCAGGCGGAGGGTTAAGACGGGGGCGCACATTGCTGCTAGAGGCATGTGCCATAGTCAACTTCCTTTTTCTTTCTTCATCATCTAGTTCCTTCTTAGTCCTCTCCACTTCAAAGGCTTTGTCAACCAGCTTCTGGAAGTCGCCGTAGTCGCTGGAAGACATGGCAAACTTTAACTCCTTGTCCAGCCCATTCTTGAAGCGGAATTGCTTTTTGGAGTCAGTGTACACGTCGGTTGGAGCATAGCGGGACAACTGAGTGAATGCATTCAGATAGGCCCTCACAGTCATACGGCCTTGCTTTAGCATCAGGAACTCTTCACGCCTGACTTGTATCTCTCCTTCAGGTACGAAATGATTACGGAAGTTGGTTCGGAATTCTTCCCATGTAATATTTTCCGGGTCCTGGTGGGCTTCGGTGTAGGCGGTCCACCAGTCAGCTGCTGGCCCTTGGAGTTGATGGGAGGCCAACAATACCTTCTCTCTTCCTTCGCAGTGAATGAGCCTCAGTTTGCTTTCAACAGTTCGGAGCCAATCCTCGGCCTCCATCGGTTCAGTAACGGTGGCAAAAGTGGGTGGGTGAGTGTTGAGGAAGTCCCTTAGGAAGGACCTAGGCGGGAAAGGTGGTGGTGGCGGAAGGTTGTAGTGATGGGGTGGTGGTGGTGGGGCTTGCTGCAGGTTGGTGACAATTTGGGTGAGGTTGTTAAGTAACTGAGTCTGAAGAGCCATCATCTGTTGCATTTGTTGAGAGGCTGAGGCTCCTCGAGCACCCCTTGCATTCCATCCAGGCACACCTCCAAGTCCTTCATCTTGGGGCACAGCACCCCTTCCACGACCTCTACCTCTACCTCTTCCAGACATCTGTGTAGGGAAGAATTGAAATTTTAGAACAATAGATAAGATGAGAAAGGATATACTAGGGTAATACGGTCCCAACTACATGCATCAAGGGTAATAGATATAAAGCAAGTTCATTAATCAACTAGTGTGGAGGTGGACAAGATGCCTAAGCATTCCACCACTCACACGACACATAAACAAGTCTAAAGACATGGATGTGGACAGGATGCCGAAGCATTCCACAACTCATGTCGCACCCAACACACACAACATAAAGCAAATTACTAGCATAACAACATAAACGGCACAACCCAAGACTAGGAAGGGCGTAGCTACACGCTCCTACAAACTAAGGATAACTGTCCTGAGTCGTCCAGCGGGGAAACGAGTCCACTCCTACTCGTCGGAGTCCTCCTCAACCTCCATCTCCGGGTCTTCTTCTTCTGAGTCTTCTATTGAGTTCTCGGGGGAGTTCATGCGACGGTCTGGAGAGTTCGGGTCCCAAGGCTCCACGTCCGAAGCGTACTGAGAAGAGTTAGGATCAGCTGCAGTGATCCTCGCGTAGCGTCGGCGAAGTCGCTCGTAGCGGTCAACCAGGTCCCTGCTGTCCTGCAGCTCCTGCTGACAACGCTGGAGTCGGGAAGACAGCTGCACAACGTCGTCCACCAGCCTCTCGCACTGGGGGTGAGTCAAGGGCCCCTCGACGTCACGTCCAGTGAAGGCGGTCGTGCCACTAGGGCGCTGAGGGGTGTACGCTTGCTCCGTGCACCCAAGAAGAAACCTGTGGGCGTGGCTCCAGTAGGTAGTCGCCTCCCACGTGGCGTCCTCCTCAGCCGCACGCTGGGAGCTCCTCCAGGCCGGAGAGAAGTGAGAGTGTAGCAGCTCCGAGTCGTAGTAGACTGCCAGCTGAGAACTCCACTCTAGCTCACCAGTATAGGGTGCAAATACCCTAGTGGAGTGGTAGACCAGACGAACACGGTACTCACGGTACCCCGCAGCTCGAAGAAGAGAGCGAAGACGGACACGCATCCTCGAAGCAGCACTCCCAGTGGAGAACAACGTCGTCTCCCTCCTGGGGGCGTAGGGTGCGGAGCGACTGGCTAGGGCGTGGCGTGGAACACGACCCCCAGTCGACTTACGAGTCGTCTGCTTGGTTCGCGCCATCTACAAACATTTGAAAAGAAGAGAGTGAGATTAATAATCCATAAATTAAATTAGAATAAAGCAAATAGCATAGCAAGATAAGAAGCACAAGGTTTGAGATAGAGAGCACAAAATTTTGGAAATACTATTTCATAAGAAAATAGTATAGTCCTTAATTTTCGGCCATTTCTAACTAGGCTTGCGTCCTACGGGCAACACGGCTCTGATACCACTTTGTCACGCCCGGTCATCGTAAAGATGAACAGACGCTAATCACATGTACGCCAGGATCAGTTGAATCGTACATGCGTCGACGAAAGTGAAATATCATTACATTGCCATGTTCGAATACATAGATAGTCTTACAGTACGACCCGAAGGACTACAAATACACACCACAACTATTACAACACTAAACCGTTCATTACTAAAGAAACAAGGTAGGAAAACGGGGCTTCATCTCCACAGGCAGCCGTTGCGCGTGAGGTCGCCAGCCTAGACCAAGTCCTCCGGGTTGACGTAGAAGTCCTCCGGTGCCACTTCTTCTTCTTCATATTCTAAAGGAGAATTAAACGCTTGAGTACATAGAGTACTCAGCAAGTGCGGGAAGAGATGACATGAATGGCTAAAGCAAGGGAAAGGCCAAATATGGCTTAGCACTATGCTTAGAACCTATCCTTAGCTTCCAATTATCAATATCATAAGTCAATAAATAATCAACACATGATTAAGGATAATGAAAGTACTTGAATCATAATGAACCATCATTTCCCAACCATAGACTAATTATGAACTGGCCCCAAGACGCTCTTGTCCGTGAGCACGGCTGTCATGACAGTTTTACCAAATCTCTGCAGAGAGTGTACCCTTTCCCCACAAGCAGTGATTTCATCCCCTGTTGCCAGGTGGACTAAGTGAACCTCCCTGATTGCCCGTGGTAGCTAACCACATTACACACTTCCTTTGGTGTGAGGCCAGGAGATCACAACATGGTCTTTACAAAGGTACTCCCGATTAGTGCTAGCCCTCTAAGGTTTCCACCACTGAGGATTCTCGGAGTAACCCTCCGCCCCAGAGCCCCCTCTTGAGCCTTGCGGTTCCAAGAGCGGATCACCCGTCTCATTCCCCGCACCATCCACCCACTAGCAGTTCATCGGGAGAAACCTAATTAATTGACCAAGCTGCCCCATCTCAGTCTCGTGGTGGTACTATAAAGCTTAGTGACTTCCTCCATAAACCGGTCCTTAGAATCCGGTGGTAACAAACCCCAATCCCGGGTCTCGTACAAAATGCACCATACCAAAACTAGCCAACCACCAGATTCCTATCCACTAACATTATGTATATTCATCACCAAATTAAAGTAACCATAAGGTTGAGCATAGAACATTTGTATGATATCCCAATCCCAACATCTAAGCATGGCTAAGCATAAATAAAGCCTATCTACTTCCCACCCCATTTCAGGTAACAAGGAATTATATGGAACAGGGCATGTAAACATGAAGTAGGACATCAAATTAATTAGCATGCAACTAGCTAAATTCCTAAAATAGGCACAAGATGGTCAAGGGCACTTGCCTTCGTTGAAGACTTGGGTGTTGTCGAAGTCTTGGTCTTGGAGGTTAAGATTAGGGTCGTAGTACGACTCTAGACATATACCCAAGCATGGCAAGAATAGAATAAAGCTAAATAAGTAAAGGCACGCAAAACAATACATCACACATACACATAGGCACAAAATCCTACACTAATGCGTCCCTACGAGGTATTTATCATTTATCATGGCCAAGGTATGCATTTTAGATTTATCCTACAATTTTGGGATTTTATTATAGCCTAAAACCATTTTTATTGAATTTTCTATAGCAAAAATGTATTTTAAAAACTTTATAATAAATATTCCAGGGACCAAATATATTTTATCTGAACACTACAATTAATTCACAGCATAAAATAGTTTATAACAATTTTTCATAACATTCCTACACTTAATTACCATTTTTATCTAATTTCTACACCTCAAATACCATTAAAAACCCTATTCAACAATTAAATAAAAGTCCAGGGGCTAAATAAATAGTTTTCTACACTGTACAGAGTCTAAATACATTATTCTACAAAATTACAGGGGTTAGAATGCTTAATTAAATGTTTAAAACCAATTTTTAGGGTTCCAGGGGCTAGTCTGCGAATTCTGGGGGCTAGACTCAAATTACAGAGAAGCTCCGGGGGTAGCAACGAATTTTCCAGGGGCTTGGGTGCAAATGCGCAGGCGGGAAAGGGGGATTCAACGTGGGCCGTTGGATTCTAAATGGACGGCTGGGATTTTATTAACCGAAACGTTACGGGGTTATAATCTCAGCCGTTGGCCCCCAACCGAGGGCTGAGATTGAGCCACGTCGGCTCTAACCGGCGCCACAGCAGTGCGCGGCGGCGTCCGACGGCCGACGGCGGCGCTCTCGCCAGAGTTGGCCCAAACGGCGATTTCCACGCTGATTCTACGCGCTACTAGCATGGAACGGAAGAGGGGGAGTAGGAGAACTCACCTAGGGGAGTAGCTAGCCTTGAAATCGGTCGGAGGACGGCCGGCGATGAGGAATGGCGGCGGTGGCATCGGTGCTCGTCGGTCTTGGCAATTTCCCGGTGATCTCCTTGCTCAACCGTGTCCGGCGTGCTCCTGGCGACACGGCGACGAGGTTAGAGAAGGAAGGAGCGGGGGCTAGGCAGTGGATCGTCGGGAACACAGGGAACCTACCCAGTGCGGCGGTTGCTAGGGTTCGGGCGCGGAGGAGCGAGAACAGAGGGGGGAAGGGGGAATTTTATGGAGAGAATGGGTGCGGCGGTTGATGACGCGCGCGAGGGAGGTTCCCCCGGGGTGATTCGTGCGTGGAAATGGCGGTTGCGAGGATGGGGGTTCGACGTGGGCGCGGCGTGGCGCGGGAAGAAAGGGAGGTGGCGGTTACTGGGGGGTTGGGGATGACATGCGGGCCTGGGGTGGCAGCGGGAGAGAGGAGGGGGTGGGGTTCGGCTGGGCCGCAGGAGAGGGAAAAGGAATTGGGCCAGAGGAGAAAAGTTGGCCCAGGGAGGGTTTTAAGTCTTTTCTTTTTCTTTTTCATTTCTTTTCTTTTGATATGAATTCAAATTCAAATTCAAACGTTTGCTACACGCTTGCACTTCAAAAATTCACCCAAAAATGCATGCTACAATGATCAAGGGTTTGAGCAAATTTTGTACATAAAATATGGGTGTTACAATTAATTACCATAGCAGACTCAGAGATTGGATGCCCCACGTCCCGAAGAAGATCGGCGAGTTCTTTCAGTCTTGCAAAGTAATCTGTTATGGACAGATCACCTTGAAACAGACTGTGGAACTCCTTAAGTGCATAAACCGCCCGCTGATCTGCATTATCCAGGAAGAGTCCTCGGATGGCAGACCAAAGGACGAAAGCATTTGGTCGTGGCACATAGACATATTTTCATCAGATTCGGCAAGATAGAATTTTATAACCAAGAAACGACTATGCACTGATCGATTTGAATCCAATCAGTATCATGCCACATATTTTGCGCATCAAGTGATCCATCAATATGATCCATGATGCCGAATTTGCGGAATACGGCGTCGAAGAAGGCACTCCAAATGGAGAAGTTGGATTCACCGTAATCAAGAACAATTGGAACATGTGCACGAATATTAACATGAAGAATAGAAGAAGCAGTGATAGTGTTCGTAGGGGGATCAGCAAAGGGATTACTCGTGCTGGAAGCAGCCGAACCAGTAGAGGAAGAGGCCTGGTTTGACGCCATGTTTGTGTGCAGCGGAAGTGGAGAATCAAAGGTCTCGTGATACCATTTAGAGAATAATCGGTATGTCTATTCCATTGATCTGACGTCAATAAATACACCAGGCATGACAACTAGCATTCCTAACGTTGTGCATGCAGATTAGGAGCGCAGGAACCGCGCTGCATGTGCCCAAGAATAGCTAACAGAATTAGAGATAAGGATGAGATCGGTTACAAGTGAGGCACCTATCGTTATCCTTTTCTACAGGAACAAACTCTGGAGTGGATCTGATGAAGAAACTGAACTTCCACTGCCAGGTTCCATGACAACAGATGGAGCGAAGCAATGTGTTTCTGCCATGGCAGACAACCCCTCGGGAGTCAAAGTTTCAGCTGCTAGGAACCGTCGCTCAGCAAAAGTCCAGAAACGAACAGGTTCAGTGCCAAAGAAGAGGAAAACTGACATGAATGGTCATCACCAGACAATGCAGAAGGAATGAAAAAAATATTTGGTCAGAGAAAATTTATTGACAACTTTGTTGGAGTTCCGGGTTATATACAAGAAGCTCCTTGAGGAAGAAGAGACTAAGCGGAGGGAAAGAGGGCATGGCCTATGCCTAAGGCCTGACCTTGCAGCTTTCAACATACACCGTGCACCATTGTTGCCTGTTGATCACATCATCGAGAAGGATGGGACGTGTCTAGCTGTGAGCATTGTGTCGTACGTACAGCCTTCTGCGCCCAATAATAATTTGGATTTCTTGTTACATGTGGGATCAACGACTGCAATGGGTGATCAGAATATAGAAGGCACAGACTTGGCACTAAAACAGAGTATGGATACTGGTACGCCTATCCGTGTCATTCACGCAATAGTAACTGAACCAGATGACCATTGCCGATTGCAGCAACTTACTACTACTTATGTATATGGTGGTTTGTACTTGGTTGAGAAACTCTGCAGGGAAAAAATAATCTTAGATCAGTGTGTTTGTACATTTCATCTAAGGAGGATGGCACGGCAGCAACGCATTACCATATATGAAGTTTTGAAGAGAGGAAATCCAAAACCACTTGATGTTATTTTCATGGGTGATATATCTGGAGGTCTTGAGAAGATGCCTATTTCTGCTATGAATACTATATCAAACGAGTACCCTATGGCATTTTCATATTTTTCACAGATACAGTATCCATTGAAGTATCAACCAGATCCTCCATTGGGTTGTGATTGTGTTGGTGGATGCTCACTCTCTAAAGATTGTGCATGTGCAGTGAAAAATGGCGGGATGTTCCCTTTCAGTGCAATGGGTCTTATAGAAGAAAGGCCTCTCATTTACGAGTGTGGCCCGTCTTGCAAGTGTCCACCTACTTGTCACAATAGAGTTAGTCAGCACGGGATCAAGTTTCGCTTCCAGGTCTTCAAATCCAGGTCGATGGGGTGGGGAGTAAGATGTCTTGACTCCATACCATCAGGCAGCTTTATATGTGAATATGTTGGAGAGCTAATAAAGGAACAAGAGGCACAGGAAAGGATAAGTGATGAGTACCTATTTGCTGCTGGCAACAACTATCATGATGTGCCCCATTGGAAGGACCTATGCAAGAAAATTCCCTCTCTTCAGGATGGCCCTAGTGAAGACGAAAAAACTGTGTTGCTGTTGATGCTATAAATCGTGGCAATTTTGCAAGGTTCATCAACCATAGTTGCACCCCCAACCTATTTCCACAGAATGTCCTCTGATCATGACGACAAGAGCATGCCTCATATCATGTTTTTTGCTAGTGAGGATATTCCTGCCCTTAAAGAGCTGCCATATGATTACAACTATGTTATAGATGAGGTTTATGATTCTGGAGGAAACATAAAGAAGAAACGGTGCTTTGTGGATCTGTTGAATGCACTGGACTCTAAGTAGCATTCTTAGGATCCTGAGTTCGACTCCCAGAGGGTCGAATTTCAGGTTAAAATTTAAAATATTAAATGCGGGTACATAAGAATTTATGGGTGCTGAACTTAGGCGTAGTCTACAAAGAAACTCATGGTAAGAAGACAAACATAATGTGAGCAGTATATTGGTCTATGAAATTCATATGTGTGTTTAACTATCTAGCTATAGTCGTCTTGTTCTATACAATAGAACTCTGAGTGTCTCCATTTATATTCAGTTATAATGAGTTGGTCATAACCTGTTTGGAGTGAAAAGTTGAGAATTTCACACATTATCTAAAAAAATAGTCCTTCAACCCCGTGCTTTGCATGGGACTAGTGCATAAAAATATACTTTCAATCTTTAACTAACATTTTTTCCTTTTCACGGTTATATAGTTGATTGTTTGAAGTTGTCTTTTTAACAGAACATAATAAAACACCTTGTAGTGGTTGTATTTATTTCTATATTATGAAAAGTAGTTATATTATGTCTTTAAAGTTTCCTTAATTAATGTCATACTTACAAAGTCGTAGTCATCAAACACCTCACGTGTGTATGTAGTACATCTTTTTTCTACGAAGGATATATTTATTAGAGGAATTTTTTTATTAGTATACCTTTTAAAAATAATTTTATATAAATAACTTACGGAATGACAAATTGGCAAAAATGGCCCAGCTTCGTACGAGTAAAATACAAAATTCGAATTTCGTATGTGTCTCATACGAAATGCCCATTTCGTGTGTGTCACATTAGATGTTGCATGCCACAGTGGAACAAATATTGATCACGCTGGAACAAATAGACACATACGAATTTCGTATGTGCCACGTTCAACGTGCACAATACCTGCATTAAAGTTTCCTTAATTAATGTCATACTTACAAAGCCATAGTCATCAAACACCTCATGTAGTATATCTCTTTTCTACAAAGGATATATTTACTAGAGTCTATATCCAAAAAAATTATTTAGTTATCGGCAATGTCTACTATGCAATCAAAGATTTAGTGCAAGCGTGCAATCAAGCATCTACAACTGTCGGATTTGTATCTTACGGTTCTTGCCTATTTTTATTTAACCCCCTTTATCAGATGGAGGGGTGATGGAGGGGGGTAAATAAAAAGTGCACTAACCGTTGGATACACATCTATTGGTTGAGAGTGTTTGATTGCACGATTGCACCAAACACCTGATTGCATTGTAGTCATTCCCTTAGTTATCATACTTGAGTTGCAATCTGAAAACAAATCAGGTACTTTCTTCGTCACCGAAAGATTGTTGCTTTGTAGTTCATTTTTGAACTACAAAGCGACAAACTTTTGAAGACCGAAGGAGTATATGTGTATGTTCTTTCGAAAGGGTGTATATGTGTATGTAGTGTCTGTTACATAAAGCCGGCAAAATCTATATCATTTTGAATGATTAGAAAGAAAAATCAGCAATGTTTTAGATTAATTATTTTGTAATAGCAAAGATGGGTAATTATAAAAAATGGATCTAGTTGCTATTGTTGCCAATGATGATTAGATACATTGAAACGATGGATAGATGTTTTTTCTATTTCGTGATAGTTTCTAGTATTTTCCTCTAATTTGTGTGAAGGCATCAAAAGAGGCCTCAAAATAGTAAATATAAGATAATATGGTTTCTTTAGATAGCAAGAAACCTCTTTAATAGTTTGTGACTGTACCTTACCTTGTAGTCTTACTTTTTTTTTCTCGAACAACATAGACAAGTTGTGTCATTTCATTAAGAAGATAGAAGTAACTTTACTTTGTAAATATCGAGTTGAATGGGGATAAATGATAAGTCACTAATAATGAAGATTTCATGTATAAACTGTATTCAATCCATTTTCACAGAAAATTCCTCAGAGGGGGCACTATATTTCTTTTGCATTAAATCACATTGAATCCGGACCAATTAGCAAATTAGCAGAAATATTCAAGATTAATATTTTGGTACCATATGTGCCGTACATTTCTGCTCATTGCTTCTCTTCATTCAAATTATTTGTTGCGTCTGGTGAAATGTCTAACTGAATGTGAAAATTGGACACGGCTGTCAATTGTTCTCATATTAAGCTTCTATCAGTCATGTCAGAATTCAGAACCCAAATTGAAATTCTCTGTAGTAACTACAGTGCAGTGAGCGCATAGAATTTGAACCCCTCAATTTTGACATATCCATTTATCTAGTCCTTTGAGGTGTTCCTCTTAGTTTCAGGCATTTATAGTGTTCAAACTGCCTTGAATTACAACGAATTCTAGGAATAGTACAAAATTTTATGCAATTAATTTGGTATGTGGAGAGGGGGTGAGAAAAGATAACGTGTGTAATAATATTTTACCTCCGCTACTATTTTTATCTTGTATTCCTAGCATCCTTATATTTTAGGAGTCATAATCAGCCTGATGCAAGGATTCAGTTGTTCCCGTCCTCTGGGTTGGAAATAGGGAATAAATAGAACAGATCAGGGGTTGTTGATTATTTAGCCCAACTAATAACTAAAATTTAGAGTAAAATACATTGAGGTTCATTAATTTATTATACTCCAGGTAGACTCATGATTATATCCAGCTGTATTATCCAGATTCACCAAACTTTATTTCCTACTTCTAGGTTCATAAACTTGTCAATCAATTGACTTCGCGAACTTTTTCTTTATAGTTATTGTGAACGTGGATGAGAATAGCCCGAAATGAACCATTTATTCTAGAGGCTGGATATTCTAGAGCTAGATTACGGATTTATCCAATTGTGACATCCATATACACGATACTCTGATTTGCTCTTGTACATGACCTTTTTATTTATGTAAATTAGTAAGGATCAAAACTTTTTTGTAGTTATTTAAAAAACAGGCAAGGTGATAAACTTATTCATGGCTCTTCAGAACACAACTTTCAACTATGATATCGTAAGATACAATCACTCATGCTGGCTCTGCAGAAGCGACTTCAGATATTATATATAAGTTCATGCGCAGAAAGGGTAGAAGAAAATCGTCCAGGGAATCATACACCACCGGCCAACTCTGATGTGATGCAAGCACATCGTTGGTGTATCCAAGTATTTTTTACGGATTCCCTTTTGGTGTTCTTGCTGCTTGCCCCAACAGCCCCACACACACATGATTGAAGTATCCAAGCTGCAACAATGTCAACTCCTGGACCGAATTGTAGGAACCCGTTGTTACTCAAGATAAGAGATTCTCACCGTTTCTCCGAAAACGGCTATTCACTAACGAATTTTGGTTCCTTGAACGATTAGGATACCTGCGCCTGGTTCAGGCCCAAATCTACTTTAGACGAATATCTGAATATTATAGAAATTGCATTGAAGAAATTAAACAGCAGTTGTAAAAAATGGAAAAAGAAAAAGAATTAGTTTACGAGATGGTAAGTAGAGGTATAAACTAAAATAGTGTAGGACTGCCCTCAGACATCCAAGGAAGGAATTAGCAGCATTAGCTCTCAAGCCTGGCGGGGCGAAAGCTCTTAGGCGGCAACTGCGAATGTTAGAGAAACAAGCCTTCATTCCTATCATCATAGGGCAAACATACTACCAGTTGAAAAAGAAATTCCGACTAAGTCTATAAAAAAATTGATCGAATGAATGGCCTTGCATTGCATCAGACATCCAAGGAAGGAATTAGCAGCACTAGCTCTCAAGCCTGGCAAGGCGAAAGCTCTTAGGCGGCAACTGCGAATGTTTGAGAAACAAGCCTTGATTCTATCATCATTGCAATGCAAAACATCCATACAAACGAAAAAGATGATAAAAATTAAATGCAGTAAGCTATCTTGGCAAATAAGAATGGCTCAGACATCCAAGGAAGGAATTAACAGCACTAGCTCTCAAGCCTGGCAGGACGAAAGTTCTTAGGCGGCAACTGCGAATGTTTGAGAAACAAGCCTTTGTTCTATCATCATCGCCATATTCAGTTTTTCAGATATCAAAATTTTAAAGATCGAAATGTAGAACATAGAATGTAATCACAAAAAACGGCTCTGTGGACAGATGGAAAAGCAGTCCCCAGGTTCCTATCAACATGTGAAACGTTGAAACAACTTTGTATCGGCCTAATCATAGCATCTCCGGTCAATGCACGTAGCTACCGGAGACGTGGCATCAGGCCCTCATAGCGATATATTAAATTGAAAAAAATAAGCAATTAAAAACAGTTCTGTAGATAGAATCCCTCAGAGACCCGATTTAAATCACGCACCACAGATGAATACAACCACTGCAGATGGGAGCTCCATCCCAGACCAAACCACAGAGGTTATGATCGAAGGATGGACACCTATAGTGGAAGGAAGCAGCTGCTGTTTACAGTGTCAAACGGCACTTCCTATCGGTAGGTCTTGAGATCTTCACAGGGAAGAGATAACAGAACTAAAAAATTAATCAAAATTTTTGTAGTAAAATGGCACGCAGTACAGTTAAAGCCTCAGCAAAGCAGACAATCTTCGTCACAAGTAAATCTGACGGTAATTCCAGATGCGTAGCTAATCATCATCGGCTTATAGGATTCCATTCTACAGATACGAGATCGATGCAAGTTATTAACTGTCCCCGCGAATACCACCGTAGAATCCTATTTAAACAAAATAGAGAAAAAACAATGAAACGAATATGGACGTATAGCATCATCAGAAATAAAGTTCCTTCTCATTCACAGAGCACGGTATGCGCTGTGTCAGAAGGTGTCCTAAGATTGTTTCGAAGTTTCGTCCCCTGATGCAGTCACGAGATCCATGTCAAATGAACAGAAAAAAGAGAATATGCAAATCTACTGAAATCTGAAGGATTCAGATGCAATGATTGTGCACCAGATGAACGGCCATAGCCGACCTCAGATCAAGTGTTGGATTATGCATCGGTTAATCGTCACTATCCAAATAGTTGGAAGAATAAAGAACAAGGTGATTTAAAACGAGATATAAAAAGTGGAGGAGGGTGTGCAGTTACTCAGTGGTGGCTAAGGTTTATTGGTTCGATTCTGCCAGCCAGTGTCCTCAATGACTTCAGAAGAGGGAGCTTGTTATCCTCATCGCAACAGATTCCTCCACAAAAAAATCAACACGAATTTAAACAAGGAAAATAAAAACGAAATTCCAGATCTGAACAGAAGAGGCAAACTACAAAATACAAAGGTGACATCAAATGGCTCGGTTCAGCGGGATAATCGGCATACAAACCATTCTCGAAAACAGAGAGAGGCCTGTGATTTGGTCTGTTGAGCTTGAATATTTCCGAGTCGTCACTGCCATCGCATACGGAAGAGAAGAGAATTAAACGAAATAACGAAGCTGATCGAGGGGAGCATCGCTTGAGAACAAATCCAGCTTAGGTTGCGCTATGACGAAGGCAGTGAGCGAGGAAACGGATCTATCTTGGCTGCGCGAGCACGTTGGCAGGGAGCGAGGACTTCTAAACCTAGAGCTTGGCGGCGATGGTAGAATCGGCCGTCGAGGCGGTGCTTATATAGGAGACTGTGAGCTAGGGTTTCGGGTTCGAGCCGTGTCCCGTGTGGTGGCGGCGCGCTGCGGCCGGCCGTGGGGGGCGGGCGGGCTATGGGTTGTGTTTCGGTCTTTTGGTTGGCAGATTTGGACTAGCCTGGCCCATGATGAACAAGTTTTTCGGGCCCGTGAATAAGCAAGTTGGAGGCACGCTGTTGCTGCACCACGAGCTGGCCTCGGAAATTGCCGTGTTCGTCGGACATGGTTGGGCATTTTTGCTTTTTCCCATTTATATCCCTCGCGTTTACAGGTTATCACTCTATCCGTGTCATATTTTGCATTTTACCTCGAACGCAAATTTCCACCATTCCGCCGGTCCTCCTCTTTCCTAAACAACTAGGATTTTTCTGTGAGGAATTAAAATATATACCTTATAATAGTAATGTGATGTCAAAATCGAATGTGCATAATTTTCTTTCAAGTCAACATGATTTTTACTGTAATAGTGCTTTTGTACCAAGTAAAGCCACAAAATGTGTAATTTTCTAGTACCATTTCGCCAACAAAGAAAAGATTATCGTGAAACATAAAAGATAGCACACTGTAATCTTAGTTACATTACTATTTTATATCAGTTCCCAGCAAACCTCATCTCAACACCCATATAAGAAGTTAGTAAGGTGAGAAAACCTCTCTGATAAGCCTTAATGCATAGTGGTGATTCAGTTTAAAAAAGAGCAAGATGTTGTGTTATATACCTTGAGAATATTTTTTGCCAGAAAAATATATTATATTTTGTCCTGTCGTATTGTGTATTATAGGCGCATCTATGTTAGAAAAAAAAATATATTACTTGCCTGAATAGTTCACTTTATTCGTATAACTCCCCAAACAAAATTTAGGCTCGAATTACCCTATCACACTATTGAAATCGATACGATATACTCCTTATGTGATTTTTTTTCTTTTCTAAGTGTAAAGTGAATTTTGTTACAATGTACATGATGATAGAGACATCATTTCCTTTTGTTAAAAAATAAAATAGTGTTTTTCAAAAACATTTTTCATATATATGTGTATTTATATTGTGAGTACACTATTTGATACTATAAAAATAATATATTATAAAAGTTTAACATAGAGCACTATGCCATGTACCATCACAAAAAACTTTTTAGTCTCAAACTAGACCTGCACATGAAGAAATAAAAAATCAAACTGTTTAAATATACACATTGTGCTGACTTGAATAGTCTGAGTAAATTGAGGCTTCAACAGACAAAATTAACATATGTTATTTATTTCAAACTACTGGATTTTTTTTCTTCCCAGAGATTGTGAATGCAATTGCTTTCACATGTTTAAAAACTACCATGGAGATGAACATCAATAATATTGTTGTTCAATTGGATCTGCATGCATGATGGTCAAATATATGGTGTTGTCTTTTTGGTGGTCCTGTGTTCGATGTTAGATGTTAAATTGTACTCCCTCCGCTCCATCAAAATCTACTTATACGTTTGATTAAATCTTAATTTGATCAACGATTTTTATAATTATAATTAGTTTTAACAACACGAGACTTGTACTTTTTATTCATCATGAAAAATTCATAATGTATTGTTTTGCATGTTATTATAATTGATCGAATTTATAAACATTATCGATCAAATATATGTTTGAATAAATACAAAATAAAATTATATTAAGACAGAGGCAGTATTTTATATTAGTTCCTATGTTCATAATTATCGACAATGTAACATATTTGTGCATGTTCGCTTTTCATGTGTGGTTGGGAGGCTTGTCTATGAATGTTACTGTCGAAGCGTTAATGCGACACTTTCCCCGGCTGTGCTAAGGAGCAACCCGCGGAGGTCCTTGTTCGGCGGGGCTTAGGCCTCAATCGAGTGTTCGCGCATATGAGAGTGTATGTGATGGTGGTTTTTACGTGGTTCGGGCCGCAAGGAGCGTAACACCCTACTCGACGGTGGATTGTATTGCTAGTGTGTGTGTATGCGTGTGTATCAAGGATTGAATTCTGGTCCTTTGTAACGGTGGCGGTCCGGTCCTTTTACAGACAAGGTCGAACGCTTACAAGTGGGGTCCGAGGCCTGACACGTGGTCCCGGGGCGAGCTTATCCTAAAGATTAAGGCTTCGTGCATAAGCTTCCTCTAACTGTGGCTTTGGAGACTCGCCGTCTTGCCGTCTCTCTCGTTAGTAGCCCATGCGCCATTGCTGACGATGGCATAGGGTGTCCCGTCAGCCTGTCTTGTTGTCGCAAGCTACCCACTTGGTTGAGTGGGATAGGCCTGCAACGCCTTCACTGTGATGTGATTGGTCACAGCGGTCTCTAACCGTTGGCGTGCTCCGCATTGTGCGTCGGAGGTGGGTGTGCGTCTTCAATGCATGACTTGGGCAGGGCGCACCACCCCTTAACTCTCGCATCTTATCGTTCGGGGCAAGTTGCAGGACATGTGGCACCGATGAGGCTGGCCTCTGCTGGGGAGGCCAGTCCCGGTTCTTCGTGACGCGTGGTAGCTCCGGGGCTCTCCAAGGAACGTGGCAGCTCCGAGCCCTTTCCCGCGGGGGGGGGGGGGGGGGGGGGGGTACCTGGCCTGGTGTTTCGAGCCACGTGGCTGCACTGGAGCTCTCCCTCAAGGTTGGGTGAGGTCCCGTCCCAACACGTGGCATCTCGGGAGCCCGTCTCACCAGAGGAGCCAAGTCCTATCTTCAAGGCTCACGTGGCAGTGCCGGAGCTCGTTCTTGAGGAAGGCTAAGGTCTGGCATCTTCGAGACACGTGGCGCCACCGAACGTGCCTCAGTGTTTTCATCCTGTGTGCGAGGGTACCCCGTCTGCAGGGTACCGACAGTGGCCCCTGGGTCCACCTTGGGGGGAGGCGAAGAGCCCGAAGGTGGATCCCTTTACATGTTTTCCTGCACTACACTTTGAATTTTGTCTTGAACAGCCGAAGCGGTGGGCGCTTCTGCCAACGTCGCCACGCGTACTCGTCTGGTTGAGAGACTATGGTGGTGGGATCTTTGCTTACTGTAGTATCCCTATCTTCTGTGGCGCCTTTAACCATGACGGTTCCCAATGCGACTATAACACTTACGTTCGCTCTGCCTTTATGAGAGCCGCTTCAGCTGTTTTCTCAGGTGGCTGACCGCTTAGACCAATGCCTCTGACAGGGGGCATAGGGCCCATTATCATGGGTGTTGTGCGTTGAGTGGTGCGGGTCGAGCCTTCGCGATACGCACGAAGTGCCTAGGTGTCGTGAGGGTGATAAAAAAGGAAACCTTTGATAGAGGGGACGATTCCTTCCTTACTCACATCCCACAGCCTGACCTTTTGCCTTCTCCCTAGAACGTTCGTGCCTTCACCCCTTAGCCAAAGCTCTCACTTTTACTTGCTCCAATGGCCTCCCCGCTGCCACCTTCTCGCTTCGAGATGGCCGAAGATCTAGTGCCGATGAGGCGACTGTTTGGCTGGGTGGCGGCGGAGTATGGGTGGATGATCCACTGCGGATCTCCTACTCTTGAAGACCTGCGCGAAGATGAGATTGTCCTCTTCGTCGCCTACGTGTCTGCGGGGCTTGGGCTCTCGCCATCGAAGTTCTTCCTCGCAGTGCTGGAGGAGTACAGACTGCATCTGCACCACCTGTCTCTGAACTCCATCGCCATGATTGTTGTCTTCGTCCACTTTTGTGACGCGTTCGTGGGCTGCCAGCCAACGGTGGAGATGTTCCGGTTCTTCTTTGTGATGAAGACCACCCAAAAGAGCGCGACGACCTAAGTGGGTGCCTACTAATTCAGCACCGGGACAAGACCACCCGAGCCTACATCCCTTTGCTCAAAGGGGGCAAGTGGAGTACCTGGAGGGAAGATTGGGTGATCGTGCGGGTCGAGGCCCATCCTGCCCTGAAGATGCCCTCTGAAGGTTTGGCTGCGAGCCCACCACCTGGGAAACTTTCGAGGGGTTGAGGAAGGAGTACACGCCGATATTGAAGTGGATCCGGCTCCTGGCGGGCAAAGGCTTGACCTCCATGATGGTGCTGGCATACTTCTTGTGCCGTTGCGCCGCCCCTCTCCAGAAGTGCGCGTACGAGGCCTGGCACTACACCGGTACCTATGATCAGTGTCAGTTGGATCTAGACGACCCCACCCCGAGATGTTGGAGGGGATGTTGAAGGTGGTGACCTGCAACACGGTTGACGACGAGCACATCTCCATCTGGAGCAGTCGAGGCTCCCGTCATCGACTTGGTTTCTGATTACAGCAGCGACTTTGGTTCTAGAGGAGGCGCGGAGGGGTCTGCGCAGGTGATCGCGCTGACGCGGGTTGACCAAGAGCCATTGCCAGAGACGGTGGCGCCGGCCTTGTCGTCAGGTCCTGGCGACTTCGATCTACCGTGCGGGGTGGGAGGCTAGGGTCACTGGAGCGGTCCGACCCACCGGTAAGCCGCAGCTTCTTCCTCTGCTATTTCTCTTTGTTTCTTCTTTGCTCTGACGGAGTTTTATCTTGGCTTTTTAGGGTGTCGTCAGCCGACTTGGTTCCCTTGGTGCTTCCAGGGGTGGGCTTGGTAGCCCCTACTTTTTCCGGAGCTGGAATAGGGTCTGTTGTGCCGCATCCTGTGCCCGAAGGTGCGCCAGCCTTCGGTGATGTCGATGTCTCTACACCCCCGTCCGTCGAGGCAAGTGGGGCAGAGGTGGTGCTGGGCGAGGAGGTGCCAGGCGAGGAGGCGGCTACCTTGGTCGTGGCGGTTGCCCTTGGTGGAGCTGACCCGCGCGCTATTGATGTGGCGCCAGCGCCTGATGTCATTGGCGCGCAAGATGGCGACTCGCCACCAGTGGCTGGTGATGGCCTTGCAGCGGAGGAGGGGACTTCAGCGCCTGGCAACGACGTGGTGGTTCTTGGAGCTCCAGCCGGGGGGCCATCTGGTCCCAGGCGCTGGTGTCTGCCGTGAAGTCGATAGAAGGGGCAGAGGGGCAGCCGTCCGTGGCGACGGTCACGCCGATCCCTCTCACCGATGTTGTTGTTGCGACCCAGTCCATCTTGCACCAGACGCAGGCTGCTTTCATCCGAGAGTGGGATCAGCTTGCGAAGGAGCGGCGCTTGGTGAAACTGGTCGATGCCAAGAACAAGGAGCTCGAGGTGAAGGCCTTGAAGGCCCATGCCGTCGTTGATGCCCGTCTGAAGCTGTGCGAGGATCAACAGCTAGAGTTGGTCTGCCACAAAGTTACCATTGCTGATGCGGAATGGGACTTGGCGGTGAAGGAGGAGGAGGTCTTCCGGAGCCTCAGCATGCTGGAGGAGAAGCGTCGAGCTATGAAGGATTTGAAGCTCTCCATCAAGCACCAGGAGGACGATCTGAAGTGTCATGCTCGGAAGCTCGCCAACCGGGAGGAAGCTGTATGGAGAGAGGTGGAAGGCCTCCAGGCCTCCCGCACGACCGAGGCTCAAGGGATCCAGGACTTCCTGGCCCGTGTCGGGACGGTATTGGAACCCCTCGGTCTTGGCCCCATGCCGTGCGGGAAGCCATCTCGGGAGGTGGCCCAGCTTCTCCCCGCTTTGGACTCCCTTTGCTCGTCGCTGGGGTCAGTGAATACTGTCCTCGCAAGGCGGCATGAGGTCAAAGGAAGGGAGCTAGCTAAGTTGGTGGCCTCCCATGTCTTTGTATGCTTCTGAAGCTGGTACCCGACGATCCCATTGGAGTTAGTGGAGAAAGGTCTCCTTGATGTGCGAGAGGAGGAGGCTAGAGCCGAAGTCGAGGACCTTGCCAAGCAGATGGCCTCTTCGTTCCAGTGGAGTTGAGACCGACGGCACCCAGGCGGAGTGCTTTTGTAATCGAGGATGACCCTTTTGTATAAATAACTTGTTAATGAACTTGAATCCATGTTGTTTTGCTTGTTGGCTTGTCATGTGCTCCTCAAATTGTTGCCCCAAGCCCTTCTTTGCGTACGGTATTGAAGAGATTTTGATAATGTTGTTAGCTTTTGAGGGACCAACGATCACACATTTTCCATAGCTGAGTTGTCGACAGTTCACATCTTAGGGTTTAGGTCCCGCCTAAACCCCCTTAGTGGTCCCTTGGTAGATGTGGTCAGGTGGCTGGGTACGCCTACCACTTGATCGCAGGATGTCTTTGACGGACCCCCAGTGGAGTGGGGGAGTTTGAGTGGATGGCTTTAGTAGGTCTGATGACGCACAACTTCGTCTGAGTAGGGATGTCAGCGGCAAGCCCCTTGGGTGGTGCCGGAGCTGGGAGCTCTAGTGACAGCCACCATCGTTGTAGAATTTTCAACGGCAGGCCTCCTGGGTGGTGCCAGAGCTAGCTGCCCCAGCGTCGCCCATCGTCGTCGTGGGAACGTCGACGGCGGGCTCTCTGGGTGGTGCCAGAGCTGGCTACTCCAACGTCGCCCACCATCGTTTGTAGATACGTCGACGGCAGACCCCTTGGGAGGTGCCGGAGCTGCCCACCATCATCGTAGAAATGTCGGCAGCAGGCCCCTTGGGAGGTGTCAGAGCTGGCTGCTCTGGTGTCGCTCGCTCACCATCTTCACAAAGACATCGACGAAGGCCCCTTGGGAGGTGCCAGAGCTGGCTGCTCCGACGTTGCCCACCATCATTGTATATACGTCGACCGCAGGCCCCTTGGGAGGTGTCGGAGCTGGATACTCTGGCGTCTTCCACCACCTTTGCAAAGATGTCGACGGCAGACCCTTATCCGCGATTGTTTCTATTGTTGTCGTGCTGAGACATCGATGGTGGGCCCCTTGGGTGGTGCCGGAGCTGGATGCTCTGGTGTCGCCCACCATCGTTGTAGATCCGTCGACGGCAAACCCCTTGGGAGGTGCCGGAGCTGGCTGTCCCGGCGTCGCCCACCATCATCGTAGATACGTCGACTGTAGGCCCCTTGGGAGGTGTCAGAGCTGGCTGCTCCGGCGCCGCCCACCATCATCGTAGATGCTTTGACGGCACGCCCCTGGTGTACAGGATACCACAAGATAACCTTGTCATCGATAAGAGCGGGATAGGAGAGTGTACTCACTTATAAACGCTTGTTGTTGTCATCAATCATGCTTGGACGTCGACAGCAGGCCCCTTGGGTGATGTCGGAGCTTGATGCTTCTGCGTCGCCCACCATCGTCGTAGATTCGTCGACGGCAGGCCCCCTGGATGGTGGCAAAGCTGGCTGCTCCGGTGTCGCCCTCCATCATCATTAAGACGTCGACTGCAAGCCCCTTGGAGGTGTCGGAGTTGGGTGCTCCGCCGTTGCCCACCAGAAATCTACTTTGTATGTTCTACACACATAACAGGGGTGCATATTTTTTGGTCGTCGTGATCTTTTCCTATTCTTTAGGTTTGTCATGTCTTACAGTCCTGGGCTGGTACGCGAGGTTTGGGTAATTCAGTGCGTTAGCGCCCGGCATCCAGTTCCCACCTTACTCGGAGTGTGAGCGTCTTGGCCCTAAGTACTTAGCTGTAGCATTGGGAGTCAAAGTGCGCACGCTTAGGGTACATGACCATGCTAAGCAGGCTGCACGCTCTAGACCTCCAGCTCGGCATAGGCCTTTCGTGGGGGACCATTTGGCACCACAGGAGCCAAGTAAGAAGGCAACCGCGAGGTCCCGAAATACCTTGCAGGTACCTCAAACAAGTCCGCCTTCAGCAGGGTTGCATAACTCTACCAGGGTGATATAGAAAAAATTTGACCAGGTATATGAAGGTAATATACGAAAGAACAACATTAGTCTGATCGATCACAAAATGAACACGTAATTAAATGAACATAAGAGGAAGCTGAAAGCATCTAGGCCCCCCCATGAAGTACGGTTTCGGTGATTAATGACAACCATTGAACTTTACTAATGAATTTTTGAATGCAAGGTCCCCATAATCACTCAATAAAATGAAATGAATATGTCATTGGAGACCCATATACAATCAACTTTTGAGATCAAATCAATGAGATAAAGACAAGAAGTGAAAGCTCTCATGTCTAAGTCACTCAACCATAAGTTGACAACATACAATGCTTGAAGATCATCAGAGAGGCTTATGAAACAAATGTCTAAGAGGTCATCTGAGCAAGACACAAAAGACTCACTCAAAACAACTCAAAGCAAACAAAATCAACTCACCGGATCAACCGATGATTTCAGAAATGTACACATCGGTCGAGTTGGTTCAATTGAAAAAGAAGACCCCAGAACAATGTACTCACCGGATCACCCGATGTGAATGGCTCAGTGACATCGGTCCATCAGTACAGTTTGCAATATCATTGGACCAAGTGTAGCACCGAATCATCCGATGTACAGAAATATACACATCGGTCAATCACTCCAGTAAGCATCAAGTTTGAGTCAATTCTGGAGGAAGAGCCACTGGATCATCCGATGAGAAGACAGGAGCAACATCAGTCTAACAACGGTCATATCTGACATAATGACGTCAGCCAAAGTAATTAGACCGATGATAACTAAAGGGGAGACATCGGATCATCCGGTGTTCACAGTAAAGTTCTGTCAGCCTACTTTTCCAACGGCTATTTCGGGGAGGCTGGCTATAAATACCCCCTAACCCTGTCATTTCAAAAAGTCTTGATCACCAGAAGCTATCAACACACCCACAAGCTTTCAAGACCAAGAGCAATCACTTCCACACCATTTCCATCACCTTTACACCAAGGTTTAGGCTAGAACTAGCTAGAGAGAGAGCTTGTGTGCCACCATTCTGGGTGAGTGGACTCTCTAGGTTAGTGTGAGAGCCTCAAGGTAGTGCCCTTGGTGTTTGTAATCGTGAGAAGACTTCCGGAGCTTGCCAAGGCGTTTGTGGAAGCCCGGAAGGTCAAAGTTGTACAAGGCTTGAGCTCCACCTTGCCAAGGGAGGCGAACGGAGAGGAATAGTGAAGACCCCTCGTCTCGGTGACTTGGGTACGCCAAAACCCTTTGGTGGGTGCCACAACGTGGATGTAGGAAGATCTTGACGATCTTGCCGAACCACGGGATAAATCCTTGTCTCCTCGGGAGTTTGCATCCTTCTCCTTCCTTTACTTTTATGCATTTTATATTCCGCAAAGTTTCTATCTACTAGAATGCATAGATAGTCGCGTAGGGAATTGGGCTTTAGAAATTTAGTTTCATTGCTAAGAATTTTTCGAAGAAAGCCCAATTCACCCCCCTCTTGGGCATTCGGTCCTTACAATTGGTATCAGAGCAAGGTTGCTCATAGGATCATTCTAGCTTCACCGCTAGAGAGCTAAAATGGCCAAGGTTGGGGGTTCGGTTCCTATCTTCGAGGGCAAGAACTTTGCCTATTGGAAAGCACGCATGCGCGCTTACCTTGAGGCTATTGCTCCCGAAGTATGGGAAGCGACCCGCGGGGTTTGGAGAACATAATTATGTTGGTGATCAAATTAAATGGGATGCTAAAGCTAGAAATGCAATCTATGAATGTATTAGTCAAGATGTATTTGCTAGAATTGCTAGTAAAGAAAAAGCTTGTGAAATTTGGGCTTGCTTAATATAGATTCATGAGGGCTCTTCTCGTGTCAAAGAACTAAAATATCATATGCTTAAAGCCAAGTATGATGAATTTAAGATGCTACCTCATGAAAATGTCAATGAAATGTTCTCTCGCTTAAATGTGCTTATTGAAGAAATAAATGCTCTTGACATTACTTCTCTTGGCAAGGGACTCATCAACCGCAAGATATTCATGCTCCTTCCTAAGCCAAAGTACAACATCATCAACTCCATGCTCCAAAAAGAGTCACTTGACCACATTGAAGTTTCGGAGCTCATTGGAGAAATACACGCTCATGAGATGAGTGTACTTGGGATGATAGAGCAATCATCATCAAAGACAATTGCTCCTAAGGCCTCCACCAAGAAAACAAGCCACAAGAAGAAGAAGGTGGTTGAGCCTAGCTCAAGTGAAGAAGAACAAGCATCAAGTGAAGATGATGATGATGAGCTTGCGTTGATGATGAGAAAGTTCTCACGCTTGAACTCCAAGATCACTAAGAAGGGATACACATTTGATCCTAAGAAGAGAGCATTTCTACCAAGGAGAGATGATCACAAGACATGCTACAATTGTGGTGATCAAGGCCACATCTCCTATGATTGTACAAGACCGAACAAACGAAGAGAGAACCACAAGAGCAAGCATCGCAAGCTTGAAGGAAGTGGTGATGATGATGAGGAAGCCAAACCAAAGCCAAAATCCTTTGGGAAGAAGAAACATGACAAGGGCAAGAAGGCAAAGCTCTTCCCAAATAAGAGAAATGGCCCACAAAAGGTGTTCATGTGTGAGGCAAATGAATAGGTCACCGACGAAGAAACAAGTGATGAAGAGAGTGAAGAGGAAGAAGAAAGCTTGGCCGGCCTCGCCATTGCCAACAATGATGATGCACCTCTTCATCCACCGCCCATGTGCCTCATGGCGAAAGGTAACACCAAGGTATGTGATGACTCTAGCGATGATGAGCTTTCCCCCGATGATTTAACTTCTTTGATAAATGAATATCATGCTATCATTAAGAGGGGAAAGAGTAAGGTTAAAGTGCTTGAAGAAACTCGTTCTAAACTTGAGAGTGCTAACCTTGATTTGCTTGACAAGTATGAAAGCATACTCAAAGAGCATGACACGCTCAAATCCCATGTCAAGCAAATTGAGGAAAAAAGGCTAAAATCAAGATAGATAATCATGAACTTGACTTAGCACACCAAACACTCTTGGAAGAGCACAACAAGTTAATACAAGAACATCAAACACTTAACCTTGCTCATGACATGCTTGATCAAGAGTTGAAAAATATGAAGAAGAAAACTCTTAATGATAAGATATCCATTACTTCTCATGCCACCAATGCTTTGCACAAGTCTTTGCCTATGAAAGCTAATGCTAGGGAGAAGGACTTGTTGGAAGAAATTGAGAGTCTCCGCACTAGTGTGGCTAGACTTTCAAAAGCAGAAGTCAAGCACAAGGAAATTCTCTTCCAACAAGCAAAGGCCTTCAACAAGAGAGGACTTGGATCCTTCCCGGTGCCTAACAAAGGAAAGGTGCCCTCACCGGAGCTAAGAACAAGCTTCATCAAGGAAGTTGGTTCTTATTGCCAACATTGTGAGGTCACCGGTCACCACACAAGGGAGTGTCCTCTTCCTAACCGACCTTCTCCAAAATTTCCTACTAACTATAAATCTACTTTCAATGATCATTATTATCTCTTGAGTAAAGTACATGGCAAGGTGAAGGCAAGGTTCATTGGCAAAGACATGAAGGGCATGAAGGGGAAGCTCCCCAAGCAAATTTGGGTCCCAAAAACACTTGTATCACACATACAAGGACCTAAGTTGGCTTGGGTGCCTAAAGTCAAAAATTGAATTCATGTGTGTAGGTGAACTACAAAGCCGGAGGAAAGCATTGGGTACTCGATAGCGGGTGCACTCAACATATGACCGGCAATGATGGTATGTTCACCACCATAGAAAACCCCGACAATCATGAACAAGTCACCTTTGGTGATAACTCTAAGGGAAAGGTAATTGGGTTAGGTAAAATTGCTATTTCAAATGATTTGTCTATTTCTAATGTTTTGTATGTTAAGTCACTTAGTTTCAATTTACTTTCTATTGCACAACTATGTGATCTTGGACTAACGTGCACATTTAGCAAAAATGATGTTGTTGTGAGTATTGAAACTAGCCAAGACATAGTCTTCAAAGGATTCCGGCATGGACACCTCTACCTAGTGGATTTAGCCAACAAGAATGCTATCTTGACCACTTGTCTTTTCACTAAGACAAGCTTGGGATGGCTATGGCACCGACGCATAGCGCACATTGGAATGAGCAAACTCAAGAAGTCATTCAAGCTTGGGATGGTGACCGGCGTGAAGGATGTCACATTTGAGAAGAACAAGCTTTGTAGCGCTTATCAAGCTGGGAAGCAAGTTGCTTCACACCACCCAATAAAGACAATGGTGTCAGCCTCCAAGCCACTTGAACTACTCCACATGGACCTCTTCGGACCGTCCACATATCAAAGCCTTGGCGGTACTCTATTGTCTCGTTATTGTTGATGACTATTCTCGCTATGCTTGGACTTTGTTTCTAGGTGACAAGAGTGAAACTCCGGAAGTGTTCAAGACCTTCGCCAACCGCGCTCAAAGGGAATTTCAACTTCCCATCATCAAGGTCTGGAGTGACAACGGCACCGAATTCAAGAACTACAACATTGGGGAGTGGTGTGACCGCGAAGGCGTGAAACATGAGTTTTCGGCCACATACACTCCTCAACAAAACGGTGTCGTTGAAAGGAAGAACAAGACACTCATCACTCTTGCAAGAGCAATGCTTGATGACTACGGCACGTCGGAGAAGTTTTGGGCCGAAGCGATCAACACGGCGTGCCATGCCGCAAATAGGGTCTACCTACATCGCCTACTTCAAAAGACCCCGTACGAGCTTCTCATTGGGAGAAAGCCCAACATCTCCTACTTTCGAGTCTTTGGATGCAAGTGCTACATCTACCGCAAGAAAAGGCTCGGTAAGTTTGAAAGAAGATGTGATGTTGGTATATTTCTTGGTTATGCATCAAACTCAAAAGCATATCGAGTATTCAACCAAACCTCCGGTTTAGTTGAGGAAAGTTGTGATGTTGAGTTTGATGAGACTAATGGCTCCCAAGAGGAGAGTTTTGGTCATGATGAAATAGATGATGAGCCTCTGCGAGAAGCCATGAAGAACATGACCATTGGAGACATCAAGCCCGAAGTTGAGGAGAGCCATGATCAAGGGGGAGCTTCAAGTTCCAACAACAACACCTCCATGACACCTCAAGTTGACGAAGAAGAGAAGGATGATCCATTGCCGACTCAAGACTCACAAGCACAACAACATCAAGAAGAAGAAGAAGAAGTCTATGATCAAGTCCAACCACAAGAGGAGCAACACGCATCACCATTGCCAAGTGCTTCACAACCACTTATGAGGCATGGACGCATCTCCAAGGCGCATCCAATGGACCAAATCGTTGGAAGTCCGTCAAGGGGTGTAAGCACACGTTCTCGCCACTTTGCTTCATTTTGTGAGCACTACTCGTTTGTTTCGTGTGTAGAAGCTACTCACATTGAGGAAGCACTCCAAGACCAAAATTGGGTGATGGCCATGCAAGAAGAACTCAACAACTTCATCCGCAATGAAGTTTGGGTGTTGGAGGAACGACCCAAGGACAAGAACGTCATCGGAACAAAGTGGGTGTACCGCAACAAACAAGACGAGAATGGCGTTGTGGTCCGCAACAAGGCAAGACTTGTGGCCAAAGGGTTCTCCCAAGTTGAAGGACTAGATTTTGGGGAGACATTTGCCCCGATCGCCCGGCTAGAAGCCATCCGTATACTTCTTGCCTTTGCATCACATCATAGCATTAGGCTTTATCAAATGGATGTGAAAAGTGCCTTTCTTAATGGTTACATTAATGAGCTTGTTTATGTTGAACAACCTCCCGGGTTTGAAGATCCGAGGAATCCTAATCATGTGTATAGGTTGCACAAGGCGCTCTATGGGCTCAAGCAAGCACCTAGGGTGTGGTACGAACGACTACGGGATTTCCTCATCATGCAAGGATTCAAGATCGGAAGGGTGGACACTACACTCTTCACCAAGGACATCAATAGAGATTTGTTCATTTGTCAAATTTATGTTGATGATATTATTTTTGGTTCAACTAACGAAGCTTTTAGCCATGAGTTTGGAAAAATGATGTCTAGGGAATTCGAGATGTCAATGATTGGAGAGCTCAACTTCTTCCTTGGATTTCAAATCAAGCAACTTCAAGAGGGGACCTTCGTCTATCAAGAGAAGTACACCAAGGACCTCTTGAAGAAATTTGAGATGGGAGACTGTAGCTCAAGAAGCACTCCAATGGCAACCAATTGTCATCTCGACGCGGATAAGGACGGTAAAACTATTGATCAAGCTAACTACCGTTCTATGATTGGTTCATTGCTTTACCTTACCGCATCTAGGCCCGATATCATGTTTAGTGTATGCCTGTGTGCTCGCTTTCAAGCGGCACCTAAAGAATCGCATAGGAAGGCGGTCTTTAGGATACTTAGGTATCTTAAGCATACTCCTAGTGTGGGCTTGTGGTACCCTAAAGGTGCAAAATTCCATCTTGTGGGATACTCGGATTCGGACTTTGCCGGATGCCGCGTGGATCGCAAGAGTACCTCCAATGGGTGCCACTTGCTTGGGCGTTCTCTAGTTTCTTGGTCAAGCAAGAAGCAAAATTTCGTCGCCTTGTCCACAGCGAAAGCGGAATACATTGCGGCCGGTGCATGTTGTGCCCAAATTCTTTATATGAAGCAAACCCTTTTGGACTTTGGTATTAAACTTGGTTGTGTGTCTCTCCTTTGTGACAATGAAAGTGCGGTTAAGATAGCTAAAAACCCCATTCAACACTCCCGCACTAAGCACATTGATATTCGCCATTATTTCTTAAGGGACCATGAAGCTAAGGGAGACATCTCTTTGAGAGGTGTTAGGTCCGAAGAACAATTGGCGGATATCTTCACTAAACCACTTGATGAGAAAACTTTTTCCAGGCTAAGGAGTGAATTAAATGTGCTAGATGCAACGAACGTCATGTAAGAATGCACTTCATATAGGTCTTGCCTAACTCTCAAAGGATAGGGGTGAGCAAGGGTTAGCTTGGGATGGAGGTTCCTTTGGGTCTCCCAAGGTTTGGAGAGTGGCTCTCCCTGAAGAAGCCTTTGAAAGGTTCAAACTTGGCAAGATAGATTTATTTTATGCCTTGCATGATGCCTGCCATATAGACTTGCACTCATGTTTAAATTTCTTGCATTATAAAATGTTTGGCATTGCATACGGTAGATTGTCACAAAGGGGAACCCACCTCATGAGAAAAAGACTTGTTTGAAATGCAATATCTCAACTCATATAAGGTGGAAAGAACAAAATGTTAGGTGCGTTAATGCCTAGAGGAACATGCTTCAAAGAGATAGAAGTCTTCATACTCTACCTCACAAAGCATGGGCCTTACATTTATTTGGATAATTTTTTCCTCCTATTTTTCTCGATGTTCCATTTGCCTTAAAAATTAGCCAAGTTATTGGCATATTAGTATCTTTGAGGGGAAAGGGGTTGCCCAAAAATTCCTAAGACAAGTGTTTCTCTTTGCTTGTTTGTTTGGTCAAAGGACATATATGGGATGTTATTGCTCTGTAGTCATCGGATTATCCGATGTCTAGGTCAGTCTCTCATCGGATCAATTGGTGTTCAATCTCCTAAGGTCAGTTCAGTCAGTATCTCAATTCAAACGACACATTCATTCTGAAAAACATCGGTCCATCCGATGTGTACAATTCTGGAACTGTGGTCAAATCCACCGATGCTACCTCCTCCATCGTCGGACCATCCGGTGTCAACATTCCTCTTTTGAACACCCTTACTGTGCCATTCGACCGATGATCCAAACCCTCAACATCGGTCCATCCGGTGTCAATTGCACTTTTCTGGAAAACCTTACTATATCATTCGACCGATGCTCCCGTCGTTCATCATCAGTCCATCCGGTGTTAAAAAGTCGGCTAGGGTTTGGGACCCACTATTTAAATCGGCCGTTCGTTTTCCCCTTCCCTCTCCCGATCCCGACGCCGCCACCGTCGTTTTCCTCAGCCGCCGAATCTCTAGCGCCACCACCACCGCCGCCGGACGCTGCCGCCGCCCCCCGGCCGCCGCCGCCTGTCGCCGCCCGCTGCCTCCGGTCGCCGCACCGCCTCCAAGCGCCGCCGCCTCCAAGCGCCGTCGCCTCACCGTCGCCGCTCCACCAGTCGCCGCCGCCGCTCAACCAAGCGCCACCACCGCTCTCCCCATCATCAGAGCGCCGCCGCTGCCCCACGCGCACACATTGCCATCGCGGTGCATCCATCACCTCTAGGGTTTCCCAACCCCGTCAATCTCCGCATCTCCTTCGTCGACTTCGTTCAATCGCGTGATCGTAATGGCTCGCGACAAGAAGAACAAGGGGAAGGCTATCGCGGAGCCGGCCGCGAAGAAGCAAAAATTGTCGAAGGAGGAGAAGAAGGCCTTGATGGCCGCTCGCGCCGCCGAGGAGCGTGAGCGTGGCCGAGGGGGATCCCTAAGGATCCGCGAGGCTCGTCCGAGGCAGCCTCCTGCGATCGATGACTCCGAGGCCGAAGAAGAGCCAGTAGAGCCTCTCGTCCGCCAGCGCTCAGCCCGGACCCGTGGGGGTCTTCCCCCGGCTGCTCCACGTCCGAGACCGACGGCTGCCGACCGTCGTGAGGACAGGGAGGCCCAGCGAGCGATCTACGAGATGGACACCACTGTCCATGTCGCTGAAGGAGTCCGGTTGACCGACTACCGGAAGATGAAGGCCAAGCAGCTTCGCAAGCTCAGGTGGAATGTGCTGCTCGAGGAGTGGTACCCGCAGCCCAGAGAGGCTCTGGTGGATAGTCGCTTCTGGACTGTCACCCAGGCATCACTCTATGAGACCTACAGGCGTCGAGGTCACAAGCTATTTCAACACAATTATCTGGATTGGGGCCAGCTAGCTTTGGCAGCAGAGACGAAGATATGTCCTTATTTTGAGAGGTACCGAGGCTTGGTGCAGCTAATGGCATATGAGCGGAGTGCCTATGTGGAAGATTGGGTCCGCGTCTTCTACGCCACCCTCTATGTCTCTGAGGGTAGAAGATCAATTGACTTCATGTTCATTGGTCAGCACTACCACTTGACGAGGCAGGCACTGGCACAGTTGCTAGGAGTGGACTTGCACGACACCTGCGTGCATGAGAGGGTCTATGGTCAGGCAGACCCACCGAGGAGGCCGCTCACTGGAGGAGTGGCACCAGCTCTGGAGGAGATCCGTTCTTTGTTCGATCCTACTTTCTCTCCTGACCAGCCGAGAGTACCAACCTTGTTGACTCCAGCTGCGTGCACAGTGCACCTCGCCTTGCGCCGCACGCTCCTACTGAGGTCTGGTTACTTGGAGGGGTTCACCAGCCTTCAGCAGACTCTCCTGTTCTTCATCATGAACGGGATGGAGTTCGACATCGTGGACGTCCTCATATGCGAGATGGAGGATGTGATCACAGATGGAGTGGGGATGATGAGGCAGCTCATGTACGGACACTGGGTCAGCTACCTGCTCACCATGATGGTCCCTGAGGAGTCCGTCGTGCACGACCGTCTCACTGACGAGAGTGTGACACGGTTCGGCCACTACCGTGCCCCAGCTCCTGGAGACCGTCGCCTTGGCCGTCCAGTTGAGCGTCAGGTCAGGGCCCGACTGTCTGAGGAGGACTGTTCTGACTTAGAGAAGGAGGATGAGAGGCTTGCCGAGGCTGAGGCACAGGGGGAGGGCTTGCAGCATATCTGGTCAGAGAGCGACACCAACGACAGTGTCGAGGAGTACTTCTCTCCTCCGCCCTCACCCAGGCAGCACGACGCGGAGGCTGGAGGCTCTACAGTGCCACCACCTACTCCACCTCCCGTCACTGAGGCGCAAGTCACGCAGCCGTCAGAGCTGACGTCGCTCCTCCAGTAGATGGTTGAGCAGCAGTGTCTGGACAAGCTGGCAGCCGAGCAGGCCCGAGCAGAGCAGGCTGCCCGTCTCCTTGAGCTCTAGCAGCAGCAACAGGAGATGCAGCGTCAGATCGCCCGTGAGAGGCGTGAAGACACTGACAGGCTGACGGGGCTTATTGACCAAATGCATCAGCGCACTCTCGACCAGCAGCAGACGCAGCAGGCGATGATGGGCATCCTGGGGTTGATCACCAACCTCTACACCCAGACCGGGATTGCCCTCCCGTCGTAGCTGCTAGGAGTCGCTCCACCACCTCCAGTCCTGGCTCCGGCTGCCGCTCCAGTGGCCCCAGTACCTTCTACACCGATTCCCTTCTTCAGCATGTCTCCACTTCTGGCTCCTGGTGCTCCGATCCACTCCCCGCTACCGGCCACTACACTGTTTCAGCAGACGCCGACCTCCGTCGTCAGTGCCCCTGCTACAACAGCTCCTCCACAGCAGGCACCGACGGTGGCTCCTACGGCTCCGGCAGCTCCTTCCACTGCTACTCCATGCAGCAGCTCCGGCGAAAGCACTCTCGACGGTGACCAGTTCGTCATCGCGCCCAACACTCAGGATCCTTAGGCACTCGGATCCCTTTTTGGTGTCTTGATGCCAAAGGGGGAGAAGAGTTAGAGGAGTCAGGGGGAGGAGAGCTTAGTCTCAGGGGGAGTGTCTTAGTCTCAGGGGGAGGAGAGCTCAGTCTCAGGGGGAGTGTATTAGTCTTAGGGGGAGTCCTTCTTTTGTGTTATCTGTTATATTTTGTAATTTGGAGTTTATCAATATTATCTTTTGTAATTCGATGCTCTTGCTACTCATTTGGTGTTCATTGAGTACTCTTATGTTAATTAATCGATTGGGCTCATTTGGTGTTTATCTATGTTTATGATCACTTATTTATTCACACTTGAGATATTAATTGATGCTTAAGCTTCAAGTGTGACATCCTGTATTCATTGCATATTCTTCTAAGTTTCATTCTATCAAATTCATTACTATTGCGCTTTGATTATTGTGTTGTCATCAATCACCAAAAAGGGGGAGATTGAAAGCATCTAGGCCCCCCCATGAAGTACGGTTTCGGTGATTAATGACAACCATTGAACTTTACTAATGAATTTGTGAATACAAGGTCCCCATAATCACTCAATAAAATGAAATGAATATGTCATTGGAGACCCATATACAATCAACTTTTGAGATCAAATCAATGAGATAAAGACAAGAAGTGAAAGCTCTCATGTCTAAGTCACTCAACCATAAGTTGACAACATACAATGCTTGAAGATCATCAGAGAGGCTTATGAAACAAATGTCTAAGAGGTCATCTGAGCAAGACACAAAAGACTCACTCAAAACAACGCGAAGCAAACAAAATAAACTCACCGGATCAACCGATGATTTCAGAAATGTACACATCGGTCGAGTTGGTTCAACTGAAGAAGAAGACCTCAGAACAATGTACTCACCGGATCACCCGATGTGAATGGCTCAGTGACATCGGTCCATCAGTACAGTTTGCAATATCATTGTACCAAGTGTAGCACCGGATCATCCGATGTACAGAAATATACACATCGGTCAATCACTCCAGTAAGCATCAAGTTTGAGTCAATTCTGGAGGAAGAGCCACTGGATCATCCGATGAGAATACAGGAGCAACATCGGTCTAACAACGGTCATATCTGACACAATGACGTCAGCCAAAGTAATTAGACCGATGATAACTAAAGGGGAGACATTGGATCATCCGGTGTTCACAGTAAAGTTCTGTCAGCCTACTTTTCCAACGGCTATTTCGGGGAGGCTGGCTATAAATACCCCCTAACCCTGTCATTTCAAAAAGTCTTGATCACCAGAAGCTATCAACACATCCACAAGCTTTCAATACCAAGAGCAATCACTTCCACACCATTTCCATCACCTTTACACCAAGGTTTAGGCTAGAACTAGCTAGAGAGAGAGCTTGTGTGCCACCATTCTGGGTGAGTGGACTCTCTAGGTTAGTGTGAGAGCCTCAAGGGAGTGCCCTTGGTGTTTGTAATCGTGAGAAGACTTCCGGAGCTTGCCAAGGCGTTTGTGGAAGCCCAGAAGGTCAAAGTTGTACAAGGCTTGAGCTCCACCTTGCCAAGGGAGGCGAACGGAGAGGAATAGTGAAGACCCCTCGTCTCGGTGACTTGGGTGCGACAAAACCCTTTGGTGGGTGCCACAACGTGGATGTAGGAAGATCTTGATGATCTTGCCGAACCACAGGATAAATCCTTGTCTCCTCGGGAGTTTGCATCCTTCTCCTTCCCTTACTTTTATGCATTTTATATTCCGCAAAGTTTCTATCTACTAGAATGCATAGATAGTCGTGTAGGGAATTGGGCTTTAGAAATTTAGTTTCATTGCTAAGAATTTTTCGAAGAAAGCCCAATTCACCCCCCCTCTTGGGCATTCGGTCCTTACAATTGGTATCAGAGCAAGGTTGCTCATAGGATCATTCTAGCTTCACCGCTAGAGAGCTAAAATGGCCAAGGTTGGGGGTTCGGTTCCTATCTTCGAGGGCAAGAACTTTGCCTATTGGAAAGCACGCATGCGCGCTTACCTTGAGGCTATTGCTCCCGAAGTATGGGAAGCGATCCACGCGGGGTTTGGAGAACATAATTATGTTGGTGATCAAATTAAATGGGATGCTAAAGCTAGAAATGCAATCTATGAATGTATTAGTCAAGATGTATTTGCTAGAATTGCTAGTAAAGAAAAAGCTTGTGAAATTTGGGCTTGCTTAATAGAGATTCATGAGGGCTCTTCTCGTGTCAAAGAACTAAAATATCATATGCTTAAAGCCAAGTATGATGAATTTAAGATGCTACCTCATGAAAATGTCAATGAAATGTTCTCTCGCTTAAATGTGCTTATTGAAGAAATAAATGCTCTTGACATTGCTTCTCTTGGCAAGGGACTCATCAACCGCAAGATACTCATGCTCCTTCCTAAGCCAAAGTACAACATCATCAACTCCATGCTCCAAAAAGAATCACTTGACCACATTGAAGTTTCAGAGCTCATTGGAGAAATACACGCTCATGAGATGAGTGTACTTGGGATGATGGAGCAATCATCATCAAAGACAATTGCTCTAAAGGCCTCCACCAAGAAAACAAGCCACAAGAAGAAGAAGGTGGTTGAGCCTAGCTCAAGTGAAGAAGAACAAGCATCAAGTGAAGATGATGATGATGAGCTTGCGTTGATGATGAGAAAGTTCTCACGCTTGAACTCCAAGATCACTAAGAAGGGATACACATTTGATCCTAAGAAGAGAGCATTTCTACCAAGGAGAGATGATCACAAGACATGCTACAATTGTGGTGATCAAGGCCACATCTCCTATGATTGTCCAAGACCGGACAAACGAAGAGAGAACCACAAGAGCAAGCATCGCAAGCTTGAAGGAAGTGGTGATGATGATGAGGAAGCCAAACCAAAGCCAAGATCCTTTGGGAAGAAGAAACATGACAAGGGAAAGAAGGCAAAGCTCTTCCTAAAGAAGAGAAATGGCCCACAAAAGGTGTTCATGTGTGAGGCAAATGAATGGGTCACCGACGAAGAAACAAGTGATGAAGAGAGTGAAGGGGAAGAAGAAAGCTTGGCCAGCCTCGCCATTGCCAACAATGATGATGCACCTCTTCATCCACCGCCCATGTGCCTCATGGCGAAAGGTAACACCAAGGTATGTGATGACTCTAGCGATGATGAGCTTTCCCCCGATGATTTAACTTCTTTTATAAATGAATATCATGCTATCATTAAGAGGGAAAAGAGTAAGGTTAAAGTGCTTGAAGAAACTCGTGCTAAACTTGAGATCTTCTCGTCAGAGCTGGTCCTGTGAGGCTTCATCGAGCGCTCAGACTCAGAACGAGCCTACTGCGATCTCTGGGGGGAGGACGGCCTCGACCCCATACACCAGGAAGAAAGGTGTTCCTCTAGTGGTGCAATTGGGTGATGTCCGGCTTGCCCATAGCGCACAGGGGAGTTTGTCGACCCACTTGGCACCATGCTTACCCAAGCTGTCATGCGTGCGTGTCTTGAGGCCTCTGAGGAACTCAGCATTGGCCCTTTCCACTCATCGTTGCTCTCTGGATGAGCCACAGATGCATAACAAACTTGGATGCCGAGGTCTTCGTAGTAGTCCTGGAATGCTACACTGGTGAACTGGGTATCATTGTCGATGATGATCCTGTTCGGGACCCCAAACCTGCAGACAATTGACTTGATGAACTTGATTGCAGACTCCTTGTTGATGTTGATCACCGGGGCTGCCTGTGGCCACTTGATGCACTTGTCTATAGCGACGTAGAGGAACCGGTACCCTCTGACTACTCTGGGGAAGGGTCTCATGATATCTAGCCCCTAGACCGCAAATGGCCAGGAGGGCGGGATCATCTGCAGTGTCTGCGCCGGAGTGTGAATTTGCTTGGCATGGAACTGGCACGCCTTGCATCTCTTGACTAGCTTGATAGCGTCTTGTAGTGTCGTTGGCCAGTAGAAGCCATGCCAGAAAGCTTTACCAACCAACGTGTGTCGAAGTGTGAGAACGACACTTCCCCCGGTACTACTAAATGTAGCCCGCAGAGGTTCTTGTTTAGGTTTGGGTGCGTAGATATGAGGACTAAGAATGGTGACACGGGAGATTTACGTTGTTCGGGCCGCCTGAGCGTAATACCCTACTCCACGGGGTGTGTGTTATTGTATTGAGGATTTTCCTTGAGTTGGCGAGCGTATTAGCTTGTCTCCTCATGTATCGTGCGGTGCAGTCCTTTTATAGTCTAAGGACTGGCCATTACAACATTGGCCTGACCCGACATGTGGCACTGGCATATTTAATGACCTAATACACAGTTTGTGGGTATTAAGCATGATTAATAGTGTGATAACGTGCCTTAATGGTTGCGTTGCCTTTATTAATAGTACACTGATTGTGTGTATTAATATAGCATTAATGACATGTAATCAGGTTTTGTAATTGCCACTTTAACAGTCCCTTGAATGTTCGTGTTGTGGGGGATCCGCCTGTGTTCCCGTTGGTGGTGTAGGTCCGGAGGCTCCACACGTGGCAGCTTCGGAGCTTCCCCCTGTAGGGAGATGGGTTCGGTGCTGTTATACACGTGGCACACCGGAGCTTCCCTCTAGAGGTGGTTAGATCCGAGGTTATTAACCATCTGTCAATCACCGGAGCTTCCCTAAGTAGGGAGCCTAGCTCCGGTCTCACATTACATGTGGCAGTCTCGGAGCTACCCATATGAGGGAGGCGGGTCCAGTGCCGTGTGACATGTGGGGCCTGAGGAAATCTTTAACTCTGACAGGTGGAATTCCCTTGCACTTCATGCGGTACCATGGGGTACCCGGTACATAGGGTACCAACAGCGTGCGAGAAGCTGTGTGATTCCCGCACTCTCATTCGTGGATCTCTATGAGCAAGTCGCGGCCCTCCTCCTGAGTTATGCACCGTAGCAGTACACTGTTGGTGCCACACCGACAGAGGTCACCTTCTACCAGCATGTAGCATTTCACAATCCTCACGATCCTCTCAGCAGATACGTGATCCTCCGGGAGGATGTTGTCCTTCAAATAGTCTCGGATCTCCATGATCCACGCATCGGGCCTCTCCTGAGCTTCTGGATCTTGGGCGCTGGGTAATATGAGGTCCCCGATGGCGCACAAGTACCTCGATGGTCCCCATAGTTGAATGGCCGTCGAGGTCGCCAGCTTTGAGGTGTTGGGCTCGCCTTCTTCATTAGGTGTTGTGGGCCTAGCTGTTGGTTGCACTAGTCTCCTGCTGAAGACACCTTCAGGAACTGCGGCCCCAATGGAGGCCATAGTTTAACAGGCGTCGACGATGGAGTTGTCGGCGTGCAACACGTGGCAGAGGTCCAAATCATCAAAACCAACTTCTAACTACTTGATGTGCATTAAGTACACCACGAGCTGAGGGTTGTTGCAGCAACATTAACCCCAGACTTTCTTGATAATCAGTTGGGGGCTCCCTTGACCAGCATCTGCTGGACACCAAGACCCTGCGCAGCTGTCAGTCCAAAGATGAGGGCTTCATACTTCGCCATGTTGTTGGTCGTGTTGAAGTCTAGGTGCACTGCATACTTGCCCCTTGCTTCCGCGAGGATCCGTCGAAGAGGCGTGTCCAGTGGGGTTCGGTAAGCACCGGTGCCGTGGGCTCCAACTCGCTGATTTATCGCCTCCTGGGTTGCTTGGTGAGGGAGTTCAGTCAGCGATGAAATCCGCTAGCGTTTGGCTCTTGATTGCATGCCGCGACAGAAAGTCAAGCTCGAACTCCACCAGTTCAGCCGCCCATTTGGCGATATTGCCTGTTGCATTGGGGCTGCACAGCACCACCCTTAGTGGGAATGAAGTCACCACTGAAACTCTGTGTGCCTCAAAGTAATGGCGGAGCTTTCTCGACGCGATTAGTACTGCATAGAGTAGCTTGTGCACTTCAAGGTACCTTGTTTTTGATTCATGTAGGACTTCGCTGATGAAGTAGACTAGGCGTTGGATGGTCTGGGATCTCCTTGGGGAATCCGACACATCTTCTTCCATCAGCTCCAGGCCCAGAGACTTCATGTCCCTAGGGCCTGGTGTATCCTTTGGGGGCTGGGACCCAAAGGCTCCCTGATCTCCGGGGCCCCTAGGGGGACTCGGTCATCCTCTAGGGGATGGGACTCAGAGGCTCCTTGCTCCCCGGGGCTCCCTAGGGGGACCCGGGCATCCTCTAGGGACTGGAACCCGAGGGCAACTGAATGTAGCCTAGAAGGGGGTGAATAAGCTTTTTGAACTTTTGTTGGACCCTGAAACACTTAACAGATGGATCAAATACGGGGACGCTGAACTAGTTCGGTATTGTGCGGACTAATCCGGTGTGCGCGGACTAAAAGATCAAAGTAAATTGACAATTCTACGTCTAGCACACTATGCAGCGGAAATCAGATTACAAGTGAAGTGTATTGAACCAATGAACCAATATATTGCAATGATCAAGTATGATACAATATTTCAAGATGAATTTCATAATACTAGACAAAATCTAGATTATGATGAAAAGTAAAACAAAGATGCGCGAGACACAATTTTATCCCGTGGTTCGATTCGCACGAAGGAAACCTACATACACATTAAGGAGTCCACGAAGGACCAGGTCTTCACCAACCCTACCCTTGTCGAATCGCCATGGAGGTCGATTCTCTTCCACTAATCACAAAGGGCAAATAACGTGTTCAAGGGGCCTTCTCACAAGTTGAGGGTTCCTCAAGAATTACAATGAAGAACACCACTAAACACACTCTAAAGATATGCAATAAACAACAAGAGTGTGCGAGAGATTCAAACCCAAGAGCTCAAGATTGTGTGGAACAAGTCTCTCCTTTGTTCGATTGCTAATCCTCATAGATTTGATCTTTATAGGGTTAGAATGTGTGGAGAGATGTGTATTTTGGGCTCTTGGGAGGTGTGACGGCGCAGGGGGTCGAGAGAAATGGTTGTAGGGTCATACACCTCTATTTATACTAGGGTTTCCAAAAGTTACCATTAGGGTTTGCGATGTCCGGACTAGTATGTGGTGGACTTCAGACTAGTCTGGTGTGCAGCGTCTGGAAAACCCTAAGTGTTTAGAGATATCGGACTTGTCCGTAAATGTGCGGAATAGTCTGATATGGGCACTGGAAGTGTTCGGACTAGTCCGACACATATCGTCCTAGTCCGTTGTGGTGAACCTCGTGTAGAATTGAGGACAAGTCCGCACTTGGAGGACTTGTCCTATTTTAGTCAGAGAGTTTTCAGACTAGTCCGGTGGATATCGGATTTGTCCGGTGTCGTAAAAAAATATGGGGCTAAGGACAAGTCTGGACTTAGAAGACTTGTCCGATTTTAGTCAGAGAATTATTGGACTAGTCCGATGGATATCAGACTTGTCCGTTTTTGTGCAGATGTGAAGTGTTGAGGACTAGTCCGCACTTGGGGCGACTAGTCCGTTCTTAGTCAGTGAGATATTGGACTAGTCCGGTAAACATCGGACTAGTCCAAAAATGCAGATTTTTGTGTAGTGAGTGAGATCTCTTTTGCTTGAGCTCTTGGAGTGTGTTTCTCCAACACACTCCATACAAAATAAATTATTCTTTTCAGCTCTTGATCTCTTTTTCTTTTGATTCCTCATTCTCCTTTCTTTTTGAGCTTTCCTCCTAATTTCTTTAACACATGCGCTCATCTCAACAATTTTGTTAGAATCTCATTTGTTTGTCATAAATCAACCAAAACCCACAAGGGATGCCTAGATGCACTTACAATCTCCCCCTTTTGGTGATTGATGACAACCAATTGAGATTACACAAATATGATAAAAATTCAGATTTTCATAAAGTGTGCACATATGAGCTTGGAACAAAATAAGCAATATAGACATAGGACATATGTGCATTCTTTATGGTGGGGTGCAAAACTATGTGTGTGTGAGTAATAATCATGATGTGAATGAGGTAAATGGCATAATCATAACAACATCAAGATTATCAAGTATGTATATCAATTTCAGAGCATAAACATAGATCATAACAAAACACTACCACAAACATGTCCAGAAGCATAATGCGAACATAATAAAAGTCTTACAACACCAAAAGAAACACAAATAGAGCTCTCATCTCTTAACCTACTGCTAGGACCCAAGAGTCCCCCTCAATCTCTCCCCCTTTGGCATCAAGGCACCAAAAAGAAGGAGAGGAGGGATCTACTTGGCGTTGCCGGCTCAGTGGACTAGTGTGCATTGTGCGGACTAGTCCGGGGTAACCACAGACTAGTCCGTGGTCACCAGGACAGAAAAGTATATAAACCTTTCATATATATTCAAAGGTGCTTAAAAAGAATATAGGGGCAAAAACACACAAATATTCTTGATGAATATGATCAGTAAACATACAATCTAGCTATGACTATAATTCACCAAGATCGAGTAGTTAACATAGTTTTTCGGAGAAAAATAGAGAGAGATGATTTTTCAACACGATCAACATGATTTTGAAGGTGGCATACAGGTATGCAAGTTTTCAAGCCACATTCCGAGCATCAAGGATATTTAGTTCATTTTGGATCTCACAAAAGCGTTTTTCATCATGTGGCTTGGTAAATATATCGGCTAGTTGTTTTTCAGTGTTGACATGGGAAATGGATATGTCTCCTTTTATTGAGTGATCTCTCAAAAAGTGATATCGGATGTCTATGTGTTTGGTTCTAGAGTGCTCAATAGGATTGTGGGTAATTTTAATGGCACTCTCATTGTCACAAAGGAGTGGAATACGGCTCATATTGTAACCGTAGTCCCTTAGAGTTTGTCGCATCCAAAGGAGTTGTGCACAACAACTCCCGGCTGCAACATACTCCGCTTCGTCCATGGATAAGGCAATGAAATTTTTTTTCTTGGAGGACCAAGAAACTAGGGATCTACCTAGGAATTGGCAAGGAGGTACTTTTTCTATCTACCTTGCATCCGACATAATCTGCATCGGAGTATCCAATGAGATTGAATTTTGAACCTTTGGGATACCAAAGGCCTATGTTGGGTGTATGAACTAAATATCGCATGATTCTTTTTTTTGGCTGTCAAATGACATTCCTTAGGATTGACTTGAAATTTTGCACACAAACATACACTCAACATGATATCAGGCCCAGATGCACATAAATAAAGTAAGGATCCAATCATGGAATGATATACCTTTTGATCCACGTTTGGTCCGTCTTCATTGAGATCCAAGTGTCCATTTGTCGCCATGGGAGTCTTTATGGGCTTTGCTTTGTCCATCCAAACTTCTTGAGAATGTCTTGAGTGTAATTTGTTTGGCTTCCCGTCCTTTTGTTGCTTTACTTGGAATCCCAAAAAGTATCTCAACTCCCCCATCATGGACATCTCAAATCTATGTGTCATAATCTTACTAAATTCTTGACAAAAAGATTTGTTAGTTGAACAAAATATAATACCGTCAACATAGATTTGGCAAATGAAGAGATCATCATAAAAAATTTTAGTAAACAAGGTGTAATCAGCTTTACCAATCTTGAATCCATTTTGAGTCAAAAAATCTCTAAGGCACTCATACCAAGATCTAGGAGCTTGTTCGAGGCCATAGAGAGCCTTACATAGTTTGTACACATGGTCGGGGTACTCTTGATCTTCAAAACCAGGTGGTTGCTCCACGTACACCTCCTCCTTGATCGGTTCGTTTAGGAAGACACTTTTTACATCCATTTGATAGAGCTTGAAATCATGGTGAGTAGCATACGCAAGCAATATACGAATCAATTCAAGCCTAGCTACGGCAGCAAAAGTCTCGTCGAAATCCAAACCTTCGACTTGTGAGTACCCTTTGGCCACAAGTCGTGCCTTGTTCCTTATTACAACTCCATGTTCGTCTTGCTTTTTGCGAAAGACCCATTTAATGCCGATGATGTTGGACTTGGGTCTTTCAACAAGCTCCCACACTTTGTTCCTTTTGAAGTTGTTAAATTCTTCTTGCGTCTCCATCACCCAATTCGGATCTTTTAATGCATCTTCAACCCTGTGTGGTTCCAAAGAGGATACAAAAGAATAGTGTTCACAAAAATTAGCTATACGGGATCGAGTTACTACTCCCTTTTGTATGTCACCAATTATGTTTTTGACGGGGTGATCTCTTTGGATGTTTTGATGTACTCTTAGATGTGGCCCTTGTGGTCTTGAATCTTCATGATTATCATCTTCTTCTCCCTCTGGATAGTTGCTCTCATTGATGTCTTTATCACCTTGATTATCTTGAGATTGATCTTGTGTGGAAGCTCCCCTTTGATCATTGCCCTCCACTTGTGGTTCATCTTCTTCATTTGCATTTGGAGGTGGCACTTGTGGTCGAATATCTCCCAACACCATTCTTCTCAATGCTTCACATGGAGATTCTTCTTGATTCGTGAGTAGTTCATACGAGGTTTTCTTGAGTAGGCAATGAAGATAGAGTCGGTTTATGGCGTGACAAGTGGTGTTGACCGCTTCAACCCAAAACCGGTCCGAAGTCTTGTATTCATCAAGCATTGTCCTTGCCATCTCAATGAGTGTTCGGTTCTTCCTTTCGACTACTCCGTTTTGTTAAGGAGAGTATGATGCTGAAAATTTGTGTTTTATCCCTTCTTTGTCTAGATACTCCTCAACTTGGGTGTTCTTGAATTCTGTTCCATTGTCACTTTGTATGTTCTTGACCGTCAATGAGAATTCATTTTGATCCCACTTGAGGAACTTCTTGAGGGTTCATTGAGTTTTCGTCTTATCATGCAAAAAGAAAACCCACATGAAGCGTGAAGAAACATCGACAATAACTAAACCATACTTATTACCGCTGTCGAAGTGTTTGATACGACACTTCCCCCAGACCTGCTAAGAAGCAGCCCACAGAGGTTCTTTTATGGTTGGGGCACGCAGAGATCAAGATCAAGATCAAGATGATGACACCAGAGATTTACGTGGTTCGGGCCGCCTGAGCGTAACACTCTACTCCACGAGGTTTGTGTTGTTGTATTGTGTGAGTTTGTTCGCTAGTATGTGGGTCGGCTCAGAAAAGACGATCCATCCTTGGGTACGTGCGGTACAATCCTTTTATAGTTCTAAGGACTGACCGTTACAAAGCTTGTCTGGCCCGACATGTGGCCATGGTGTATTTATTAGCCTAATACACTATCTAAAGAGTATTATGTATGATTAATAGTGTGATAACGTGCCTTAATGGCTACTTTACCCCTATCAACAGAGCTCTGATCGCGTGTTATTAATACGGCATTAATGACACGTAATTGAATCTTGTAACTGCCGCTTTAAATACCCTTGATTGTTCGTGCTAAAGGAGATCTGACAGTGTCGTCGATGAAGGTCCGGAGGCTCCACACGTGAAAGCTCCGGGGCTTTAACTTATGGGAGGTTAGGTCTGGGACTATTGTACATGTGTCGGCACCGGAGCTCCTCTCTGCTAGGGGTTTGGTCCGGGGTCATTGTACATGTGTCGACACCGAAGCTCCTCTCTGCTGGGAGCTTATATCCAGTTTTCTTTTACACGTGTTGACCCAGGAGCTACTCATACAAGGGGAGCGGGTCCGGTGCAATGTGACATGTGGGGCCCGAGGAGTCCTTCAACTCTGACAGGTAGAACACCTTTGTACTCTTTGCAGTACTAAGGGGTACTCGGTACGCAGAGTATCGACAGTAGCCCCTAGGCCCACCTCTGGGAGAAACCCTTTGGGTTAAATTATTCTACCGGAGGTGGGGCCATTCTTGATTCCCGTGCTTTGATTTCAAGAGCCTTCAGACGTGTTGTTGGAGCGATGGTCCGGGAGTGAACCATTGACGTGTGGCTTGTTATGAATGCGACAGATAAGATCTTCGAGTGAGGATCTCACACAATTGAAGGTCGCTCGTTCCCAATACGAAAACCGTATTGGTTTCGCGCGCCCTGTCAGGGTGCCGCCATCGGGTTTCCCATCGCCCATCATGACAACGGTTCGCCTTGGGTAAGAACCTCGATCTCTTCGTCGGGGTGGCCCCAGGCCCACTCATCATTGACGGGGTAGACCTTTGAAAAGTGTCGTCAATCTCACTGCGGTTTCCATCCAAGCGTCACAGAGGATTACTTAAGAGCGAAAGTGTGCACAGTTTGTAGACTCTTTACGCCATTGATCATATTTGCGCTCAGAGCCTCCCAAACCCTGCCTAACTTTCCTTCCTTTGCTACGCTTTGCCGCGATGGAGTTGGGTCTCCCCAAGAGCCGCCTCAAGAGTGACAATGATCTGAAGAAGGTACGAACCTATATGGGGTGGTCCAGCGACTCCTTCAACCACTTGGTCCGCACTGGCAAGCTCCCGTTCAAGAAGGAGCGCAGTGGTGACATGGTGCACTTCTCGGCGTACGCCATGGTGGGATTCATTCCACCTTTCTCTTCTTTTATTTTGATGCTGCTAGACTTTTATGGTCTGCAGATGTATCACCTTGGCCCCCATTCTCTTCTTCTCGTGGCAACATTCGTCCACTTTTGCGAGATGTGGGTGGGTATTCCCCGCCGCGTCGAGCTATTCCACACCTTCTTCACCATCCACACCACCGACAAGGGGAGTGAGTTTCTTGGCTTCTACTATTTCGTGAAGCGCAAGAACTGCCCCCTTCAAGTATCTGAAGTCGTTTCCTTTCGGCAAATGGGACGACTGGAAGAAAGATTGGATCATCATTACAGTGGAGGAGCATGAAAAGTTGGAGCTGCTCGAAGGTCTCCCCAATGTTGACACCGACGCCTGGAGTGTAGTTCCGGTGCTATCAGATTCCTTCAACCATGTCTTTACCAGAATCCGCGAATGCGTGGAAGGTGGAGTGACCCCTCACAAGGTCTTCTGCAACTTCCTGGTCAATAGATGGGCTCTGTTGAGGAAGAGGGAGAAGCTCGCATGGGCCCTCAACAACGTGATGGATGACGACCAGATTGAAACTGGTCTGAAATCCAACTTGGATGAGGAATCTTTGGAGTTTCATCTCAAGAAATTCCAGCATGGGATAAATGTCAACAGCGACGACTTAGTTCCGCTGGCAGCTTTCCTCCCTCTGAACATGGAGGCGCAGTTTAGTAGGGAGCTCCGGAGGAAGATGCCAGTGCTTGACGACCTTTGTGACTTAGAAAGAAGTCTGAACACCAGGTTGGTAATCCCCAGAGCTTCTGAGGGTGGTCCTGCCTCCACCCCGAGCTGAAAGACTGAAGACATCGGCAAGGGCAAGGGTAAAGAGCAGCTAAGCCCTCCAGTCAGAAGAGGAAGTTGAAGCACGCTGACGGGAGGTTCATCAGACCTGCTCCTTCTACCATGGCTCCTTCTCCCCCGGTAAGGGAGGTCTTCTGCAGCTACCCCTGCCCTGGTGCCAGCGACTTCAAGAGGTGTCAGCTCCAGGCAGGTGACCCCGACCTCAGTGCCGACTAGAAGCTCTAGGTCCAGAAGTTCTTCCCGGCCAAAAGAAGCTCTGGACGAAAGGACTCCGGCTGCTGCGAGTGGTCCCCAACTGAGGTCCGAAGCCGTAGTCTCACTAGACTTGGTGGGCTCTAGCTCCGGGCCTTAGAAGAAAAGATTCCGAGGCAACTGGGGTGGTAGCATCCCTAGGTAAGCATTGATTGCTCACCCTAAAATGTTAGCCTTGTTTTTTATGTGTCTTTAATCTTCTCTTCCCTTCATTTCTAGGGTGTCGAAGAAGGGGTCAGGATCTTCGGCGCTTGTCACGGCGACCGGAGCTGCATCTGCTGAAGCTCCGCCTTCAAGTGCTGAGCCTCCTCCTCAAGTGGAGGCAGAAGTTGCAATAGCCCCGATGCCACCTGTTGTGGACTTGGGCTCAGAGTTCTCGCCTGAAGCTCCTGCAGTAGCGCCGGACCATAGGGGAGAAGTCGAAGATGTACGCCTAGCAACGATGGCAGTGGCTGATGCTCCAACACCATTGATGCTATAAGTTCTGGCCTTTGAGCTGGAAGTTGTCAAAGCCCTGGCCGTTGAGCCAGAGGTAATTGAAGCTCCGGCTATTGAGCCGAAAATGGTTGAAGGTCCGACCCTTGGACCAGAAGATGTTGAAGATCCGGTGGCTAGGCCGGAAACAGTTGATGGTCCGGTCCTTGGGCCGGATGATGTTGAAGATCTGGCGGCTGGGCCAGAAATGGTTGGAAGCTCCAGTCGCCGAACCAGGGGCAACTAACGTGTCAGCGTCTGGGTCAGCTGAGGCAGGGGCGCCGGATGAAGCCCCGACCGCTGCCCCGGAAGTAATTGTCCCGGAGGTACTGATAGAAAAAGGTTGAGTCCGATCTTCCGAAAGGTAATGGGTAAGTCGATTGATAGAGATCTCGACATTGATGATCCATGGCTCTCGAGTAGAACACGAACAGCCCCTGCAATCACTACACCACCGCTCCGTTGGATATCAACCGTGCTTCACACGATTGACCTCGTCAAGAAGTCTAATCCCTGCAAGTGCAACCGAGAACACAAGCAAGAACAAGGTAGACACGATCTGAAATCGCGAAGTTGGGGTCTCACAAACCGAAGAACGGCGATATTATTGATCTAAGCAAAACCCAATTGTCTATGGCGGCTACCATGGAATATATATAGGTGGGAGGACGTCCAAGGGGGTGTTAGGGTCGTGACCTAACCCTAAGACACGAAAATAATGGACTTAGACTTGATACAAGGCCCAATGGCCCAATACGGTGGCGCAACACCCTGACAGATTCTGTACTTGATTTTGTTTCGATGATTCCCGTCGACTCCTAACGAATTTTGACATGGGACCGGCTCCATTGGAAAGGTTATCCTCTCCCCTTTCCGTGCATATGTAGAACGTCCAAAACGGAGTCCGTATGCGTCCTGGGCTTCCATTTTAGTGCGTACTGCTCCTGGACTCCGAGTTGGATACGATTTGGAGTTTGGTTCGGTTTCCATCTTCTTTGAACGAATTCTCTGGTCTTCCACGTCCCTAATACTCCCTCCAAGTACTCCTTAAACCTATCCATGGATCCTAATCACAAATAAATCATTAAGTAGCAATCTATACTCAAAAACATATAAGGAAATATATAAGAACGAGTTCACCTCTGAAATTAATTGTTGTGTATGAACTCTATTGATTGCATCTTGTATATTCAATGGAGTGTTGTTTATATCCATATAAGTGATGTCCTCATCATCCTCCCCTTCTTGAATTGGAGTCGTCCTCGACTCAAGTTCGTCTCCTCTCATGTGTTGGTCCAAATGTGCAACGCCATCAAATCTTCTTGTATGCATGAATGGAGGAGGCCAAGGTGGTGGACGACATAGTGCGCCATCTTGATCTTGTCCATCAAATAAGAGTGCACATTCACTTGAGCCAGGATCCCAAACAAATAAATATTGTGTCATGTTTGTAGGTGCAATAATAATGTGCATGATCTCATCATTCTTCCCTTCTTTATGACAAGCCGTCCTCGGCTTGCTCGTATGTCCAGCAAAGAGGCTTGCATTGGAGGTAGAGTAAGTGCTGTCTATAATGCACAACCACAGTGAATAACACTTTTGTTGTCCCTGCTGCAAGGAAAACATACTAGAAAAACTTGACAAGACATTATTAGCGTTAGTACATTCATTTACTTGACCATGTTGTTGCAGCACAAAAGGAGTTTCCTCATTTGAACATATGTAAACTTTATGCACCATAAACATACCACTATGTTCATATTTGCCTATAGCATGAAAAATATTTCTACTTAACAAAGGCAATTCAGATTGAGAAAATATTATCTTCTCTATGATATCTAGATCACAAAGAGTGTCAAATTCAATATAGCCCAAAGTATTTAGAGAACATAACAATTTCAGCTCATCCCTTTCACAAGTAATTGGAATCAAATTTTTAATTTCAGCACATGTGGGTGATAAAGTATCAAATTTATTCAATTGTTCTAGCATAGGTACAATATAATTATTAGCACACAACTCATTTTTAACAGAAGGATCAGCAGGAAAATCAACATGTGGCAATGGTGTATCAATAAAAGATTCCACTAGTCGCTCCTCGATAATAGCATGATTGGTGAAAAAATTTAGAACATCCAAAAAATTCTCACCTTCAACAAGTGTGTTGTGATATTCGTTACCTTTATTCTTATTTTCAGCAGTAATTGTCGGTGAAATATGAATTGATAGATCTGAATTTTCACAGGAGTTGTTGAACACCTCATTCGCTTTTGGATTTTCTACAATTATTGGTTCTTGTTCCTGCAAAAGGTTAGGCATAGGAGGAGGTACAACAAGAAAATTCTTCTCAAGCTCATGTATTTCATCTTTGCAATTGGATACACTAGTAAATGTTTCTCGCATAAGAATTCTCATACCTTTCCATGTTCGAGGTTTTTCTAAATCATTTAAATGTTCCACCAAGTTAATGCACAACCTACTAATGCACTTGCAATATTTCTAATCTTCCTCCTCTCACACATATGACATTTTCCAAAAAATTTATCCAACTCTATTTCCCAAGCAATATATTCATCATAACCAAGACCATCAAAAGAAGGAAAAGATGGGAGAATGTAATTACTTATTGTTGAAGGAGTTGTAAAGGTGGTATGAACGTCATGTGAATCCTTGGTTGATGTTTGATTTTTAGTGAGCAACTCCATCGCCGTCTTCATCATGTCCATCATCTCAGCATATAATGCATGATTCTTGCTTTTACCTGACATTGTTAGTAGCAAACAGAAGACAACACAAAAAATATGTTATCCCTATCAACTACAAAGGATAATGGCAGAGTGGAAGTGGAATCACACACTCTCAAGCGTCTTACCACGCTCTTACAAGTGTTCTTACCGACACTGCAGGTGGCAAACGGTGGACGGTATGAAGAAACCAATGAAGCGTGGGATGATTGCAAAGGTGTATCGATTCTGCTCAAGAGTAAAGTGTAGCTTGGATGACACTTTATATGTAGCAAGGATTAGCAACAATGAAATCAGATAGTAAATTTGAATAAATGTCCAAAGTATTTGTCAAAGTTGCTGGCCTAAATGTGTTCCTAGTAGTTCAAGCTAGCAAGACATGAGACAAAACTAGATGACACAAAGAATGCAAGCACTTCTGTTTTTTTGTTGTTTTTTTCCTCTTTTTTTGTGCGGCTTTTGTTTCTTGTTTTGCACTTGCCTTTTTCTTTTTTCTTCCTTTTTTTTCAGAATGTGCTGCAAGGGAAGAACACAATGAAAATCAACTCAAGATATCTCGTGTGTCTGTCGTAGATTTTCTGCTCAATCTTCCAAGGACAAATAGGCACACTTATAGGCTCTAAATTGGAAAACATAGAACAGCAAGCTTGTAGATACATCTTTCCTCTTTAATTTCAATATATGGAAGACCTATTTTGGAAAAGAACAATAGGAGATACTGACCCCGAAATACAGACTGTTCAGAATTTTTAGGTCAATAACAGATTCAGATCTAATGCAATTTAGACATCAATAACTATATTTTCTGGGAAAATGATGAATATGAAAGTTATAGAACACTTCTTAAGCTCCAGAAAGTACAAGAACACCAAATTCCGATTTCGTATGTGCGAGATATGATGAAAATACCAAACTGGACAGAGGTGAATCTAATCTGGACGTGATGACGTGATTCAAAAGGATGAATCACACAATGCAAAACTCAAACTAAGACCAAAAACACTTTCTAAACCAGCAATATGACTCAACAACGGACAAAAACTCAACAAAACCAAACTGAATAACAAAGTTGCAAAGGCTCAATGTGGTTTGGACAAAGTAATGAACAGATCTACTAAACTACAAGTTTTTTTGTGGCTTTTTTTGTGGACTCTAGGTATGAAAAATAAAACTAATGTAATGGATAGATGAATTACCTAATGGGTAACCTGGAAATCTGATACCAATTGATAGAAAAAGGTTGAGTCCGATCTTCCGAAAGGTAATGGGTAAGTCGATTGATAGAGATCTCGACGTTGATGATCCGTGGCTCTCGAGTAGAACACGAACAGCCCCTGCAATCACTACACCACCGCTCCGTTGGATATCAACCGTGCTTCATACGATTGACCTCGCCAAGAAGGCTAATCCCTGCAAGTGCAACCGAGAACACAAGCAAGAACAAGGTAGACACGATCTGAAATCGCGAAGTTGGGGTCTCACAAACCGAAGAACGGCGATATTATTGATCTAAGCAAAACCCAATTGTCTATGGCGGCTACCATGGAGTATATATAGGTGGGAGGACGTCCAATGAGGTGTTAGAGTCGTGACCTAACCCTAAGACACGAAAATAATGGACTTAGAGTTGATACAAGGCCCAATGGCCCAATACGGTGGCGCAGCACCCTGACAGATTCTGTACTTGATTTTGTTTCGATGATTCCCGTCGACTCCGAACGAATTTTGACATGGGACCGGCGCCATTGGAAAGGTTATCCTCTCCCCTTTCCGTGCATATGTAGAACGACCAAAACGGAGTCCGTATGCGTCCTGGGCTTCCGTTTTAGTGCGTACTGCTCCTGGACTCCGAGTTGGATACGATTTGGAGTTTGGTTCGGTTTCCATCTTCTTTGAACGAATTCTCTGGTCTTCCACGTCCCTAATACTCCCTCCAAGTACTCCTTGAACCTCTCCATGGATCCTAATCACAAATAAATCATTAAGTAGCAATCTATACTCAAAAACATATAAGGAAATATATAAGAACGAGTTCACCTCTGAAATTAATTGTTGTGTATGAACTCTATTGATTGCATCTTGTATATTCAATGGAGTGTTGTTTATATCCATATAAGTGATGTCCTCATCAGGTACCTAGGCCAGAGCTGGAGCAACTTGAGTGAGTGGCGACAGGTCCCCCATCCTTGGAGCCGGTGACTAAAGATCCGGAAGCGGCACCTTCAACTCCCGCACCGGAGGTGGGAATTCCCCCAGCGGGTTCTTCCTCCGCTACTACTGAAGGGCTTCCCAAGAGTGGCCCTAGCACTGCAGGAGTCCAGGGGACAACTATTGTAGAGTGGGAGCCAATTTTTGTGATGGAAAATCCTCTAGAGCCTGCGGAAATTTTCCCAGTAGGTCCGGAACCTATCCCTCTAGCGTTGTCCATAGACAACGCCTGCTCAAGTCTCTGACAGGTCCAGCTTGTCTTCGATCATGAGAGCAAAGCCTTGGAGGAGGAGCGCCACACCTTGAGGCGTTGGCGCAACAGACTCCATTTTGAGACCAGGCTTGCCCAAACGAGGCTGGCTGACCAGAAGGAGTGGATTAAGAGGGAAAAGGTCCGGTTAGAATACTGGGACAAGCTGATGGAGGAGAAGGAAGCCGCCATCCGGGCGCTCGATGCTAACTCTAGGGAAATCCTTGAGCAAACCAAGGAGAGACATGATGCTGCTGATGAGCGTCACAAAAAGCTCACTGAATTGAATGAAATTCTCCTGAAGCGTCTGTTGACGGCTGTTATATACCAATTTCATCTGTCAATTTAACTCAATTATGTGAAGGATTTGTCATTTCTTGCACACATCACCTTTCTATCTAACCCAATTCCACTTGGACTTGGAGAAATATGTGTATGCAGCATTTTATGCAGGAAACAAGGAAATGTAGAGGGACCAATCCCATAAAATATCATCCCACCAATCAGGCGATGACACATGGCATCCCATGGATCAAATGGCCCACAAACAGAAGTATCCAAGGGGATCCAACGGTGTATCACCCATATACATCAAGGGGGCCCACCTGGCAGCCACCTGGAGGAAGCACTCCGCGTTTGGAGTGCTGACCAGGTCGGTCGAACCCCTGGTTCGGCCGACCTCTTCCTGGTGCCAAACGCGGTCAAATGACGCGTGTTGGCTCCTCCTGGCTTGAAAGAGTCAATGGTGACTGATTCGCGCGCTTTTGGTGGCGGGAACCGACCTTAACACTAGTATAAATAGGACCCCCTACCCCTCACTTCAACACACACCACTTGAGCTTCATCTCTATTGTATACATTATCATCCATAGTCTTAGAGGAGTTAGGTTGTAGAGAGGAGAGTCTCTAGTCCCAAGTCCAAATTGGGAAAGGAGTAAGGAGTCTCTCTCTTCCCAATCCTACATTGGGAAAGGTATTGCTCATGTATTCTTTCTTGTATTTGTGACTTTATGCATAATAAAGATAGTATCTTTAGTCTCTACTTATACATATACTTGGGCAAAACGTTTCTTGTTTGATTGTGGAGTCCATGTATGTGGAAGGTATAGCTTCTATGACTATTTCATCATGAACATATCTCATTATCATAGAACCTATAAACCCCCACTATAGTCTAGTTATTTATAACATAACTAGGTTAGTATGGATAATTATGTTGTGTATCAACATTGATTCAATGATGATTCAATTCATTGCCTTAGGATGGAATGTGCCTAGGCTCTTAGGGTAATTACTTAATATGCTAGCATGGTGCTAGGATAGCTAAGTAGCATTGGATGTCTCGTAGACCCACGGATTGAAGAGGTAGGCAGTAGGTGGTGACAACCCTATCTGTCATTTGTAATCCTCCACGTTCGGCTATGCCACATGCTCTTGGCGGGAGTCACCCTAGTATTGCTAGGGGTAAGCCCGTGCCCGATGTGTTGAACCACATAGCATAAGTATTCACTATTGATCTAGCCTATGGATAATTAATTTAGGCTATGTATATGTACAATAGAGCATAGTTGGAGTACCTCCATAACTCTCAACCTTAACTAACCTCTAGGATCCTCTTACCCCCCTTAGACTTGAAAGCTTTTGTGTGTGTCACACTACCTCCACTATTATTTTATCCGTCCTTACTAGATTCTTACCTAGACCTTTCTACCCTTTCCACGCAATGATTGTTATATCTCTTCCCTGCCTTCCTTTGGGATCAAATAAATGACACCCTTGGGAATACTCTTAAGGGGAAATGCTATAATGATACCTCCGTGAGCTTGCGAAATTCACCCTGTGATCCAATAGAACCGTTAACAAGCATTTCTGACACATCAGTTATATATGCTTAGTTAATGGTGCGTAAGTAATACCAACAAGCAGTTCTGGCACTATTGTCGGGGATGATTTGTTAGTATACCTTAGGAGCCGTCAACAAGCATTTCTGGTGCCGTTGCCGGGGAAGGCAAATAGATATATAACATGACTAAGTGAATAGGATAGAACCCTGGGTAGGATTTTAGTAGGATAACCATTCTTTGTTTTCGCATTTTCGCATCTTAAATGTGAAAACAGGGTAGTGTATGTCTGGTTTCTGCCTACCAGAAAACTTTGTTGAAGATCCCGAATCTCTTCTGAGAGACCGACCTCGTGTCGTTACTCCTCAGAAGATTTGAGCGGCAAGGCAAGCCATCATTTCTGCACCAACCATCCAAACGCCAATGGCTCAAAAGACCCTTCGTGAGTTCTCAGCTCCCTCTGCTAACAATGTGCCTATTGGGCCCACTGTTAACACGGGAGATGTGAACTTCGAGATCAAAATTGGCCTTATCACTATGGTACAAGCCAACCCATTCTGTGGGAAGGCTAACGAGGATTCAAGTGCTCACCCGCAACAATTCCTCGAGATCTGTAGCACTTTTAAGATCGAGGACGTGTCTCTGGATGTGGTCCATCTGAGACTGTTCACGTTCTCTCTCCTTGGGAGAGCAAAACAGTGGTTCTACGCGAATCGAAGTGCTGTAGACACTTGGGAGAAGTGTTCTATGGCATTCCTCGAACCAAATTCTTCCCGTTGGGCAAAACCAATGCCCTACGTGGAAGGATTTTCAGCTTTCAGCAAGAGCCCAAGGAATCTATTCCCGAGGCATGGGAAAGGCTTCAGGAGTACATCCTAGCCTGTCCCCACCATGGGATGGATGACTGGCTCCTTATTCAGAATTTCTATAACGGGCTAATCCCATCAGCTCGTGACCATTTGGATGCTACTGCTGGAGGAGCTTTCTTCTCATTGACGGTGCCAAAAGCTAAAGATCTTATTGAGAAGATGGTGTCCAACATGGGATGGAACGATCAGCATCGCCATACCCGACAGCGAGGCATGCACACATTGAAGGAGGTGGACATGATCCAAAATTGGACCTCCTAATGAAGAAAATTGATGGACAAGCCAGTGGTGAAGTGTTTGGCAATGCCTATGCCCTATACTCTCACATCACGTGCAAAGTCTGTAGCGACACGGGTCATATGGGCAATGATTGCCCAGAAACTTCAACAACAACAATGGCCATCGTCCAGGAGGTCAAGGGTGGGGTCAACAACACCCATTCTTTCAAGGAGGGTACAACAACAATGGCAGCCTTGGAAATCAGCCCAACTTGAGAGAACTTGCCATTAGCCAGCTCAAGATCAACGAGGCCCTATCCAAGAAGTTGTCTAATGACAAGACCCTAGAGAATATCAATGCAAAGATTGAAGGACTATCCTCAGCATTCAAGAATCAACTGAGCTTCAACAAGATGTTGGAGACTCAGTTGGCACAACTTGTTGCAGTTGTCCCTCCATTAGAAAACAACAAAATTTCGGGACAGCCAGAAGCCCCAGTGGAGAACGTCAGTGCAGTGGTTACGAGAGGAGGAAAGACCACTCGTGACCCACCATATCCCACACAAGAAAAGAGGACAACTGAGCCTGAGAAGGAGGATGTCCCAAGTGAATTACTTGGTGAGAGAATGGCCAAACACTTTGAAGACACCAACTTATTGCCATTCCCTCACAGACAAAGGAAGCCAACAGTGGATGAGCAATTCAACCGTTTTGTTGAGATCATCCAAAAGATCCACATCAATGTGCCCTTGATTGATGCGATGCAAGTACCCACTTATGCTCGCTATCTCAAGGACATATTGAACAACAAACGACCATTGCCCACCACTAAGGTCGTCAAGCTTATGGAAGACTGCAATGCAGCCATCCTCAATAGGCTTCCTTAAAAGAAAAAGGACCCTGGATGTCCTACCATTTCATTCTCAATTGGGGCTCACCACTTTGACAAGGTACTTTGTGATTTGGGAGCAAGTGTTAGTGTGATGCCCAAGGTTGTGTTCGACCAGATGAACTTAACAGAACTGACTCCAACACCAATGTAGCTACAACTGGCTGACTCTTCAGTCTGTTATCCAGCGGGTATTGCTGAAGACATCCCGGTGAAGATCCGGAACTGCTTCATACCCGTGGATTTTGTGGTGCTAGACATGAACACCGAGAAGGATACACCACTCATTCTTGGGCGCCCATTCCTCAGCACTACAAAAGCTCGCATAGATGTGGGTGGAGAAATCCACTTCCATATCAATGGCAAGGAGGAAAGGTTTAACTTTCGGCTAAAATCAGAACAATGCTCCATGATTCGAATCAAGTATGGGCCGAATGATAAACACATCAGAGAGGTCGAAGTCACACCTCCAAAGGTGGACTCACTCATTGCATTCATGAGAAGATTAATCTACGAGGAGAATCCGTCATTTCAACCACGCCAATATCCAAAGGCAACGGAATCATCTGGACCTTCCCGAAGGCCCAAGTCCACCAAGCCGCCGAAGAAGGAATGGCGGAAGAAGCAAGATAAGCCGTCCAAGCCCATCCCTCTGGGCCCGGATGTGAAATGAAGACAGAGAAATGTCCATCTCATCGGACGGTGGTGAGACCTACGCCAATAGGTTAAATTGGTAGTTATCCCACTTTATTTTTCTTTCTTTCTTTTTCCACCCCATTTGGAAATTTCCCATTGCATATTTGATTTTTCCTAGCAAGTTTAGAATCTTATATTCTCAACTATCATTTTTTTCTTTCTTTCTTTTCAAAAGAAAATTTTTGTTGGATTTGAAAAACAATTTTTTCTGAGTTGCACATGTGGCATTTCACCAACGTGCTAACTTTATAGCCATTGGGGAGCCATTTGCCAAAAGGGGAACCAGGGGGGCCACCTGTCAGGTCGGCCGAACCCCCTGGTCGGCTGAACAGGGTGTGGAGCCAATTTGGCTCCCCTTCCTCCAACGGCTACATTTTGAACCCTAAGTGACCGTTGGAAGGTGCACCCTATAAATTGTGGCTGTGAGGAGCACTTCTCTTCACACACCACATCATTTTACACCTCCCCAAGTCACTCTCTAGCTCACCTTGTTTTTCTTGCTCTTCATTGCAACACTCTTGCTCAAATCCATCCCCAAAAAGATTTTCTTTTGTTTGCAATTGCATTTTACGCTCAAGCTTTCAAGAGGAGAAAATTCGTTGAGAGTTTTGTTTTCCAAACATCACTTCTTTTTGGATTTTTCTCGCCTTGTTTTGTTCTTGCTTGTTGAAATCAAAAAGACATGAAGAGGTTGTTCAGAAAGAGGAAGGAGGTTGCAAGCTCAAGCCATGGTGAAGGTTCTAGTGCACGCCTCTCTTCCATGGGTACAAGCCCAAGGAGGAGAAGTCTGTGTGAGGACACTCCCATGGAAGAGAGAAGCAACCCACACCAACTTCTTCATGACAACGACCTCGACATACAAAGCGAAGTTGAAGATCAATCACGCAGGCTTCTCCAAGATCGTGAGTTCCGCCACACCAAGGCTTACGATCCACATTTGATCTCCAAAATAGGTATGGACTCCAAATTTCTTTCCATTTGACATGCAATTGGATTTGATGACTTTGCTCACATAGAGGAGAAAGGTTCACACCTTCTCGCTATCCAATTCCTTTGCACGCTAAGAATAGGATTTGATGGTATTGCTTTTAGATTATTTCAAAAAGAATACAACATCCTATGGAAAGAATTAGGTAGCATCCTAGGCTTCCATAAATGGTGTTTGCTAGATTTAGAAAATTTGCCTAAGTTTAACAAACAAAGTTTTTGACATGAGCTAACTAGTGAGGTCACATGTAGGGCTCCTAGGAATAGCCACAACCAAAACCCTACCTTACGCTTCATGCATAGATGGGTGGCTATGACTATGTTCCCTAGGGGAGATGTTAGGGTTGTGCAAGATGATGAATTGAAAATTTTGTTTGCCATGACTAAAAAGATAAAAGTTGCTCCAGTCAAAGCCATGATGAAACAATGGTTAGATTACATTTCAAAACCGGGACCAATTGAATGCACTTCATTGATTACTCATATTGCTGATAGGGTAGGAGCACTTAAATACTCTTCATTTGAATACATTGAAACTGAAAGAGAATTAATTGATGAAGACTATTTAGTGCAAGGACATACCCTTAAGCATGATCAAGATGGGTCCTTGATATTTTTCTATCCTTGGCTTTGTCAATGAAATTCGGTTACCTAACTCGGATTTTCATTTGTACAAATGCCGGAGGCTAACCATTAACCTTCTTCCCCTTGAGTAAGCAAGAAGAAGTAATGTCTCTCGCAGGGTAACAAGGAATCGTGCGAGGGCTGCAGCCACAGGCATGCCACTGATAATCTCTTCAGTCCATGAATACCAAGAGGAAGAGAACCCAACGGGTTATGCGCCCGGATGGACTCAACCTCCGATGTATGAGACTGGGGGATCAACTTGGCAAGAATGGCAAAGGGATCCACCCTTATCCACTTCAAGCTCTAGCAGCTTGCCCCCAACGTCCATGAGAGGATGTCGTTCCTTTTCGGCCAGAAGTCATCATGACTATAGCCAAGGAATGACGGACCTCACTAGACGTATGAGAGAACTTGAAGTGAGAACGGGTGACATATACAACACACTCCAGGAGCATGTTCAAGGTACCCAAGATTGGCAATAACACATGGATGCTCAATTCACCAACTTCAACACGACGCTACAACAACAACAAGCCGATCTTGCAGCGTACTTCCGTCATCAAGGGTTCAACCCTTATCACGGAGGTAGTTGAAGAACAAGCTTGGGGGAGGACCCCCACTTGAGGTAACATGTATCACATTCCTTTCATATTTATTTTCCATCCATCCATCATCCACCTTGCATTCAAAAAAAATAAAAAATAAAATAGGTTAGATTTGCTTTCATCAAATAAAGATGTGCGTTAAGAATGATTTAGAATTCAGATAGATGAAATGATGAATATTTACTCTATTTTATTTTCCTAAGTCTCTAGTTTACATCTTGCCACTCTCCGAATATTGCTTTCATTGGTTTGAAATATTTTTACCTTAATTTGGAAGTTTTGGGTAGCAAAAGCTTGATCTACTTCTAGGTTGTTGCGAGATTAGAATTGGTAATAGGGCTGCTAGTCCTAGTTTGAAAGAAAAACTTAGATTTCTAGAGAAATTCTAAAAAAATTTAAGTTTCCCTCAATTGATTGTAAATACCTACCAAAGCCATATGATATTTATACATAGACAAAACCTTATGCATATGCTATTTGCTTTCACATTGAGCCTAGTCAAACTAGTATAGACCTATGTGAGAAATCATTCAACTCTTTTTTAATTCAAGACTTCACTTGCACATGCTATACTTCTATACTAGAAGTAAGCAAAACGTCCATCATATCCACCATACCACAACAAAAAAAAGAGAAACTCCATGTTATTCATGTTTAGCACTCTCTTCAAAATTCATTGCAAAGAAAGGGAGTAGAAGACATGGCTACAAAAATAAAATGAAAAAAAGGGGGGGCATGCTTACATCATAAGCATGAAAAAAAAGAGAAAATAAAAGTAGCCATGTTTCATCCCTGCAAAAGAAAGAGAGATTATACCAAAAAGGAGTTATCTCAAGTATCCACATCCACTTCCACTCCATCACACATGAACTAGTCTTGAATCAAAAAGTTTTGATTTGAATTCTCCTAAGGCTTACTCTTTTGACTTAGCAATACATGTTATGCAAATATGTCTACTTACTTTCCTTACCAAGCTCCACATACAAGCCATATTCAATGAGTAGGAATAGTAGAGGCACAATGCTTTGGTGAGGAAATATTTCCACTATCCACAAAGGAGTGATTGAGAGAATCAAATTGAGATACTTAATATCTAAATTGAATTCTCTGGGATTTAAGTGGAACTTGATTTCTAGGCTATGTTTGCCCCATTTGCTTTTCTACCTTTCAACAACTCATGAATATGAGAAAGCATAAGCCCCAAGATAACTTAAGAAGGATAGAGTATCATAGCCAATTTCTGCAATACTAGGTAGAGTATCTTGTTGTGCATTAGATACTTTTGAAAATAAGACATTGTAGCAACTCCTGATCATCAACCTAAAGTCTTGACTTTGCTCGGGACGAGCAAAGGATAAGCTTGTGGGAGTTTGTTGATGGCTGTTATATACTAATTTCATCTGTCAATTTAACTCAATTATGTGAAGAATTTGTCATTTCTTGCACACATCACATTTCTATCTAACCCAATTCCACTTGGACTTGGAGAAATATGTGTATGCAGCATTTTATGCGGGAAATGAGGAAATGTAGAGGGACCAATCCTATAAAATATCATCCCACCAATCAGGTGACGACACGTGGCATCCCATGGATCAAATGGCCCACAAACAGAAGTATCCGAGGAGATCCAATGGTGTATCACCCACATACATCAAGGGGGCCCACCTGGCAGCCACCTGGAGGAAGCACTCCGCGTTTGGAGTGCTGACCAGGTGAAAATTGCCTAGAGGGGGGTGAATAGGTAATAATACCTGAAATGACTTAATTAAACAAGATTAATTCTCTGTGGTCGGACTAGTCTGATCAGGGCCGGACTAGTCCGCTCAGCACAGGGTGGAAACCCTAAAACTTGATTTCTACAAGTTGTTTGCGGAATTAAACTTCACATAGAATAAAAGCAATATGTAACAAACTTGTGAAGCTCAGATTGTGATGTTAAAACACTTAGGTTGCAGGTTTACAATAGTGCTCAAGTGTAGGGCAATAAGACAAATGTGAACCCTAATAGCAATGCTAGTGATGACAAAAATCGAAAGACAAGTGAAACGAGATTTATCCCGTGGTTCAGCTCCACGAAGAAGCCTATCTCCACGTTGAGAAGTCCACACAAGGACCAAGTCTCACTTGACCCTTCTCTCACCAAGCCACCACGATGGTCGGCTTGGTTTCCACTATATCATTGGGTAATCACAAAGTTTGATGGGGCTGCTCACAGCTTGAGGCTCCCACAAATCAATACAATGAGGAGCACACGAAGCACAACTCACACAAGCCACACAACACAACATCATGTGCAAGAGATCAAACCGAGAGCCAAAGTGCGATGATCTTCCTTTACTCTCCTCCCCAAACCATAATCTCTTCAAGATTTGCTCTTAGGGGGTTAGTAGGACGAGTAGAAGGCTTTGGAAGGCTCTAGGATGCTTGTGGCGGTGCTAGGGATCTTATCCTCTTCAAATGAGCCCGGGGGTCCCCTTTTTATAGAGGTCCCGAGCCCCTTTTGCTTACATCAGCAAAGGGGCGGACTAGTCTGGCCCTAGACCACGGACTAGTCCGGCCCTATGGGACCACTGACCCTTTGGTAAGTTCTCGACAACTGCCACACCGAGCAACTATTGTCACGCTACCCGCCAAATTTCCAAATTCAAACGGTCACTAGACACCGGACTAGTTCGGTCAACATCGGACTAGTTCGAAGTGGAACAGAACCACTTGGTCCATCCCAAAACGAACTCTTCTGGGTTGGTCCGGACTAGCCCGGACACTGGGGCGGGCTAGTCCGGCCCCCTAGGGTTTTCTCTCGGTTTGTCACACTAAGTCCCAAATGGACAAGTCTGTGCCCAAACGGACAAGTCCGAACTACTCCAGAGAGCTTTGGTTCGTCCAAAAACGGACAAGTCCGGACTTCTCATACTTAGCTCCAAAATCACTCGGGAACACTCCAGAGACGTTTGGTCCATCAAAAAACGGACTTGTCTGCCATGGGCGGACTAGTTCGGCCCAGAGGCCCGGACTAGTTCGCCCTCCTAGGGTTTTTCTCATTTTAGGCTTCTCACTTAGGTTTTTCTCTAAACCACCACTTTGAACCCCTTGGTATGATCTCAATGCACATGATACAACCACCCTCTCACATGATACGACTCATATAAGCTCAATACCATAGAAACCCTAATTTCTACGCTTGAGTCTTTGATGCCCGTTTTCTCATTTTCCTTTTTGAGGGTTTTCATCTCATTTCAATCCTTGTACCTGTGCTTAAGATCAACTGAGCTCATTAGCCTCTTAATTGTCGTCATTAATCATTCAAAACCCATGGGGATGCCTAGATGCACTTTCAATCCCCCCCTTTTTGGTGAATTGATGACAACACATTAAGACTTCAACACCAAGGATAATAATTTGTTTTCATAACATGTATTTGTATGAGTGACTTTCCCTCAATGTATGCATCATTAGTAAAGAGATTGAGAGAGTTCTCATATATATACATGTTATGGTGGGGTGCCTAAGTGATGTGTTCATAAAGTGTGATAAGACAATGATTATGCAAAATAAACATTAAAATGAGGCAACACATCACAAATTTAGGCAAGACACATGAATACATAGATTAAATCTTACAATACAACTTGAAATGAGTTTTAAAACATAAGTCCAACATAGATCAATACACTCATACATCAATATCAATCTCTATTTTATCTTTCCCCCTTCATCTCTCCCTCTATGTCTCTCCCCCTAGACCTAAGAGCCCGTCAAGCTATCTCCTCGCTATCTCCCCCCCTTTGGCATCAAGACACCAAAAAGGAAAAGAAGACAGGAAGAGCCCTTAGGACTACTCATTGTCGGAGTCAGAGTCCTCATTGTCGCCTTGGGGCTCACTGTCGCTTTCTGTGGCCTCCGGATCCTCGGACGGGGCCATGGTGGAAGTTCCAGCTTCTCCAAATTCAGCGAACTCTTCGGCAGTGAACTCGGGAAAGGAGGTGAGCTCACCATCGCTTTCCTCGGCAAGGGACATAGGGATGTCCAGCTTGTCGCACATCGCTTTGAGATACTTCTCATTGCGATGCTCCATGCAACGTTGCTGAATTTCCGTCTTCCGGGACGAAGAAAAGAGAGCTTCGAAGCACTTGAAGAAGCTGCTTCCGCATTGTGTCGAAGGCGGAGGTGGTGGAGGAGATGGCACGAAGCGAGAGGAAGAAGTGGGAGGATCCGCATTATCCCTCCGAGGGGCAGCTGGATCCGAAGGAGGGAGTTGTGGTCGAAGCCTCTGGTGAATGATATATTTCTTGAAAGTGAGCCCGAAGATCTTCTCTATCATGTACATAATGTATGGAGCGTATTCACATGATCGATTGGGGGTGTGGGAGATGTTGAAGATGTCATCAAAGATATAGTCCACCACAATTTAGCGGATATCTCCATCAATGAGGACAATTAAATGCCTCAAATTGCCTTGGATGATCCCCACATCTCCATCCTTGGGGGCATTTGTCTTTCTGAGGACCCGGTTGAGCACACTATAGAAGGGCTTGATATTTCTGATATGCCCGACCTCATACTGTCCATGGCTTGGATATATATACTCCAATGTGTCCCGATCAACTGGCTTCAGATTGGAAATGATGATCTCATTATCCAGTTGATCCTCCAAGTCAAGCAACCGAGCAAACTCCCAAAAGGTGGTAGAGTACTGCTCTCCATGGGTCATCCAGGTGATCCTCCTGTCCCCATCGGTGTGGAAGTAAAGGGTGGAGTACAACTGAGTGATGACCTCCACATTCCAGTCATACTGAAAAGTCATAAGCTTCTTCAGACCATGCCTCTCGACAGCCTCAATCACAACATTGAAGGCTTGATGATCTTTCTGGGCCATGTAACCCAGTCGATCCATTGAGCATTTGTGACAGGAGTTTGCTTGGTCATATAGACCGTCCTGTAGTAGTCACAGTGGAAGTCACACCAGAACCGGGGATCCACAATGCTCCTGTCACGCTGATAAACATTTATCTTCCTCAACTTGCGTGCCTTCTCAGCCCCCTTGACCTTGAAGATGTTGACATCAAAAGCAGCTGCACGGTTTGGGTTCCATGCAGGAGAGGACATCCTCAAGGGGCCAATGGGTTGTGGGGCACCCTTCTTCAGTTTGCTTGATGCCTTCTTGGCCACAGTCACCCTCTTCTTGGGTGCAACATCAACAGGTGCCTTGCCCTTATCTTTGGAGGATCTTGCCCCCTGGGACTTGGCTTGCTCACCCAAGGTCACAAGCCTCTTCCTCTTTGGGGCTGTCTCGGCAGCAGCAGAGTTGTGCTCCTCACACTGCGTCTTCTTTGCCCTCTGAGAGGCAAAGTATGCAGCAGCCATCTCTTGATCCTCTCTTTGTTTTCGGTGAAAGAGATCCCGCTTCTCCGCTTTGGTCTCGGAGTCAAAGGGAGGAACATACTCATTGTCTGACATGATTACTGACAAGAGAAGCAAGGGAATGCGTATGAGTCAAGAAGTTGAGGTAAAATGGTAGAATTCACAAGATCATCCTAGGTTAGGGTTTTCACTGTGTAACCCAGACTTGTCCATCCAAGGGCCGGACTAGTCCGCACGAGGTCAGACTTGTCCGCCCGGCGGCCGGACTAGTCCGGTTCACACAGTAAGAACCCTAATCGAGGGAAATTTTGCAAAAACTACAGATCCTACCACAAAAATGGAGCTACATGATCACATTGATATGTACAACAACATTTGTGAAGAAGTTTTGATCAATGGACCAAAAAGAATTGAATTCCAAGGATTTTGGAGTTAGGTCAAGAATACCTCTTCAAGTCTTCGATTTGTTGAAATGTGGAAGAGGAAGTGGTCTCCGATGCTTGGGGAAAAGTTCCTAAGCACCTTGGGGCTTCAATCCACCGATTGGAATCGAGATTTGGTGGAAGAACTCAAAAATCGCCGTTGGGGAGACGGTTTTCGAGCGTTTTTGGATAGAGTGTTTGAAACGAAGTGGAGAGGTCGAGGGCACCCTGGGGAGGTTATGTCCCCAAGGGCCGTCCTAGTACGGTCAGGGATCCGAACTTGTCCGGCATCCGGACTGGGTCCAGACAGCTCATACCACCGGACTAGTCCGGTACAAGAAGCGGACTAGTCCGGTCCTAAGACCTAAAACTCCTATATATTGAGTTTTGAGTGGAGATTTGATCCTTTTGGACTATATTTCACAAAAGATCTTTGTAAATATGGTCAGTAAGCAATCAACAATCAAACTATGACCATGATTCACAAGGATTCAATAATTTCAAAATAATTTGTGAAAAATTGAGGAGGATGAGTTTTTCGCAAGCATGCGTGAATTTTGAATATTGCTATCAGATGTGCAAGACTTAAGCCACATTTCGAGAATCCAAGATATTTAGCTCACTCCTAAGTTCACAAAACCTTTTCTCATCTAGGGGCTTGGTAAAGATATCGACCAATTGTTTATCGGTTCTCATATGGGAAATTGCAATGTCTCCTTTGATGGAGTGATCTCTCAAGAAGTGGTGGCGTATATCGATGTGCTTGGTCCTTGAGTGTTCAACTGGATTATGAGCTATTTTGATGGCACTCTCATTGTCACATAGGAGAGGAATATGGCACAATTTTATGTCATAGTCCTTAAGAGTTTGTCGCATCCAAAGAAGTTGTGCACAACAACTTCCGGCGGCGACATACCCCGCTTCGGCTGTGGAAAGTGCAATGGAGTTTTGTTTCTTTGAGGACCATGACACTAGAGATCTACCAAGGAATTGGCAAGTTCCCGATGTACTCTTCCTATCAACTTTGCACCCCGCATAGTCCGCATCGGAATATCCAATGAGGTTAAACTTAGAGCCTTTGGGGTACCAAAGTCCTAGGCTTGGTGTGTGAACCAAATATCTAAGAATTCTCTTAATGGCGGTCAAATGACACACCTTTGGAGCAGCTTGAAATCTAGCACACATACACACACTAAGCATGATATCGGGCCTAGATGCACATAAGTATAACAATGAGCCTATCATAGAACGATATACCTTTGGGTCTACACTTGGACCATCTTCATTGAGATTGAGTGCCCATTGGTTGCCACAGGAGTCTTGATGGGTTTGGCCTTGTCCATGTCAAACTTCTTGAGTATATCTTGTGTGTACTTGGTTTGACTAATGAACGTGCCTTCCTTGAGTTGCTTCACTTGAAAACCTAGAAAGAACTTCAACTCCCCCATCATGAACATCTCGAATCTTTCCGTCATTATCTTGGAAAACTCATCACAAAAAGCTTTGTTAGTAGAACCAAATATAATGTCATTGACATATATTTGGCAAACAAACAAATCATCATTAAAGTGCTTAGTGAATAGAGTATAGTCCGCCTTCCCAATTTTAAAACCATTTTGAGTTAGAAAGTCTCTAAGGCACTCATACCAAGCTCTAGGAGCTTGTTTGAGTCCATAGAGAGCCTTACACAATTTGTACACATGGTTTGGGAATTCTTCATCTTCAAATCCGGGGAGTTGCTCCACATATACTTCTTACTTGATTGGACCATTTAGGAATGCGCTCTTGACGTCCATTTGATATAGCTTAAAATCATGGTGAGTAGCAAATACAAGTAATATACGAATTGATTCAAGCCTAGCTACGGGAGCAAATGTTTCTTCGAAATCCAAACCTTCGACTTGTGAGTACCCTTTGGCCACAAGTCGTGCCTTGTTCCTTGTAACCACCCTGTGTTCATCTTCTTTGTTGCGGAACACCCATTTGGTTCCTACAACATTTGCATTTGGCCTCTTCACAAGCTCCCATACTTTATTTCTCTCGAAGTTGTTGAGATCTTCTTGCATGGCCATCACCCAATCCGGATCTCATAGTGCTTCTTCAACCTTGTGGGGCTCCAAGGAAGAAACAAAAGAGTAATGTTCACAAAAATTTGCAACACTAGATCGTGTAGTTACCCCCTTGGAGATGTCTCCAAGTATATTGTCAACGGGATGGTCCCGTTGGACACTTTGATGCACTCTTGGGTGAGGTGCTTGATTTCTTGATTCATCATCTTGGTCTTCCTCATCCTCATTGTCTCCCCCTTGATTGATGCCTTCATTTTCATCTTCTTGAAGCACATCTTGGGGAGGTTGATCTTGATCATTTGAGGATGAGCTTGCTTGATGTATAGGATGGTTACTTGTGACTTGAGGTTGCTCTTGTGGTCGTATGTCTCCAAGTGTCATCCTTCCTATCACCACTTGTGGAGCTTCTTCTTGATCTAGCACATGATGATCAACTTGCTCCACTTGGGAGCCATTAGTTTCATCAAACACTACGTCACGTGCTACTTCAACAATTCCGGAGGATTTGTTAAAGACACGATAGGCGTAAGTGTTTGAGTCATAGCCAAGCAAGAAACCCTCATCGAACTTAGAAGCAAACTTCGAAGTCCTAGGCTTCTTGTTAAGAATGTAGCATTTGCTCCCAAAAACACGAAAGTAAGAGATGTTGGGTTTGTTACCAGTTAGGAGCTCATATGACATCTTTTTAAGAATGCGGTGAAGGTACAACCGATTTATGACATGGCAAGCAGTGTTGACCGCTTCCGCCCAAAACCGGTCCGACGTCTTGTACTCATCAAGCATGGTTCTTGACATCTCAATTAGTGTCCTATTCTTCCTCTCGGCCACCCCATTTTTTTGAGGGGAGTAGGGGGCCGAGAACTCATGCTTGATGCCTTCTTCATCCAAAAATTCTTCAACTTGGGTGTTCTTGAATTCAGTGCCATTGTCACTCCTAATGGTCTTGGTACTCAAGGAGAATTCATTTTGAGCTCTCTTCAAGTATCTCTTGAGGACACTTTGAGTCTCGCTCTTGTCATGCAAAAAGAACACCCAAGTGAAACGTGAAAAATCATCAACAATGATAAGACCATATTTATTACCAGCAATACTAATGTAGGCGACTGGACCGAAGAGATCCATGTATAGAAGCTCCAATGGTTTTGATGTTGTCATAATGTTCTTGGATGGATGAGGTGCTCCAACTTGCTTTCCGGCTTGGCATGCGCTACATGGCCTATCCTTTTCAAACACAACATTCTTTAAACCACGTATGTGCTCGCCCTTAAGGAGTGTTTGCAAATTCCTCATTCCAATTTGGGCTAACCTCCTATGCCAAAGTCATCCCATGTTAGTTTTCGCAATTAAGCATGTATCAAGTTGGGCTTTATCCGCGGAGAAATCCACAAGATAGAGTTTTCCCTTGAGTACACCCTTAAAGGCAATTGAGTCATTGCTTCTCCTTGTGACGATCAAACCCTCATTAGTAAATAAACAATTATAACCTTTTTCACATAGTTGTGATATGGACAAGAGGTTATAATCAAGTGAACCAACATGTAAGCCATTTGAAAGACTATGATTAGAGGATATAGGAATTTTACCGGTGCCAAGGATTTTTCCTTGGCTATTGTCCCCAAAATAGATTCCTTCACTTGGATCTTCATTAAGCTCATACTCCACAAACATCTTCCTCTCTCCGGTCATATGATTTGTGCATCCACTGTCAATGACCCACTTGGTTCCATCGGAGGAGTATGCCTACAAGAAAGATTTAAGCCTTGGCTTTAGGTACCCAAACGGTGTTGGGTCCTTTGATGTTAGTCAAGAGGCACTTGGGCACCCACACACAAGGTTTGGGACTCTTGCGGTGTGGCCCAACATACCTAGCATATGCATTTCCAAACTTGTTCCTTAATAAAACATATGAAGCATCAAAGTCATGGAACAATGGATGCGGTTCTTTCTTAGGCATTTTAGGTGTAGTAGCAATGTTCTTTCCCTTAGTGTTGTATGAGCCTTCTTTGACAAAGACAATCAAGTCTTTTCCATTCTTGGGAGTTTTGACATTTTGCCTCATCCCCCTAGAATAACCAAGACCATCCTTGACAAGGGTATGTCTTGTGTTGGCAAATGCAATACGTGCATATGCCACCTTCTCCTTGTCAAAAATGCCACCCTTGGGTGCTTGATTGGTTTGTGCCAACTTTAGCTCATCTTTAAGCTTTATGATTAAGTTTGAGCATTTACAAGGTTGAGATGCTTCGGATTTAACATTTTGTGGAAGGTGAGCTTGTAGAGGAAGAAGGTGGATTGACCTTGAGATACTTCACTTGCGTCTCAAGGATTTTGTTAGCTTGTGTCAAACTAACAAGTTCATCCTTGAGCACAATTGCAGTGTTCTCAAGGTTTGAGCAAGTTTCCTTGCTCAAAGCGAGTTCACGCTAAAGTGCCTTGCTTCTTTCTCTTTCAAGCTCCATGAGCTCCTCAACCTCTTGACATCTCTCATTTTGTTGGATGAGCATGTCCTCTTGACGGTTGATGAGTTCTTCCTTCTCAAATATCTCCTCCGTTAGCAATCTAAATCTCTTCAAGGTGCTTTTGCTCATGTCTTTAAGCATATGTTCATTTTCACTACTACTATCAAAGTCATCATGAGAAGAAATTGATGAAGAGGATTTAGATTTAACCTTCTTTCTTCCCTCCTTGGCCATGAGACATGTTGGCCTTGAGATCTCCAAATTGGGGAAGAGCTTGTTCTCCATTGTTGTCTTCTTCATAGCAATGGTTGCTACCTTCTCATCTTCATCGGAGGAGGATTCCTCATTTGAATCCCACTCCTTCCCAAGGTGGGCATGTCCGGATTGCTTCTTCTTATTGAAGTACTTCTTCTCTTTGGACTTGCCCTCCTTCTTCTTCTTGTTTTCTTCATGTGGACAATCCACAATGAAGTGGCCATATTCTCCGCAATTGTAACAAACCCTTTTTTATCTTGTTTTGGGCTTGTCTTTGCTTCTCCTATCATTTTGGTAGCTCCCCCTCCTTCTTTTAAACATCCTCTTAAAGTTGTTGATAAAGAGAGCTTCTTCCTCATCGGTGTCGGGACTCTCTTCATCACTTTCTTCCTTCTCTTGTGATCTTGAGGACGTTGCTTTGAATGCAACATCCCTTTTCTTGGAGGAGGAAAGCCATTGTAGATCGTTGTAGAACATCACTTCTTTCTCCATCATCTCATGGTTGATGATTCTCCCTAGAACTTCTTCGGGAGTCATCTTGTGGAAGCTCGGACTTTCACGAATTAGTGAGCAAAGAGTGACGTTTCGAGGCATGAATGCTCGAATCATCCTCTTTACTACTTCGTGGTCGGTCCACCGGGTGCTTCCATATGACCGACTCTTGTTGATGAGAGTCTTGAGGAGGTCATACATATCTTGCGGAGATTCACCCTCCATGATGGTAAATCTCCCAAGCTCTCCTTCGATCATCTCGATCTTTGCTTCCCTTATGACGCGGTTGCCTTCGTGCGCCGTCTTGAGGGTATCCCAAATATCCTTGGCAACCTCCAACCCTTCAATGCTGTTGAACTCCTCACGAGTCAATGAGGAGGTAATCACTCCAACGGCTTGAGCATTGTGATGTAGAAGGATAGCTTGCTCCGGAGTGATGTCTTACTCATTCTTGGGAAGGTGAACACATGTCATCACAATTTGCCACAAGCTAGGGTTTAAGGAAATGAGATGCATCTTCATATTATGCTTCCACATAGAATAATCATTTCCATCAAATTGAGGAGGTTTGCCAATGGGAATAGACAAGTAATGATTGCTAGCGGTAAGTTGCTCATAATTGTAAGGATACCGGGAGTAGTCTTGTGAACTACTCCCGTTGTCGATGTTAACCGGAGCAATTGGCTTAATCTCCTTCTTCGGCACATTGAGCTTCTCACGAAGCCGTGCCTTGAGCATCCGAACTTCTTCATCGTCATTTGGATCATCTTGAAGAACATCGACGTTCTTCATCTTGGTGTCATCAACGACCACCAGAACCTCGTTGTCACCCCTTCTGGCCATTACTTCTCCGAGTTGTTAGACTCTTGGGGAGAAGTCTGCTCTGATACCAATTGAAAGTCGCCTAGAGGGGGGTGAATAGGCAATAATACCTAAAATGACTTAATTAAACGAGATTAATTCTCTATGGTCGGACTAGTCTGATCAGGGCCGAACTAGTCCGCTCAGCACAGGGTGGAAACCCTAAAATTTGATTTCTACAAGTTGTTTGCGGAATTAAACTTCACAGAGAATAAAAGCAATATGTAACAAACTTGTGAAGCTGAGATTGTGATGTTAAAACACTTAGGTTGTAGGTTTACAATAGTGATCAAGTGTAGGGCAATAAGACAAATGTGAACCCTAATAGCAATGCTAGTGATCACAAAAAGCGAAAGACAAGTGAAACGAGATTTATCCCGTGGTTCAGCTCCACGAAGAAGCCTACCTCCACGTTGAGAAGTCCACACAAGGACCGGGTCTCACTTGACCCTTCTCTCACCAAACCACCACGATGGCCGGCTTGGTTTCCACTATATCAATAGGTGATCACAAAGTTTGATGGGGCTGCTCACAACTTGAGGCTCCCACAAATCAATACAATGAGGAGCACACGAAGCTCAACTCACACAAGCCACACAACACAACACAATGTGCAAGAGATCAAACCGAGAGCCAAAGCGCGATGATATTCCTTTACTCTCCTCCCCAAACCCTAATCTCTTCAAGATTTGCTCTTAGGGGGTTAGTAAGACGAGTAGAAGGCTTTGGAAGGCTCTAGGATGCTTGTGGCGGCGCTAGGGTTCTTATCCTCTTCAAATGAGCCCGGGGGTCCCCTTTTTATAGAGGTCCTGAGCCCCTTTTGCTTACATTAGCAAAGGGGCGGACTAGTACGGCCTTAGACCACGGACTAGTCCGGCCCTATGGGACCACTGACCCTCTGGTCAGTTCTCGACAACTACCACATTGAGCAACTGTCGTCACGCTATCCGCCAAATTTCCAAATTCAAACAGTCACTAGACACCAGACTAGTCCGGTCAACATCGGACTAGTCCGAAGTGGAACAGAACCACTTGGTCCGTCCTAAAACGGACTCTTCTGGGTTGGTCCGGACTAGTCCGGACACTGGGGCGGACTAGTACGGCCCCCTCGGGTTTTCTCTCGGTTTATCACACTAAGTCCCAAACGGACAAGTCCGTGCCCAAACAGACAAGTCCGAACTACTCCAGAGAGCTTTGGTCCGTCTAAAAAGGGACAAGTTCGGACTTCTCGGACTTAGCTCCAAAATCACTCGGGAACACTCCAATGATGTTTGGTCCGTCAAAAATGGACTTGTCTGCCATGGCCAGACTAGTCCGGCCCAGAGGCCTGGACTAGTCCGGCCTCCTAGGGTTTTTCTCATTTTAGGCTTCTCACTTAGGTTTTTCTCGAAAACACCACTTTGAACCCCTTGGTATGATCTCATTGCACAAGATACAACCACCCTGTCACATGATACGGCTCATATAAGCTCAATACCATATAAACCCTAATTTCTACGCTTGAGTCTTTGACACCCGTTTTCTCCTTTTCCTTTTTGAGGGTTTTCATCTCATTTCAATCCTTGTACCTATGCTTAAGATCAACTGAGCTCATTAGCCTCTTAATTGTCGTCATCAATCATCTAAAACCCACGGGGATGACTAGATGCACTTTCACCAGGTCGGTCGAACCCCTGGTTCGGTCGACCTCTTCCTGGCGCCAAACGCGGTCAAACGACACGTGTTGGCTCCTCCTGGCTTGAAGGAGTCAATGGTGACTGATTCACACACTTTTGGTGGCGGGAATCGACCTCAACACTAGTATAAATAGGACCCCCTACCCCTCACTTCAACACACACCACTTGAGCTTCATCTCTATTGTATACACTATCATCCATAGTCTTAGAGGAGTTAGGTTGTAGAGAGGAGAGTCTCTAGTCCCAAGTCCAAATTGGGAAAGGAGTAAGGAGTCTCTCTCTTCCCAATCCTACATTAGGAAAGGTATGACTCATGTATTCTTTCTTGTATTTTTGATTTTATGCATAATAAAGATAGTATCTTCAGTCTCTACTTATACATATACTTGGGCAAAGTGTTTCTTGTTTGTTTGTGGAGTCCATGTATGTGTAAGGTATAGCTTCTATGACTATTTCATCATGAACATATCTCATCATCATGGAACCTATAAACCCCCACTATAGTCTAGTTAATTATAACATAACTAGGTTAGTATGGATAATTATGTTGTGTATCAACATTGGTTCAATGAGGATTGTGCCTAGGCTCTTAGGGTAATTACTTAATATGCTAGCATGGTGCTAGGATAGCTAAGTAGCATTTGATGTCTCGTATACCCACAGATTGAAGAGGTAGGCAGTAGGTGGTGACAGCCCTATCTGTCCTTTGTAATCCTCCACGTTTAGCTTTGCCACAGGCTCTTGGCGGGAGTCACCCTAGTATTGCTAGGGGTAAGCCAGTGCCCGATGTGTTGAACCACATAGCATAAGTATTCACTATTGATCTAGCTTATGGATAATTATTTCAGGCTATGTATATGTACAATAGAGCATAGTAGGAGTACCTCCATAACTCTCAACCTTAACTAACCTCTAGGATACTCTTACCCCCCTTAGACTTGAAAGCTTTTGTGTGTGTCACACTACCTCCACTATTATTTTATCCATCCTTACTAGATTCTTACCTAGACCTTTCTACCCTTTCCACGCAATGATTGTTATATCTCTTCCCTGCCTTCCTTTGGGATCAAATAAATGACACCCTTGGGAATACTCTTAAGGGGAAATGCTACAATGATACCTCCATGCGCTTGCGGAATTCACTCTGTGATCCAATAGAACCGTTAACAAGCATTTCTGACACATCAGTTGGATATGCTTAGTTAATGGTGCATAAGTAATACCAACAAGCATTTATGGCACTATTGCCGGGGATGATTTGTTAGTATACCTTAGGAGCCATCAACAGCGTCGAGCGGACCTAGATGCGAAGGAAGAAAAACTCCTGGACCAGCAGGAGGATGTAGTAAAGAGAGAGGCGGAGGTCACCCAGAAGTTGACTCTGGGTGAGCAGAATTTGGCACATCGCAGCAAAAAGCTCTCGAAGTACTAGAAGGAGGAAGAAAAGAAGAAGTACTAGAAGGTGGGGCAAGAGCTCTCGAAAAGAGAGTGTGACATTGATGCTAGGGAAGAGAGAGTAAGAGGCAGGGAAAAAGACCTGGATGAAAGGCAGAACCGCATCCACCTCCGGGAGACGGAGCTGACCGACTGGGAGAAGCAAGTTGCTGAGAACATGCATCAACATGCTAAGTTGGTTGAGCGTCTTGCTCGTGAAGGTTCGGATCTTGCGGCTATCCGGAAGTCGCTGGAAGAGCTGCGGAGCTTGAAAGAGACTGAAGCCATTCAAGTGTGGGACTTCTTGGGGCGGGCCAATGATGCGCTGACACCGCTGGGTTTCAATCCCGTACGTCTGGACAACCTGAAGTTGGACCTAGACCAAGCGCTGGTGGCCCTCAACGGTGCTGGCGGCAAACTTGATGCAATGGGTGATGTCATCGCGGACCAGCTGGAGACGGAGGGGAAGTCTTTGGCTACAAATGTCGCAGAATACGTGCTGACATGTTATGTGAGCTGAGATCCCCAATTCCCACTGGACCCGATGCTCGAAGGTCCCGTTGCCGAAGAGGAAGACGCCGCCAAGGCCAGCGTCCAAGAAGTTGCCCAAAAAGTCGCTTCATTCTTCCGCAGGTCTTAGGTCCTCCAGTAGCTAGGGCTTTCTTCCTTTTGCCTTCTGCTGTACTCTCAACTTTGTAATCCAGTGCTTCAAATTAATGAAATCCATTTTGCCATAAACATGAATTCCATTTTATTGTTATCATCTTCCATGTATTGTACTCCGTCTTATTGGCCCCCTGGTATATATGCACAATTGAAGTGTGGACATGTACCAAAAGGATTTGACAACATGTTGATGATTTGGATGCTTCGCGCTTGTAGATTTTAGGTCCGATGTCTTCAACTCTGAAGCATCAATGGCAGACCCCCTGAGATTGGCGCAGCTAGGTAACTCCGACAGTACCCAATATCAACATATAAACGTTGACTATCAGAGTTTGGTAGCTCCTGATGTTGCCACACGAAAAGTTGAATTTAGGCCTCTCAGTTGTTATCGGAGCTTAGTAGCTCCGACATCTACTACCACTGCTTTGAATTTTTGTTTTTCCTGCACATTAAATACAAGAAAAAGGAAAATTCGTCCTCTTGTCTATAAATCATTTTGACTTATTATTCTTATTATAGTTTTACCCCAAAACAATTTGATATGGTAGCAAGTATATTGATGTAACTCTTCCGGACCCATATGTTTTTTTAGTACTCACCCTACTGAGGTCTGCCGGAGTTTGGGTAGAGCGGTGTACTTAATGTGCAGGACCAGGCTAAGTCGATAGCACACTCCGGACCTATGTTGGTTTGGCGTTCAGGCAAGTAGACTATTCAACATGTTAAGACCCAAATAGATTAACAATATAGCTTGCAACACATATGAATTACTTGGGTAAAGACTAAAAAGAATTACACAATTTCATTATAAACAAGAGGGTTAAAATCAATAATTTGAAAGCTCGAGCCTTGTACAAAAAGTAAATGCACGTGGAATCTGTTTTCACACAACAATGCCTTTCATTATAGGTATGGATTACAGGGGGGACAAGGACACACTTAGGGTGTTGGACCATGCTAAATGTGCAATACATCATGTACTATCCCAGAGCAAGTAGTTACACTTTTAGTGCTGCGACTGTGTAAAGTGTAACTCGAACTTCCCGGACCTTCCTAGAGGGGTCTGGATGTTCTCCCGTAGGACTTGCCTGTCTCTGTATAATGACTCTACAACATGCATCGTGTGTAATTACAGACTCACCTCCGTGATTCTAAGCATAAAACTTATGGAGGTGCTCGATGTTCCAAGGATTAGGAAGTGGAGTCCCATCCCCAGTTGTCAAGCGAACGCATTCGGGTTGGGATACTTTGATCACTCGGAATGGACCTTCCCAGCTGGGGGAAAGTTTGTTCATTCCTTCACGAGTTAGTATCTTCTGAAGCACCAGATCGCCTTCCTCGAGTTGTCAGTTGCGCACATGCCTTTGATGATAGCGCCGGAGCGCTTGGCGATAACGTTCATTTCGAACAGCTGCTTGGCACCTTCCCTCGTCGACGAGGTCAAGGTCTTCACGCCGGAGCTGGGCCTGCGTGGCTTCATCGAAGGTCCGGACCCGGAGGGACCCCAAGGTGATTTCCGGAGGAATGACTGCTTTAGCTCCGTACGCCAGGAAGAATGGAGTTTCCCCGATTGACCGGTTTGGAGTTGTCCTGTTCGCCCATAATGTGGATGGAAGCTCCTCAATCCAGTTAGATCCATGCTTTTTTAAGCGCTCATATGTGCGCATTTTGAGTCCTTTTAAGATTTCTGCATTTGCTCTCTCGGCTTGGCCGTTACTTGTGGATGAGCTACTGAGGCATAGCTAAGTTGAATGTCGAGGTCTTCGCAATATTCTTGGAATGCAACACTTGTGAATTGAGTTCCATTGTCAGTTATGACTTTTTTGGAACTCCAAATATACATATAATGGACTTCAAGAACTTATTTGCTGATTGCTTGTTGATTTTCACAACTGGAGTTGCTTCTGGCCACTTGGTGAACTTGTCGATGGCGACATACAAAAACCTGTAACATCCAACGACTTTTGGGAAAGGTCCCAAGATGTCAATGCCCCACACAGCGAATGGCCATGTAGGAGGTATCATTTGTAGCGACTGAGCCGGTGTGTGAATCTGATTTGCGTGGAACTGACACGCTTCACATTTTTTCACTAGCTCAACCGCATCCTCAAGTGTTGTAGGCCAGTAAAAGCCATGTCGGAAGGCTTTACCGACGAGCGTGCAAAAAGAAGCATGGTTCCCGCACTCGCCTCCATGGATTTCCGCAAGGAGCTCGCGACCTTCTTCCCTTGCAATGCACTGCATTAGAATGACATTGGCACCGCGTCGGTAGAGATCTCCTTCTACCAACGTGTATCTTTTAGCCATTCTGACAATCCGGTCAGCGGATACACCGTCTTCAGGGAGGATATTGTCTTTCAAGTAGCTCCGGATCTCCAAGATCCATGCATCGTAGCTAACTTGAGCTTCTGAGTCTTGCGTGCTGGGTTGCTCGGAGCTTCCGATAGCACGTACGACCCTTGGTGGACGCCATGGTAGCAGGGCCACCAGGACTGCCAACTTCGAGGTGCTGGTCTCGCCCCCTTCGCTCAGTTCGGCAAGCTGAGCTGTTGGTTTTGACAACCTCCGGACGAAGATTCCATCAGAAGCTAGAGCTTCGGTTGAGGCTTTCATGGAGAGTTCATCGGCTTTAGCGTTTTGGAGACATTGGACATGATGGAGATCCAGGACTTCAAAGTCCTTCTGAAGTCTCTGGACTTCAAGGAGATAAGCAGCTAGTTGAATATTATTGCAGGAACATTCACCTTTGACTTGTTTTATGATGAGTTGTGAATCTCCCTTCACCAGCAGCTGTTTTATACCATAAGATAGTGCCACCTTGAGTCCGTAAATGAGAGCTTCATACTCCGCCATGTTGTTAGTTGCCTTGAAATCAAGGTGTACCATATACTTGACCTTCTACCCAGTCGGAGCCAGGAGAAGGATTCCAGCTTCGACCCCCTGCTTTTGCATGGAGCCGTCGAAGTAGAGGGTCCAGTGAGGCTCAGTGAATGCCGAAACTTTGAGTTCTGGTTTCTGCTCACTATGACCCCCAAGGTTTGATGGAGATGGGGTACACTCCGCCACAATGTCAGCCAAGGCTTGACTTTTAATTGCTTGTCTTGACACGAATTCTAAATTGAATTCGGCCAGTTCCGCTGCCCACTTTGAAATGTTCCCAGCAGAATTAGGGTTATGCAGAATAGCACACAGTGGAAAAGAAGTTACCACTAATATTTTGTGGACTTGGAAGTAGTGATGAAGCTTCCTTGAGGCAATAAGAATTGCATAAAGCAGTTTATGCACCTCAATGTATCTTGTCTTGGCGTCATGGAGTACTCCACTGACGAAGTACACGGGACATTGGGTGGTCCGAACCCTTTCAGAAGGACCCAGAGCTTCCTCTCCATCGACCCGAACCCAGCTGGAGGGTTTCGGACCTTTAGACTGTGCTTCTTGGACCCTCCCGGAGGGGTCCAAGACTTCTTATTGTTCAACCCAGACCTCACTAGGATGATCCGGATCATCTTGGTTAGCTAGGTGAACCTCCTCAGACGAATGAGGTTGATCTCCTAGAGTTTCCTTTTGAGGCTCCGTGTCTGGGAGTTGAGACCCAGTCACGTCTCCAGGTGATTTCGGACCCTCCCGAGGGGTCTGGATTCCTGGGTTGAATATGGCTCCGGTCTTTCCGCAACCAGGACCATACTGACAACTTTGGTGGTTGTCGAAATGTAAAGCAGTAAAGGCTCACCAGGATTAGAAGCTACCAATATTGGTAGTGTGGTGAGGAGTTGTTTCAGCTCTTGAAACGCCTTTTCTGCTTCTTCAGACCAATGAAATGGTCCGGACTTCCTCAAGAGTTTGAAGAAGGGTAGCGCTCGTTCTGCCAGTCTTGAGACAAACCGACTAAGCGCAGCTAGGCATCCAGTTAGCTTCTGGACATCTTTAATGCGGGCTGGGGGCCGCATATCTTCTATAGCCTTGATCTTTGCCGGATTTGCTTCGATTCCTCGGTGAGTCACCAAGAACCCCAGAAGCTTTCCAGAGCTAACCTCGAAGACACACTTGTCCGGGTTCAGCTTGGTGCGCATGGTGCGCAGCTTGTCAAAAACGGCTTGTAAGTTGTCAAGGAGTGACTCTTTGTTTTTGATCTTCACAACGATGTCATCGACATAAACCTCCACCAAGTCTCTAATTAGCTCTCCAAATGTTTTGTACATAGCTCGTACAAATGTTGAAGCAGCACTTTTAAGTCCGAATGGCATGGCAGTATAACAGTACAATCCATCTACTGTTATGAAGGCAGTATGCTCTTCATCTTCCTTAGACATTTGGATTTGATGATATCCAGAATATGCGTCTAAGAAACACAATAGCTCACACCTGGAGATGGAGTCCACTATCTGATCTATTCTAGGTAGTGGAAATGGATCCTTTGGACATGCCTTATTTAAGGTGGTGTAGTCAATACACATCCGAAGCTTCCCACCGGCCTTGGGTACAACAACTAGGTTTGCCAGCCATTTTGGATGGAAGACTTACCGAATGAATCCAGCTTCGAGCAACTTCTTGATTTCTTATCGGATGAAGTTTTGTCGCTCGATTGATTGCTTTCGAGTCTTTTGGTGTACATGTCGTGCGCCTGGGTAAATCTTCAGATTGTGCTCAATCACCTCCCTAGGAATCCCAGGCATTTGTGACGGTTGTCAGGCAAACACGTCAACATTAGCCCGGGGGAAAGTGCTGAGCGCGAGTTCTTATTTGTTGTTCTTATTTGTTCTTATTGGACGATCTTGACGGGAACGTCGGTATCACTGCTTGGTTGCACACGTGGTGCCGGGGTAGAGCCTTTATGATGAATGCTCGGAGGATTCGGAGTTGGCTCCTTTCCAGATGCTTCCTCTTGCGCTGTGGTAAGCGCATATAGTTGTTCTAGAGCTGTAACTCCTGCGGTGCGATCTCCGCGGATCCGAAGAACACCTGTGGGTGTTGGCATCTTCAACACCAAGTAGCCATAATGGACAGCAACCATGAACTTGTATAAAGCTGGCCTACCCAGAATGGCGTTGAAAGGCAGACTGATCTGCGCGGCGTCGAAGACCAATTTCTCGGTTCTGTAGTTCTCCCGGGTCCCGAAGGTCACTGGGAGTGTGATGGAATTTAGAGGAGTAATGGTTCCCAGACCTACTCCAGAGAAAGGTCGGGATGGGCGAAGGTCTGAAGGCTGAAGCTGAAGCTTAACGAAAGCTATGAAGCTTATGAGGTTTAGCCCAGAATCTCCGTCCACCATTACATGGTGGATTTGGATATTCTTAATGGTGGGTGACACCATCAACGGGAGTTGGCCAACCCCGATCATATTTCGAGGGTAGTCTAAAGCATCAAAAATGATGGGAGTATCCATCCACTTCCGATGTGGCTCCACCTTAGCAGTGGTAGCTGCCACGGCCATGTCCCTGCGCATTGTCTTGAGGATGCGGCGAGAGGTGATTCCCAAGAACCACCATAGATGGTGTTCATGGTCTTTCGGCGCTAGTTGTCAGAGATGTCGGAGTCGTCATCAACAGTGTTGTAGATGACTTTCAAGACCTTTTTGGGGTCCTAGAAACCTAGCTCCTCTTAGACCGGAGCTTCGTCTACTTTTTGTTTTCCTTCCCTTTGACAGAAAGGAGCTTCTTATCGGCGCTTGTTATAGCGCTCGACAAGGTTATGTACCTCCCGGCACTCTTCAAGCTGTATCGATTCATCTTGTGAGTCGTACACCATGCTTTGGAACTATTGTCGTCTTCTGATGAAGGGCGAGATCGTTTCTCGGGGTGTGGCCCCCGGCTTCCAGGAGCTGTGATAGGAGCAACGGCTGGAGCACCGTCCGATGGCTTCTTTTTGCCATTGGGCTTCTTTTTCTTCTTGCCACTACCGGAGGTAGCAGCTTCAGTTTTGGAGGACTTATGGTTGGCCTCCGGAGCTGTCTTAGAATGCATTTCACGGCCCTCCGCAGCTCTAGCACATTTGTCAGCTAGACTAAAGAGTTCCGTGACGCTGGTAACTTCTTTAATGGCCAGCTTTTTCAACATCTTCTTATCTTGAACACCCTATCTGAATGCAACAATAACAGAAGAGCTCGAGATTGAAGGAATAGTATTTTGTACCTGAGAAAACCGCTGGATGAAGGATCGTAGCGATTCCCCCGATGTCTGCTTTACAACAAACAAATCCAATTCAGTGTCAGGTCGGGTGTAAGAACTCCCGAAGTTGGCAGTGAACTACTGGCATAGCTCCGCCCAACTATTAATGGAATTGGTTGGAAGACTCATGAATCAGGACCTTGTAGTCCCAGTTAAAGCCACTGTGAAGTAATTGGCCATCACAACCTCATCACCTCCCGCTGCCAGTATGGCAGCGGAGTAAATTTGAAGGAATTCGACGAGGTTGACAGTCCCGCCGAATTTTTCCGGTAAGTGAGGCCAAAACTTTTGTGGTCATCTGACCATGCGTAAATGCATGGCTAGTGCAGAACAACCTCCTCCTACTCCTTGAGGAATAGGGTTGTCTCGAGCCTCTCGCCTTTCACGACCATGCTCGATATGGACACGGTCGTCCTGCTGCCGGTATCGGCGATCCAGTTCCGACCGCAGGTCATGAGTCGGGATCCTGGTGATGGTGTGGGTGCGTCGTGCCCTGGGAGGCAACAAAGTCGCCTGCTGAGATGCAGCTCGTCTCCTCTGCTGCGAAACTTGCGGACCAAGTCCGCCCGATAAGGTCCGTCGTTGAGATGGTGCTCACCCCAAAGGGGTAGGACCTTGATTGCTAATGCCTGCAATCGCAGCTGCAACCAGATGGTCTACATCAGCCCTCCATTGCTCCATAGCACACTGGGGTGCACCTGGAGGTGGTGGGTGTTGTAGGAGAGCCCGCGCAGCAATGAGTGCATGCTCAGGGTTGTTGTTTGTCGATGCAGTGATCAACGCAGATGCCCCATCTTGTTGACCAACACTGTTTACTGGAACAGATAGTGGTTGTGGTGCCATAGCGTCTGCTGGAACAATGACACCTGCTGGTTGTTGTACGTTGGAGGGATTGCCTCCGGCAGGTTGTCTAGCTTGGTTGCCATTGGAGGATCCATCAGCTGAATTTGCCATCTTGTGATCTCGGGACTGCCCCCCTTCCTGGCGCGCCAAATGTCAAAGTGTTTGATACGGCACTTCCCCCAGACCTGCTAAGAAGCAGCCCGCGGAGGTTCTTTTATGGTTGCGACACACAGAGATCAATATGATGACACCGGAGATTTACGTGGTTCTGGCCGCCTGAGCGTAACACTCTACTCCACGAGGTTTGTGTTGTTGTATTGTGTGAGATTGTTCGCTAGTATGCGGGTCAGCTCAGACAAGACGATCCCTCCTTGGTACATGCGATACAACCCTTTTATAGTTCTAAGGACTGACCGTTACCAAACTTGTCTGGCCTGACATGTGGCCCTGACATATTTATTAGCCTAATACATTGTATAAAGAGTATTAAGTATGATTGATAGTGTGATAACGTGCCTTAATGGATGCGTTACCCCTATTAACATCGTGTGTCGTTAATACGGCATTAACGACACATAATTGAATCTTGTAACTACCGCTTTAATGATTGTTCATGCTGAAGGAGATATGCCAGTGTCGTTGATGAAGGTCCGGAGGCTCCACACGTGAAAGCTCCAGGGCTTTCCCTTACGGGAGGTTAGGTCCGGGGCTGCTGTACACGTGTCGGCACTGGAGCTCCTCTCTGTTGGGGGTTAGGTCCGGGGTCGTTGTACACGTGTCGGCACCGGAGCTCCTCTCTGCTGGGAGCTTAGATCCGGTTTTATGTTACACGTGTTGACCCAGGAGCTACCCATACAAGGGGAGCGGGTCCAGTGCAATGTGACATGTGGGGTCTGAGGAGTCCTTCAACTCTGACAGGTAGAACACCTTTGTACTCTTTGCGGTACTAAGGGGTACCCGGTACGCAGAGTACCGACAACCGTTGATGCTTATGTAAGCAATTGGACCGAATAGATCCATGTGGAGGAGCTCAAGCGGTCTTGTTGTAGTCATGACATTCTTCACAAGATGGGGTGCTCCTACTTGCTTATCGACTTGGCACGCTCTATAAGGCCTATCTTTCTCAAAAACAACATCCTTTAAACCACAGATGTGATCGCCTTTTAGAAGTTTTTGAAGATTCCTCATACCAAAATGTGCTAGCCGTCTATGCCACAACCAAACCATGTTGGTCTTTGCAATGAAGCATGTGTCAAGTTTGGCTTTATCTTTGTTGAAGTCAACTAGATAAAGTTTTCCCTTTAACACACTCTTGAATGCAACCGAGTTATCATTCCTTCTAGAGACGGTCACACCCTCATTAGTGAATAAACAATTATAACCTTGTCACATAATTGAAATATGGACAAAAGGTTATAATCCAAGGAATCAACGTGTAAAACATGAGAAAGAGTATGTTTTGGTGAAATTGCAATTTTACCGGTACCAAGCACCCTTCCTTGACTGTTATCACCAAAGTAAATGACTTCGCTTGGATCTTCATTTTCTTCATATTCCACGGAAATTCTTCTTTCTCCGGTCATGTGATTGATGCATCTACTATCTAGCACCCATTTTGCTCCCTCAGATGAATAAGCCTGCAAAAACAAATTATGCCTTGGTCTTAGGTACCCAAGCTTTCTTGGGTCCTTTGAGGTTAGTCACAAGTGATTTGGGCACCCACACATGAGACTTGGTGTTCCCATGGCGTGGCCCAACATATTTAGCATAAACTCTACCAAGATTACTTTTCAAGAGTACATATGAAGCATCAAATGTTCTAAATAAAACTTGTTGTTCATATGAGTTAACAATATTCATTTTATCAAGGTTCTCTTGTTTTCTAACTTGAGAAGAGTTTCCTTTGACAAAAGCAATGTGTTCCTTGTTATTCTTGTGGCTTCTAGCATTTTGCTTTTCATCATAAGAATACCCAATGCCATATTTGACATTAGGAGGTCTTGTGATCAAGTATGCACTGCGTGCATAATTGACCTTCTCCTTGTCAAATATCCATTAGAAATTTCATCTTAGCTCCTCCTTAAAGTATGCACTAGCTCCTCCTTATCAACAAGCTTATTCAATAGAAATTTCATCTTAGCATCAGTTTTCTTTTCTAAACCCCTAAGCATATCTTCATCATCACTAGAATTATCACTATCACTAGCAAAAGAATGCGAAGAGGAAGATTTAGTTATTACCTTTCTTTTACCTTCCTTGGCCATTAGACAAGTGTTGTTGGTGTCTTTCCATGCGCCCATGGTTGGGAAGAGAGTGGATTTCTTAGAAGTCTTCTTGATGGCTATGCTGGCCATCTCCTCTTCTTCTTCAGATGATGACTCATCATTGGAGTCCCACTCCTTCCCTAAGTACGCTTGGCCAAATTGCTTCTTCTTCTTGAACATTTTCTTTGGCTGAGGCTTGTTGTCCTTAGTCTTCTTCTTATTCTCTTCATGTGGACAATCCACTATGAAATGATCATACTCTCCACATTTATAGCAAGCACGCCTCATTTTTTGTCTTGGTTTGTCCCTATGTCTTCCTTTATTAGAGCTACCACCCTGTCTTGTTCTCATCATTTTCTTGAACTTCTTCATGAACAAGATCATGTATTCTTCATCGATATCACTGCTCTCATCATCGCTATAATCTTCTCCATGAGCTTCTCGAGCTTCTTTTGATATGGGTTTACAAGTTGACTTCAAGGCAACTCCTTTCTTCTTTGCCTAGGTAAGATCGGTGATTTTATTGACATGTTTAGCTTGCTTCTCCATCATTTCAAAGTTTATAATCTTCCCAAGAAGTTCATCCGGGGTCATTTTCTGATTCCTGGGGCTTTCTCTAATCATGTAGCAAAGGGTCACATTGCAAGGCATGAATGCTCTAAGAATCAGCTTCACAACCTCATGATCATTCCACTTCTTGCTGCCATAAGCTCGGACTTTGTTGATGAAATTCTTGAGTATGTTGTACATGTCTTGTGGTGATTCATCTTCTTCTATAGAGAATCTTCCCAATTCTCCTTCTATCATCTCAATCTTGGCTTCGTGTACATGGCGATCACCTTCATGTACGGTTTGTAGAGTATCCCATATCTCCTTGGCAATTTTGAGTCCATCCACCTTGGTGAACTCGTGCCGGCTTAGTGATGAAGTGATCACGGTTGCTGCTTGAGCATTCCGATGAATGGCCTATTCTTGGCTTGGAGTCAGCTCTTCATCATCATCCGAGATATCTATCCCTGTACACACTATATGCCACAAACTCGGGTTAAGAGATATGAGATGCATTATCATGTTTTGTCTCCACATTGAATAGTCATGGCCATCGAAGAAAGGTGCTTTACCTAGAGTAATTGATAAGTAATGATTATTATTGGAATTCAAACGATCATAGTTAAAAGGATATAGGGAGTAGTCGGTGTGACTACTCCCCTTCTTCTTTTCGTCGTTGATCTTCTTCTTCCCTTTTGGGGAAAGTGCTTTCTTCTGTAGGAGTGCTTTGAGTTCAAGCATCTTCTCATCATCATCCTCACAGTCTTGGATGGCGTCGAGGATCTTCTCCAGCTTTTGGGCCTTTTCATCATCGCCCTTCTCGTTGTTGAAGTTCTTGTATACATCCTTGATGTCTGACATCGTCTCTTCGAGCGGTGAGTCTCTTTTGAAGAGTTTGGCTCTGATACAAATTGAATGTAGCCTAGAGGTGGTGAATAGGATTTTTGAACTTTTGTAGGACCCTAAAACATTTAACAGATGGATCAAATACGGGGAGGCCAGACTAGTCCGGTATTGTGCGGACTAGTCCGGTGTGCGTGGACTAAAAGATAAAAGCAAATTGACAATTCTACGTCTAGCACACTATGCAGCAGAAATCAGATTACAAGTGAAGTGTATTGAACCAATGAACCAGTATATTGCAATGATCAAGTATGATACAATGTTTCAAGATGAATTTCACAAAACTAGAAAAAACCTAGATTATGATGAAAACTAAAACAAAGATGCGCGAGACATGATTTTATCTCGTGGTTCGATTCCCATGAAGGAAACCTACATCCACGTCGAGGAGTCCACGGAGGATCAGGTCTTCACCAACTCTACCCTCGTCGAATTGCCAAGGAGGTCGATTCTCTTCCACTAATCACAAAAGGCAAATAACGTGTTCAAGGGGACTTCTCACAAGTTGACGGCTCACCAAGAAATCACCAAGAATTACAATGAAGAATACCACCAAACACACTCCAAAGATATACAATAAACAACAAGAGTGTGCGAGAGATTCAAATCCAAGAGCTCAAGATCGTGTGGAACAAGTCTTTTTTTTATCGATTGCTAATCCTCAAAGATTTGATTTCCTAGGGTTAGAATGTGTGGAGAGATCTGTATTTTGGGCTCTTGGGAGGTGTGATGACGCAGGGGGTCAAGAGTATTGGTTGTAGGGTCGTACACCTCTATTTATACTAGGGTTTCCAAAGGTTACCGTTATGGTTTGCGATGTTCGTACTAGTCCGTGGTGGACTCCAGACTAGTCTGGTGTGCGGCGTGTGGAAAACCCTAAGTGTTCAGAGATATCTGACTTGTTCATAAATGTGCAGACTAGTCTGATCTCGGTACTGGAAGTGTTTGGACTAGTCCGGCACATATCGGCCTAGTCCAGTGTAGTGAACCCCGTATAGAATTGAAGACAAGTCTGCACTTGGAGGACTTGTCCAATTTTAGTCAGAGAGTTTTCGGACTAGCCCGATGGATATCGGACTTGTCTGGTGTCATGAAAAATTATGGGGCTAAGGACAAGTCCGGACTTGGAGGACGTGTCCGATTTTAGTCAGAGGATTATCGGACTAGTCCGATGGATATCAGACTTGTCTATTTTTGTGCAGATGTGAAGTGTTGAGGACTAGTCCGCACTTGGTGGGACTAGTCTGTTCTTAGTCAGAGAGATGTCGGACTAGTCTGGTAGACATCAGACTAGTCCGAAAATGCAGATTTTTGTGTAGTGAGTGAGATCTCTTTTGCTTGAGCTCTTGGAGTGTGTTTCTCTAACACACTCCATACAAAATAAACTATTCTTTTCAGCTCTTGAGCTCTTTTCCTTTTGATTTCTCATACTCCTTTCTTTTTGAGCTTTCCTCCTAATTTCTTTAATATCTACGCTCATCTCAACAATTTTTTCAGGATCTCATTTGTTTGTCATAAATCAATCACAACCCACAAGGGATGCCTAGATGCACTTACAACAACCTTGTTGTCGGGGCCCCCTACGAGCTCCAAGCCCTGGGGCTCAGAATTAGTGGTAGGGCCCCCTTCCGTCCGTCGGGGCTGCTAGAGACTGGCCCACTCTGCAATCAAAACCATACTTACCACATTTTGTTGTGACGGCGATGTAGAGGTATAGGGGCTCCCTGGGCTCCGGTGCCACCATTATGGGCAGCGACGTCAGCCACTGCTTCAGCTCGCGGAACGTCTTCTCCGCCTCCTCGGTCCAAACAAATGGTCCGGACTGACGCGAAAGCTTGAAGAATGGGAGGGCTCTCTCATCCAGCCTAGAGATAGACCCGCTGAGCGCTGCCAAGCAACCCGCAAGCTTCTGCACGTCCTTGATGCGGGCTGGAGGCCGCATCAGCTCCACCGCCTTGATCTTCTCTGGGTTGGCCTCAATTCCACGGCGTGAGACCAAGAAACCGAGGAGCTTCACAACTTTGACTCCGAACACGCACTTGTCGGGATTGAACTTTGTGCGTGTGGTCCGCAGTCTGTCAAAGACTAAGGCGAGGTTCTCTAGCAATGATGTATGTGTCTGGATTTTTACTACAATAGCATCGACATACACCTCTACTAGGTCCTGAATGAGGTCCCCAAATGTTTTATGCATGGCAGGTACAAAGGTGGGGAGGGCACTCTTAAGACCGTAAGGCATGGAGACATAGCAGTAAAATGTCATCTACAGTTATAAATGCGATATGTTCTTCGTCCTCTCTAGACATTGGGATTTGGTGAAACCTCGAATATGCATCTAGAAAGCATAACATATTGCATCCCGAGGTTGAATCTACGATTTGATCTATTCTAGAGAGAGGGAAAGGATCTTTAGGGCATGCCTTGTTGAGGTTGGTGTAGTCGATGCACATCCGGAGCTTACCGCCAGCCTTGGGGACAACAATAGGGTTGGACAGCCATCTGGGATGGTGGACTTCCCATATGAAGCCAGCATCGAGTAGCTTCTTGATCTCTTCGCGAATGAAGTTATGCTGCTCGATGTACTGCTTATGAGGCCTCTGTTGTGTTGCCCGGGCATTGGGGTAGATCTTCAGACGGTGCTCGATCACTTCCCTAAGAATGCCTGACATCTGTGACGGTTGCCAGGCGAAGACGTCGATGTTAGCTCGCAGAAAAGCGGCGAGCGCCGATTCCTGCTCGCTGTCTAGACTTCCCGCGATACGGGTGGTCTGAACAGCATCAGAGCCAATCTGGATTGTCTTGATAGGCACGTCGTTGTCGTCGGAGGGCTGCACCTATGGCGCAGCGGCGTAACTGCGCATGTGTGAGTCTGGCGAGGGCTGACTTGATCGAGCATCGCTCGGGGTAGGTGTTGGGGCCGCTGCCAGCGCTCAGAGCTTCTCCAAAGCCGTCACCGCAGCAGCGCGATCTCCGCAGATCTTGAGGACGCCGGAAAGAGTCAGCATCTTGAGGATGAGGTAGCCGTAGTGAGATACAACCATGAATCGGTACAAGGCTGGCCTGCCGATGATGGCGTGGTAGGGGAGGCTAACCTCCGCGACGCCGAATAGGATATTCACCGTCCTGAAGTTCTCGGGCGTACCGAGAGTCACCCGGAGGTGGATGCTGCCGTACGGAATAATACTCCCCGACCCTACCGCGAGAATGGTCTCGATAGGACGAGCCTGGACGCGGGAATCTTCAGCTTATCAAAGGCCACACGGTTGATGAGGTTGAGGCCGACCCCACCATCTACTAGGACGTGGTAGAACTTCACGTTGGCGATGGTGGGTACGATGAGGAGGGGCAGAAGTCCGGCTCCAGTCATGTTCTTGGGGCAGTCGGAGGCGTCAAAGCTGATCGGCGTCTCCATCCACCTGTGATGCAGCGCTGTGGCATGAGTAGAGGCTGTTGAAACCATTGCCCAACGCAGGATTTTGACCGCATTATTGGATACAGATTCTCAAGATCCTCCACAAATGACGTGGAGTGCTTTGCGACGCTCGTGGTCGCTGTTGAGGTCAAAGTTCACAGCCTGGTGAACCGTTTCCACGGCGCGTTCCCGCCTTTGGAACTTCATCTCCACGTCTTCATCGACCCGCTGGTCGACCTTTTGCAGCTTGATCTTGCCGCTACTCGCAAACTTGATGAACACCATGGTGGTGAAATCGCCACCACTTTTTTGAAAGAAAAAGCCTCTACCCGACGCGCCAAATATTGAAGTGTTAATGAGACACTTCTTCCGGATCTGCTAAGGAGCAGCCCACAGAGGTTCTTGTTCGGCGAGGCTTAGGTCTCAATCGAGTGTACGCGCGTATGAGAGTGTATGAGACAGTGGTTTTTACGTGATTCGGATCGTAAGAAATGTAACACTCTACTCCATGGTGTATTGTATTGCTAATGTGTGTATGCGTGTGTGTATCGGGGATTGAATTCTGGTCCTTTGTAACAGTGGCGGTCCGGTCCTTTTATATACAAGGTCGGACGCCTTACTAGTGGGGTCCGGGGCCCGACAGGTGGTCCCGGAGCGATCTTATCCTAAATATCTAAGGCTTCGTGCATAAGTTTCCTTTGACCGTGGCTTTGAGGACTCGCCGTCTTGCCACCTCTCTTGTCAATAGCCCATGCGTCGTTGCTGACGAGTGCAGAGGGTGTCCCGTCAGCCTGTCTTATTGCCGCAAGATACCTACTTGGCTGAGTGGGATAGGCCTGCAACGTCTTCACTGTGATGTGATTGGTCACAACGGTCTCTGACAGTAGGCGTGCTCCGCGTTGTGCGCCGGAGATGGGTGCACGTCTTTGTAACATCCATATTTTTTTGTACAAAAATCATGTAAATCAAGGTGCATTTGTGTGTTGCATTTTTGTGTGAATTTTTGGAGCTCAAACGAGTAGAATACGTTTCAGTTTGAATTTGAATTCAAATCAAAAGAGAAGAATTGGAAAAAGAAAAAGAAAAAGATAAAAATCCTCACCTGGGCCGATTTCTCCCCTCTGGCCCAATTTCCTTCCCCTCTCCCGCGGCCCAGCCGAACCCTCCCCCCCTCTCCTCTCTTCATCTCGCTGCCACCCCGGGCCCGCTTGTTGGCGCCGACTCTCCCTCCCCCTCTCTTCTTCCCCGTGGTGCAACCGCTGCCCCGCGCCACGCTCGACCCCGCGCCCACGTTCCCCCCCCCCCTCGAATCCACTTCTCTCCCGTCGGTTTTCGCACGCGCACCCCAACCGCACACCCCCTATGCGCTTAAGAGGAGCCGTCACCCCCATTTTCCCCTCCCCCGAGCTCTCCCCAACCCTAGCGCCATTGCCGCCGGTAAGAACCGCCGCTCCTCGCGTTCCAGTCAATGCAGCCCCTCTGCTCTCTCTTTTCTTGGCCTAACGTGGTCGCCGCATCACCACGAGCACGACGGACGCACTCGCTCGGGTAGATCTTCACTGCGCCGCCAAAATCGTCGCACTCCGACGAGCTCCGCCGCCTTCAACCGTCGCCGACGCCCTCTGCTCCTCCCCGAGTCCAATCAACACCTCCGGTGAGTCCACGTGATCTCCCTCTTCGTTTCTGTGCGCTCAGATTCTAGAATTAGGGTGTAATTCGTGAGATTGGGCGATCTACGGCGAACTTGTCGCCATCGGCCGTCGGGCGCCGCCGCGCATAGCGCTAGCGCCGGCAAGGGGCGACGTGGCCCTATCCTAGCCTTCGGTTGGGTGCCAACGGTTAGGATTAGATCATCATACCGTTTTGGGTAATTAAATCTCGCGCGTCCACTTCAGATCCAACGGCCCACATTCAATTTTGTTTTCCCGCCGTCGTTTTTACACCGCAGCCCCTGGAAACTCACCAGCTACCCCCTGGACTTTGCTGGAATTCAAATCTAGCCCCCAGAATTCACAATCTAGCCCCTGAACTTTCTGGAATTGGATTAAATCATTTAAATAGTCAATTTAACCCTTGGAAATTTATAGAATTGTGGATTTAACCCCCTGTACAGTGTAGGAAACTTATTTTTCAGTCCCAAGACTTTTATTTAATTGCTGAATATTGTTTATAGGTGTATTTAATGTGTAGAAAATAGATAAAAATGGTGAATAAATATAAAAACAGTAGGAAAATTTGTATAAAAATGTTTTTATGCTGCACTTAATTTGTAGAGTTCAAATAAAATATATTTTGACCCTGGAAAATTTATTAAAAATGTTTAAAATACATTTTGGCCATAGAAAATTCAATAAAAATGATTTTGGGCCATAAATAAATCCTAAAAATGTGAGATAAATATAAAATGCATATTTTGGCCATGTAAAATAATAAATACCACGTAGGGACGCATTAGTGTAGAGTTTTATGCCTTTGTGTATGTTTGATGCCATGTGTTGTGTGCTATTTATTTATTTTAGCCTTTATTTCTCTTTGCCATGCTTGGGTATATATTTAGAGTCGTACTACGACCCCAATCTTAACCTCCAAGACCAAGACTTCACCAACACTCAAGTCTTCAACGAAGGCAAGTGCCCTTGACCATCTTGTACCAATTTTAGGAATTTAGATAGATGCATGCTAATTAAATTGATGTCCTATTTCATGTTTACATGCCCTGTTCCATATAATTCCTTGTTACCTGAAATGGGTTGGGAAGTAGATAGGTCTTATTTATGCTTAGCCATGCTTAGACATTGGGATTGGGATTTCATACAATTGTGCCATGTTAAACTTTATGGTTACTTTAATTTGTGGTGATTACACAATAGTAGTGGATAGGAATCTGGTGGTTGGATAGTTTTGGTATGGTGCAGTTTGCACGAGACCCAGGATTGGGATTTGTTACCACCGGATTCTAAGGACCGGTTTATAAAAGAAGCCACTAAGCTTTATAGTACCACCACGAGACTGAGATGGGGCAGCTTGGTCAATTCATTAGGTTTCTCCCGATGAAATGCTACTAGTTGGATGGTGCGGGGAATGATGCAGGGCAACTGCTCTGGGATCCGCAAGGCTTAAGAGGAGGCTCTGAGGCGGAGGGTTACTCCGAGAATCCTCAGTGGTGGAAAGTTTAGAGGGCTAGCACTAGTCGGGAGCACCTTTGTAAAGACCATGTAGTGATCTCCTGGCCTCACACCAAAGGAAGTGTGAAATGTGGTTAGCTACCACGGGCAATCGGGGAGGTTCGCTAGTCCACCTGGCAACAGGGGATGAAATCACTGCTTGTGTACACTCTCTGCAGAGATTTGGTAAAACTGTCATGACTGCCGTGCTCACGGACAAGAGCGGCTTGGGGCCAGTTCATAATTAGTCTATGGTTGGGAAATGGTGGTTAATTATGATTCAAGTTGCATTAATTATCATTACTCATGTGTTGGTTACTTCTTGAATTATGATATTGGTAATTGAAAGCTAAGGTTAGGTTTTAAGCATAGTGCTAAGCCATAATTGGTCTTCCCTTGCTTTAGCCAATCATGTCATTCTCTTCCCGCACTTGCTAAGTACTCTATGTACTCAAGCGTTTACTCTTCCATTAGAATATGAAGAAGAAGAAGCGGCACCGGAAGACTTCTTCGTCAATCCGGAGGACTTGGCCTAGGCTGGCGATCGTACGCGCAACTGCTGCCTGTGAAGATGGAGCCACGCTTACCTATTTCACCTTCCGCTATAGTTTGGATATTTATGAACTATTTAAGTATTGTAACTAGATTGTGGTGTGTATTTGTAGACCTTCAGGTCGTACTGTAAGACTATTTATGTATTCGAACATGGCTATGTAATGATATTTCGCTTTCGTCGACGCATGTACGATTCAACTGATCCTGGCGTACATGTGATTAGCGTTTGTTCATCTTTACGATGACCAGGCGTGAAAAGGTGGTATCAGAGCCAGGTTGCCCGTAGGACGCAAGCCTAGTTAGAAATGGCCAAAAATTAAGGACTATACTATTTTCTTATAAAATAGTATTTCCAAAACTTTGTGCTCTCCATCTCAACCCTTGTGCTTCTTATCTTGCTGTACTATTTGCTTTATTCTAACTTAATTTATTGATTATTGATCTCACTCTCTTCTTTTCAAATGTTTGTAGATGGTGTGCACCAAGCAGACAGCTCGTAAGTCGACTGGGGGTCGTGTTCCCCACCACGCCTTAGCCAGTCGCTCCGCACCTCACACCCCCAGGAGGGAGACGACGTTGTTCTCCACTGGGAGTGCTGCCTCGAGGATGTGTGTCCGTCTTCGCTCTCTTCTTCGTGCTGCGGGGTACCGCGAGTACCGTGTTCGCTTCGTCTACCACACCACTAGGGTCTTTGCACCCTATACTGGTGGACTGGAGTGGACTTCCCAGCTGGTCGTCTACTACGACTCGGGGCTGCTGCACTCACACTTCTCTCCGGCCTGGAGGAGCTCCCAGTGTGCGGCTGAGGAGGACGCTACGTGGGAGGCAACTACCTACTGGAGTCACGCCCACAGGTTCCGCCTCGGGTGCACGGAGCACGCGTACACCCCTCAGCGCCCTAGTGGCACGGCCGACTTCACTGGACGTGATGTCGAGGGGCCTTTGTACCACGCCCAGTGCGAGAGGCTTGTGGACGACGTTGTGGAGTTGTCTTCGCGACTCCAGCGTTGTCAGCAGGAGCTTCAGGAGAGCAGGGACCTGGTTGACCGCTACGAGCGACTTCGCCGACGCTACGCGAGGATCACTGCAGCTGATCCGAACTCTCCTCAGTACGCTTCAGACGTTGAGCCTTGGGACCCGAACTCTCCAGATCGTCGTATGAACTCCCCCCAGAATTCAAGAGAGGATTCAGAAGAAGAAGACCCGGAGATGGAGGTTGAGGAGGACTCCGATGAGTAGGAGTGGACTTGTTTCCCCACTGGACGACTCAGGGCATCTATCCTTAGTATGTAGGAGCGTGTAGCTGCGCCCTCTCTAGTCTTGAGTTGTGTTATCTATGGTATTGTATTAGTTTGCTTTATGTTGTGTGTATGTGTGCGACGTGAGGTGTGGAATGCTTCGGCATCCTGTCCACATCCACGTCATTTGTATATAGGCTTGTTAGTGTGTCGTGCGAGTTGTGGAATGCGTTAGCATCTTGTCCATATCCGCACTAGTTGGTTAATGAATTTGCTTGCTTTATATATATATATATATATATATATATATATATATATATATATATATATATATATATATATATATGTTTCCCTTGATGCATGTAGTTGGGACCGTTTGCCATAGCATACCCTTCTATATCTTATCTATTGTCCTAAAGTTTCAATTACTCCCTATACAGATGGCTGGAAGAGGTAGAGGTAGAGGTCGTGGAAGGGGTGTTGTATCCCAAGATGAAGGACTTGGAGGTGTGCCAGGATGGAATGGTAGGGGTGCTCGAGGAGCCCCAGCAGCGCAGCAGATGCAGCAGATGATGGCCCTCCAAACCCAACTACTTGACAACCTTACTCAGATTGTCACCAACATGCAGCAAGCGCCACCACCACCACCCCCTCAATACAACCTTCCACCACCACCACCTTTTCCACCCAGGTCCTTTCTAAGGGACTTCCTAAACACTCATTCACCCACCTTTGCCACAGTCACTGAACCAATGGATGCCGATGATTGGCTCCGAACAGTTGAAAGCAAGTTGAGGCTCATACACTGTGAAGGAAGAGAGAAGATATTATTAGCCTCTCATCAACTCCAAGGACCGGCAGCTGACTGGTGGACTGCCTTTACTGAAGCCCACCAGGATCCGGAGAACATTACTTGGGAAGAATTCAGGACCAACTTCCGAAATCACTTTGTGCCAGAAGGAGAAATACAAGCAAGACGTGAGGAGTTCGTTATGCTAAAGCAGGGCCGTATGACTGTGAGGGCCTACTTGAATGCATTCACCCAGTTGTCCCGTTATGCTCCAACCGATGTGGATACTGACTCCAAGAAACAATTCCGTTTCAAGAATGGACTGGATAAGGAGTTGAAGTTTGCCATGTCTTCCAGCGACTACAACGACTTTTAGAAGTTGGTTGACAAAGCTTTTGAGGTGGAGAGGACTAAGAAGGAACTGGATGATGATGAAAGAAAAAGGAAGTTGACTATAGCACATGCCTCTAGCAGCAATGTACGCCCCCGTCTCAACCCTCAGCCTGCAACCCATATGACTCGTCCCATGAACTACTCGGGACCGAGATTTCCAAACTACAACTACAGGCCACCCACTCCCTACAATCAGCAAATGCGCTAGCAGCAGCAGCCACCACGCCAGCCAATGCAACCCCCACGTCAGCAGATGCAGCCACCCCACCCTTCAGCTCCAGCTAACCGTCCAAATGGCCAACCCCCAAGAAACCAATCAGAAGGCAACAAGGGTCAGAGTAATGTTGCAGGAGTTCAATGTTACAAGTGCGGAGAATGGGGACACTACGCCAGCAGTTGTCCAAAGAAGCAACAAAACCCACCTGGCCGTGTCAACCATGTGACACTAGAGCAAGCACAGGAAGCGCCTGATGTGGTGATCGGTATGTTTTCTGTTAACTCCCACCCCGCCACCATATTGTTTGATTCGGGTGCTACACATTCATTCATATCCAAAGATTTCATAAAGAAGCATGACATGGTAGTTGCATTCTTGAATCGGCCATTGTTGATAAACTCTCCTGGAGGAGAGATGGTGGTAAGGCATCTATGCCGTAAAGTGAGTATAGACATAAGGGGGGTAGTCTTTTGGGCCAACCTAATAGTGTTGGACTCACAAGGATTAGACATCATTCTGGGAATGGACTGGTTGACAAAGAATCAAGAAGTAATTCATTGTGCAACTAGGACAGTTTGCTTAACACACCCAGATGGCACTACGGTGGAATTCAAGCCAGATCAGACACAAGAGGCAGTAGTACAACTCAACCATCTTGAGAGTACCGAAGACATCAGGGTTGTGAAGGAATTTCCGAATGTATTCCCAGATGACTTACCAGGTATGCTCCCTGATCGAGAGATTGAATTTGTCATTGAGTTAGTACCTGGAACGGCCCCAATATATAAGAGGACGTATAGAATGGATGCTAAACAATTAGCTGAACTAAAGGATCATATTGAGGAGTTATTGGGGAAAGGATATATTCGTCCTAGCTCATCACCTTAGGGAGCACCAGTTATATTTGTACCTAAGAAGGATGGAACTCAAAGGTTGTGTATTGATTACCGTGCCTTAAATGCGGTAACAATCAAGAATAAGTACCCACTGCCAAGAATTGAAGATTTATTTGATCAGTTGAGAGGAGCATGTGTGTTCTCTAAGATTGATCTTTGCTCGGGTTATCATCAACTGAAGATTAGGCCCTCAGATATTCCTAAGACTGCATTTGTCACTAGATATGGATTATATGAGTATACAGTTATGTCGTCTGGATTAACCAATGCTCCGACATACTTTATGTATCTAATGAACAAGGTATTCATGGAGTACTTGAACAAGTTTGTAGTGGTATTCATCGATGACATACTTATCTACTCCAAGACTGAAGAAGAGCATGAGGAGCACCTCAGGATGGCTCTACAGAAGCTTCGCCAACATCAACTGTATGCCAAGCTTAGTAAGTGTGAGTTCTGGCTAAAGGAGGTATCATTTTTGGGGCATGTCATATCGGAAGGAGGTATAGCAGTGGATCCAAGCAAAGTGGCAGATGTTCTTAAATGGGAAACACCCGAGAGTGTACATGATATATGAAGATTCTTAGGCATGGCTGGTTATTACCGTCGATTCATCGAGGGATTTTCGAAGATCTCTCGACCACTAACCAAGTTGCTTGAGAAAGGAGTTGCTTTCAAGTGGACCCCCGAATGTGAAGTAAGCTCTGCCGAACTGAAGAAGAGGTTAACCAGTGCACCAGTATTGGTGATGTCTGATATGCAGAAGGAGTTTGTGGTTTATTGTGATGCATCTGGTCATGGTTTAGGATGTGTCTTAATGCAAGGAGGACATGTTGTAGCCTATGCTTCAAGACAGCTTCGGAAACATGAGAGAAATTATCCAACACATGATTTAGAATTGGCAGCTGTTGTTCATGCATTGAAGATATGGAGACACTACTTGATGGGAAAAAGAACTGAGATATACATGGATCACAAGAGCTTGAAGTACATATTCACACAGCCAGATCTTAATCTTAGACAACATCATTGGTTGGAGTTAATAAATGACTTCGATGTGGAAATCAACTACCATCCAGGAAAGGCTAATGTGGTCGCTGATGCTCTAAGCAGAAAAGGACAATGTAATAACTTGTCAGTACAAGCTCTTCAACCCCAGTTGTGTGAAGAGTTTGCAAGGTTAAACTTATGTCTAGTGTCTAGCACTGAAGCAGTGGCTATGGAAGTGGACTCAACCCTTAAACGTGATATACGAGAAGGACAAAAGAATGATGAGAAGGTCAAGGAGATCAAGCAGTTAATGAAGAAGGGAAAAGCTCCGAACTTTAGGGAGGATGAACAAGGAACCTTATGGTTTGGAAAGAGGATTTGTGTTCCAGATATCAAGGATATTAAAGAATTGATACTAAGGGAAGCTCATAACTCATCATACTCCATTCATCCCGGAAGCACAAAGATGTATCAAGACCTTAAAGATCGATATTGGTGGCATGGAATGAAAAGGGATGTAGCGGAATATGTGGTCATATGTGATACATGTCAATTGATTAAGGCGGAACACCAAAGACCAGCAGGGTTGCTGCAACCAATCAAAGTGCCAGAATGGAAATGGGAAGAAATTAGTATGGATTTCATTGTGGGATTACCAAGAACACAGTCTGGATATGATTCTATATTGGTCATAGTGGATCGTTTAACTAAAGTTGCCCACTTTATTCCCGTGAAAGAGACCTACAATGGTCCCAAGTTGGCGGAACTGTATATCTCCAGGATTGTATGCTTACATGGAGTTCCTAAGAAGATTATTTCAGATCGAGGCACTCAATTCACCTCAAGATTCTGGCAGAAGTTGCATGAATCAATGGATACCCGTCTAAACTTTAGTTCGGCGTATCATCCTCAGACTGATGGTTAGACTGAACGCACTAACCAGATATTAGAAGACATGTTAAGAGCGTGTGCTCTAAAGAATAGCAAAATTTGGGACAAGAATTTGGCATATGATGAATTTTCTTACAACAATAGTTATCAAGCTAGTTTGAAGATGTCTCCTTTTGAAGCATTGTATGGGCGGAAATGTAGGACACCGTTGTTTTGGAATCAAACTGGGGAAAGTCAAGTCTTTGGGCCTGATGTATTAAAAGAGGCTGAAAGACAAGTACAAGAAATTCGGAAGAACCTAAAGGCAGCCCAAACAAGACAGAAGAGTTATGCGGATACTCGAAGACGTGATCTAACATTTGAGGTTGGTGATTATGTGTACTTGAAGGTATCACCTATGATAGGATTGAGAAGATTTAAAATAAGAGGCAAGTTGTCACCCCGCTACATTGGTCCGTTCAAGATATTAGAACGACGAGGTGAAGTGGCTTATCAGCTTGAGCTTTCACCACACTTGTCAGATGTACATAGTGTGTTCCATGTATCGCAGCTTAAGAAGTGCTTAAGAGTGCCTCAGGAGCAGTTACCTATGGAAGCGGTGGATGTACAAGAAGATTTGTCGTACGTGGAACAGCCTGTCAAGATATTTGAGACACTAGAAAAGGTCACAAGAAACAAAGTTATTCGCATGTGTAAGGTGCAATGGAAGCATCACTCAGAAGCAGAAGCAACATGGGAAAGAGAAGAAGATCTCAAGACCGAATTCCCCTATCTTTTCCCTTAGGACGTCCGAATCTCGAGGGCAAGATTCTTTTAAGGGGGGTAGAGTTGTAACATCCATATTTTTTTTGTACAAAAATCATGTAAATCAAGGTGCATTTGTGTGTTGCATTTTTGTGTGAATTTTTGGAGCTCAAACGAGTAGAATACGTTTCAGTTTGAATTTGAATTCAAATCAAAAGAGAAGAATTGGAAAAAGAAAAAGATAAAAATCCTCACCTGGGCCGATTTCTCCCCTCTGGCCCAATTTCCTTCCCCTCTCCGGCGGCCCAGCCGAACCCCCCCCCCCCCTCCTCTCTTCATCTCGCTGCCACCCCGGGCCCGCTTGTCAGCGCCGACTCTCCCTCCCACTCTCTTCTTCCCCGCGGCGCAACCGCTGCCCCGCGCCACGCTCGACCCCGCGCCCACGTTTTCCCCCCCTCGAATCCACTTCTCTCCCATCGGTTTTCGCACGCGCACCCCAACCGCACACTCCCTACGCGCTTAAGAGGAGCCGACGCTCTCATTTTCCCCCTCCCCCGAGCTCTCCCCAACCCTAGCGCCATTGCCACCGGTAAGAACCACCGCTCCTCGCGTTCCAGTCAATGCAGCCCCTCTGCTCTCTCTTTTCTTGGCCTAACGTGATCGCCGCATCACCAGGAGCATGCCGGACGCACTCGCTCAGGTAGATCTTCACTACGCCGCCGAAATCGTCGCACTCCGACGAGCTCCGCCGCCTTCAACCGTCGCTGACGCCCTCTGCTCCTCCCCGAGTCCGATCAACACCTCCGGTGAGTCCACGTGATCTCCCTCTTCGTTTCTGTGCGCTCAGATTCTAGAATTAGGGTGTAATTCGTGAGATTGGGCGATCTCCGGCGAACTCGTCGCCATCGGCCGTCGGGCGCCGCCGCGCACAGCGCTGGCGCCGGCAAGGGGCGACGTGGCCCTATCCTAGCCTTCGGTTGGGTGCCAACGGTTAGGATTAGATCATCATACCGTTTCGGGTAATTAAATCTCGCGCGTCCACTTCAGATCCAACGGCCCAGATTCAATTTTGTTTTCCCGCCGTCGTTTTTACACCGCAGCCCCTGGAAATTCACCAGCTACCCCCTGGACTTTGCTGGAATTCAAATCTAGCCCCCCAGAATTCACAATCTAGCCCCTGGACTTTCTGGAATTGGATTAAATCATTTAAATAGTCAATTTAACCCCTGGAAATTTATAGAATTATGGATTTAACCCCCTGTACAGTGTAGGAAACTTATTTTTCAGTCCCTGGACTTTTATTTAATTGCTAAATATTGTTTATAGGTGTATTTAATGTGTAGAAAATAGATAAAAATGGTGAATAAATATAAAAACAGTAGGAAAATTTGTATAAAAATGTTTTTATGCTGCCCTTAAATTGTAGAGTTCAAATAAAATATATTTTGACCCTGGAAAATTTATTAAAAATGTTTAAAATACATTTTGGCCATAGAAAATTCAATAAAAATGATTTTGGGCCATAAATAAATCCTAAAAATGTGAGATAAATATAAAATGCATATTTTGGCCATGTAAAATAATAAATACCACGTAGGAACACATTAGTGTAGAGTTTTATGCCTTTGTGTATGTTTGATGCCATGTGTTGTGTGCTATTTACTTATTTTAGCATTTATTTCTCTTTGCCATGCTTGGGTATATATTTAAAGTCGTACTACGACCCCAATCTTAACCTCCAAGACCAAGACTTCACCAACACTCAAGTCTTCAATGAAGGCAAGTGCCCTTGACCATCTTGTACCAATTTTAGGAATTTAGATAGATACATGCTAATTAAATTGATGTCCTATTTCATGTTTACATGCCATGTTCCATATAATTCCTTGTTACCTGAAATGAGTTGAGAAGTAGATAGGTCTTATTTATGCTTAGCCATGCTTAGACATTGGGATTGGGATTTCATACAATTGTGCCATGTTAAACTTTATGGTTACTTTAATTTATGGTGATTACACAATAGTAGTGGATAGGAATCTGGCGGTTGGATAGTTTTGGTATGGTGCAGTTTGCACGAGACCCGGGATTGGGGTTTGTTACCACCGGATTCTAAGGACCGGTTTATAGAGGAAGCCACTAAGCTTTATAGTACCACCACGAGACTGAGATGGGGCAGCTTGGTCAATTAATTAGGTTTATCCCGATGAAATGCTACTAGTTGGATGGTGCGGGGAATGATGCAGGGGAACTGCTCTGGGATCCGCAAGGCTCAAAAGGGGGCTCTGAGGCGAAGGGTTACTCCGAGAATCCTTAGTGGTGGAAACCTTAGAGGGCTAGCACTAGTCGGGAGCACTTTGTAAAGACCATGTAGTGATCTCCTGGCCTCACACCAAAGGAAGTGTGAAATGTGGTTAGCTACCACGGGCAATCGGGGAGGTTCGCTAGTCCACCTGGCAACAGAGGATGAAATCACTGCTTGTGGGTAAAGGGTACACTCTCTGCAGAGATTTGGTAAAACTGTCATGACAGCCGTGCTCACGGACAAGAGTGGCTTGGGGCCAGTTCATAATTAGTCTATGGTTGAGAAATGGTGGTTAATTATGATTCAAGTTGCATTCATTATCATTACTCATGTGTTGGTTACTTCTTGAATTATGATATTGGTAATTGAAAGCTAAGGTTAGGTTTTAAGCATAGTGCTAAGCCATAATTGGCTTTCCCTTCCTTTAGCCAATCATGTCATTCTCTTCCCGCACTTGCTGAGTACTCTATGTACTCAAGCGTTTACTCTTCCATTAGAATATAAAGAAGAAGAAGCGACACCGGAAGACTTCTTCGTCAATCCAGAGGACTTGGCCTAGGCTGGCGACCGTACGCGCAACTGCTGCCTGTGAAGATGGAGCCACGCTTACCTATTTCACCTTCCGCTATAGTTTGGATATTTATGAACTGTTTAAGTATTGTAACTAGATTGTGGTGTGTATTTGTAGACTTTCGGGTCGTACTGTAAGACTATTTATGTATTCGAACATGACTATGTAATGATATTTTGCTTTCGTCGACGTATGTACGATTCAACTGATCCTGGCATATATGTGATTAGCGTCTGTTCATCTTTACGATGACCGGGCGTGACAAACTTCAATGCACTTGGGCAGAGCGCACCACCTTTTAACTCCCGCATCTTATCATCTGGAGCAAGTTGCGAGACATGTGGCAGCGTCGGGACTGGCCCCTGCTGGAGAGGTGAGTTCCGGTTCTTTGTGACACGTGGCAGCTACTGGGCTTTTCAGGGAACGTGGCAGCTCTGGGCCCTTCCCCGTGTGAGGTGCCTGGCCTGGTGTTTCGAGCCAGGTGGCTGCATCGGAGCTCTCTCTCTAGGTTAGGTGAGGTCCTATCCCAACACGTGGCGTCTCGGGAGTCCGTCTTACCGGAGGAGCCGAGTCCCATCTTCAAAGCTCACGTGGCAGTGTCGGAGCTCGTTCTTGAGAAGGGTCGATGTCTGACATCTTCGGGGCACGTGACGCCGCCAGACGTGCTTGTTTTCATCTTATGTGCGAGGGTAGCCGTCTGTATGGTACCGGCAGTTACTGTTTCAGATCTCAATTAATAAACACTATATGTAGAAATTCGGATGAAGAATTCCATTAATTAATCACGGGTATTTTTCTTCCCCGATCCCAGTGTCCTGCTTGCCATTTTTTTTGCCGCACAAAATACGAGTAGAAAACACGAGCTCCACTACTTGCTGCCGCCACGCTCATCTCCCCCGCTCCAGTGATCAGAAAGTTCAGAGCACACAGCCACAGCCACAGCCAGGCGCCAGCTCCCCCCGATTCCCTCCTCCTCCCTCCCGGATAAATCCGACGTCTCCATACCGTCTCTCATCCGTCGCCGTCGAGGTGTGGAATCGTTTATCCACAGACGTAAGAAAAGAATTCTCTTAGTTCTTGGTCGGACCGTGTCGCTGGCGATGCTCTGCTCCGGCCGCATGCTCGCCTGCAGCGGTCTAGGGCCCGGGCGGCTCCGGCCGCCACGGGAACACGCTGAGCGTCTGCGCCCGCCCGCGCCGGGACGCAGGTGGCGCGTGCGGTCTCCGCCGCGGCGCCGGACGGCTCCCCTGACCTGCCGTCGTCGTCTCCAACCCCGCCGTTCGGGGCCGGGGATGACCAGACGGCCGCATCACCAGGGTAATTGTGCTTTCCTTGTCTGTTGCTGGTAGTCTCTGTGCTGCGTGCGAGAACCATGTGTTTTGTGTGTTTGTAATTGTGAGTTCACGTTGCTCGTGATTGCAGCTGCGGCGCGTACAGCTATCTGTGCCTGATTTACGAATTTAGCATCTGGGAATAAGCTCTTGAGTCTCGAGTAAGCATGGATTGTAAATGCTTGACATAGCTTCTCTATCGATCAAGCATGCTTGAAAGTTTAATATGTCATTTACGTCGAAAAAAAGTTGAATATGTCAGACCAAAGTTGCCTTGTTTGGTGGATCTGACCGGCAAAAAATGTTGTCTTTGGCATTCTCGATGATTATGTATAGTCTAGGTATGATTTTGTGTTGGATGGAACTAACTCTGAGCTCTGCTTTGTCTTGGCTTTGCAGGTTTTGCATCATCGAGGGGCCTGAGATGGTCCAAGATTTCGCGAAGCTGGACTTGCAGGAGATTCACGATAACATTAGGAGCCGTCGAAACAAGATATTTTTGCATATGGAGGAGGTATGTTAACTTCATTTTTTTTGTCATATGTTAATGTTTGTCAGGTTTAATTACAGCTGCCTAAGCTTGGCAAGTATGAAGTTGTTGGCAAGGAGATAATTATTTTTTTACCAGGAACTGTTATTGATTATTGCCACACAACTTAGGCCCTGTTGGAAGCTCATTCTTTGTTTAGGCCATATTTATTTATCACAACATTTAACAAGTTTGCATGGTGACTGTTAAAAGAACTTGAAATATCCATTGATCCTGTATTCTATTTGATTGACTTTGGATGTTTGTATTTTTATTCAGAGGCATTTTGCTTTTTTGGTGCAGCATTATTCTTTCTGTACTTTATATTTGGGTTGCTTTTGTTTTATCTTCTGATGAGCTTCATATGAAAGTATAAAATCTATAACATATTCTCTTTTTGGATCTTATGCCCTTATTTTCCTTTTATCCTCTTGATAGATTCGCAGGTTGAGAATACAGCAAAGAATAAAAAATGCTGAACTCGGAATTTCAGCTGAAGTGCCTTTGGGGGAGCTTCCTGATTTTCCATCCTTCATCCCATTCTTGCCTCCCCTGGTATGTATCTGTGGGTCTGTGCCTTTGTCTCCAGTCTCCACTGAACACTATTAAGAACATGTCTTACTTGTAGACCTTGTATGATATTGAACCTGGGAGCAGTTCGTGACCTGAGTTTTACTTGCTGTAAACAGAGTGCAGCTAATTTGAAGGTCTATTATGCCACTTGTATCACTCTCATTGCTGGGATTATTGTCTTTGGTGGTTTCTTTGCACCAATTGTAAGTTACATCCTCAGTTGTGGAATCAACAGCTGCACATCAATTGCTGTCTTTTTGCCATATGTGATGTGGATGATGCTTGCTTTACTGATTTCCTTGCAGCTGGAACTTAAACTCGGTGTGGGAGGCACTTCTTATGCGGACTTCATCCGCAGCGTCCATTTGCCCATGCAGTTGAGGTACTACCACTGTTCCATGGTCCCATTTGTCTATTAAGCATCATCTAGTCAGGCAAATTAAGATTGGCATGGCATGACTATTTAGTATTTACTGTTGTGAATATGACCTTATATTATTAAGGAGACCGGAGACCTCTATAAATAGATGTACAAGGATGACAAATATGCAAATAAGTTCATAATACATCATCTAATATAATATTACTATTATATCTCTAACACCCCCCAACTCAAAGTGCATCATGAACATTGAGTTTGAAGAGATAACAATCACGCTGAGAGCCACAAATATGACCTAAACGGTGGTGCCAATGAGAAAACGTCGAAGTAGACGAAACAGCAAAACTGGAGTCAACTGAACTGGCAGGCGCAGTGAAAGGAAGATGAAACCAGTCAAACTCCCAAAGACGCTATGAATCACGACAACGAAGGTTAGCACCAACCAGAGATCACCCATGAGTAGACCATACATATGTAGACGCATACGAGGAACTCAGTCACGGTAATTGATGCCATTGGAAAGCACCATACGCCGTACAACTAGAATTCCAGTCGAAGAAGAAAATGTCATCATGACAAAGATGACCGAAAACGGCAAGTGCGCACAATAAGCAGCGGCAAGCGACGGGGAGAGCGCAAATAAAAGCGGTGCAAGCAGCATTTTTTTATGAGGCAGAGACAAAGCTTCCGAATCAACGATGGATAAGACGTCACAGACAGCCAAAACAAAGACGTCCAAAAGACGTCAATTCCATCCTAGATCCGAAGAGGAGCCGCCACCAGTTTTTTTTAATGAAACCCTAGATGCGTTAAGATGACGTCACGTTGATGTCATGCTGATGGCAGCACGTCAAACTCAGATCGACACCAAGCACATCGCGATGACTCTGCCGCTGCCGGCATAGGCAACTGCCTGCAATCACGCATGGGGAAGCGACGATCAGCTAGCCGAGCCTCGATCATCCTCCACCCCTCTTGTGATGGAAGCACGAGAGACTGGGCGAATCTCGGGGACGGGCCGACAAGCCTGGTCGCGGAGCGCATCCTCGCCGACGACGTGGTCGGCTACCTCCGCTTCCGAGCCGCGTGCTGCTCGTGGAGGCGGTGTTGTGATGGCCCCGATGCGCGCGGAGGCGGGTGTCCTGGATGACCCCCGGTTTCGTCCCCGCCGGTGGATCATGCTCCTCGAGGAGGGAGAGAAGGCCGCCGCCGCCGCCCCGCGCCGCTGCCGTCGCGGATTCCTAAACGTCTCTACCGGAAAGAGCATCCAGGTGGACATACCGAAGCTCCACGACAACGTCGTGATCTGGTCCACCACCACCGATGGCCTCCTGTTCAAGCGACCGGCGGCGTCCGGTTGCTCAACCTGCTACGGGCGTGCTGTAAGCAGCAGGTGGGCGGGCGGTCGGCGGCGAGACACGGGCGGCCAAGGACGAAGGCCGCCAAAGTGTTGGAGGAAGAGCCACCGCCGCCGCCAGAAAAAAAAATTAGGGTAGAAAACCTAGACTCTGTATACCATGTTATAAATATGACCTTATATTATGCCTCTATAAATAGATGTATAAGGATGACAAATATGCAAATAAGTCATTAATACATCATCTAATATAATATTACTATTATATCTCTAACATTTACAGTCCTTTCTTGATTCGTTAACCTGTACTGTAGTCAGGTGGATCCTATTGTGGCATCATTCTCGGGTGGAGCTGTTGGAATTATCTCTGCTTTAATGGTTGTTGAGATAAACAATGTCAAGCAGCAGGAACATAAATGGTGCAAGTATTGTTTAGGCACTGGTAATTTCCTCCAAAACTTCTCATAACTTAATAGGGAAGCTTGCATATGCAACTTTTTGTGTCAGTAGTCAACCCCACTTATTAAGTTTTTTATGCATCCTTTGCCGAACATATACTGTTAATCTCATAGAAAGTCGTATCTTAAGCTGAAACCACTGCTTTGTTGAAAACTAAGTTCCTCGGCGTGGCATGTAGGATACCTGGCCTGCGCCCGTTGTTCAAGCACAGGAGCTCTTGTGCTTACTGAACCTGTTTCAACGTTCAGTGACAGTGATCAGCCTTTGTCGAAGCCAAGAACACAGAGATGCCCAAATTGCTCAGGCGCTGGAAAGGTAAGTGATTTTCACGCTTGCTGCAATAGTTTTGCGTCTCAGTTCACAACTTAGATTCTGATTTTAAGTGAAATGATTTATGGATATTTCAGGTAATGTGCCCAACATGCCTCTGCACCGGGATGGCAATGGCTAGTGAGCATGACCCCCGGATTGACCCCTTCGATTAATCAAAGACAGATTGTGGTCCAGGAATTCTCGTACCATTTGTAAGCTGTTTGTAGATAATAGTATCCACATGTGTTTTATGGATAGGCCCGATATCAAGTTTTAATTTAAACTGAACCCGCTGCTGCCATGTTTAGCACCACGCCATACTGATCTTTGGAGGCCTTATCTTTGTACGTTGCGAAGCGGATGTCCTGAAGAATGCTGAGATGTACTGTAGGTATGTTGTACTTCTTGTCCAAAGGAATAAATTGCGTGCGTCAGCTTACAGTATTTGTCTGGCTATTAAGCCATCATAGATTTCAATTTAATCTAAGTATTCACCGTATTTTTACAACGTCCAATGAGTCCATGACTTTCCTGAAGGGCCCTTGAGCTTGTGTGAACTGCGCCCAACTTGCCGCCTTCGCCGAGGTCCGAGCCAGTGTGCTCTTGCTCGCTCGCCTAGCAGGACCATGGTTCATGGTTGTCGCCGGGTGGTGATAGGATCTCGAAGGAGAAAGCTAGTACTAGTAGTAAAAGTCACAAAACTAGTGTTAGCTAGCAGGTTCTTGTGTTTCGTGATAGTTAGTCCATCTTACATTGGGTTTGCCGTTTGCCTGCGATTCTTTAGTATAGATCACTCAGTGTCGCAATGTGGTTGTCCTGGTTAGTGTGAAGGTCCCGGATGGATAAACTCCGTGATACTCTCTTTATCACAAAATATTTGTCATTTTTTAATTCAAAAATGAATTAAAAGAGTGAAATATTTTTGAACGGAGGGAATAACTTTTAAGGATAATTTTAAGAGAGTAACTAGATCAGAAACATAATATATATTTTGATGTACTCTCACCATCTTCAAAAAGTTGTCATGATTTAGTTTATTTTTAACTAAAACGTGACCACTTTTTATAGATGGACGAAGTACTCTATAACATACCACAAATTATTCATTTAATTATGTCCAATTAATTTATTTGAAAACAGTTTTCAAAATCATATATGCCGTCAGAGGCACTTCAGGATAAGCCGTTTTGCTAAAAAATGTGGAAGGATAAACCAAATAAGATACTCTTTTCGTCTCTAAATACTTGTTGCATTGTAGTTCATTCTTGAACTACAAAATGATAAGTATTTAGAGACGGAGTGAGTACAAAGCTATTTGCACACATAAACTAAGCAGCCTCTTATTATGTCTTGTCCCGTCCCACGTACAGTTTCACCAGGATTTAGTTGTGAATACCATCATGGAGTTGTTTTTGGTGTGTATGATGACCGAAATGGCAATCAACCGGGTTAGCCACACGGCCTGTCTAGCAACTACGGCGCCACCCGCCACAGAAGTTTCTGCTACGTTAGGAGTTGTTCTCTTCATCATCTAAAGAAAGAGTTGTTCTTGTCACAAGACGGACTTGGGAGGCAAAGGTTAACGTTCAAATAGGGACGGCTTGGTTAATTCAGTTAAGAAAAAATATAATTGTCCCTTGCGGTTTATTTGGTTTGATTTTTCAGTGAATTATTTGACAACAATAACAATAAACACATGAAAATAGTAATAAACATAAAATGACACATGAGCCGATGGTGGATGGAAATTATCAATATTAGGTTGAGATACAAGAAAATTTTCGATGAGAATGAAGATTAGTACTATTGAGCTTTGTTTTTATAGATTGTGGGATATGATGGATTAAAATTTGGTTTGAATGGGTTAATTGTTAACCTAAATACATAAAAAACCGAATTTAACTATGGTTAACCGCATATTTCATTTCAGTTCAATACGACTGGATTTTGCGATTAATGGTTAACCGCGCCCATTGAACCGTTTAGAGAATTAAACAGTTGGCAAACTCTGAACAAACACTACAATTAGGTTGGACTAGATTGAATAAGCTGACCACTTTGGTACCAATATAAACTAGAAAAAATAAGAAGGCATGCAGATAAAGGAGTGACAGTTATACTGCAATTGTAGTTGCGACTCGACCCGACATTCTTCGCCCCCGTCGCTCTCCAAGCACCTTTCGTTTGACTAGATGTTCTTGTTTGTTTGTTGGTTCTCCCATTATAATGTTCAGGACAGGAGGCGTGGGTGAATTCCTGCTTCCTGTTCACCTTGGACTAGGTGGCAGTCCTGCGTCAAACAACTCTGCTTGAATATGTCGACATTTTTGCCCGCCTCGTGCGTCAAGCCATCAACCAACAAATTAATCTCTCAAAGCATGCTGCTCTTCATCCCTTTCTTCGTTCCCGGGAGCTGGAAAGGTGTTTAATTTCACAAGCTGCTCGCTGCCGTGATAATTTGACGATGGCAATGGAGAAGACGAGGATGAAGACGACGACAAGCTGAGCCGCCCCCGCCCACTGCTTCTGCTTTGCTCCAAGAAATGGGTTGCTTCCGCCGCTTCAGCATCAAGTTCAGAAAGAAGAGCAAGGGCGAGAGGCGGCCAGAGGGGCCTGCGACGGCGTCTCCGGCAGCGGCCTCTTTCGCGTCCACCATCTCCACGGCTCCGCGCACCAACCTGTCCTGTTCCACGGTGTCGTCGGTGGTCGGCACAAGCAAGTCTGAGGACTCGAGCGCGGCCGTGCGGCCCGCAGCGAGCAAGTCGTCGGGCTCGGGCTCGGTCTCATCGGCGCGGAGCATCCCGGAGCTGTACGAGGAGCGGGGCGCGAACAGCCTACGCGAGTTCGGCTTCCGGGAGCTCCAGGCCGCCACCAGCGACTTCAGCCGGCTGCTCAAGGTCGGCGACGGCGGCTTCGGGAGCGTCTACAAGGGCGTCGTCCGGCTGCCCGGCGGGCCACCCAGCGGCACGGTAGTCGCCATCAAAAGGCTCAATCCCAATGGCCACCAGGTACCCTTCTTTGGCATCTTCGCTCACCTCACTGTGGAATGTTGTCTTAGTTGGACATGCATTTAGTCAGCTATTTTTTTTTCAGCCCATCGTTTTCTAGTTACAGCAATTTCTTCACTAATACTAGTGTAGAACAATTCAGAGATCATCTTTTTTGCTTCATAATATAAACTGGGATATTGTTTGCAAAACTTCTCAGGTTCCATCTTACTCGTCGCTGCAGGAAGCCTTACATTAGCAGCGATCTGCTGAAATAGCATACTAACAAGTACTCTATGATAAGCATGCCAATGTTAGTGTTAAGTTCACAAATTCAGGGTCCTTGCGTGCTCCTTTATCATATTCATCTACAATCTATAATGATATAAGTAGACATGTTTTCGATGTAACTAATTTGCATAAATGGATCTACATGCTACTTTGCTAAGGCAGTTATATTATTTAACTCATTTCTTTTTGGTTCCTACTCCCAACTTGTTTAGGGTCACAAGCAATGGTTGGCAGAAGTTCAATTTCTAGGAGTTGTTGAGCATCCGAACCTTATCAAGCTCATTGGGTACTGCACCGCTCGAAGCGAGCGAGGCCCTCAGAGGTTGCTGGTCTATGAATTCCTGACGAACAAGACTCTGGACGATCATCTGTTTAATCGAGCATATCCTGTCCTACCATGGAACACTAGGTTGGAAATAGCACTGGGTGCAGCAGAGGGATTGTTGTACCTCCATGAGGGATTGGAAGTTCAGGTATCAGCTTGGCAACTCCACATACAAAAAAAACATCTATTCTGTGTACCTATCCAACTAGCCTTTTTGCACCAATGTGCTGGGTTTGGATTTACGAAAATTGGGTATTAGTAATTTATTCACAACTGTTCACCAAGCATGAACAGATAAGATGATAGACAGGGCTTACAGGCACAGAACTTTATGAATGGAGAGTCCTAGACTTGAGCCTATCTAATAAATAAGGACAATGAGCCTTTAATCTACAAAAGAACATATACATGGTATGCAAATTGCAAATCATTGGAATGCAACTTGCACACCTTTCTTTAGTACCAGACCATATCTAAAATGCTGAAATGCGGTAACCCATACTGACTACTGAACATATCTAGACAAATATCTCCAATTTTTCCCCACTTTTTTGTTTTTCAATCTGATCATAACCTGCACTTGTAACTAGTACATCAAGTTTGTTTCTCCATGTACACTTGGGAGCTGAAAATGTGCTATGAGCTATATGAGGCCTTGTGCTACTTTCTTTTTTGTGTTATTTGATGAAACAATCTTGTTGAGTGGTTGTATCGTTTGAACCGAAGATAGTTATGAGAAACAAGTGTTATGGATATTCTTTCCTGTTAAGAGATTTTTTAAAACAATCAGTGTAAAATTACTCGGGAGCAAACCTGTCTATATGTTCTGATACTTTTAATATTTCTCCTCTGTCACAAACAGAGAAATGTTTTGTGTTTGATCACTGAAAATCATGAAAACAATTTTATAGATCATATATCGTGATTTCAAAGCTTCCAATGTACTGCTGGACGAGGAATTTAGAGTAAAACTCTCAGACTTCGGATTGGCGAGGGAAGGGCCATCAGCAGGTCATACTCATGTATCTACAGCGGTATGTGCTGATTTTACTCCACAGATCAAAATAATAAAATTTCCTCATAAATCTATTACTGAGGACGACTTGCAATCAGGTTATGGGAACCTATGGTTATGCAGCTCCAGACTATGTTGAGACAGGCCATCTCACATCAAAAAGTGATGTTTGGAGCTTTGGAGTAGTTCTATATGAGATCCTCACTGGACGGCGTTCAATGGAAAGAAACCGTCCAAAACATGAACAGAAGCTTCTGGAATGGGTGAGGCAGTATCCCATCAAAAGTAAGCAATTCAGCAAGATTATAGACACGAGGCTCGATGGTCACTACTCCAAGCAGGGTGCTAGAGAAATTGCGAAGCTGGCCAATAGCTGTCTCGCGAAGCAAAGAAAGGACCGTCCAGCAATGAGAGAGGTGGTCCGGATCCTGAAGCAAGTGATGCAGCGCAAGGAGTTGGATGGGGATGTGGGTGCTTCAGGTGACGGTTCAGCATCACATGAGGCTTCTGGGAAAACAACTGCAGAGGATGTTGCTGCAGCATCAGCAAGGCGACGGATGCTTCACCTGGCGGCCCTAGGTGAAAATGCAAACAGCATTGCAAAAAGGAGATTCATGCTCATGAGGGCTATGGCTGCTCCAACTCCTAAATAATTTCAGTTGAGGCTGTGATATTTTCTTTTGACTCTGTAGTTTATACTTTCTGATGCGGTTATGAAGATTCCAAGACAGATTGTTAATCATTTTCTCCCATATCTGTAATTTGTATAGGTTGATTAGAAGGTTGTAGACTCGATAGTTATTAATGCTTTAGTAAGAATTATAGCTACTAAATATAGTTTAGTGTCTTGTGTTGTAAATATAGACAGAGGTTGTGGTGAAAATATTATTCATTTTTGATATTCAATTCCACTTTGAATAGATTAACAGTACAGCAAGTCATAACCATATGTTTTCGGGCTTCTATTCCATTATGCGATGTAAAAAAATGCACCTATTTTTTAACTCATGGTTCAAATTTGAGAAGTTTAGATCATAATGATATTTTTCCCTTCCAAAATATGAATTACGAAGAAAATACCATCGGAATACATCCATATCTGTTCTATAGTACATTACAATTCCTGGGGTTCATTAAGAACACTACTAAGCACAGTTGCACAACAATGGGAAACAGCTATTTGAAATTAGGATGATGTAATTATGTCTTGATCAAGAGTTACATCATATAGCGCAATATAGGTGCATCAAAATAATGAGAAATATAGTTTTCTTTGCTAACAGAAACATACTTCAAACAAATATCCCGATGTAATCATCAAACGAAATAACTGACCTTCGTAGTCAGAATACGGCCACCAGAACAATTAGTTTTCTGCAATCGGAAAAGCTGAACCAATCTTGTTATTCCCCAACTGGTAGCACTTGATATTCACTGAATACGGACCGATATCTACATGATTATCTTCTTCTCCAGCGAAGAAGCAGAGAGTGTAGAGTGCAATTTCAAACTCGGGGCTGACACCAATCAATGTGCTGGAGACAGACTTCAACACGCCATGCCACTCAAATTGAATGGTGAGCAGCTGTGTCTCAGAGTCTGGCTGCAGATGAATTTGAAAAGTTTAGCTACCTTATGTAATAGGTGTGTATGCAAATTGTCAAGTATGTTTGGATGATACTCACCAGCTCCCCACACCTTCTAGGGAAGATGTACCCTTGGTAATCAACATTGCCATTGGATTCTTCAAGGTAAAACTGCACACAAGTCACCCAATGCCATCAACAATCTCTTTTTACGATAAGAAGAGATTAAGGATAAACAAAATTATGCTGTTGAAACATTACAAGAACTCACCTGAATCCAGTTGTGGAAGCCTGAGACCTCATTCTCACCTTGCCTCCGACCCTTGATCTCTCCCACAAAGACATGCTCAAACGCAGAAGAGCTGCTAGAGCAGCCACCTCTTCCACATAAATCAAACCACAGGGATGTCAGCATTTTCTTAAAGTCCTCATACTCCAGTGATGTGACCCCCTTCAGCACCAAATACCGGTGCAAGTACTTGATTGGAGCGCTTCTTGAAATTTCCTCAATAAAAGCAGCTTCCTCATACTTGTCCTGTTGGGTGACTGATTCCTTGCATCCTTGGTGGGGGTTGTAGTTGTCAAGAAGTGCAGAGAAACGGGAGTATGTAGGCCTCTTCAGAACATTATCCTCCAGCTAGCTGAACAGATTTTCAGATGCCTTGTCGCCCTTATGATAAACCTTTTTCCCTTCACCGCATTCGACTGTGTAGTCCTTACCAGGAATGAGGCGATTTAGATCAAGCTCCCATAGCCGACTGCATGCTTTTGACAAACTGTTGAGTTCCTCCCTGGTAGGCTCCACATCTTGCGCGTGATGGACACAGCTGATATCTCCTGAGTATTCTTGTTCAGATGGTGGTCTCTTGTATCCCTTCCATTCTTCAGGTTGCTTCGTAGTTCATAGAAGTTAGAAATTCAGCCAAGAAAAAATATATTTAGAAAATAGAAATATAACCACCACATACTCAGACTTCTCAAACAGGGTACTTAAAGTTTCAGCTAAAATGGGAATGTTGGGACTGAAACACATATATTCAGTTGAAAATAGTCACAAACATGTGGCATTTTGTTTATATTTGTACAACGACAGCCAAGCCTTTGTCCCAAACAAGTTGGGGTCGGCTTTGTTTATATTTGTAAAACTTAATAAAATTACTATGTCCTATTAACATTTCTTGGGGTGATTTTACTTTGAATATAATTATTCATAAAGGTATTTCTGGGCATAATAAAATTTGATTAACTGCACACGTTCTGGAAAACCCTCTTAGTTTTATCACAAGCGGTATATGAGATAGAACGGAAAAATTTGTAACGTTGGCCTGAGGATAAGTCAACTTATGGTCTTGGATATATGTATGTACTTCATCACATAAAGAACTAGAGAAATTGTATTGTTTAGGTTTAGGTAGTTATATGCTACTGTAGAAGCAACAATAAGCTATATATGCATTTTCATGTTCGATGGGAAAAAAATAAGACAGAAACGAATTGTCAACAGCCTGTCTTCTAAACTTTAGTCTTAACACAACCTGAAAGCGAACCTGATGTGGCCTTCTGTGATGCTTTCTTTCCTCCACTGCTTCTCCCTTCACCATCCTAACATCTCAAACCAAGGAGCGGTAATTAAATTCACGAAGATAATTAGAGCAAAAGTGATACGGAACAAAGATAAACCACTGTGAACTACTTATGCATTAGATGGTGTGCTGCAGTTGCAGAAGCTCGTTGTTGCTATTCAACCAACATGCGAGCACAGACTGACATACACACACAATTAAAAAAGGCATTGCAAAGCAGAACATAGTTATGAACCTGTTGCTCTCTTCCACATTGTGACGTCTGCTGCTGTGGCCTAAAGTTGCCAGCGGCAGTGGTGCCATCAGACCACTTATCATTTCTTCCATCTCCCTCGTCCTGCAGTGACAAATCCGTCATCATGCAACCAGATGCGTAAACAAGGTGCCCAGAAAAAAATAAGAAACATAAGAACCCAAACTCTCAAACCTGGATGAGCTGGACATGCTGCTGGTGCTGCTTCCATTCGAACTCCGCCTGCCCTCGCCTCCGCTCTTGATCCTCGCCCTTCTCCTCAGAAACCACCTGCAGAGCCAAAAAACATTAGACGACGCTCGACGCTGAGACCCGTCTCTCCAAACCTCACATTAGTCCGCTACGGCATCGTATCGAACAGGAGACGAGCACCTCGGCCCACGTCGACCGGGACCTCCCCTCGCGGTCCACGACCAACGCTGCGGCACGCCGGTCCCTCCTCTTCTCATCCCCCTCCATATCGTCGATCGCGACGCCCTCCAGCCCCTTGGCGAGCTCTTCCATCGCGCCCGGCCTCCTTGTCCTTATGCTCCTTCCCGGTCTTCCGCGGCCGGCACCGCATATTTAAACAGGAAATGATACAACGAACGCGAGGCCCAATTTCTTCTCGGAATCCGAGACCGGTCACCGGGCGGTGGATCCATTGGGTGCTGCGCGAGATTTGGAGTTGACAAAACAATTGGGGTTGGTCGGCGGGGTTGCGCACCTGATGAGATGCAAAGGTGAAGGCGCGAACGCGGTGGCCGCTTGCGCTTGATGCTTCTGAGTGGCACGAGAAGATGTTTCGGGCTGGCAGTTATAATAGCTCGTCCTTGTGCGATATTGGGCATATCCTTTTCCTTTGGTTACGGCCCAGAATTTGCGACTTGTTTTGGGCCTCTCCAACGAGACAGGATAAACGTCAGAACCAAATAATCACAATACGCCCGTCGGCCCGTGGCTTCTTCCGCCGCGGCGCCCGCGTGCCGTAGCAGCAGACTCGTGGTCAAATCCCGCCCGTTGGTTCGTGCAACGCTGGCCTCGATCGCCCCAGGTTTTTGCGGGCTCGCCGGCCGTGGACAGACGACCAGGACGGGACGAAAATTCCGGCGCGTTTCTGACCAGTTTTTTGGGCTCTTTTTCCACTAATAATTTCCTAAAGGAAGACCGCGGCGGCGTCGGACCGGGCTGATGATTCTCGTGGCGGGTCGCGCTGCATCGGCTTGCGCATCATGTGTGTTGGAACTCGGAAGACGCGCGCGCCGTCGTGCTCGATCGGTCTCGCTCGCCGTCGTGCGCGAGACGCAACAACTGTCTGATCTGGCCCTCGTCGCGCGCTGGGTTAATCAACCAAGGCGAAGATGATGGGAGGTGAAGTAAACGGCGTGAATTGGGTAGCCCAATTCGAGTGAATCTTCGCTGCGTTTCACGGACCTGGTGTGGTGAGTCGCCAGCCCAACCCCGAATTTCTTAACACGTGTGAGCCTCGCAGTGGAAATCTGTGACTTGCCATGGCGCCAGGTCAACAACGCCGACGTACACGTGACACGACGGCACCGCCGCCGTCTATATTAATCAATACACGCCGGAGCGCATTGGTCGAACAAAACGCGCGAGATAGCCCGAGCAGGAAGCCCTCGAGAGCTGTAGGTGTCTTAATTAAACCAGATATGGCTCCAGTTTCTTCCTGATGCGGTTCGGCTGAACCTGCAGCAGCTGCTAATTTCTTTGTCAGGTGTTGAACTAGCAGTAGCCGAGAGGAGGAGAAGCGCGGTCGTGATGGCAGGAGGGAAGGTGTACAGGTTCGAGGAGGTGAGGAGGCACAACGAGCGGAACAGTTGCTGGCTCATCATCTCGGGCAAAGTAAGCACATCCCTCCCTTTGCAGTTTGCACAGGAAAGGTTCTTCTTCGAACTCAAGGTTTGAGACCATGTTTTCGCCTTGCCTTGCCGTTGCTTTCTTCAGGTGTACGACGTGACGCCGTTCATGGAAGAGCACCCCGGCGGCGACGAGGTCCTGCTAGCATCTACCGGTGAGCCTTCCGTTTTGTTTTTGTTTCTGTTTCTTCAGCGTGCGTAGGAGGTGAAAGATTGTTGCGCCACCGCTCGGTGCTCACTGAACGCTGCATATCTTGTTCCGCGCAGGCAAGGACGCGACCTCCGACTATGAGGACATCGGCCACAGCGACGCAGCCAAGGACATGATGCGGCAGTACTGCATCGGCGAGGTCGACGTGGCCACCGTCCCGGCCAAGCTCACCTACGCCATGCCCAAGGAAGAGAGCCCAAAGAAGGCCACGTGGCCGTGGACGACGCTCCTGCAGCTCACCGCGCCTCTTCTCCTGCTGGCTCTGGCCTTCGTGCTGCAGAGCTTCGCTAAGGCCAAAACGGAGTAGAAAACTCAGATACCGTCGGTGGTTCCGCTGCGGGCCTCCAGCCTCTTGGAAGTATCTGAATTCTCAAGTTTTATCGGGGTGGTTGATGTAATGGACAGATTGTGACGAGTTCTTCGCATCAACCGTTGTACGTAATTGGCTCCACGTCCTATACAAGAGAGGGTTTTTATACTGCTATAATTAAGTGTAGCTGTACTATTTTCTTTCCGATGAAAACTTTTTCACTGTACGCTGGCTCACAATTCTGTCTTTCTTCTTCGGCAAATTCAGAATGAAATGTTTGTTTGCGCTTCATATAACCTTTCAGCAAAAACAAAATGATTTTGTATCCCAAACTTCATGATGATGTCAGGTGATCAGGGAAAAGAATTTCATGTCAACACTTAGCTTGGGACTTAGAGCACTTTCGAAATCACACCTCTACCAAAAATCTCACGTGGCAAGCTCTTCGCTTTTGTGAGCCTAGTGGTCAAAAAAGAATTAATTTGTAGTTCAAAAATGAACTACAAAGCGACTGGTTTTTTGAGACGGAAGGGTATGTCACCAACTTTTGAATTTGGGCATATCCTATACACGACCAACAAAAAACGGTTGAATTTAATTCACGCTCTGGAATGAAACGTGGATTTAGTTTGGCTGTAGACACCGGGTCGTCTCACGCGCCCGTATTGAGCAGGAACTCGAAATTGGAGAGGTATGTTTCGCCGCGAAAGGCAAGCTTCTCGTCTGAACAAGAGGTCTGAGTTTGTTCTCGTTTATGAATTGGTTGTACAAGAACTCAAAACGTACTGACAAACTTTCTCAGTCGAATTATTCCGGGAACTCGTCGGAACATTTGCGTATGTGTGATTCGCGTTCACGTCGCTTTTCACGTTCGGTGAGTGAGTCGTCTGTCGTCTCCCCCACCACCCGTTTTGCCGCCGGCGCCGGGCCACGCATCCAGAACGTTCCGAATTCTCACCACACTTTCGTATGTCGCATATTTTTTCCTTCTTTTTTCTTGTTCGACTCTACGTCCCCGCAGACCGCAGCAGCGCCGCCGCCCGGCGCCCGGGACGCAACGAGAGCGCGACACGCCGCGCGCGGATTTCCAAACGAGCGAGCGATAAAACGGATCATCTCCTGTTGCCGCGACAGAGGCGCTCTGTCGGTCGGTCCCCGCGAGAGCGAAACCTTCCTCGTCCTCGGCGCGTACGACGACGAACGCGTCCTACAGAGACGTGCGCGCGGACGAGCAGAGGAGCGCGGTCTAGAACATGCGCGGACGGTATGCACGACACCATGCACGAACGACATCCAGACGGGCTCTGAAAGACGCTTTTCACGAATCACGAACATGAATGAACTCTAATCTGCACGCGGCCGACCACGGAACGGAAACGACCGCGCGTCGACATCGGGCGGCCGAATGGATGAATCTTCCAGGTTTACACAGTGCGTGAGACTTGCATGATTCCATCGCTTTGTGCACCGGCCGGGTCGCGACCTGAATGCTGCTGATCTACCACCAGTTCTCCTAGCTCTGTTCCCGTCGATCTCTCTCTCCGGATACAGCTACTGATCAGCAACATGAATCTACAGTCTACACATACACCTGATAGATGAACACGGTTACAGAAATACACGTGATATTTCTTTTTTTGCGGGTTTATGGGTCTCATGCCACCGCGTTCCACTCCAGCAGCGGCCACGTTGCGGCTCGTTCAACCTTCCCTTGAGCTCATCCAGCTATTGGTCATTGATTCCAACAGAGAGATGTGGTCAGCACATGTAGCTCGACGATCGTCAGCTATGCCAGTTGCGCGAGAGGAAAATTGATCAAGTAGTACCTGTGCGGCGAGCGCGAGCTTCTCCTGCTTGAGCGACTCGACGCGGTCGCGGAGCGCGTCGTACTGCGCGCGGAGCTCGGCGTAGTCGTGCTCGAGCTGCTTCGACCTCCACCGCGCGCGCTTGTTCTGGAACCAGATGGCCACCTGCCGCGGCTGCAGGCCCAGCTCCCGCGCCAGCTCTGCCTTCTCCGGGGGCTCCAGCTCTGCGCGCCGCGCGTGGAACGCCGTCTCCAGCGACCGCACCTGCTCCTCCGTGAACCGCCGCTTCCTCTCCCCACCGCCGCCTCGTCGTCCCCTCATCCCGGCGGCACTTGCGCCGCCCGCGGGGTCCTGATCCCCGACCATCATCAGCTGGTGCAAGAACTGGTCCTCGTACTGGTGCGGCGGCGGCGGCGGCACCAGGAACTGGCAGTCGCGCTCCATGGCCTCCACCCCCGCGCCGTACTATCGATCAATTGCAGTGAGTTCGGTGGTGTAGCGCTCTGGACATGGCGCGCGCGCTCTTTATACCGGTACTCCGCGCGCTGGTGCGTCCCGCGCGGCGCGATGTTCCCACCTGGCACCAATCGCTGCAATGAGGACATGTAGGACCAGCCTGGTCGTCAGGTGTCGCGCATCGGGATGGTCTCCCGCGCCGGCCGGGTCGATCACCGCGCGCACGGGACGGAATGGTTATCCGTCTCGAGATGGATTCGAGCCAGACACGTGGTGCGCGACCTTTCCATTGGTGGCCAGCAGCAGAGGTGCGTCTCCGCGACGAGGGAACGAAGAAACCTTCTCGCCTTCGTTCTTCCTATCGACGTCGAGCAGAAGCGCATAGGTGGACCGGGCAGCGTCTACGTCGAAATGATCCCCGGGTGGCGTGGATGGAGAGAGCTTCTCCCGAAAGACGGGCCGAGGTGGCAGGCGACCTTATCGCGTTGCGCACGGGGCGGTCCATCGTCAGGCGCGATGAGAGGTCGCTGTTCTCCACCGGCGGGATCCATCACAAGACGTCGCTGTTCAGAGTTCAGTTCCTTACGCATCTCCTCATCCTCCTCTCTTCTCTGCCGGGTCGAACGAGCCGTTCAATGTCAGAGTAGCTTATCGGCGCCGCGGGCGAGGATTACGTGCCCCTTGCGCGGCCGACTCCGCGTCAGAACCGCGTTGCGCGTGCTCAGTTGGATCGTCGGCTACGTCGTCCGAAAGGGTTCCGGCGGCCATCATCGTAGCTCAGCTTGCAGCTCGTGCACGCACGGCCTCATGATCGTGCGCTGTATGTTGAGACGGTCGTGAACTAGTGACGACGCAAAAACCTTTTGGGCTGTTTACTTATACGCAAAAACCGGACTGATTCGTGCAGAAGCTGAAGCGGTCATTTAGATACTCCGATCATTAACCAGCCGAACGCTCCGTCGTCGCTCGATCGAAAAAGACGACTAATAACGGTTGCTCACATGTCGTCGTCGTTGCACACATGTCGCCCAGGTATTCCGGAGCTTGCGTTTTAGGTTTTACTCTAGACCATAAGATGTTGACGTGTAAATCCTCGGCGTGGCATCGATCAACCCTTGTTAACTTCCGGCGAATCCGTCGCACGTGATTCGCGCGACGGTCAGCCCCTGCTGAGCGCAGCGTACTATGTTGTTATCCCTCACGTAACGCGATTAATTAGTAAACTAGGAACCCCTACACCGCCTTTCAGAGCCACGAGTTTCCGGCGACGCGATTCCAGCCACTAAACCAAACCAGTGCGAACACACTACGCCGTACCGCGGCTAAGCATCAAACTGGCCACTACGTATTATAATCACGGAGCATAACCTTCGAGTATAAATATTCATCGTACAATGGATTGCGCGACCGATCCCAGGAGCCCTGGTGCCGACACCTGTGCCGCCTCCGAGGTTAGCTGGGACACCTGTGCGACAAGATTTGTATACTTCCATTCAGTGCTTCTATGTGTGCTCTCCCTTATGTGTTGTAATTTTATTAGTTCTTTCATTTTCTTAATATAATGTTTAATTTTATTACAACTAATTAGATGATGACATATCAACAGGAGCATGCATGGAGCTGCATCCGATGAGGTCACCACAAGACCTGGGGTTAAGGATGACCTGTCGCAGATAAACCAATAGCTAACGCCGACGATTAATACTTAATTAATTGATTCCACTTGATTATGTTTCCGGCCCCATCGAGCACGGCCGCGAGACGACGGCGACGCCGACGGGCACACGGCGGCGCGCGAGTGGCGCGGAGGCCGCGTCAACGTCGACCGCGCGGCTCTCGAGGGGTTAGCTGGGGCTGGTGCGCGCGCCGACGGCGCCCAGGGAGCCGCTCGTGCGGCGACGCGTGGAACGGGTAACCTTTTCTTTCGAAAAACGATGGAACGGAGAACTTAGCTTTGATCGGTCTTTTCTCCCTCTGCTTTCCGTTTTTTCTTTTGAGTAAGTGCTCCGTTCCCAATCTGCTGGGTGTGCTGTGTGCATGGTCAGGGAGGATCGTTATCTGCTCGCTCATTGGGAGGAGGATTCGGATGGAAACTCGCTGCACGTACGTATCTGTGATGCAATTCTTCTGAGATCTGGTGCGCGGTTCCTCACTGACACATCGAGTAGTGCACTGATCTCTCTTCCTGTTGCTCTCTCCACCGCGCTCTTTGCAGGCGATCAACGCCGTGATCATCTGATGAAAAACAATACAAGTATCACTAACAGTTGGGATGGCAGATACTGACGTTCGAGGTTAGCAACGAGATTATAACCTCTTTGCCACCAGAAAAACTAGGTGCTCAGTTTAATTACGAGGGTGTCAAGAATAGATCGACATGGTCAAGAATAGTACTCTCCCGTCTCGAAAAGTTTGTCGTTTTGTAGTTTATTTTGAACAACAAAGCGAAAAAAAATTCGAGACGGAGGGAATACTAGGTTATTTGCTTACTTTTGCATTATTTCCGTCAATAACCTCTAGGTGTCAAGACACATAGAATTTAGCGGTTGTCGGTGTGTGGCGAACCGGGTATCCCTGAGTACAGGAATAAAAGAACACTGGACCCACCGCCCACCGGGGCGAGGCCTGACATGAGCCCAGAGCGCTACGTGGCAAGTAGAACAGTAGCGTCTCCCGTCGAGGGAAAGTCCAGTGCCTCCACGCCGACCGCGCCGCTGGGCCCACCACCTCGCCGGGGAATGATCCCGCGAGGCCGCTAGAACGGCGGCTCCGGACCTCCCCACCTGGGAAAAGGGTTCGATACTGCGACAATCCCGACAGCTCCGGATCCAACCCCCTGGACCTGGACGTCCCTCTGAGGGTCCGAAGCCGCCAGCTTCCGGAGCTCCGGACCCAACCTCCCGGAACTGGGCATCCTGCTTAGGTAAGGTTCGGGAGGTGCCACGTGTTAGGTGGCACCGAGCCCGAGCTTTCCCACAGAAGGCTCAAAGAAGGGAGGCGTGCCCGAGAAGCCAAATCTAGGACACGCGTGTTCCCTAGGCGAGCGGGAGATCACACTCATAAGTCAAGTGGATTGTGGCCGGTCTTGTCATGACTGGTCAGGGCCAAACTACTACGTACGGCGGACCAATGAGAAGCCCCAACGGGACAGACAAGACATGGCCAACCATGATGAGGGGACTATTTGTAGCCCCGCAGCAGGGTATGGGCAGGCGACACATTGAAGACGTTGTCAGGGGAGAACATTTACTCCCAGATCTTAGAGAGGATTTGGTATGCCCGGGGCCACTTGTCGGGCCTCGGGCCCCACTTGTAGGCTGCTCTACCTTGGACTATAAAAGGACCGAGCGGCCATCGACTTAGACAACTTCGCTCACAGACTCAAGGAATACAACACACAAACCATCGCGGAGTAGGGTATTATGCTCAGGCGGCCTGAACCACGTAAATCCCTCGTGTTCATCGTCCATTGTGTTTGATCTTGCTAGGACTAGCCCCCCGATAACACATCGAACCTCCGCGAACCACTCCCGAGTAGGACCGGGGGAGGTGTCAGTTAGACACCTCGACATTTGGCGCGCCAGGTAGGGGGCTTCCTCCTGTAAGAATCTTCACCAGCAGTATGGTGAACACTCACTCCAATGCCAGCTCCTCCAGGCCACAACCACGTCAGCAAGTGGCGCGAGAGGACCAAGCTTCATCTCACCCCAAAGATGGGTCCCGCTCCAGGGCGGGAAAATCTGGGCCGTCACGTCGCCAAACGGACACCCCATTGACTGCAGGCCAGCGCGATGGGGCTCGGCAGACCCCAACAGCGACAGCCGTCATGACACCACCAACGGCAAGCCCAGAGAGCGCGCTTCTAGCTGCGTGGGAGTTGCTCCGCAATGCACCAATGGAAGGGGCCCCACAGGGGGCAACCAAAAAGTGGGTAAACGATGTCAACCATCTGGTCGTCGCCGCGCTCCAGGCGACTCCACAGGGCGGAAGGCGAGCGGCGATGACATTTGTTTCGTTGTCACGCACGCCTACGGTCGACAGGCGGACCGCCGAGAGCCGTTCAACTAGGCTTTCGTCGGCGGACCTGCAAACGAGGTTGCACCGTCGCTGCAGAGCCTGCAATGTGTAGGATCGAAGAGCACGTGAAAAGCTACCAGAGGGGGGTGAATGGTAGATTTAAAAATCTTACGCAGCGGAAACAATAAAACCCTAATCCCTTCGGTAGAAAAACGATCTGTTAAAGAAATCGCGTATAAGACTAATCTAAACGTGTTTCACCATGACAAAAGTGATATATATCAGATAGAATCAAGTCACGAAGACAACACAAAAAGAATTACTCAAATCCGTCGAGAACAACTCAAGTTATGATCAAAAGATCAAACACTGGTCAATCTGACCTACCCGAGAAAAACAGTTTCTGGAGTGCTGCAAAGAAACTCGTGTAGATCAAAAACCACAAATCCAATGACCGTGAAATTTTGACAGATGATAGACAATCAAGTTGTGAAGACAAACCAAAAAGAATCACGACAATTGGATCAGAAAAACTTGAGTTATGATAAAACCACCGACAAAAGGTAGTGCTGTCCAGAAACTCGATGAGTAAAACTTGTCTGGAACAAGTCGGACGAACAAGGCACAAAAGTTCCTTCAAAGTACGAATTTTATTCAATAGAACACAAGAGGAACAGCCCCCAAAGTCACCTCACCGAACTTTGGCCTTCCCTTGCTTATATAACCAGCCCTTAGGCCATCCCAATCTCAACTAGGACTCCAATCCTAATCCGATCACAATCGGAACTTTCCATAACTTCTTAGGACTCTTATATACGCAGATAGAAGCAATCTTAAGACTTCCAAACACCTTAGGAACGTATCCCACATTCCTAAACAACTCAAATTCGTGACACACACGAAATCCTAACATAACCAACTCGATATTTCCATACCGAGTCATAACCGACTCACCTAGCAGCCTAAGTCTTCAACCGATACGATCTGATCCTTCCGATCAGATCTTCCTTCCATAATCCGTCTCTAGAAGCATATTGCCACGTCATGCACCGCATGCATACGTGCGAACACCTTCCTTCGACCTTCATATGCACTGCCCTTGATTCAATCATCCTGCGCGACCTCCTGACCCGCTCAACCACAGTTCCTCCTGAACTTGGTTGTTGGAACCTCATCTCCTCCTGAGACTAGTCCAATGGATCCCGTCACCAGCCATGACTTGAACTCAAGCAACACCTGCACATGAATAAACAACCAATCTATACAAGCCCAAGTCCTCGACTTGACTCACGTTAGTTCCGAACACAACACCTTACGTGAGAACCTCACATAAGCATGTTGCAAAACCACAGTAGAAACGATATCAACCGTATCATCCAAAACGCACCAAAAACTTAGCAAATGAAAACTAAGCAATCTTTCCAATCAAGTAAAGCAAGTACGAGACATTGCAAATGCAAAGCAGAAGCACTGCGGTCAAGTTCCGGACCTTGCCAGAGCAACCCGGAGCTTGAGCCGGAGCTAACAAGAGCTAGTAGAACCTAGCGCCGGAGCTTACCAAAACTAGTAGATCCTGGATCCGGAGCTTATCAAAACTAGTAGATCCTGGATCCGGAGCTTATCAAAACTAGTCGGAACTAGTCAACCCAAAACCGGAGCTAGACAAAGTACGTCGGAGCTTAGCAAAAGCATGCCGGAGCTATCAAGTATATGCCGGAGCTATCAAATATATGCCGGAGCTAAAGATAAAGCTCACCGGAGCTAACCAAAGCTGGTCGGACCTTACCAAGAAGTCGGACCTAGCATCAAACGTAACCGGAGCTACCCAAAGCAAGCCTGACCTATCGTCGGACCTTGCTGTAGCTCGGAGCTAGAGTCGGACCTTGATAAAAAGGTGTTTTGGTGATATTAAAAACTTTTATCATCAAGGCCAAGTGTATTCACTACAAGCCAATGTATTCAGCACACATATGTCTTACAATCTCTCCCTTGATGAATGCATTGGCAACACCATTTAAAATTCCGAACATTGGCTTATTCAAATAAAAGTTTTGAAAACAATTTCTCCCCTTTTTGTTTAAATAAAAAATAAAATGAGAAGAAAAAAATATCCCATGTTATCTCTCCCCCTTTATTAACTTTCCTTATGCACATATTCTCTTCATGCTTATCTCTTCCTTTTTGAATGTGTGATTAATCTCTCCCCCTTTGACAATGTATTCAGCAAGGTAAAAGAGAAATTTTAATTGTTATGAGATATAAACAAATTATCTCTCCTTCTTTAGTTGTTATGAGCATATGAACAAAGCTCACCCAAGTCATACTATCAAGTAACTTACACTATCACATCAATGAGATACATAATGTAGTGTAAGCCATGCTAGAAAGCAAGTGTGATTTTCAATTTTAGCAGGTCATGATCTCACAAACTCAACTATTTCAAAACCTGAAAGCATGACATTTGTTGCTGCATTTTATTATTTTTCAAAGCATAAATTTAGATAATATGATATTTGCAAGAGATTATATGCTCATCTGCCTTATTCTAACCAACCAAGCCAAGCCTATGTCATTTGACAATCAGAAGCTTAAGGACATGGTTTTAGTCATACACAACTTCTTCCAAGTTCATATCTAAGTGCAATGACAAGCCATCTCGAAAGAAGAAGTGCGATGCATGCATATTCTCTTGATCTTTTCTCAATTTATATTTGCTCATAAAAACTTAACATGTGAGTTGATTACTTGATAAATTCTTAATAATTAAAAGCATTTGTGAGCATGCAACAAGTTCAAAAAAGCAAGAAAGTTCGACCATGACCAGATTTAGTGTAACTAATTATTCCAATTACTAGACATGGCAAAAACTACAAAGAGTATAACACGAGTAATGTAGTAAGAACTTTCAGCATGTAAAAGGAATCACAAAGTCATATATGTATGAAATAATATGCTCATATTATTTTAATTTCAGATTCACACATAGACTTCCTAAGTTTCAAAAACTCCCCCTCAATTTAAGCCATGAGGATGTATAACCCCTATTTCACTACGAATGTAACGAAAACGAGTGAAATCCAAAGGTTTTGTAAAAATGTCAGCCAATTGTTGTTCGGTATCTACATGGTGAAGCACAATGTTTCCTTTTTCAACATTATCACGGATAAAGTGATACCTAATGTCAATGTGCTTAGTTCTAGAATGTTGCACGGGGTTTTTAGCAATGCAAATAGCACTAGTGTTATCACAGAACAGTGGAACACTATCTAGATCAACCCCATAGTCCTTAAGTGTTTGAACAATCCAAAGAATTTGTGAACAAGCACTAGCAGCAGCTACATACTCAGATTCAGCTGTGGATTGTGCAACTGAACTTTGTTTTCTAGAGGACCAAGCAACAAGAGAATTACCAAGAAAATGACAAGTACCGGAAGTACTTTTCCTATCAATCCTACAACCCCCAAAATCAGCATCCGAAAAAGCTTTCAAAGAAACGATTGAGGAAGAAGGAAGAAAAATGCCAAATTCTTGAGTTCCATGTAAGTACCTGAGAATCCTTTTGACGGCTTGACGATGTGAAACACGTGGGGAAGCTTGAAACCGTGCACAAAGACATACGCTGAATTGTATGTCTGGTCTTGATGCCGTAAGGTACAAAAGTGATCCGATCATACTTCTATAATCTTTTTGATCCACGGATTCACCATCTTCATCAAGTTCAAGTGTTGTTGCTGTTCCCATTGGTGTCCGAAGAGGCTTGCTTTTGTCCATGTTGAAGCGCCTTAGGAGATCTTTGGTATACTTTGTTTGATGCACAAAGGTACCCTCCTTGGTTTGCTTGATTTGCAGCCCCAAAAAGTAAGTGAGTTCACCCATCATACTCATTTCAAATTCGGAACTCATCATTGCTGAAAACTTGGACACAAGATCATGAGAAGCACAACCAAAGATAATATCATCCACATACACTTGAACGAATAATGAGTCATTGCCATGATTAAGCACAAAAAGAGTTTTATCAACCTTTCCCATTGTAAACCCCTTTTCAAGTAAGAATGTTTTTAACCTATCATACCATGCTCTAGGGGCTTGTTTGAGACCATATAAGGCTTTGGACAGTTTGTAAACATGATTAGGAAAATCTGGATTTTCAAAACCTGGTGGTTGTTTGACATAAACCTCCTCATCTATGTAGCCATTAAGAAAAGCACTTTTAACATCCATTTGATATAGCTTAAAACCTTTAGATGCTGCGAAAGCTAACAAAATTCTTATGGCTTCTAATCTAGCGACAGGAGCAAAAGTTTCATCAAAATCTAGACCTTCAACTTGAGTGAAACCTTGAGCAACCAACCTAGCCTTATTCCTAATCACAACCCCATCCTCACTTTGTTTATTTTTATATACCCATTTAGTTCCAATTAAAGTGTGGCCTTGAGGTGGAAGTACAAGTTTCCAAACATTATTTCTTTCAAAATTTTCTAACTCTTCTTGCATGGCAATAATCCAAGATTCATTAGTGAGTGCGTGTGATATATCTTTGGGTTCAAAAGAAGCAACAAAAGCAAAATGAGCATGAGAGTTTGGATCGCAAAACCTGGACCGTGTGACTCATTCATGCAAGCTTCCAATCATCTGTTGTGGGGGATGATCTTTGTAAAAACGTAGGGGAACAGATGTCTCACAAGCTTCTTTTTCATTAGGTTCATTGTAGATTGATGAGCTTGTGATTTGTGGACGATCAGGACCAGCAGAGGTGACAGCCGGAGCTTGTTCAATGTTCGGAGCTGGACACGTGTCAACTTCGGAACTACCAGGCAGTATCACCGGCTCTTCTTCATCTTCGAAAATACCCTCCCTCTGAGAATATGAATCTGGTCCTGCAACACCGGAGCTAGTACCTGGGCTAGCTTCATCAAAAGACACTTCACAAGTCTCCACAATTTTGTTAGTGTCAAGTAAAAGCACACGGTAGCCTCTAGTATGAGATGGATAACCAAGAAACATGCCATCATTGGATCTAGGTTCAAATTTATCAAGATTACCATGTTTCTTAACAAAGCATTTGCAACCAAAGACCCGAAAGTGTGTAACACTAGGCCTATGTCCAAACCGGAGCTCATATGGTGTTTTACCTAGCTTAGCACGCAAGAAAACACGATTTGAGACATAACAAGCGGTTGCTAACGCATCAGCCCAAAATTTCCTAGGGGTTGGATATTCATCAAGCATAGTCCTAGCCATCTCAACTAGGGTTCTGTTCTTTCTTTCTACAACACCGTTTTGTTGAGGTACATATGGTGAAGAAAATTGATGATCTATTCTATTTTCAGCACAAAAGTGATCAAAGAATTGATTTTTAAATTCAGTTCCATTATCACTTCTAATTGCTTTTAATGATCCTGGGTGATCAATTGATAATCTAAGAAATAAAGTTCTAAAGTGACTAAAGACTTCATTCTTAGATGCCATAAAATACACCCAAGAATATCTAGAATAATCATTAACAATAACAAGAGCATACCATTTACCTCCGAAGGATTGAACACGTGAAGGTCCTACGGTGTCAAGATGCAAAAGTTGACATGGTTCAGTTGTCATGATCATTGTGAGAGGAGTATGTGAACCTGCAACCATCTTAGCATGTCTACAAGAAGAGCACACAATTTCTTTGTCCCCTTTAAGCTTAGGCAGCCCACGTATGCGATCAAGAGCACTAACACGCGTTAGGTGATCAAAGCCTACGTGACCAAGTCTATGATGCCAAAAATATAAGTCCTTTGAATCATTAGCAACTAGACACCTATGCTTAGAAGAAGACATATCAAAATCAGCTTTAAAAACTCTTCCAAACCGAGACATGTTAAATATAAGCTCACTATTTGAATCTACAACTTTGCAGCAGTTTTTATTGAAAGTAATTTCTAGATTTTCATATAGCAATTGTGAAACAGAAAGCAAGTTATATTTCAAATTTTTGACAAGTGCCACATCCTTCAAAGTGTAGTGATCATTTACTCTAACCGAACCCTTAACAATTATAGGAGTTGAAGAATTATCGGCAAAAGTAACATTCTCTACACGTGACACAAAGGTGAGGGAGGAGAACCAATCTTTGTTACCGGTCATGTGGCGTGAGCAACCTGAATCCACAATCCAAATATTCTCCTTCCTCAAGCGTGTAACCTACATAGAAGCACAATACGCCGATGACTCAATACTGGGGTTAGTCAAAAGGCATTTAGGAATCCAGTACTGAGTCACGCGACGTGCACCAGGAAAAACACGCGAATGCTGAGATAAAACAGCAGGTTTATGAGTCAAAGATTGAGGTTTTCTTTTCTTAACAGTTGATTTAGAAGTTGTTACTTGTTTAGAGTGAAAACCGGTAGCTCCGGAGGTAAAAGCAGAAGGTCCGGAGGCAAAAACTGAAGCTCCAGAGGGAACAACAGAAGATCCGGTAGCTCTCGGAGCTATCGGAACTATCGGAGCTGCTTTTGCGGATTTCTTACCAGAAGGTCTGGAAGCTACCTTCTCAAATTTCTGACTCACTAGAGCAGGTTGTGTTTTTCTAATTGCATGAAAGTTATAAGATCTAGCAATTTTTCTTTCCTTTTTCTGTTGTTTAGCTAGTCTATAACAAAAATCTATGACATGACCATCTCTACCACAGAAGGTACAATGAAATTTAACTTTGTGTTCATGTCTAGATGAGCAAGCAATATTTTTATTTGAAACCGAATGAGGCAACACTCCTGCAGATTTGAAAACCACTTCTTTTTGTTTAGGAACTGTTTGAATCAAACCACTTCCTAATGACCTTACAATTTTAGGTGGATGTGCCTTAGCATGAACATGAGAATCAAAACCTAAACCAGTTTTATCTTTGCTAGACTTGGAAGAATTCAGCAGCAAGTTTAGATTCTTATCCCCATTACAAAACCGACCTAGTGTCCTATTCATGTCATCAAGTTTCTTGGACAAGTCTAGGCAGTTTTCACATGAAGTTTTTCCTTTTAGTTTGCAATTGGAACAAAATTTAACTTCATGAGAACGTAAAGCATTGTTCAACATAGAAATTTCATTCATAGCATCTTGCAGTTTCTTATCAAGATTTTCACATGCAGAACAATGCAAGTCAATTGTAGAACAGCTAGCATCTTTCAAGTTTTTATCATTAAGTGCAGCAAGCTCTTTGTTCTTTTTAATTTCTTCATCAAGTTTATCTAGAGTGGAGGAGTGTGCACTTCTTAATGTGGACAATTGTTCATAGATTAAGTCACATGAGGGACATGCATCATCACTAGGAATCAAAGTTTTTAAACGGTTAATTTCAGATTCTAGTGATTCAATTTTAGCAGCACTATTCCTAAGCTTTTTGTCCTTTTTCTTGACAATAATAGTTGCACGAGAAATAGCATCACACATTTCATTGCAGGTAGAACATACCTCATCATCGTCACTGTTGTGTTCTGCTTCCTCCTGACTTGATCTTGATCTTGCTTTGCCCGCCATGAAGCATAAGTTGGCCAGATCATCATTATCTTCATCACTTTCAAAGTCTACATCATTTGAACTGAGCTCTTGAAGCACGGTGATGAAGCTGTTGATCATCTTGCGTCCTATGGTACCTTTCTTCTTCTTGTTGGAATTTCCAGAGGAGGTCCGGATCTTGCTTTGTTTTTCTTCCCGGGTGGTCGGACCTGAAAGGTTAGGGCATTCTGTACGAAAGTGTCCTGTTTTACCACATTCAAAACAGCGTTGAGGTCCGGAGCTTCCTCTCCTTCTAGTTCTCACATTTTGCAATGCTTTTGAGAATCTAGTAGAGATGAGTGCCAACTCCTCTTCTGGAATTTCTTCGATCTGCTCCAGGGTTAGTGAGGACAACAAAGCAAGAATATTGCAGGATGATGATTGGCCGGAGCTAGACATATCACGTTGTGAGACAAATGCAATAGACTTGTTTGGGTTCTTACGTGCTAGGATGTCAATTTCATGAGTTTTTAGTTTAGAATAAAGTACATCTAATGTAAGAGAACTCATGACAGTTGATTCACGAATAGATGTTACTTTCATCTCCAAAATTGTCATGTCTAATGCACTAAGAAGTTGTCTAGCATTCTCAGCATCAGAAAAATTTACATTGACACTACGTAAGTTGCTGAGAATTTTATTGAAACGAGCAAAGAGGTCATCGATCGACTCACCTGGTTGCATCTCAAAACGCATATATTCTTTCTTGAACATATCTTGTTTTACCTCCTTGATTGTGTTGGAGCCTTCATGATAATCACAGAGAGCTCTCCAAACATCGTATGCTGATCGGAGGTGCGCGACACGATCAAAGTCGCTTTGAGTGAGTCCTTGGATGATCAAGTTTCGGGCTTTGTTGTTGTTGTCGACGTCCCGGAGGTTCGTGGCCGTGACTTGATCATTGGGTGGCACTTCATAAGGCTTATACACCTTCTCCCATATTGCAAAGCCTTGTTCCTGGATAAAAGCCTCCATGCGTGCCTTCCAAACCTGAAAATCAATACCAGCAAACACACAAGGTTTGACGGAGTACTTCTCCATGATGATTAGTCAAAAACACGTGCAAATCACAAAGATTAGAGCACCGTGGCTCTGATACCAATTGTAGGATCGAAGAGCACGTGAAAAGCTACCAGAGGGGGGGTGAATGGTAGATTTAAAAATCTTACGCAGCGGAAACAATAAAACCCTAATCCCTTCGGTAGAAAAACAATCTGTTAAAGAAATCATGTATAAGACTAATCTAAACGTGTTTCACCATAACAAAAGTGATATATATCAGAGAGAATCAAGTCACGAAGACAACACAAAAAGAATTACTCAAATCCGTCAAGAACAACTCAAGTTATGATCAAAAGATCAAACACTGGTCAATCTGACCTACCCGAGAAAAACAGTTTCTGGAGTGCTGCAAAGAAACTCGTGTAGATCAAAAACCACAAATCCAATGACCGTGAAATTTTGACAGATGATAGACAATCAAGTTGTGAAGAAAAACCAAAAAGAATCACGACAATTGGATCAAAAACACTTGAGTTATGATAAAACCACCGACAAAAGGTAGTGCTGTCCAGAAACTCGACGAGTAAAACTTGTCTGGAACAAGTCGGACGAACAAGGCACCAAAGTTCCTTCAAAGTACGAATTTTATTCAATAGAACACAAGAGGAACAGCCCCCAAAGTCGTCTCACCGAACTTTGGCCTTCCCTTGCTTATATAACCAGCCCTTAGGCCATCCCAATCTCAACTAGGACTCCAATCCTAATCCGATCACAATCGGAACTTTCCATAACTGCTTAGGACTCTTCTATACGCAGATAGAAGCAATCTTAAGACTTCCAAACACCTTAGGAACGTATCCCACATTCCTAAACAACTCAAATTCGTGACACACACGAAATCCTAACATAACCAACTCGATATTTCCATACCGAGCCATAACCGACTCACCTAGCAGCCTAAGTCTTCAACCGATACGATCTGATCCTTCCGATCAGATCTTCCTTCCATAATCCGTCTCTAGAAGCATATTGCCACGTCATGCACCGCATGCATACGTGCGAACACCTTCCTTCGACCTTCATATGCACTGCCCTTGATTCAATCATCCTGCGCGACCTCCTGACCCGCTCAACCACAGTTCCTCCTGAACTTGGTTGTTGGAACCTCATCTCCTCCTGAGACTAGTCCAATGGATCCCGTCACCAGCCATGACTTGAACTCAAGCAACACCTGCACATGAATAAACAACCAATCTATACGAGCCCAAGTCCTCGACTTGACTCACGTTAGTTCCGAACACAACACCTTACGTGAGAACCTCACATAAGCATGTTGCAAAACCACAGTAGAAACGATATCAACCGTATCATCCAAAACGCACCAAAAACTTAGCAAATGAAAACTAAGCAATCTTTCCAATCAAGTAAAGCAAGTACGAGACATTGCAAATGCAAAGCAGAAGCACTGCGGTCAAGTTCCGGACCTTGCCAGAGCAACCCGGAGCTTGAGCCGGAGCTAACAAGAGCTAGTAGAACCTAGCGCTGGAGCTTACCAAAACTAGTAGATCCTGGATCCGGAGCTTATCAAAACTAGTAGATCCTGGATCCGGAGCTTATCAAAACTAGTCGGAACTAGTCAACCCAAAACCGGAGCTAGACAAAGTACGTCGGAGCTTAGCAAAAGCATGTCGGAGATATCAAGTATATGCTGGAGCTATCAAATATATGCCGGAGCTAAAGATAAAGCTCACCGGAGCTAACCAAAGCTGGTCGGACCTTACCAAGAAGTCGGACCTAGCATCAAACGTAACTGGAGCTACCCAAAGCAAGCCGGACCTATCGTCGGACCTTGCTGTAGCTCGGAGCTAGAGCCGGACCTTGATAAAAAGGTGTTTTGGTGATATTAAAAACTTTTATCATCAAAGCCAAGTGTATTCACTACAAGCCAATGTATTCAGCACACATATGTCTTACACAATGACTGTCGGGTCGTTATCGAGCGACAACGGGAGCGACGCCACAACCTCGAAGCCGATTACAGCCTGCTGGGTGCTGGGGCCCAGGTGCACAACGCTCGTCCACCGTGTCAGGCGAATGCAGCGCCTCCCGAGCAGCACCAGGCGTACATGACGCCTCCCCCGCACCAAGCGTATGCTGCTCCTCCTCCACCGCAAGCATATGGTGTGCCCCCGTCGCACCAAGCGCCGGCCACAATACCCCAGCAACCGATATACGTGGCACAACCAGCTCATTATGGCCATGCGGCGCCAAACTTGCCACCGACAAGCACAGGAGGTGGTTGCGCAGCCTTAGCTCCCCACCTGGAAGGGTGGTTTGGCCCCAGAAGTTTTGGCCACACACGCCGGAGAAATATGATGGGAGCGTCAACCCGAGTGAGTTCCTACAGATCTACTCCACCTCAATACTAGCCGCATGAGGTGATGAGGTCATCATGGCCAACTACTTCCCCGTAGTTCTGGCCGGTCCGGCCTGGTCATGGCTCATAAACCTACCTCCAGGATCCGTTACCTCCTGGGAGGAACTGTGCCGGCAGTTTGTGGCAAACTTTGGAAGTTCGTACGAGCGTCCTGGCACGGAGCTCGACATTCATGCTGTTAGACAGCGATCGGGAGAACCGCCGTGGGCCTTCATCCAGCGATTCTCCAGGTACGGAATACCATTCCCCACATCTCGAATGCATCTGTCATAGTTGCGTTTAGACAGGGTGTGAGGGACAAGAAGATGCTCGAAAAGCTTGTCACGCATGACGTGCGTGATGTCTCTAAGCTGTTTGTCCTGGCGGACAGATGTGCCAAGCCTGCAGAAGGGCGTAACTAGCACGCCCGAGCCTCCTCGGAAAGCGGGGAGCCCATTCAGTCTGAAGCGGAGGCTGCTGTCAGAGGAGGAGGTAGGAGGAAGAACGGGGGTCGCGGTAGGAGTAAGCCGGGGCCGGGAGTTCCCATGGTGGCAGCCGCGACACCTGGCAGAGCCCGGAGCTCATGTCAGGATAAGCGCCCATGCTCGTCCCCTGAAAGGGATGATGCTGACTTCAGATGCCTGGTGCACCGGACCAATGGTCACAATGCGAGTGAGTGTCGGGAAGTAAAGAAACTCGCAGAGCGTTTCCGCGAACAACGGCAGAAGCAGCGGAGTCAGAAGAGTGACCCCCCGCCCGCCAGAGGGAGGGAAAGCAGAAGGTTGACCCGGTGGAAGAGAAGGACGATGATATGGGGTACCAGGAGCCCCATAGAGCAGTGAAAGCAGTGTTCACGGGTGTTGACTCGGACACTAGCAGTGATCAGGAGCGCTAAAAACTCCTCTACGTCATCTACGGGGGCGCCTCAGACCCTGTGTCTCGGAATGCAGTGAAAGTCCTGCGACGCGTCGTGGCGGCAGTAGCCCCGGTACCAAGCCCGTCTCCCCACAGCAAGTGGATGAACATGACTATCAGCTTTGATGCTTCGGACTGCCCAAAGAACATGGCAGGAGCTGGGGTGCTCCCGCTGCTCGTGGCCCCAACTATCGCCAACGTAAAGCTCCACTACGTGCTGATCGACGGCGGGGCCAGCCTCAACCTCATCTCCGCTGCAACTTTCCGGAAGCTGCAGACACCCATGTCCCGACTTCCTTCGTCGAGCCCGTTCTCAGGCATGGGCCCGGGGTAGATTGTGCCCAGTGGAAGTATCCACCCCCCGGTTACCTTTGGTACCCCGGAGAACTACCGCACGGAGAATATCTTATTCGATGTGGCGGATGTTGAGCTCCCCTTCAATGCCATCATTGGAAGGCCAGCGCTCTACCAGTTCATGGTTGTAGCCCACTATGACTATCTAGTCCTGAAGATGCCAACGCCATATGGAGTTCTCAGGGTCTGGGGGGATCGCACCGTACCGGTATCAGCCTTGGAGCAACTCCAAGCACTCGCTGCGGGTCAGACACCGAACCTGGACGATGCAAGGGAGGGCCAACCAAGTCAGGGGGCGCCTCAATGAACCCCCACCGCAGCCCCGCGCGTGTTGCCTACCGAAGATGATGTCCCAGTGAAAGTCGTTAAGATCAGCCCTGAGGCTGCCTAGATGACCCGCATAGCGGGAAACCTGGACAACAAATAGGAATTCACGCTCAACACCTTCCTCTGGGACAATATCGATGTGTTCGCCTGGCAACCATCGCAGATGCCCGGGATCCCCAGGGAGGTGATTGAGCACCATTTGAAGATCTACCCTGATGCCCGCCCGATACAACAGAAGCCCCGGAAGCAATCTGTTGAGCGCCATAACTTCATCCGGGAGGAGATCAAGAAGTTGCTCGACGCTGGCTTCATCCGAGAAGTTCACCACCCTCGGTGGTTGGCCAATCCCGTTGTCGTCCCCAAGGCTGGCGGGAAACTTCGGATGTGCATCGACTACACCAACTTAAACAAGGCATGTCCGAAGGATCCTTTTCCGCTCCCCAGGATAGACCAAATTGTAGACTCTACGTCAGGCTATGATCTCCTGTGTTTCCTCGACGCGTATTTTGGTTTTCATCAAATACCTATGTCTAGAAATGATGAGGAACACACTGCTATTGTAACAGTAGATGGGCTGTATTGTTATGTCTCCATGCCTTACAGTCTTAAGAATGCTCTCCCCACCTTTGGGGACCTCATTTGGGGACCTCATTAGAGACCTCGTTGAGGTGTATGTTGATGACATCGTGGTCAAAATCAAAGACCGCATGTTCTTCCTAGACAGCCTAGCACAAGTCTTCAGTAGGTTGCGCCTTACGCGCACGATGCTGAACCCCGAAAAGTGTGTCTTCGGGGTCTCTTCTAGGAAGTTACTGGGATTCCTAGTTTCTGACCGGGGGATCAAAGCCAATCCAGAGAAGATCAAGGCAATATAACTGATGTGACCCCCGGCGCGTATCAAGGAGGTACAGAAGCTTGCCAGTTGCCTCGCGGCCCTTAGCTGCTTCATCTCGAGGTTGGCAGAACGAGCACTTCCCTTCTTCAAGATTCTGCGCAAGACCGGTCTGTTTGCTTGGACGGAAGCATCGTTCCAGGAGCTCAAGAGGCACCTGATGTCCCTCACGGTTATGGTGGCACCAGAGCCCGGAGAGCCCCTGCTGCTATATGTCGCGGCAACAGCTGAAGTGGTCAGTATGGTCTTAGTCGCAGAGTGGTCCGAACCGCAACAGCAACATGTACAAGGAGGAGCCCGCAGCGCCGAGCCTCCGGTCCCAGACCAAGTCGTGCATCTCTCCCAGGTAGGCTCCGGGAGCAAGGAAGTCGCTGGCTCCCAGCCCTCGGGATGTGATGCAGGCCCCGAGAGCCAAGAACCCCCGGACCTGGATCCAATGCAGGCGCTACCGGACCTCTCGGACAGAGTTCGTACCACGCAGAGGCCGGTTTACTACATCAGCGAAGTCCTCCATGAAGCAAAGACAAGATACCAGGAGATACATAAGCTGTTGTACACCATGTTGATAGCATCGAGGAAGCTCCGCCACTACTTCCAGGGACATAAGGTCTTAGTGGTCACCTCCTTCCCATTGAGGATGGTCCTCCACAGCCCTAATGCCACCATCAACGTTGCCAAATGGGCAGCCGAGCTAGCAGAGTTTGAAATCGAGTTCCTTCCTCGGCACGCGGTTAAAAGTCATACTTTGGCGGACTTTCTGGATGAATGGACTCCGTCGCCTGACAACCCTGGAAGCCCAGTCAGTAGGGATACACTGACTAGGGCACCGACTTTCACTGAAACCCTGTGGCTACTTTACTTCGATGGTTCTGCTCGGAAGCAGGGGGTCGGGGTTGGTGCGGTGCTCATAGCCCCAACGGAGGAACAATTCAGATATATGGTGCGTCTTGGCTTCAAAGCCACCAACAACATGGCAGAGTACGAGGCCCTTATCTACGGGCTGAAGATGGCACTGGGCCTCAACGTCTGCCAACTCCTTGCCAAGGGCGACTCCCAGTTAGTTGTCAAGCAGGTCAAAGGGGAGTGCAGTTGCAATGACCCCCAGCTGGCAGCGTACCTCCTGCACGTCAGGAAGTTGGAAAAAGATTTCCAGGTCCTAGACCTATGCCATGTGCCCCGAGCTAAGAACTCAGTTGCGAACGAACTGTCAACAAAGGCTTCTATAGAGGCACCAGTGACTACAGAAGTCTTTGCAAAGACGTTATCGCGACCAACCGCCCGAGTTGCCGAACCGGGCGAGGGGGGGTGAAGTTAGCACCTTGAAGCTAGCAAACCTGGCAGCACTACAACTGTGGTGCCCACCAAGGTTCCTATGCGCCTCCAGCAGCTCTGAGCAGCTGGACGCCCAAGAACCAGAAGCTTAAGAAGGTCCCGATGCATGGATCTCGGAGGTCCGGGACTACTTGAAGGACAACTACCTTCTCGAAGAGCATGCCCTGACAGAATGGATTGTGCGGATGGCTAAAAGATACATGCTTGTCGGTACCCTGCGTACAATATACCCTTTGGGACTACAAAAAGACCAAAGGGACTTCACCTGTATAAGTTGAAGACCTGCGAAGGCCCCACATGTCATACGGGACTGGACATGCCTCCCATCTATGGTTAGTCCCGGTACTGCCACGTGTACACTGCAGCCGGACCTATATCCCTCACATGGGATAGCTTCAGGCTAAACACTTGTGCGGCACCCCCGGACCTAACCTCCGAAAGAAGGAAGCTCCAGTATTGACATGTGTACATCTACACCGGACCTACTTGTCCCAGACGAATAGCTCCGAAGCTGTCACGTGTCCAAACCGCCGGACCTTCAACCTCAGCAATCAAGCTGGTGAACCCCCAACGGCTCGAACCTCCAAGGGGCAATCAAAGACTTCAAGACCTGGTTAAGTGTCATTAATACCATATTAATGACACACGATCAGAAGGCCCTTAATACCAGTAACGGCACCGTCAGGTCCCGTTACCACGCTATTAAGGGTAGTTAATCTCATTAGTTATGTATTAAACATTAGTAACCATCAGGGCCACATGTCGGGCTAGGCTAACGGTGTAACGACCAGTCCTTGTACTATAAAAGTACTAGTCGACGATACACAGAGGACGCTCTCACGGTATCTAGACTAAAAACTCTCTAGAAGCTCTTAGACGCTCAATACAACAGCTACACACCCCGTGGAGTAGGTTATTACGCTCAGGCGGCCCGAACCACGTAAATCCTTGTGTCCATTTGCCATACTCTTCGGAATATCTGCGCACCCAATATCGAATCACAAACTCCACGAGCTACCAATAGTAGTATCGGAAGAATTGCTGGAAAAACACTTCGACAGTTGGCGCGCCAGGTAGGGGTGCAGTGCCTGAGATTTCATGAACGGTGAACTCAGCTGCTGGATCGTCCAATGGCAACGCCGCTGCGCAACCTGCTGGAGGCAATCCCTCCAACATGCAACAACCAGCAGGTGTCGCGGCTCCAGCAGGAGTCATGCCTCAGCCGCCACCGTCTGCACCAGCAAATCAAGATGGACAACGGGACGGAGCATCTGCGTCGGTCACAACATTGGCGAATAACAACAATCCTGAACACGTGCTCCATGCTGCACGTGCTCTTTGTGACGCCTGGTTCCGAAAGCTGAACCAAGCTAACGTATATGTGTGCCCAAGATGTTCAACACACATACACGAGTGCAATCACAAAAGAGTATACAGAAAATTACCACAGAACAAAATTAATTATCAAATTTTATTACACAAACCATATTATCCTCGAATACAAGCTCTAATGAATATTAATGACAAGTTCAACTAATGCAGCGGAAATAAACTAATTAAACAACTAAGTAAACTAAGCAAAAGGGATAGCGCAGCTCCATGCAACACCACAGGCAAAGTTGACGGTAGACACGGCCTAGAACTCCGCATTATCGCCATTAAACTCACAATCCTGACCTGCAACTGTTGGGGGGATTGCAAGAGTGAGTACATGTCGTACTCAGCAAGTGTGGAAAGTATGACAAGTGGCTGATTCAAATGACGAATGTAATAAAGGCTAAGTGCTGAAAAGTATAGTAAAACCATTTGGAAAAGCATTATACTATGTCTATGTGAAACAATCCCATCATAACCATCATATTAACAAAATATAAACCATATCCAATTATTGCCAACACCATCATTATCCATGTCCATTCACCATAACTCAAATTCATATCCGTAACCATAAGCCAAAAACCATCCATAACTATTGCCAACCCATAACCATCCCAAATCCCAATTCCCTATAATCATGTAGGTCATCCAGGCGCTCATAACCGGGAGCACGGCTATCATGATAGTTTTAAAAACTCTGCAGAGGTTGTACCACTTTACCCACATGTTCGTGATTTCATCACCTTTCAGTGACTAAGAAACCTCCATTATGCCATCTCACACTTCCGTAGGTGTGTGTCCAAGAGATCACAAAATAGCCTTTCAAAAGGGACTACTAGTATGTACGGGCCCACTAAGGTTTCACCGGCAGGCTTGAATCTCCATTCTCCCACCCACGGGCCCCCTCGTGTGCCATGCGGATCCCAGGGCAGTCCTCCTCGACTCCCATTCCCCGCGCCATCCAATGGTCCATACATCCTAATTATTCAGCTACGCCGCACCCATACTTGGCCTTGTGGTGGCCCTGTTGACCTGGCCTATTCTCGCATGAACCGGTCCTTAGATCTAAGATAAGCAAACCACCATAACATCCAACCTATCCACAAAACCATGCTTGCTTAGATCTCCTAAATTCCAGGTTGCTAAATTAATCATCATCTTATTACCATCCCAAGTTGTCGTAATTAAAGTTGTCAACCACATTATTGAAGTTACCCATAACCCATGTAGCGATGCGGTGCAAAAAGAAAAATACCCATACCCGACTCATCGTGTATATCCCGGCGACAAGGGGTGGCAAACAACGCTAGTAACTCCTACGTATGGGTTTCCCATCATATTGACACAAGCATGCAAGTTCACAAACAAAACATTTAATAAAACGGGATCAATATGATCAAGGACACTTGCCTTGCTCCGACGGATGGGGTTGCTCAAGCGCTTCAAAGTCTTGATTTTGGAAATCCTCATATGCGGCCTCTTGAGCACGTTCCTCTACGCGTGATCATACATACAAGAAAATACATACAATTTAATATGATGCACACAAAATAATCAACATGCAATGACATGTATGCATGCACAATTCAATAATTAATTTACTACGGTTGTTTATTAATTAGATGCAACTAGTTCATACGTGTTCATATGAGTTTACGGGGGTTTTAGCGAGAATTAATGCTGCTGAAAATAAAAAGACGGTGCGACTACGATCAAACTACGCCTATTAGGTTCAATATGGTCGCTAAAATTCGCATCGGAAAAGGTGGCCTACCGTAGATGCAATGGCTTCGATGATCGCGGGATGGGGACAATGCATAGACGAAGTAGATGCGCAAGGTCCTCCGGCGGCACGACGACGGCGACGCGATGGCGACGACGATCTCCGGCGGACGCTGGCACCCTCCTCTATTTTTTTCCTCCTCTTCCTCCTCTTTAATCTTCCCTGGCGGCGCAACCCTCTGGTGCATTTTTCTGTTGCTGGCGGTGGGGCTTTTTATCGTGGAGGCGGCGACGTTTTCTCTGCGATCGGGAAAAAAACCCTACGGAACCCTCGGTCTTTATAGGCGCGAGGGACTCTGGCCAGGGCCGAGTCGGTCGGGGTGTCGCGCGGTCGCGGTGCGTGCGCAGGCGCGGGAATCGCGTGAATCAGGGCGAGCGGCGTCGGGCGTGCGGGGTGGGGTCTAGCGGGGCAGCGGTAGCGCGCGCGCAGGCGTGCGGCGCGCGGGAGGGCGAGGCCGGGCAGCTCGGTGCGTCGGTCGCGCGAGCGCGCGGTGGGAGCCAGCGGGGCAGGCGGCGGGGCGCGTGGCGCGGGGGGCGCGGTGGGGTGGGACCGGGCGCGGGATCGCGCGGGCGGCCGGGGCCTAGCGGGAGGTGCCCGCTGGCTGGGCCGTTTGGCCTGGCCGGCGGGTGGGTTTTTGTTTGTTTTTTCCCTTTTTTTATATATTATTGTTTATTTATTCTTTTTATATTATTATTATTATAGTATATTTTATTATTTATATTTTATTTATCTTATCCACTTTATTTATTTATTATTTATTTTTTTATATATATTTATTATTATATATAATTTATTTATATATATTTCTTTTTTATATATTATTATTATTATTTTATATTTATTCCCTAATACATGTTTTAGGCTATAATTATTATTTTCTATTTCTTCTTTTTGCTACACCATATATGTATGGTTTATCATTTTTCTTTTATTCTAATAATACTTAATGCATAAACATGTATGCAATGCATGATGCGAAAGTTGAGGGTGTTACAAACCTACCCCCTTAAAGTGAATCTCGCCCTCGAGATTCGATAGCTTGGAGAAAAGGTTAGGGAATTCTGCCTTCAAGTCTTCTTCACATTCCCACGTAGCTTCGGCTTCTGTATGGTGTTTCCATTGCACTTTGCACCAACGGATTCTCTTATTCCTTGTGACCCTTTCCTTCATGTCCAAAATTTTGATAGGTTGCTCGACATAGGAAAAATCCTCTTGAAGTTCTAACTCGTCCATCGACACTTGTTCTTTCGGTACCCTGAGACACTTCTTGAGTTGAGAGACGTGAAATACGTCGTGTACATCGGAGAGATACGTCGGCAACTCAAGTCGATATGCTACTTCTCCTCGTTTGTCCAAAATCTTGAATGGTCCAATGTAACGTGGTGCCAGTTTTCCTTTGACGTTAAACCGTCGCTGACCTCAGATAGGTGACACTTTGAGGTATACAAAATCTCCAACTTCGAAAGTCAGACTCCTTCGCCTATTATCAGCATAACCTTTCTGTCGAGACTGGGCAACCTTTAAGTTTTCCCGTATTATTTGGACTTGCCTTTCAGCATCTTGTAACACGTCGGGACCAAACACTTGATTCTCTCCGGTTTCATTCCAAAACAAGGGAGTCCTACACTTCCTTCCGTACAATGCTTCGTATGGTGACATTTTCAAGCTTGCTTGGTGACTATTGTTGTACGAAAATTCCGTGTATGGCAAGCTTTTGTCCCAACTTTTCCCATGCTTTAAAGCACAAGCTCTTAACATGTCCTCCAAAACCTGATTGGTCCTCTCGGTTTGTCCATCCGTTTGAGGATGATATGCTGAACTGAAGTTCAACCTTGTACCCATAGCTTCATGCAATTTCTGCCAAAATCTGGAGGTAAACTGAGAACCTCTATCCGAGACTATCTTCTTTGGAACTCCATGTCGACACACAATATGCTTCATATACAGTTCTGCTAGCTTCGCGGTGGTATATGTGGTCCTGACAGGAATGAAGTGAGCTGATTTTGTCAACCGATCAACAATAACCCATATTGAATCATAGCCAGACTGAGTTCACGGTAATCCAACTATAAAGTCCATACCAATCTCTTCCCACTTCCACTCCGGGATCTTTAATGGTTGTAACAATCCGGCTGGCCTTTCATGTTCAGCTTTAACTCGTCGGCACACATCACAAAGTGCAACATATTCGGCTATGTCCTTTTTCATGCTGGCCCACCAATAGCATGTCTTTAAGTCCTTGTACATCTTTGTACAGCCGGGATGAATTGAGTAAGATGAGTCATGTGCCTCCTTCAATATTGTTTCCCGAATATGCCTAACATTAGGTACCACAATCCTCTTTCCAAGCTATAAGGTACCCTGTTCGTCCTCATCAAATCTGAATTCTCTTCCTTCTTGGGTCTTTTCCTTGATTTCCTGTATTTCCTTGTCCTTTGTTTGTCCTTCCCGTATTTCCTGCTCTAATGTTGGGTTGACTTCCATCGTTCCCATCTCATTTATGAATCCAAGGTTTAACCGTTCGAACTCCTTGCATAACTCGGATGGCAGCTCTCGAACTGTGAGTTGATGACTTACTCCTTTTCGGCTCAAAGCATCGACCACTATATTGGCCTTCCCTGGGTGATAGTTGATCCCCACGTCATAATCCTTGATGAGCTCCAACCATCGGCGTTGCCTCAGATTCAGATCCGTTTGCGTAAATATGTACTTGAGACTCTTGTGATCCGTATAAATCTCACATCGGTGACCAAAAACATAGTGTCTCCATATCTTCAAGGCGTGTACCACGGCTGCGAGTTCAAGGTCGTGTGTAGGATAATTCAACTCATGTTTCTTTAGTTGCCTCGATGCATAAGCTACCACTTGGCCTTCTTGCATGAGCACACATCCTAATCCTTGTCTTGATGCATCGCAATATATATCAAAACTCTTGCTCACGTCCGGTAATACTAACACCGGCGCGGTTGTCAACCTTTTCTTTAACTCCTCAAAGCTATCCTGACAAGCTTGAGTCCATCGGAATCCCTTCCCTTTCATGAGCAATTCGGACATAGGCTTGGCTATTTTGGAGAAATCCTTGATGAATCGGCGGTAATATCCAGCCATTCCAAGGAAACTCCAAATTTCCTTGACATTCTGTGGCGGTTCCCACTTAAGCACATCTCTCACCTTCCCTGGGTCAACTGATACTCCTCCTCCGGAAATAATATGGCCTAAGAAAGAAACTTCCCGTAACCAGAATTGACATTTACTGAACTTGGCATATAATTGGTGTTCCCGTAGCTTCTGTAATGTAAGCTTCAAGTGTTCTTCATGTTCTTCCTCGCTTCTCGAGTATATCATAATGTCATCGATGAACACTACAATGAACTTATCCAGATATTCCATGAAGACCTTATTCATGAGATACATAAAGTACGCAGGCGCATTCGTCAATCCAAATGACATGACGGTGTACTCATAAGATCCATATCGTGTCCGAAATGGTGTCTTGGGTATATCTGATGGTCCAATCTTCATTTGGAAGTATCCTGACCGCAAGTCGATCTTGGAGAAGATACAAGCACCCTTCATTTGGTTGAACAAATCCTCTATATGGGGCAGTGAGTACTTGTTCTTAATTGTCACTTCGTTGAGAGACCTATAGTCCACACACATCCTCTGGGTTCCATCCTTCTTATCTACGAAGAGCACTGGGGCTCCCCACGGGGATGAGCTTGGGCGTATGAAACCCTTCTCTAGCTGCTCTTGAATTTGCTTCTTGAGCTCTGCTAATTCCTGAGGAGGCATCCTATACTGCCTCTTAGCTATAGGTGCAGTTCCGGGTATCAACTCAATGGCGAATTCTATGTCACGATCGGGTGGCATACCTGGCAACTCATCTGGAAACACGTCCAGGTACTCGCGAACGATCGAAATGCTTTCCAATGTCACTCCTTCCACTTGATTGAGCATTACCTTCTCTCTTATAGGTTGGGCTGTCTCAACTTCGATGCGTGTACCATGTTCACTTGTCAACTGCACAATCCTCTCGGCACATTGAATGACTCCATTATACTTGCTCAGCCAGTCCATTCAGAGTATTATGTCTATTCCTTGGGAGTCCAATACTATGAGGTTTGCGAGAAAGTCTACCCCCCTTATTTTAATGCTTACTTTCGGACATACTATATTTGTCCTCATCTCTCCGCCAGGAGAACTTACTAGCATAGTTTGCTTCATATGAGATATAGGCAAGTTGTACTTGGCAACATACTTTGACGAGATGAATGAATGAGATGCTCCCGAATCAAACAGAACAGTCGCGGGGTTGGAGTTGGCGAGAAACATACCAATCACGACGTCATCAGCTTGCTGGGCTTCCTCAGTAGAGACATGATTCACATTGCAACGAGCAAAATTCTGTTGTCCACGGTTGCCTTGTGGTGCTCCTCCATTTGGTCACGGGTAATTTGGCCTTGGTGCATTGTTCATAGGTCCATAGTTTCTTCTGGGGCATTGACTTGCAAAGTGCCCGGGTTCTCCACACACATAGCATGTCTTACCGCCCGTAGCATTAGGGAAGTTTGGGCGCAACTAGTTTTGAGCATTTGCCGCCATGTTAGGATGCGGCGCAGATGGCACAGGATAGCGAGGCGCTTGCATGGCGGTGCGGTGGCTGATTTGGGCGGGGCGGATAAGCAGCGCGGTATGCAGGAGCAGATGGGTTGTAGTGTGGTGCAGTAGGTGGTGCATAGCGGGGACGAACATTGCTTGCTGCGGTCCATGATGTGGCATATTACTCTTGTTGTCCTGCTCCATCTCACGAATCTTGTTCTCAACCACAATAGCCTTGTCAACCAGCTTTTGGAAGTTTGGATAATCAGTATTGAGCAACTGGACTTGAATTTCATTGTTGAGACCCCTCATAAACAGATACTGCTTCCTACTATCAGTTTTGATGCCTTCTGGAGCATATCTTGATAATTGAGTGAATTTGTTGAGATACTCACTCACGCTCATCCTTCCTTGCCTAAGATTTTCAAAATCTTGTCTTCTCAGTATCATAACTCCTTCAGGTACATAGTGGAAACGGAAACTCTGCTTAAACTCAGCCCAAGTTATTGCCTCCTGATTATCATGAGCATTGCAAAGAGCTTCCCACCAGTCAGCGGCTGCTCCAACTAGTTGATGTGATGCAAAGAGAACCTTCTCCCTATCAGTGCACTGGACAATAGCAAGTTTCTTCTCAACGGACTTCAGCCAATCATCAGCTTCCATTGGGTCTGTGGCTTGTGCAAAGGTAGGCGGTTTGGTCCTCATGAACTCTCCCAAACGGTTGTGCTGTGGCTGGGGTGGTGGCGGTGGCGGTATATGAGGCTGATTGTTGTTGCCAGCTTGCAGCTGTCCCATTGTCTGTATCATGGTCTGCATGAGCTGGTTCTGCATAGCTAACAGTTGTTCAATATTGATAGCTCCATGAGCATGTCCCTGGTTGTTCTGAGGTACTTCATTGCGCTCCTCCTCATCGTTGACATCCCTCTGGTTACGAGTTCTCACCATCTGTTGGCGAAAGAAGGGTGGAGATAGAAGGATTTAGAATTTGGAAGGAACGTCCCAACTATATGCATCAAGGGATATGGAGCTAACCAACTAGCTATACTAGCCTAGGTGGACATGGCAATGCTAAAGCATCCCAAAATCCTCTATTAAGCACACCAGCAAACAATATATATATATATATATATATATATTGCAAACATCACTCCAAGCAAAAACACATCGATTCCTGAGTGCTCCTATGTGCTCTAAAGTGTCCATTCTATCTAGGCTGCGTCCTACGGTCAATCTGTGGCTCTGATACCAATTTGTGATGCCCGGTTCCGAAAACTGAACCAAGCTAACGTATATGTGTGCCCAGGATGTTCAACACACATACACGAGTGCAATCACAAAAGAGTATACAGAAAATTACCATAGAACAAGATTAATTATCAAATTTTATTACACAAACCATATTATCCTCGAATACAAGCTCTAATGAATATTAATGACAAGTTCAACTAATGCAGCAGAAATAAACTAATTAAACAACTAAGCAAACTAAGCAAAAGGGATAGCGCAGCTCCATGCAACACCACAGGCAAAGTTGACGGTAGACACGGCCTAGACCTCCGCATTATCGCCATTAAACTCACAATCGTGACCTGCAACTGTTGGGGGGGGGGGGGGAGGTTGCAAGAGTGAGTACATGTCGTACTCAGCAAGTGTGGAAAGTATGGCATGTGGCTGATTCAAATGACGAATGTAATAAAGGCTAAGTGCTGAAAAGTACGGTAAAACCATTTGGAAAAGCATTATACTATGTCTATGTGAAACAATCCCATCATAACCATCATATTAACAAAATATAAACCATATCCAATTATTGCAAACATCATCATTATCCATGTCCATTCACCATAACTCAAATTCATATCCGTAACCATAAGCCAAAAACAATCCATAACCATTACCAACCCATAACCATCCCAAATCCCAATTTCCCTCTAATCATGTAGGTCATCCAGGCGCTCATAACCAGGAGCACGTCTATCATGATAGTTTTAAACATTCTGCAGAGGTTGTACCACTTTACCCACATGTTCGTGATTTCATCACCTTTCGGTGACTAAGAAACCTCCATTATGCCATCTCACACTTCCGTAGGTGTGTGGCCAAGAGATCACAAAATAGCCTTTCAAAAGGGAGTACTAGTATGTACGGGCCCACTAAGGTTTCACCGGCAGGCTTGAATCTCCATTCTCCCACCCACGGGCCCCCTCGTGTGCCATGCGGATCCCAGGGCAGTCCTCCTCGACTCCCATTCCCCGCGCCATCCAATGGTTCATACAATACTAGCAGCGCTTCTAATTATTCAGCTACGCCGCACCCATACTTGGCCTTGTGGTGGCACTGTTGACCTGGCCTATTCTCGCATGAACCGGTCCTTAGATCTAAGACAAGCAAACCACCATAACATCCAACCCATCCACAAAACCATGTTTGCTTAGATCTCCTAAATTCCAGGTTGCTGAATTAATCATCATCTTATTACCATCCCAAGTTGTCGTAATTAAAGTTGTCAACCACATTATTGAAGTTACCCATAACCCATGTAGCGATGCGGTGCAAAAAGAAAAATACCCATACCCGACTCATCGTGTATATCCCGGCGACAAGGGGTGGCAAACAACGCTAATAACTCCTACGTATGGGTTTCCCATCATATTGACACAAGCATGCAAATTCACAAACAAAACATTTAATAAAATGGGATCAATATGATCAAGGACACTTGCCTTGCTCCGATGGATGGGGTTGCTCAAGCGCTTCAAAGTCTTGATTTTGGAAATCCTCGTATGCGGCCTCTTGAGCACGTTCCTCTACGCGTGATCATACATACAAGAAAATACATACAATTTAATATGATGCACACAAAATAATCAACATGCAATGACATGTATGCATGCACAATTCAATAATTAATTTATACGGTTGTTTATTAATTAGATGCAACTAGTTCATACGTGTTCATATGAGTTTACGGGGGTTTTAGTGAGAATTAATGCTGCTGAAAATAAAAAGACGGTGCGACTACGATCAAACTACGCCTATTAGGTTCAATATGGTCGCTAAAATTCGCATCGGAAAAGGTGGCCTACCATAGATGCGATGGCTTCGATGATCGCGGGATGGGGACGATGCGTAGACGAAGTAGATGCGCAAGGTCCTCCGGCGGCACGACGACGGCGACGCGATGGCGACGACGATCTCCGGCGGACGGCGGCACCCTCCTCTTTTTTTTCTTCCTCTTCCTCCTCTTTTCTCTTCTCTGGCTGCGCAGCCCTCTGGTGCCTTTTTTTGTTGCTGGCGGCGGGGCTTTTTATCATGGAGGTGACAGCGTTTTCTCTACGATCGGGAAAAAATCCTACAGAACCCTCGGTCTTTATAGGCGCGAGGGACTCTGGCCAGGGCCGAGTCGGTCGGGGTGTCGCGTGGTCGCGGTGCGGGCGCAGGCGCGGCAATCGCGCAGATCGGGGCGAGCGGCGTCGGGCGTGCGGGGTGGGGTCCAGCGGGGCAGCGGTAGCGCGCACGCGGGCGTGCGGCGCGCGGGAGGGCGAGGCCGGGGCGGCTCGGTGCATCAGTCGCGCGAGCGCGCGGTGGGAGCCAGCGGGGCAGGCGGCGGGGCGCGTGGCGCGGGAGGCGCTGTGGGGTGGGACCGGGCGCGAGATCGCGCGGGAGGCCGGGGCCTAGCGGGAGGTCCCGCTGGCTGGGCCGTTTGGCCTGGCCGGCGGGTGGGTTTTTGTTTGTTTTTTTCCTTTTTTTATATATTATTGTTTATTTATTCTTTTTATATTATTATTATTATAATATATTTTATTATTTATATTTTATTTATTTTATTTATCTTATCCACTTTATTTATTTATTATTTATTTTTTATATATATATATATTTATTATTATATATAATTTATTTCTATATATTTCTTTTTTTATATATTATTATTATTATTTTTTATTTATTCCCTAATACATGTTTTAGGCTATAATTATTATTTTCTATTTCTTCTTTTTGCTACACCATATATGTATGGTTTATCATTTTTCTTTTATTCTATTAATACTTAATGCATGAACATGTATGCAATGCATGATGCGAAAGTTGAGGGTGTTACACTCTTCTCCAACGCCCACCACCTCCGGGTGCATCCCAGGGTTCAATGGAGCAGTGGAGGGCTGATGTGGAACATTTGGTTGCAGCAGCAGTCGATTGCATCAGCAACCAAGGTCCTCCCCCCTCGGGGCAGGCCCCATCGCAGCATTGGACTTTGTCTGGCAGACTTGGTCCGCACGCTTCCAAAAATAGGAGGCGCGCTGCGTCTCAACAAGTGACGTCGCTGCCTTTCGGGGTGCGACGCACCCATACAGTAACCAGGCTTTCAACTCATGACCTCCGCGCGGAGCTTGATCACCGTTATTGTCAACAGGACGACCGTGTCCATATCGAGCATGCTCGTGAAAGGCGAGAGGCTCGAGACAGTCCTGCTTCCGAGGGAGTAGGAGGAGGCTGTTCTACCCTGGCCATGCACCTACGCATGGTCAGATGGCCACAAAAGTTTCGGCCTCACCTGCCGGAGAAATTTGATGGGACTGTCAATCCCACTGAGTTTCTCCAGATTTACTCCACTGCAATCCTTGCAGCCGGAGGTAACGAGGCCGTAATGGCCAACTACTTCCCAATGGCTTTAACTGGGACCGCCAGGTCCTAGTTCATGAGCCTTCCGCCCAACTCCATCAATAGTTGGGCAGAACTGTGCCAACAGTTCACCGCCAATTTCGGGAGTTCATACACCCGACCAGGCACCGAGCTGGACCTTTTTGCTGTCACGTAGAAGGGGGGAGAATCCATGCGTTCCTTCATCTAGAGGTTCTCCCAGGTACGAAACACTATTCCTTCTATCTCCAGCGCCTCTGTTATTGTGGCATTTAGACAGGGCGTACGAGACAAGAAGATGCTGGAGAAGCTGGCGATCAAGGAGATCAGCAGCGTCAGAAGCTCTTCAGCTTGGTAGACAAGTGTGCCAAAGCTGCGGAGGGCCGTGAAATGCACTCCAAACCACCTCCGGAGGATAATAAAAAATCCTCCAAGGGCAAAGCCACTACCTCCGGGAGTGGCAAAAAGAAGAAAAAGTCCAACGGTAAGAAAAGGCCGTCGGCCGGCACACCTACTGCTGCAGCTGCCGCAGCTCCGGGTGTCCGGGGGCCACGCCCCGAGAAATGCCCTTGGTTGTCATCAGAAGACGGCGGCAACTCCAAAGTGTGATGTCTCTATTCATAAGTCGAATAACCACAACTTGGAAGACTGCCGAGAGGTCCATAACCTTGTCGAGCGCTACAACAAGCACCGAGAAGAAGTTCCTTTTCGACAAAGGGAAGGAAAACAGAAAGTCGACGAAGCTCCGGCTGAAGAGGAGTTAGGCTTTCAGGACCCTAAAAAGGTCTTGAAGGTTGTTTACACCTCCGTTGACGATGACTCCGACGTCTCCGACAATGAACGTCGGAAAACCATGAACACCATTTTTGGTGGTTAGTGGGACATCACCTCCCGCCGCGTCCTCAAGACCATGCGGCGGGACATGGCTTCGGTGGCTCCCACCTCTAGGGTGGAGCCGCACTGGAATTGGATGGATACTACCATTACTTTTGACGGATAAGACTGCCCTCGGAGTATGATCGGAGCTGGCCAACTCCCATTGATGGTATCTTCGACCATCAACAACATCCAACTCCACCACGTAATGGTAGACGAAGGTTCGGGGCAGAACCTCATAAGCTTTGAAGCTTTCGTCAAGCTTCAGCTCCGACCTTCGGACCTTCGCCCCTCCCGACCTTTCTCCTGAGTAGGTTCGGGGGCCATAACCCCACTTGGTGCCATTACTCTCCCCGTAACCTTTAGGACTCGGGAGAACTATCACACTAAGAAGTTGGTCTTCGACGTTGCTCAGATGAACTTACCATTCAACGCCATTCTGGGTAGGCCAGCCTTATACAAGTTCATGGCCGCTGCTCATTATGGCTACTTGGTGTTGAAGATGCCAACACCAGCTGGTGTTCTCTGGATCTGTGGAGATCGCACCGCCGGAGTGACAGCTCTGGAAGAACTTCACGCGCTTGCCACAATGCAAGAAGAAGAATCTGGAAAGGATCAAGCTCCGAAACCTTCGAGCATTCATCATCGAGGCTCAACCTCCGCACCTCGCGTGCAACCAAGCGGCGACACTAACATTCCCGTCAAAGTCGTCCAAATCGGTTCCAACACCGCTCAGACCACCCGTATATCGGGAGGTCTGAATGACAAATAGGAACTCGCGCTCATCACTTTCCTCCAGGCTAATGTCGACGTGTTTGCCTGGCAACCGTCACAAATGCCTGGGATCCCTAGGGAAGTGATCGAGCATAATCTGAAGATCTACCCTGACGCCCGACCTGTACATCAAAAACCTCAGAAGCAATCAGTAGAGCGACAGAACTTCATCGACAAGAAGTGAAGAAGTTGCTCGAAGCGAGATTCATCCAAGAAGTCTTCCACCCAAAATGGCTGGCAAACCCAGTCATTGTACCCAAGGCCGGCGGGAAGCTTCGGATGTGTATCGACTACACAACACTGAATAAGGCATGTCCAAAAGATCCATTCCCACTACCTAGAATAGATCAGATAGTGGATTCCACCACCGGGTGTGAATTACTGTGTTTCCTAGACGCATATTCTGGGTACCATCAATTCAGAATGTCTAGGGAAGATGAAGAGCATACTTTTTTCATCACAGTAGATGGATTGTATTGTTATACTGCCATGCCATTTGGTCTTAAGAATGCAACTTCAACATTTGTACGAGCTATGTAAAAAACCTTTGGAGAGCTCATCAGAGACGTAGTGGAAGTGTATGTTGATGACATCGTCGTCAAGATTAAGGACAAGGAGTCAATTCTTGACACCTTGCAAGTTGTCTTCGATAAGTTGCGAGTCACTCGCACGAAGCTGAACCTGGACAAATGTGTCTTCAGGGTTAGCTCTGGAAAGCTTCTTGGTTTCCTGGTAAACCACCGAGGTATAGAGGCAAATCCGGCGAAGATTAAAGCCATTGAAGATATGCGGCCACCAGCCTGCATCAAGGACGTCCAGAAGCTGACTGGATGTCTAGCCGCCCTCGACCGGTTCATCTCAAGACTGGCGAAACGGGCACTTCCCTTCTTCAAGCTGTTGAGGAAGTCCGGACCACTCCAATGGTCTGAAGAAGCAGAAAAGGCATTCCAGGAGCTGAAGCAGCTCCTCACCACTCTACCAACCTTGGTAGCTCCGAACCCTGGTGAGCCTCTACTGCTTTACATTTCGGCAACTGACGAAGTTTTCAGCATGGTCCTGATAGCGGGGAGACCAAAACTATTACAAGCTCAGGAATCCAGACCCCTCCGGGAGAGTCAGGAGGTTCTGGAAGGCGAGTGTGGGTCCCAGCCCCCAGACTTAAGTCAACAAGGAGTTACTCTTGTTGAGCAAGAAGAGTCGAACCCCCCTGGGAGGGTCCATGTCACTCCTGAAGAAGATCCGGGTTCCTCCAGCAAGGACCCAATGATCCCCGAAGAAGGTCCGAACCCCTCCGGGAGGGTCCGGGTCGATGAGGAGGAAGCTCCGGGCCGCTCCGGGAGGGTCTGGACAGTCCAACGCCAGTGTACTTCATCAGTGAAGTACTCCACGACGCCAAAACTCGGTACCTGGAAGTACATAAACTACTATACATAGTTCTTATTGCTTCCAGGAAGCTCCGACACTATTTCCAAGCTCACAAGATCTCAGTGGTGACTTCATATCCACTACGAGCGATTTTGCATAATCCCAACTCTACTGGGAACATTGCAAATTGGGCAGCGGAATTGGCCGAGTTTGACCTTGAATTCATCCCAAGACAAGCAATCAAAAGTCAAGCAATTGGCGGATTTTGTGGCGGAATGGACCCCCTCTCCATCAAACCCCGGGGGCCCTAGTGAGCAGAAGCCAGAACTCAAGGCTCCGATCTTCACTGAGCCTCACTGGACTCTCTACTTCGACGGCTCCATGCAGAAGCAGGGGGCCGGAGCTGGAGTCCTTCTCCTCGCTCTGACCGGGGAAAAGTTTAAATACATGATACACCTTGACTTCAAGGCGACCAACAACATGGTGGAGTATGAAGCACTCATTTACGGACTAAAGGTGGCACTATCATATGGTGTCAAGCAGTTGTTGGTCAAGGGAGATTTGCAGCTCATCATTAAACAGTGAAGGGTGAATGCTCCTGCAACCATTCCCAACTAGCTACTTATCTCCTTGAAGTCCAGAGGCTTCAGAAGGACTTCGAAGTCTTGGACCTCCACCATGTACAACGTCTCCATAATGCTGAAGTCGACGAACTCTCGATGAAAGCGTCAATCGGAGCTCCGGCTCCCGACGGAACCTTCGTTCGGAGGTTGTCTAAACTGACAGCTCAGCCTGACGAACCGAGCGAAGGGGGCGAGACCAGCACCTCAAAGCTGGCAGTCCCGATGGCCCTGTTACCATGGCAGCCATCAAGGGTCATAGGTGCTGCCGGAAGCTCCGAGCAACCCAGCACGCAAGACTCGAATGCTCAAGATAGCTCTGATGCATGGATCTCGGAGATCCGGGGCTACTTGAAAGACAACTTCCTTCCTAAGGATAATGTATCTGCTGATCGGATAGTCAGATTGGCTGAGAGATACACGCTGGTAGAAGGGGATCTCTACCGGCGCGGTGCTAACGGTGTCCTAATGCAGTGCATTACAAAGGAGGAAGGCTGCGAGCTCCTCGCAGAAATCCATGGAGGCGACTGTGGGAACCATGCGTCTTCCCGCACACTGGTCGGTAAAGCCTTTCGGCATGGATTTTACTGGCCTACAGTGGTCCACGATGCAACTGAGCTGGTGAAGAAATGTGAAGCATGCCAGTTTCATGCAAAACAAATTCACACACCGGCCCAGCCTCTACAAATGATACCTCCTACATGGCCTTTCACTGTGTGGGGGGTGGATATCTTGGGACCTTTCCCAAGAGCCATCGGAGGTTACAAGTTCCTGTACGTCGCCATTGACAAATTCACCAAATGGCCACAAGCAACTCCAGTTGTGACAATAAACAAGCAATCAGCCATCAACTTCTTACAGTCCATCGTATGCAGATTTGGAGTCCCAAACAAAATCATAACCGATAATGGGACCCAATTCACAATCTCTGCATTCCAAGGATATTGTGAAGATCTCGGCATTCAAGTCAGCTACGCTTCCGTAGCTCACCCGGTAAGCAATGGCCAAGCCGAGAGTGCAAATGTAGAAATCCTAAAAGGACTCAAGACGCACACATATGAGCGTCTGAAAAAACATGGAGCCAACTGGATCGAAGAGCTTCCACCCACTCTATGGGCCAACACGACAACTCCAAACCGGTCAACTGGAGAGACGCCCTTCTTCCTGGTGTATGGAGCTGAAGCAGTCCTTCCTCTAGAAATCACCTTGGGGTCGCTCCGGGTCCGGACCTTCGACGATGTCGCGCAGGACCAGCTCTGGCCTGAAGACCTTGACCTCCTTGAAGAGGGAAGGTGCTGAGCAGCTGTTCAGAATGCCCGATACCGCCAAGCTCTCTGGCGCTGTCGGTCGTTTTGATCCGGCAGATCTCCCGACACTAGTAAAGTGTTAGAGGAGTTTGAGGTTCGGTGTGGTCGCGCGGAGATTCAAGAAGGTGAAGTATAAATGACACAGGAGACACAAAGATTTACGTGGTTCGGGCCGCCTGAGCGTAATACCCTACTCCACGGGGTGTTGGTGTTGTATTGGTTGTATGAGCCCAACGTAGGTTGAGAGTGTAGAGTCTCGGGTCGAGTCCCCCTCTAAGTATCGTCGGCATGTCCTTTTATAGTACAAGGGCAGGCCGTTACAAGTTAGCCTGGCCCGACATGTGGCCCTGACGGTTACTAATATTGATACACATTCAACACGATTAATTGCCCTTAATGACCGAGTTACGGGCTTTGACAGCACCGTTACTGGTAATTAAGGTCGTCCGATAGTGTGTCATTAATATAGTATTAATGACACTTAATCGGGTCTTGAAGTCCTTGATTCCCCTTTGAAGATCCGGAGCCGTTGTGGAGTCTTCCGGAGGTTAGAGGTTTGAAGATCTGTCGGTTGGACACGTGGCAGCTCTGGAGCATACTGTGGGGAACAGATAGATCCGGACCCACCTGACACGTGTCAGTCCCAGAGCTTCCCTCAGTTTGGGGTTAGGTCGGGGGGTGCCATTTCGGTACATAGCCCGGAGCTTCCCCCTTGTGGGCGGTAGCTCCGGTTTGATAGTACATGTGGCGACCGTGGGACTAACCATGTCGGGGAAGCAGGCCCGGTTATGCCTGACATGTGGGCCTCCGAAGATCTTCAAATCAAGTAGATGACATTCCCTTGAGATCTTTGCAATCTTGAGGGGTATACGGTTCCCAGGGTACCGACAGTGGTTCCCTAGGCCCACCTCTGGGTAAGAGCCCTTGGGTGAAGTCATTCCACCGGAGGTGGGTCCATCCTTCAACTTTTGAACTGAGTCTTCAAAGGTCTTCGGATGTGCCGTTGGCGATAGTTTAGAGTTAAATCCTCACCGCGTGGCATATCCCGTGTGCGGCAAATGAGATCTTTGGCGTGCGGATCTCACGCAATTGAAGGTCGCCGGTTCCCGATACGAAAATCATATCGGTTCCGCGGGCCTTGTCAGGCCGCCGCCTTCGGGCTTCCCGCCTCATGATGACAACCGTTCGCCTGGGTAAAAACCTCGACTTGATCGTCAGGTTGGTCCCGAGCCCTCTTGTCATCGGCAGGGTAGGATTTTTGAGTAGTATCTTCGACTTCCTTGCGGTTTCCATCCAAGCGTTGTGAGGGCTTACTTAAGAAGGAAAGCGCGCACCGTCTGGGGTTCTTTACGCCTCTCATCTGATCTTGCGCTCAAACTCCCAACTTGTGCTTGCTTTTCCTCTCTTGCCTTGTTGTGTCGCGATGGAGTTGGGTCTCCGCGAGAGCCGTTTGAAGACCAAAGGTGATCTGAAGAAGGTCCGGGCCCTCATGGAATGGTCCCCGGACTTCTTCAACCGCCTGGTCCGCGCCGGGGGAGAGCTCCCGTTCGAGAAGGAGCACGCTGGCGAGATGGTGTACTTTTCTTCGTACGCCATGGTGGGGTTGATCCCACCTTTTTCCTCCTTTTTCTTGATGCTGCTAGACTTTTATGGTCTGCAGCTGTACCACCTTGTCCCCCACTCCATTCTTCTTGTGTTTATCTTTGTCCACTTCTGTGAAATGTGGGTGGGCATCCCCCTGCATTGAACTTTTCCGGACCTTCTTCACCGTCCATACCACCGGTAGGAGTAATGAGTACCTTGGCTTCTACTACTTCGTGAAGCGCAAGAAGTGCCCATTCAAGTACCTCCGGTCGTTTCCCTATGGAAAGTGGGATGACTGGAAGAAGGACTGGATAGTCATCTGGGTGGAGGAGCACGAGAAGCTGGAGCTGCCCGAAGGCCTCCCCAACATCGACACTGCAATCTGGAGTGAAGCTCTGGTGCTGTCGGATGCCTTCAACCCTGCCCCGACCAGGATCCGCCATTGCGTGGAGGGAGGATTAACTCCTCAGGCAGTATTTTGCAATTTCCTGGTCAACAGGTGGGCACCGCTGAAGAGGAGAGAAAAACTCGCTTGGGCCCTCAACAGTGTGATGGACGACGACCGGGTCAAGACCGGGCTGAAGTACAACATGGCGGCGGGGGCGACCTTGGAGTTTCATCTCAAGAAGTTCCAGCACAACATCGACGTCGAGGGTGATTACTTGACCCTGCCACCAACTTTTCTCCCTCTGAACGTGGAAGTAGAGTTCAGCAGGGAGCTCTGGCGGACGATGCCGGTGCTTGATGACCTTGGTGTCGTCGAGAGAAGATCAACCTCCAGGGTGGTGATCCCTGGGGCTTCCGAAGGTGGCTTCGACCCTGCCCCGAAGCCAAGGGTCGAAGTCGTCAGCAAGGACAAGGAGCCGCCGGACGAACCCTTGAGCTGGAAGAGGAATCTGCAGCATGCCGACAGAAGGTCCGTCAGGCCTGCAACCTCTGCATCAGCTCCTTCTCCCCGGAGGGGGAGGTCTTCTTCAACTGCGGCGACTGTACCCGCAGCGGCGTCTTCCCGGGGTGCTAGCTCCGTGCATGCGACTCCTGCACCAGGGCCAGTTGAGGCCTCTAGGTTTGGAGGTCCTTCCCGGTCGAGGAGGACCTCGACTAAGGAAATGCCCGTGGCTGCAACGAGTTCCGGGGGGCCTTCTGGAGCATCCACGCCGGCGGCGGCTATGGTTAGCCCAAAACGCCCGGGAAAGAGGTTCCGCGCAAGCTGGTGCGGAAGCCTCCCGAGGTAATTTTTGATCTTTACCTCAGACAGTTGTTTTATTGTAGTAACTGTTTTTTTTAAGTTTCTTCATCCATCATCTGCAGCGTTCCCAAGAAGAAGAGTGAGGCTCCACCCTCAGCCACAGCAGCTGAAGCTGTGAGGGCGAAAGCTTATGCTCCTGTCCCGGCGCCGCCCCAAGTGGTGGTTGAAGCTGCGACAGCTCCGGCGCGAGCTGTCGTGGTCATGGACCTCGACTCATCCCCCGAGACTCCCGTGGTAGCGCCAGACCACGGGAGAGAAGATGCCCCAGCAGCACCTACCCCGGGGGTTGAAGCTCTGGGTCTTGATGCTGAGATGATGGAAGCTCCGACCATTGAGCCGAAGGAAGCAGTAATTCCGGCCCCAGAGCCGGAAATTGTCGAGGCCCCGGCAGTTGAGCCGGAGGCAATTGAAGTCCAGGCGAGTGAGCCGGATGTGGAGGAAGCTCCGGCGGTTGAGCCGGCTACCTTCGAAGCTCCGACCTTAGAGCCGATGGCAGTTGAAGACCTTCCAGCGCCCGAGCCGGTTGAGGTTGAAGCTCCGGCCGACAGGCCGGTTATTGCGGAGGCATCAGCACTCGAACCCATGGTGGTCGAGATGCCAATAGCCGAGCCATCAGCGGAGGAGGGGCCCCGGCCAGAGCCGGAAGCAGCACCTGCTCCGGAAGTGTTGTCGGCGGAGGTGCCTACCGCTGAGCCGGAATGCCCAGATGAAGCCGCTGGCCCCCTGCCTGAGGGGGCAAATGAAGACCTGGTGGCGGGGCCTTCGGAACCACTTTCAGAGGTCGGAACTTCTTTCGTGGGACCCTCCTCAATGGCGACTGAGGTTATCCCAGAGGACGACCCTAGTCCCGTGGAGGCTCAGGGGACCACTCTTGTGGAGTGGGACCCAATTTTTGTAAGCGAGAACCCACTGGAACCAGCGGAGGAGGCCCGAGCAGGTCCAGAACCCATTCCCCTGTCATTGTCTATTGACAACGCTTGCTCCAGCCTGCATCAAGTTCAGCTGGCGTTCTACCACGACAGCAAGGCTCTTGAAGAGGAGCGCCAAAGCCTTAGGCGGTGGCGTAACCGGCTCTACTTCGAGACCAAGCTGGCGCAGTTGAGGCTGGCAGATGACAAATAATGGATCAAGCAGGAGAAGGTCCACCTGGAATACTGGGGCAAACTATTGGATGACAGGGAGAGCTTGACTCGGGCCCTCGACGCTCAATCCCGGGCCATTTATGAGCAGACCAAGGCAGCTAATAGTGCGGTTGATGAACGCCAAGAAAGGTTGGAAGCCATTAACACTACTCTCGTCAAATGCCGGGAGGCACTTGAGGAGAGGGAGAAGAGGCTCAAAGATGAAGAGCAAAAACTCCTAGAGCTGCGGGATGACGTTCTGAAGAGGGAGGAGGAGCTCACCGAAAAGGTGGCTGTGGCTGACAAGGGCCTCGAGGAACGCACCAAGAAATTGGAAGAGTGTTGCACTGAGGAGGAGGAGAAGGCTTGGGTGCGAGGGCAGGAACTCTACGAGCAAGAGTGTGCCATCGCTGCCAGGGAGAAGAAAGTAAGGGGCAGGTAGAAGGACCTGGTTGACCGCCGGAACAAGATCTACCTCCGGGAGGAGGAGCTCGGAAAACTCGAGAAGCGGGTTGCTGAAAAGATTCAGCAAAATGCCAAAGAAGTTGAGCGCCTCGCTCGCGAGAATTTTGAACAGGCGGTGGCCAAAAGATCCTTGGAAGAACTGAAGGGCTTGAGGGCTGCGGACTCCCAACGGGTTTGGGAGTTCCTGGGCAAGGCCAATGACGCGCTAACATCGATGGGCTTCAGTCCCGTGCGTCCGGATGATCCGGAGCCGGACCTGGTGTTGCAGGCGTTGGGCTCGGCGGGTAGCAAACTCTCCAAGGTGGGTGACATCATCGCGGATCAGTTGGAGGTGGAGGGGCAGTCCCTGGCGAAGAACGTCGCAGAATATGTGCTGACGTGCTACACCAGCCGGGATCCCCAATTCCCTCTGGACCCGGTGCTTGAAGGTCCCGTCGAAGGAGAAGGTGAAGCCACCTGAGCCAACGTGTCGGAGGTTGCTTAGAAGGTCGCCCAGTTCTTCCATAGGGTTTAGGACCATCTCTGTAGCTCCCACTTGTATTCTCCCTTTTTCTTCCCCAATTTTGTAATCCCTTGTCTCCAGATGAATGAAATCCAAATTTTTGCGAATTTCATTTTTTGTCTTCAACACTTTTGTCTTCACTTGGCCCCCTGGTAGATGTAGATAATTTGATTGTGAACATGTACCAAGAGGATATTGTGTTTTGTTGAAGACCCGTTTGCTTCGAACTTGTAGAATGTATGTCCGAAGTCTTCGATAGTGAAGGCCCTCTGAGGTTGTCGGAGCTCAGTAGCGCCAAAGCGCTTGCCTATACTGTGCGTTCTGGAGGGTAGCTTTTATGCGACCCTCGTCGATGAGGTCGATATCCTCGCGCCTGAACTGGTCCTGCGCAACTTCGTCGTACATCCGGACACGGGGGGAGCCCATGGTGATCTCTAGGGGAAGGATGGCCTCCGCCCCGTACACCAGGAAGTAGGGCGTTTCTTCCGTAGCCTGGCTTGTTGATGTCCGGCTAGCCCACAGCGCGTATGGAAGCTCATCCACCCAGTTCGCACCATGCTTCTCTCTACCTGCCGTGACTCTGTACAATGACTATATCCGGAGGAAGGATTGCTTCAGCTCCATACACCAGGAAGAAGGGTGTCTCTCCAGTTGACCAGTTTGGAGTTGTCCTGTTGGCCCATAGAGTGGGCGGAAGCTCTTCGATCCAGTTGGCTCTATGTTTTTTCAAACGCTCATAAGTGCACGTTTTGAGTCCTTTAAGGATTTCAGCATTTGCTCTCTCGGCCTAGCCATTGCTTGCCAGGTGAGCTACGGAGGCGTAGCAAACTTGAATGCCGAGGTATTCGCAATATCCTTGAAATGCAAAGCTTGTGAATTGGGTCCCATTATCAGTGATGATTTTGTTTGGGACTCCAAATCTGCATACAATGGACTGCAAAAAGTTGATAGTAGACTGTTTTTTGATTGTCACAACTGGAGTTGCTTCTGGCCACTTGGTGAACTTATCAATGGCGACGTACAGGAACTTGTAACCTCCGACGGCTCTTGGGAAAGGTCCCAAGATGTCCATCCCCCACACAGTGAAGGGCCATGTAGGAGGTATCATTTGTAGAGGCTGAGCTAGTGTGTGAATTTGCTTTGCATGAAATTGACATGCTTCACATTTCTTCACCAGCTCAGTTGCATCCTGGAGTGCTGTAGGCCAGTAGAAGCCATGCCGAAAGGCTTTACCGACCAGCGTGCGGGAAGACGCGTGGTTCCCACACTCGCCTCCATGGATCTCTGCGAGGAGCTCGCAGCCTTCTTCCCTTGTGATGCACCGCATTAGGATGCCGTTGGCACCGCGTCGGTAGAGACCCCCTTCTACCAACGTGTATCTTTTAGCCAATCTGACTATCCGGTCAGTGGGTACATCATCATCAGGAAGGATGTTGTCTTTCAAGTAGCTCCGGATCTCTGAAATCCATGCATCAGAGCTAACTTGAGCATTTGAGTCTTTCGTGTTGGGTTGCTCAGAGCTTCTGGCAGCACCTACGAGCCTTGATGGCTGCCATGGTAACAGGGCCATCGGGACGGTCATCTTCGGGATGCTGATCTCGCCCCCTTCGCTCAATTCGGCAGCTGAGCTATGGGTTTTGACAACCTCCGGACAAAAGTTCCGTCAGGAGCCGAAGCTCCGGTTGACGCTTTCGTCGAGAGTTCGTCAGCTTCAGCGTTGTGGGCACGCTAGACATGGTGGAGGTCTAGGACTTCAAAGTCCTTCTGAAGCCTCTGGACTTCGAGGAGGTAAGCAGCTAGCTGGAGGTTGTTGCAGGAGCATTCACCCTTCACTTGCTTAATGATGAGCTGTGAATCTCCCTTGACCAGTAGCTGCTTGACTCCGTATGATTGTGCCACCTTTAGTCCATAGATGAGTGCTTCGTACTCCGCCATGTTGTTGGTCGCCTTGAAGTCAAGGTGTACCATGTATTTTACCTTCTTCCCGGTTGGTGCGAGGAGAAGGATTCCAGCTCCGGCACCCTGCTTTTGCATAGAGCCGTCGAAGTAGAGGGTCCAGTGAGGCTCAGTGAAGACTGGAGCCTTGTGTTCCGGCTTCTGCTCACTAGGGCCCCCAGGGTTTGATGGAGAGGGAGTCCATTCCGCCACAAAATATGCCAATGCTTGACTCTTGATTGCTTGCCTTGAAATGAATTCGAGATCGAATTCGGCCAATTCCGCTGCCCACTTTGCAATATTCCCAGTTAAGTTGGGATTATGCAAGATTGCTCGGAGTGGGTAAGAAGTCACCACTGAAATCCTGTGAGCTTGGAAGTAATGGCGAAGCTTCCTGGAGGCAATGAGAACTGCATAGAGCATCTTATGCACCTCTAGGTATCGAGTCTTGGCATCATGAAGTACTTCACTGATGAAGTACACTGGGCGCTGAATGGTCCGGACCCTTCCGGAGGGGCCCGAAGCTTCCTCTTCATTGACCCGGATCCTCCCAAAGGGATCCAGATTTTCTTCGAGGACCTCTGGGTCCTGGCTGGAGGGACCCGGAGCTTCTTCAGAAGCGTCCTGGACCCTCCCGGAGGGGTCTGGGTCTTCTAAAGTAACTTCTTGTGGATTCAAGTCTGGGAGCTGGGACCCAAACTCGCTTTCAGGAACCTTCAGACTCTCCCGAAGGGGTCTGGATTCCTGAGTATGGGAAAGTTCTGGTCTCTCCACAACCAGGACCATACTGACGACTTTGTCAGTAGTTGAAATGTAAAGCAGCAAAGGCTCACCAGGGTTCGGAGCTACCAGAGTTGGTAGGGTGGTGAGGAACCGTTTTAGCTCCTGGAATGCCTTTTCTGCTTCTTCAGACCATTAGAATGGTCCGGACTTCCTCAATAACTTGAAGAAGGGAAGTGCCCGTTCCGCCAGTCTTGAAATGAATCGGCTAAGGGCTGCTAGACATCCAGTCAGCTTTTGAACATCCTTGATGCGGGCTGGTGGCCGCATGTCTTCAATGGCCTTGATCTTCGCCGGATTAGCTTCTATGCCCCGGTGACTTACCAGGAAACCAAGAAGTTTTCCGGAGCTAACCCCGAAGACACACTTGTCTGGGTTTAGCTTTGTGCGGGTGACCCGCAGCTTATCGAAGACAGCTTGCAAAGTGTCAAGGAGTGATTCCTTGTTCTTGACCTTGACCACGATGTCATCGACGTACACTTCCACTATGTCTCTAATGAGTTCTTCAAAAGTTTTGTACATAGCTCGTACAAAGGTTGAAGCTGCATTCTTGAGACCAAATGGCATGGCTGTATAACAGTACAATCCATCTACTGTGATGAAAGAGGTATGCTTTTCATCTTCCCTAGACATTCTGATTTGATGATACCCAGAATATGTGTCTAGGAAACACAGTAATTCACACCCAGAGGTGGAATCCACTATCTGATCTATTCTAGGTAGTGGGAATGGATCTTTTGGACATGTCTTATTTAGTGTTGTGTAGTCGATACACATCCGAAGCTTCCCGCCGGCCTTGGGCACAACGACTGGGTTTGCCAGCCATTTTGGATGGAAGACTTCTCTGATGAATCCAGCTTCGAGCAACTTCTTCATTTCTTGTCGAATGAAGTTCTGTCGCTCCACTAATTGCTTCCGAGGCTTCTGATGCATAGGCCGTGCGTCGGGGTAGATCTTCAGATTGTGCTCAATCACTTCCCTGGGGATCCCAGGCATTTGTGACGGTTGCCAGGCAAACATGTCGGCATTAGCCCGGAGGAAAGCGATGAGCGCGAGTTCCTATTTGTCGTTCAACCCCCCCGATATACGGGCGGTCTGAGCGGCATCGGAACCGATTTGGACGACTTTGATGGGAATGTCGGTGTCGCCGCTTGGCTGCACACGAGGTGCAGAAGTCGAGCCTCGCTGACGAATGCTCGGGGGTTTTGGAGCTTGCTCCTGTCTGGAGTCTTCCTCTTGCGCCGTAGTAAGCGCATGGAGTTCTTCTAGAGCAGTTACTCCGGCAGTGTGATCTCCGCCAATCCGGAGTACGCCTACTGGTGTTGGCATTTTTAACACCAGGTAACCATAATGAGCATCTGCCATGAAGTACAAGGCAGGCCTACCCAAGATGGCATTGAAGGGTAAGTTGATCTGGGCAACGTCAAAGACCAACTTTTCGGTGCGATACTTCTCCCGGGTCCCGAAGGTAACGGGGAGGGTAATAGCACCGAGTGGGGTAATGGTTCCCGGATCTACTCCGGAGAAAGGTCGGGAGGGGTGGAGATCCGAAGGTCGGAGCTGAAGCTTGGTAAAAGCTTCGAAGCTTATGAGGTTGAGCCCCGAACCTCCGTCTACCATGACATGGTGGAGCTGGATGTTATTGATGGTAGGAGATACCATCAAAGGTAACTGACCTGCTCCAACCATGCTTCGAGGGCAGTCCGAAGCATCAAAAGTGATGGCTGTGTCCATCCACTTTCGATGAGGCTCCACCCTGGCTGTAGGAGCTACAGCAGCCATGTCCCGTCGCATAGTCTTGATAACGCGGCGGGAGGTGATGTCCCATGATCCACCAAAAATGGTGTTCATGGTCTTCCAATGCTCGTTGTGAGAGACGTCAGAATCGTCGTCGACGGAGGTGTAAACGGCCTTCAGGACCTTTTTGGGATCCTGAAAACCTAACTCCTCTTCAGCCGGAGCTTCGTCAACTTTTTGTTTTCCTTCCCTCTGTCGGAAAGGAGCTTCTTTCCTACACTTGTTGTAGCGCTCGGCAAGGTTTTGGACCTCCCGGCAGTCTTCCAAACTGTGCCTGCCTGTTTTGTGAATTGGACACCACACCTTGGGTTTGCCACCGTCTTCAGAAGACGATCGAGGTCGCTTCTCGGGGCGTGGCCCCCAGCCACCCGGAGCTGCAGCAGCTGCAGCATTGGATGCACCGGTCGACGGCTTCTTCTTGCCGTTGGTCTTTTTCTTCTTCTTGCCACTCTCGGAGGTAGCGGCTTCTCCTTTGAAGGATTTCATGTGATCCTTCGGAGGTGGTTTGTAGTGCATTTCACGGCCCTCCGCAGCTCTGGCACATTTGTCAGCCAAGCTGAAGAGTTCTGTGACACTGGTAATCTCCTTGATCGCCAGTTTCTCCAGCATCTTCTTATCCCGCACTCCCTGTCTAAATGCCACAATGACAGAGGCGCTAGAGATAGAAGGTATAGTGTTTCGTACCTGAGAGAATCTCTGGATGAATGATCGCAGGGATTCTCCTCCGTTTTGCACGACTGCAAAAAGGTCCAGTTCGGTACCTGGTCGGGTGTATGAACTCCCGAAGTTGGCGGTGAACTGCCGGCACAACTCCTCCCAACTGTTGATGGAGTTGGGTGGAAGGCTCATAAACCAGGACCGGGCGGTCCCAGTTAAAGCCACTGGAAAATAATTGGCCATTACGGCCTCGTTTCCTCCAGCTGCCAGGATAGCAGAGGAGTAAATTTGAATAAATTCAATGGGATTAATGGTCCTGTCAAACTTCTCCGGCAGGTGAGGTCGGAACATCCATGGCCACCTGACCATACGCAGATGCATGTCCAGTGCTGAGCAACCTCCTCCTACTCCTTCAGGAGCAGGAGTGTTCTGAGCTTCTCGTCTTTCACGAGCACGCTCAATATGGACTCGACCGTCTTGTTGGCGGTATCGGCGATCAAGCTCCGCCCGGAGGTCATGAGTTGAAAGCCTTGATACCGTGTGAGTGCGTCGTGCCCCGGAGGGCAGCGACGTCATTTGCTACGACGCAGCACGTCTCCTGTTGTTGGAAACGTGTGGACCAATTCTGTCAGACAAGGTCCGTCGTTGCGACGGGGCACGTCCTGAAGGAGGAGGACCCTGGTTGCTGATGCGGTCGGCTGCTGCTGCAACCAAGTGTTCCACATCGGCCCTCCACTGCTCCATGGCATCCCGGGATGCATCCGGAGGTGGTGGGCGTTGAAGGAGAGCACGTGCTGCATGGAGCGCGTGTTCCGGGTTGTCAAGATTTGCTAACGCAGTGATTGACGCCGGTGCACCATCGCGCTGCCCAGCTTGATTTGCTGGTGGAGGCGGCGGTGGTGGTAGCGTGACTCCTGCTGGAACTGAGGTTCCAGCTGGTGGCTGCATATTGGAGGGATTGCCCCCAACAGCTTGAACAGTGGGATGACCGTTGGATGATCCAGCAGTTGAGTTCACCATTCTTGAAATCTCAGGCACCCCTACCTGGCGTGCCAACTGTCGGTGGTTTTGGTCCGGCAGATCTCCTAACACTACTAAAGTGTTAGAGGAGTTTGAGGTTCGGTGTGGGCGCGTGGAGATTCAAGAAGGTGAAGTATAAATGACACAAGAGACACGAAGATTTTCGTGGTTCGGGCCGCCTGAGCGTAATACCCTACTCCACGGGGTGTTGGTGTTGTATTGGTTGTATGAGCTTAATGTAGGTTGAGAGTGTAGAGTCTCGAGTAGAGTCCCCCTCTATGTATCGTCGGTCTGTCCTTTTATAGTACAACGGCAGGCCATTACAAGTTAGCCTGACCCGACATGTGGCCCTGGCGGTTACTAATATTGATACACATTCAACACGATTAATTGCCCTTAATGACCGAGTTACGGGCTTTGACCGCACCGTTACTGATAATTAAGGTCGTCCGATCGTGTGTCATTAATATAGTATTAATGACACTTAATCGGGTCTTGAAGTCCTTGATTCCCCTTTGAAGATCCGGAGCCGTTGTGGAGTCTTCCGGAGGTTAGAGGTTTGAAGATCTGTCGGTTGGACATGTGGCAACTCCAGAGCATACTGTGGGGAACAGATAGATCCGGAGCCACCTGACACGTGTCAGTCCCGGAGCTTCCCTCAGTCTGGGGTTAGGTCCGGGGGTGCCATTTCGGTACATAGCCCGGAGCTTTCCCCTTGTGGGCGGTAGCTCCGGTTTGATAGTACACGTGGCGACCATGGGACTAACCATGTCAGGGAAGCAGGCCCGGTTATGCCTGACATGTGGGCCTCCGAAGATCTTCAAATCAAGTAGATGACATTCCCTTGAGATCTTTGCAATCTCGAGGGGTATACGGTTCCCAGGGTACCGACAATTACCTTTGTAAAGGGAAGACTCTCTCAAACTGAAAAGTCAAAGATTAAGACAGTAATTACTCATGATCATCGAACTAGTCTGGTTGGTGTCCGGACAAGACCGGTCCTCCGGACAAATCCGGCCTCCCTGACTAGTCCTGTACACAAACAACAACAGTTATTGTTTAAAACTTTTGATGCACCGTATGTCTTAATGAGAAGTAATTTTGGCAAGTTCTATGCTCATTATGTTGGGCCACGCCATGGGAACACCAAGTCTCATGTGTGGGTGCCCAAATGTATTGTAACTAACCTCCAAGGACCCAAGCAAGCTTGGGTACCTAAAACCAAAGAATAATTTGTTTTTGCAGGCCTATTCCTCCGGTGGATGTAAATGGGTCCTAGACAGTGGCTGCACCAACCATATGACCGGAGAAAGAAGAATGTTCGTGGAATATGAAGAGAATGAGGACCCAAACGAGGGCATCTACTTTGGAGATAATAGTCAAGGAAAGGTGCTCAGTACCGGTAAAATTGCAATATCTTCTAAACACACACTTTCTCATGTTTTACATGTTGCATCCTTAGATTATAACCTGCTGTCCATATCTCAGTTATGTGACAAAGGTTATAATTGCTTGTTCACTAACGACGGTGTGACCGTTTCTAGGAGGAGTGATGGTTCCGTTGCATTCAATGGTATGTTAAAGGGAAAGCTTTATCTTGTTGACCTCAACAAGGATAAAGCTGAACTTGACACATGTTTGATTGCAAAGACCAACATGGGTTGGATGTGGCATAGACGGCTAGTGCATGTTGGTATGAGGAACCTTCAAAAACTCCTCAAAGGCGATCACATTCGAGGTTTAAAGGATGTTGTATTTGAGAAAGACAGGCCTTGTAGCGCGTGCCAAGCCGGGAAGCAAGTTGGAGCACCTCACCCCGCCAAAAACGTCATGACTACAACAAGACCACTCGAGCTACTACACATGAACTTGTTTGGTCCAATTGCCTACATAAGCATCGGTGGTAACAAATATGGTTTAGTTGTCGTTAATGATTTTTCTCGCTTCACTTGGGTTTTCTTTTTGCATGATAAGTCAGAAACACAAGGAATACTCAAGAAGTTCTTCAAGCGAGCTCAAAACGAATTCTCATTGACAATCAAGAATATTCGAAGCGACAACGGCACGGAGTTCAAGAACACACAAGTGGAGGAGTATCTTGATGAAGAAGGCATAAAGCACGAATTTTCAGCACCGTACTCCCCAAAACAAAACGGAGTTGCCGAAAGAAACAACCGAACACTCATAGAGATGGCAAGAACAATGCTCGATGAGTACAAGATCTCAGATCGATTTTGGGCGGAAGCGATTAACACCGCTTGCCACGCTGTAAATCGACTTTATCTTCATCGACTACTCAAGAAGACATCCTATGAGCTACTCATCGGTAACAAACCAAATATTTGATATTTTTGAGTTTTTGGTTCTCCATGTTATATCTTGAACAAGAAGCCTAGGACTTCAAAGTTCGCTTCAAAGTCCGATGAAGGTTTCTTGCTTGGTTATGATTCGAATACTTACGCCTATCATGTTTTCAACAAGACCTCCAAACTTGTTGAAGTAGCAGGTGACGTGGTGTTCGATGAGACTAATGGATCCCAAAAGGAGCAAGTTGATCCATGTGAACTAGGTAAAGATGAAGCTCCTTGTCAAGCATTGAGAAGAATGGCTCTAGGTGAAGTTCGACCACAAGAGCCACCTCCACACGTACATGAGGAAGATGATCCACAAGAGGAGGCCAATGATCAAGGGGGAGCTTCAGCACAAGATCAACCACAAGAATACAAAAATAATCAACAAGTCAACGAAGGCAATCACTTAGGGGCAGAAGAAGATGATCATGAAGATACAACGCCTCAACTGCCACACCCAAGAGTACACCAATGCGTCCAAAGGGATCGCCCAATCAACAATATCATTGGTGACATCCGAAAGAGAGTAACCACTAGATCTCGCATAGCTAACTTTTGTGAGCACTATTCGTTTGTATCCTTTTTGGAACCGCGCGGGGTTGAGGATGTATTGAAGGATTCGTACTGGGTGGTGGCAATGCAAGAAGAATTGAACAACTTCAAGTGGAACGAGGTATGAGAACTTGTGGCATGACCTAATGCAAACATCGTCGACACCAAGTGGGTCTTCCGCAACAAACAAGACGAACACGGGGTGGTGACGAGGAACAAGGCACGACTTGTGGCCAAAGGGTATTCACAAGTCGAAGGTTTGGATTTCGATGAGACCTTTGCTCCAGTAGCTAGACTTGAATCTATTAGAATATTACTTGCATATGCTACTCACCATGATTTCAAGCTGTATCACATGGATGTGAAAAAAGCCTTCCTCAACAGACCAATCAACGAGGAGGTGTATGTAGAGCAACCTCTCGGGTTTGAAGACGAAGAGTTCCCCGACCATGTATTTAAATTGCGTAAGGCTCTCTACGGCCTCAAACAAGCTCCTAGAGCTTGGTATGAGTGTCTTAGAGATTTCTTAATTGAAAATAGCTTTAAGATTGACAAAGTAGATTATACACTATTTACAAAGAATTTTGACAATGATCTTTTTATTGTCAAATTTATGTTGATGATATAATCTTTGGGTCAACTAATCAATCTTTTTGTGACGAATTTAGTAAAATCATGACAGACAGGTTTGAAATGTCAATGAAGGGATAACTAAAGTACTTCTTGGGATTCCAAGTGCGGCAACAAAAGGAAGGGACGTTCATAAGCCAAACCAAGTACACGCAGGACATACTTAAGAAGTTTGGTATGGACAAGGCGAAGCCCATAAAGACCCCCATGGCAACGGATGGCCACTTGGATCTCAATGAAGATGGACCTAGCGTCGACCAAAAGGTATATCGCTTCATGATTGGATCTCTACTCTATTTATGTGCATCTAGGCCAGATATTATGTTGAGTGTATGTTTGTGTGCAAGATTTCAAGCCAATCCTAAGGAATGTCACTTGACAGCCGTAAAAAGGATCTTGAGATATTTAGTTCGTATACCCAACATTGGTCTTTGGTACCCAAAAGGCTCAAAATTCAATCTCATTGGTTACTCCGATGCAGATTATGCCGGTTGTAAAGTATATAGAAAAAGCACCTTCGGTACATGCCAATTCCTAGGGAGATCCTTAGTTTCTTGGTCCTCCAAGAAACAAAATTCCATTGCCTTATCCACAGCCGAAGCGGAGTATGTTGTAGCCGGGAGTTGGTGTGCACAACTTCTTTAGATGCGACAAACTCTAAGGGATTATGGTTACAATATGAACCATATTCCACTCCTCTGTGACAATGAGAGTGCCATCAAAATTGCCCACAACCCAGTTGAGCACTCTAGAACTAAACACATAGATATAATACATCACTTTTTCAGAGATCATGCTATGAAAGGAGACATAGCCATTTCCCATGTCAACACCCAAAAGCAATTGACCGACATATTCACCAAGTCACTTGATGGAAAACGCTTTTGTGAACTCCGAAATGAATTAAATATCCTTGATGCTCGGAGTGTGGCTTGAAATGTTGCATACCTGTATGAATTCTTCAAATATGTTGATTGGATTGTGAAAATCATCTCTCTCAATTTTCTCCGAAAAACTATGTCAATTACTAGATCTTGGTGAATTATGATCATTGCTTGATTGTTGTATGCTTACTGGTCATATTCATCAAGATTATTTGATTTGATTTGTCTTCCTATTCTCTAAATATGTACCTTCAAATATATATGAATGGGCTAAGCAATTCTTACATGGTGACCACAGACTAGTCTAGGGATGGCAATTGTACCCGACGGGTACGGGTACGTTTTTTTACCCGCGGGTACAACCCGTACCCGACCCGGTATATTTCGGGTACGGGTACTAGTATGATTTTTTACCCGCGGATATCCGACGGATTACCCAATTTTTGAAATCTAAGCCCAAAAAATATAACTCGGCCCACTAAACAAACCCTAACACCTCTTCTGGTACCCTCAATCCCTCCTACTAGGTATGGCTGTCGTTATGTTCTTTGTATTTTTAAGACGCATTTGAATGAAGTATTATGGTTGCAGTTAGCTTCTTCTTCCTTGAAATAGCTTTATTAGTTCCTAAGATCTGTAGTTAAGGTGAATGGTGTTTGTTTGTGTGGTGTATGTCACATGGTTGAATTAGCTGCTGAAAATTGAAATTTAATATATTATTTAAGCTGTTCAACATTTAGATTATGATCTATGGAATTTTTTGTTATGTTTGGTCATACCCTACGGGTACCCAAAACCCGCCCAAAACCCGTCGGGTACGGGTACGTGTACGAAATTTTACTCGCGGGTACGGGTACGTGTATGAAATTTTACCGTGAACAGTTTCAATCCGGGTCGGATATTTGCTCTACCCGATCTGAACCTGACCCGTTGCCATCCCTAGACTAGTCTGTGGTTACCCGGACTAGTCCGTCCATGCAGACTAGTCCGCAGAGTGCTGGTTAGGTCAGACTAGTCCGGTATACAACGGACTAGTCCGATATAGTCCTCTGGAAAAGTTTGGACTAGTCCGGTCATATCTGGACTTGTCCAATTTTTCGTGTCCATAACCCCAGCCACCGCCAAACCCTAATTCATTCACCTCCACTCTTGCCTCACGTGCTCTCTCTCTTCCACTCGAGCTCCCAAGGTGATTTTGCATCCCCTCCACCAAAAAGCTCCGCATTTGGGTGGAGATCAAGCATCCTTGCTCAAAGATTGAAGTTCACAGACAAGTCCGGACTTCAACACCCTCCTCTTCGAGCATCAATCGATTTCTTCGGTAATTTTCACTCAAACCCTAGAAATTCCAAATTTCTTCATTGTCGATCGAATAGTCTAGCATGTCTCACTATATACATGTCTCCTTGATGTATCACGTTTATGCTACGCTTATTGTGCATTAGGAATCACCATGTGACTGGTACCCTAGGTTTTTGAGGATGAATACCGGACTAGTCCGGTCCATGCACGGACAAGTCTGGTCCCCCGGACTAGTCCGTGCCTGTGCACCGAACAAGTCCGATTTTTCTGTACTCAAAACCTAACTTTTCAATTCCTCAATGCAATCCCTTGCTATCCTTCCATACCTATGCCTTGTACCATTCATTCTCAATCTCGTCACTCATTCTCAAGTCATGTCGAGCTCGGACAATGAAATCTCCGACTTTGAGGCCGAGATGGACCACGAGGTGGTACCTCGGACCTCGACGAGTCTTGGCAAGAAGCGCCAAGAGAGACCTTCCGAGCCAGCCCCGTCTCCTCCACAGGCTTGGAGGAAAGTGCTAGCAAAGAAGTTGGCCTCCAACGTGCCAGCTTCTAGGTCCACCACCCGCGGTGGCTCTAGCTCGGCAAGTGCCCGCCTAGCCAAAGGCAAGGGCAAAGGGATAGCGACGGGCCCAGTTGGCCCGCTAAAACTCCATGCTCCAAGGGAAGGGGTCCGGGACCCCATTGAAGAGAAGTTCAACGGGAAGGGAAGTGATTCGGCGGCAAAATTCAGAAGCATCGATTGGTATGGCTGACCGAAGCAAGCTGTCGATGGAAGATTCTGGTGCAACTTCCATGTTGATTTCTACAAATCTATGTATCTCCCAATGAAGACACCAGTTGTGCGCAGTCAATGGATTGACTGGGCACATTTTGAGAAGAAGGGCTGCTCCCCATTCACTGAAGTAGTGGAAGCCATTGAGAGGCATGGCCTGAAGGATCTTTTTGCCTTCAAGAATAACTGGAATGATGAAGTGATTGCGCAGTTCTTTGCAACTTGACACTTCTTGGGTGAAGATGAGGAAAGTGTTACTTAGATGGCTCATGGATCCAAGTACAATATCACCCAAGAAGATTTTGCAAGTCTACTTCACCTTGACACCTCAAGATCTGTCTGCTTGATCATCCACAACATAGGTGTCATTGTGAGGGATAGGATGAAGTTCCTATATGAGCCAAACTCAAAGTTTGTCCCTCCCTCCCCAAAGAACATGAAGCCTTTCTTTGTGGTCCTGAATAGAGTCTTGAGGAAGACCATTGCTCCCAAGGATGGAGATGCTGGGAGTGTGCAAGGTTATCTCTGGACGCTGATGAGGGTGATAAGCAGAGACCGTCAGTTCGATGTGGCGGACTAAATTTGAAATGATATGGCGAACATTTCTTGCACACCCAATAGATCTTGTGGGTATGCCCCATAGATGATATTTGTGATAGAGAAGGTCACCGGGATTGAATTTGTCAAGGATGTGAAGCATCTACCTTTGAGGCCTCAGATGCCTCAGAAGCCAAGTATCCAGGTTGCTCCCTCGCCGGCCTCCAGTCCTGAGGCACCAGCGAGAAGATCTGAAGATGCAAGAGCTGCCCCTGCTAGTAGGGCAGCCCCTCAAAGAGGATCAGCCAGTGGAATCTTCAAATACTTGGCTGCCATCTTCGCTTCATGCAAGAAGGCCGAAGTGAGGGCCCACAAGCTGAACAAGAAAAGAAAGGAAGACATGAAGTACGTGAAGGCAAATGTGAAGAAAATTTGCCAGAAGGTGGAGACCGACCCCATTGGATCTCCAGTGATTTCTGAGGACTCCGGCCCAGACATCACTGAGCTCGGGCCCTTGACCCCCTCCGAGCTTGCCTACTTTGGCATTGGGGGCTTGAGTGGCTCCGCACCTCCCCCTCCTCCTCCTCATCAAGTTGAAGATGAAGATGATGAAGATGACGATGAGAGGACCGACAGCAAAGAGTGAAGACCTTAGGACCCTCCTCTCCTTCTTTTTGGTGTCTTGATGCCAAAGGGGGAGAGATTGAGGGGGAGTCTTAGCCTTAGCTATAGGATGCGAGGAGAGAGCTCTCTTTTATGCTTTTTGTCTAATTTGTGGGTTGTAAAGCTTTAACTTTGTTCTTAAGTTAATTATGGTTCTGTGATGCAATGTTATGATCTTTTGAGAAGTATTTGTTGAAATCTATGATTTTGCTCATAGAATGACATATATGCTTGCTTATGGTTGATTAATGTCAATTATGTCATTCTTAGTTTCAATGTACTTAGTTATGCATCCCACCATAAAGAATGCACATATGGATTATGTTTTCATTGCTTGATGTATTTTAAACTCATATGTGCATACTTTATGAAAATCTCAACTTTTATCATATTTTGCAAAATCTCAATTGGTTGTCATCAATCACCAAAAAGGGGGGGGGGGGGGGGGGGGTTGAAAGTGCATCTAGGAATCCCTTGTGGGTTTTGGATGATTTATGACAAGCAATTGGGATCCTAACCTCTTTGTTGAGATGAGCACAAGTTTTTAATAGCAAAATAAGCAAAGTGCCAAAAACAAGGAAGAATGAGGAGCAAAGTGGAAATGAGCTCAAGGAAGAAGAATAGTAGATCATTGTGTATGGAGTGTGTTAAGGAAACACACCCCAAGAGCTCAATCACAATTAAACACACACATTGCACAAAGTTACATAGGACCGGACTAATCCGACTGACACCGGACTAGTCCGATATCCTCTCTGCACAAAATCGGACAAGTACGATATCCATCGGACTAGTTCGATATCTCTCTGACTAGAATTGGACTAGTCCTCCCCAGTGTGGACTAGTCCTCAAAACACTTCACAAGTCACACAAAATTGGACAAGTCCGATCACAGCCGGACTAGTCCGATATTCTCTCTGGTCCAAATTGGACAAGTCCGATATTTGCACGGACTAGTCCGAAAAACCCTCTGAACTAAATCGGACAAGTCCTCCAAGTGCGGACTTGTCACCCAATACACTTAGGATTTCACATGTTCGGAGAAGTCCGATGACTATCGGACTAGTCCGAAGATTTCCAAAAGCGAAATCGGACAAGTCCGCTCCTAGCCGGGCTAGTCCGACATTTCGGGACACTTAGGGTTTGCTACACACAGCACACCGGACTAGTCCGATGACCACCACGGACTAGTCCGATCTTTCTAAACCCTAACGGTCACTTTTAGAAACCCATATAAATAGAGGTACACGACCATATTTCATACATCTCTCGAACCCTAGCGCCGTCACACCTCCCAAGAGTCTAAAAAACCACATTTCTCCAAAAAATTAAGTGCAACAAAGATCAATCCTTTGAGGATTCACTGCAGATCATTGGAGAGACACGTTCAACACCACATTGAGCTCTTGGTTTGATTCTCTAACATACTCCTGTGATTTCATTGTAATCTTTTGAGTGTGTTCTTGGTGGTATTTCGTGTTGTAATCCAAGGAGCTCTCAACGTGTGAGAAGGCCCCTTTGAATTTGGTTATTCACCCCTTTGTGATAAGTGGAAGAGGACTGGCCTTCGTGGCGATCCGGCGAGGGTAGGGTTGGAGAAGACCCGGTCCTTTTGTGGACTCCTCAACGTGGACGTAGGTTGCCTCTGTGGGAGCCGAACCACGGGATAAATCCGTGTGTCTTGTTTTTGTGTTCATCGCTCTTATTCTTCACAATAATCTAGGGTTTCATTCATCATTGCTTACTTCACATTGAATCATTAAACATAAGATTGAATTGTGATATAACCTGGTTCATAACCTTGTAACACTTTATTTGATTGTATATTTCCGCTGCATACATTGAAGAATCAAATTAATCGATCAAACTTAATCAACCTAGTTTGTACACACCGGACTAGTCCGCACTTTACCGAACTAGTCCGACATCTCTGGTTTTGAACTGGTTGTTAAGTGTTGCAGGTTCTGACAAATTTCAAAAAGGCCTATTCACCCCCCCCCCCTCTAGGCCACATTCGCCTGCAACTCTTCCAGAGCCCTCCTGGTGGCTGCCAGCTCTGCACCCTCCTTTGCGAAGAGCTCGACCTCCTTGCCATGCTGTTGGATGTTCTTGGCGACTTGCCGCTCGCGATCAGTGAGCTCCGATTCCCTGGCAAGGATGTGGTTCCGGCGCTCTGCCAAGTCTTCCTCCTAGCCCCGGACAGTGGCTTCCCTGGCAGAGACATCGGTCTCCCGCGTGTTGAGGCCTTACCCTCGCTCCCAGAGCCTGTCAGCCTCGAGCTTGTACCGCGCTTCAAGTTGTTCGCGACGGTCCGCCAAGCTCTGCTCGCCCATCGACAACTTTCGGGAGAGCTCCTCTTCTCTCTTAGTCAGGTCCTCCAGCTCCTCGGCGAGCTTGGACTCACCCAAGTCGAGCTCCTGCTGGCGCTTCTGGAGGGTCTCGTGCCAAGCGGTTAGACCACCTTTGCGCTGGTCCCCAGCCCTGTGGCATTCCACATCTTCCTCATAAATCTTCTGGGCCTTCTGATCAAGATCCTCGAGGGTAGCCTCCCTTGCATTGAGAAGCCCTCTTTGTTCGGCCAGTCGGGTTTCCTCACCCTTGACCAGTTCTTCGCGATCATGGAGCCCCTTATGCTCCTCCTCCATAGCCTTGAGGTGGTGCTTGAAAGACGCTACGACTTGACGAAAATTGGAGCGAGCGTTGTCAATGGCTAGCTCCAGGGGAATGGGCGCTCGACCGGATATGGGCACTCCAGCCCCCGTCTCCATCAAGTCGCCCACCGTCAACCGGGAGGGACTACCTTGTTAAGGCGGCGACACTTGTGGGCTCAAGACGCCTGGGGCCTCTACCGGACCCTCCGGTACAACCGCAGATGTTTCTGGCTCCACCCCTATTGCCTGAAAAGCGAGGCGTGTACCTGGAGCCTCTGTGGCTGGAAACACGTCCACGGGCATGATGAGTGCATGCCGCTGTTGGAGGCACTGGGGTGGGAGCCGATACTCCGACCACCGCCGGGACAGCCTCCCCAGTTGCTGCAGCGGTAGGTAGGGGGGTCGGCTCCTCTACCGCCCCCGACTCGCTGGTTGGAACCTCCTCAGCGCCTCACAAGGGGGCCGGCCCCTCAGCTACGTCCGGCTGAGACGTCGGGATCCCCTCAGGAGACGGCGCGGAAGCTGACTCCTCAATGGAACCCGACACCAAGGGTTAGGATATCGACGACTCCTGGTCCAGCTGGAGCTCCGGAACCCCCTCGAAAGATGGCGCGGGAACCATCTGCTCGCCAGCCCTCGGCACCAAGAGCGGAGTTTCCGCCAACTCTTGAGAAGGGCCGACGTTTAGCATCTCCACCTCCATAAGAGCCTCGGGGGCCACTAGCTCTGCCGCTGGAGCATCGTTCGCCACCACATCAACAGCCGGAACCTCCGGATCGGCCGCATTCACGATTAGGGTTGGAACGACCCTTTTCTCGGCCAGGGCCACCGCTGTCGCCTGGTCAGGTGCAGGAGTAGGAGCTGAAGCACCTACCTGCTCGACCCCCTGTGACGCCAGGGGTACTGTGGTTGCCTCGCCATCCTTGGAAGCACTGCACAACCAAGAGAGAAACGTTTAAAGGAAGACCTTGACCTGAGGAGGGTCCAAAGCAGGGAGCCCGGTTGCTTACCTTGGGAAACCCCAAGTGCCGCAGAGACGGAGCCGTTTTGGGGTAGGACTGGAGCCAGTGCCTGGAGAACCCGACGTGGCCGGAGCCTCAGGCCTCTCAGGAGCTTGACTCGGAGCCAGAGCTGGGACCTCCGTGGCCGGAGCAGCCCTTGTTTGAAGGGAGCCTCCAGAGCTTGGTCTTGTACTTTGCACCATGGCGAGAGGTGGCCCCCCGGAGCTGGAGCTTGCAGGAGGCCCTGGAGCCGGATGGGGTAGCTCGCCGGAGGTACCGACGTGACTTCCGTCACCCCGCACCAGTTTCCTCTTGCGGCTGGAAGGCTCCTCCGAAGCCTCGCCCTTGCCGGAGCTGTCGACTTCGCCCCCTGGGCAGAGGGAACTGGGGTTGGACCCTCGAAGGTCCCCGGGGCGCTGGTTACTGGAGGGGCTCTCCTAGTCGCAATCCCTATGTCATCCAGCCTTGGGAGCAGTTTTCGGAGCTCCCGGCAAAAATCAAGAACCATGTTCAGAGGTGGATAGGATGTTGGAGGCTCAAGAGACTCAAGTGAGATATTGCGCCTGCTCTGGAACTTCTTCAGCAAGTCCTTCAGTGATTCGTCTTTTACCTGGGCGCTCGCATCTCACGGTGTGAATGTCCACCCCGTTCGTTCCCCGAACTTTAGTGGCACCCACCTGTTCCTCAGGAAGTTCCCAAAGACCATCTGGGGGGTTACCCCACCATCTACACAGCCCTCAATCCTAGCCACAACGTGCTTGTATGCCGACGACAGCTCTGGGACCTCATTCCAGAGGTCCATGTCCACGTTCGGAAGGCCCTCAGACAGCTCCAGCTTCTCGTGCCAGTCCACGGTGATGATCACCCACTCCTTCTTCCACTCATCCCATTTACCGGAGGAAAAGGTGTTCAAGTACTTGAAAGGGGTCTGCTTCCGCTTCACAAAGTAGTACATCCCGATCAACTCGTTCACCTTCCCGGTAGTCTGCAGAGTGAAGATATTTCAGAAGAGCTCCAAACTGGGTCGTACCCGCACCCACATTTCACATAAGTGGGTAAAGATAGCGACCAACAAGATGGAGTGGGGCCCGAGGAAGTGTAGCTGGATGTCGTAGAACTCCAGCAAGGTCATCAAGAAAGATGAAAAGGGGGGAAGCAGGCTGACCATGGCGTACCCGTGGAAGAAGACCATGTCACCGGCATTCTTCTTCTCGAAAGGGAGTTCGCCAGTGCGGATCCTGCCATCAAAGGACTCATGGGACCATCCCATGTAGGACCGGAACTTCTTCAGCCCCTTCTCGGTCTTGATCTTTCTAGCGGGAAGATCCAACTCCATGGCGGCAAGTTGGAGGTCGGAAAGGTTGGATAGGCAGAAAGCTAGGGTTCAAAGCTGTAGGATGTGAGAAGGCAACAAGGGCTCAAAGTGCGGGCGCAAATAGAGGGGTGAAGAGTATGAGACTTGTGCTAGTCTCTACTTAAGTACGGGCTCGTGGCCTTGGGAAGGAAACCGCTGGCACCAAGGTATTGGGGCTACCCGCCTTATGACTGGTGGACCAAGAGCCCGAACCGGCAGAGAGGCCAAGTGGCCGCCTCAAGGTAGTTGTTTTCGTAGTGGAGAGTTCAAAACTCTAGCATGGAGACGTAATGGGTGCGTGGAACCGAAACGAATTTTGTATTGGGAATCGGTTCCTGTCAGTGGAGCAATATCCGCGGACAAAGATTTTGTCCGCCGCATTGAAGGAAGTCCTTAAAGTCATAGCACGGGGATTCAGAATGGCCCCACCACGGGTACAACTGCCTCTCCAAGGAAGTTCCTCCCTGAGGTGGGCCCGGGGGCCACTGTCAGTGCCTGGTGAACCGGGTATCCCTAAGTACAGGGATAAAAGAACACTGCGCCCACCGCCCACCGGCGCGAGGCCGGACATGGGCCCAGAGCGCTACGTGGCAAGTGGAACAGTAGCGTATCCCGTCGAGGGAAAGTCCAGTGCCTCCACGCCGACCGCGCCCCTGGGCCCACCACCTCGCCGGGGAATGATCCGGCAAGGCCACTAGAATGGCGGCTCCGGACCTCCCCACCTGGGAAAAGGGTTCAATACTGCAACAATCCCGGCAGCTCCGGATCCAACCCCCTAGACCTGGACGTCCCTCTGAGGGTCCGACGCTGCCAGCTTCCGGAGCTCCGGACCCAACCTCCCGGAACTGGGCATCCTGCTTAGGTAAGGTCCGGGAGGTGCCACGTGTTAGGTGGCACCGAGCCTGAGCTTTCCCACGGAAGGCTCAGAGAAGGGAGGCGTGCCCGGGACGCCAAATCTAGGACGTGCGCGTTCCCTAGGCGAACGGGAGATCGCATCATAAGTCAAGTGGATTGTGGCCGGTCTTGTCATGACTGGTCAGGGCCGAACTACTACGTACGGCGGACTAGTGAGAAGCCCCGACGGGACAAACAAGACATGGCCAACCATGATGAGGGGACTATTCGTAGCCCCGCAGCAGGGTATGGAAAGGTGGCACATTGAAGCCGTTGTCAGGGGAGAACATTTACTCCCAGATCTTAGGGGGGATTTGGTATGCCCGGGGCCACTTGTCGGGCCTCGGGCCCCACTTGTAGGCTGCTCGACCTTGGACTATAAAAGGACCGAGCGGCCACCGACTTAGACAACTTCGCTCAAGCTAATATACAGACTCAAGTAATACAACACACAAACCACCGTAGAGTAGGGTATTACGCTCAAACGGCCCGAACCACGTAAATCTCTCGTGTTCATCGTCTATTGTATTTGATCTTGCTAGGACTAGTCCCCCGATAACACATCGAACTTCCGCAGACCACTCCCGAGTAGGTCCGGGGGAGGTGTCTGTTAGACACCTCGACAGTGGTAAACAAGTGTTGTACATATCTTGAATAACCTTTCTTTAACCAAGCAGATTAACTGGACAGAGATACGCTGAACGTAATTGCAAACGGCTAGCTGTTCATACTCAAGCAGACCAGTTTACGGTTTCGGCAGGACACTTTGTTCAATCCAGAATCGATGTCAATCACAGCGCTGTTAAAGTCAAAAAGCATATGCCAGGACCGGTCGACCGAACTGTCAAATTGCCTTTTCGCTGTACCATCACCCATTACAAAGCTGTGGACCTCTTCTCCCACCAGCACAAGCAAGCAGGTAGCCCAAAGTAGGGCAATAGATAAGCTTAAGTCATGTACAGCACCAAGCTGCAAAGAAGAGCTCCTTGTTTTCGCCATTTCCGGGCCCGGCCCTCTGGACTGGAGAGCACAAAGACAGTAGGAGAGGCTAGTACTTGTGAGGTCTCTCTTCACTAGCGGTACCAGTGAAGTGAAAAGCCTGATAGAAACTCGCAACAAAAGCTTGGAATTGGGAAGCTATTTTGCACGTTGTTACAGAAAATTACTCCCTTCGTACCTAAATACTCGTGGTTTTGTAGTTTATTTCTAAACTAGACGAGTATTTAGGAATGGAAGGATTATTTTTAATTTTTAGATAAGCTGGTTCAGATGCTCGTCAACTGATCTGCCATCTACGGTGTAGTCATAAAAAATTCTGCTTTGTACATAGCAGGACGCCAGGTACTTCTTTGCAGACGAGCTTTGACTTGATATATACTCTCATGTATGCACGTCTGTACGCCCGTGCCTTGTCTTCACATCATGTTTTTTTTTCTTAACGGTAGCAGTAATCTCTTCCTAGTTTTAAATCAATAATTAACATCCCACTATGTGGAAACAAACTTTAAATCAACAAAGTCTCTTGAAATGAAATGTTTTTTGGTTGTGCTGTCAAACACATACCCCCCCCCCCCCCCGCTTTTAAAAACGTGAGCAGTACTGATTAACATCCCACAACTATGTACTACTCCTGAAGAATTTCTCTTCTTTTTTTCACCTTCTTGGTAAGATCCAATTCATGCGCTGTTGACGTAAGATAACATAAATGGATGAAGAAAGTCAAATAAATGACGCCTGAAATATCCATTCCTTCAAACTTCAAACTAGTATATTTTACGTTGGAAGGACAACCTAAACCATTGCTATGTTTAGTTTGTTAGGGTTTTGGTACACCTAATTATCACTTACCTCGAGTCACCTACAAGATAATGGCACTTGTCCCATTTTACATGCACATGTCTGTCCTGTTCAACTACTCCAGTTGCTATTCGTTTATGGCCCTTACAAACTAGGAAATTTGAACTTTAGTTTCCGGACCTGCTTTGAACCTTTTGTGCCATTTTAAAATAAAGTTGATGTTTATTACTCCAGGAAAACAAGAACAATATCACTTAATAATTGTGTGATTTTGTGCTTTCCATTTATGTTTTTTTGTACATTCTTTTGTCTAAATGCTATGATCATTTAACACTATAGAAGTTTGGTTAACACTGTTTTGTCTAAATGCTATGATAATTGACATGCACCCATATGTCACATGCGTTTTCACCTCGTGAAGTTACCAACAGATAAAACAATAATAAGGATACAAAATCCTACGAGGACTGATCTTGGTATCCTTGTACTTCTTGCATAGAGACATAATAATGAACAGTAAACTTGTGACATTACTGATCCATAAAGGACTTCAGTATTACCTGTCTCTTCTTAAAAAATGTCATCATTGCCGGCCATATTAAACATTAATCTGTTGAATTCAAAAATTTCAAACGTACTCACTGCCAACCTGTAAAAATAGCTAACCAGCTAACACTGTCTGACAAATACAGAAAGAATACTGCCTCTTTCGTATATCAACCTACACCAGGTAGCTGAAAACATGTGAGCAGTTTAGGAGCACAAAAAATTGTAAGGTGGCCGAGAATAACCATCAGGGAGAGATATTTCATGTAATAAACACTCCAGTAGCATCGCCTGCTTGTAACCAGAGTAACTGTATGCAAGTTTCTCATACCTTCAAATAACTGCACATTCGCCAGATATCTCATTCCATTATAGCGTTAATTATCCTAGTACGCTTTGTAGTTCATTTTTGTACTACAAAACGACAAAATTTCAAAGACGGAGTACTATGTTATATTCAGGATCCTAAGTTCTACCTAAATAAGACACTTCACGTGGCGGCCAGTTTTACATGTAAACTGTGCATAAAAGAGAAAAAACACTATGAACATTATTAGCCCTTAATAGTTGTAGGCTCTACTCTGCTCTTAACATTCACAGAATGTTTCAGACCTTGTAGTTCGAAGAGCACATGGATCGAGATTACATTGCAAAGTTCCAGCTGTGACTGGCCCCAGGACATGATGATCAGCTGCATGTGTCCTGCTTTGATATATGAGGAAACAAAATGAAACAGACAACAACTCAAATGGATGGTCATACCTATTGCGTTAATTTTGGCCTGGTCTTCTCAAGAAACAAATCTGCCATTGATGTTAGTAGATGGTAGCATTTATGTGCATCAAAGAGAAGCGTAAGGCCAAAGGCTGTTCATATTCTGTATGAATTTTATCCACACTGGAAACTAAAACACATCTAAATCTATACTGAAACCAAGGAGTTGTTTATATAGATGCCTCTGATGAATCTCTTGCGTTTTGTAACTATGAACTTAGGGAACTGGAATCTCTTGTTAGATCGATAAAATCAATGAGAAGAACTGATATCACGAACAAAATCACACAAATAGATGATATACTCTCTCCTGTTCTTTTTATTTATCACCGGTTAGTCCAAAAATAAACTAGCCGGTGACAAATAAAAAAATTGGAGAAAGTATATGATTAACTGCAGATATGGAGTTAGCCAACGGAATCGATCGATCTGAAGACGAAAGAAAGACTCGATGGGGATACGATATTGTAGGGTTCAAAACAAGATAATAAGATCCTTCATGCAAAAGTCGTGATGCTACAAGCTTTCCCCCCATTTCTTTCTCCTCTCGGATTTAGATCAGAAAGCGAACGCGGAAAAAAAAAGACCATAAAGAAGATGCCATACTTTAGAGAAAGAAGAGAAGGAAAAGGGCTGCATGCATCAGCGATTCTGAGTCAAGAACCTCATGATTACACCAATCTGCTGCATGCTAGCGGCACGAGACCCAACACAAGAGAAACATTCACCGAGATAATCATATCCTAATAATGATTCTAGCTGCAGACATAACCTACAACTAACCTAGACCGAACCATCATAAGTTCAGAACAAGATACGGTACATACTTTACGAAGAAACGAAAATTGCCAGAGAACTCACCATGTAGTGACGCAAGAACCATGGAGATCGACCGATGCAAGAGCGGGAGCTCTACTTGAGGGGAATGAAGCCTGGTCCGAGATGAACCTAGATCAGATAGGCTCGTGCACCTCGAGCCAGACAACAGTCCCCTCAAAGTATGAAAAGCTTCCTATTTTGCTTCCTTGATTTTTGCTGTGTATGCTGTTCTTGTTCCTTTCTCCTCCTGTTCTCCCCCCGCATAACGCGGCTTGTTTCTTGGGGGAGCGACGCCAGAGTATGAGGTATGTTGGTGTCGCTATAAAGGAGAGAGAGGGAGATGGGGTCACCATAAATGAAATCATTGCATATTTTGGACTCAAGTTGGGAATGGACCAAAACCAGCAAGACTGACGTGGCTTTTTATAAACAACGTGGTGACTGGTTATTGAGGTTGTGCTGCCTACGCAAGCGTACCAAAACCCGGCCTAGCGTGGCCCAGCTGTATGTTTAGGGATTAGGGTCGGCAATACTGAACTTTTTTTTAAGCACGGTACAGACAAACGTATGAGCGCCTCTGAAAAACTAGATCAGTTGATTATGATATTCAGAAACTAACCAAGTTCATCGCCGTTCAAAAAACAAATACTCATAAATACGGCATATGTGCTAAGTTTAGGACTCTCGGGACATATTCCACACGCTACTACGGCTAGAACGAAATCCCGTTGGAACTTTGACTGCCAGCGCTCCGTACTCCGCTGCAATTTCTATTGACAGTGCAGTGTACGCACACATGCACTCGCTTTCAATTGACCCTGAGCTATACAGTGGTACCTCTGTGCTTTCATTTCAGTCTGCTACTGCTCCTACGAGCTCCGATCCATGCAGCGACGCGAACGGAGCTGCTGGCCTCCATGCAACGTTGTCCCCCGGCCGCGTATTAAATGGGCTAGGTGGCGCTGCTGCCACCCAGTGCCACGTAGAGTACGTACTAAGTACGCGCCAGCGCCGTGGTGGTACTGGTACGAGACCACACCTCGTTAGCAGCAGTAACACCACGAGTGGGTCAGCCAAGCTAGCTGAGCAGCGCGCGTCGTGCGGTTCACTGGCCACAGAAGCAGCTACATGCACTGCACTACTGGTCGAGTCAAATCGCTTGTCACGTTCCATGCATGTGGCGCGTCGCGGAGTTCACAGGCCCCCCGGAGGCGAACGACAAGTGGAGGAGACGTGACGAGGTCAGGCTCAGGCCTGTGTCCCGCGCAGCGCCGGCACAGCTACTCCCGTCCGGCTCCGCGCCGAGCCGTCTCCACCTCGCATTCCTTCGTCAACGAGAGGTGCCCGGCCCGGACAAAGCGGGCAGCAGCAGCACGTAAAACGTCTCGCGTCGCACCCACTGTTACCCGCCGTGGATGTGCGGGCCTTGACAGATTCACTTTCACCAAATTTACAGTTTCACGCCGAGGACTACGTGCGTGTGGTGTAGCAGGACACAGTAACAAACTTTGACAGGGTCACATCGAGTCCGTGCGCTCCGGCGCGCGGCACCAAAACTAAGCACGAACAAATATCAGGCCGGCACAATACAGCCTGTTGCATGTACGTACTTCTCCAGCACATCTTACTTACAGAGATAACCGGCTCCTATTAACGACGTGCATAAGCGACGCCATCGAAGTGAAGAACACTTCATTCATATACACCACTTCCCATAATCCCATTTGGCAGCAGTCACACGCCAATTAATCAGGCTCTTTGCCGAGATAATTACTACTCCCTCACTCCTCGAATACTTGTCACAGTTTAATTCATTTTTGAACTAAATTATGATAAGTATTTAGAACTGAGGGAGTATTAATTAGTAAGAACCGTAAATTAATTAGCAAGGAGAAACTGAAAAGAGCAACGAGTTTGAGAGCAGGTCAAAAGGGCCGATGCAACTTCTTGCATCTGTCAATGCTTGCAGATTTTGGAAGGGTGCTGGTGCCAAAAAAAAAACACGAAAAGTGGCCAGTGCTGACTGACTGCCTGCGTGAGCGATTGACTCCTGAACTTTTCAGTAGCCTTTTGTAAATTGTAAGAGTACTAGTACCTGCCGTGCAAGTCACTACTAGAATTCAGTAGTACTGCCTTTGGGCTTATTACTAGCTTCGGCGCCTAGAGTCTTCTTCAACGGTTCCGACAAGAGAGGAAATCAGGAAAAGGTTTTCAGCAGGTTACTCTCGAAGCTAATCAGTAGGGGTTCCTCTATGGTATTTGGTCATCGCGGTGCTCACCAGGATAGAGGTGACTAAGCAATTTCTGTGACATCTATCAAGACGCAGTAAACTGAACAGCTAAATTCCGAAAAACAAAGCTGCGGGAGCATACTTGGGTTTGGGAAACGATAAGCAACGGCGGATGTAACAGGGTGGATGAGCGAATGATCTAGATTTCTCCCGTTGTCCAACGTGGTAAACTTGCATAAACAGAAGAAAAAACAACGTAGCAGCAGGTAAGTTAGCAAAAATAGTTTAACAAGTCACATAAGAACTGTCTATCAAGATCAGAGGAACCCCTGCACTGATTTTCATTCAGCACATACTGAGAAGCTGTACAAGATCTAAGACTATTTTCTCTGTTATGCAAATCCCAATCACATTTGACATTGCTAAACCACGCTTGCCGTGGTATTTGGGTGTCAAATCATCCATATTTGTTGCTTACCACGAGCTGCTACTGGTATGAGTCCAGGTTATGACTCGTACATTCTCATCTTCATGACAACATCACTAACCGTCTCTAAATTTTGAAGTAGTCGGTGACAAATACTCCTCCTTCTCATAATAATTATCGTTTTGGACAGTTTTTATAGTTTATTTTAAATAAAAAAACTTGTTCAAAACGATAATTATTATAAAAAAGATGGAGTATTTAGAATGGAGAGAGTATTTAATATGAGAAGAAAAAAACATAAACAGTAGCGTCATACTACCTCCATCCCAAAAAAGTTATCGCTTTATAGTTCATTTTTGAACTACAAAACGACAATTTTTTTGGAACGGATGGAATATTTCTGATCAGGGCTTCTGTTCGTACAGAAGGGTCCTGGCCCAGAGAAGGCCTAAAAGTTGTGAGAGGCCCAACATTATTCAGCCCATCGATTCTTTTTTATGTCTAGCCCATCGATTTTTTGTACTGGCATGGCTCGTTCAGAAAGTGGGAAAACAACCGAAACTTTTCCTCTTGGAATGCTTGCGTTGCTGGCAGCTTGGCGCGACTGGGAATCATGCATATCCTACCACTGCAGACAATAGACTGGGAATCATCCATATCCTACCACTGCAGACAATAGTTGCCCCGTCCAATTTTGTACTCTCTCTGGCATCGAAATAATAGTCGTTAGAATAGTCATAGTTTTTGTTTGTCTGAAAAAATAAATATTTTGATATAGAAGAGAGTAATAATGTTACATGATGTTGAAGTGTATAAGTGATTTGCCTACTCTTTTTCAACAGCTTAAACTTTTGAGAGCAACTGATCAGCGCATAATAGCTTAACATGGTATCAGAATCAGGAGTTTCGAGTTCGAATCCTGGCGGACGCAAATCCAATCCTATTTTTCACGTTAAAGCTTTTGAGAGCAACTGATCAGCGTATAATAGTAACACATGACATTAGCAAACCGCAACGTGCCGCACTGCTGTCTGCTACGCCTTCGCCGTTCTGTACGAGCGCAGCGCGCAGATGGTAGTACGTTTGTTCGTGTCGGTCGCCGGGGCCCGCCGGTGGCGTGTCAAATCGGAGATTTTTGGAGGCGATCGATCGACGACACGTCATAACTCACAGGCTCACCGTCTTGCCGGACGTCATACGGAGTGCACCCGGCCCACGCGGCATAGGAAATTCGGAGGCAGAATCACCGTCGCGCCGTTGCAGCCACTGAAGTTTCCCGCTGCGCTGCGCTGCGCAGGCTGGGCGGCGCGCCGGCGCGGCCGGACTCTGACGAGAAAACACATACATAGGCACGTACGTGCGTGTACGCTCAAGCGAGCCGGCCGGGGGACCAAAGCCGTTGTAGCTTGTGCGTCAGTGCGTGAGGCTATTCGACCGCTCGGGCTCGCTCGTCTTAGACCATCCGCACCAACGTACTGGAAACCATACTCTAAAGCATACTGTAAAGCATACTGGAAAATTTTTGTGAGATGACATACTGGAAGTATAGAGTATATAGAGTATGGTTTAGAGGATAGAGTATGGTTTAGAGTATATTGGTGCGGATGGTCTTAACGCCATCGGTGGTCAGGACCAACGTGTACGTCAAATTTATGTCATGTATTAACTCGCTGTACGGAGTGAATGATCGGGATTTCTGGTATTCTAAAAGGACGTTGGCCCGGCAACAGCCATCACAGTGCTTTGCAAACTGCGTGGACTGTTGGCAAATTCAAGTTCAGTGTGCCATTTGCTGCTTTGATCAACGTTACAGATAAAAAAATTCCCAGCAGTGCTGCTCGACCATTTCCACCAGTGCTACTATCTCCAAGACGTCGAGGGGTTTACCATTATACTTCATTCGTCTTTAAAAGTTTATCGATTATAACAAACTTTTAAAGATGAAGAGAATATTTTTTTGGAATCTGACAAGAAAAAGAGCGCACTTACATGAGCCCATCTGATATACATGGCATGTGCTGATTTTCTTTAAACCAATTGTGATCCAGGTAATGGAGTTGTGTTCATTAATCATTTGGTAAATGCTCTCTTTCCGGAAACTTTGGAGCCTGGATAACTGGATATACTGATACGCGGATGCAGCCTGAACGGTCGAAAATAGAATATAATTTTCAGAGCACTTCCAGGACCAGCGGAGCAGTATCCATAACTGAGAGAAAATGAGGTGGTCCCGTGGATTACAGGGGCGACACATTCAAAGATGCGTCGAGATAGACGTTGCATCACTGCGCTGCACGTTCACTGCAGACGATTTAAGTCCGTTTATGATGCATTGCTCCTTGGCACCTTGCAAGACAGACGCTGCTCATGGGGTCCCATCAACGGCACTAAAACATCCTCCAAATGAAAGGCACCGTGCAATCTTTAGACCGTCTGTAGTGGCACGCTGTAAAGCATACTGTATACATTGTATCGCAGTATAATTTAGAGTACATACTGTAAAAATAAAAAGAGAATAATACATAGCGTATGCTTTAAAGTATGCTGGTGCGAATAGCCTTAGCCCCTGCATATCTTAGGAGACAGGCACTAGACACTGTAGCTCTGGTTTAGAACACGAGGACATTGAAATTCTGCTACCGCGGCATATTACGTGTCCGGGCAACACCTACGGTTTCGATCGAGGTGCTGTCTCGCTGGTCAACATCTGAAACGCGTGCACGTGCTTGGTGCGGAGTCTGAATGCGGCTTCCCTCCTCCCATTCGGTCCTCCCATGCGTCCTCCCATACACGTGTCAAAATATTATTGGTTCTTCATTAATACTTAGTTTAACTACCATATCTTCATAACAAATAAGATGATGACACATCAGCGGGAGGACGCATGGGAGGACAAACGGGAGGAGGGAAGCCGTGTCCGCGGAGTCTTGCCGCTGTTTCTGAACCTGCATCTTCTCCACCGCAACACTTTAAGCTGCAGTGAAACTCTGCGTGTGAATGCGAATGTTTCCACCTCTACGTTAGGTTAGCTCTGCAATACAAATGTGCTGATCTAGCAGTACACTAATACACCATAATGACCATGCTCCCAGCTTGTACTAATACATACCAGCATCAATTAGTGGAGAGGTCCTGCATTGGATGGGACGACTTACCAGACCTGGACACAGGAAACCCCGTGGAGCATGTCATGTGCCTGCACTAGCTCGTTTCTCACTTCAGCGTAGCGGTTAAGACCATCCGCACCTCTTATGCTGAATACGTTACTGGATAGTGCAAATTTAGAGTAAATGTTGTAAAAATAGAAGAAGAATAATATATAGAGTAGTTTATAGAGTAACGAGTGCAGATGGTCTAAGCGAGCACGCACGCCGTTGAAAATCGGGGAACCCATGTGGCCATTGAACTTAGACCTTATGTTAGGTTTAATCCCACATCGGATATTGATGATGGGGGAGCCCAACATATAAGGTGGAGGGAACCACACCTATCAGACTAGTTTTTTGGGTTGAGGTGGCCCATGACCTTGGTTGGGGCTCCGGTTGGGCCTGTTTGCGTAGCAGGCCTGTTGCGACCTGGGCTGGCGGCAGGGGCCCGTCTGCGTGACGGGTCGGGCCGCGTTTCTAACAAGTGGTATTAGAGCCAGGTCGGAAACTCATAACGTCTCCCGGGCCACACACGGATATCAGGCCGTCGGAGAGACCTCCCGGGCCACATGAAATCGGGCTGTCGGAGTGGTGTCCACCTGAGTGTGAAGGGGAGTAGGACCACCCGATGTGTGATGAAGGGGGAGATTGTTAGGTTTAATCCCACATTGGATATTGATGATGGGGGAGCCCAACATATAAGGTGGAGGGAACCTCACCTATCAGGTTAGTCTATTGGATTGAGGTGGCCCATGACCTTGGTTGGGGCTCCGATTGGGCCTGTTTGCGTAGCAGGCCTGTTGCGACCTGGGCTGGCAGCAGGGGCCCGTCTGCGTGACGGGTCGAGCCGCGTTTCTAACACCTTATTTGGAATCTCTAGAACTAATTATTAGCTAGCTAATAATCTATTAGTTAGATTGGATCCACTAATTATTAGATAGCTATTATTAGTTGGGGGATGTTTCGAATCCATAACTAATTATTTGGTTGCTAGAGACAATTGATTGTACTACTTCTGTTTTATTTTTATTGTCATTTACTGCAAAAGTAGAATGGAGATTAGTTAACAATTAGCTGGGATTATCTGGATTGGATCAGCTAATGAGATTATTATTAGCTGATGATTAGTTAATAATTAACTATATTATTAGCTACTGTCGGTACCCTAAAAACCATACACCCCCTGGGGTTACAAAGATCTCAAGGGAAGGACATCTACTCAAATTGAAGACCCTCGGGGGCCCACTCGCCAGACGTGACCGGACCCGCTTCTCCAACATGGTTAGCTCCTAGGTTGCCACGTGTACTGTCAGACCAGAGCTATTACCCGCGAGGGAAAAGCTCCGGGCTAGGTACTGAAACGGCACCTCCGGAGGTAACCCCTGACCGAGAGAAGCTCCGGACCTGACACGTGCCAGGCCACCCCAGAGCTTCCCGCTTCTCCCAAGCAAGCTCCAGAGCTGCCACGTGTCCATACGTCAGAGCTAGCCGCTTCAAACCCCCGGGAGACGTTGTAACGGCTCCGGATCTCCAAAAGACAACCGCGGACTTCAAGACCCAATTAATTATCATTAATCCCACATTAATGATACTTAATCAGGACGATCTTGACACCTGTAACGGCATTATCAAGGCCGTTACAGAGTTATTAACAACAATTAAATCTCGTGTATCAATACTAATAACCGCCAGGGCCACATGTCGGGCCAGGCTGACTTGTAACGGTTTGTCCTTGTACTATAAAAGGACAAACCGACGATACACAGAGGAAGAGGGCTCGAACACTCTGAAGCTCACAAGTTAATACAACACACGCACACACCCGTGGAGTAGGGTATTACGCTCAGGCGGCCCGAACCACGTAAACTACTGTGTCACTCGTGTCCAATCGCGTTTCACTTTCTTGAGTCTCCGCGCGCCGAAACCGAACCACAAACTCCTACAACACTTTCGTAGTGTCAGGGGATCTGCCGACTTCAATAGTCGACAGTTGGCGCGCCAGGTAGGGGGCGCCTGAGATCTTCAAGAATGGTGAATTCTGCGGCTGGATCATCCAACGGGCAACCTGCTGTTCAGGCTGTCGGAGGCAATCCCTCCAACATGCAGCCACCGGCAGGAGCCTCAGTTCCAGCAGGAGTCACACTCCCACCACCACCATCTTCTCCGGCAAGACATGCCGGACGACATGATGGTGCACCGGCGTCACATTCTGCGCCGGCAAGTCGTGACAACCCAGAACACGCGCTCCATGCAGCGCGTGCTGTTCTCCAGCGACCACCACCTCCGGATGCATCTCAAGGTGCCATGGAGCAATGGAGAGCTGATGTTGAGCATTTGGTCACAGCAGCGGCCGAACGCCTCAACAACCAGGGTCCACCCCCTTCAGGGCGGGCCCCGTCGCAGCGACGAACGTTGTCTGGAAGACTTGGTCCACATGTCTCCAACAACCGGAGACGAGCTGCGTCACAGCAAGTGACGTCGTTGCCTTCTGGGGCACGACGCGCCCATACTGCATCTCGGCTTTCGACACACGACCTCCGGGCGGAGCTTGATCGCCGATACCACCAACAGGATGGCCGTGTTCACATCGAGCGAGCTCGAGAAAGACGAGATGCTCAAGACCTTTCTACTCTGGAAGGAGTAGGAGGAGGCTGTTCCGCCCTAGCCATGCACCTACGCATGGTTAGATGGCCACAGAAGTTCCGGCCACACTTGCCGGAAAAATTCGACGGGACTGTCAATCCCGTAGAATTTCTACAGATATACTCCACTGCGATCCTAGCAGCTGGAGGAAACGAGGCCGTAATGGCCAATTACTTTCCAGTGGCTTTAACTGGGACCGCCAGGTCCTGGTTTATGAGCCTTCCACCCAACTCTATCGACAGTTGGGAGGAGCTGTGCCGTCAGTTCACCGCCAATTTCGGGAGTTCATACACCCGTCCGGGCACTGAACTGGACCTTTTTGCGGTTGTGCAAAAAGGAGGAGAATCTTTGCGGTCGTTCATCCAGAGATTTTCTCAGGTACGTAACACAATCCCTTCTATCTCAAGCGCTTCTGTCATTGTGGCATTCAGACAGGGTGTGCGAGACAAGAAGATGTTGGAGAAGCTGGCGATCAAAGAGATCACCAGCGTCACGGAGCTCTTCAGCCTAGCTGACAAATGTGCCAGAGCTGCAGAGGGCCGTGAAATGCACTCCAAACCAACCTTGGAGGATCATAAAAAATCCTCCAAAGAAGAAGCCACTACCTCCGGGAGTGGCAAGAAGAAAAAGAAGACCAACGGCAAGAAGAAGCCGTCGGCCGGCACATCCAACGTTGCAGCCACTGCAACTCCTGGTGGCCGGGGGCCACGCCCCGAGAAGCGACCTCGACCGTCTTCTGAAGACGGTGGCAAATCCAAGATGTGGTGCCCCATTCACAAAACGAGCAGCCACAGACTGGAGGACTGCCGGGAGGTCCAAAACCTTGCCGAGCGCTACCACAAGCGCCGGGAAGGGTCTCGCTTCCGACAGAGGGAGGGAAAACAAAAGGTCGATGAAGCTCCTGCTGAAGAGGAGTTAGGGTTTCAGGACCCCAAAAAGGTCTTGAAAGCCGTCTACACCTCCGTCGACGATGACTCCGACGTCTCCGACAACGAGCGTCGAAAAACCATGAACACCATCTTTGGTGGATCATGGGACATCACTTCTCGTCGTGTCATCAAGACTATGTGACGGGATATGGCTGCTGTAGCTCCTACAGCTAGACCGGAGCCACATCGAAAGTGGATGGACACACCCATCACTTTTGATGCTTCGGATTGTCCTCAAAGCATGGTCGGAGCTAGCCAGTTACCCTTGATGGTATCTCCCACCATCAACAACATCCAGCTCCATCATGTCCTGGTAGATGGAGGTTCGTGGCTTAATCTCATCAGCTTCGAAGCTTTCACTAAGCTTCAGCTCCGACCTTCGGACCTCCAGCCCTCTCGACCTTTCTCCGGAGTAGGTCCGGGGGCCATAACCCCACTCGGAGCTATTACTCTCCCTGTTACCTTCGGGACCCGGGAGAAGTATCGCACCGAGAAGTTGGTCTTCGACGTCGCTCAGATCAACTTACCATTCAACGCCATCTTGGGTAGACCTGCCTTGTACAAATTCATGGCAGCTGCTCATTATGGATACCTGGTGTTGAAGATGCCAACACCAGTAGGCGTTCTCCGGATCCGTGGAGATCGCACTGCCGGAGTAACTGCTCTGGAGGAACTTCACGCGCTCACCACTGCGCAAGAGGAGGACTCCAGACAGAAGCAAGCTCCACAACCTCCGAGCATTCGTCAACGAGGCTCGACCTCTGCACCTCGTTTGCAGCCAAGCGGCGACACCGACATTCCCGTCAAAGTCGTCCAAATTGGTTCCGATGTCACTCAAACTACCCGCATATCGGGTGGCTTGAACGACAAATAGGAACTCGCGCTCATCACTTTCCTCCGGGCTAACGTTGACGTGTTCGCTTGGCAACCGTCACAAATGCCTGGGATCCCGAGGGAAGTGATTGAGCACAATCTGAAGATTTACCCCGACGCTCGGCCTGTGCACCAGAAACCTCGGAAGCAATCTGTAGAGCGACAGAACTTCATCCGACAAGAAGTAAAGAAGTTGCTCGAAGCTGGATTCATCCGAGAAGTCTACCATCCAAAATGGCTGGCAAACCCAGTCGTTGTGCCCAAGGCCGGAGGGAAACTTCGGATGTGCATCGACTACACCACACTGAATAAGGCATGTCCAAAAGATCCATTCCCACTACCTAGAATAGATCAGATAGTGGATTCCACCTCCGGGTGCGAGTTACTGTGTTTTCTAGACGCATATTCTGGATACCATCAAATCAGGATGTCTAGGGAAGATGAAGAACATACTTCATTCATCACAGTGGATGGATTGTATTGTTACACAGCCATGCCTTTTGGTCTCAAGAATGCAGCTTCAACTTTTGTACGAGCTATGTACAAAACTTTCGAAGAACTCATCAGAGACATAGTGGAAGTGTACGTCGATGACATCGTGGTTAAAGTCAAGAACAAGGAGTCCCTCTTGGACACCTTGCAGGCTGTCTTCGATAAGCTGCGGGCCACCCGCACGAAGCTAAACCCAGACAAGTGCGTCTTCGGGGTTAGTTCCGGAAAGCTTCTTGGTTTCCTGGTAAGTCACCGGGGCATAGAGGCTAATCCGGCGAAGATAAAAGCCATTGAAGACATGCGGCCACCAACCCGCATCAAAGACGTCCAAAAATTAACTGGATGTCTAGCAGCCCTCAGCCGGTTCATTTCAAGACTGGCGGAAAGGGCACTTCCCTTCTTCAAGTTACTGAGGAAGTCCGGACCATTTCAATGGTCTGAAGAAGCAGAGAAGGCATTCCAGGAGCTGAAACAGTTCCTCACCACCCTACCAGTCTTGGTAGCTCCGAACCCTGGTGAGCCTTTATTGCTTTACATTTCGACAGCTGACGAAGTCGTCAGTATGGTTTTGGTTGCGGAGAGACCGGAACTACCCAATACTCAGGAATCCAGATCCCTTCGGGAGGATCCGGAGGTTCCTGAAAGCGGGTCTGGGTCCCAGCTCCCAGACTTGAACCCACAAGAAGCCACTTCAGAGGACCCGGATCCTTCCGATAGGATCCAGGTCATTCCTGAAGAAGCTCCGGGTTCCTCTACCCAGAACCCGGAGGTCCCCGAATATAGTCTGGACCCCTCCGACAGGGCCCGGATCAATGAAGAGGAAGCTCCGGACCTCTCCGGGAGGGTCCGGACCATTCAACGCCCAGTATACTTCATCAGTGAAGTGTTACATGATGCCAAGACTCGATACCTAGAGGTGCATAAACTGCTCTATGCAGTTCTTATCGCCTCAAGGAAGCTTCGACATTATTTCCAAGCTCACAAAGTCTCAGTGGTGACTTCATATCAACTTCGAGCTATCCTGCATAATCCCAATTCAACTGGGAATATTGCAAAGTGGGCAGCGGAACTGGCTGAATTTGACCTTGAATTCATTCCAAGACAAGCAATCAAGAGTCAAGCGTTGGCAGATTTCGTGGCAGAATGGACTCCCTCTCCATTAAACCCTGGGGGCCCCAGCGAGCAGAAGACAGAACCACAAGTTCCAGCCTTCACTAAGCCTCACTGGACCCTTTACTTCGACGGCTCCATGCAGAAGCAGGGAGCCGGAGCTGGAATCCTTCTCCTCGCACCAACCGGGGAGAAGGTGAAATACATGGTGCACCTTGACTTCAAGGCAACCAACAACATGGCGGAGTACGAAGCACTCATCTATGGATTAAAGGTGGCACTATCATATGGTGTCAAGCAGTTGCTGGTCAAAGGAGATTCACAACTTGTTATCAAACAGGTGAAGGGTGAATGCTCCTGCAATAATCTCCAGCTGGCTGCTTATCTCCTTGAAGTCCAGAGGCTTCAGAAGGACTTCGAAGTCCTAGACCTTCACCATGTTCAGCGTGCTCACAACGCTGAAGCTGACGAACTCTCGACCAAGGCGTCAACCGGAGCTCCGGCTCCTGACGGAACCTTTGTCCGGAGGTTGTCAAAACCCACAGTTCAGCCTGCCGAACTGAACGAAGGGGGCGAGATCAACATCCCGAAGCTGACGGTCCCGATGGCCCTGATACCATGGCAGCCATCAAGGGTCGTAGGTGCTGCCGGAAGCTCCAAGCAACCCAGCACGCAAGACTCAAATGCTCAAGTCAGTTCCGATGCATGGATCTCGGAGATCCGGAACTACTTGAAAGACAACATCCTTCCTGACGATGATGTATCCGCTGACCGGGTAGTCAGATTGGCTAAAAGATACACGTTGGTAGAAGGGGATCTCTACCGACGCGGTGCCAACGGCATCCTAATGCGGTGCATCACAAGGGAAGAAGGCTGCGAGCTCCTCGCAGAAATCCATGGAGGTGAGTGTGGGAACCACGCATCTTCCCGCACGCTGGTCGGAAAAGCCTTTCGGCACGGCTTCTACTGGCCTACAGCGCTCCAGGATGCTACTGAGCTAGTGAAGAAATGCAAAGCATGCCAGTTTCATACAAAGCAAATTCATACACCTGCTCAGTCCTTACAAATGATACCTCCTACATGGCCTTTCGCTGTGTGGGGGATGGACATCTTGGGACCCTTCCCAAGAGCCGTCGGAGGTTACAAGTTCCTGTACGTCGCCATCGACAAGTTCACCAAGTGGCCGGAAGCTACTCCTGTTGTGACGATCAACAAACAATCTGCAATCAATTTTCTACAATCTATCGTGAGCAGATTTGGAGTCCCAAATAAGATCATCACTGATAATGGGACTCAGTTCACAAGCTCCGCATTTCAAGGATATTGCGAAGACCTCGGCATACAAGTTTGCTACGCTTCTGTAGCTCATCCTGCCAGCAATGGACAAGCCGAGAGAGCAAACGCAGAGATCCTTAAAGGACTCAAAACGCGCACTTATGAGCGTTTGAAAAGGCATGGAGCCAATTGGATCGAAGAGCTTCCGCCCACTCTATGGGCCAACAGGACTTCTCCAAGTCGGGCAACTGGAGAAACACCCTTCTTCCTGGTGTACGGAGCTGAAGCGATCCTTCCTCCGGAAATCACCTTGGGTTCCCTCCGAGTCCGGACCTTCGACGAAGCCGCGCAGGACCAGCTCCGGCGTGAAGACCTAGACCTCCTCGAGGAGGGAAGGTGCCAAGCAGCTGTTCGGAACGCCCGATACCGCCAAGCTCTACGGCGCTATCATCAGCGGCATGTACACAACCGACAGCTCGAGGAAGGCGATCTGGTGCTACGGAGAATACTATCCAGAGAAGGGCAAAACAAACTCTCCCCCGGCTGGGAAGGGCCCTTCCGAGTGATCAAAGTATCCCGTCCCGGAAGCGTTCGCTTGGCTACCGAGGATGGGACACCTTTCCAAAATCCTTGGAACATCGAGCACCTCTGTAAGTTCTACACTTAATTCCACGGAGGTGAGTCTTAAGTAACTTGAAATGTATGTTATAGAGTCATTGTACAGAGTCGGGTAGTTCCTCCGGGAGAGCAGCCGGACCTTTCCCGAAAGGTTTGAAAAGCTCATGCAACACTTGATACAGTCTCCAGACTAGAAGTGTAGCTAACTACCCTGGGTCAAACGAGAAACCGAACACACTTAGCCTGGTTCCGTACCCTAAGAGTGTACTTGTTTCCCCTGTACCCCGGACCTATAATGAAAGACATCTTCATGTGAAATAGACTCCACGTGCATTCATTTTTGCATAAGGCTCGACATTTTTATTTTTCTCTTTCTTGTCTATAACAGAAACGTGCAATTCTCAAGAAGTTCTAGTTTAACCGGTTTATGTACGATTTGAGTTGAATTGTCGGATTTTTTAGATTTAAATGTCGTCTGTGGCCAACTCGCCTGAAAGCCGCCAAGCCATTCTAGGGCCGGAGTGCGCTATCGACTTAGCCTGGTCAAGCACCCTAAGTACGCCACTCTACCTACATCCCGGCAGGCCAAAGTAAGGTGGGTCCATGGACAATTAGATCTAAAAAAAAAGACAATTCATCCAATTGTACTAAAAATCGTGTTCAACTGGAAATTCTCTTGAGAACCGTAAGCCGCGACGAAGTTATAGATAAGGAATGAATTTTACTATTTTTCTTGGCTTAAGTGTGCAGGAAAAATGAATCCAATGTTGATGGAGAAAAACCGGAGCTAACCAAGCTCCGACTCCCACCAGGGTGTCAACCGTCAGCGTTGAATTAAAGATGGTGAGAAGACTCTATCACTAGAGTCTGTTGCCAACAAACCAGGCGTGGCAAGGGTCATTGCCGGAGCTACTAAGCTCCGACACCTTGGAGTAATAACTATCGACGCTCAACGTGTTGGTAGAAGCTATTACCGGAGCTACTAAGCTCCGACGATGGATAGTGCCGGAGCTTCTAAGCTCCGACAACTTCAAGGGACCTTCACTATCGAAAACTTCGGAACTAAATTATACGAGTTCGAAGCAAATTTGTCTTCAACAAAACTCAACATCCTTTTGGTACATGTCCACAATCAAATTGTGCACATCTACCAGGGGGGCAAGTGAAGACAAAGATGCCGAAGACAAAAAAAAATGAAATTCGCAAAAAAGTGAGGATTTCATTTCATTTGAAGACCGGAGATTACATCTGGGGACAAGGGATTACAAAATTGAGGAAGAAGAGAAGATACAAGTAAAGGCTAAGAAAGACAGTCCTAGACCCTATGGAAGAATTCGGCAACCTTCTGAGCGACCTCCGACACGCTGGCTCGGGTAGCTTCGCCTTCTCCTTCGACGGGGCCTTCAAGCACCGGGTCCAGAGAGAATCGAGGGTTCCGGCTAGTGTAACACGTCAACACATACTCTGTGACGTTCCTAGCCAGGGATTGCCCCTCGACCTCCAGCTGGTCCGCGATGACGTCGCCCACCTTGGAGAGCTTGCTGCCCGCAGCGCTCAACGCTTGCAACGCAAGGTCCGGCTCCGGATCGTCCGGGAGCACGGGGCTGAAACCCATCGGCGCCAGTGCATCGTCGGCCTTGCTCAGGAACTCCCAAATTTGCAGGGAGTCCGTCTTCCTCAGGCCCTTCATCTCTTCCAAGGACCTCCGGGCCGCCGCCAGCTCCGAATTCTCGCGGGAAAGACGCTCGACTTCTTTGGCGTTTTGCTGAATCTTCGCAGCAACCCGCTTCTCAAGTCTTCCGAGCTCCTCCTCCCGGAGGTGGATCTTGTTCCGGCGGTCGACCAGGTCTTTCTCCCTAGCCTCTATTTTCTTCTCCCGGGCGACAAGGGCACACTCGTACTCGTAGAGTTCCTGCCCCCGCACCCAGGTCTTCTCCTCCTCCTCGAGGCAGCGCTCTTCCAATTTTTTAGTGCGCTACTCGATACCCTTGTCCGCCAGAGCTGTCTTCTCGGCGAGCTCTTCTTCACGTCGCAAGACGTCATCCCGTAGCTCCAGGAGTTTTTGCTCCTCATCCTCGAGCCGCTTTTCCCTTCCCTCAAGTGCCTCTCGGCGCTTGATGAGTGCGGTGCTGATGGCCTCGAGTTGATCAAACCGAGCGTTGGCCGCGTCATTAGCAGCCTTAGCTTGGTCATGGTACTCCCGGGATTGGGCGTCGAGGTTGTGAGTCATGCTCTCCCTCTCGTCCAGCATCTCACCCCAGAGCTCCAGGCGGACCTTCTCCCGCCTGATCCATTCCTTGTCATCCGCAATCTTCGACTGCGCCAGCTTGGTCTCAAATTGGAGTCGATTACACCACCTCCTAAGGGTTTGGCGCTCCTCTTCAAGAGCCTTGCTGTCGTGGAAGAAGGCTAGTTGGACTTGACGTAGACTGGAGCAAGCGTTGTCGATGGACATCGACAGCGAGATGGGCTCCGGACCTTCTGGGATCTCCTCCGCTGGTTCCAGCGGGTCTTCATTTACAAAAATTGGGTCCCACTCAACAAGAGTGGAACCCCGGGCTTCCAAGGCACTAGGGCACTCCTCCGGGATGGCTTCAGTCGCCACCGAAGAAGGTCCCGCCACCAAGTCTTCATTTGCCCCCTCAAGCTGGGGGCCGGCGACTTCGTTCAGGCACTCTGGCTCCGCCACGGGTACCATAGACGTCGTTGCCTCCAATGGCTCCGGCCGGGACACTTCTTCTGAGGGATGCTCAAGCTCCCTCGCCTCAACCACCGGCTCTGCGGCCGGCGCTTCAGCAATCACCGGCTCTGCAGCCGGCGCTCCAATAGTTACCGGCTCTGCGACCGGAGTTTCGGAAGTAACCGGCTCAATTGCCGGAACCACTTCAACTTCCGGCTCGCACGCCGGGGCTTCAGCTACCTCCGGCTCAACCGCCGGGGCTTCAGCACTTTCCGGCTCTGAAGCCGGGACTGCAATTTCCTTCGACTCAACAGCCGGAGCTTCTACTTCTGCAGCACCAGGACCCGGAGCTTCAACCTCCGGAACGGGTGCCGCTGGCGCATCTTCAATCCCGTGGTCCGGCACTACCACGGGAACTTCTGGAGACGAGTCGAGGTCCATGACCACGACAGCCGGCGCCGGAGCTGTCGCAGCCTCCGCTTGGGGCGGCACCGGAGCTGGAACAGAAGCCCCCGCAACCTCAGACACTGTGGTCGAGGGCGGAGCTTCACTCCCCTTCTTGGGAACGCTGCAGATAAAGAACGAAGAAATTAAGCAAACAGATGCTATAATTGAAAGTCAATTGAGGTAAGCAAGAAAAATTACCTTGGGAGGCTCACGCACCAGCTTGCGCGGAACCTCTTTCCCGGACGTTCCGGACTGGCCACGGTCGGCATAGGAGCTCCGCGAGGACTCCCAGGACTTGCCGTGGCCGCGGGCGTTTCCCGGGTCGGAGCTCTCCTTGATCGAGAAGAACTCCTAGACCTGGAGGCCCTCACCGCTTCTTGTACCGGAGTCGCCTGTCCGGAGCTGGCACCTCCGGAGGGACCCACCACGGGGACAGCCGCACTCCGGGAGGATCCCACCGCCGGAACAGTAGCGCTCCGAAAAGACCCCACCACGGGGACGGACGCTACAGCGGCGGAGGATCTTCCTTCCTGAGGACGGGGAACTGGCGGGGAAGTAGCAAGCCCGACGGACCTTCCGTCAGCATGTCGCAGCTTCCTCTTCCGGCTCTCCGGCTCCTCCGCCAGCTCCTTGCCCTTGCCGGTGACCTCAGCTCTCGGCTGAGAGACAGGGGCGGAGCCGCCTTCCGACAACCCGGGGATCGCCAACCGGGCGATTGATCTTCTCTCGACGACGCCAAGGTCGTCAAGCGCGGGCATCTTCCGCCGGAGCTCCCTACTGAACTCCACTTCCACGTTCAGGGGGAGGAAAGCTGGCGGCGGAGTCAAGTACTCTCCGTCAACATCGATGCCGTGCTGGAATTTCTTGAGGTGAAACTCCAAGGACTTCCCCACCATGCTGGACTTCAACCCGGTCTCAACCCGGTCTTCGTCCATCACGCTGTTGAGGGCCCAGGCGAGCTTCTCCCTCCTCTTCAGCGGCGCCCACCTGTTGGACAGGAAGTTGCAGAACACCGCCTGGGGAGTCAATCCTCCCTCCACACATTAGCGGATCCTGGACAGGACGGGGTCGAAAGCTGCCGCCAGCACCGGAACTTCGCTCCACACCGACGTGTCAATGCCGGGCAGACCGTCTGGCAACTCCAACCGCTCGTGCTCCTCCACCCGAACAACTACCCAATCTTTCTTCCAGTCATCCCACTTCCCGGAAGGGAATGACCGGAGGTACTTGAACGGGCACTTCTTGCGCTTCACAAAGTAGTAGAAGCCAAGGTACTCGTCGCTTCGGCCGGTGGTTTGGACGGTGAAGAAGGTTCGGAAAAGCTCGATGCAGGGAGGAATGCCCACCCACATCTCGCAGAAGTGGACAAAGATGGACACAAGGAGGATGGAGTGAGGGCCAAGGTGGTATAGCTGCAGACCGTAGAAGTCCAGCAGCATCAAGAAGAAGGAAGAAAACGGTGGGATCAGCCCCACCATGGCGTACGATGAAAAGTACACCATCTCGCCGGGGTGCTCCTTTTTAAAGGGAAGCTCCCCGTCGGCGCGGACTGAACGGTTGAAGAAGTCCGACGACCACCCCATGAGGGCTCGGACCTTCTTCAGATCACTCTCCGTCTTCAAACGACTCTCACGCAGACCCAACTCCATCGCAGCACATCTAGGCAAGAGAAGAGGAGCAAAGCACGAGTTGGGAGTTTGAGCGCAAGAACAGATGGAAAGCGTAAAGAACTCCCGACGGTGCGCTTTCCTTCTTAAGTAAGCCCTCGCAACGCTTGGGTGGAAACTGCAGGGGAGTCAAGGATACTACTCAAGAATTCAACCCTGCCGATGACAAGAGGGCCCGGGACCACCCTGACGATCAAGTCGAGGTTCTTACCCAGGCGAACAGTTGTCATCACGAGGCGGGAAACCCAAAGGCGGCGGACTGACAAGGCGCGCGGAACCGATACGGTTTTCGTATCGGGAACTGGCGACCTTCAATTGCGAGAGATCCGCACGCCAAAGATCTTATCTGCCGCCTGAGGTGCGCCACGCGTCGGCACTTAACCGTAAAGCCCCGCCAAAGGCACCTCCGAAGACCCTTGAAGACCCAGTTCAAGAGTCGTAAGTGTGGACCCACCTCCGGCGGAATGACTTCATCCCGTTGGCATTCCCCGGAGGTAGGTCCAGGGGGCCACTGTCGGTACCTTAAAAACCATACACCCCCTGGGGTTACAAAGATCTCAAGGGAAGGACATCTACTCAAATTGAAGACCCTCGGGGGCCCACTCGCCAGACGTGACCGGACCCGCTTCTCCAACATGGTTAGCTCCTAGGTTGCCACGTGTACTGTCAGACCAGAGCTATTACCCGCGAGGGAAAAGCTCCGGGCTAGGTACTGAAACGGCACCTCCGGAGGTAACCCCTGACCGAGAGAAGCTCCGGACCTGACACGTGCCAGGCCACCCCGGAGCTTCCCGCTTCTCCCAAGCAAGCTCCGGAGCTGCCACGTGTCCATACGTCGGAGCTAGCCGCTTCAAACCCCCGGGAGACGTTGTAACGGCTCCGGATCTCCAAAAGACAACCGCGGACTTCAAGACCCAATTAATTATCATTAATCCCACATTAATGATACTTAATCAGGACGATCTTGACACCTGTAACGGCATTGTCGGAGCCGTTACAGAGTTATTAACAACAATTAAATCTCGTGTATCAATACTAATAACCGCCAGGGCCACATGTCGGGCCAGGCTGACTTGTAACGGTTTGTCCTTGTACTATAAAAGGACAAACCGACGATACACAGAGGAAGAGGGCTCGAACACTCTGAAGCTCACAAGTTAATACAACACACGCACACACCCGTGGAGTACGGTATTACGCTCAGGCGGCCCGAACCACGTAAACTACTGTGTCACTCGTGTCCAATCGCGTTTCACTTTCTTGAGTCTCCGCGCGCCCAAACCGAACCACAAACTCCTACAACACTTTCGTAGTGTCAGGGGATCTGCCGACTTCAACAGTCGACAGCTACCCTATTTAAAATCCCTATAACTAATTTTTAACGGTTAACAATAATCTCCGGAGACTCCAAACAGGCCCGAGACATTTTCATTTGGGACGTTGCTTACGTGTCCTCGCCTCCTCGGATTCTATGAAGCCTGGAACCGTTTTAGTTGTGAACGTGGCCACGGCTTGCAGGAAAGGGCGCACTGACAGCAGCGGCAAATGTCCTCAACTTCTCTGCCGGTGGGCGGTCACACTCACACGTCGACCACCCACTTGTGACACGAAAAGATACTTTATCAAATTCAGTGTCCTCTCAACATTCCGGCCGTGCCTCAGTTTCAGAACGGTTTTTTAATGAATTGTTTACCGGTGCAAATAAACACACATGTCGAGAAATGCAGGCGGGGTGGAGCGTGACGGCAGCGCGCACGAGCATCACGCATCTCAAAGTAAAAAGGGAGATGAGCTCAGCGCTTTTCCTCGCTGATTCGTTGAGGTCCAGTCCACTCGGCGATGCACAGCCCCGCGTCGTGCGTCGTATATAACGGCGGGCGCCAGTAGCCGTTCGCCGGTCCCGGGCCCCTGATCGCGCACGGACAAAAAGACGCTCCAAGCGCGGCAGATCGAGCACAGCTCCCAGCCTCCCATTCAGCTCCCACCCGAGCTCATCTTACCGCCACCTTGCGCCGCGCTTGGAATCGGCCGTCGGTGGCATAGGCTCAAGGAAATGCTGCCAGGGTGTTGCCTGCCCCCGTGCGTCCGCCGCCAAAAGCGCGAGCTGGAGGCGGGCCGAGCCGGCTCCCGCGTCTCGGAAGAGCTCGCGTCGTCGTCGTCGGTGGGCAAGAGCGGCGGGGCGGCGAAGCGGTTCGCGTGGGCGGAGATCGAGTCCGTCACGGCCGGGTTCTCGTCCCGGGTGATCGGCCAGGGCGGGTTCAGCACGGTGTACCTGGCCTGCCTGTCCTCCTCCCGCCTCGGCGCCGTCAAGGTGCAGCGCAGCAGCGAGCGCCTCCACCGCGCGTTCCGCCAGGAGCTCGACGTCCTCCTCTCGCTCCGGCACCCCCATGTCGTCCGCCTGCTCGGCTACTGCGACGAACGAGGTAAACACTGCCGTCCACTGCTCCTCACTACCCCCATCGACAAGAGGTCTGCCCTGCGGAATTTACGTCGTCTGGAGCTAACTCTGTTTTTCTTTTTGCCGCGGCGCAGAGGAAGGCGTCTTGGTGTTCGAGTACGCCCCGAACGGCGACCTCCACGGGAGGCTCCACGGCGAGAAGCGGCCGGTGCTTCCGTGGTCGCGGCGCATGGCGATCGCGTTCCAGGTGGCGATGGCGCTGGAGTACCTCCACGAGAGCCGCGACCCCGCGGTCATCCACGGCGACATCAAGGCCTCCAACGTGCTGCTGGACGCCAGCCTCGACGCGAAGCTCTGCGACTTCGGCTTCGCGCACGTCGGCTTCTCCGCCGCGGTCCGGCCGGCCGCGACGACCAGGGCGTCGGCGCGCGCCGTCATGGGCTCCCCGGGCTACGTCGACCCGCACTTCCTCCGCTCCGGCGTGGCCACCAAGAAGAGCGACGTGTACAGCTTCGGCGTGCTGCTGCTAGAGCTCCTCACCGGGCGGAGGGCCATCTGCCCCGACACCGGGTGCCGGCTCACGGCCACGGTGTGTCCCACGCTGGACGAGAGGAAGGTGGCCGACGTGGTCGACCCACGGCTCGGAGACGAGTACGACGGCGAGGAGGCCGCGACCGTGGCGGCACTTGCATTGCAGTGCGTCAGCGACAGCCCCGGTCTCCGGCCGTCCATGGCGGAGGTGGTGCGCGAGTTCCAGGAGAAGACGGCGGCGCTGTTCTCAGCCGCCGGGTCAAAACCGGCCGGCAAGACGGTTTCCTGAGTTGCCACAAATTGTATATAGCATCTTTAGTAGGTCGGATAGAAAGTAAGGATGTGTTTGGTTCGGAGTCAAAGTGGGATGGGATGGATCCATACCAGTTTTTAGGGATGGGACGGTCTCGTTTTCTGTTTGTCTAGAGGGATGGAACGATCCCTGTTTCTTGTTTGTTTTGTGGGATGGTGTGGGATGGAATGATCCCGTCTCTTGTTTGATTGAAAGGATGGGACAGAGACATGTGAGTATGAGTACTTCTGGAAGGTCACATGCCTGTCTCCACATAGGTGGGACGGATCCATCCCCATGTTTTCGGTGGGATGGTTCCATCCCGCATCTAGGTGGAATATTCTCTTTTGAGGGATGACTCCATCCCACATGTCTCCAAACCAAACAACATAAAAGTGGGATCGTCCCGTCCCGTCCCACTATATCCCTCGAACCAAACACACCCTAAAGTATTTAGTCTGTTCATGCAATGGGTTAGTTGGTTGAAACTCTTGGATGAGGTAGAAAATATCATGGTGTCAGTGAATGGTGTAGAGGGCTTCTAGTGGCTCCTAATAAAATCATCAAGTTGATCTGTCCATTTGGTTGAGGATTCGTGAAATTTAGTTTATAACATACCATACCATATAACGTGATCTTGTGCATACTTTAACAGTGGGCTATATAAATTACAAGTCAAGTTGATCTTCATCAACAATAATAAATTTAAACAGATCTGGGCACTCATGTGAGCAAGTAGGTTTGGGGTAACGCGACTGTGTGCACGCAAAAAGCGATCGGTTTCAGAAGTTTTTCCAGTTGGCCGATGCAGCGTCCAGAAATTCTGATGTTTTCTGCAATGATTGATGGTTCCGCACTAATATTCCCTCCAAAACGAAACGGATCAGCACGAATATACTACCTGCATAACCATGTGTCCGTACTTGATGCTTCTGTCCTCATGCTCGCCGCATGGTGTCCTTCCAGATTACATTTCTGTCAGAAGACTGAAAAACGGAGGTCCATCCGTAAACAGCAACAGAAAACAAAGTGTAAATTGTGTTCTGCATTGATATATATTTTCTCCTTGTCTAAAAATTTGTCGTTTTGTAGTTCATTTTTGAACTAAAAAGTGACATACTTTTGGAAACGGAAGGAGTAGCTTAAAATATATACTCGCTCATAAATATTTCGAACTAGGAGGGAGTAGAATCTATGCTATCTAAATTATGTTTTGCTTTAATCACTGACGCGCTTGCATGATTTTTAAACTCGAGATCGAAAGAAATTTATGCATGGATGCATACATAGTCCGCATGTGGAGCGCCGACGTCTAATTCGCGTGATGGGTCATTCTGCCATTGAAAAGGGAGGCGTGCGATGAGCGACGCACGAAAATGACCGAGTCATGGGGCGCAGCAGCCGGCTGTTATCGACGAGACGATCCAAGAACACAAATAACAACTGATTCGAGGACACCACGGGTCCACGGCCAACGCGAAACAGGCGTGCCGTGTTTAATCTCCGTCGCGCATACCGGGACAAATACAGTACTAAGGTCACCAGCTTGGCAGCTGGAGAGGTTGGTTAGGCACACTACTACAAAAAAACATTTTTACAGGCGCTTCTATATTTTTTTTACAGACGGTTCATTAAAAGTGTTGTCTGTGATGTCAGATGAGTTAATGACCGTCTGTGATAATAGAATATCACAGGTGGTCCGTAACAAACAACCGCCTGTGAAAATGTATTGATTTTCACAGGCGGTCCGTAACAAAAACTGCCTGTGATAATAGTCATTATCACAGGCGGTCTGTAACAAACAACCGCCTGTGAAAATATAATGATTTTCACAGGCGGTCTGTAACATAAAAACCGTCTGTGATAATGATGGCTCCTCATTGGTCCGCTGCTTCATCCCACGGATCACTCTTGGACTTCGTATCTCCGCTGTCCGCTGCTTATCGATCCAACGACTCAGTTTAGAAGTCGCACGATAGATGTGTCTATAACAGCAGCAGCCACGGTTCAGTCCGTGATCCTCCGTCAGCCTCCCAAGGTACGACTTCCGGCGGCATCTCCCAAGGCGCGGCTGCCGGCGGCCTCTCTCAAGGCGCGACTAAGGCGCAACTTCGGTTGCTCCAGACCTCGGCGGCTCCGGCGCGGCCTCCTAACAAGTGCGAGCCGTGCCGACGCGAGCACGGGCGCGGATCTGGCACAATCTACCTCGGGCTCCCGGCGGCGCGGCTGCCGGCGGCCTCTCTCAAGGCGCGACTTCGGTTGCTCCGGACCTCGACGGCTCCGGCGCGGCCTCCCGACGAGCGCGAGCCCTGCCGACACGAGCACGGACGCGGATCTGGCACAGTCTACCTCGGGCTCCCGGCGGCGCGCCTCCCGGCGAGCGCGCGCCCTGCCGGCGTGGGCGCCGGCACAGATCCGGCGCGGTCTACCTCGGGCACCCGGTGGCGCGGTCTACCTCGGGCTCTCGACGGCGCGGCTCCTCCGACTCTAAGCGGCACGGCCTCGTCGGGCTTCGGGCGGCACGGCTCCTCCGGCTCTCGGCGGTGCGACCTCCTTCGACACTTGGCGGCGCTCTTCCGACTCCCGGCAACGCGGCGGCCTCCAGGTGGCGCGGCCTCTTCTGACTCCCGGCGGCACATGTGAATTTTTTTTTGTTTCACTAGCCATTTTCACAGGCGGTTTTTAATTAAAAACCGCCTGTGAAAATGCATTTTCACAGGCGGCTGGTAATAAAAAACCGCCTGTGAAAATAGATTTTCACAGGCTGTTTTTTATTACCGGCCGCCTGTGAAAATGTAGTTTCACTGGCGGATTATGCCACCGCCTGTGTTAATCGATCATTTTCACAGGCTCTTCGTTACAGGCGGTTTTTAAAACCGTATGCGATAATATGTTTAGAACCGCCTGCGATGAAGCATTTTGTAGTAGTGGCAGCTGGTTGTCACTTATCGGTGCTTAATTCGCTGGTTGCGATTGCAAGGCATGAGCTGTACTGAATTGTGTTGAACTTCCTCCATCTTTTAAAGTTTATCGTTTTGTAGTTTATTTTTGAACTTCAAAACGACAAATTTTTAGGGGCGGAGGGGGTACAATGCAGGAGGTCCCTGTAACTAAATACGGGCATGTATTAGCTAATGAGTTGGTGTGATTCATATGCAAGTTGCTTTCTGGTTTGAGAGTAATTTACACAAAGCTGTTTTCTGCCTAGTAATTGTAGAGCTATTACAAGCTCTGTTTGACACAACTTCTGCTGCAGCTTTTTCATAAAAATAAGCTGAGTGTGTGCCAAAAATAAGAAGCTTCTGTAACAGCTTATTAGTTCAGTTGTTTCTCAGAATGAACTAAAAGCAGAATATAAGCAGAAGCTACTTTCCACCAGCTTTTCAAACAAGCTGCTTTTATAACAAGTTTTAGTTGTGCCAAACAGAGCTACAATATTACTTTGACGAAAATATTCTCGTCGTGCCTAGCTAGAAAAAGGTGGTTACAGAAACCTTCGTTACTAAACCGCAATTCGGTATAACGCGGATGATGTACTACTGCACAACAGTACTTGTCTATTGCCTCTACTGTCAGTCTCGGCCTTCTGGACTGCAATTGGATACTGGCTGCTCAACGACAGGTGGGTCTCGGAGCAGCGAAGCTGGTGAGTCTTGGCGTTTCGCTCTAGATCACAGGCTCGCCAGCCACATACGAGGCAGATCTAGTCGCGCGCACAAGTCATCGGGCATGACGTTGAAAACTCATGCTCCCCAACGTGATTCAGGGACAGGTCTTGTGTCTGAATCAACGTTTGGGCTGCTTCGCATGGTGGCACCAGGCTGGCTTCAGAGCGGAGGCCTCGTTTTTTAAGCTTGGGCCCTGTTCGTGCCACATGGAGAAGTGCTCTGCCTCGTACCTGTTAATTTAGTGAGGCGACGGATTGCGTGCTCCATTGTTTTTCGAAAGATCGCGTGCTCCATTATTGATTGTTTTTCTATTCTGGAAAGAGAATTATGATAAGTACTTTGTGGAATGTTCACAGATGGCATCATGAGAATTATGACTCCTGTTTCTTTTTATTCAAACCAATGAAAAATGGGAACTTAATCTCACACAGTTGCTTCTTTTATAAACAGAAATTAGCCAGCTCAATATGACATTTTAAATAAAATAAGTGTGGATGCTATGAAATTGACAGATATTTGGTTTGCAGCGGGCTACTTAGACGAAGATAATCCCGTTGAACACGACGAGTTTGTACTGGTTTGGACCTGAGATTTTCCTTTTTAGAAAAATCGCATGTAATTTTCCTACGAAGTACATAACTTAAAAAAAGCAATTCCGCGGAAAAACTAACATGTGAAGTTTTTTCTTGGGTGTGGGAATCTGGAATCAGCCGAACACTGGGCTAGAAAAGATACGTAGCCTCGAGATGTAACTGAGGCCCAACACTTAACGGGCCACAAAGGAAGGCAAGTAAGTAACAAAACCCAAGAAAGAAATATAATTGCCCCAAAACCTGTGTCAGAAAGGCTAATATTTGATTTTTTAGGATAATGAAAAATTATATTTCATCAAGTGATTAAAATTAACCCAGCCTCCGCATCTAAAGATGTATTTAACTGTTTAATTATTATACAGTTTTCACTAATGTATTAGACTTTGTCTATCATATAGGAAGCACATATAGTTCATCTCAAATATTCAACCTATTACTAAATGTCCACCGAAATTCCGCGAATATATCCGAAAGGCAACATGATTTTTGCATGATACCTCCAATCTTCCACCTTATGTAGAATTTCATTGCTAAACCCATCTCAACCCTATTGTAGTTTGAAGAGAGGTCGCTAGCCTAACCCTCTGGGAGCTCTCGATTTTGCATCATGTAAGCTTCTTTTATACTTATATATCAGTTTCCCTCATTTTTTATGTTCTTTCTATGCGATTCAAAATGAACTCGGGCGTTTAGGTTACTGACAATACCCTTTGCTCCCGTTATCCAAACTCCAAAGAAAGTCACAATAGTTGTTTCAAGGTACACGAGTACGCTTGCCTTATTCTCTAAAAATATCAGTACAAACATGTGTCTTTTGGTACAAGCGAGTTGAACTACAGTACATGGCACGTTCGTACGTTTTCCTGTTGATAAACTCAACAATCCGAAGCTGACAAATAAAGAACACGGTTTCAGTATTTACAGTCAAGGATTCTGAGGCATCTCCAGCAGAAAATCCTCGTGCTCATGGACATGGATGGCGGCATCGCACTTTGGGCACGCAGCTTGGTTCTTCTGCGGGGCTCCTTGGCAGAAGAAGAACTTGTGCGGACACCTCGGCAGGCAGTTATCTGCCAAGCTTACCACGGCGCTGCCCTCCTTGAGCTGTCTCAACTCACTCGGCAGTGCACCGCAAAGGAGGTTCCCCTGCAGCATCAGCCTGGCGAACGGCACCCACTCGTCAGTGGCCTCCTCGGCCGCCACACGAACGGCGTACCTGTCGGGAATGGCGCCGGTGAACCGGTTCCTGTCCAGCGCAACTGCCGCGAGCCGCGGCATTGACCCGAGATAGCCAGGCAGCCTCCCTGCGAGCTTGTTGCCGCTCAGGTCCAGCTCGACGAGATGGCTCAACGCCCCGCCGCTGGGAGCATCCTCGATCGTGTCGAGCTTGTTGGACCCCAGCCGCAGCTGCTGCAGCGCCAGGTGCGCGAACGCGGCGCCGGGGACCGCGCCGGACAGTGCGTTGCCCGTGAGGTCCAGCACCCGGATCGCGGGGAGAGCGGCCAAGGCTGCGGCCACTAACGGTCCGGACAGGGAGTTGTTGCGCGCCACGAAGGACAAGACCGACGGCGGCAGGCGCCCGGGGGCGTCGGGCAACGAGCCCGACAGCGTATTGCCGCTCAGGTCGAGGTGGGCGAGCGCGCGCATCGCGTCCATCCTCGGCAGGCTCCCCGTGAGGCCATTGTGCTGCAGCTCCAACCGCGTCAGAGCGGTCAGGGACGCGACCTCCGGCGGTATCCGGCCAGAGAACGCGTTCCGGGAGAGGTAGAGCTCCTGCAGCGCCGAGGCGCGGGTGAAGAGGGACCCTGGGATCGTGCCCGAGAATGCGTTGCCGGAGAGGTCGAGGACGCGGAGGCCCGGCGGCAGCGGGACCCCCGTCGGGAGCGGGCCGTGGAAGCGGTTGCTGGAAAGGGAGAGCGACGCGAGGAACGGAAGCGACGAGAGGACGGGAGCCGGGAACGCGCCGGAGTAGCCCGCGGGGTCGAGCGAGACGCCGGCGACGCGGAGGTAGGAGGAGTTAGCCGGCGCGTAGCAGCGGAGGCCGCAGGGGAATGCGGCGCAGGGGTCGCGGGCGAAGTCCCACGCCGCGAGGCACGAGTAGCGCGGGATGGAGGACGCGGCCACAGCGGACTTGAGCGCCGCTAGCGCGGCCGCGTCCCCCGGGAAGGTGGCCGTGGGCGTGGGCGTGGGCGCGGGCGCCGACGAGGCCGTGCGTCGGAGCGAGAGCAGGAGAAGGGACAACGCTAGCAGGACGCGACGAGATGCCCAAGCCATTGTTGCTTCGATCGAGGCGAGCGAGGTGGAAAAGCGGCGGCTTTGGCTTAGAGATCGGCGCTAAAGTCGTGGAGGATTCGTTGGTTCGCTTTGAGCGAGTGGAATCAGTGTGGAGTGTGAGCTGCGCCGGTTAGACGACAGCGTGCCTTGTAGCTTGTCCCTGTCTGCCGCGAAACCCGGGCCAAAGGAGACAAACGCTTTCTTTGATGCTTTTGTTTAGACACTGTGCCGTTCGGTGGGCACGGTGATGGCAGCTTTCTTGGGTGCGTTTCATGATTTCGTCAGATGATTAGCAGGTGGCGGTGGAGTACCGTTCAGTCGTCGCCTCGTCGGCGGGCCGCGGGGGACGGTGTTCTGGAGTTTACACGACGCTGTTGCCTGAGTCGGGAAGCGTGAGAACGTGAGACAGAACGCTGGACATAGGATAGATTTTATTATTATTATTAGTCGAATATTTAATTAATTTAACAAAAATAGCTGACGATTTTTTTAGCAATACTAGCCGACACATCACTTTTAGTTTCGCAAGTCGTCATTTGGATGTGCAAAACGTACATGTAAACAAGCCACATAGGCTTTAAGATTACTCTCGCAATGCGGGAGTGTGACTCGCCAGGCGGGAGAGCACTCGCGATCTGGTATCACGACACGTCATCACGTGTCCCCGCGGAGTGCGAGTAGCCGTTGTGGCGCTCGCTACAAAATCCGGTTGCGCAGATGCGTTCACTTGCCCGTATCAACCGAGGAGAGGAGAGGAGAGGAAAAAAGAAAAGAAAAGAGAAGCGAAGGAAGATAGGTATGTGATTTTTTTACTTATTTACTAAGTGAGTTAATAGTAAAAATTAATTATAAATTGGAAGTAGTAATTAATATTTTTATTTTATTAATAGTAGTAATTATTTTTGATATTAAAAATGGTATTCTTTATTTAATATTTGAGGAGTAATATCTGTAATATTAAATATTTTTATTGCATTAATAATTAGCACTAATTAGTATATATTAATAGTATAGTTATTAAAATGTTTTTAGTAATTCATATTCGTTTGTTAAATGTTGTATGTTAGGAACATATTGCATTACTAGTAATAATATGTTATTTAATTAAAATAGCTATTTTAATATTATAATTTTTAGTATTACTAGTTAATAATAATAAATATATATCATTTATTAGTATTAAATAGTGGAATATACTAACAATTAATCAAAATTAAGTTAACACAAAGTAAAGTAATCAAATAATGTGTATATCGATAATAAAATATAAAAACAACTAAAAATGTTAAAAAATGGAAAACATGATCTAATAATTAAAAAATGAGTAATTAAAATTCAAAATTATAAAATGATATAAAATATGTTAGAGTAATTAGGATGATATGATTGATATATATAAATGTAATAAAGTTTTAAATTTAATAAACATGTAAAAATAATGTTATCAAAGTTAAACAATGTGAATAAATATGTAATATTTGTTAAAAAAATTATATAATTGTAAGATATTTGTAATTTATTAACTACATACATTGTTCAGTAGGTACGACAGATAAGATATCAGTTCAAATTTATTTTGGAGAAAGAGTGATACTATATGATTCAAATGATGTAGATTTATCTAAATCTTCGTCCGGCACGAAAGGAATACCAAATCCAACAGAGAGAACTTATTTGGGTATTCATAATTGGTTAATATAGATGTTCAAAGTGCATGAAGAACACTATCAATTGAAGTATTATGCAGTGGTTAGTCATGGAAGTGATCCTTTTTATGGAGAGTTATTTGAGACGAATGGAACTACGGTTTGGAGGAATTATGCTCAAATGGTCGTTCAATTTGGATGGCCTTGAATTATGTTTATTAAAGTAAAATCGAAATAGATATTTGATAAGACACCTAATACGATCGTTGATGGTGACGAGGATAGTGATGATGGAGAAGCTGAAGAATCGAAGAATGAGAGAGATGGAGATGCACCTAATAATGTTCATATTGAGCCTACAGGTGTAGCAGATGAAGGTAAACAATTAGATCATTTAGTTGATCCATTGATAAGGAAGATAGAGATTATGAGAATATTACTTGACATGACTCCTCAGATGATGATGAAGATGTTCCAGTATCTAGAGAATGGAAAAATCAAAATTTTGATAATTTAAGAGTTACTGAAGGTTATCATATTTTATGAGAATATAATGAGAATGAGGTATCTGTAGAATCTTTATTTAAAGATAAAAAATCATTGAAAGATGTTGTTAAATATTGGTTTCTTTTATTGAAAAGATCGTTTGTAGTTTTAGGGTCCAATAAAAAATTATGATATGAGATGTGTTTTCCCAAGCTGTCCGTTTCGTGTGCACGGATACGCGCAAGAGTGGAGCAATCTATGTAAATACTCAATATTGACTTATCATTCTTGTGAGTTGCAACAACTTTAGAAGTGCAATACATATCTTACATCGCAGTTTATTGCAAATTATATATATTTTAGAAATTGTGGATAATGTTGTTTTTTAGCCAAAATCAATTATCAACACTATTGAGCAATATTTTATGTACACGATAAGTTATTTGAAGGCTTGGAACGCCAAAGTAAAGGTGACAGAGAAGAGATTTCGGTACCTTTGAAGTATTCTATGATAATTTACCAAGATTGTTACACACCATACGAATGAGAAATGTTGGAATACTTATTGACATTATAGATGCCCCGAACCCAAGAATTCCTGGGGAGTTGATTCTTCAACGAGCTTTCTTCTCTTTAGGTCAATGCATAAATGCATTTGGCTATTGCATATCAATACTTTACGCTGATGGCACTTTTCTAACTAGAAAGTACAAAGGGCAAATTCTTACAGCTATAGCAGTTGATGACAACAATCGATTGTTGCTTGTTGCCTTTGCATTCGTTGAGAGTGAAAACACTGATAGTTGGTATTGATTTTTGCATCGGGTGAAGTACATTGTGGTTCGCAGTCGCAAAAATATTTGTGTGATGCATGATCATCATGCTAGGTTCCTGAAAGCTATAATGGATTTGAAGTACGGAAGTCCTGGTCGTGGTCTTTCAATTACTTGCCCGAATATAAAATCTAGATGGTGTATGAGGCATTTAGGTGCTAATTATTATAGTCACTTTAAGAAGAAACTTATCAACATGTTTAAACGGTTATATTGCTAGAATCAATAGAGAAAATTTAATGCTTTGTGGCAGCATCTGGATGAGTTAATGACCAAACAAATACAGGAACGATTAGGAAGAGCTTCTAATTCTGAACAGGTTAGAATTTTGGTGCTTCTTTGCAGTCTTCCGTCAGATGATCATAATATAGTTCAGAAACTACCACCTCTTTGCGAGTTCAGAAACTACATCAATCAGGAACAATCGAAAGAAGATGTTGAGTATGTTCAAAGAAGAGCTAAAGTTGCACCATGGAACTTCTTTCACGATCGCGAGTGGGATGAAAGAATGGAGCAAGAGAGGAGGAAGAGGGCTCAACAGGAAGAGCGCCGTCTCAAGAAGCAAGAAGAAATTTGACAATGGTTCAAAGAGTGTCGACGCAAGGAACAAGAGGAGGAACACATCGCAGGAGGGGCACGAGAGGCTGAGCGAGAATGCATGCGCGAGAGAGCTCGTCGCGCAAGGGAAGCAGAACCGAATGCTTTGTGTAAGGGAAAATACCTCCGTTGCAGTAGTTTATAGGTGAATCATGCTCAACTTTAAATTCAACTAAGGTGTGTTAGGAGCATACGTGCGTTACATGTTTAATTCAACGTACACACACCATATGTATCGCAAAATTTATGTTTTTGTTCTTAAATATGTGAGTTCTACCTTATGTATCGTAGTAGGAGAGAGACATAGCGCATACACTTATTTTCTGAACTCTATAATTTCTGTTATTGTAGTCATCGAGCTTTTTAATATGATCAATATATTGAGATATTCAATATGTCACATAAATATTTGTTCGTATTATGAGCTGACATCATGAGAGAAGCGCAAGTAACATGGCGAAGTATAAAGAGGCTAAGAAAAAAAATGCAAGGCGTGTTGTGAGTAAGGCAAGGGGGCAGATCTATGATGCGCTATATGAGAGGTTAGGGACAAAAGAAGGCGAAAGGGAGATATACAAGATGGTGAAACTTCGCGAGAGAAAGGTGAGAGATCTCAACAAAGTCAAATGCAATAAGGATGAGGCAGACCAAATTCTATTGAAGGAGAAAGAAATTAGAAACAGATGGCGGAATTACTTCAATGGACTATTCAATGATGGGAATGAGAGTATTAGGTTCGAGTTGGATGACTCATTTGATGACACCAACAGACGATTCGTGCGGAGGATACAAGAGTCTGAGGTTAGAGATGCTTTAAAAAGGATGAAAGGAGGAAAGACCCGCGACCCCGATGATGTCCCCATTGAGGTATGGAGATGTCTGGGGGGATGTAGCAATAGTATGGCTCACTAAACTATTCAACCGCATTTTTCAGTCAAACAAAATGCTTGAAGAGTGGCGGAAAAGTATTTTAGTATCCATCTTCAAAAATAAAGGAGATGTTCAAAGTTGTACTAATTACCGAGGAATTAAGCTCATGAGTCATACTATGAAGCTCTAAGAGAGAGTGATTGAACACCGCTTGAGGAAAGTGACAATGTCACTAAAAACCAGTTTGGTTTTATGCCTAGGAGGTCCACTATGAAGGCGATTTTCTTACTCCGTCAACTTATGGAGAGGTATAGGGAGCAAAAGAAGGATCTACATATGATGTTCATTGACTTGGAGAAGGCATACGATAAGGTACCAAGACCGGTCATGTGGTGGGCACTAGAGAAACACAAAGTCCCAACAAAGTACATTAACCTTATCAAAGATATGTACGATAATGTGGTGACAAATGTGCGCGTAATAGTGAGACCAACACTTTTCCTATCACAATAGGTTACACCAAGGATCAACCTTAAGTCCTTACATCTTTTCCTTAGTGATGGATGAGGTGTCGAAGGATATACAAGGGGATATCTCTTGGTATATGCTCTTTGCTGATGATGTAGTGTCGGTAGATGAAACTAGGGATGGCGTTGATAGAAAACTAGAGCTATGGAGGCAGACTTTAGAGTCTAAGGGGTTTAGACTTAGTAGAACCAAGACCGGGTATATGAGATGCGACTTTAGTGATGTCGGGTGCGAGGATGGTAATGTTAGTTTACAAGGACAAGTAGTACCTAGGAGAGACACATTTCGATATTTAGGATCAATGTTACAAAGCAATGGTGATATTGATGAAGATGTTTGCCACAGGATCAAGATCGGGTGGATGAAGTGGCGACAAGCATCTGGAATCTTATGTGATAAGAAAATTCCACAAAAATTGAAAAGAAAATTCTATAAGACGGTGATCAGACCTGAGATGCTGTATGGAGCAAAATGTTGGCCAACTAAAAGGCAGCATGTCCAATAAATGAGTGTTGCGAAGATGCGCATGCTACAGTGGATATGCGGTCACACAAGAAGAGATAAAATTAGGAACGAGGTGATACGTGATAGGGTAGGGTGGCACCGATTGAGGAGAAGCTAGTCCAACATCGCTTACGGTGGTTTGGGCATATCCAGCGGAGACCTCCAAAAGCACCGATTAACAGTGGGATTGTAAAGAGTAGAGAAAATTTTAGGAGGGATAGAGGTCGACCGAGGTTGACATGACAGGAGGCGATGAAACGAGACTTAAAAGAGTGGGACATACATAGAGATTTGGCTCATGATAGGACTGCATGAAAATTAACAATTCATGTGCCAAAATCTTAGTTTATTCGTAACTTGTTACTATTATCTTCTTCTTTCTTATTAACCCATTTCTAAAATAAATAAAATGTAGAATCTTATTTTATTTGTAATTTTTTTATCATTTTTTTACTTTCATCTTATTTTCTATTACTTTTCTTCAAAATTATTGGGTTTTATTTTTAGCCGACCCCAACTTGTTTGGGACAAAGGCTTGGTTGTTGTTGTTGTTGTATGACACTATCTATTTTTATACTTATCTCCAAAATCGAATAAAAACTATATATGTAAACACGAACATGACACTGACTTAATTTTATATTTTTTTTTCTCAAATAAATTTTTCTAATTGGTGAGTCGCACATTGGAAATGCGACTTGTCAATCAGCCGCGCGAGTCGCCATATGGTATGGCGAGTGGCCAGCCAGAATCATGACCTGACGGACCCCGTTGTAAGCGCCGCTTTTCTGAGCTACGTGACCCCCTTTCGCATTTCCGAGTCGCTGAACCAAAATGCGACCAGCCGGCTACTTTTGCAAAAATAAAAAATTACATTGGCTATTTATATTAAAATAATAAAATAATCGGGTAATATTAAAAAAAAGTTCTATAGGATAAGGCGAGCAAAATTGTCAGCTCGTGTAAAAGGGAAAATAAAAAAAAACAGCAAAATGTTAATAAATTAAAAAAATGGTCGGTTTTAAAGACAAAAAGATGTATTTAGCGACGAGAATGAAAAGACTCTCTGATTGATGGGTAAGAACTGAGACTCCTGAGTAGCACTACTCAGATCCTGAGTTCGATTTCTCGTGGGAGCGAATTTCAGACTGAATTTCACAGTACTAAGTGCAGATACTCTACAGAGGAAGTCACGGACGCTGGATGTAGGGTGCACTTATGCAAAATGTGAAAGGATGAACGTGCTATAATATTGACCTACAAAGTCCGGTCCACAAACGTGTGCTTAGCCATCCAGTTATCGTCATTTTGTTTTAGATAATAGGTTGTAAGTGTCTGTATTTGTACTCGCTTATAATAGTTTGCGTGCTTAGCCATTCAGTTATCGTCGTCTTGTTCTTAACAATAGTCTGTAAGTGTATGCATTTGTACAAGATCGAGACTGAAAGACTCTGCCTATCATCTAAGAAAAAGAACTTAAAAGCTCCCGGATTGAGGGGTAAGAATTAAAAATTATTATGTTATAGGTGTAGAGATTGATATGTCAGTTGGAAGAAGTGATACTGCTATGAGTTCATACAGTTACTTTGTGATTCGGTTTTTTTATTATCTGATGGTGCATTCTTTTTTATTTATTGATATGGCTATAGTTAATGATTGCTACACACGAGACATTTGGGTTGCCTGTTTCGTTTTAGATAGATGTTGATTTTAAGATAACAATCTTCCTTTTCTTTTCCTTTCAGTAACCAGATGCATTGCCTTAGTTGGCATCGGATACCCGGAGTGATGAAGAGTTGTATGTTGTTGGCATCGTCGGTTGATGGAGGGGTAACAGATAACTAATCACTTAGATGAAGCAACGTGGGTTGCTGCCATTGCATTACAATTCGAATTCGCACCAGCGTACTCTAAAGCATACTCTATAGACTATTTTCCTTCTAATTTTATAGTACGTACTTTAACTTCTACAACACTACAATGTATACAATATGTTTTGCAGCATGCCACTGCAAACGGTCTAATATCTTGGATCTATTGGTCAGCACGTGACAGAATGATTGTCTGAGTAGCGAAATATGAATGTTACATAACTGCTTAGTTTCCATTACAAAAATTTATGAGTTACCCCTTCCATCTCAAAATACTTGTCACTCTCTAGTTAATTTTTGAACTAGAGAGTGACAAATATTTTGGATGAAGTATTTGATTTGCAATACTATCACCCTAACGTCAGCGCTCTGTAAGTGGGAATGCATACTCTTTTTGAGATAACAAATATTTGTCTTCTCTATTTATTCTCTCTCTGTTTTTTCCTCTCCAAAATGCATTGGATTGTTGCAGATGGCCTCAGAGAAAAGGGCAAGTCCCAGCTTCGTTAATAAGCATTTTTTTTTTTTTGGTTTGCTGGGGTTGCCAGCTTTATAGATAAGCACGACCATTTCACTCAAAACTCTTACTAATCTACTTAGCTAATAGAGTAAAAGTAGCACACATCTGCCAGCAAAAATCAGTCATAAAAATGAAAGAGAAAGTACACAGGAAAACAGTGCTAAACTGGGAGAAATATTAGTATATGATTATGATGATACTGAGCAAATCGCACAGTACATACAGATAGTTTTCACAACACTATCATCCAAACGACTGGCATCGACTACAACACTTTACATTCGCAAACAGAGAAGCATCATCACCCCAGGCAAACCACATATAAATTAGTCACTTATCTGTTCTTGACATTGCAAGCTTGTCCATAGATGATAGATCATCACTGGGACTGACCCCTACCAAGAAGTTTCTGAAGCTGTCCATTTGAATGGGCATTTGCTGTATCTGCAATATGCAAAATGTCGGCCGTTCATATTAGCAAGGTAATTTTATGAACACAAGGAAACAGCAATGCAGCTGGAAGGGTCTAAACACTAACCATCTGAACCACCAATATGCTTGCCATTCACAAACACCTGCGGCACAGTATGACGCCCAACTAGGTCCAGAAGAACACTTTGAATTTCATGCCCATCCTCTGTGTACCATACATGTATTTGTTTTTTAGTTTCTTGCAGACAAAATGATACACAACCAGATCAGAATTCCAAATGTTCCAAGGATTATTACCACGGAGATCTAGTTCAACAACGTATGGATCTTCCTTAAGATCTTGAAATATTCGCTTCGCACGGATAGAGTACCTACAAGAAAGAAGAAAATGAATGTTTAGTAATAAAAGTACATATTAGTATTTAACAATGCATAAGGAATCAGAGGATTGGATTATGAAAGAAATGTTGTACTTTTTTGAACATTTTATCTATATGAAAGCACAAAAAATCCCTTAACTGTCAACTTCAGGGCAAAGCAACAAACTCATGTCATCTGATAGCTTGAGCTTGGAGCATTGGAGTAGTCTAGGCTAAGCTTCTATAGGTATAGGTTGTAGCAACATCTGATGCAGATACAATGCTTTTCCAAATTGAGCAACAGCTTCAGTGATGGTTTAGTTAAACTTCCCTCCAATGGCCAACGAGAACATCAATGGGGCCTGGATGGTCGGGCTCGAGCCATTATCACTGCTCTGGGTTTTAGAAGGGCTGGGAAAGTTCATTCTGAAAGGACCTTGAGTTGGATTAGGATCTTCACATAAGAAATGATTTAGTTTTAGATTGCAATGAGAATCCTTTTCTCCAAGAATGTTTACCTATTTTAAGGGACCTTGTGCTCTCTGTATTTCCTGTTTTTGTACTTACAGATTTATCCTAATTTTAAAATATTAAACTCTTAGTTTTCACAAGTTGCAGTGGAGCCACAGAAATATCAATTCAATTTTAAGTCCATCTGATAATAAGCTCCCTCGAGAATCAGTAGCATATATTGGTGGTGCCCACTAAAATTCTGAACAAAGGGTGGGCCTGAGGCAGCGGTAGAGTCTCTCCAATTCTGTCCTAGAGGTCCTAGGTTCAAATTAGCCTCATTGCAAATTAAGCAAGGGAAAGACTGCCTAGAAATTCCCTTTCCCAGACCCCATATTGTGCGAGAGCTTTCAACACTAGGTGCGCCCCTACTAAAATTCTGAGAGTAGAACAGAGAAAAGGACCTAGTCCAACTTATAGCCCAAGCTCATAAACTGAAACTCACATGATAATATCAATTCATGGTGTCAATGTGGGGTGCATATCTGGATGCAAAGCATACATCACCATCAGCAACTAAAACTGGGTTCATCTCTAACATGTAGTTGCAAGTTATCAAAGCAAAAGGCCAATCAGAGCCAGTTAAATTTGGTAAATCCAAGAGCATAACAGATCATCCGCATGGTACAGTAGAACACTGACATAACTGAGTCACTGATTCCTATCAGGAAGATGTTAACCTATATGCTATATCATGTTTTAGTTAATAGAGAGCAGACCGGCATCTTAGACCATAACCTAGACATAATAACCTGCAGAATGAAACAAGCCTCGCACAGTTGGAACAGAAGTAGGCACTGGTGAAAGGACAGAATCAGCAAATCGAACCCATGTTCCAGAAAACACACAGTTCCTACCCTGCCAGAAGCTAAATTGCTCGATTCGCGTAAAATAAAGCAACGGGAAGCCACTTCCTGGAATGTCCTAATTCGAACTCCGTCGTCTGCTAGACAAGATAAAAAAAAATCCAACCAATTCACGACACGCAAAATTCCCCATTAGTAAAATAGCAGCTTCCTCGAAACTTCCTGCGATCTAAGCTATGCGTTTGATGCCTGGCTACTTCTGCGCACCAATACCCGACGATTCGCCAGATTTGCAGACTAGTAAAAGCAAGCAAGGCAAACAGAAACAGCCACACGAAATTCTTGGTGTTCTGTGGGAGGGGGGCTTACGGGCAGTAGGTCTTGGAGAAGATGGTGATGCGGTTGGAGTAGATCGCGTTCTGCACGAAAGCGGACGGCGATCGCGTGGCCGCAGCGAGCTCTGCCGCGGCCAGGAGAAGGAAGATAGAAACCGCTAATCTGGACACAGCCATCGGGCTACCTTGTATGGACTAGCCTACCGTCCGCTGTTTGCCAGAGTTCGGAGGACCGGTGAGCCACCGGTCGTCGGAGTTGAAGGGGATGATGGCCGGGTGGGGATATTTCCCCTCTTCTGTTTCAGTTTCTTTCCCCTGGGAAGGCCTCGACACATCTGTTCGTCGTTGCTTGTTCTCGTGACGAGTCACAGCCCATTGGGCTTTTAGTTTTCGCTTATCTGGGGAATGAAACTTCACATAGGTTTAGGCCCATTAGATCTTTTTTGTTTTGGTTACGGTAAGTATTCTGTGTGAGCGTGCTTGCTTTTAGGATTATGAGGTTGTTGAGGTTTCATCTTCTCGACGATCATTGAGGTGGTTCGGGATGGACATTCGGTTAATCAAGAAATCCCGTTCAGATTTCCAGTTTTTTTTTTTGAAAATTCGGTTTTCAGAAAACGGAAACGAAAGTGATGTATACAAAAGGAAAAACCGCCACAGCAGATAACTAAAATTTTGATTCGGTTTTCAGTTACACTAGAAAAACCGACCGAACTGACCTAAGGTACAGGACGGCGGCCATCGAGCACGGGTTGATGTTGATGTCCAAAACACCATTCTGAACTTGAGCAGCTCTGTCGGTGGTTTGGAACCGGCAGATCTCCCTACACTACTAAAGTGATAGGGAAGTTTGATGTTCGGTGTGGGCGCGCGGAGATTCAAGAAGGTGAATAGAGTTGACACAGGAGACACAAGAGTTTACGTGGTTCGGGCCGCCTGAGCGTAATACCCTACTCCACGGGTGTGTTGGTGTTGTATTGGCTGTATGAGCGTATGAGGCGCGTCTATCCGTCTTAGTCTCCCCCTGTGTATCGTCGGTCTGTCCTTTTATAGTACAAGGGCAGGCCGTTACAGGTTAGCCTGGCCCGACACGTGGCCCCAGCGGTTACTAGTATTGATACACGTTTAATTGCTCTTAATGATCCTATAACGGGCTATGACAGCACCGTTACTGGTGTTAAGATCGTCCGTTTAAGTGTCATTAATATGGTATTAATGACACTTAATCGGATCTTGAAGTCCTTGGCTCTCCTTGGAAGATCTGGAGCCGTTGCGGGGTCTTCCGGAGGTTAGAAGCTGAAGATCCGACGGTCGGACACGTGGCAGCTCCGAAGCTTGCTGTGGGAAATAGGAAGCTCCGGGACTACCCGACACGTGTCAGGTCCGGAGCTTCTCTCGGTCAGAGGCTAAGTCCGGGGGTGCCATTTCGGTACGTGGTCCGGAGCTTCCCCCTTGTGGGTGGTAGCTCCGGTTTGGTAGTACACGTGGCGGCCCAGAGATTAACCATGTTGGAGAAGCGGGTCCGGTTATATCTGACATGTGGGCCTTCGAGGATCTTCAAACCAAGTATATGACTTTCTTTTGAGATCTTTGTGACCTCAGGGGGTGTACGGTTTCTAGGGTACCGACAGTGGCCCCCTGGGCCTACCTCCGGGGAAGTCATTCCGCCGGAGGTGGGTCCATCTCCGCGACCTTTGAACTGAGTCTTCAAGGGTCTTTGAGGGTGCTGTTGGCAAGGACTTGGAATTAAGTCCTCACCACGTGGCGTATCACTCGTGCGGCAGATGAGATCTTTGGCGTGCGGATCTCACGCAATTGAAGGTCGCCGGTTCCCGATACGAAAACCGTATCAGTTCCGCGCGCCTTGTCAGGTCGCCGCCTTTGGGCTTCCCGCCTCTTGATGACAACCGTTCACCTGGGTAAGAACCTCGACTTGATCGTCGGGGTGGTCCCGGGCTCGCTTGTCATCGGCTGGGTGAAATTTTTGGGAGGGACCTTCGACTCCCTTGCGGTTTCCATCCGAGCGGCGCGAGGGCTTACTTAAGAAGGAAAGTGCGCACCGTCGGGAGTTCTTTACGCCTCTCATCTGATCTTGCGCTCAAACTCCCAACTCGTGCTTCACTCTTCTTCTTTCGCCTAGCCGTGCCGCGATGGAGTTGTGTCTCCGTGAGAGTCGCCTGAAGACCGACGGCGATTTGAACAAGGTACGGGCCCTCATGGGGTGGTCCTCGGACTTTTTCAACTGCTCAGTCTGTGCCGGCGGAGAGCTCCCCTTCGAGAAGGAGCACGCCGGCGAAATGGTGTACTTTTCTTCGTACGCCATGGTGGGGTTGATCCCACCTTTTTCTTCCTTTTTCTTGATGCTGCTAGACTTCTATGGTCTGCAGTTATATCACCTTGGCCCTCACTCCATTCTCCTCGTGTCTATCTTCGTCCACTTCTGTGAGATGTGGGTGGGCATCCCCCCCTGCATCGAACTCTTCCGGACCTTCTTCACCGTCCACACCACCGGTCAGAGCAATGAGTACATTGGCTTCTACTACTTCGTGAAGCGCAAGAAGTGCCCATTCAAGTACCTCCGGTCGTTCCCTTCTGGGAAATGGGACGACTGGAAGAAGGACTGGATAGTCATCAGGGTGGAGGAGCACGAGAGGCTGGAGTTGTCTGATAGTCTGCCCGGCATCGACACGACGATCTGGAGTGAAGCTCCGGTGCTGGCGGATGCCTTCAACCCTGCTTTGACCAGGATCCGCCAATGCGTGGAGGGAGGATTGACCCCTCAGGCGGTATTTTGCAATTTCCTAGTCAACAGGTGGGCGCCGCTGAAGAGGAGGGAGAAGCTCGCTTGGGCCCTCAACAGCGTGATGGACGATGACCGGGTTGAGACCGGGTTGAAGTCCAACATGGCAGGGAGAACCTTGGAGTTCCACCTCAAGAAATTCCAGCACGGCATCGACATCGACGGTGATGACTTGACTCCCCCGTCGGCCTTCCTCCTTCTGAACATGGAAGTGGAGTTCAGCAGGGAGCTCCAGCAAAAGATGCCCGCACTTGACGACCTTGGTGTCGTCGAGAGAAGACCAACCTCTGGGGTAGCGATCCCTGGGGTACCCAAGGATGGCTCCGGCTCTGCTCCTAAACCGAGGGGAGAAGTCTTCGGCAAGGGCAAGGAGCTGGCGGAAGAACTAGTGAGCCGGAAGAGGAAGTTGCAGTACGTCGACGGAAGGTCTGCCGGGCCCGCTACTTCTGCGTCGGCTCCTTCTCCCCGGAGGGGAAGGTCCTCTGCGGCTGTGGCCACTGTTCCTGTAGTGGGGTCATCCCGGAACACGACTGTTCCCGCGGTGGGGTCCTCTCGGAGTGCAGCTGTTCCTGTAGTGGGGTCCTCTCGGAGCACTAACTCCGGTCGAACAACTCCGGCTCCGGGGCTGGTGGAGGCCTCCAGGTCTGGGGGTTCTTCCCGATCGAGAGGAGCCTCGACCCGGGAAACACCCGTGGCCGCGACAAGTTCCGGGGGGCCTTCTGGAGCTCCTACGCCGACTGTGGCCAGCCCAGAGCGCCCGGGAAAAAGGTTCTGCGCAAGTTGGTGCGGAAGCCTCCCAAGGTAACTTTTGATCTCTACCTTATATAATTATTTTAATTGTAGCAACTGTTTGCTAATTTTCTTCGTCCATCATCTGCAGCGTCCCCAAGAAGGGAAGCGAGGCTCTACCCTCGGCCACAGCGTCTGAGGCCGTGGGGGTGGGAGCTTCTGCCCCTGTTCCAGCGCCGCCCCAAGTGGTGGCTGAGGCTGCGACAGTTCCGGCGCCGGCTGTCGTGGTCATGGTCCTCGACTCGTCCCCAGAAGTTCCCGTGGTAGCGCCGGACCACGGGCGTGAAGACATGCCAGCGGCACATGTCCCGGAGGTTGAAGCTCCGGGTCCTGGTGCTGGAATGATGGAAGCTCCGGCTGTTGAGCCGGAGGAAGAAGTAATCCCGGTTTCAGAGCCGGAAATTGTTGAAGCCCCGGCATGCGAGCCGGAAGATGAGGTAGTTCCGGTAGTTGGGCCAGCTACTTCCGAAGCACCGGCAGCTGAGCCGGTTATTGTTGGAGCTCCGGTCATAGGTCCGGACGATGTTGAAGATCTTCCGGCTCCTGTGCCGGTGGTTGAAGAGGCGACGGAGCTTGAGCCTCCGTCAGAAGAGGTGCCCAGATCGGAGCCAGTAGCGGCTCCTACTCCGGAAGCGACGACGCCGGAGGTTCTTGCGGCCGAGCCGGAGTGCCCCAGCGAAGTCGCTGGCCCCAGTCTGAGGGGGTGAACGAAGATTTGGCGGTTGGGCCTTCTTCGATGGCGACTGAGGCCATCCCGGAGGACGGCCTAGTGCCATGGAGTCCCAGGGGACCACTCTTGTAGAGTGGGACCCAATTTTTGTATCTGAAGACCCGCTGGAACCAGCGGAGGAGACCCCAGCAGGTCCGGAGCCAATCCCGTTATCGCTGTCCATTGACAACGCATGTTCCAGTCTGCGTCAAGTCCAGCTAGCCTTTTTCCACGACAGCAAGGCTCTTGAAGAGGAGCGCCAAACCCTTAGGCGGTGGCGTAACCGGCTCTACTTCGAGACCAAGCTGGCTCAGTCGAGGCTAGCGGATGACAAGGAGTGGATCAAACGGGAGAAGGTCCGCCTGGAGTACTGGGGCAAGTTACTGGATGACAGGGAGATCATGACTCATGCCCTCGACGCTCAATCCCGGGAGATCTATGATCAGGCCAAAGCTGCCAATAACGCGGCCGATGCTCGGCACGAACAGCTTGAGGCCATTAACACCGCACTCATCAAGCGCTGAGAGGCACTTGAAGAAAGGGAGAGACGGCTCGAGGATGAAGAGCAGAAACTCCTGGAGCTGCGGGATGACGTCCTGAGGAGGGAAGAGGAGCTCGCCGAGAAAGTAGCTCTGGCTGACAAGGGCCTCGAGGAGCGCGCCAAGAAATTGGAAGAGCGCTGCCAAGAGGAAGAGGAGAAGACTTGGGTGCGAGGGCAGGAACTCTACGAACAAGAGTGTGCCCTTGTTGCCCGGGAGAAGAAAGTGAGGGGTAGGGAGAAGGACCTGGTCAAGCACCGGAACAAGATCCACCTCTGGGAGGAGGAGCTCAGGAAACTTGAAAGGCAGATTGCTAAAAAGATTCAGCAAAACGCTAAAGAAGTTGAGCGACTCGCCCGCGAGAATTCCGAACTGACGGCGGCCAGGAGATCCTTGGAAGAGTTGAAGGGCTTGAGGACTGTGGACTCCCTACAGATTTGGGAGTTCCTGGGTAAGGCTAACGATGCGCTGACGCCGATGGGTTTCAGCCCCGTGCGCCCGGATAATCCGGAGCCGGAGCCGGACCTAGCGCTGCAGGCGTTGAGCTCAGCAGGTAGCAAGCTCTCCAAGGTGGGCGATGTCATCGCGGACCAGCTGGAGGTTGAGGGGCAATCCCCGGCGAAGAACGTCGCAGAGTATGTGCTGACGTGCTACACCAGCCGGAACTCCCAATTTCCTCTGGACCCGGTGCTTGAAGGCCCCATCGAAGGAGAAAGTGAAGCTACCCAAGCCAGCGTATCAGAGGTCGCCCAGAAGGTCGCCCAATTCTTCCATAGGGTCTAGGACCATCTCTGTACTTCTCACTTGTATTTTCTCTTCTTCTTCCTCAATTTTGTAATCCCTTGTCTCCAGATGTAATCTCTTGTCTCCAGATAAATGAAATCCCCAAATTTTGCGAATTTCACTTTTTTTTTTGTCTTCAACACTTTTATCTTCACTTGGCCCCCTGGTAGATGTACACAATTTGATTGTGAACATGTACCAAGAGGATATTGTGCATTGTTGAAGACTCTTTTGCTCCCAACTTGTAGAATTTAGGTTCGAAGTCTTCGATAGTGAAGGCCCCCTGAGGTTGTCAGAGCTTATAAGCTCTAGCACTGTCTATCGCTGGAGCTTAGTAGCTCCGGCAATAGTCTCTATCAATGCGTAGAGCATCGATAGTTAACCTTCCGGGGTGTCGGAGCTTAGTAGCTCCGGCAGTGACCTTTACCAACACTCAGTTTGTTGGCAGCAGACTCCATTTGTGGGGTCTTGACACCATCTTTTATTCGGCGTCGACGGCTGGCCCCCTTAGGGGAGTCGGAGCTTATTTTGCTCCGGCTTCCTCCATCAACGTAGACTTTATTTTTCCTGCACACTTAAGCCAAGAAAAATAGTAAAATTTGTTTCTTGTCTATAACTTCGTCTCGACTTATGACTCTCAAGAAGATTTTAATTCAAACGTGATTCTAAATACAACCGAACGTGATGTTTTTTCTTTTAAATCCAACTGCTCATGGACCCTCCTTACTTTGGCCTGCCGGGGTGTAGGTAGAGTGGCGTACTTAGGGTGCTTGACCAGGCTAAGTCGATAGCACACTCCGGCCCTAGATTGGCTTGGCGGCTTTCAGGCGAGTTGACCTTGAACGATATTTGAATCCAAAAGAACTGACAATACAACTCGAATCGTATATAAACCGGTCGAACTAAAATTTCTTAAGAAATGCACGTCTTCGTTATAGATAAGAAAGAGAAAAATAAAAATGTTGAGCCTGTACAAAATAAATGCACGTGGAGTCTATTTCACATGAAAATGTCTTTCATTATAGGTCCGGGGTACAGGGGAAACAAGTACACTCTTAGGGTACGGAACCAGGCTAAGGGTGTTTCATTTCTCGTTTGACCCAGGGTAGTTAGCCACACTTTTAGTCTGGAGACTGTGACAAGTGCTGCATGAACTTTGCGGACCTTTCGGGAAAGGTCCGGCTGTTCTCCCGGAGGAACTACCCGACTCTATATAATGACTCTATAACATACATCACAAGTTACTCAAGACTCACCTCCGTGGTGTTAAGTGTAGAACTTACGGAGGTGCTCGATGTTCCAAGGATTTGGGAGAGGTGTCCCATCCTCGGTAGCCAAGCGAACGCTTCCGGGACGGGATACTTTAATCACTCGGAAGGGCCCCTCCCAGCCGGGGGAGAGTTTGTTTAACCCTTCTCTGGATAGTATTCTCCATAGCACCAGATCGCCTTCCTCGAGCTGTCAGTTGTGTACATGCCGCTGGTGATAACGCCGTAAGGCTTGACGATATCGGGCATTCCGAACAGCTGCTTGGCACCTTCCCTCCTCAAGGAGGTCTAGGTCTTCACGCTGGAGCTGGTCCTGTGTGGCTTCGTCGAAGGTCCGGACCCGGAGTGAACCCAAGGTGATTTACGGAGGAAGGATTGCTTCAGCTCCGTACACTAGAAAGAAGGGTGTCTCTCCGGTTGACCGGTTTGGAGATGTCCTGTTGGCCCATAGAGTGGGCAGAAGCTCTTCGATCCAGTTGGCTCCATGTTTCTTCAAGCGCTCATAGGTGCGCATTTTGAGTCCTTTAAGGATTTCAGCATTTGCTCTCTCGGCTTGACCATTGCTGGCTGGGTGAGCTACGGAGGCGTAGCAAACCTGTATGCCGAGGTCCAGTATCCTTGGAATGCGGAGCTTGTGAATTGGGTCCCATTATCAGTGATGATTTTGTTTGGGACTCCAAATCCGCATACAATGGACTGCAGAAAGTTGATAGCAGATTGCTTGTTGATTGTCACAACTGGAGTTGCTTCTGGCCACTTGGTGAACTTGTCAATGGCGACGTACAGGAACTTGTAACCTCCGACGGCTATTGGGAAAGGTCCCAAGATGTCCATCCCCCACACAGCGAAGGGCCACCTAGGAGGTATCATTTGTAAGGATTGAGCCGGAGTGTGAATTTGCTTTGCATGAAATTGGCATGCTTTGCATCTTTTCACCAGCTCAGTTGCATCCTGGAGTGCTGTAGGCCAGTAGAAGCCATGCCGAAAGGCTTTACCAACCAGCATGCGGGAAGACGCGTGGCTCCCACACTCGCCTCCATGGATTTCTGCGAGGAGCTCGCAGCCTTCTTCCCTTGTGATGCACCACATTAGGATGCTGTTGGCACCGCGCCGGTAGAGATCCCCTTCTACCAGCGTGTATCTTTTAGCCAATCTGACTACCCGGTCAGTGGATACATCATCGTCAGGAAGGATGTTGTCTTCCAAGTAGTTCCGGATCTCCGAGATCCATGCATCGGAACTAACTTGAGCATTTGAGTCTTGCGTGTTGGGTTGCTTGGAGCTTCCGGCAGCACCTACGACCCTTGATGGCTGCCATGGTAACAGGGCCATCGGGACCGTCAGCTTCGGGATGCTGATCTCGCCCCCTTCGCTCAGTTCGGCAGGCTGAGCTGTGGGTTTCGACAATATCCGGACAAAAGTTCGGTCAGGAGCCGGAGCTCCGGTTGACGCTTTCGTCGAGAGTTCGTCGGCTTCAGCGTTGTGGGCACGCTGAACATGGTGGAGGTCTAGGACTTCAAAGTCCTTCTGAAGCCTCTGGACTTCTAGGAGGTAAGCAGCTAGCTGGAGATTGTTGCAGGAGCATTCACCCTTCACCTGCTTGATGATGAGCTGTGAATCTCCTTTGACCAACAGTTGCCTGACACCGTATGATAGTGCCACCTTTAGTCCGTAGATGAGTGCTTCATACTCTGCCATGTTGTTGGTTGCCTTGAAGTCAAGGTGTACCATGTATTTCACCTTCTCCCCAGTCGGTGCAAGGAGAAGGATTCCAGCTCCGGCCCCCCTGCTTCTGCATGGAGCCGTCAAAGTAGAGGGTCCAGTGAGGCTCAGTGAAGGTTCGAGCTTGATGCTTCGTCTTCTGCTCACTGGGGCCCCCAGGGTTTGATGGAGAGGGAGTCCATTCTGCCACAAAATCTGCTAATGCTTGACTCTTGACTGCTTGTCTTGAAATAAATTCAAGATCAAATTTGGCCAATTCCGCTGCCCAAATTGCAATATTCCCAGTTGAATTGGGATTATGCAAGATTGCTCGAAGTGGATAGGAGGTCACCACCGAGACTTTGTGAGCTTGGAAGTAATGTCGAAGCTTCTTGGAGGCAATAAGAACTGCATAGAGCAGCTTATGCACCTCTAGGTATCGAGTCTTGGCATCATGCAATACTTCACTAATGAAGTACACCGGGCGTTGAATGGTTCGGACCCTCCCGGAGGGGTCCGGAGCTTCCTCTTCACTGACCCGGACCCTCTCAGAAGGGTCCGGATTTTCTTTGGGGACCTCCGGGTTCTGGCTGGAGGAACCCGGAGCTTCTTCAGAAATGATCTGGACCCTCCCGGAGGGGTCTAGGTCTCCTGAAACAACTTCCAGTGGATTTGAATCTGGGAGCTGAGACCCAGACTCACTTTCAGGAACCTCCGAACCTTCCCGAAGGGGTCTGGATTCCTGAGTGTGGGGTAGTTCTGGTCTCTCCGCGACCAGAACCATACTGAATACTTCGTCAGTAGCTGAAATATAAAGCAATAAAGGCTCACCAGGGTTCGGAGCTACCAGAATTGGTAGGGTAGTGAGGAACTGTTTCAGCTCCTGGAATGCCTTTTCTGCTTCTTCGGACCATTGGAATGGTCTGGACTTCCTCAATAGCTTGAAGAAGGGAAGTGCCCGTTCCGCTAGTCTTGAGATGAACCGGCTGAGGGCTGCTAGACATCCAGTTAGTTTTTGGACGTCCTTGATGCGGGTTGGTGGTCGCATGTCTTCAATGGCCTTAATCTTCGCCGGATTAGCTTCTATGCCTCGATGACTTACCAGGAAACCAAGAGGTTTTCCGGAGCTAACCCCAAAGACACACTTGTCTGGGTTTAGCTTCATGCGGGTGGCCCGCAGCTTGTCGAAGACAGCCTGCAAGGTGTCAAGGAGTCACTCCTTGTTCCTGACCTTGACCACGATGTCATCGACGTACACTTCCACTATGTCTCTAATAAGTTCTTCAAAATTTTTGTACATAGCTCGTACAAAAGTTGAAGCTGCATTCTTGAGACCAAAGGGCATGGTTGTGTAACAATACAATCCATCTACTGTGGTGAATGAAGTATGCTCTTCATCTTCCCTAGACATCCTGATTTGATGATATCCGGAATATGCATCTAGGAAGCACAGTAATTCACACCCGGAGGTGGAATCCACTATCTGATCTATTCTAGGTAGTGGGAATGGATCTTTTGGACATGTCTTATTTAGTGTGGTGTAGTCGATGCACATCCGAAGCTTCCCGCCGGCCTTGGGCACAACGATTGGGTTTGCCGGCCATTTTGGATGGAAGACTTCTCGGATGAATCCAGCTTTGAGCAACTTCTTTACTTCTTGTCGGATGAAGTTCTACCGCTCTACGGATTGCTTCCGAGGCTTCTGATGCACAGGTCGGGCATCGGGGTAGATCTTCAGATTGTGCTCAATCACTTCCATGGGGATCCCAGGCATTTGTGACGGTTGCCAAGCAAACACGTCAACGTTAGCCCGGAGGAAAGTGATGAGCGTGAGTTCCTATTTGTCGTTCAATCCTCCCGATATACGGGTGGTTTGAGCGGCATCGGAACCAATTTGGACGACTTTGACGGGGATGTCGGTGTCGCTGCTTGGCTGCACTCGAGGTGCAGAAGTCGAGCCTCGTTGGCGAATGCTCGGGGGTTTTGGAGCTTGCTCCTGCCTGGAGTCCTCCTCTTGTGCCGTGGTGAGCGCATGGAGTTCTTCCAGTGCAGTTACTCCCGCAGTGCGATCTCCGCAGATCCGGAGAACGCCTACTGGCGTTGGTATCTTCAACACCAGATAGCCATAATGAGCAGCCGCCATAAATTTGTACAGGGCAGGTCTACCCAAGATGGCATTGAAGGGTAAGTTGATCTGCGCGACATCGAAGACCAACTTCTCGGTGTGATACTTCTCCCGTGTCCCGAAGGTAACAGGGAGAGTAATAGCTCCGAGTGGGGTGATGGCCCCCGGACCTACTCCGGAGAAAGGTCGAGAGGGGTGGAGATCCGAAGGTCGGAGCTGAAGCTTAGTGAAAGCTTCGAAGCTGATGAGGTTAAGCCCCAAACCTCCGTCTACCATGACGTGGTGGAGCTGGATGTTGTTGATGGTAGGCGATACCATCAAGGGTAACTGTCCTGCTCCAACCATGCTCCGGGGACAATCCGAAGCATCAAAAGTGATGGCCGTGTCCATCCACTTTCGGTGAGGTTCCGGCCTGACTGTAGGGGCTACAGCAGCCATATCCCGACGCATAGTCTTGATGACACGACGGGAGGTGATATCCCATGATCCACCAAAAATGGTGTTCATGGCCTTCCGACGCTCGTTGTCAGAGACATCAGAATCATCGTCGACGGAGGTGTAGACGGCCTTCAGGACCTTTTTGGGATCCTGGAACCCTAACTCCTCTTCAGCCGGAGCTTCGTCGACCTTTTGCTTTCCTTCCCTCTGTCGGAAAGGAGATTCTTCCCGGCGCTTGCTGTAGCGCTCGGCAAGGTTTTGGACCTCCCGGCAGTCTTCCAAACTGTGGCTGCCCGTCTTGTGAATGGGACACAACTCTTTGGGTTTGCCACCGTCTTCAGAAGACGGTCGAGGTCGCTTCTCAGGGCATGGCCCCCGGCCACCCGGAGCTGCAGCAGCTGCAACGTTGGATGTGCCGGCCGACGGCTTCTTCTTGCCGTTGGTCTTCTTTTTCTTCTTGCCACTCCCGGAGGTAGCGGCTTCTTCTTTGGAGGGTTTTTTGTGACCCCCCGAGGTCGATTTGGAGTGCATCTCACAGCCCTCCGCAGCTCGGGCACATTTGTCAGCCAAGCTGAAGAGTTCCGTGACACTGGTGATCTCCTTGATCGCCAGTTTCTCCAACATCTTCTTGTCCCGTACGCCCTGTCTGAATGCCACAATGACAGAGGCGCTAGAGATAGAAGGGATAGTGTTTCGTACCTGAGAGAACCTCTGGATGAATGACCGCAAGGATTCTCCCCCTTTTTGCACGACCGCAAAAAGGTCCAGTTCAGTGCCTGGCCGGGTGTATGAACTCCCGAAGTTGGCAGTGAACTGATGGCACAGCTCCTCCCAACTGTTGATAGAGTTGGGTGGAAGGCTCATAAACCAGGACCTGGCAATCCCAGTTAAGGCCACTGGAAAGTAATTGGCCATCACGGCCTCATTTCCTCCGGCTGCCAAGATTGCAGTAGAGTATATCTAAAGAAATTAGGCGGGATTGACAGTCCCGTTGAATTTTTCCGGCAGGTGAGGCCGGAACTTCTGTGGCCATCTAACCATGCGCAGATGCATGGCCAAGGCTGAACAGCCTCCTCCTACTCCTTCAGGAGTAGAAAGGTCCTGAGCTTCCCGTTTTTCACGAGCACGCTCAATATGGACTCGGCCGTCCTGCTGGCGGTATCGGCGATCAAGCTCCGCCCGGAGGTCGTGAGTCGAAAGCCTGGATACCGTGTGAGTGCGCCGAGCCCCGAAAGGCAATGACGTCACTTGTTGTGACGCAGCACGTCTCCTGCTGTTAGAGACATGCGGACCAAGTCTTCCAGACAAAGTCCGCCGCTGCGACGGGGCTCTTCCTGAAGGAGGAGGACCCTGGTTGCTGAGGCGTTCGGCTGCTTCTGCAACCAAATGCTCCACATCGGCCCTCCACTGCTCCAGTGCATCCCGAGATGCGTCCGGAGGTGGTGGGCGTTGGAGAAGAGCACGCGCTACATGGAGCGCGTGTTCCGGGTTGTCATGATTTGCCGACGCAGTAAGCGACGCCGGCGCACCATCACGTTGTTCAGCACGATTTGCTGGAGGAGACGGTGGTGGTGGGAGTGTGACTCCTGCTGGTGCTGAGGCTCCTGCTGGTGGCTGCCTATTGGAGGGATTGCCCCCAACAGCTTGAGCGGCAGGTTGGCCATTGGATGATCCAGCAGCAGAGTTCACCATTCTCGAAATCTCAGGCGCCCCTACCTGGCGCGCCAACTGTCGGTGGTTTGGAACCGGCAGATCTCCCTACACTACTAAAGTGATAGGGGAGTTTGATGTTCGGTGTGGGTGCGCGGAGATTCAAGAAGGTGAATAGAGTTGACATAGGAGACACAAGAGTTTACGTGGTTCGGGCCGCCTGAGCGTAATACCCTACTCCACGGGTGTGTTGGTGTTGTATTGGCTGTATGAGCGTCTGAGGCGCGTGTATCCGTCTTAGTCTCCCCCTGTGTATCGTCGGCCTGTCCTTTTATAATACAAGGGCAGGCCGTTACAGGTTAGTCTGGCCCGACATGTGGCCCCGGCGGTTACTAGTATTGATACACGTTTAATTGCTCTTAATGATCCTATAACGGGCTATGACAGCACCGTTACTGGTGTTAAGATCATCTGTTTAAGTATCATTAATATGGTATTAATGACACTTAATCGGGTCTTGAAGTCCTTGGCTCTCCTTGGAAGATCCGGAGCCGTTGCGGGGTCTTCCGGAGGTTAGAAGCTGAAGATCCGACAGTCGGACACGTGGCAGCTCCGGAGCTTGCTGTGGGAAATAGGAAGCTTCGGGACTACCCGACACGTGTCAGGTCCGGAGCTTCTCTCGGTCAGGGGCTAAGTTCGGGGGTGCCATTTCGGTACGTGGTCCGGAGCTTCCCCCTTGTGGGTGGTAGCTCCGGTTTGGTAGTACACGTGGTGACCCAGGGATTAACCATGTTGGAGAAGCGGGTCCGGTTATGTCCGACATGTGGGCCTTCGAGGGTCTTCAAACCAAGTAGATCACTTTCTTTTGAGATCTTTGTGACCTCAGGGGGTGTACGGTTTCTAGGGTACCGACAAGCTCCTTTGGTCGATGTCGTGGTCGTCGTGCGAAGGCGGCCGTCAGGTGGAGGCGTGGGGTTGCGACAGTCAGGTGCAAAAGTGAAGGGGGTGGGGTCAGAGGTCGTTCGACGATCGATGGTGTCCATATGACGGTTGACGGGGGGCGGAGGCCATCTAACGGGGAAGCTGAGCGGTGGGGGAGCATCGGTCGGTGGTCGGGAGTGCGGCGGGTGAAGGGATCCGCGTGTCGGGCGGCGGTCAGCCCGCGTTGGGCAACGGTCGGGCGCGCGTTGTGCAACGGGATCCGCACGTCGGGCGTCGGGATCTCCGCTTGGTATCGATGGAGTGTTGACCGGCTGACTAGCTGAGATTCTGAGCGATTAGGGTTTTTGGTGGGCTGGTGTTGGGCTGTAAGCATTGGACCGTTGATAATGGCTGGTATGTGGGCTAGTTCGGTTAATCGATTAACCGGAATAAAAGATCAAAAACAAAAAAAGCAAATCTGTTTTCACAAATCACTTAACGAAATGTGTACCGATTTGACCGGTTTCGGTTCCCGTTAATTAGGTTTAGGTGTTTGGTTTTCATTTTTTTTTTTTGCCCACTCATTGTTCGGGAGCCTGCGACCCTGTAGTAAGCGGCAGTCCGAAGGGATGGCGAGGCGACGGTGGCGCTGTCGGAGTTGTGTGCAGAAGGAGGGCAGTAGGAAGGATAGGTGGCGGTGACGTTACACTGGCCCATTTAGTACAGCTTCACAATATGATTCTTTCATATTCACTCCTGATTTTATATGAAGTGATTCTGTTGGTGAAAATATTCCTCTATCATAAATCTTATAATTAGAATAGAGAATCACTTCACATAATCATAACATAAATTTTTCACCACTCACACCATTGGTTAATTTCATAAAATCACTCTACAGAGTCAGTTAAGAATCATTTCTTTTGAAAAATAGTATTTGCCACGGCTCATTAAATTCTGTTTGTGAATCAACTCCGTAAAGCATTATTAAAGTGGGTCTTAGAGTGAACGACGTCGGCACTGGGTGCAGGCAGTGCGGCATCGCGACCGTCGGAGGTGTTGGTGGGTGCAGGTGGAGGGCGGAGTCACATAGAAAAAATTTGTAATAATTCAAACATAGAAGAAAAACAAATTAAAAAAATATTCTGAGTTTAGTGAAAAGTATATGTGTGCCACTGGGAAGAAGCTGACATTCATAAGATATTTTACTGTTCTTTGTAACTTTGAGCAAAAGAATATTGCAAACATTGTAACATTTTGTCACTCTAAAAATGGCTGGTTCTTACATTTCAGAGGAGAGGACTACTCCATGTCACCACTCACCGCATTTTGGGCCCCTATATGTACCACCACAAACAAGTCCTATAGAAATCATGAACAAATTGAGAGTAATGTAACCAGATACTACCTCCGTCTCAATTTATATGTCGCTCAGACAGATCACAACAGTGTGTTTCTAGTTTATTCTTTTGTTGGAGACGATAATTATTAAGTACCGAAGGTAGTATTAAGAAAACGGCACCCATGACATAGGTCAAGTGCTCGATATGATACATGCGATACACATAAGGTTGATGGCCTCCTCGATTTATCCAGAAAAAAATGAATACAAAATGAGGCGACATGTTCTGTTCCGCGTCATGTTTATTGATTGTTGTACTCTGTGTTATGTATTGTCGATGGTCTCATTGATTAAAAAACGGTAATATCCTACATGCACCTGAAAAAAAACACTTCTCAGACGACCTTTGATTTTACTCAAGATTCGTGCGCTAAATCTTTCTTTTCTTCCCCACTCTCCCGACTCAACACCGATAGAATGTAGCGCGCAACCTGACGTCCGGCGGTGCTGCCTCGGCAATGGAGGTAAGCAGCGCAGTGCGGCCTCAGCGAATGGGGTGCGGCCTCGAGCTCCGCGATGGCGGCGCGACGACCTCGGCGATGGCGGCGTAGCGACCTCAGCGTGGCGCAGTGACCTCGGTCGGTGGGCATGACACATCGGATGGCGGTGCGGCGAGGGCGGCGACCGCCGCCGGGGAAGATGTAAGTGTTTTTTTGTTAAATGTTAATCTGTATTTGTATTTTGTAGGTTATGTTAATTGTAAAATAATCAAAAAAATTGTGATTGATTTGCCTATAGATTTTAATATTTATAATTAGTTACAAGAATTTGTTGTTAATAATAGTAACTAGCGGCTAATTACTCAGTGTCTAATTTTTTAAAAAATTTCAGGCACTGAAATGTAGACACACCTTTAAAAAAGTCAAAACAAAATGAGATCAGCAAGTATTGTTTTGCATCATATTAATTAATTTATCTTTATTCTGCTTTTAGGCTTTGAGCAGGGTTCCAAAAGGTGTTACAAGACGTGCACCTAGACGCGCTTCAACACTCCGTACAGGCCCGCCGCCTCGCCACACTCGCTCGTGAAGGAAAGCCGCGGGAGAGGGGGCAGTCGTGGCAAAGATCCTAGCGACGGGGGTACTCTTTAGGCTATCCGCATCAGCATACTTTAAAACATACTCTATGCACTATTCTTCTACTTTTACAGTATGTACTTTAAATTATACTGCGATATAATGTATGCATTGTGATTTACAGCCTGCTACCGTGAACAGTCTTAATATCTCAATATGTGCGGGGGCGGGCGTAGATCGCTGCCGGCGAGCGCGGGTGGAAAGGACGTTGGCAGGGGGAGCGGAGATCCTGGCGACGGTTCACAAAGTGCAATCGGGAGCGGGTTGTAGGTGAAGACCGCCACCTTTGGGGCCAGATCGTGGAGTTGCTGGGCCAAGGTAAGCAGCGGGGAGATGGGCTGGATAAGACACTGTGGAGGAGGTGCACGTGGGCTGTGAAAATCAGAGGGCATACAAGTAGGTGGGCCGGGAAAAATCAACTAATGCAGTAAAAATATGCATATAATGATGTGTTTTTAAAAATTCTACAGACCATCTCTACTACAATACATAACACCTAGGCACCGCCTAAAAACGTCTAGCGACTTTTAAAACCTTGCTTGTTCCCACCCAACACCCATCAATTATACCCACCGGTATTCAACGGCACCATCTTGAATGAAGCAGAAATCTGGGCTTCAAATGCTCTTTGAAGTCTCACCAAAGAAGGAAGATTCGAGACTCGAGAGCGACAGAGACGGACTTGGAAGAGATTGCAACGAGTAAAAAACAAACAATACGAAGGTGCAACGGCGGCGGAGCTTTCCTCCGGCTCCTCAAAACTCCGGAGCATCCACCGGAAAGGAGATAGGAGAGCGCCTACCTAGAAGCGCAAAAAATGCTGCGGTGGCAACTAAGTTCAAAAGAAGTAGAAGTACACCTGCCAATGCATAATACAGACGGCACCGCGACACGGTGGTTCGATCACCGGTAGGAGTACGACGCCGCGTACGTGGTTCTCGGTCTTTTGCTGCCGGCTAGGTCCGCCACTCCCGGGTAAATCTGCGGCACCCACCGCTCCCGGTGGGCAAGGGGGTCACCGGCGACGGCGTCCTCGCAGAAGAGCTGCTCCTGCGCCATCCACGCGGAGTAGCCATGTTGCAGGCTGCCGATTCGAGCAAGTCCTCCCTGCGCAGACGTAACAAGAAATCAGGTCGGTCAGAGGTCATGAACGGTCGGCAAGGCGATGCGTGATGCGTTTGCGCTTCTGTGCTGTGAAAGAAGTGAACTTTCATCGTCAATAAACTGACCATCCGTGGTGGATGGTGTCAGGGCGACATTGTCTTTAGTGGCCCCCCTCATGATAAAGTAAAGTCGGGCCTGGAGATATTATGGTCACGTCCTGGATCAACAAACTGCTCCGCACCGCGCGCCATAATTGGATGGTTACTGGTTGGATTGGGCCTGGAGATATTATGTCGCCGATGCAGACACGTGCTGCATCTTTGGATTGGGTCATTGGGTGTGCTCAGGAGCGTGTCCAAAATCGGAGAGAACATTTACTGCATGGCAATGGCGGACGGCACCCACCTGATACGATGCGTCCGCGGAGACGCCGACGGTGGTCGCTGAGGCCGCGTCGGCGGCGGCTTCGTCGACCAGGAAGTCCTCGACGTGCCACCCGGGCAGCGTCTTGGTCAGGTACTCGGAGATGCTGCTGCTGTCGCTCCCGCGGCTGGTGGCGGGCGCCGGCTGGGCCGCGTCGTCGCCGGCGCTGCAGCAGAAGCTGCTGCTGGTGTCCTCGTCCTCCGATGGCTGCGCCGGGCACGCGGCGGCCGGCTCGGCGGAGAGCCGCACGCCGGTGAGCAGGAACCGGGTGTGGCGCATGCTGAGCTCGCTGGCCGTATGCACCGACACGTCGCAGTCCCGGCACAGGATCGACCTGTCTTCCTTGCAGAACAAGAGACCCCTCTTCTCCTGCATCCATAAAACACATGAGAATATCAGCTACACTTGATGATCGCCGCTACGTGGAGGGCTCACTCCCACACATAATCCAGAACAGAGGACCAATTGAAAGATTATTTGCACATACGTATGTGTAACGAACCTGGCAGATGTCGCAGAGCGGAGGCGGCTGCTGGTGCGCCGATCCCGACGACGAGGACGGCGTCGGGCTGAGCAGCGAGAACCTCCGGTGCTTGCCGGCGACCTTGTTCGCGCGGTGCACGCGGCGGTCGCATGCGTCGCAGAGCGCGGCCTCGTCGGCGCAGCAGAACACCGAGGCCGCCTCGGCCGCGCACACGTCGCACTGCACCTTCATCTTCCAGCGTGGTCTCCCTCTCTCGTTGCTTCCGGCGATCGCTCTCTACTCGACGGGAAGGAAGCAGCTCACAGGTCAATGGATAGGAATCAGCTGGAAAAAGCTCAACTGTTGCCACTATCTACTAGACCGGTGGAAAGATATGTGGGGGCGGTGCACTTTTTATATGCCGCGCTGAGATCGCACGAGGCGATTTGTGTGTTAAGCACAGGTGATTAGGTTGTGCTGTTACCACACTTGCTAAGACCATCCGCAGTGGCACGCTGTAAAGCATACTGGATACACTGTTCCGCAGTGTAATTTAGAGTACGTACTGTAAAAACTGAAGGAGAATAGTGTATAGAGTATGATTTAGAGTACGCTGGTGCGGATGGTCTAAGAGCGATATGAAAGGTTGCGAAGTCAAGGCGGTGGGGGTCCAGCCGTCTGCGACTGTGACGACCTCTGACGTGTCAGGCGCTGCGTCTCGCTCAGGCGCTCAGCTCGGGTTGGGTGAGTCATGTGTTACATCTGAGCTGTCAAACTTTGTTGTCCTTGTCCATGTCTTTGTCTTTGTGCGTGCCCGTCAGCTTTGCGTGTGGCCGCCCGAGCTCCGGTGGCTTCCGTGACGGCTTTGACGGTACGGACCTGGAAGTGCGAGCGAAAGGTATATCACCGTGGAACTCATGCTGGATCGGACGTGATGGGCAGGGGTGATAGCCTCATGGGGTGGTAGGCCACCAGGAGCATCGGCATCGCTGCAGCATGGGCTCTACGCGCTCAGATAATAAAGGCAGCCTTCAACTTGATGATTCTTGATGCTCTCCTCTTATCCTGTCTATCCCGCCCGCCCAACTTGCGTTCTTGGACTTTCTTGCATGGCGTTTCACTCTCATGGAGCACGATCGAGAAAGTTCCGTGCTCCGGGAGCAAGCAGCCAACATGCATGATCTGTCGGTAATCGGTAGTTTAACTGCCGCGAACGCAGTCTTATGGAGAGGGGGAGCCGTGGTCTGGTATATTCTAGCGCTTTTAGTTCTGTACCTGGCAACACACGACTGTTTTTTTTTTTTAAATCAGAGCTAGAGTAGGTCGTGCTTGAAGAGAGAAGGCGTGTGCATACATATAAAGAAGCAGGCGGGGATTCAACAGGAGGAGGATTCGAGCACCCCTACTGCCCATCACCATCAGGCCATCACACTATAGAGCCTTTCTTTGAGCACGTCCTTAAATTTTGCAAAACAAAGAAGACGAGAAGGGAGAGAGAAACTGGAGAAAGAGGGAGAAGAGGAGAAAAACGACGACGAAGGAATACTGAAATGCGTACGTTCTTGTAGCGGAAACTTTAGGTTTTGAGCCGAACGTTCGCCTTCATGGTAAGCAATAGCGACGTGTGCTCCGAGCTCCAAGAGAAAAGCTCGTCTCTGTCCACATGGAAGGAAAAAGTCCCCGGTTTTCCGTCCGCTCGTTGTTTTCAGTAGAGGTTTGCGGCTGTCAAACTACTCCCTCCGTTTTAAAATAATTGTCGTCGACTAGTTCATTTTTGAACTAACCGGTGCAATTATTTCGAAACGGAGTGAGTAATTGAAAGGAGCCGCGGATCTTCGCCGGGTGTGGGAGATCAAGAAGCTGGTTTAGCACGCCCCAAATGGCCACTGGCCACTGGCCACGATAAACAAATGCCGGTTTCTCCAATCATGGAGCCAGTGGCAGGCAGGGGACGACGCCACCGCGGCAGGGTGTCCGCCACTGAATCGCGCACGGGACGGCCGGCGATTCGCGTGCGAAACCGGGGGCCGAAAAGGCCTGTTTCGGCCCCATCCGCGCACCGCTTTTGCCCTGCTGGCGGCATGGGCACCGGCGCAGCTGGCCTGGCGATGGAATCGGCGGGGAGCGTCACCACGCGGGGTCGGGGACGCGAGCGCGGCAGGCGAGTGGACACGTTCCTAGTCGACTCGTCCCCCGCCCGCACCAACCCCACCAGCAATGCAGAGACCAGAGATGGCGCTCTCGCGTGTCGCGCCCACATACGCGCGGCGCGTGAGCGTGACCTGTGCTCAGCTCGCCTCCGCCGCGGCTGCCGCTGTCAACGAACGTCCCGAAGGGGTGGGTGAGGTGGATGTAAGCTCGTTGATGCATGATTGCTCGATGGTAGATTGGTCGAAGCTCGTGATTAGGCCGTCTGAGCGGGTCAAATCACCCGGTGCGTGTTGGAAGGCTCGGACTTTGAAGCTGGATGCCGAAGCAAACCAGGCTGGTTATCCGATTTTGAGGGGGCGCGCGTTGAAGAGAACTTGATCATGGCGGCAGGGGAGTTGGGGTCAGATCTCTCGATTCTCTACACGTGCTGTATCTATAAAGAGTCGTTGATTGCGGTGCTCTTTACACTTGGTGTTTGCTACAGAAACTATTCTACCATCGGCCGGCGTTTATGCGACTGCTCGTTTGATCTTTGTTGTCGTTGTCGTCGCGGGCCAGGTCACGAATAAACAGATCCACCACAACCTTAGACCATCCGCAGTGGTATGCTGTAAAATATACTGGATAAATTGTTTCGCAGTGTAATTTAGAATACGTACTGTAAAAGCTGAAGGAGAATAGTGTATAGAGTATACTTTAGAGTATGCTGGTGCGGATGGTCTTACACGGCCGGAGGAGGGAGTACGCCGTTACGGATCATCAGGCGCACGTGCCAAGATCCAAAGCGGGACGGCCACTATTTTCTTTCTTAAGTCAGGTTTACAGGAGTAGTACTAGTTGATTATTAGTCCTACATGCACCACTATTGCTCTTCTGCCCGTGCTGCCGCTACTAAAATTGGAGCAAAGTCTGAAAGTCGTACGCGGCAACGCGTACACATCAACTTTTTTAAAACGTCAAGCGGCGGAAAGATATCGGCACAAGATCTTTCATCCTAATCGCGGCATGTGCTCCATTTTTCCCGGTACTGAGCGTCAAAAGCAAACCTTTGTCGTGTACCTCTGATTAGTACTCACGGGATTTCTTTTCGACGATAAGTACTCATGGGATTTTGTTAAGATATCCTGTGATCTTCTTGTCGACCGGGAAGATTTTGTTCGGCGCCATGTGCCTTCACACCGCTACAGTGAGTCCCGTTGACGCCCAAACGAGGAGTTCACTTGGATCAAAGAAACTTATCAGGTATCTTTGCGTGTCGCGTGTTGCAGCTTGCTCAGCAATTAAGCAGCACCATACGAGTGATAAGCAAATCATTGACAGGATCGCTAGAATGCAGTCCTGAAAAAAAAAACCTAACGAGAAACTAAAGAAGGACCGTTTCAACAGACGAGGCGCTCTTCATTTGGGCCCAATTGGATGGATATGCGACCAGCCCAACTTGCTCAAATGCTTGCTACAACCACGGACGGGCTGGTGTACCGCCTAGCTGGGCTTGATCTTTTTTATGTATCCTAGGCTGAATGGCAGGACGGGGTTTGTTCCAGACCTCTGTACGACGAGTGACTATTTCAGCGGAGAAAAAAAATCCGGTTAGCAATGTGCCCGTCAGATAGATTTAACAGTGAAAGTAACCTGCTGCATCCACGTGGATCCTGATAGTACTGCTTGAAACATTACTAAAGAAAAGCAAAATTAAACTACCACGCAGTCATCGCGAAAGAGAATGAAATTATGCATGCAGAGCGCTCAAAGTGGGAAATCTTCTGTCATCGTAGATACACATAGCAGATAAAAGATAACGACGAAAAGAAAAACGCACCAAGGTGTCGAAAGCATCTTTGCTCTCACACTAGACTTTTCTGAAGCGGCGGCTAGACACATATCTTTCGATTCTCCACTAACTCCAGTTTCTGCCTTACTCATCAGTCATCACATGGGTGGAATAGAAAATTCCGCAGGGATTTACCAAATTATTCTTCAGTCCTCACTCATTCTCTCCAACCTGAAACCTCAGCCGGCAAAGGACAGCCGTCGTTGCGTCGGCAAACGAAAGCCAATGGTTGCCTGCTCCCCGGATTCAGCGACCTCACTAGGAGACGGCTTGTATACTCCCGTTCAATACTCCTATACGTACTCCCGCTTAGGTGTCATAATTTTATTGGCTCCTTTATTTACTCAATATAATGTCTAGTTTAACTACAATCAATTAGATGATGACACACCTCACTACTCCTGTGCTCGTGAGCTACCTGCGCAGAATCAGTCAGCATCGACGAGAATTAGTTAGCTATTGACCCTGTCGTTTGGTTTTCATTCACTCGCTGTCCTGGATCAGGCAGGTTAACTGCTGTTGATTGCCATCAGTGTCGGCGTCTGCCAGCCAACCACTGATCGAGATGGGCTTTGGATTGATTAGCCGTGGCGTGAGGCGCAACCAATTTTACTCCGATCCGGATCCCGTGTTGCCACTTGCGATCCCGTGTCTTCTAATCCAGCGTTTGCTGGGAGGTTAATTAATTTGACGACAGCTTTCTTCTTGATCCTGTAGGACAGGGCCCTCTTCGTCATTCGTCACCGTGCAAGAGAGATCGAAGCTTAGTGTTGTTGACACCATGTTCCGGGCAAGGGTAGGACGCCATTTGGACATGCTTCTCTTCTCCTGTATCTAGCACGACGGCATAAGGAACAAAAGATATAGCACTAGTCACGCGTACTTATCTGAAACTAGAAGAAAAAAACAGGAGTACATGGGCCAAGTTGATTGGTCGGGCCCAGATGACGGTGCCGGTACCGATCAAACAATCAAATTGATCCGCAGCATGTGGCCTAAGACCATCCGTAGTGGTGTACTGTAAAGCATACTGGATACACTGTTTCGCAGTGTAATTTAGAGCACGTATTGTAAAAGCTGAAGGAGAATAGTGTATAGAGTATGCTTTAGAGTATGCTGGTGCGGATGGTCTAACCGCGTCTGTGAAGGGAACTAGAGCCACACGCTAAACGTTTGAAAACCTCCACTTCTTTACGTGGTGGTGTCGTAGATCCTTCGCAAGAGCTTCTTTTTAAACTTGTCAATTTGACGGACGCCACGTATGGCTGCCGTAGATATTCTACGCACGCCTGAAAGCTCAGTGTCACTCGCGCTCAATGTGTGGCATATATATCCGCATGTTGAATATTTTGTTACATGTTGGTAAAATGTGTCCAGCTTTGGTCTCAAAAGATATTAATGCCACTTATTACTCCCTCCTGATTTGAAATATTAAAATATATGTTAGTGGTTAGATTTTTAAGTAACCGGTGACGAATATTTTTGTCGATACACTCAAGACTGGGTACCTACGCATACAAGAAAAGCTTTGGATCCGGCCTCCCCACTAAGGCGTCTTCCTACTCCAGACCCTCGCTCCCACCGAGAAGGACTCCAGAGCTGCCACGCGTCCTTCGGCTCCGAGTCCTTGCTCCCATCAAGGAGGGCTCCGGAGCTGTCATACGCCCTTCGGCATCGGGCCCTCGCTCTCACCGAGGAGGGCTCCAGAGATGGAGTGTGTCCCACAACTTGCAATATAACGTGGGCCCTAAAGAGTAAAGGACGATGTGTCATGTCCAGACGCACATTAAAGGCGCGCGCCTTCCCCAGACGCACGGTGCAGCACACGCCCCCTGTCAGATACCGTTGTGTCCAATCACAGCGCACTGAAAGTGTCGCAGGCCTACCCCGCTTCGCGAAGTGGGGAGCTTACGACGACAAGACAGATGGACGGGACATCCCCTGTCATCATCATTCATCAACGACTACGCACTGCCACTACGACCGACGCGGCAAGACAACAAGTCTTCAAGAAGTGGTCAGAAGCAGCGTACACAAGAAGGCTTAGATCTTGTACTGGATAGGATTACCCCGAAGCCACCTATCGGGCTCCGAACCCCACTTGTAAGGCATTTGAGCTTTTGTCTATAAACGGATCGGACTGTCACCGTTACAAAGGACTGAACATCCAATCCCCGATACACACATATTCACACACACTAGCAATACAATCCACCGTGGAGTAGAGTGTTATGCTCCTTGCGGCCCAAACCACGTAAAAACCACCGTCTCATACACTCTCATACGCGCGTACACTTGATTGAGGCATAAGCCCCGCCGAACAAGAACCTTCGCGGGCCGCTTCTTAGCAGATCAGTGGAAAGTGTCGCATAAACACTTCTACAATTTCGAACCAGAACTCCAGGAGGGAGTATAAATTTATAGCTCTTCCGTCTGCTACACATCACACCCATGATAATTAACAAAACACCACCATATTTCATGAATGGTAGAAATTATTAAGTAGTTCTATTACTAAATCTTCATTCATTATTGGTGAAAAATGAACTAACCACGTCAAATCAAATGAGACGGAGGGAGTATGATTAACGCCTCGACCAGTGAATTCTTCTGTCACATGCAAATTTTGGTTGGAGGTGTGTCAAAAGCCGCACAATTTCTAATAAGTTAGCGAGTCTAACATAAAACAAATGATCCTACTAGTATTTTTTTAATTTTAAAGTCACCCCAATAAGCCAGATCCTAAACATGAGTGGAAGTTTTGGGTGGATGCAAATTTAAAGGGAGTTGTATTGTTAACTATAACTACTTCATAAAATGACAATGATATGTTAGATGTGTAGTTTCATCATACCAACAAAAATAACATTATTTTATTTCCTTCTTGCTAAGTTATCTTTGATTAAGACAACCCCTCTTAACAGGTACTACCATATGAATATTTTAACCTTAAGCGGCACTTTGAGTTGAGCTTCGAGGTGACATTGTTATGCACTCCCGTATCTTTTAATTTGTCACTTGCTAGTTCATTTTTGAACTAACCGATGATAAATAAAAAGATCCGGAAAGAATACTATAATTTCATTGTTGATGAGATGCCTATATGTAGATTACATGGTAAATAGACCTGTTAGGCCGGAAAAAAATTCTATAGATACCGTATGCACAACCGGTGATGTACATACCGTCTGGATTTCTGACACGTAGCGGAATGAACGGTTCCCAAACTCGCGAGCGAGCGATTAATCCGAACGCGCGACTGGCCCGAGCGCCCGACGCGGCTCCGTGAGCGTGGCTCCGCAAGGCACCGGCCAATTCAACACGCAAAGGCAAAGCAACAAGTGGGACTGCATTGAGGATCTGAAACTAAGAGCAATTTTTTCGTTCCATTTGAATACATTTGGAATCAAAGCAGAACTATCAATCTGCTGGAACGACATAACTACAGAAGTTAAACATAAAACATCCAAAGCGTCAGCATTTGAAGGCTTCATAGTTCATATACTATGTCTACCGAAAGAAACCACTATCTTACATGATTCCATTCGTAGTCAGTGCACGTTAACGCAAAAGTACGGAATCATAGATCCAGATCATTAGGATTAACCTAGCCTTATCACTTATGTGTACCTGAGCCACAATTATTTCGTTACAGTAAGAGACACATTCAGCAGCTCAGACAATATATAGCAGACTTTTCTTAGGTTTTTCCTCCTTTTGTTCTCTGTTCATCTTTGTACAGAGCTACTTTTTATTAGTAATAAAAAATCACTTTAGGGACTTGCGGAGCCGCGCTCACGGAGCCGTGCTCGGGCCAGTCGCACGCTCGGCTCAGTTGCTCGCTCGCAAGTTTGGAAACCGTTCATTCGGCTACGTGTCAAAAATCCAAAGGGTATGCACAGCACCGGTTGTGCATACGGTATCTATAGAATTTTTTTCATGTTAGGCCAGGTCAGCGCGGGAAAGAAGGGTTAGATCAGGACGGGAGAGCTTGGGACGGCGACCGGTTTGAGGAGCGTGGTACCATCCATGCACGTAACTGCAGACCGCGGTCCACAATCAAATAGCACTACAGATATTCCAGTACTCCACGCTTGTTGAAAAGAGAGTCAAAAAGCACAATGGAGGATAAACGAAACAGAAAGATGGTCCTCAGCTCCCAATTCATGTGTGCAGTGTGCGCTGCAAAGAAAGAGCAGGTGCAGCTACTGGGAGAGCGCAGAGCCGTTCCGTGGTCCATGCCATCTTTTCTGTGATGATGTAGTATATGATCTTTCTTTAAGGCGAAAGAAACGAGCAAAGTGTTCTAAAAAGTTGCGGTAGTAGTAGAAATAAATCCAAACCCCTTGGGTTAGCAAAAGTTATAAATGCTCATGTTAATGATAACTTACAGGGCAGGCGCTAGCCTTTCGGACGACATAAATCATTGGAGCCCCAGAGAGTACTGCTGCCTCAAATTTATGCTTGCGTACATCGTCACTATTGGTGCTTTCTTTGGGATGATGAACCAAATACTCCGTGGTCATTGGTGGGTTGTTAACCCGCTACGGGTTGTTAACCTGCTACATCGTCCATCCTTCTTAAAGTTGGTAATATTCTCACCCCATGACCATGAATGAACGTAGTATTACGTTCAAAATGCGAATTGCAGCCGCAGCCTAGGCCAACGTGTCACGGTTGCGAAGCAAAAAATGCAAAAGCTTTGGTTGTGTTGTCCAGATGGCAAACTAGTCCCAGACCTGTGATGACGCGTCAAGAACGGAGTGAGCTCTCCTCTCGTTGTCGAGAGACGACAGACGAGAGCGGTACTATTCTTGATATACCGGTTCCAGGCTTCCAGCTCAGCTCAGCACGAGTAGTTGTAGCTTTCACGCTAGAGACCGAGCACCGGCGGCCTGACTGACCACTCCCCCATGCCATGTCCCGTAGTTCATCAAAGACTGAGACGGCTGCCTATCGTATCCAGAGTTCAAATGGCTGAAGAATCTTGCGCGCTTTTCTGTGGAAACGAAACAGTAAATACATAGCCGTAGCATTCGACTCCACTGCTGACTGCAGAGTAGTCGTCGTAATTTTCTACTATCGGTGTTCCGGGCTTTCGGAAAAGTATCCGGTGTTCCTCAACCTAAGGTTGCTTTTAATTGACAGGCAGCACGTAGGTTCAAAAAAAAAAATGACAGGCAGCACGCCCTTCCGGTCAAAAGTAGGTCAAACTCGACCATTATCCCCCAGTTTTCAAGTTGCGGTTTTTGAAATCAAATGGTAGTGCGAGGCATGCGCTGTTCTCCCACATAGAGGTGGCAATCGGGCCGTGCCGGGCCGGCACGGCCCGGCCCGTTCGTGCTTCGGGCCGAAATGGCCCGCGGCCCGAAAGCACGTTGGGCCACCTCGTGCCGGGCCGACCGTGCCTGCTGCGGAAAAATAGGGCCCAGGCACGATCCAAAACACGTCGGGCTGGCTTCGGGCCGTGCCGGCCCAAGCACGGCCCACGAGGATGGTTTGGCCCACATAATTGAAATGTGAACAAAAATTGAGTATTTTATAAAATAAATGGAAAAAAATAGCAAAAAAATATAGAAAAATTCGGAGGTGATAGAGAATATTATTTGGAGAATTTAGGAAGAAAAATCATCAAATTCCATCCATATTGACGAAAACTATAAATATTTGAAGTTTCACTTTTGAATATAAATAAAAAAGGCACAAAGGCCCAGCAGCAGCCCAAAAGCAGCAGACATGGCCCATTATGTTTAAAATTCGATTTTGAGAGAAATTCAGTTAGAGTACATAGACAAAAATACTTCAAAAAATATGAAAAAATTAGGGAAGGTATGAAATATTGAATTATACGTTCTTGCAAAATTTGACATTCAAAAACATGATATATTGTTGGTAATAAAAAAACAAAAAAAGCAATATTTGTCTTTTTTGTATCTCAAAAAGTAAAACGAATTTTGACATGAAAATTTTGGTGCAGTTGTTAAATCACAATATGAACATCTATGATTTTTTTGAGATTTTTTCGTTTATGCTTGCATCAATGTGTGTTCAGAATTTAGAAATGGCTAATATGTTAATAGAGTTTGAATGGAATGAGAAGCAATATGAGTTTTCACATGTTGGAGTGCTTCAAAAAATTTGTACAAAAATCATGGATGTATACATATATAACAAGTATGCACACAACAAATTTCAGCTCAGGATCCATTGATTTTGATGAGATATAAAAAAATGAACAATATGTGCATAAGGATTATTTTGAGATTTATCTAAACAAATAAAAGTTATCATTATAAGTCTGAAAATAACTCATCCAAGTGGTACATATTGTTTTTTGAAGAATATAGAAAAAAGAATCATCGAATTTGGATCTATTTTGCGGATTCTATACAAGTTTGAATATTTTAATTGGAATTAAAAAAAAACTAGCAAACTGAAGAACAGCCGCATTCGGGCCTCATGCCTATTTCGTGCCTCGGGCCTATTTTCGTGCTTCGGGCCTATTTTCGTGCTTCGGACCTATTTCGTGCTTCGGGCCTATTTCGGGCCGTGCCGGCCCAGACACGGCCCAAATCCCGTGCCGTGCCGCCCGCCGGGTCCAATATCACGGTCCGGCACGGCCCGAAAAAAATCGTGTTGGGCCGTGCCCATCCTCGGACCGGTGGTGCGTGCTTCGTGCCGCCCGTTTTGGGCCCGGCCCAATTGCCAGGACTACTACCACACAGCGGTAGTGCCCATCTGAATCTGCTTGAAAGGCTGGTGAGAAAACCTTCTCAACCAACCAAGGTGGCTGCTGACTGGTAGCTTTACCGATACAAGATCTACAACATGGTTTTTTCTTACGTGGGAAACTTTGGGAAAAGAAAGCTAAAGCAACGTCCAGAAGAAGAAGATAAGCGCATCTTAAAATCAGGAAAGCTTGCTTGATAGATCATTTTTTTTCCGTGGTAGTGAAAGGAGTTCAGGCGTGCAGTTAACATGGATGCCACAGCCTACGAGCCTCATTATCTAAAAAACAGCCTACAAGGCTACTATTATGTACGCTAATCAAATCGACTGGCCGTAAGGCCTCCGTACTAGGATTGCTTTACTGATACGGGCACGGCAATTAACGGCTAACACACACGGGCGTACAGGTCAGTAGCGTAGCTTAATTTAAGCCTCCAATCCGCCGACGGCGGTGGGGACCGGCGGGTCACGTGACGGAGAAACGGGGTGAGGTGAACCTGCGCGCTCCCGCCACCGCCTGCGCACATGTTGTCACCCATCCCGTTCCCATCTCATGAGTCATGATCGCCGGCCGGCGGCGCTGAGGCCCGCGCGCGACAGCGACCCCGTTTCGTTCCCACGCCGAGGCCGAGCCCTGCCTCCGCGCGCGTGTAATTCGGCTGCCACAGCCCAGAGGCCGGCCTGGCGTGTGCGCCAGCGTCGCGTCGGAGAGCACCCCGCTTCTCATTTCTTCTCGTGCCGTGCTCGTCTCTCCTACTAGCTTTACTACTCCGGAATGGAAATCCTAAACGAGCAGCCCAGAAAATGGAGAGTGGAGCAACCAAGCACCAAACGGGCAAGGCGTACGAAACGGAGCGAGGAAGAAAGGATTGAACGAATCTGTGCTGCGCTTGCATGCAGACTATGAGGATGTAACAAAAGAATCTAGTAGTCCGTGTGTATAGTGGTCGCCAGGTAGTACGGCTCGAAGCAAAGTTCGGAGTACTTTTTTCATTTTAAAATATTTATCACTCTGGTTTTTATTTTTAAACTAAAGAGTGACAAGTATTTTGAGATGAAAAGATTATTACATTACTGTAGAGAAAGAAGGTTGAGAACTCGAGATCAACCTCTCCTCAGTTCTCAACTCCTTTGCCGACTTGCCGTTTCGGTTCCCAGCTTGCCACAAAGGGGACGTTTAAACTCCGTGCCAAACAATTCCAAATTGTACCTCTTTGCGTGGTAAGCTTCTTGGACAGGCTTTTGGTTGCTTATGGTAAACGTTTCCTAGTATGGTCTATGTATGATACTTTGATCCCCAATTCGTGGACTCACTCCGCAAAACTTCGGCAAGTAAACTTTGTTTATGGTATTTTTCGGTTGACACGAAATATGCGGATGCTTGAATTACTATAACCTGAGATGATATAATATTAAAAGAGAATTTATGAGTTGGTAAATAGCAACTTTTTAAGCTTAATCATCTATAAGTTCAAAATAGTAACCCAAATACGAATAGGTCGGCGGTGCAAAATTCCAGAAAATTATTAGCTCTATTTTCGTAACCCTCTCCGCCACATTGGAGTGTCTTTCCGCCTTTGAAGCGATAATTCTTTCAAATACGTCTTTTGACCCAAGAGGAGACACTATGTTCACTCTTAAGGAGTAGAATTACCACGTTAATAGGGGAAAATAAAAAATAACTTACCACAGCCATTAGGAAAATTAGACCAGAATACCCATGAACAGCTTTATTAAATTACCATCATTGCCATTATAAAATGTAATCCAAAATACTCATATAATTTATGCATCCAATAATTATATCGTCACATAAACAACAAATTTGTATTTCTTCGGCCCTCCAAAATTTATCACATTCTAATTCATCTTTAAATTAAAAGGCGATAGAATTTTTGAGAGGCAGTGAGTACGAATTATTGTTCGCAAACAACAATGCTTTTCAAAGCGCCCGGCTGGACGTGCAACTGCACATGTACCACCGGGAGCCGGCATATCACGAGGCTCGGGATGGCAGCACCGCAGTGCTGCGAAAGCGGACGAACCGATCGATTATTAAATTGCGCGGTGCACGGAAACCGAGGCACCTGGGCAGACTCGCGACCTCCGAGAGCAAAACAAAAGGCTGGTTTCAAAATGATCCCTCCCGCCCCCCTACACGCAAGGTACCGTACCCTGCCCTCGGACACGGACACCGGACGGTCACAAGTATGCAGATACTCATGCAGTCCTGCTACGAATTGTATTGTTCACACATCACACTAGGCAGTAAATCCAGTGTTAAAGATTTTCACCAGTGACCAGTGTCATCAGGTACCGTTTGAGAGGTTAGAGTGCCAATGCTCTCCTTGTGACACCGGGCTCGGTTATGCACTACGGACAGAAAGATACGGCGCCAACAATGTGAAGTGATGATGCAGCCAAGGCTAGGCACAACAAACACTCTATTCCGTCTGACCCCTCCGGTTACAACAAGGCAGTCAGTTCCTCGTTCCGCGCCAAGGCACGCGGCGTAACTTTGTCGTCACTCCTGCCTTTCAGCCTCATAGGCCAAACAAAGCTTTTCTTGTGAGGAGCCTCAAGTTCTTAACTACTACCACGAGTACGGAGTACCATGGCCATACCCTGACAAACTACTAATAGTGAAACCTGATAATAGTTCATGGAAATCTTAATCCTACACCTAACTCGACCTAATGAAGCTAATACAATACTAACTTCTAGCTAGTAGTACAACAAGAACTTAATAGCCGAGGAGGAAATGAATCCAAATACGGTACAACACGCTAATAATACGACCGGAAAAAATGTACACCTTCCGTCGTCCGCCGGTGAGGGGTGCTAGGTATCATTACTATAGCTAAAACGAGGCCACGGCCGGCGCGGTTGCGGCCGGGACGAGGATGTCCTCCTTCTTGCGGCGCATCTCCAGCACCTTGCGGTGGGAGTTGGAGTGGATGCTGCTCACGAAGGTGGGGCTACACGCCGGCCGGTACTCTGGGAGGAGGCGCCCCGACTTGTACCGGACGCCGCAGGCGTTGCACAGCGTCTTGGCGCCCTCCGGCCCCGCGCGCCACTGGGGCGTCTTCTGGACGCCGCAGTGGCTGCAGCGGCGGTCGCCTAGGCCCGGGGGCGAGACGTCGCCGCCCGAGAACTGGGGCGGCGGCTGGTGCTTCGGCTTGCGGCCGCGCTTCTTGGGCTTGGACTTGCCGTTCTTCGACTTCTTGGTGCGCGGCGCTTGCTCCAGGAGGTGCGAGGCCACGAAAGGGGAGGCTTCCAGCAGCAGGAACGGCGAGAACGAGGCCGACGAGGAGGAGCAGGAGGACGTGGTCGTTGTTGAAGACGACGACGCCGAGTCAGACAAGGGCGCCGCGCCGGACAGCGACCACACGGAGCCGCGCGAGCGCTTGCTGCGCTTCGCCTTAACCGGCACAAGCGCCTCCGTCGACAGCGCGCATATGGTCGGGGTCGGCACGGGAACCATCCTTGGCACCGCGTGTTCATGCTGCCGTCGCAGCGCGAACGGGGCCGCGGGGAGGTGCGGTGCCGGCGGGAGCTCGGCAAACGAGTCGTCCATGATACGCGACACCCACTCCAGCTCCTCCGCGTCATGCGCCTGCAGACAGCACGCACCAAAACACTCAGCAACCAAACAACGCACGCAAACACGGCCTTAAAAAAGACGCCGCCCTGCCGACGAAGACGGGGTCAAACTCCTACCGGCAGGTCAATAACCGGCGGCGGAAGCGGCATGAGCTCGTAGGAGACCACCGAAGACGACCCGTTTGAGTCACTGGACTTGCCTTCGTCCACGGCCGGCGACGGCGCCGCCTCACCCAGCCCTGCGACGTCCTGGTCCACCTCGCAAAGCTCCTCAAGGTCCAGCAGGTCCTCCACGGAGAACCCTTCCCCGAAAAGCCCCACACCCCTATCCGCCACGCCCCACGGCGCCGGACCGGACGCCGCCGCTGCGGCCATCTCCTCAGCCGCCTCGCACGGCCTGAGGCTGCTCCTCAGCGCGGCCATCCTCCCCTCCCCCTCAACCTGAAACCGCACACAGAAAGCGAAAGCAACCTCTCGTGAGTTCCTGTCACGGACTCACGGGCCGCCAGAAAAAGCAAGCAACCGTCGCGCAAGTTAGTCCGAGTACGGTACACATACGAGAGAGTCGTGGTGGTGCGCTGCGAACGACGCCATGGCTGGAGCTGCGGCAGAGGAGCAGGAGGCGAAGTGGAAGACGGGCGGGTGAGAAAAGGAGGAGGCGTGGAGGAAGTGGGGAAGCAGGGGAAAAAGGCAGGAAGCAGGGGTGGAAGGGATGAGCGTCTGGTGGGTCATTGAATGGCTGCCAAAGTCCGTGTCTGCATCAAATGCACTGTAGTTTTCCCTCGCGGCCCACTCCCTTTCTTCCGTGTTTTTACTTTTCAAATTTAAATTCATTTGAGCTTCTTAATCTTTTGAAAAATGGAATTTTCCTGTAACACTCCATCTTTTACTACAGATTATTTTGAGAGTAATAATCTGCAATTTGAGCTCCTTTTTGGTAAAATCATTTGAGCTCATTAGTCCTCTGGAGCTATGAATTTTGCATGCTTTTTTGCGTTAGTTTTTTTTTTTAAAAAAAAACAGGTACCACGTTTATTGTGCTCCGTATATACGGTTAGGGGTACTAGTGCCCACCCTGCTTCTTCTTTCTTTACGCCAACCTTTTTTGAAAGAAATAAGAAATGGAGAGGACTGGGAGAACCAGGAACAGATTCCACACCGAAACTGTGCGGAGACAAACCATTGTTCGACGTGCCATCTGTGAGATTATTTTGCCGGGGACCTTTTGCGCCGGTGCGTGCAGCAGCAGGCAATTGGGCCGAGCGATCAGTGGCGTGCGCTCGGGCATGGGCATGGCGGGGGGGTGGGGGGGAATCATGCGGGGGGCGCCCTATCCCCTCCGGAGGAGGAGGAAACTAACACCGGCCGTGGAATCCGGACTCGGAAAGTCGAAGCGCGGTTTGCTTCGGACAGGGCGGATCGGCCGACAACGATCGTGGGCCGTGTGGCTCCGCGCGCGAACGGAGTGGCCGCGTTGATTCGCTGCCGTTGCGGTGCCAGCAGCGCACATTGTGTGGAGCAGGGCGGCGTCGTGCAGCGAGCTAGTGTTAGCCTGTTAGGTGCGTGGTTCGGTTCGTGCCGCCATGGATATAGCCAGAGCCTTGGCGCACCGAATCCACCTCACCGGACCTGCTGTTCTGGATTGGAAATACTAGTAGCGATTGGTACTGAAAAACTAAGAAAAAATATTCATACCGCTTCGTTTCTTTTTTGTCCAATTTTTGCCAATTCCTTGAATAGAATTACGTGGCTTTAGTGGGTGAGTCCGTGCTGTCCATTCTTCGAAGAAGCAGGTGCATGGTACTATGAATTTGAGAATTCGACTACTAGTTCTGTTTGGCCTGTGACACACGAAATCCAAAAGGAAACTCCAATTCGGAGTAGGTGCGAATGATTTCACTGGAGTTGGTTTTCCTGCTATCACGTCATTCGCTAGTACGTATCCAGCACTCTCAGCATTTTGCCATTTTCCACACCTAAATTAACTGCTACGGGAAGGAAAATAACCTTGACAGCGAACACGATTCTGTCCCTTTTCGCTCGTCCAGCCGTCGAACCTTTTTGCTTCCGCGGATGATACGATGGGTGCCGTGACCGATGACAGCACACCCGGCACGGGAACGACTAGTTGAGCAGAATACGTCCAGACTTCCAAAATGCCTTGCGTCGAGCTCGAGCTCGACGGTAGCAGCTGCCTGGGGCTACGGCCTGCACGCGTTGACGCCTTGCCATGGCGCTGCCTGCCGAGAAAAGAGTCCTTCCTGCTGCGCTCGCGTGCCCTGGGCGTGCCGGCTGGTGGAACGAAACCGCCGAATTTGACCGAGCCCGGCGCGGGCGAAGTCACCAAAACTCAAGTAGCATAGCAGCCTGGCACGGCGGGACCGCGCGTTGCTGCCGCCCGGCGTTCAGCCCGAGGAGGGGCACAGCCGCGGTTCTTCGGTCTCCTCGAGGGTACTTTTGACAAAGCTGCGTGCGCCGAATCGTCCTGACTAGTGGACCTGGCGCGGCTTCAGGGCCCAACATGTCATCCACAAGCTCCGACCGGATGCGCGTTTGATAACTTTACGGACAGGCGGGCACCGGCGCGTCCACATCCAACGTGGCGGGTGCACCAGCGTGTCACGAGACGCTCGTGGACGTGGCGCTCTCGGATATAGTGTGCCTGTTGCCAGTGAGCATCAGCCGTTCGAATTTTGAAACATCTCGGCGCGGCGCGCGTACTCGTCTACTCGAACGCTCCTCCCACGCGGGCTGTTTGGATTTTGGCGAGACCAAGTCGACCAATCAAAATCGTACTAGTAGCAGAAGGCAACGAAGCCATTAATGTGTCTTGGGCCTATCTGAAGCGTGACTTTTGTTACGTGTAGTTTGGACAAGACAAATGGTTTCGTGTTTGTACAATTTTCATGATGTCATTCATACTCGCTCAATAGAGTGTGGATGCAAAAGCCATATCTTAGGGAACGATTTTTTATTTTATTATTTTTACTGGCGCTCGTAGCCGTACAAGGTGGCTTCTGCATTCAAGGCACCACGTTTTTCCTGCTAGAGTAAATTGATTGGCAGGCTGAGTAGGGAGGAGGAGTCTCGGACTTCTAACCTCGGACAGTGACGGGACGTGCTGATATGGTGCCTCGTGCCGACTGACTGTGAGACGGCAGACCCAGACAACGGAACGCCATCCCGTCCTCCGCTATTCACGCTGAATGGTTTAGATACTCCCTACAGGCTAGCTACACCTCGCTCCTCTTTTGGCCTCGGATCCAATAGTCGTTCTACTACTACTCATCATCTTCACTGGCAGTTAGAGGCACCGTTTCAGCGAACATCATCGAGCGGATCGGCATTAATCATTCACTAGTTCACGCAGTAGAAGCTAGACTCAGTGCACGTACTCCACTTGTCAGTTTATCCGCGAAGATACCTTGCGTCGCAGGCTGCACGCACTCTTGCGGCAGCGTCGAAGACGACGATGAGCCCTGGCCTGGCATGCCGAGTACCCGGCCAGTCTTCGCCACTATCCAGTTCAAGTGGAAGGTACCAAGTGGCCTTGGTCAGGAACGTCTTGCCAAAAACAACGATGTCGAGCCAGTAAGTTCCACGACGTGCGAATTTTCAAAGCACTGTGCACTCCCAAAAGAGATGTTAGTGAACGGGAGGAGGCTAGCAGTTTTCTGAAAACCCTGGTGGCACCAATCACAAATTCACGATGCTAGCAATCACGGGAGGAGGCTAGGCCTTGACACGTGTACATCTATTTGACGGAATCGGCAATGTTAGCAATGAAACGTGCACTAGACAGGGAGGGCCGACAGCAGCGCCAAAACACACTGACAAAAAGCCGCTTTTCTTTTTCGGTGAAACCAACAAAAAACGCTAAAAATACTGAGAAGGACCACGATACGTCTTGCACGTTTTCCGTGCGGTTCACGTCCGTCTATACGTCTTGTGTCAGGAAACAAAGCCTGGTAAGTTTCGGCCTATGTGCCTCGCGACTACACCGATTTTCTGAGACTGGACAGTTGAACGGCCCAATAACATAACGGGCCGCGGCCAGACTTGCATCTCTTGCCGGCATTATTTTCCAGATTTTGTCTGGGTTTCACTAATGTCTCACTTGCTCATTGCCGTCTGGGGCTCTTGGCAAGTACAACGTCCCAGTTGCTGTGTATGTATCCCACATAGACAGCAGACCAGACGGCTCTATACAACAGTTTAAATAATTGTTCTTTTTTTCTTTTAACTGTCAGCAATCTATTTAATACATGTATGTATCTATGATCAAACAAGCATTGATCTCTGTATGCCATTTTGATGCATCAAAAGCTCTACCGTTTCTCAGCATTTTTTAGTTTCTATTAATAAGTTATATTTCTGTGATACAGGTGATTATAGAAACTGTGACAATAAATGGTCCGCTCAACTGCACTAACAAGGAAAAAAGAAAGAAGCAAATATTCTTCCTACACATCTTCAGGCTTCCATTTGGAACTGCCAGCGCTACTTACAAAGTTAGAAGTCGTGCGCGCGGTGCGGTCTGAATGTCCTGCCGCCGAGGCCGAGTAAACTAATAAACCGCCGGCGTGCGGTTGCCTCCAAGCAGTAAAAACACACGGCGGCTGCTCCCGAATCTGACGGGGGGAACGAGCGAATCCATCCGCATGATGCGGTTGTTTCCTCTTCCTTTCGCGTTCGAAGAAGGAAACGTGAACCAGGCCGTGCTCCAATTATCAATGCTCTGGTCCCGGAAGCATTGCTGATTTCGTCAGGGCTGCACGAGAGCGCGTGCGTTCGCGTTTACTTCTCTCGTCTGTGGACTTCGGAGACGTGCCTGCACGTGTTATACTGTTATGGCTAGTACGGAATAGTATCACTCTCTGTCGCAGCCTCTAAGGTTTTGAAAAAAAGAGAGATGCACACCGACACGGGTTTGTGGAGCTCGGCTGCTCGGGCGTCTCTCTCCGTAAAGAAACTTCCAACTTCTACGCAAAAATGACGGAGCAACTACTCCCACTGAACACAGCAGAGAAAACGTGGAATGAGTTGACATCGAATTTGGAGCTGCGCGATGCCGAGGTAGCTTGATATGCTCAGAGAATCAGAGTCCCCCGAGCTGGGGAAATTCCGTGCATTGGATGCCCTAGCGGTACAGATTTCTATACATTGAATCCGAATACGGAGCTTTTCCTTAGCTACGCAGCATCCAATGTTCCGTGTGTTTTTACGCCTTCAGATTTTTTTTCGTTCTTCTACGTACTGCCTTCTGAAGTGATTATCCGTATTAATTCTCCCACAAACTACACAAGGGAAAAGAGGTTCGTATTGAAAGGAAAACAAACCAATTTGGGCTGGCACGCAAAAACGCCCACCCCACCACCGACCGTGGAGTGAGAGAGAAACAAATTGAAAGCGACCCAGTGGGGGAGTGGAGGACAGTAGAATCAGCGCAACGGTCTCCTGGGGTTGGCGGAGAAATAAAAAAGACAAAAAAGGATAGCAAACTCCCGACTCACCTCCCCCAAATCGACAGCGCGAGATCGTCGTCAGGAGCCGTCGTGCGCGGTGAGGCCGCCGCCGCCGCCGCCGGCAGAGTGAACTCCTCCTCCCCAAGCACAAATTCCTCGCTCTACCCACCCATTCCCCGGGATTGCGCATCACGCCTCGACCATGGCCGCCGCCGCCGCCGCCGGGAGAAGTGCTGCGCTTTTGCCGTCCGAGTCCAGCCGCCTTCACTCTATCCTGGTAACCGCCCGCTACCGCTCAAGCATCACTTGATACTACGGGAGGTGCTGCGTTTCGCGGTGGTTATTAATTAGTGAAGCGATCCTAGGACGGGTACCCATTTTCGACTGCTAGGTTTGGGGATTGTTCCACACCTCCCCGCAGATCTGTTAATTAGGCGTTCCCCGAGAGGCAGGATGGTCAGGGCTTGGGAGTACAGTGAGTAGCTGGTGGGCAGTGTTAGATTTGGACTGATCGGTGGTTCCGCATTAGCACCATCCGCTCGCTTAGGACGTGCTAACCGCCGCACTAATTATGTGCGGAATTCAGGGGTCCACTCGAATGCTTGCCTTCCCCTCCACCGCCTCCCGCAGCGCAGCCTTGCCCTGCACTCGAATCTACAGGAGCAGGACGGATTCGTGCGTCTCGCCTGCATAGCTTCTCCGGGTTGCTCATCGTTTGGTCTGGGTTTTATATGCTTTGCTTGTTTGTTGCTCGTATGATGCCCTTATGGTGATGCGATTTTGGCAGGTGTTGTAGGTGTAGGAGAGGGCCAGTAGGGGACTGGGGGAGGAAGTTGAAGAGGAAATGGGGGCTATTGGAGGTGCTGAGTTGGAGTGGGATAGGATGGCTGCACCTGAGGCCGTCAATGGCAGCGGAGGTGCGGGGAAGCTGGACAGGATCCAGGTTCTAGTGAGGCTGAGGCCGCTGAGCGAGAAGGAGGTTGCAAGGGGGGAACCGGCGGAGTGGGAGTGCATCAATGACACCACCGTCATGTTCCGGAGCACCTTCCCAGACCGACCCACGGCCCCGACGGCGTACACATTTGGTGAGTTCTCTTTCTCATGCTGCATTTGTCACAGCTGGCCACATTTTCGTGCTTCTGTATGCTTAGCTAATACATGTTCCATTTCCCGGAAGTTGATGTCTGTTATGGCAACCCAGTTTGTTCTAGTAGCAATGTCTAATGGAGCCCACAACAGTATGCCACCACATAACAGATATTATATCAACATATTTTCTTATCAACATATCGGCAAACCATATATACTCCTTATTCGATAATAGGAACTCTGATGTTCAGGGATGACTTTGGTAGTTTCAGGGTCACTTCTATTTTCGATAATTCATCTAGAACCATTTTATGATATGAAAGTGTTACATTAATCATTAACATATTTGTTTATAACTGCAATTATCCAGATTGCACAATTGCGAGTAACCACTATTTTAGGTTGACCCCGTATGTTGATTGTTTTTTCTTGCATGTAACAGTATTAACACAAATTTCTAATTTCAGATAGAGTATTTCATTCTGACTGCAGTACCAAAGAAGTCTATGAAGAAGGGGTTAAGGAAGTTGCCCTCTCTGTAGTTAGTGGCATTAACTGTGAGTATAAACCATACAGCTAACTTATACTCAAAGCCTTTGTGCTAAGCAGGAACTTGTTTTCTCCAACAGCAAGTATTTTTGCGTATGGACAAACAAGTAGCGGAAAGACATATACCATGACTGGAGTAACAGAACATACAGTTGAAGACATATATGATTACATTAGCAAGGTAAGCAAACCCTCATTCATCCTTGGCTTCTGTGGTCAAGTTCTTTTATCACAGTTATAATTATGTTCTCAAGAGACATTGTCTGATGGAATTAACTGTCTAAAAGCATTCATTTTCCTTTGCCCCAGCATGAGGAGAGAGCATTTGTTCTGAAATTCTCTGCAATTGAAATATACAACGAAGTTGTAAGGGATCTCTTGAGTGTAGAAAACGGCCCTCTTAGACTCTGGGATGATGCAGAGGTGAAACAAAAAAAATCTTGTTAGCCTTGTAAATTGTTATTCTGCTATAATTGCAGTTGCTGATGGTTCCATTCCATGCTATTTTTGTTCAGAAAGGAACCTATGTAGAGAACCTTACAGAGGTTGTATTAAGGGATTGGAACCACCTCAAGGGACTTATCTCTGTTTGTGAAGGTGCAATATTGGTTACCTGTTGCCCCTTTTTATTATTCATAGCTAGTGCTTATCTGTGATCTTATTTGTTCACTATATGGTTTTGATAGCCCAAAGAAGGACAGGGGAAACCTTTTTGAACGAAAAGAGCTCCAGATCTCATCAGATACTCAGATTGGTTTGCCCCTTTACTTGGTTACATACATCAGTTTTGTAGAAGTATGATTCTCCCTGACATCAAATTTATTACTTCAGACAGTTGAAAGTTCTGCTCGGGAGTTCCTAGGAAAAGACAAATCGACTACACTTGTCGCTAGTGCGGTAAGAACATGAAACACATATGTTGTGGAGGTTTTTTCCCTTTTATGTATGAAAAATAAGTGTAAGCACTAAGCACCATTTATTGCCATGCAGAACTTTGTTGATCTGGCAGGAAGTGAGCGTGCATCTCAGTCATTGTCTGCTGGCATGAGGTTAAAAGAAGGTTGTCATATTAATAGAAGTTTGCTCGCCCTTGGCACTGTGATTAGGAAACTAAGGTTACAATCTCAACTGATCAAATTTATTCAGCTCAGTACTATGAGTAATTGCTTTTTTCGTGATTAAATTGCTTGTTTAATTTGCTGCGGATGCTTGGTTTGTTTGATAAAACTATTTGTTTATTTATGCAGCATGGGGAGTAATGCACACATACCGTACCGAGATTCAAAGCTCACACGCATATTACAACCATCTTTGGGGGGCAATGCAAGGACTGCCATTATATGTACACTAAGCCCTGCCACTAGCCATATTGAGCAATCAAGAAATACCTTGTTATTCGGGAGTTGTGCAAAGGAAGTAGTTACAAACGCTCAGGTCAATGTGGTCGTGTCTGATAAGACACTAGTTAAGCATTTGCAAAAGGAAGTTGCTAGATTGGAGAGTGAGTTGCGGCGTCCAGCCCCAAATTCCACCCTCGAAGCATTAGTGAAGGAAAAGGACAACCAAATAAAAAAGGTAATGTGTGCTTCAAACCTTTTGTCTTATACTTTATGTTCCTATTCAACAGATGATACATTCAAATTTGCGCAAACCATTGTTTTTGCGCTTTTCTGTTTTGAATTTAGAATTGATTTACTTTTGTCATGTGGAGTTTTGGCGGTAAGCACAGTTCAACTTTCCTGAAAACCTTCATTCCACGTCCATGCTGTTTGGTGTTCTGGCCTTTGCAGATGGAGAAAGAAATAAAAGAACTTAAGTCACAGAGAGATTTGGCTCAGACTAGGTTACGGAATTTGCTGCAGACTGTTGGGGACCACTCAAAGCACTCAGTATACATACTTCCGCATCTTGTACTTTGTAGTATTGTTCATTGACCTTCTTCTTAATAGATGATTGTATTTTAATATGCTTAGGGCTCAGGAAAGCGTTCAGCACGAAGTCCTCCATCTGAACTGCCTCCAGATATCAGCAGGGATGATAGTTCTCAGATCTCAAATGACGATTCAGATATTTACAAGGAAGTGCGATGCATTGAAACCAATGGACGAGGAGAAAAAAAAGAGTCAGATGTATCAGCCGGTGAAAGCAGTAGCCCGCAAGGATCAAACATCAATTCTGATACGCGTGGTAATGGTTCAAACACGTCGGTGAATTCAAGGCGTTCAAGGCTTCTTGGTGAAACTCCAATCACATTGGAGCAGCACTTGGAGAATATCAGAAGGCCTTTCGTCGGTCTCACTAGAGATCTAGGATCTTCAACACATAACTCATCGGGCTTTAGAGTAATTGGTAGAAGCAGGAGTTGCAGATCGCTGACAGGTTCTACTATGTTTGATGCAATGGAGGAGGATGGCACCCCATTGCACAGAAGTATGGTAGACTTCCCTGGAAGACTTGAAGGATTGCAGAGAAGGGGATCTGCACTAATAAATGATGCAGATAGTGAAACTCTTTCGAGAGCAGGATCTATACTTTCTGAAGTTAGCACTTCAAAAGGCACAACCAAAGCAAATGGTGCATGTGATGCAGAATTTACTGGTATCGGTGAATTTGTGGCTGAACTGAAAGAGATGGCTCAAGTTCATTATCGGAAACAGTTAGGTGGTCAGGTATGGAATTGTTGGTTATCATAGAATAGCTTTCATCCTATTGTCAATGGTCAAAGTTAATTATTTCTATTAAAGGAAAATGCCAGATAAATTATAGTGAAAAAAATGTTGCAGATAACAGTCACATTATGGTATTTGGGGTGAAACTGCATGTTCAATTCTTCCTTACAATGAGAGCTTGAAACAACTCTTGAAGTGTATATTAGATTTTTCTTCTGTTTGCAGATTGCTAGTAAACTTTAACACCAATCTTAGACTATAAATCTTAAGTACTGAATAACTTGAACTGAAAACTAAGCCTGCTGAAATATATATTTTTTTCCTTCAATAAGCTCAGCTTGATAATCCATGTTTCAGAATGGTAATGGGAATGAAGATGGCACTATAAAGAGCATTGGGTTGGACCCAATTGTGGATGTCTTGCCATCACCTTCTCGTTGGCCAGTGGAATTTGAAAAGAAGCAGCAAGAGATCATTGAGCTTTGGCATGCATGCAGCATCTCCTTAGTCCACAGGACCTATTTTTTCTTATTATTCAAAGGTGATCAAGCTGACTCAATCTACATGGAAGTGGAGCTTCGGAGGCTATCGTTCCTAAGAGATACCTATTCTCGGGGAAGCACCCCTAGTAATGTGGTAGTAGGCAGCTTGAACTCTTCCCCAGTTGCCAGGTATATCTCTTCATTTTACCTTCTCGTAGCCTATATCATGATGCACAGTTGCACACATGCGCCAGCTAGAACCAGATATAATCCATTGCTCCACCGGATGCAGTGCCAAGAAGCTGCAACGCGAAAGGGAAATGCTGGCGAGGCAGATGCAGAAGCGGCTCACAGTGGAGGAAAGAGAGCACGTTTACACCAAGTGGGGCGTTTCACTGGACTCCAAGAAGAGGAAGCTGCAAGTTGCTCGTCGCCTCTGGACGGAGACCAAGAATCTGGAGAACGTCAGGGAGAGCGCCTCGCTGGTGGCCAGGCTGATCGGGCTTCAGGAGCCAGGGCAGGTCCTCAGGGAGATGTTCGGGCTCAGTTTCGCGCCGCAGCAGCAGCCTCTGCCACGTCGGCGGTCCTCAAACGGCTGGAGATACGGTATCCCATCATTCGGCTGATTTTGGATCATCATTCATCAACCACGCACGATGACGTGATGCTACTGACCAAAAATATGTTGCCCCCTTCTCTTCTTTACTTGGTGCATCTTGCCCTGATATCTGGAATCTGTAGGATGTCAGGAGCATATTTACCTGGCCGTTTGTTTGCGCTCTTCTGCTACCGGTGGCCTGCGTGCATGTTTCTGCCAGCCCAGCCGTTATCCCGGCTGCAATAGTATAACGTTAATGTGTGCTGCAATAGTAAATCTTTTCCGGTTTGACGCACAACTGGATCCCGTTCCCATGAGCTCCATAGAATTTGTTTCATAATCCTTTCATTGATCTCCTTTTAAGATCTGGTTGCGGCGCGTAAAGATGTTTTGTTATCTCAGTCAGACAAAAACTCTTTCTTCGAAGACGTTCTCGAATCACCTATCGGGCGCAGCAACAACCAAACAAGCGGGTGTTCTCGTTTTGTCACTCGTTCCATGAACGCGCCTGGTAATCAGGCTCCTCAGATGGTTGCGCCTGCTATCTTCACCCACGAATCCGGCGGTCCGGCCAGCGGCCACACGGTGGGAGTGGGGAAGCTACCGCGGCAAGAGACCGAGCACGCGCGATCGCCGCATTCCAATTTCCCTGGTCCCTGCCGGTGGCCACTGCCCAGTGCGGCGCCATGCTTGCGTACCCAGCGACCTGGAATCCTGGCCTCTACTCGTCAGCTGCCCCCGCGGCCAGCAGTCATGAAGCCCCGGCCGGCGGTGATAGTGATGAGCTCACGCCTTTGCTGCGCTCAAAGTAAAAGCTCCGCGTTCCCACCGCCATCTGGTGTGCGGTGCTGTGCTGCGCGTGCTCTCACGAGTCCATCCCGCGACACGGACGGGACGGGCGGAGGAGGCTCCCCTCTGCTGCAGAGCTGGTGGCTGGTGGGTGTACCTTCTGCATCACCTACGACATGCGATCAGATCGTCTGCATCGCTTTCACTGCCTGTAGAGTTTGGCACTCGCTGTTTCGTTCCGTCACTTCTAAATTGATGCGTACGAGCTGTTGCCTGTACCCAGCATTTGCTGGAGCTGGATTATATATATCGAAAGCGGAGAATGACGTGCAGTAATATACCTACACTCCTTTTTACAGCAAGAGCTAATAAATTAGGTATTCGTAGGAATGCTGCAAGAGCTGATAACCTTATTGCTGCCGCTCCTTATGCGCTACTAAAAGAATTAACGAAGAGCTAGAAAGAATCTCCAGACGAGAGGGGCTCACTGTATTAAGTACCGGTTTTTAGAACTGTGTTTAGTAGAACTTTTTGTAGAAGCAGCACTGTATAAGGCTACCAAATGAGGGCTAGATACCATATACGTAGTACGTAGTAGTACAACAGTAGATTGTATTCTACGTAACAAGCACTACGGACTTTATCTCTAGGGAACAGGGCAGGTGGGCCTGCCCTTCTTTTCTGATGCGTTCGATAAGGCGACGAGGACGAGGGACCTCAAAGTTAGAGGAGCTAGGCCTATGGCCCATAGGACCTTCTTGGTACAGGAGCACGAATCATGACCAAGGTAAAGTAACACCATTTTCTGCCCTTATTTTGCAGCCGAATTTACATGCAGCGTCTGTTTTCTGAACCAGGGCGATCGGGTGGTCGACACTGACGCTGCGCTGCTCCTCCAAATCTCCATTATTACACTGATGTCGTTTCTAAGTACCAGCTTCGAAACTATAGCGAAACAGGAAAACTGCCTCCCCAACATAAACTCGAGACAAGAGAGCACCTGCTCGCGATCGCGGCTGCTCCAGTGCTCCCCCATCAAAACACCAATATGCAATAGAGAGCCATCATGACGCGCCGGGCCAACCACACTGCCTCGCCCACAATGAACGCCACGGCGGCGGCCATGGTGACATCGTCGCCGTCTCCACCGCCCGCATTGGGCCCCTACGCCAGCTCCCGGGCCTTCTTCTCCAACGTGGCCACCATCCTCATCATCCTCGCCTGCGTCTCCCTGCTCGCCTTCTCCATCCAAGCCGCCGTCCGCCTCCTCCGCTGCCTCGCGCGCCGCCGCGCCGCGCGGGCGCGGGCTGCTCTGGCGCCCAAGGCACCGTCCGACGCCGCGGGAGCCGCCGCGTGGGCGGAGGCCGAGTGCGCCATCTGCCTGTCGGAGCTGGCGGGCGGCGAGGAGCGCGTCCGCGTGCTCCCGGCGTGCGGGCACGTGTTCCACGGCGCCTGCGTGGAGGGGTGGCTCGCGGCGCGCGCGTCCTGCCCCACCTGCCGCGCTCCGTCGCGGGCGTGAAGAGCCGTAGCGTAGCGAACGCGAAGCAGCTGGCTGGCTGTATACCGTTGTCCTGCTCCATAATGCCTCCACCATGATGTTTCGTTCATTGTGGAGCATGATGAAAATCGCCATATGTGCTCGCCCGGCATGGATGGTACCAATCATTTCTTCTCCATTTCCTTGTCAAGTTTTTGCATTTGTTGCATTTGATTCTAGCAGGCAGCCTCAGCTCGTGATATCACTGAAAATCTGCAAGTATGCACGCCGATTAGGCTAGGCTCGTCAGTCCACAAACTGACAACGCATGCAGCTACGGGTTCCCCGGAGACAGGAGAGTGAAGACGAAAGCATGCATGGAAAGGGACAAATAAAGCAGTGAATGCCTACAGTGAGTGCTGTGGGAATATTACATATTCGTGGGGCAGCCTTGTGGCGTGGCTTTACGACCAGTGCGCGGGCCTTGTTCGGTTTTTGCACGGCAGGAAGCATCGGCGTCCGGCCGGGCCGCCTGGGCCGCGGCGGAGTCAGTGTGTCCGATGCGCTTGTGGAGTTCGGGTTGGGCATAGCAGCTCGCCTCAAGAGCAACGCTTATCTTGGCGACAAGCACCGCGCATCCACTGCGCGTGCTGTCATTGGAGTTGGTAGACGGGAACTCTACGAGCTGCAAAGCTTGCCGAAATTGCTTATCCTTTTGCATTCCCGTCCCCGGCGTCCCGTGCTCGCGAGTATACGCCGGAAAACGTTTGCGCTGGTGAAATTCCACGAGTGGCGAGAGCGGTTTGGGTGGTTTGGATTGGGATCACTCGAGGAACTGCGTTGAACACAATTACATGGGCCGGATGAGGAGATTATGTGAGCGGGTCGGCCTGTCCCTGAACGGGCCATCACACCATGTATCCGATATTTTATAGTGAAAACAACTAGTATTATTTTATTCGTAAATTTCCAAATAAGGGTGTCATTTTGAAATTTTCAGAAATGGATACTAGTCTCTACCTGGTTGGGCGGATCATCTCTGATTGATAAAATATGAGATGACATCAGGTTTCGATGGCGCAATTAGGCGTTGATCTTTAATCGCCGGAATATCAAAAAGACTGGACGATCGTTCAGCAATTATCAACACGTAGGCAGAGGCGACGGGAGGTGCGGAAAAAAGAAAGCGGAGATGTCCGATTTAAACACGTTATCTAATGACATTTGTGACAAAACATTTAACGCAGAATTCTTTTGACCTACTTGATTGAAGCTAAAACGATCCTTCGAAGTCAAGCTTGAAGCTAAACCACTGGGGAGATGAACACAACTTCCATTAGCCTGATTGTTCTTTATCCAAAAAATTAGCCTCGTTATTGTACTGAGAAAACACGTTTGACGCCAGAGCCAGACGACTAATCTCACATGGTCGCATCGCCGGTCACGGCTTTACCAAACGCAACGCAAAGACACGAAGCCATGCCGACTGCCGAAAGTCCAACACAAAGCCCTTTTCCAACGGACAGCGGGCATTCGTGCCGTCTCGCGATTCTACACACGCCAAAGCAAAAGAGAGGGGCTGCGCGGATAACGCTTAAGACCATCCGCACCAACATACTCTATACACTATTTTTCTTCAGCTTTTACAGTATGTACTCTAAATTATACTGTGAAACAGTGTACAGTACACCACTATAGATGGTCTAACGCACGAATCAATCAGAGGCAGTCGTCGTGCAGCCCGGAAAGCCAAGTCGTCGAGCAGCGCACACGTACTACTACGTTCGTGCACGTCTGAACGACGACAGCGACGCCTAACACGGTTTCATCTGATTTGAATCCCACCCTGCAACTCAAAGACCTGGGAAAAGGGGCTAAAAATTGCTCAAAGTTGGATGAACCGGGTGCAAATCAGCCGTGGTTAGAGGTCCTCGACAGCGAAATGTAATTATCACCACTCGTCGCAAGACACCAAATCATTAGCAGTGAAGGCCAAAATAATTCATTCGATCGTGACGCGGGGCAGGGCACAACTAACAGCGACCCGTTAGCCGGATTCAAAATCTCCAATTCCGCACGACTCCCCACTCCCCGGCCAGGCGAAGGCGAAGGCGAAGAGACGACGGACGGACGAGCTCCTGCGCGAAGCGAACTTCCCATACAGATCTGCATCCCCGGATCCGATCGCTGCTGCAGCACCGGATATTAATGTGGTCTCGTTGCTGCGGCGCGCGGCGGCAGACATGCAGAGCGGCGCCAGACCGGGAGGAGCGGGTTTGACTGCTGCTACCGCTGCGGATTTGAGGCAATGGCGAGCCTGTCGGACTCGGCAGGCGGCGCCGGCGCCGGCGGGGGCCGCGCGGGCGCGGAGCTGATGGTGCCGCAGTTCCTCCTCAAGGCGCTGCACGCCATCCTCGCCGTGCGCGCGCCGCGCCAGCTCGCGCCGGCACCTGCCCCCGCGGCGGCGTTCCGGAGGCGGGACAGGTGGTTCCACCTGCCGCTGCACTCGCCGCCGCCCGCGGCGGAGCACCTGCCGGAGCCGTCCGTCGGGGAGCCGCTCGTCGTCGACGTGTACCTGGCTCCCTCTGGCGGCGGGGGGCCGGAGGATGTCGTCGAGCGGTGGACGGTCGCGTGCGAGCCCTGGCCCTCGCCGGCGGCCGGGGTGGGGGTGGCGGTCAACCGGGCGTACAAGCGCTGCATCACGCTGCTGCGGTCGCTCTACGTCGCGCTCCGCTTCCTCCCGGCGTACCGCGCGTTCCGCATGCTCTCCGCGTCCGCCCAGGTCTACAACTACGAGATGGGCCACCGCGTCGGTTCCTTCGCCGCGCCCTTCTCCCGCGCCGAGGAGGCCGCCATGCGCACCCGTACCTTCTCGCCCGTCGAGACCCAGCTCGGTCGCCTCGTCATCTCTGTTCAGTACCTTCCCAGCCTCGCCTCCTTCAATTTCAAAGTCACCTCTCTTGCTTCCGCCGCGATCATAACGGACTATGTTGGAAGCCCCACAGCCGAGCCTATGCGTGTCTTCCCTGCCTCGCTCACGGAGGCCGCCGGCTCTGCCTTCCCGCCGCCCTCCTGGCGTCCGAACAGCTGGACATCGCCTGCGCCCTGGCCGCACTCGCCGGGGCAGCAGACTAAGTTCTCGCCGCCGCCCGCACATTACGCGTCACCCACGCCCTCACCGCCCACTTTTGTCGGTGGCTACCTGCACTCGCCGTTCAGCAGCGAGACCGCGCCAATGAACATACCTCAGGCCGGCGGTGGGAGGGGGCCCGTGCACCATCGGAATATGTCGGAGCCCACTAGAGTATCCATGCTTCCCCCACCTTCGCCGATTAGTGTGCGAGGGGAGGCAGGGACGCAGGAATCCCCATCGGAGACAAGCAGGTCATTCAGGAGGACGACGGAGGGCATCCGGATGGGCGACCTCTATGCAAACTTGCCTGGTTCTAAGGTGATTACTTGCTGTTGTCCTTAATGCCTTATGTTTGGGTGCTTACTCTAAACATGTAACACATGCATATCACTTGTATGATAATGACTCTTCTACATCAATTAGCTTCGATATTGGCCATGTTTGACAGAGACATTCATCTTGTTAATAAAACAGCTTATTTGAAAAACTGCTGAAAAACAACTTGTACTTATAATTTGCTTTTAGTTTATTTGGGAAGCAGTTGAACTAATAAGTTGTTGCAGAAGTTTACTTTTGACACAACTCCGGCTTAGTTCTATAAAGAAGCTGTGAAATAAGACGTATCAAACAGGGCCACTCCTTGCATGGACCACACCTTGATCTTCACTTGTTTTGAAGATCGTTCTTTTGTTCCACCAAGTGTAGATAATAACCCTTAAGAATGTCGCCATTTATTTATTTTTGATTAAAATACATCAGAGGAGGTCATGATTAAGTTAGGTTGATTGGCATAATCATTACATGTCATGTGTTAACCTGTTAGTTGATACCTTATGTCCCACGTGCAAATAATGACTGTAGTTCATTATTCATTCCTCTAGTTGATTCTGCTGAAGAATCTGGGAGATATAACTCACATACCAAAAAAGGACGTATCAGTGTCAAATGCATGTGAATTTCTATAAATTTCTATGCCATGTATTGGGACAGCACAATTTGAAATGAATATTATGGGTGAGATGCCTTGGGTTGTGAAGAAATTTAGTAGAAGAGTGCAAATTTTATGTCCAGGGGTTCCCATGTCACCACTGGTGAATTCCAAATGTTCCAATATTTCAAAAGCTTATCAAAAGATCATGTGTAGTAAACTTGAACTTTAGTAAAACTGTAAAACTTCAGCATCAAATTCATCCTGGATGTAAAAAATGGAAAGGAATCCATCCGGCATTGTTCATCACCTGCAGACAGTGCCACTTATGTTTTTTCTGAATCTTGATACAAAGATGATTTTGAAAATGATTTTTTTCAGGTCTGCATAAATCTAATTGTGCTACATAGATGAGTTTTTAATTCTTTTTTTGAAAAGTTGCAACATGTCAAATAATCACATTTTTCGATAATGAGTGCTTGCTGATGCACATTTAAGGCCCTACGGTGTTGTTCCCCACCTTTGTTTGCAAGAGGAATTGAAAGGAAATAATATTTGAACAGTAAAACCATAATAATGTAAATGCTTTTATTGTATTATGTTTCATTACCATGTTCTTTGCTATACTAATATGATTGTTCACAAAAGGAAAACAGTTTGTCGTTATGGCCAAAGAATTTAATAGCTCGTTATAATCCTTATTTTTTTTAATAATAATTAAGAGAATGTGTTCGTCTGCCTTTTCACTGTGTCTTCCCTTGGTATCAGATATATTTTCCCCTTTGTTATGACTAGATTAACAATGACATCTTTAAAGATTTTTGGGTTACCATAGTATTCTGATTACTATTTTTTCCTACATGCTAAATAACCTCTTTTGCCAACATAACTGAGTTCGCTGGTTCAGGTTTTGCTTGGGTTTTACCTTTTGCTCCTGAAATTTCTTGTATATTAGACAATTAATATATTGCATCTTACAAAAGCAAATGTTTAACAACAACAACCAAGCCTTTGTCCCAAACAAGTTGGGGTCGGCTAGAAATGAAACCCAACAATTTTTTAAGAGAAGTAATAGAAAATTCCTGAAATTAAAAGGTTCAGTTTGCTAGTATGTTTTCCTTGACTTTTTGGCCTCTGTGCAGATTAAAGACAGTAGGGATGAATCTGGCCGGTTCTCTGGTGTCTTCTCCTCTAGTGGTTCACCTAGGCTTGGGTTTTCAAGAAGTTCAAGCAGATTCTCTACACAGGATGATACTGATGATGCAGATTTTCATTTTGCTGTGGATGATGTTGATCCAGATCCCCGACGTTGGTATGATTGGGCTTCTACTTTATCTTTCAATATCTGCTGGAACATTCCTTTACAGTTGTTTCTGCTTATGTCACTGAATTCCTCTAGTGTATTACCCAATGCGTTACTTAAGCAACAAGCACAGCGTGTATTTATTAATTGTCTTATTGCTTACAAGTAAATCTTGTTGACTCTGTTACATGCATTTTAAAGGAGTGGTGGTGGAAAAGAAATGGGTGACCAGGCAGGTTCCCCATCCCGTAAATCACAAGACGCTGCCGTTGGGTATCTTGTCCACCTGTTGAAGTCTGCACGCCCACTCCGAGATTCTAGTTACTCATCTCATATAGCAAGGGCTGAATCTATTGAAGCGGGAAGCACTAGCTCGTCCATGTCCCATAGGACATCCGACGCGTTGGAAGAGCTTGAATCTTTCAAAGAAATAAGGGATAACCTGCTAGCACGTAGTAGATCTAGGCTGCAAGATTCACTGGATAAGCCCTAGTGTGGATGCTGCACTTGGTTACATTCTTTAACGGGCGAAAATTCCAAACCATAGAGTAGATTGTTGGTGAGCTTGGACACCTCCTAGTTCAGCCTTGTCTCTGTGTACATAACTAATCAACTGGCGCCTGAATCTGATGGTGAATATGTATGTTGCCAAATCGCTTCTAGTTTTTTTAAGCAGGACTATTGTTTGCCTTTGTTCATAGTGTTTGTTTGTATACAAGCTGAATCAACTGTCGTATCCATGCTGCCAGGACACTGATGAGGGGGCACAGTGCTCAGGCTTGTGGAATGCTCGATCATGTAACTAGACTAGACTAACCAATGTATTTATTTCTCTCAATAAATTTATCGTGCTGTTACTCATGTTGGTTTTCTAATAACCTGATTACTGTTGGAATTTAGAGTTCACTAATCACTAGGTATTGACCTATTTGGGTCTAAACTGATTTGCTTAGGCTTAGTTAACAAATAATTGAAGTAAAGCATAGTTGTCTTGAATCTAATGTGTAATCTGGATCTGGAGGTCGCGTCCATCGGGTTGGCGTCGGTTGGGCAGAAGGGGCGTCGGTGAAGGAGTCCGACGGCCTTCCTCCTACTTTGCGTAGCACTTAGATCAGAAATCGTGATTAACTCACTCGATTAGGCAAAACTGTTGCCTCTTATTTAGATGCCCGGTCGTGAGAGGGGGCCGCCAACACTTGGGTTTGTAACCGCCCCCGATCAGGATGGAGGAGGTTGGACTCAGTATGGGTCTGACCCCATACCGAGTGTGGTCAAACATTCTAATGTTCCCCCGTTGACCACACAACTATACACTTAATGACTTACACGTTTACTTATTGAATTTACTGTCTATTACTTCATGCTTTGATATAAAAGACACAACACATCAAAACAGTCATTTACACATTGTTTGACTCGAAGATCACGATATGTCTCACATTTAGAAATAATCTTATACTTAGTTGGCCCCTTAGTATCCAGGACAGTTCACAAGTTTCCACTTAAGAACCATACGTGCTTTGTGTTCTCTGAACACTCGGGCGGAAAACCTTTTTGTAAATGGTACCGCAAGCTTTCGTTTGATTCTTTTATGCTCTTCACTAATTGTGATCTTGAATATTATCTTTCACAACACAAAACTTAACGTCGATGTGCTTGACAGTTTCACTCGACTCATTGTTGTGAATTATGATACTACAAACTTATTATTGTAGTATTACTTAAGTGGTTCACGCTATCGACCACTTTTAAAACCGGGCAAAACTTTGTATCGTCTGCTTGTTGGCCTCATCATGAATAACAAAGTTCGTCATGCATTGTAGACGATGCAATGACTATTTGTTTGGAGTTTTTCCACGAGATAACTCCATTCGTGAAGGTGGATATATAACTAACGTGGAATTCTTAGAATCCACACAACTCGCGAAACTAAAACTAAGAAGCTCACTTCATCAAGTGAGTTTTTACTTATTATATCTAACATGAGGCCTTATGTGCACTGCATCTTCTTAAGTAAATTCTTAAATGTCTTCTAGTGCTCAACCACTAGGATGGCCTAATATCTCTGCCAAGTATCCCGGCTAAACTTTAAGTCAAGGTAAACACTTACTTGAGCATATCTTAAGCTTCCGACAGCAGAAGCGTATGGAACCGAGCTCATAAGGTCGACCAATCATTGGTTCCCAAAACATATATAATTCTTAAAATTATCATCCTTGGCTGTCTAAACAGGCGAAGTTTTAATCGCATACATGTCATACTCCTCGAGTACGCTAAATATGCTTTCTTAAATAAGACTAACACCCCTTTACTATGATCACGATGAATTTCTAATTCCTAGCTTGTAAAATTATTCACCTAGATCCTTTTTCTTATGGAAAAATCTCTTAATTTCTTATGAGGAAATTGCATTACTACTTACATACAATGTACATTCAACTTAGTATACAAGTGAGTGTCCTTCTCACTCATCTTGAAAACTCAAACTATGCTATAATCTAATCGCTCTTAAGATTTCTTAATGCTTAATTGAATTCAGAAGTGAAAATTCTCTAAGAAGCATCTCAAGAGTCGTTTAATCTTAACAACAACCCCGATTGTGTCACATAGACGTCTTTATGCAAACCTCAATGGAAAAAGTTATTTTACATCCATCTGATGTAAAATGATTCATAATGCACTACTAATAACTCAATGATTTTAGAAGAATCGCTCACTGAGTGAATTGTTTTCGCCACAAGTCAAGTCACAATGGGATTTTCACTTTAGAATCACTCTTAATCTTGTAGACTCATTACAGTCTACTGTTTTGATTCTATTAGGAACTATGATTGAAACTCAGACCTCGATGGCGTGCTTAGATCTTATCTTATCGTACATGGTTTTACACCACTTAGATGATTAAGATTGTCTTATGGTACTTTCATATGTGGTATGACCACTTGAAAGTTGTCTAGAGGGGGGGTGAATAGGCTAATCGACCTGTAGATGACTTAATAAAACGAGATTAAATTACAGGGGGCGGACTAGTCCAGTCTGGGGGCGGACTAGTCCGGTCAGCCCGCGTGAAGAATGCTAAAAAGTGTTTCTAGCAAGTTTTAAGGAGATTTTCTCGAGGCTACAAGTGAGGATATGTTTAAGACAAGTTTAGAAGCTATCAACACAAGAGTGAGTCAAGTTTTAACAAGATTAAGCAATGTGAGGCACAAGACAAGACTAGCAACCCTAGAGCTAAGTATGCAATAAACAAAATGCGAAGAACACGGAGACAAAAGGATTTTATCCCGAGGTTCGATTCCACACAAGAATCTACGTCCCCGTTGAGGAGTCCACAAAGGACCGGGTTCACCAACCCTTCCCTCACCAAGTTTACCTCACGGGCCTAACTTGGTTCTCCACTATCTCAAAGTCCGAGTACAAGATTCGTTGGGGCTTCTCACAATCTGAGGCTCCCACACCATAAAGATGATCAACAACACAAAACACACTCAACACACAGCTCACAAAGACTCGATGAGTGCAAGAGATCAAACCGGGAGCACACGCGCGATGTTCTTCCTCTTCTCCACCTCACTAAACCCTAATCCACACAAGAATTAGTTTTAGAGAGAAAGTTGGAAAGAAAGAGGCTTAAGAGTGCTCCAAGTTGGCTGTGGCGGCGCTAGGGTTCGAGAGTTTTGAAATGAGGCCGGGGGTCCCCTTTTTATAGGAGTCCCGAGCCCAAACTGCTGACCTCAGCAAAAGGGCGGACTATTCCGGCCTCAGGCACGGACTAGTCCGGCCTAGGGGACCACTGACCCCTCTGACACTGTCGCACTGTGCGGCAATCATCACGCTACCCGCCAAATTTCAAATTCAAATGGTAACTTCCACAACGGACTAGTCCGGCCCTCACCGGACTAGTCCGTTCTCACACAGAACCTTTTGTTCCGTATGAAAACGGACTAGTCTGGAGACCACGGACTAGTCCGGCCCCAAGGGCGGACTAGTCCGGCCTTCCCAGACTTAGTCACATAACCTCTCTGCACTCGGCACCACGGACTAGTCCGGCCCACGGACGGACTAGTCCGATCTCACACAGGACCTTTTGGTCCGCCCCAAAAGGGACAAGTCCGCTCTCTAGGACTTAGTCCCGAAACTCCACTTCAAGGGGTACCCCGGACTAGTCCGGTCCACTACGGACTAGTCCGAAGTCACACAGGACCTTCTGGTCCGTGTGAAAACGGACTAGTCTGGCCAGGAGCGGACTAGTCCGGCCCTAAGGCGGACTAGTCCGACCACTCCTGCCAGACTACTCTAACTTCAACTTCAAATAGGATTTCTATCTCAACCACCACTCTTGAGCTCCTACTTTGATCTCATTGCACTTTACGCACACACCCTCCTATTTCTACGGCTAGTCTAACTCAACACGCTAGAAACCCTAGTTTCTACGCTTTGAGTTGACTCAGTTTCCTTCCTTTTCCTTTTTGAGGGTTTGTGTCTCCGATCGAGTCCACACCTGTGCTAAGATCACATGAGCTCATTAGTGACTTAATTGTCGTCATCAATCATCCAAAACCCACGGGGAACCTAGATGCACTTTCAATCTCCCCCGTTTTGGTGATTGATGACAACACATCAAGTCCTTCACAATTTAGAGTATAAATTTTGGTTTTCATAACTTGTGTGCGTATGAATGACTCCCCCTCAATGTATGCAGCATGTAAAAGAGGTGGAGGAGATCTTTCATACCCACACACGTTATGGTGGGGTGCCTACGTGATGTGCTCAACAATTGTGACAAGACATAAGGTACATCAATATAATCATAAGATTGACAATAAGGGCATTATATTGAGATTGGACAACATTAACAGGTCTTGCACAAATGTAAACATCCAAGTAGCATGAATAAATTACAAATTAGGTCCAAAAGCCAAGAACACACACACGACAAAGGACTTAACAAAGGACTACCGACTACCTCCCCAACTCCACACAAAGGACTAACTCCCCCTAACTCTCCCCCTTTGGCATCAAGGCACCAAAAAGGAAAAGAAGAGGGGGGGCAAGGACCCAAAAGCTAGTCCTCGTCCTCATCACTGTCGCCATTGCGGGAGTCGCTCTCCGTGGCCTCCGGGTCCTCGACGTCTTCCTCATGATCATCATCGTCGTCGTCGGAGCCCGGTGCGGAGGTACCCTCCGTCTCACCCAAGAGTGCCAACTCCTCGGGGGTGAGAAGGGGGTAGGGAGTGAGCTCGTCGTCGGAGGCCTCAGGACTCATCGGAATCTCCATCTTGTCGCAGAGCTTCCTCACGTATCTCTCAGTCCGCTGAGCTCGCACCTCAGCTTTGCGGCACGAGGTGAAAATGGACCGAAGAAACTTGAGGACTCTGCTGCTAGAGGAGCCACCAGGTGAGTGAGTGGCACGGCGAGAGGCTCCACCACGAGGTTCCTCCGGCTGAGAGGGAGGATCCGCGTTCTTCCGGCGCAGAGGGATCTGGACAGCAGGAGGCATCTGGGGTCGGAGAGGCTGGTGAGTAGTGTCCTTCACAAACACAAGCCCGGACACCTTCTCGATCAGACACATAATGTACGGGGCATAACCACAGGCACGGTTAGGCGTGTGTGAGATGTTGTAGATATCATCAAAGATGTAATCTACAAGGTTGAACATCTCATGTCCATCGATGGGAGCCAACAGGTGCTTGAGGTGACCCTGGATGATCCCTGCATCCCCTTCCTTCGGAGCCACTGTCCTCCTAAGAATTCTGTTGAGGATGCTGTAGAACGGGAGGATGTTCCTGGCCAGTCCAGCTTCACACTTGACGTGAGGAGGGTACATATAGCTCATGTCATCCCTGTCCATGGCCTTGAGATTGGAGATAATGATCTCATGGTCCAGGTGACTCTCTAGACCAAGAGCCTGAGCAAAAACCTCAAAAGTGGCATAGTACTGCTCACCGTTGGTCATCCAAGTGATTGCACGGTCACCACGAGAGTGGAAGTGAACCGTGGTATAGAACTGAACTATGACCTCCTCATTCCAGTCATACTTGAATCCGAGAATGTCCTTGATTCCGTGGCACTCAGCTGCCTCGATCACTGCATCAAACGCCTCGTGCTTCTTCTTGGCCATATAGGTCCAGTCCACCCATTGAGCCTAGATCACTGGCTTCTTCATGGCCTGGTAGACTGTGCGATAGTAATCGCAATGGAAGTCACACCAGAACCAAGGGTCAGCGGTGGACCTCTCATACCTATAGACATTCTCGTCTCTGAGCCTCCTGGCCTTCTCAGCTCCTTTTCCTTTGAATGTGTTAGCTGAGAGGTTGGGCTGACGATTTGGATTACGTGCTGGACTGTGCATCACAAGAGGGCCAACAACTTGGGCCTTCCCTTTTTCACGGATGGCTACCCCTCCGGGTGCCTTCTTGGCGGGCACCTTGACAGTGGGCTTTTTCTTCTTCGGCTCGACTGGAGCCGGAGCCTTTCCTTTCTTAGGGTCACGCTCGACCCTTGGCTCTTCTTCCCTCTGAGCCTGCTCCTTGCCCTTTGCCTTCTCGCCAGCAGTGACGAGTCTCTTCCTTTTGGGAGCATTGGCCTCAGCGGCCCTGGAGTTGTGAGCCTCCCTGTCTTGTCTCTTCTTCTTCCTTAGCTCATTGAGAGATTCGGCAGTTGCTCGTGCCAAGGCTTCTTCCTCATTGTAGATAGTGGCAGCTACTTTGGAGGCTTCGAGCGCCTTCAGCTGCCTTTCTTCTTTTTCCTTCTGCACCTTAATGAGGGCAGCCTTCGTCCTCGCTTCGACGATTTGAGTCTTGGTGCGGCCCTCCCGGGGTACTTCCGCACCTCTCTCCTCGGTGCGGCCCCGATAGGTCTCGGGGCGTTCTTCATCGCCCGCGGGGTTGAGACGAGAAGGGGAGCGCTCCGAGTTCGACATGCTGCGGAAAATACATAGACGGGAAGGTATGAGTTCAAGGAGATGGAAGCATTGCGGAAGAAGTCTCGAGAGAAGACTAGGACTAGGGTTTGCTCTGTGCAAACCGGACTTGTCCGCCAGGGGCCGGACTAGTCCGGGTTGCGCAGGATAAACCCTAACCCTAATCGAATCATCGAAAAAATCTTTAGATCAGCGCGCAATACTCCTAGGCTGTGATCACAAGGGTATATGGAGCAATATCTATGAAGGTGTTCCTATCAAAAACCTCAAGAATCAAAAATGGGGAAAGTTTTTGAAAAAGCTAGAATACCTTCTTAGATCCGCGAGAATCGACGAAATTGACGATGGATTGCGAAGGTGAAGCGCGGGGAAACGATCCCTCACTCCCAAGGGCTCCAATGCACGGATTGGAATCGAGATTTGGTGGTTGGAGCGAAAAATCGCCAAAAGAGGCGGTTGCTTGAGCGTGGGAGAGGGAGAGGCGCGAGTGAGAGGAAGAGGAGGGGTCTGGGCCGACCCTGGGGGTTTAAGCCCCCAAGGGCCGGACCAGACGCGGACTAGTCTGCCTCCGGACTAGTCCGGCCTCAGAGCGGACTAGTCCGGTATGCGGACTAGCCACGGACTAGTCTGGACCCGGATTTGTCCGTCCAATGGGGCGGACTAGTCCGGTCCGACTGGGCTGAAAAACTGTATTTTAGAGCTTTGCCCTCCAATCATTGGTCCTTTTGGACAACAAGCAATGCAAACATGATTAATGAAGAAAATATGATAAAAACATGATTCATTTCCAAGAAAAAGTTCTCTCAAACAGTTTTTTTGAAGAGAAATTAAGATAGAGAAGAGTTTTTCGAAATATAGCTCAAAAAGTGAGAAATGTGGTTTAAGCCACATTCCTAGAATCCAAAATGTTGAGCTCACTTCTTAGCTCACAGAAACGCTTGTCATCAAGAGGCTTGGTGAAGATATCCGCGAGTTGATGTTCCGTCCTCACATGAGAAATCACAATATCTCCCTTCATTGAGTGATCTCGCAAGAAATGGTGTCGAATGTCTATGTGTTTGGTCCTATAGTGCTCCACCGGATTATGGGCTATCTTGATGGCACTCTCGTTGTCACATAAGAGTGGAATGTTGCGCAAGTTAATCCCATAATCCCTAAGGGTTTGTCGCATCCAAAGAAGTTGTGCACAACAACTTCTGGCTACAACATATTCCGCTTCGGCAGTGGAGAGAGCAATAGAGTTTTGCTTCTTGGAGGACCAAGACACTAGAGATCGACCCAAGAATTGGCATGTACCGATGTGCTCTTCCTATCAACTTTGCACCCCGCATAGTCCGCATCGGAATATCCAATGAGGTTAAACTTAGATCCTTTGGGGTATCAAAGTCCTAGGGAAGGTGTGTGTACTAGATATCTCAAGATCCTTTTAACGGCGGTCAAATGACAAGCCTTAGGTGCCGCTTGAAAGCGAGCACACATACACACACTTAGCATGATATCGGGCCTAGATGCACAAAGATAGAGAAGTGAACCAATCATAGACCTATATAACTTTTGATCCACACTTGGACCATCCTCATTTAGGTCTAGGTGTCCATTTGTCCCCATAGGGGTTTTGATGGGTTTTGCCTTATCCATGTCAAACTTCCTTAGAATATCTTGTGTATACTTAGTTTGACTTATGAACGTCCCTTCTTTGAGTTGTTTTACTTGAAATCCTAGAAAGAACTTCAACTCACCCATCATGGACATTTCAAACCTCTCCGTCATTATCTTGGAGAACTCATCACAAAACACCTTATTTGTGGAACCAAATATGATGTCATCCACATATATTTGGCACACAAAAAAATCTTCGTTGAAGTGCTTTGTGAAAAGGGTATAATCCGCTTTGCCTATCCTAAAACCATTTTCAACTAGAAAGTCTCTTAGGCACTCATACCAAGCTCTAGGAGCTTGCTTGAGGCCATAAAGAGCCTTTCACAATTTGTAAACATGGTTAGGATAGTCTTGGTTTTCAAACCCTGGAGGTTGCTCTACATAAACTTCTTCCTTGATTGGGCCATTAAGGAATGCACTCTTAACATCCATTTGGTAGAGCTTGAAGTCATGATGAGTAGCAAAGGCTAGTAATATCTGAATTGACTCAAGCCTAGCTACGGGAGCAAATGTCTCATCAAATCCAATCCTTCAACTTGTGAGTACCCTTTTGCCACAAGTCGTGCCTTGTTCCTAGTTACCACGCCATGCTCATCTTGTTTGTTGCGGAACACCCACTTGGTTCCAACAACATTAGCTTGTGGGCGCTTGACAAGCTCCCAAACCTTGTTCCTTTCAAAGTTATTGAGCTCCTCTTGCAAGGCAACTACCCAATCCGGATCCCTTAAGGCATCTTCAACCTTATGGGGTTCCAAGGATGAGACAAAGGAGAAATGCTCACAAAAGTTTGCAACACGTGAACGTGTTGTTACTCCTCTTGTGATATCTCCTAGAATGTTGTCAACGGGATGATCCCGTTGAACACTTTGATGAACACGAGGATGCGGAGGTTGAGCTCTTGAATCACTTGCTTCATCTTCTTCACTTTGGTCTCCCCCTTGATCCAAGCCTCCCCCTTGATCTTCATTCCCAGTATCATTTTGGGGAGTATCTAGTGGATCTCCAACTTGTCCAATGGGGGTTTGACCTACTTCATAATGATGATGGTCACTTGGGCTTTGAGATGGTTCTTGTGGGCGAACATCTCCAAGTGCCATTCTCCTTAGAGCTTCTAGTGGAGGTTCCTCTTGATCAAGGGCATGTTGATCAACTTGCTCCACTTGAGAGCCATTGGTTTCGTCAAACACCACGTCACGTGCTACTTCAACAATTCCGGAGGATTTGTTGAACACACGGTACGCATGAGTGTTTGAGTCATATCCAAGCAAGAAACCCTCATCGGACTTTGAAGCAAACTTCGAAGTCCTAGGCTTCTTGTTGAGGATATAACACTTGCTACCAAAAACACGAAAGTAAGAAACATTGGGTTTCTTACCAACGAGAAGCTCATAAGGAGTCTTCTTGAGGAGGCAATGAAGGTACAATCGGTTTACGGCGTGGCAAGCGGTGTTAACCGCTTCCGCCCAAAACCGGTCCGATGTTTTGTACTCATCTAGCATCGTCCTTGACATCTCAATAAGTGTCCTATTCTTTCTTTCGGCAATTCCATTTCGTTGAGGAGAATAGGGAGCGGAAAACTCATGCTTGATGCCCTCCTCATCTAGGAACTCTTCTACTTGCATGTTCTTGAATTCGGTGCCATTGTCACTCCTTATAGCCTTTATCCTTAAGGTGAACTCATTTTGAGCTCTCCTTAGGAATTTCTTGAGGACACCGGGGGTTTCACTCTTATCATGCAAGAAGAACACCCAAGTATATCTAGAGAAGTCATCAACGATGACTAGACCATACTTGTTGCCACCGATGCTAATGTAAGCAATGGGACCAAAAAGATCCATATGGAGTAACTCCAAAGGTCTAGTTGTCGTCATGACATTCTTAGAGGGGTGTTGAGCTCCTACTTGCTTTCCCGCTTGGCACGCACCACATGGCCTATCCTTTTCAAATACCACATCCTTTAGGCCACGAACGTGCTGTCCTTTAAGGAGCTTTTGAAGGTTCCTCATTCCAACATGGGCTAGCCTTCTATGCCAAAGCCATCCCATGTTGGCTTTTGCCATTAAGCATGTGTCAAGTTGAGCCTTATCCGTGGTGAAGTCCACAAGATACAACTTTCCCTTGAGCACTCCCTTAAAGGCTATTGAGTCATTACCCTCTCTCAGAACATTCACACCCTCACTAGAAAAAACACACTTATATCCTTTATCACAAAGCTGTGATATGGATAGGAGATTATAGTCTAGGGAATCAACATGCAAAACATTAGATAAAGTATGCGAAGAGGAGATAGCAATTTTACCGGAGCCAAGGATTTTCCCTTGGCTATTATCCCCAAAGAAGATTCCTTCACTTAGGTCCTCGTTCTCCTCATACTCTATGAACATGCTCCTCTCTCCGGTCATGTGGTTGGTACATCCGCTATCCAACACCCATTTCGATCCACCGGAGGAGTAAGCCTACAAAACAAGTTTATGCCTTCCTTTTAGGTACCCAAGCGGAGTTGGGTCCTTTCACGTTAGTAGTTAGGCATTTGGGCACCCACACGCAAGGCTTGGGGCTCTTGCGGAGTGGCCCAACATATCTAGCAAACACTTTGCCGTGTTTGTTCCTCTTTAGCACATAAGATGCATCAAAATCATGGAATAGAGGATGCGATTCAGATTTAGGCAATTTGTTGCTAGAGGGTGAGTTCTTTTCAATTTTAGTTGGGGATGAACTCCCCTTAACAAAGACAATCATGTCTTTGCCATACTTGGAGGTTTTGGCGTTATGCCTTCCACCTCTAGTATAGCCAAGACCATCCTTGACATGGGGAGGTCTTGTGTTGGTGTATGCACTTCGTGCATACGCCACCTTCTCCTTGTCAAATATGGCACCCTTAGGTGCTTGCTTGCCTTGTGCTGAGTTGAGTTCATCCTTAAGCTTAAGGATTAAGTTAGAGCACTTGCAAGGCGGAGTTACATTGGATGAGACCTTTGAGAAGGTTGAGTTCTTAGAGGAAGAGGCTACATTGTTCTTGAGAGACTCAACTTGAGTCTCAAGGATTTTGTTAACTTTTGACAAGTTCCCAAGTTCATCCTTGAGCTCAATTGTTTTCTCCTCAAGACTTGAACACGTTTTCTTACTTAGAGCAAGTTCGTGTTCCAATGCCTTGCTCTTCTCTCTTTCGAGCTCAAGAAGCTCATCAAGCTCTCGACATCTCTCCTTCTCAAGGATGAGCATGTCGTCTTGTCTATTGATGAGATCCTCCTTCTCAAAGATCTCATCCATAAGCAATTTCATCCTTCGCAAGGTGCTTTTGCTTATGTCCTTGAACATGTGTTCATTCTCACTAGCACTATCAAATTCATCTTGCGAGGAAGTTGTGGAGGAGGGATGAGATGCTACCTTTTTCCTTCCCTCCCTTGCCATAAGGCAAGTAGGTTTGTAGTCGTCGTTGAGGTTGGGGAAGAGCTTGCTTCCCTTGGAGCTCCTCCCGATGGCTATGGTAGCCATCTTCTCCTCTTCTTCTTCGGAGGAGGACTCATCGTTAGAGTCCCACTCCTTCCCCAAGTGGGCTTGTCCGGAGGGCCTCTTCTTCTTGAAGAATTTCTTATCTTGAGGCTTGCCCTCCTTCTTCTTCTTCTTCGCTTCTTCATGTGGGCAATCAACGATGAAGTGCCCATACTCGCCACAATTGTAGCAAGACCTTTTTGATTTGGGCCTTGCTCTTTCCTTCCCTTTGCCCTCATGGTTGTATCCACCTTTCTTCCTCCTCATCATTCTCTTGAATTTATTGATGAAGAAGGCCTCTTCCTCATCGGTGTCGAGGCTCTCCTCATCACTTTCCTCTTGCTCCTTTGACGAGGGTGTTGCCTTGAGTGCAACGTTCTTCATCTTGGAGGCGGTGAACTTCTGAAGGTCGTTGTAGAAGAGCGCCTCCTTCTCCATGATCTCGTGGTTGATGATCCTACCAAGGACCTCCTCCGGGGTCATTTGGGTGAACCCAGGGCTTTCTCGAATCATGGAGCAAAGAGCGACGTTCCTAGGCATGAATGCCCGGATCATCCTCTTCACAACCTCGTGGTCGGTCCACTTGGTGCAGCCATATGATCGGCTCTTGTTGATAAGTACCTTCAACCGGTTGTACATGTCTTGGGGGGATTCACCATCCAAGATGGCGAATCTCCCAAGCTCTCCTTCGATGAGCTCGATCTTGGCCTCCTTGACCACCCGATTTCCTTCATGCGCCGTCTTGAGGGTGTTCCATATGTCTTTGGCCACCTCAAGGCCATCGACGCGGTTGAACTCATCTCTTGAGAGAGATGAGATAATCACACCCGCAGCTTGAGCGTTGCGGTGGATGAGGATGGCTTGTTCTTGAGTGATGTTGTCCCCATCCTTCGGAATCTCCACCCCGGCCATGACAATTTGCCACAACGCCGGGTTGAGTGACACGAGGTGGATCTTCATATTATGTTTCCACATCCCGTAATCAGTTCCATCGAATTGGGGAGGTTTCCCCAATGGGATGGAGAGGTAGTGGTTGTTGGCGGCAAGGCGTTCATAGTTGAACCCTTGTCGGTTGTAGTTGACTCCGCCACTACCACTTGATTGGTTCGACGGATCGATCTTGGAGATGTTCAGCTTCTCCCGGAGCTTCGCCTTGAGTTGGCGAGTCTCCTCATCGTCCGTTGGCTTATCTTGATAGGCCAGCGTCTCCTCACGGGTTGCCTCGTAGTTGCTGCTCGAGGCGTCGTCATTCACCACTCCGGCCATCTCTCCGAGTTGTTAGACTCTTTGTGGAGAGTCCTGCTCTGATACCAATTGAAAGTTGCCTAGAGGGGGGGTGAATAGGCTAATCGACCTGCAGATGACTTAATAAAACGAGATTAAATTACAGGGGGCAGACTAGTCCGGTCTGGGGGCAGACTAGTCCGGTCAGCCTGCGTGAAGAACCCTAAAAAGTGTTTCTAGCAAGTTTTAAGGGGATTTTCTCGAGGCTACAAGTGAGGATATGTTTAAGACAAGTTTAGAAGCTATCAACACAAGAGTGAGTCAAGTTTTAACAAGATTAAGCAATGTGAGGCACAAGACAAGATTAGCAACCCTAGAGCTAAGTATGCAATAAACAAAATGCGAAGAACACGGAGACAAAAGGATTTTATCCCGAGGTTCGATTCCACACAAGAATCTACGTCCCCGTTGAGGAGTCCACAAAGGACTGGGTTCACCAACCCTTCCCTCACCAAGTTTACCTCACGGGCCTAACTTGATTCTCCACTATCTCAAAGTGCGAGTACAAGATTCGTTGGGGCTTCTCACAATCTGAGGCTCCCACACCACAAAGATGATCAACAACACAAAACACACTCAACACACAGCTCACAAAGAGTCGATGAGTGCAAGAGATCAAACCAGGAGCACAAGCGTGATGTTCTTCCTCTTCTCCACCTCACTAAACCCTAATCCACACAAGAATTAGTTTTAGAGAGAAAGTTGGCAAGAAAGAGGTTTAAGAGTGCTCCAAGTTGGCTGTGGCGGCGCTAGGGTTCGAGAGTTTTGAAATGAGGGCGGGGGTCCCCTTTTTATAGGAGTCCCGAGCCCAAACTGCTGACCTCAGCAAAAGGGCGGACTAGTCCGGCCTCAGGCACGGACTAGTCCGGCCTAGGGGACCACTGACCCCTCTGACACTGTCGCACTGCGCGGCAATCGTCACGCTACCCGCCAAAGTTCAAATTCAAACGGTAACTTCCACAACGGACTAGTCCGTTCTCACACAAAACCTTTTGTTTCGTATGAAAACGGACTAGTCTGGAGACCACAGACTAGTGCGGCCCCAAGGGCGGACTAGTCCGGCCTTCCTAGACTTAGTCACAAAACCTCTCTGCACTCGGCACCACAGACTAGTCCGGCCCACGGACGGACTAGTCCGATCTCACACAGGACCTTTTGGTCCGCCCCAAAATGGACAAGTCCGCTCTCTAGGACTTAGTCCCGAAACTCCACTTCAAGGGGTACCCCGAACTAGTCCGGTCCACTACGGACTAGTCCGAAGTCACACAGGACCTTCTGGTCCGTGTGAAAACGGACTAGTCTGGCCAGGAGCGGACTAGTCCGGCCCTAAGGCGGACTAGTCCGGCCACTCCTGCCAGACTACTCTAACTTCAACTTCAAATAGGATTTCTATCTCAACCACCACTCTTGAGCTCCTACTTTGATCTCATTGCACTTTACGCACACACCCTCCTATTTCTACGGCTAGTCTAACTCAACACGCTAGAAACCCTAGTTTCTACGCTTCGAGTTGACTCTGTTTCCTTCCTTTTCCTTTTTGAGGGTTTGTGTCTCTGATCGAGTCCACACCTGTGCTAAGATCACATGAGCTCATTAGTGACTTAATTGTCATCATCAATCATCCAAAACCCACGGGGAACCTAGATGCACTTTCACCACTGTTCTTATTTTTCTTATTGTGATGGAGCTGCCATCACTTTTCATCATTATTGACCACTAATGGTGAAGAATAAATAGCAGACATTATGATAACAATATCTCACATTGCTGACACAACATCAGTAAGACATCATAATGAGTGATTCTTGAATAAGAATTGTAACATATGTACCATTCCTTTTAAAATTAGTATATTTATAAAGTCAAACCCCCCTGATTTAGTCATCTTACTTTAATTTCTAAATGACCCTATGATCCAGTAAGGATCAAAACTTATATCAAGTGGGGATCAACCCAACACTTGATATTCTTTACTTACGTAATTGACATAACTCGTGCGTTATGCTCACATTTTGGAGTTATTATCGCTTTACATTGTTAGTGGTAACAGACTAACAAATTTCATAAGATTAAATTATTCTTACTATTTTCTGTTACCGATGAAAGACGACAACACGTATGAAAGCATCTAGACCCCCTTGAAGTACGGTTTCGGTGATTAATGACAACCATTGAACTTTACTAATGAATTTGTGAATGCAAGGTCCCCATAGTCCTCAATAAAATGAAATGAATATGTCATTGGAGACCCATATACAATCAACTTTTGAGATCAAATCAATGAGATAAAGACAAGAAGTGAAAGCTCTCATGTCTAAGTCACTCAACCATAAGTTGACAACATACAATGCTTGAAGATCATCAGAGAACCTTGTGGAACAAATGTCTAAGAGGTCATATGAGCAAGACACAAAAGATTCACTCAAAATAACTCGAAGCAAACAAAATCAACTCACCGGATCAACCGATGATTTCAGAAATGTACACATCGGTCGAGTTGGTTCAACTGAAGAAGAAGACCTCAAACAAATGTACTCACCGAATCATCCGATGTGAATGGCTCAGTGACATCGGTTCATCAGTACAGTTTGCAATACCATTGGACCAAGTGAAGCACCGAATCATCCGATGTGCAGACTTACACACATCGGTCGATCACTCTAGTAAGCATCAAGATTAAGCAAATTCTGGAGGAAGAGCCACCGGATTATCCGATGAGAAGACAGGGGCAACATCGGTCTAACAACGGTCATATCTGACACAATGACGTCAGCCAAAGTAATTAGACCGATGATAACTAAAGGGGAGACATCGGATCATCCGGTGTTCACAGTAAAGTTCTGTCAGCCTACTTTTCCAACGGCTATTTCGGGGAGGCTGGCTATAAATACCCCCTAACCCTGTCATTTCGTCAAGTCTTGACACTCAGAAGCTAACAACACATCCAAGAGCACTCAAGATCAAGACCTTACACTTCTACACCCATTAGATCATTTATATAGGCTAGATCTAGCTAGAGAAAAGCTTGTGTGCGTCCATTCTCTATGATTGGAGTCTCTAGACTAGTGAGAGGTTGAAGAGATCCTTCCGGAGCTTGCCAAGGTGTGTGTGGAAGCCCGGAAGATCAAGGATTGTACAAGGCTTGAGCTCCACCTTGCCGGAGATGGCGAACGGAGAAGAATAGTGAAGACCCCCTTGTCTCGGTGACTTGGGAGTGGCAAAACCCTTCGGTGGGTGCCACAACGTGGACGTAGGAAGATCCTTGTGATCTTGCCGAACCACGGGATAAACTCCGTGTCTCCATGTCCTTTGAGCGTTTGCATCCCTCTCCCTCCTTTTTACATTTATGCAATCTTCATTTCGCAACTTAAATTTACATTGATTGCATAGATTAATCGCATAGGGAATTGGGCTTTAAGTCATTAGCTTTTAATTACCTTAAAATTTGAAAGAAAGCCCAATTCACCCCCCTCTTGGGCGTTTCGATCCTTACAATTGGTATCAGAGCAAGGTTGCTCATAGGATCATTCTAGCTTCACCGCTAGAGAGCGAAAATGGCCAAGGTTGGGGGTTCGGTTCCTATCTTCGAGGGCAAGAACTTTGCCTATTGGAAAGCACGCATGCGCGCTTACCTAGAGGCTATTGCTCCCGAAGTATGGGAAGCGACTCATGCGGGGTTTGGAGAACATAATTATGTTGGTGATCAACTAAAATGGGATGCTAAAGCTAGGAATGCAATCTATGAATGTATTAGTCAAGATGTGTTTTCTAGGATTGCTAGCAAGGAAAAGGCTTGTGAAATTTGGGCTTGCTTAATTGAGATTCATGAGGGCTCTTCTCGTGTCAAAGAACTAAAATATCATATGCTTAAAGCCAGGTATGATGAATTTAAAATGCTTCCTCATGAAAATGTCAATGAGATGTTCTCTCGCTTAAATGTGCTTATTGAAGAAATAAATGCTCTTGACATTGCTTCTCTTGGCAAGGGACTCATCAACCGCAAGATCCTCATGCTCCTTCCCAAGCCAAGGTACAACATCATCAACTCCATGCTCCAAAAAGAGTCACTTGATCACATTGAAGTTTCGGAGCTCATTGGAGAAATACACGCTCATGAGATGAGCGTACTTGGGATGATGGAGCAATCATCATCAAAGACAATTGCTCTAAAGGCCACCACCAAGAAATCAAGCCTCAAGAAGAAGAAGGTGGTTGAGCCTAGCTCAAGTGAAGAAGAACAAGCATCAAGTGAAGATGATGATGAGCTTGCATTAATGATGAGAAAGTTCTCACGCTTGAACTCCAAGATTACCAAGAAGGGATACACCTTTGATCCCAAGAAGAAAGCGTTTCTACCAAGGAGAGATGATCGCAAGACTTGCTACAATTGTGGTGATCAAGGCCACATCTCCTATGATTGTCCAAAACCGGACAAAAGAAGAGAGAACTACAAAGGCAAGCATCGCAAGCTTGAAGGAAGCAATGATGATGAAGAAGAAGCCAAACCAAAGCCAAGATCCTTTGGGAAGAAGAAACATGACAAGGGCAAGAAGGCAAGACTCTTCCCAAAGAAGAGAAATGGCCCACAAAAGGTGTTCATGTGTGAGCCAAATGAATGGGTCACCGATGAAGAAACAAGTGATGAAGAGAGTGAAGAGGAAGAAGAAAGCTTGGGCGGCCTCGCCATCGCCAACAATGATGATGCACCTCTTCATCCACCGCCCATGTGCCTCATGGCTAAAGGTAACACCAAGGTATGTGATGACTCTAGCGATGATGAGCTTTCCCCCAATGATTTAACATCTTTAATAAATGAATATCATGCTATCATTAAGAGGGAAAAGAGTAAGGTTAAAGTGCTTGAAGAAACTCGTGCTAAACTTGAGAGTGCTAACCTTGATTTGCTTGACAAGTATGAAAGCATACTCAAAGAGCATGACACGCTCAAATCCCATGTCAAGCAAATTGAGGAAGAAAAGGCTAAAATTAAGATAGATAATCATGAACTTGACTTAGCACACCAAACACTCTTGGAAGAGCACAACAAGTTAATACAAGAACATCAAACACTTAACCTTGCTCATGACATGCTTGATCAAGAATTGAAAAATATGAAGAAGCAAACCCTTAATGATAAGATATCCATTACTTCTCATGCCACTAATGCTTTGCACAAGTCTTTGCCTTTGAAAGCTAATGCTAGAGAGAAAGACTTGTTGGAGGAAATTGAGAGTCTCCGCACTAGTGTGGCTAGACTTTCAAAAGGAGAAGTCAAGCACAAGGAAATTCTCTTCCAACAAGCAAAGGCCTTCAACAAGAGAGGACTTGGATCCTTCCCGGTGCCTAACAAAGGAAAGGTGCCCTCACCGGAGCTAAGAACAAGCTTCATCAAGGAAGTTGGTTCTTATTGCCAACATTGTGAGGTCACCGGTCACCACACAAGGGAGTGTCCTCTTCCTAACCGACCTTCTCCTAAATTGCCTACTAACTATAAATCTACTTTCAATGATCATTATTATCTCTTAAGTAAAGTAGGTGGCAAGGTGAAGGCTAGATTCATTGGCAAAGACATGAAGGGCATGAAGGGGAAGCTCCCCAAGCAACTTTGGGTCCCAAAAACACTTGTATCACACATACAAGGACCTAAGTTGGCTTGGGTGCCTAAAGTCAAAAATTGAATTCATGTGTGTAGGTGAACTACAAAGCTGGCGGAAAGCATTGGGTACTCGATAGCGGGTGCACTCAACATATGACCGGCAATGATGGTATGTTCACCACCATAGAAAACCCCGACAATCATGAACAAGTCACCTTTGGTGATAACTCTAAGGGAAAGGTATTTGAGTTAGGTAAAATTGCTATCTCAAATGACTTGTCTATTTCTAATGTTTTATATGTTAAGTCACTTAGTTTCAATTTACTTTCTATTGCACAACTATGTGATCTTGGACTAACGTGCACATTTAGCAAAAATGATGTTGTTGTGAGTAGTGAAACTAGCCAAGACATAGTCTTCAAAGTATTTCGGCATGGATATCTCTACCTAGTGGACTTCGCCAACAAGAATGCTAGCTTGACTACTTGTATTTTCACTAAGACAAGCTTGGGATGGCTATGGCACCGACGCATAGCGCACATTGGAATGAGCAAACTCAAGAAGTCATTCAAGCTTGGGATGGTGAGCGGCGTGAAGGATGTCACATTTGAGAAGAACAAGCTTTGTAGCGCTTGTCAAGCCAGGAAGCAAGTTGCTTCACACCACCCAATGAAGACAATGGTGTCAACCTCCAAGCCACTTGAACTACTCCACATGGACCTCTTCGGACCGTCCACATATCAAAGCCTTGGCGGTAACCTCTATTGTCCCGTTATTGTTGATGACTATTCTCGCTATGCTTGGACTTTGTTTCTAGGTGACAAGAGTGAAACTCCGGAAGTGTTCAAGACCTTCGCCAACCGCGCTCAAAGGGAATTTCAACTTCCTATCATCAAGGTCCGGAGCGACAACGGCACCGAATTCAAGAACTACAACATTGGGGAATGGTGTGACCGTGAAGGCTTGAAGCATGAATTTTCGGCCTCATACACCCCTCAACAAAATGGTGTCGTTGAGAGGAAGAACAAGACTCTCATCACTCTTGCAAGAGCAATGCTTCATGACTACGGCACGTCGGAGAAGTTTTGGGCCGAAGCAATCAACACGGCGTGCCATACCGCAAATAGGGTCTACCTACATCGCCTACTTCAAAAGACCCCGTACGAGCTTCTCATTGGGAGAAAGCCCAACATCTCCTACTTTCGAGTCTTTGGGTGCAAGTGCTACATCTACCGCAAGAAAAGGCTCGGTAAGTTTGAAAGAAGATGTGATGTTGGTATATTTCTTGGTTATGCATCAAACTCAAAAGCATATCGAGTATTCAACCAAACCTCCGATTTAGTTGAAGAAAGTTGTGATGTTGAGTTTGATGAATCTAATGGCTCCCAAGAGGAGAGTTTTGGTCATGATGAAATAGATGATGAGCCTCTACGAGAAGCCATGAAGAACATGACCATTGGAGACATCAAGCCCGAAGTTGAGGAGAGCCATGATCAAGGGGGAGCTTCAAGTTCCAACAACAACACCTCTATGGCGCCTCAAGTTGACGAAGAAGAGAAGGATTATCCATTGCCGACTCAAGACTCACAAGCACAACAACATCAAGAAGAAGAAGAAGAAGTCCATGATCAAGTCCAACCACAAGAGGAGCAACACGCATCACCTTCGCCAAGTGCTTCACAACCGCTTATGAGGCATGGACGCATCTCCAAGGCGCACCCAATGGACCAAATCATTGGAAGTCCGTCAAGGGGTGTAAGTACACGTTCTCGCCATTTCGCTTCATTTTGTGAGCACTACTCGTTTGTTTCGTGTGTAGAACCCACTCACATTGAGGAAGCACTCCAAGACCCAAATTGGGTGATGGCCATGCAAGAAGAACTCAACAACTTCATCCGCAATGAAGTTTGGGTGTTGGAGGAGCGACCCAAGGACAAGAACGTCATCAGAACAAAGTGGGTGTATCGCAACAAACAAGATGAGAATGGCGTTGTGGTTCGCAACAAGGCAAGACTTGTGGCCAAAGGGTTCTCGCAAGTTGAAGGATTAGATTTTGGGGAGACATTTGCCCCGGTCGCCCGGCTAGAAGCCATCCGTATACTTCTTGCCTTTGCTTCACATCATAGTATTAGACTTTATCAAATGGATGTGAAAAGTGCCTTTCTTAATGGTTACATTAACGAGCTTGTTTATGTTGAACAACCTCCCGGGTTTGAAGATCCGAGGAATCCTAATCATGTGTATAGGTTGCACAAGGCGCTCTACGGGCTCAAGCAAGCACCTAGGGCGTGGTACGAACGGCTACGGGATTTCCTCATCATGCAAGGATTCAAGATCGGGAGGGTGGACACCACACTCTTCACCAAGGACATCAACGGAGATTTGTTCATTTGTCAAATTTATGTTGATGATATTATCTTTGGTTCAACTAACGAAGCTTTTAGCCATGAGTTTGGCAAAATGATGTCTAGGGAATTCGAGATGTCAATGATTGGAGAGCTCAACTTCTTCCTTGGATTTCAAATCAAGCAATTTCAAGAGGGGACCTTCATCTATCAAGAGAAGTACACCAAGGACCTCTTGAAGAAATTTGAGATGGGAGATTGTAGCTCAAGAAGCACTCCAATGGCAACCAATTGTCATCTCGACGCGGATAAGGACGGTAAACCTATTGATCAATCTAACTACTGTTCTATGATTGGTTCATTGCTTTACCTTACCGCATCTAGGCCCGATATCATGTTTAGTGTATGCTTGTGTGCTCGCTTTCAAGCGGCACCTAAAGAATCGCATAGGAAGGCGGTCTTTAGGATACTTAGGTATCTTAAGCATACTCCTAGTGTGGGCTTGTGGTACCCTAAAGGTGTAAAATTCCATCTTGTGGGATACTCGGATTCAGACTTTGCCGGATGCCGCGTGGATCGCAAGAGTACCTCCGGTGGGTGCCACTTGCTTGGGCGTTCCCTAGTTTCTTGGTCAAGCAAGAAGCAAAATTCCGTAGCCTTGTCCACGGCGGAAGCGGAATACATTGCGGCCGGTGCATGTTGTGCCCAAATTCTTTATATGAAACAAACCCTTTTGGACTTTGGTGTTAAACTTGGTTGTGTGCCTCTCCTTTGTGACAATGAAAGTGCGGTTAAGATAGCTAAAAACCCCGTTCAACACTCCCGCACTAAGCACATTGATATTCACCACCACTTTTTGAGGGACCATGAAGCTAAGGGAGACATCTCATTGCGAGGTGTTAGGTCCGAAGAACAATTGGCGGATATCTTCACTAAACCACTTGATGAGAAAACTTTTTCTAGGCTAAGAAGTGAATTAAATGTGCTAGATGCAACAAACGTCATGTAAGAATGCATATCATATAGATCTTGCCTAACTCTCAAAGGATAAGGGTGAGCAAGGGTTAGCTTGGGATGGTGGTTCTTTTGGGTTTCCCAAGGCTTGGAGAGTAGCTCTCCCTGAAGAAGCCTTTGAAATGTTCAAACTTGGCAAGATAGATTTACTTTATGCCTTGCATGATGCCTGCCATATAGATTTATAGTTTCTTGCATTACAAAATGTTTGGCATTGCATACGGTAGATTGTCACAAAGGGGAACCCACCTCATGAGAAAGAGACTTGTTTTGAAATGCAATATCTCAACTCATATAAGGTGGAAAGAACAAAATGTTAGGTGCGTTAATGCCTAGAGGAACATGCTCTAAAGAGATAGAAGTCTTCATACTCTACCTCACAAAGCATGGGCCTTACATTTTATTTGGATATTTTCCTCCTATTTTTCTCGGTGTTCCATTTGCTTTAAGGTTTAGCCAAGTTATTGGCATATTAGCCTTTTTAAGGGGTAAGGGGTTGCCCAAAAAGTCCTAAGACATGTGTTTCTCTTTGCTTGTTTGTTTGGTCAAAGGACATATATGGGATGTTATTGTTCTGTAGTCATCGGATTATCCGATGCCTAGGTCAATCTCTCATCAGACCAATAGGTGTTCAATCTTCAAGGGCCAGTTTAGTCAGAATCTTAAATGATCCGACGCGTTCATTCTGGAAAACATCGGTCCATCTGGTGTTCTCTATTCTGGAGCTGTGGTCAATTCCACCGATGTTACTTCCTCCCACGTCGGACCATCCGGTGTCAACATCCCTCTTTTGAACACCCTTACTGTGCCATTCAACCGATGATCCAAACCCTAAACGTCAGTCCATCCGATGTCAACAGCAACTTTTTGAATATCCTTACTGTGGCATTCGACCGATGTACATCCCATCTAACATCGGTCCATCCGGTGTTAAAAATTCGGCTAGGGTTTGGGACCCACTATTTAAACCAACCGTACCCCCCTCGCCTTTCTCTCTCCCGATCCCGACGCGTCCACCGCCTCCCTCTCGCTGCGCCGCCATCTCCACCGCCGCCGGTCGCCGCCGCCGCCCACAGGCCGCCGCCGCCGTCTCCAGCCGCCGCCATCTCCACAGCGCTGCCGCCGCTCGCCGCGCCGCCGCCTCCACCCTCGCGCCGCTCGCCGCACCGCCACCTCCATCCACTCGCCACACACCAGTGCCGCCGCCTCCATCCATGCGCCTCTTCACCGCAGCCACTGCCACCGCCTCCATCCACGCGCCGCTTCACCTAGCCATCGCCGCGCCTCCACCCAAGCGACGCTGCCATCTCCGGTCCCATCGCTAGGGTTTCCCGGCCCGTTGATCTCCACGTCATCTTCTTCGACTCCGTGGTCTCGGGCATCGCAATGGCTCGCGACAAGAAGAACAAAGGGAAGGCTAACGCGGAGCCGGCCGCGAAGAAGCAAAAACTGTCAAAGGAGGAGAAGAAGGCCTTGATGGCCGCTCGCGCCGCCGAGGAGCGTGAGCGTGGCCGAGGAGGGTCGCTAAGGATCCGTGAGGCTCGTCCGAGGCAGCCTCCGATGATTGACGACTCCGAGGCCGAGGAGGAGCCGGTTGAGCCTCTCGTCCGCCGGCGCTCAGCCCGGACACGTGGGGGTCACACCGAGGCTGCTCCTTGTCCGAGACCGACGGCTGCCGACCGTCGTGAGGACAGGGAGGCCCAACGTGCTATCTACAAGATGGACACCACTGTCCATATCGCTGAAGGAGTCCGGTTGACCGACTACCGGAAGATGAAGGCCAAGCAGCTTCGCAAGCTCAGATGGAGTGTGCTGCTTGAGGAGTGGTACTCGCAGCCCTGAGAGGCTCTGGTAGACAGTCGCTTCTGGACGGTCACCCAGGCATCTCTCTACGAGACCTACAGGCGTCAAGGGCACAAGCTATTTCAACACAATTTTCTGGATTGGGGTCAGCTGGCTTTGGCAGCAGGGACGGAGATCTGTCCTTACTTTGAGAGGTACCGAGGCTTGGTGGAGCTGATGGCATATGAGCGGAGTGCCTATGTGGAAGATTGGGTCCGCGTCTTCTACGCCACCCTCTATGTCTCTGAGGGCAGAAGGTCAATTGACTTCATGTTTATGGGTTAGCACTACCACCTGACGAGGCAGACACTGGGACAGTTGCTTGGAGTAGACTTGCACGACACCTGTGTACATGAGAGGGTCTACGGTCAGGCAGATCCACCGAGGAGGCCGCTCACTGGAGGAGTGGCACCACCGCTGGAGGAGATTCATTCTTTGTTCGGTCCTACTTTCTCTCCTGGCCAGCCGAGAGTTCCAGCCCTGTTGACTCCAGCTGCACGCACAGTGCACCTCGCCTTGCGCCGTACGCTCCTGCCGAGGTCTGGCTATTTGGAGGGGTTCACCAGCTTGCAGCAGACTCTCCTGTTCTACATCATGAACGGGATGGAGTTCGACATCATGGACGTCCTCATATGAGAGATGGAGGATGTGATCACAGACGGTGTGGGCATGATGAGGAAGCTAGTATATGGGCACTGGATCAGCTAACTGCTCACTATGATGGTCCCCGAGGGGTCCGCTGTGCACGACCGTCTCTCTGACGAGAGTGTGACACGGTTTGGTCACTACCGTGCCCCAGCTCCTAGAGATCGCTGTCTTGGTCGTCCAGTTGAGCGTCAGGTCAGGGCCCGACTGTCTGAGGAGGACTGTTCTAACCTAGAGAAGGAGGATGAGAGGCTTGCCGAGGCTGAGGCTCAGGGGGAGGACCTGCAGCATATCTGGTCTGAGAGCGACACTGACGACAGTGTTGAGGAGTACTTCCCTCCTCCGCCCTCTCCCAGGCAGCACGACGCGGAGGCTGGAGGCTCTGCAGTGCCACCACCTACTCCACCTCCCGTCACTGAGGCGCAGGTCACACAGCCGTCAGAGCTGACATCGCTCCTCCAGCAGATGGTTGAGCAGCAGCGTCTGGACAGGCTGGCAGCCGAGCAGGCCCGAGCGGAGCAGGCTGCCCGTCTCCTTGAGCTCCAGCAGCAGCACCAGGAGATGCAGCGTTAGATCGCCCGTGAGAGGCGTGAAGACACTGACAGGCTGACAGGGCTCATCGACCAGATGCACCAGCGCACCCTCGACCAGCAGCAGAAGACGCAGCAGGCGATGATGGGCATACTGGGGTTGATCACCAACCTCTACACCCAGACCGGGATTGCCCTCCCGTCGCAACTGCCACGAGTCGCTCCACCACCTCCAGTCTTGGCTCCAGCTGCCGCTCCAGTGGCCCCTGTTCCTTCTACGCCGATACCCTCCTTCAGCGTGTCTCCTTTTTTGGCTTCTGGTGCTCCACTTCACCCCCCCGCTGCTGGCCACGACCTTGTTCCAGGAAACACTGGCCTTCGTCGTCAGTGTCCCTGCTCCAGCACCTCCTCCACAGCAGGCACCAACGGTGGCTCCCTCGGCTCCGGCAGCTCCCTCCACCGCTACTCCAGCCAGCAGCTCTGGCGAGAGCACTCCCGACGGTGACTAGTTCGTCATCGCGCCCAGCACTCAGGATTCTTAGGCACTCGGATCCCTTTTTGGTGTCTTGATGCCAAAGGGGGAGAAGAGTTAGAGGAGTTAGGGGGAGGAGTGTCTTAGTGTCAGGGGGAGTCCTTCTTTTGAGTTATCTGTTATCTTTTGTAATTTGGAGTTTATCGTTTATCATTCTTGTAATTCAGTGTGTTTGCTACATTTGGGTGTTTCTACTTTTGAGCTTTAATGAACTTATTTCCAGATGTTATTATTCGATTGGGCAAATTTGGTGTTTATCTATGTTTTTGATCCCTTATTATTCACACTTGAGTTATTAATTGATGTTTAAGCTTCAAGTGTGACATCCTGTATTCATTGCATATTCTTTTAAGTTTCATTCTATCAAATTCATTATTATTGCGCCTTGATTATTGTGTTGTCATCAATCACCAAAAAGGGGGAGATTGAAAGCATCTAGTCCCCCTTGAAGTACGGTTTCGGTGATTAATGACAACCATTGAACTTTACTAATGAATTTGTGAATGCAAGGTCCCCATAGTCCTCAATAAAATGAAATGAATATGTCATTGGAGACCCATATACAATCAACTTTTGAGATCAAATCAATGAGATAAAGACAAGAAGTGAAAGCTCTCATGTCTAAGTCACTCAACCATAAGTTGACAACATACAATGCTTGAAGATCATCAGAGAACCTTGTGGAACAAATGTCTAAGAGGTCATATGAGCAAGACACAAAAGATTCACTCAAAATAACTCGAAGCAAACAAAATCAACTCACCGGATCAACCGATGATTTCAGAAATATACACATCGGTCGAGTTGGTTCAACTGAAGAAGAAGACCTCAGACAAATGTACTCACCGGATCATCCGATGTGAATGGCTCAGTGACATCGGTTCATCAGTACAGTTTGCAATACCATTGGACCAAGTGAAGCACCGGATCATCCGATGTGCAGACTTACACACATCGGTCGATCACTCTAGTAAGCATCAAGATTAAGCAAATTCTGGAGGAAGAGCCACCGGATTATCCGATGAGAAGACAGGGGCAACATCGGTCTAACAACGGTCATATCTGACACAATGACGTCAACCAAAGTAATTAGACCGATGATAACTAAAGGGGAGACATCGGATCATCCGGTGTTCACAGTAAAGTTCTGTTAGCCTACTTTTCCAACGGCTATTTCGGGGAGGCTGGCTATAAATACCCCCTAACCCTGTCATTTCGTCAAGTCTTGACACTCAGAAGCTAACAACACATCCAAGAGCACTCAAGATCAAGAGCTTACACTTCTACACCCATTAGATCATTTATATAGGTTAGATCTAGCTAGAGAAAAGCTTGTGTGCGTCCATTCTCTGTGATTGGAGTCTCTAGACTAGTGAGAGGTTGAAGAGATCCTTCCGGAGCTTGCCAAGGTGTGTGTGGAAGCCCGAAAGATCAAGGATTGTACAAGGCTTGAGCTCCACCTTGCCGGAGATGGCGAACGGAGAAGAATAGTGAAGACCCCCTTGTCTCGGTGACTTGGGAGTGGCAAAACCCTTCGGTGGGTGCCACAACGTGGACGTAGGAAGATCCTTGTGATCTTGCTGAACCACGGGATAAACTCCGTGTCTCCATGTCCTTTGAGCGTTTGCATCCCTCTCCCTCCTTTTTACATTTATGCAATCTTCATTCCGCAACTTAAATTTACGTTGATTGCATAGATTAATCGCATAGGGAATTGGGCTTTAAGTCTTTAGTTTTTAATTACCTTAAAATTTGAAAGAAAGCCCAATTCACCCCCCCTCTTGGGCGTTTCGATCCTTACAACGTAGTGAATCATTAACGAAAAATTATTAATTATTTAACTACGGTAGGTAGAGAGAGATTATCAACCTCTCATCGTACCATACTCTCCTGATCATGTCATTCTACTAATGATGACATTATCTTATTTCATTAAATTAATAACTTATTACTTATTGTTCTTACAATCAAACTTAATGATGTTTGGGGTTAGTTTTGCCTTTGCGGGACTACCTCATACAAAACACTTAAGTAAGGTTTACGTCTTATCCACATTATACAATGGTGTCTAAATTGATAATATCTAATAACTTAACTAACATACACCATTTTGCTGAGATAATTTTGGGGTATTCGATTCTTACTTGAATGAAAGCAAAATTAATACTAATAATACGTGTTTTGAAAAGATAATAAGCATGCATTTCTGAAATATTCAATGCATTATTTTGAATCTGAAACATCTAATTAGAGAGAAAATAATCGATGGAGAAAACTAAATTCAATTTCCCCCTCAAAATATGGCCTTAATGACAATGCTATAATTTCAAAAATGTTTTGAGATCAATTCTAACGCGCTCCTCAAGATACTTAGTTTTGTTAGTAAAAATTTGAATATTACTTAAAATTATCATATAAGGATAAAAAATGTAAATACTTAGGCTAACAATCAAACATTTTCATGTCATACATGCAACAAGAATACCGTAGATTAGAATTGAGAGAGTGATGAGTACAGATAGCATACCGTCGGTGGAGTTGCCGCTCGAAGCCATTTGAATGAGGGCGTAGTAAAGCACTTGGTGCTTTTAGAGACAATAAATGTAATATCTAAATATGCTTAATAATAATAATAATAATAATATTGAGAACGTAATAATAATATATTTATTATCCAAATATGAGTACATAAATCAAATTTCATTACTGGAAGTACTTAATCAATACAGAATATAGAACTATAACTTAGCAGAAAGTACATCTAAGACTTCTACTTTAGCTTCATGATTATAGCGATTTTAATGACCATTTACATTTTTCTTATGATCCTCCACTTACTTAATCCCTGTTACAAGAAAATGCAAGATTGCATCTGAATTGATCAATCGAATAGATTGAAAATAATCTTAAAAAATAGTTTAATAACTAAAACTAAACTTACCTTTATCATTCTCATGGTTGACAGGCTTAATAGCACGATGAGACTTAATGCGCTTTTCTTCTTGAATGCATAAATCAATAAGTTTCTTAAGATCCCACTGCTTAGACTGAGAGTTGTAACTGATGATAAGGTGCTCAAAATTATCTGGAAGTAAAGCAAGAATGAGGTTGAAAAGAAACTCATCTTTCAATCCCGAATCTAATAACTTAAGTTTAGCAACAGTGTCTCACATACTAAGAATGTGCGTGCGCAGATCTCCTCCATTGTGTTTCTGAGTGACGAGTTTCTTAATAAGAGCATGCATCGTGGCCTTGTTTCAGCCAGTTGCATATCTTTCTATCATAAGGAGATACTCATAAGCAGTGTTGCATTCAGAAATTTCTCCCCGAACACTCTTAGTAATTGAACCCTTAATCACTTTTAAACATTTTTTATTTGAAATTGACCACTTAGCACGATCGAGATTGTAGCAAAAGTAGTCGTCTTCATAATTCTCCATCGTTTTGGTGAAGGACTCTTTAGTTTCCTTGTCACGAGTAACGAGAATCTTAGACTCAGTAGGATATGCTCTCATCAGTGCCAAATCTATTTCGGAGATTGCTAAACCAACCTCCAACTTACATTGCCAAGTATTATAATTGTCTTTCTCACATAGTTCTCTGGCGAGATAAAACTTAGTATCAAATCTAGAATGGAGGAACTTTCATAATGTAACATAACACAATATAAGCAAAATGCATGAATATAAACTAAATAAAATTTCATATTTTGTCTTTCACGTTGGTTACTTGACAAATATCAAAACTAAAGACACAATACTTTCGACTTTCACGTTGGTTACTCAAAGAAATTGTAAATGAACTTAAATAATCAAAATAACGTGTTTTGTCTTTCACATTGGTTACTCGACAAAACACAACATACCCATTAACTTAAGAGAATGATAACTTTACTTCTAAATAATCTTAAGTAACATGTTTTGTCTTTCCTGTTGGTTACTCAACAAAACACAACATACAGAGTAACTTAAGAGAATAAAAACTTAATTACATATAACTTCAAAATAGCTTAAATGTGGTAATTTTATATTTCACGTTGGGTACTCAATAAAATTACCATCACTAATAATCTTAAAATAACTTAACTTTACATTTTAAAATACTAACTTAGACAACTTAAAACATGATGAACTAAAATTACTTAATCATGACAACTTTATCTTTCACGTTGGTTACTCAATAAAATTATCACACCAATAATCTTACAACATGGTAAATTTATTTTTCACGTTGGTTACTCAATAAATTCACCATAACTTAATTAACAGCGGAAGCTTAATACTTAAGTCTTAATTATCATGCTTAATAACTCATAATTCCACAACAAAAGGAAATAAATTAAATAAGTGGACAAGAAATACTTAATTCAGCACTTAACATTAAATGATTGAAAATTGCAAGAAAACAATAATAAAATTATTATTAAAGCATCAAAAAATTACATAGCAATTTTTTTCCACTTAGTTAATTGTGTATGACATTTTATCCCATACTAAAATGTCACAAAACTGAAATATCTGAAAAATCGCAATGCTAAATTGAGGAAATCCCAAATTGATTTTAGCACAAAAGCAAAAATCCTAAAAATTCTTATTGAAATGGATAAATGGGTTTGCTCTAAGCTTATGGCCCAAAACCCATTTCTTAATTTTCGGAAATTTCTAAAACTGATAAGCCCTGCTCTATGATTATGGCCAAGGCCCCAAAACTGAATATTCCCAAAATCCACAAAAATGGAAAAGGGCTCAAAACTGAAAAATAATTAAAAAAAGCATGCGCGGCCCAAAGAGGACAGTCGACCCACAACCCGGGTTAACCAACACTTCCATCTAAATTAGCTTGAGGCGCTTAGGGCCCGCTAAGTTTGTGGCATGGCCCGACCCAACTCGATGCGACCTGGAGAAAGGCGGCCTGATCGGCTCGCTAACGCGTGCCCAGGGGCCCACACCACTTATTTGCTCTGGAGGGAAAAAAGGCCCACGAGGCCTCCACTCGCCACCGACATGGCTCAATGGAGAGCATCAGATCTTCATCCAACGATCACTTGGCGAAATCGTCAGTACAAAAGCGGTGTCGGTCGCCGCCCCACCGAAAACCTAAAATTCATTTCGCTCCTTACTCCCTCTCCCCTCAACCACGGCGCCACAAGAGAGAGAGGCACAACAGCGAGGTTTTTGGTGCCACCGCGGCCCATTTGCCGGCGCGCGAGGTCGTCAACGGCGACCTCGTCGACGTCGAATGGCTCGTGGCCGGATTTTGCTCTGGAGCACCATCGCTCTTACCGGTTAGGGTTAGGGTTCCACGATGGTCCTCGGTTGCGTCGTTGCGGAGCCACGGCCGTTGCACACACCAAGTGGACGCGCCACCATGTGATGGCCCACAACGGCGTCTTCTTCCCGGACAGCGACGACGACCCGAAGGCGCGTCCTACCCCGAAGCCCCTTGAGTGCAGGAGCACGGGTGGTGCAGCAGCAAACCCCTCATCCGGCATGGCTGCCGCCGAGATCCCGAAGGACAGGCATGGGTGAAGTTCTTAGGTAAGTCCGATTTTGCAATCTTAGTCCAATTCCAAATCCGAGATCTAATTTGGCTCCCCTCCTTCTAAATGTTGTGGATTTGCCTTAATCTGAAAATTAAACCCGAATTAGGGATGCCTAGCCTGGCTCTTGATACCAATGTTGGAGTTTAGGGTTCACTAATCACTAGGTATTGACCTAATCGGGTCTAAACTGATTTGCTTAGGCTTAGGCTTAGTTAACAAATTATTGAAGTAAAGCATAGTTGTCTTGAATCTAATGTGTAATCGACATAGATAAAAATGAGAGAGAAGGATTCGGGCGCACCTTCTCTAGATCTGGAGGTCGCGCTCATGGGGTCCACTATAGGAATCCCGATCAATTACGTCGGCCGGAGCCGACGTAATTAAGGCCGAAACCAACGTAAGTTACTTAGTTACGTTGGTTTTCTCTTAATCATGTTGGTTGCCAGACGATGAAGCAGTTTGGACGTAATTAAGGTAACTTACGTCGACAGCCAATGTAAGTTACTAAATTACATCAGTATCTCGCAACCGACATAAGTTATTTACCTGGATGGGCCGCGGGCTGGGCCGTAGAACTTACTTCGATCGCTGCCCGACCGATGAAAGTTAAGTAGTATAACTTATGTCGGTACGACATAATCGACATAAGTTAAGTTGTATAACTTACATCGGTATGGTCAGACCGACGTAAGTTAAACTGTGCTAACTTACGTCGGCTTAATCATAGCCGACGTAAGTTAAATTTTCATAAAAAAACAGAAATTGACTACCTCACAGGATTGCAAGCTCCAGACAGATATACAGAAATAGTTTATACAGAAAACAAATCACAAAATAGTCCACAAAACATTTAAAACATCCACAACAACACAAAACAGTTTCAAAGCATTCACTGGGCTACACGCTAGCCCCTCCACTACCCCGGAGCTGAGATATTTTCGGCGCGTCCCTCCCGGTGCCTGTAGGTGTGGCGAAGGAGTTTGCGCCGCCGTTCCCGAACCCTGCAAAAGAACCATATTCAATAACTTAGTTACAACATCTAAACAATACAATGCTTTCACCACAATAAAAATAAAGAACTAAACTTAGTTACAACATCTAAACACCAAGAAGATATTCAATAACTAATACAGGTTGCCAACTCTGATTATTGATTAACACAATGGAAGAGATACTCAATGAACATCCGCTCGGCTACAGCTGAATTACAAAGTCCTTAACAGGTTATTCCAACCAGTTCAACCCGATTTATTTCCACAAATGTCTTAAATGGACAAACTATGTTCTATATCTGTTTCACTCTCTTCCACTCTATGTTTTACCTCCTTATCTCCCCATGTAAAATACTGAAATGAATACAACAATATTAAAGAAATTGTTTATTACCTGCTCCGAGGTCTGCTGCGGCGGAAGCGTAGGAATCTCGATATCGTGACCGGTGCTTCGAGTAAGAGTATTCCATTGCAAAATATTAGAAGATATATATTATTGAAATGCTATGAAATTTAACTACGGTAGTTTAAATTACTTACCGCCACCGCTGCTTGCATCTGGCCCATCATTAAGGTCGTCCTCTGCCGCTCCTCCCTTGCCTCCGCCCTCGACCTCTCCAGCTCCACCTGAGTTTGCGCCAGCGTCTCCTTCAAGGCAAGTAGCTCCAGCTGGGTCTACGAGAGACGACCACTCGAGGTCCCAACGTACAAGTCCTGCGGCGATGAAGCGCCTCTCAAAGGTCGCGCCGACCTCGAGTCAACTACTCCATCAAAAATGGCAAACCTGCAAAAGAATGAAAACACTAAGTAGAAGAAGATAAATTGAAAAAGAAATAAAACAAATGAACAACTCACCGTCCATGTGCCTTCCCGCCTCTGCTCGCGTACGCGGCTTGGGGGTCGATCAGCACGTTTTTTCAATCATAATTCGTACCGTGTATCTTCGCGACCTCCTACACGTACTTTGCCTACAAAACAAAGAAATCTTGTAAGCATGTCAATAATAGTATTAATTATAATGAAATTGATGAATTTCGAAAACTTACCAGTCGATCGGCTATGACCTGACTACACTGCCCTGGCTGAGAAGGCTTACTTCCCTTGTTACCTCTCTTCCAAACCTGGGTCGAGTTCGGCTCCTGACCCATCTCTCGCTCCTGTATAGCCGTGTTAGTGAGATAAATATATTAGGAACACATAAATAAATTGAAAAACTACTTATCATGCATTTAGCCAAATGCAAGTAGACGTCGCCGTCAAAGTTGTGCTTGCCCTAGGACCTCATGCAACACTGTCTAGCCTTTGTGGACTTATCGATAAAAGCATCGCTAGCCCAGTGCCAACAGAGAGCTAAGTACGCCTCAGTGTTACCCTGTAATCAGAAAATACTAACCTGCACATATTTCATTTTTCATCAATGCAGTTAACACACATAGATATTGTAACTATTTAATAATATTAAAAACTTACCTCCGCGTAGTGCTCCTCTTTCAAGTATGCGTTAGAGTCCTTCCTAAATGGATCCCTTTGTTGCTCCTGCTCCTGGGGGTGCCGTTTGTAGTACGCATTGACGGCCTAAATCCTGGCATTCGACAATGCCGCCGTCGTGAGATTTCGAGCGTTGTAATAAAACACGCATCTCGCGTGGTCCTCCATGCCCGGTTCCTCTACTTGGTACCTCGGCTTTAAGCAAACTAACATTTAAGTGATATGCATTAACAATTCAAACGAGTTGAAAAAATGAAATAGTTAAACTTACCATAAAATTGTGCCACACAACTTCCTGAACCGTGTCGTGGACTCGGTGAGAGACACGAGCGTAGTCATCCCACGATAGGGCAAGAATCTCTCAATGACATCGGGATAGTGCAACTTCACGATAGCACCCAGGACAGTGTTAACCTGCCTGTGGTGTTTCCTGACCCCCCTGAACGATAAGTCGTACCAACATCTGCAAAATATATTAAATCATTAAGTAAAGGAAAACAACATCTAATATTTAATATACTATATACATTTTTTTAGCTGTCTCCGACACGACGGATCGTGATCCCCTGAGAAGTAACCGGAGGAGGAGCCGCAAAGTGGGTCCTTCTCGTGTGTCACCTCTGCTGCGATGTCACCGCGTCCTGTGACCCTGAAGGCTCTGCGGAACCACCGGAGTCCAAAGGAAGGCTAGCGGTAGCGGCTGCAGAGAGAGGCTAGTGGTAGCCGACTCTAAAGGGAGGCTAACGCTAGAGGGCTCCTGTAGTGGCCCCTAGACTCTGACTCGGACTCAGAAGACTCTGAGTCAGACTGCACAAAAGAAAAACATTGACAATAAATAATTACTAACAAGTGCAATTTATAAAATAACTTGATTGTAAATTAAAATTTACCTCCGTCTGCTGAAAGCACACGTGTGCTGAGGGTGGAGCATGCGCCAGAAAGAATGAATGTCGACTCGAAGGTAATGAGGTCCTTGAGTAAGGGTCTCGTGGTGACTCAAACCCTCTCACTGGCTTTCGCTTCCCCTTCCCCTTCGACGACATCCTATTGCAAGGAATAAATGATTAATATGCTAAGATAATATACAAAATTACTTTTAAGTTAGTGAATAAAACATTACTTCTTAAATTTCAAAATTCATCAACATCACGGTCATGCACCCTACTCCTTAAACCAGCTCATCGATCTTCTTCTTCCGCATATCGTTTTCGTTTCCGCAAATCAGCATGTTCGACTAAGTCATCGATTTCTTCAGTTTCCAATTCTGATTCTGTTTCTGCTTTCGTGTCAGTCTCGATTTCTTGAGCGTCTCCAACTAAGTCATCGAGTCCTACACTGGGCTCGACTGAGAAAGAGTCTGGCAACTCTTCCTCTTGGTAGACCTCATCAACCTCAGCTTCCTCATGGTAATCATCATCTCCTGGAGCGTATAACCGCTCACGAGGATTCACCTTATGTACCACCCGCCAAGCTTTGAATTTATTGCATAGATATGGTAGATAGTACACTTGCTCTACTTGGTGTGCAAGAACTAATGAATCGAATCCTTTCAACCGTTCCTTGTGTTTTACTTCAACCATGCCAAATTCATTTACTCGAATTCCACGAATGGAATCAAACCATTCGCAGTCAAAGAATACTGCTCGAATTATCTTGTTTCCGACAAAAGTGAATTCAAGGATTCTGTAGAAATGAGTTTCATGTTGTCGGTGGTTTTGATCTGGCAGATCTCCCGACAATACTAAAGTGTTAGTGGAGTTTGAGGTTCGGTATGGGCGCGCAGAGATTCCAGAAGGTGAGATGTCGAGTGACACAAGGGACACAAAGATTTACGTGGTTCGGGCCGCCTGAGCGTAATACCATACTCCATGGGGTGTGTTGGTGTTGTATTGGATGTATGAGCTCAACGTCAGTTGAGAGTGTAAAGTCAGCGTGTCTCCGGAGAGTGTAAAGTCAGCGTGTGTCCGGAGAGTGTGTCCTATGTATCGTCGGCCTGTCCTTTTATAGTACAAGGGCAGGCCGTTACAAGTTAGCCTGGCCCGACATGTGGCCCCGGTGGTTACTGATATTGATACACATTCAACACGTTTAATTGCCCTTAATGACCGAGTTATGGGCTTTGACAACACCGTTACTGGTAATTAAGGTCGTCCGATCGTGTGTCATTAATATAGTATTAATGACACTTGATCGGGTCTTGAAGTCCTTGATTCCCCTTTGAAGATCTGGAGCCGTTGTGGAGTCTTCCAGAGGTTAGAGGCTGAAGATCCGACGGTTGGGCACGTGGCAGCGCCGGAGCACACTGTGGGGAACAGATAGGTCCGGTGTTACCCGACACGTGTCAGTTCCGGAGCTTCCCTCAGTCTGGGGTTAGGTCCGGGGGTGCCATTTCGGTTCATAGCCCGGAGCTTCCCCCTTGTGGGCGGTAGCTCCGGTTTGATAGTACACGTGGCGACCCTGGGACTAACCATGTTGGAGAAGCGGGTCCAGTTATGTCTGACATGTGGGCCTCCGAAGGTCTTCAAATCAAATAGATGACTTTCCCTTGAGATATTTGCAATCCCAAGGAGTATATGGTACCCAGGGTACCGACAGTGGCCCCCTGGGCCCACCTCTGGGGAAGACCCCTTGGGTGAAGTCATTCCGCCGGAGGTGGGTCCATCCTTCGACTTTTGAACTGAGTCTTCAAAGGTCTTTGGATGTGCCGTTGGCGATAGTTTGGAGTGAAATCCTCACCGCGTGGCATATCCTGTGTGTGGCAAATGAGATCTTCGGCGTGCAGATCTCACGCAATTGAAGGTCGCCGGTTCCCGATGTGAAAATCGTATCGGTTCCGCGCGCCTTGTTAGGCCGCCGCCTTCGGGCTTCCCGCCTCATGATGACAACCATTCGCCTGGGTAAGAATCTCGACTTGATCGTCGGGGTGGTCCCGGGCCCTCTTGTCATCGGCTGGGTGGAATTTTTGAGTAGTATCTTTGACTTCCTTGTGGTTTCCATCCAAGCGTTGCGAGGGCTTACTTAAGGAGGAAAGCGCGCAACGTCTGGAGTTCTTTATGCCTCTCATCTGATCTTGCGCTCAAACTCCCAACTTGTGCTCGCTTTTTCTCTCTTGCCTTGCTGTGCTGCGATGGAGTTGGGTCTCCGCGAGAGTCGTTTGAAGACCGAAGGTGACTTGAAGAAGGTCCGGGCCCTCATGGGATGGTCCCCGGACTTCTTCAACCATCTGGTCTGCGCCGGAAGAGAGCTCCCGTTCGAGAAGGAGCACGCCGGCGAGATGGTGTACTTATCTTCGTACGCCATTGTGGGGTTTATCCCACCTTTTTCCTCCTTTTTCTTGATGCTGCTAGACTTTTATGGTCTACAGCTATACCACCTTGGCCCCCACTCCATTCTTCTTCTGTCTATCTTCGTCCACTTCTGTGAAATGTGGGTGGGCATCCCCCCTGCATTGAACTTTTACGGACCTTCTTCACCGTCCATACCACCAGTAGGAGTAATGAGTACCTTGGCTTCTATTACTTTGTGAAGCGCAAGAAGTGCCCATTCAAGTACCTCCGGTCGTTTCCCTCTGGAAAGTGGGATGATTGGAAGAAGGACTGGATAGTCATCCGGGTGGAGGAGCACGAGAAGCTGGAGCTGCCCGAAGGCCTCCCCAACATCGACACTGCAGTCTGGAGTGAAGCTCCGGTGCTGTCGGATGCCTTCAACCCTGCTCTGACCAGGATCCGCCAGTGCGTGGAGGGAGGATTAACTCCTCAGGCGGTATTTTGCAACTTCCTGGTCAACAGGTGGGCACCGCTGAAGAGGAGAGAAAAACTCGCTTGGGCCCTCAACAGCGTAATGGACGACGACCGGGTCGAGACCGGACTGAAGTCCAACATGGCGGGGGCAACCTTGGAGTTACATCTCAAAAAGTTCCAGCACGGCATCGACGTTGCGGGAGATGACTTGACCCCGCCATCAGCCTTTCTCCCTCTGAACGTGGAAGTAGAGTTCAGCAGGGAGCTCCGACGGACGATGCCGGTGCTTGACGACCTTGGTGTCGTTGACAGAAGATCGACCTTCAGGGTGGTGATCCCTGGGGCTTCCGAAGGTGGTTCCGACCCTGCCCCGAAGCCAAGGATCGAAGTCGTCGGCAAGGGGAAGGAACTGGCGGACGAACCCTTGAGCCGGAAGAGGAAACTGCAGCATGCCGACGGAAGGTCCGTCAGGCCTGCAACCTCTGCATCAGCTCCTTCTCCCCGGAGGAGGTCTTCTACAACTGCGGCGACTGTACCCGCAGCGGCATCTACCTGGTGTGTTAGCTCTGGGCATGCGACTCCATCACCAGGGCCAGTTGAGGCCTCTAGGTCCGGAGGTCCTTCCCGGTCGAGGAGGGCCTCGACTAAGGAAGTGCCCGTGACTGCAACGAGTTCCGGGGGGCCTTCCGGAGCTTCCACGCCGGCGGTGGCTATGGTCAGCCTAGAATGCCTGGGAAAGAGGTTCCGCGCAAGCTGGTGCGGAAGCCTACCGAGGTAATTTTTAATCTTTACCTCAGACAGTTGTTTTTTTGTAGTAACTTTTTTTTTTAAATTTCTTCATCCTTCATCTGCAGCGTTCCCAAGAAGAGGAGTGAGGCTCCACCCTCAGCCACAGCAGCTGAAGTTGTGAGGACGGAAGCCTCTGCTCCTATCCCGGTGTCGCCCCAAATGGTGGCTGAAGCTGCGGCAGCTCCGGCGCCAGCTGTCGTGGTCATGGACCTCGACTCATCCCCCGAGACTCCCGTGGTAGCGCCGGACCACGGGAGAGAAGATGCGCCAACGGCACCTGCCCCGGAGGTTGAAGCTCCGGGTTTGGGTGCTGAGATGATGGAATCTTCGACCGTTGAGCCGGAAGAAGCAATAATTCCGGCCCCAGAGCCGGAAATTGTCGAAGCCCCGGTGGTTGAGCCGGAGGTAATTGAAGTCTCGGCGTGCGCGCCAGATGTTGAGGAAGTCCCGGCGGTTGGGTCGGGTACCTCTGAAGCACCGACCGCAGAGTCGGTCGTTGCTGGAGCTCCGGCCGCAGGGCCGATTGATGTTGAAGACCTTCCGACTCCCGAGCCGGTTGCCGTTGAAGCTCCGGCCGCAGGGCCGGCTGTTGTTGAAGATCTTCCGGCGCCTGAGCCGGTCGTTGCGAAGGCGTCAGCGCTCGAGCCCCCAGTAGAGGAGGTGCCCAGGCCGGAGCCAGAAGCAGTTCCTGCTCCGGGAGTGACGACGCCGGAGGTACCCGCGGCTGAGCCGGAGTGCTCTGATGAAGTCGCTGGCCCCCTGCCCGAGGGGATGAACGAAGACCTGGCTGCTGGTCCTTCGGAACCACTTCCGGAGGTCGGAACTTCATCAGCGGGGCCCTCCTTGATGGCGACTGAGGCCATCCTGGAGGACGGCCCTGGTGCCGTGGAGGCTCTGGGGACCACTCTTGTGGAATGGGACCCAATTTTTGTAACCGAAAACCCGCTGGAACCAGTGGAGGAGACCCCAGCAGGTTCGAATCCTATCCTGTTGTCATTGTCTATTGACAACACCTGCTCTGGTCTGCGTCAAGTTCAGCTGGCATTCTTCCACGACAGCAAGGCTCTTGAAGAGGAGCGCCAAACCCTTAGGAGGTGGCGTAATCGGCTCTACTTCGAGACCAAGCTGGCGCAGTCAAGGCTGGCAGATGAAAAAGAATGGATTAAGCAGGAGAAGGTCCGCCTGGAGTACTGGGGCAAGTTATTGGATGACAGGGAGAGCTTGACTCGCGCCCTCGACGCTCAATCCCGGGCCATTTATGAGCAGACAAAAGCAGCTAATTGTGCGGCTGATGAATGCCAAGAAAGGCTTGAGGCCATTAACACTACTCTCATCAAGCGCCGGGAGGCACTTGAGGAGAGGGAGAAAAGGCTCGAAGATGAAGAGCAGAAACTCCTAGAGCTGCGGGATGATGTCTTGAGGAGGGAGGAGGAGCTCACTGAAAAGGTGGCTCTGGCTGACAAGGGCCTCGAAGAGCGCACCAAGAAATTGGAAGAGCGCTGCGCTGAGGAGGAGGAGAAGGCCTGGGTGCGAGGGCAGGAACTCTACGAGCAAGAGTGTGCCATCGCTGCCAGGGAAAAGAAAGTAAGGGGCAGGGAGAAGGACCTGGTTGACCGCCGGAACAAGATCTACCTCCGGGAGGAGGAGCTCGGAAAACTCGAGAAGCGAGTTGCTGAAAAGATTCAACAAAACGCCAAAGAAGTTGAGCACCTCGCTCGCGAGAATTCTGAACTGGTGGCAGCCAAAAGATCCTTGGAAGAACTGAAGGGCTTGAGGGCTGCGGACTCCCTACAGGTTTGGGAGTTCTTGGGCAAGGCCAACGACGCGCTGACACCGATGGGCTTCAGTCCCGTGCGCCCGGATGATCCGGAGCCAGAGTCGGACCTGGCGTTGCAAGCGCTGAGCTCGGCAGGTAGCAAACTCTCCAAGGTGGGCGACATCATCGCAGACCAGTTGGAGGTTGAGGGGCAATCCCTAGCGAAGAACATCACAGAGTATGTGCTGACGTGCTACACCAACCGGAATCCCCAATTCCCTCTGGACCCGGTGCTTGAAGGTCCCGTCGAAGGAGAAGGTGAAGCCGCCCGAGCCAATGTGTCAGAGGTTGCTCAGAAGGTCACCCAGTTCTTCCATAGGGTCTAGGACCATCACCGTAGCTCCCACTTGTATTCTCTCTTTTTTCTTCCTCAATTTTGTAATCCCTTGTCTCCAGATGAATGAAATCCCCAAATTTTTTGTGAATTTCACTTTTTGTCTTCAACACTTTTGTCTTCACTTGGCCCCCTGGTAGATGTACACAATTTGATTGTGAACATGTACCAAGAGGATATTGTGTTTTGTTGAAGACTCATTTGCTTCGAACTTGTAGAGTGTAGGTCCGAAGTCTTCGATAGTGAAGGCCCGCTGAGGTTGCTGGAGCTTAGAAGCTCCGGCATTGTCTATCGTCGGAGCTTAGTAGCTCAGGCAATAGTCCCTATCAACGCGTAGAGCATCGATAGTTAGTCCTCCGGGGTGTCGGAGCTTAGTAGTTCCGGCAGTGTCCTTTACCAACGTGTAGTTTGTTGGTAGCAGACTCCGCTTGTGGGGTCTTCTCACCATCATTTATTTTGCGTCGACGGCTGGCCCCCCTAGCTTTACCGGAGCTTGGTTGCTCTGGTGATGCTCGTTTTCAATGTTTAACATCGATTACAAGCCACCTAGGGGGAGTCGGAGCTTAGTTAGCTCCGGCTTTTCTCCATTAATGTGGATTTTTTATTTTTCCTGCACACTGAAGCCAAGAAAAATAGTAAAATTCGTTCCTTGCCTATAACTTCGTCGCGGCTTACGATTCCCAAGAGAGTTTTAGGTCAAACGCGATTCTGAATACAACCGAATGCGTTGTCTTTTCTTCCAGATCCAATTGATGAGGACATCACAACAGCAGAGACGCGCATTGAACTGCAAGGACCAATCACAAGAGCACGGGCACGGTTATTAAATCAGCAGGTGAATTCGTTCTTAACTTCTTTTGCATGTGAGTTTGAGAATAGATTGCTATGTGATGATTTGATTGTTATTAGGAATAATGGAAAAGATCAACAAGTGAAGGAAGGAGGCCTTGGGAGCGTGGAGAACCACCTGGGACGTCCACAAGTAGATGGAAACAGTTTACAACTCGGACTCAAGTTCAATTCGGAGTCCAGGAGCAGTCCACCTTAAAACAGACGCCCAGGAGGCATACGGACTCCGTTTTCGACGTTCTACATATGAACAGAAAGAGGAGAAGATAAACTTTCCAATGGTTCTGGTCCCACCTCAAAATTCCTCCGGAGTCATTGGGAATCGTCGAAACAAGTCGAGTCCAGATTTCTGTCCGGTGCTGCGCCACCGAATCGGGCCTTTGGGCCTTGTATCCCGTAAGAGTCCATTAGGGACGCGTCTAATCGTGTTTTGGTCGAACCCTAGCCTATAAATACTGCAGCCGCTGGTCATATTCGGTGGGTTTTGCTTAGATCAATAATATCGCCATTCTACGGTTTGTGAGACCCCAACTTCGCGATTTCAGATCGTGTCTTCTACGTTCTTGCTCGTGTTCTCGGTTGCACTTGCAGGGATTAGCCTTCTTGGCGAGGTCAAGCGTGTGCAGCACGGTTGATAACCAACGGAGCCGTGGTGTAGTGATTGCAGGGGTACTCGTACCGCTCGAGTGCCGCGGATCATCAACGTCGAGTTCTCCACCCCAATCGACATACCTTTCGGAAGATCGGGCCTAAACCTACTCATCAATTGGTATCAGATTTCCAGGTTGCCCGTGAGGTATCTTTGTTTTCCTTCCTTCCATTAGATCGATTTTGTTTCGTACCTAGAGTCCACAAAAAAAGCCACAAAAAAAATTAGATCGTTTTTACCGCTTCCCAGACTATAGTGCCTGCAGTTTCGTTTTTCAGTTTGCATTGTTGAGTTTGCATTCGTGTGGTTGAGTCTTGTTGCTGGTTTAGCTTTGTGTTTTTTGGTCCTAGTTATCGTGTTTCGTCCTTGTTTTCTTGCTATTCGACACCTATTCCACAATCCCTAAATAACAAACCGATCCGCCACGTTCATCAGTTTGCCCTAGCTAGCCGCCTTGCGTGAACTCCCGCATCGCCAGCCCTAGATTAGGTGACAAATCTTTGTGCCATTCATCCTTGAATCATCACACACCACCCCATTAGTTGCTGTGCAAATTCCCGATCGTTTTCGTATCCGTTTGCGAGTTCTGTTCTCAAACCGAGTTGGAATCAACATCCAAAAAAAAAACGTAACTCGGACAGCCTACCTTAAAACGGCCATAACTTTCGCATACGAACTCGAAATCGGGCGAATTTTTTTTTCAAATTCATCTACGCGAAATTTAGCATCTGATTTTCTGCCGCGTAGCCGCGTTCGGCGAAATAAGATTGCCCAAATTCCCCTCGGAAGATAGGCTATCCGGCCTCCGAAGTTTCAGCACAAATTTTAAAGAACCTTCTTGATTTTCTATAGGCCGCATATTACATACAAGTGAGCTGCAAATTTGTGTGCTTCCTATATTTGTGCTACTTAGTAAAGAAAAAATATCAAAAAAATATTACAAAAAAGAAAAAAAAATGGTGAAGAGCACGCATATTAAAGCAATTGGCCTATACCACTTGGTGCTGTTTGTTTGGTTATATCATTCTGTCTTTCTTTTGCCTTGATACTTCCTTGTGTTATGCTAGGCTCTAGGGCACTCAGTTGACCAGCAACAGTTTCCTACATTGAATACTTATTCAACTTTGTTTAGCTGTTAACGATTTTCTGCTTATTAGCCACCATATTGTGCCATCCAAGCTCCACCTTTCTCTTGAGCATAACAGGTACCTTTGCAATCACCTCACGCTTCATTGGTTCATCTCATCGTCCACACCACCTGCCGTGTCGGTAAGAACACTTGTAAGAGCGTGGTAAGACGCTTGAGCGAGAGAGATTGTTTTCTTCCACCTTCCACATTGTCACTGTAGTTGATAGGGATAACATTTTTTTTTTGTTGTCTTTTGTTTCCTACTAACAATGGCAGGAGAAGAAAATAATGACGAATGTGTTCAACATGTTGAGTTACGTGATATGTTCGCCAAATACAACGCATCAACGGAGGAGTTATTGGCGAACTTGACTCGCAAACTGGATGACCTTGCTCTTCGGATGAATACTTTTGAGGCTCGGTTGCCTCTCGCTGGAAGACAAGAAGACAATGCTTATGATGAACTGGAAGATCACAGTAATCAGCCAAGACTGCCACTTTATCATCGAGGTATGGGAGGTAATAATCATAACAATTATAACCGCCCTCCTGATGATCCTTTTGCTAAAGTGAAATTTACTATACCCTCTTTTTCTGGTGCTTATGATGCTGAGGCTTATCTTGATTGGGAGATGACAGTAGAGCAAAAATTTAATTCCCACCTTGTTCCTGAACAACATAGAGTTCGTCAAGCCACTAGTGAGTTTAAGGACTTTGCTATCATATGGTGGAATGAACTTGTTAAAACTAGAACTGATCCTCCAACATGGGATAGATTAAAGGAAGCTATGCGTGTTCGATTTGTTCCTCCATCTTTTCAGCGGGACCTTCGCAAAAAATTGCAGCGTTTAGACCAAGGTAACATGTACGTAGAGGAGTATTATCAAGAGTTACAAAAGGGTATGCTGCGTTGTGGGGTAGTAGAGGACATGGATGATAAAATAGCTCGTTTTTATGGGGGGTTGAGGCGTGAAATTCAGGACATTGTTGATTACAAAGAATATGATACTGTTAACAGATTGTTTCAGCTTGCTATGTTGGCAGAAAAAGAATTGCAGGGCCGACAATAACAGCAACAACGCACGAGGAGCAACTTCACGCCGCGTGCAGCAACTACACCATCCAAAACAGCACCATCTTCGGCCCCCCGTGCAGCGACTACACCACCCAATGGCGGCCAACGAACTATACCTGCTGCTCCACCTTCTCGCGTGCCGGAAGGCAGCAAGGTGACATCATTCAAGCCTTCGTCGTCCACTCCTTCTACGGTTCGTACTTCCGACATTAAGTGTCACCGCTGCCAGGGACTTGGTCATATGATGAGAGATTGCCCGAGCAAACGAGCATACATAGCACGCGACGATGGCGGGTATGATAGTACTTCGGATGTTGAAGATGAATATTCTCTTGCTACTGACTTTACTGATCCAAATGACGAACACACCGAAGAAGAGGTACTTGGTACAGCGGCGACGGAGAACTATAGGAGCATCATTGTGCAGCGTGCCTTGAGCTCCAAAGTGGAGACTGACGACAAGCTACAACGACACAACCTCTTCCACATGTTTCTCGTCGTCAAGGACTGCCGTGTACACACTATAATTGATGGAGGTAGCTGCAATAACTTGGTAAACACGGACGTCGTCAAGAAACTCAGTTTGACAACAAGAGCACACCCTCATCCATACCACATTCAATGGTTCAACAACAGCGGTAAGGTTCGGGTAACACAAACAGCGAGAATCCATTTTTCAATTGGTTCATACCATGATTTTGCTGATTTTGATATTGTTCCTATGGATGCTTGTTCTCTTTTATTGGGTCGTCCTTGGGAATTTGATACAGATGCTATTCATCATGGTAGAACCAATAAATATACTCTCATGCATAAGGGAATGAAAATCACTTTGCTCCCCATGACTCCTGCTGAAATTGTGAATTTTGAGAAGAGTAAAATTCGTGAGGGCAAAACAACTAAATTAGAATCTGAAAAACAGCAAGTTATTAAGTTAAAATCACCATCATTGCTCGCAACTAAATCTGAACTTGCTGATTTATTCGATGCTAAGGGGATGTGCTATGCTTTAGTTTGCAAAGAAGCCATGTTTTAACTTCATGAATTGTCTATTGCATTGCCCCCTACTATTGCTAACCTTTTGCAGGAGTTTGAGGATGTGTTTCCCTCCGAGATACCCCCTGGTTTACCATCGATGAGAGGCATTGAACACAAGATCGATTTGATTCCAGGAGCAAGTTTGCCAAATCGTGCAGCATACAGGGCGAATCCACAAGAAACTAAGGAAATTCAGCGACAAGTCCAAGATCTTTTGGACCGCGGGTACATTCGTGAAAGCCTTAGCCCTTGTTCCGTTCCTGTTCTTTTGGTTCCTAAGAAAGATGGTAGTTGGCGCATGTGTGTTGATTGTCGAGCGATTAATAACATCACCATTCGATATCGTTATCCTATTCCTCGATTAGATGACATGCTTGATGAATTGAGTGGTGCTATCATCTTCACAAAAATTGACTTGCGTAGTGGTTACCACCAAATTAGAATGGCACTAGGAGATGAATGGAAAACTGCATTTAAAACCAAATTTGGACTTTATGAGTGGTTAGTCATGCCTTTTGGTTTAACTAATGCACCCAACACCTTTATGCGATTAATGAACGAGGTTTTACGTGCTTTCATTGGACAATTTGTGGTGGTTTACTTCGATGATATCCTCATTTACAGCAAGTCATATGATGAACATCTTGATCATTTACGTGCTGTTTTTACTATTTTGAGAGATGCACGTTTGTTTGGTAACCTCGAAAAGTGCGTTTTTTGCACCAATCGAGTCTCGTTTCTTGGCTATGTCGTTTCCTCGCAGGGAATTGAGATGGATGAGGCAAAAATTGAAGCAATCACAAGCTGGCCAGCCCCAACTACCGTCACACAGGTTCGTAGTTTTCTTGGTCTTGCAGGATTTTATCGGCGCTTTGTGCGGGATTTCAGCACCATTGCAGCACCTCTACATGAGCTAACGAAGAAGGGAGTTCCATTTCGATGGGGCGAATAGCAGCAACAAGCTTTTGATGCTCTCAAATCAAAGCTTACACAAGCACCATTACTACAACTTCCTGATTTTGACAAGACCTTTGAGCTAGAATGCGATACAAGCGGCATTGGTATTGGAGGCGTTCTCATACAAGGAGGTAAACCCGTTGCTTTCTTTAGTGAAAAACTTCATGGTACTTCTCTGAATTACTCCACTTATGATAAGGAATTGTATGCCTTAGTCCGTGTATTACAAACATGGCAACATTATCTTTGGTCTAAGGAGTTTGTCATACATTCCGATCATGAATCATTGAAGTATCTTAAGTGTCAAACCAATCTGAATAAACGACATGCTAAATGGATTGAGTTCATAGAGTCATTTCCATACATCATTAAGCATAAGAAAGGGAAGGAAAATATCATTGCCGATGCATTATCTAGGCGTTATACCATGCTGTCCCAACTTGATCATAAAATCTTTGGTTTGGAAACAATTAAAGCATTATATCCTACTGATTTGGACTTCAAAGTTGCTTTTGAAAATTGTAGAGAAGGAAGAACTTGGAATAAATATGTGTTGCGAGAGGGTCTCCTCTATCGTGCTAACAAGCTATGCGTTCCAGCTAGCTCCGTTCGTCTATTGCTTTTGCAGGAAGCACATGGAGGAGGTTTGATGGGACATTTTGGAGTGAAGAAAACTGAAGACGTGCTGTACACACACTTCTTTTGGCCAAAGATGAGGCGTGATGTCGAGCGCTACGTGTCACGATGCACTACTTGCAACAAAGCTAAGTCTCGTCTTAACCCACATGGTCTTTATATGCCTCTTCCTGTTCCTAGTGTACCTTGGGAGGATATTTCTATGGACTTTGTTTTGGGATTGCCTAGGACTAAGAGGGGGAGGGATAGTATTTTTGTAGTTGTTGATCGTTTTTCCAAAATGGCACACTTTATACCTTGTCATAAGAATGATAATGCCTCACACATTGCTGATTTATTTATGACGGAAATTGTTCGTTTACATGGTGTGCCAAATACCTTTGTTTCTGATCGTGATGCAAAATTTTTAAGTCATTTTTGGAGAACTTTGTGGTATAAATTGGGAACCAAGTTGCCGTTTTCAACTACATGTCACCCACAAATGGATGGATAGACCGAGGTAGTTAATCGTACTTTATCCACTATGTTACGGGCTGTCTTGAAAACAAATTTGAAGTTGTAGGAGGAGTGTTTACCACATATAGAATATGCTTACAACAGATCCGTTCACTCTACGATAAAGGTAAGTCCATTCCAGGTAGTGTATGGTTTCAATCCCCGTGCTCCTATTGATTTACTACCTTTGCCTCCTTCTGAAACTATAAATTTGGATGCTACACAACGATCTGAATTCATTCTTAAGATGCATGAAACTACAAAGAAAAATATTGAAATGATGAATGAGAAGTATAGGATTGCAGGTAGTAAAGGTAGAAAAGAAGTAAAACTTGAACCGGACGATTTGGTGTGGTTACATTTGAGAAAAGAGCGATTTCCCGACTTGAGAAAATCTAAACTTATGCCACGAGCTGCTGGTCCTTTTAAGATCGTTGAAAAGATTAATGATAATGCATATAAGCTTGAATTGCTTCCCGATTTTGGGGTTAGTCCTACATTTAAGATTTCAGATTTGCGACTGTACTTGGGAGAAGAAGATGAACTTGAGTCGAGGACGACTCTAATTCAAGAGGGGGAGGATGATGAGGACATCACAACAGCAGAGACGCGCATTGAACTGCAAGGACCAATCACAAGAGCACGGGCACGGTTATTAAATCAGCAGGTGAATTCGTTCTTAACTTCTTTTGCATGTGAGTTTGAGAATAGATTGCTATGTGATGATTTAATTGTTATTAGGAATAATGGAAAAGATCAACAAGTGAAGGAAGGAGACCTTGGGAGCATGGAGAACTACCTGGGACGTCCACAAGTAGATGGAAACAGTTTACAACTCGGACTCGAGTTCAATTCGGAGTCCAGGAGCAGTCCACCTTAAAACAGACGCCCAGGAGGCATACGGACTCCGTTTTCGACGTTCTACATATGAACGGAAAGAGGAGAAGATAAAATTTCGAATGGTTCTGGTCCCACCTCAAAATTCCTCCGGAGTAATTGGGAATCGTCGAAACAAGTCGAGTCCAGATTTCTGTCCGGTGCTGCGCCACCGAATCGGGCCTTTGGGCCTTGTATCCCGTAAGAGTCCATTAGGGACGTGTCTAATCGTGTTTTGGTCGAACCCTAGCCTATAAATACTGCAGCCGCCGGTCATATTCGGTGGGTTTTGCTTAGATCAATAATATCGCGGTTCTACGGTTTGTGAGACCCCAACTTCGCGATTTCAGATCGTGTCTTCTACGTTCTTGCTTGTGTTCTCGGTTGCACTTGCAGGGATTAGCCTTCTTGGCGAGGTCAAGCGTGTGCAGCACGGTTGATAACCAACGGAGCCGTGGTGTAGTGATTGCAGGGGTACTCGTACCGCTCGAGTGCCGCGGATCATCAACGTCGAGTTCTCCACCCCAATCGACATACCTTTCGGAAGATCGGGCCTAAACCTACTCATCACCAATTGTACTTGGATCCGCCTTACTTCGGCTTGCCGGGGTGTAGGTAGAGTGGCGTACTTAGGGTGCTTGACCAGGCTAAGTCGATAGCACACTCCGACCCTAGGTTGGCTTGGCGGCATTCAGGCGAGTGGGCCATAAACAATATTTGAATCTAGAAGAATCGACAAGACAGCTCGAATCGTATATGAACCAGTTGAACTAAAATTTCTTAAGAATTGCACGTCTTTGTTATAGACAAGAAAGAGAAAAATAAAAAATGTTGAGCCTGTACAAAATAAATGCACGTGGAGTCTGTTTCACATGAAGATGTCTTTCATTATAGGTCTGGGGTACAGGGGAAACAAGTACACTCTTAGGGTACAAAACCAGGCTAAGCGTGTTTAATTTCTCGTTTGACCCAGGGTAGCTAGCCACACTTTTAGTCCTGAGACTGCGACAAGTGTTGCATGAACTTTGCGGACCTTCCGGGAAAGGTCCGACTCTTCTTCCGGAGGAACTACCCAACTCTGTACAATGACTCTATAACATACACCTCAAGTTACTACAGACTCACCTCCGTGATATTAAGTGTAGAACTTATGGAGGTGCTCAATGTTCCAAGGATTTGGGAGAGGTGTCCCATCCTCGATAGCCAAGCGAACGCTTCCGGGACGGGATACTTTAATCACTCGGAAGGGTCCCTCCCAGCTGGGGGAGAGTTTGTTTAACCCTTCTTTGGATTGTATTCTCTGTAGCACTAGATCGCCTTCCTCGAGCTGTCGGTTGTGTACATGCCGCTGATGATAGCGCCGAAGGACTTGGCGGTATCGGGCATTCCGAACAGCTGCTTGGCACCTTCCCTCCTCAAGGAGGTCTAGGTCTTCACGCCGGAGCTGGTCCTGTGTGGCTTCGTCGAAGGTCCGGACCCGGAGTGACCCCAAGGTGATTTCCGGAGGAAGGATTGCTTCAGCTCCATACACCAGGAAGAAGGGTGTCTCTCCAGTTGACCGGTTTGGAGTTGTCCTGTTGGACCATAAAGTGGGCGGAAGCTCTTCAATCCAGTTGGCTCCATGTTTTTTCAAGCGCTCATAGGTGCGCGTTTTGAGTCCTTTAAGGATTTCAACATTTGCTCTCTTGGCTTGGCCATTGCTTGCTGGGTGAGCTACGGAGGCGTAGCAAACTTGAATGCCGAGGTCTTCGCAATATCCTTGAAATGCAGAGCTTGTGAATTGGGTCCCATTATCAGTGATGATTTTATTTGGGACTCCAAATCTGCATACAATGGACTGCAAAAAGTTGATAGCAGATTGCTTGTTGATTGTCACAACTGGAGTTGCTTCCGGCCACTTGGTGAACTTGTCAATGGCAACGTACAGGAACTTGTAACCTCCAACGGCTCTTGGGAAAGGTCCCAAGATGTCCATCCCTCACACAGCGAAGGGCCATGTAGGAGATATCTTTTGTAGGGGCTGAGCCGGTGTGAGAATTTGCTTTGCATGAAATTGACATGCTTCGCATTTCTTCACCAGCTCAGTTGCATCCTGGAGTGCTGTAGGCCAGTAGAAGCCATGCCGAAAGGCTTTACCAACCAGCGTGCGGGAAGACGCGTGGTTCCCACACTCGCCTCCATGGATTTCTGCGAGGATCTCGCAGCCTTCTTCCCTTGTGATGCATCGCATTAGGATGCCATTGGCCCCGCGCCGGTAGAGATCCCCTTCTACCAACGTGTATATTTTAGCCAATCTGACTACTCGGTCAGCGGATACATCATCGTCAGGAAGGATGTTGTCTTTCAAGTAGTTCTGGATCTCCGAGATCCATGCATCGGAACTAACTTGAGCATTTGAGTCTTGCGTGCTGGGTTGCTCGGAGCTTCCGACAGCACCTACGACCCTTGATGGCTGCCATGGTAACAGGGCCATCGGGACCGTCAGCTTCGGGATGCTGATCTCGCCCCCTTCACTCAGTTTACCGGGCTGAGCTGTGGGTTTTGACAACCTCCGAACAAAAGTTCCGTCAGGAGCCGGAGCTCCGGTTGACGCTTTCGTCGAGAGTTCGTCGGCTTCAGCGTTGTGGGCACGCTGGACATGGTGGAGATCTAGGACTTCGAAGTCCTTCTGAAGCCTCTGGACTTCAAGGAGGTAAGCAGCTAGCTGGAGATTGTTGCAGGAGCATTCACCCTTCACTTGCTTAATGATGAGATGTGAATCTCCCTTGACCAGCAGTTGCTTGACACCGTATGACAGTGCCACCCTTAGTCCGTAAATGAGTGTTTCATATTCCGCCATGTTGTTGGTCGCCTTGAAGTCAAGGTGTACCATGTATTTTACCTTCTCTCCGGTTGGTGCGAGGAGAAGGATTCCAGCTCCGGCCCCCTGCTTTTGCATGGAGCCGTCAAAGTAGAGGGTCCAGTGAGGCTCGGTGAAGACCGGAGCCTTGTGTTCTGGCTTCTGCTCGCTAGGGCCCCCAGGGTTTGATGGAGAGGGAGTCCATTCCGCCATGAAGTCTGCCAATGCTTGACTCTTGATTGCTTGCCTTGAAATGAATTCGAGATCGAATTCGGCCAATTCCGCTGCCCACTTTGCAATATTCCCAGTTGAGTTGGGATTATGCAAGATTGCTCGAAGTGGGTAAGAATTCACCACTGAGATCTTGTGAGCTTGGAAATAATGGTGAAGCTTCCTGGAGGCAATAAGAACTGCATAGAGCAGCTTATGCATCTCTAGGTATCGAGTCTTGGCGTCATGAAGTACTTCACTAATGAAGTACACTGGGCGCTGGATGGTTCGGACCCTCCCGGAGGGGCCCGGAGCTTCCTCTTCATTGATCTGGATCCTCCTGGAGGGGTCCAGATTTTCTTCGGGGACTTCCGGGTCCTTGCTGGAGGAACCCGGAGCTTCTTCAGAAGCGACCTGGACCCTCCCGGAGGGGTCTGGGTCTTCTGAAGTAACTTCTTGTGGATTCAAGTCTGGGAGCTGGGACCCAGACTCGCTTTCAGGAACCTCCAGACCCTCCTGAAGGGGTCTGGACTCGTGAGTATGGGACGGTTCTGGTCTCTCCGCAACCAGGATCATACTGACGACTTCGTTAGTGGCTAAAATGTAAAGCAGTGAAGGCTCACCAGGGTTCGGAGCTACCAGAATTGGTAGGGTGGTGAGGAGCTGTTTTAGCTCCTGGAACGCCTTTTCTGCTTCTTCAGACCATTGGAATGGTCCAGACTTCCTTAATAACTTAAAGAAGGGGAGTGCCCGTTCCGCCAGTCTTGAAATGAACCGGCTGAGGGCTGCTAGACATCCAGTTAGCTTTTGGACATCTTTGATGCGAGCTGGTGGCCGCATGTCTTCAATGGCTTTGATCTTCGCCGGATTAGCTTCTATGCCCCGGTGACTTACCAGGAAACCAAGAAGTTTTCCGGAGCTAACCCCGAAGACACACTTGTCTAGATTTAGCTTTGTGTGGGTGACCCGCAGCTTGTCGAAGACAACCTGCAAGGTGTCCAGGAGTGACTCCTTGTTCTTGACCTTGACCACGATGTCATCGACGTACACTTCCACTATGTCTCTAATGAGTTCTTCAAAAGTTTTGTACATAGTTCGTACAAAGGTTGAAGCTGCATTCTTGAGACCAAATGGCATGGTTGTATAACAGTACAATCCATCTACTGTGATGAAAGAGGTATGCTCTTCATCTTCCCTAGACATTCTGATTTGATGATACCCAGAATATGCGTCTAGGAAACACAGTAATTCACACCCGGAGGTGGAATCCACTATCTGATCTATTCTAGGTAATGGGAATGGATCTTTTCGACATGCCTTATTTAGTGTTGTGTAGTCGATACACATCCGAAGCTTCCCGCCGGCCTTGGGCACAACGACTGGGTTTGCCAGCCATTTTGGATGGAAGACTTCTCGGATGAATCCAGCTTCGAGCAACTTCTTCACTTCTTGTCGAATGAAGTTCTGTCGCTCTACAGATTGCTGCTGAGGCTTCTGATGCACAGGCCGGGCGTAGGGGTAGATCTTCAGATTGTGCTCAATCACTTCCCTGGGGATCCCAGGCATTTGTGACAGTTGCCAGACAAACACGCCGACATTAGCCCTGAGGAAAGCGATGAGCGCGAGTTCCTATTTGTCGTTCAATCCCCCTGATATACGGGTGGTCTGAGCGGCATCAGAACCGATTTGGACGACTTTGACGGGAGTGTCGGTGTCGCCGCTTGGCTGCACACGAGGTGCAGAAGTCGAGCCTCGCTGATGAATGCTCGGGGGTTTTGGAGCTTGCTCCTGCCTGGAGTCCTCCTCTTGCGCCGTAGTAAGCGCATGGAGTTCTTCCAGAGCAGTTACTCTGGCAGTACGATCTCCGCGGATCCGGAGAATGCCTACTGGTGTTGGCATCTTTAACACCAGGTAACCATAATGAGTAGCTGCCATGAATTTGTACAAGGCAGGCCTACCCAAGATGGCATTGAAGGGTAAGTTGATCTGAGCAACGTCAAAGACCAACTTCTCGGTGCGATACTTCTCCCGAGTCCCGAAGGTAACGGGGAGGGTAATAGCTTCGAGTGGGGTAATGGCTCCCGGACCTACTCTGGGGAAAGGTCGGGAGGGGTGGAGATCCGAAGGTCGGAGCTGAAGCTTGGTAAAAGCTTTGAAGCTTATGAGGTTGAGCCCCGAACCTTCGTCTACCATGACATGGTGGAGCTGGATGTTATTGATGGTAGGAGATACCATCAAAGGTAGCTGACCTGCTCCAACCATGCTTCGAGTGCAGTACGAAGCATCAAAAGTGATGGCTGTGTCCATCCACTTCCGATGAGGCTCCGCCCTGGCTGTAGGAGCTACAACAGCCATGTCCCGACGCATAGTCTTGATGACGCGGCGGGAAGTGATGTCCCATGATCCACCAAAAATGGTGTTTGTGGTCTTTCGACGCTCGTTGTCAGAGACGTCGGAATTGTCGTCGACGGAGGTGTAGACGGCCTTCAGGAACTTTTTGGGATCCTGAAAACCTAACTCCTCTTCAGCCGGAGCTTCGTCAACTTTTTGTTTTCCTTCCCTCTGTCGGAAAGGAGCTTCTTCCCGGCGCTTGTTGTAGCGCTCGGCAAGGTTTTGGACCTCCCAGCAGTCTTCCAAATTGTGACTGTCCGTTTTGTGAATTGTACACCACACCTTGGGTTTGCCACCGTCTTCAGAAGATGGTCGAGGTCACTTCTCGGGGCGTGGCCCCTGGCCACCCGGAGCTGCAGCAGCTGCAGCATTGGATGCACCGACCGACGGCTTCTTCTTGCCGTTGGTCTTTTTCTTTTTCTTGCCACTCCTGGAGGTAGCGGCTTCTCCTTTGGAGGATTTCTTGTGATCCTCCGGAGTTGGTTTGGAGTGCATTTCATGACCCTCCGCAGCTCTGGCACATTTATCAGCCAAGCTGAAGAGTTCCGTGACACTGGTAATCTCCTTGATCGCCAGTTTCTCCAGCATCTTCTTATCCCGCACTCCCTGTCTAAATGCCACGATGATAGAGGCGCTAGAGATAGAAGGGATAGTGTTTCATACCTGAGAGAATCTCTGGATGAATGATCTCAAGGATTCTCCTCCTTTTTGCACAACTGCAAAAAGGTCCAGTTCGGTGCCTGGTCGGGTGTAAGAACTCTCGAAGTTGGCGGTGAACTGCCGGCACAACTCCTCCCAACTGCTGATGGAGTTGGGTGGAAGGCTCATAAATCAGGACCTGACGGTCCCAGTTAAAGCCGCTGGGAAATAATTGGCCATTACAGCCTCATTTCCTCCAGCTGCCAAGATAGCAGTGGAGTAAATCTGAAGAAATTTGACAGGATTAACGGTCCCGTTGAACTTCTCTGGCAGGTGAGGCCAGAACTTCTGTGGCCACCTGACCATACGCAGATGCATGGTCAGGGCTGAACAGCCTCCTCCTACTCCTTCAGGAGCATGAATGTCTTGAGCTTCTCGTCTTTCACGAGCACGCTCAATATGGACTCGGCCGTCTTGTTGGCGATATCGGCGATCAAGCTCTGCCCGGAGGTCATGAGTTGAAAGCCTTGATACCGTGTGAGTGCGTCGTGCCCCGGAGGGCAACGACGTCACTTGCTGTGATGCAGCACATCTCCTGTTGTTGGAAACATGCGGACCAAGTCTGCCAGACAAGGCTCGTCGCTGCGATGGGGCCTGTCCTGAAGGAGGAGGACCCTGGTTGCTGATGCGGTCGGCTGCTGCTGCAACCAAGTGTTCCACATTGGTCCTACACTGCTCCATTGCATCTCGGGATGCGTCCGTAGGTGGTGGGCGCTGAAGAAGAGCACGTGCTGCATGAAGCGCGTGTTTCGGGTTGTCAAGATTCGCCGACGCAGTGATTGACGCCGGTGCACCACCGCGTTGTCCAGCTTGATTTGCTGGTGGAGGCGGCGGTGGTGGAAGTGTGACTCCTGCTAGAACCGTGATTTCTGCTGGTGGCTGCATATTGGAGGGATTACCCCCAACAGCTTGAACAGCGGGATGACCATCGGATGATCCAGCGGCTGAGTTCACCATTCTTGAAATCTCCGGGCCCCCTACCTGGCGCGCCAACTGTCGGTGGTTTTGATCCGGCAGATCTCCCGACACTACTAAAGTGTTAGAGGAGTTTGAGGTTCGGTATGGGCGCGCAGAGATTCCAGAAGGTGAGATGTCGAGTGACACAAGGGACAAGAAGATTTACGTGGTTCGGGCCGCCTGAGCGTAATACCCTACTCCACGGGGTGTGTTGGTGTTGTATTGGATGTATGAGCTCAACGTCAGTTGAGAGTGTAAAGTCAGCGTGTCTCCGGAGAGTGTAAAGTCAGCGTGTCTCCAGAGAGTGTGTCCTATGTATCGTCGGCCTGTCCTTTTATAATACAAGGGCAGGCCGTTACAAGTTAGCCTGGCCCGACATGTGGCCCCGGCGGTTACTGATATTGATACACATTCAACACGTTTAATTGCCCTTAATGACCGAGTTATGAGCTTTGACAGCACCATTACTGGTAATTAAGGTCGTCCGATCGTGTGTCATTAATATAGTATTAATGACACTTGATCGGGTCTTGAAGTCCTTGATTCCCCTTTGAAGATCCGGAGCCGTTGTGTGGTCTTTCGGAGGTTAGAGGCTGAAGATCCGACGGTTGGACACGTGGAAGCGCCGGAGCACACTGTGGGGAACAGATAGGTCTGCTGTTACCCGACACGTGTCAGTTCTGGAGCTTCCCTCGGTCTGGGGTTAGGTCCGGGGGTACCATTTCGGTTCATAGCCCGGAGCTTCCCCCTTGTGGGCGGTAGCTCCGGTTTGATAGTACATGTGGCGACCCTGGGACTAACCATGTTGGAGAAGCGGGTCCGGTTATGTCTGACATGTGGGCCTCCGAAGGTCTTCAAATCAAATAGATGACTTTCCCTTGAGATCTTTGCAATCCCAAGGAGTATATGGTACCCAGGGTACCGACACATGTTCTTGCGAATTGATTGCCCTCATCACAACCCTGGTATTACATGTTGCCGCGAGAGGATGAAAAGATTCAAATTGAGTTGTACGGAATCGAAAGTCGTTGACGTCATATCGACCATAGCTTCTAACGTTACCACTCAATATGATAGTTATCGCAAATCTTCATGGATGTTGGCATCTTTTTTACACTGTCCAAGATATGAAGTTATTAGAAAACATAAGCATTCTTAAGTTATAATAAAACATTATTAATATTGATAAGTTAACGAGAAAACATTACATGATCTCGAAGCCAGGAAAGAAAATTAGATCCCCCATTTATTCCTTCTCATCGAATCTGTTCTATTTGTTTGCTCGTGGGTTGATGTCTATGTCTCCAATTTTGCTTGTCGAACATACTGCACGAAAAGAAAACCTTTTAGAATAGATGTGTTGCAAAAGATGGTGAAAAGCATAAGTGTAGAAGAAATGCTTACTTGAAATATTCATCCATTTCATCCATATTAGAGTACACGTAGAAGAAAGTAGCACACCTTTCTTTTTCACTAACGTCGTAGGAAGTGTAACTACCAACAGTAGTGCCTCTTGTTGCGAAAAATAGAGAGATCGCTACAAGGAGGTTGCTCATCCATATTGTACCACATTGTCGAAGTATTAACATTGTGTTTCTCTCCAAAGTAAACACTTGAGAAGTATCCTACTTCCTTAAGAGTAAAAGCTTCGGCAATGCAACCTTCAACCCTTGCCCTGTTACCAACCATTGGTCTCATATATCTGAGTGATCTTTCAATATGATACATCCACTTATATTGCATGGGACCGCCCACTTTCGCTTCAAATGGAAGATGTATTAAGAGATGTTGCATTGGATTGAAGAACCCTAGAGTAAAAAAATTTCCATCTTACACAAAAGTACCAGAATCTTCTTCTCCAACTTAGTCATCATCTCTGGCGCGATTTTTTTAGCATAGAGTTGCCTATAGAAGTGGCTAAGATCGCCTAACACCTTCCACACCACATCGTCAAAGTAGCCTCGAAACATAACATGCAAAAGTCTTTCCATGATTATGTGATAATCATGACTCTTCAACCCAATGAGCTTTCTCGTTTTCACATTCACGGCTCGTCTCAGACTAGATGCATAACCATCTGGGAATTTCAACCTTTGCAATCATTCGAGAACTTCTTTATTTTATTTAGGTCGAAGATAGAAAGGAGCGTGTAGTTTATCACCATTTTTTGAGAGCTCAAGAGTTTGACGGTTACAAAGCTCGGCGAGATCCTTTCGAGCCTTTAAATTGTCTTTTGTTTTGCCCGTCATATCCATTCATGTGCTTATGATACATTCGGCCATGTTACGATCTTGATGCATGAAATCAATGATGTTCCTTGGAATCAACGACTTCACATACGATAGCTCACAATCCACATATGTGAGTCCAATTGGTTTTGTCTACGTAACCTTCAAAATATCCAGGACGACCTTTATCTGGCACAAATTTGTCCAACATATCAGATATTTTTGATCCGTTAAGACGTTTCGGTGGTCCTTTAGTGACAACATTGTTCTTTCAGAAGACATTCCTCTGTTGTCTAAACAAGTGATTTGGAGGCAGCCAACGTCTATGACAATCAAAGTAAGATATCTTGCCTCCATGGGTAAGTCGAAAGCAATCGGTACCCGAGGCACATATCGGACACGTTAACCGACCATGAGTGCTCCATCCAGAAAACATGTTGTATGCCGAAAAATCATAGACAAACCACAAATAAGCAGCTCGAAGGTTGAATTTCTGCTTCTTGTAACAGCTGTAAGCTTCGACTCCTGTCCACAACATTTTCAACTCTTCGATCAACTGTTTGAACATCACGTTGACACATGACCCAGGATGATCCGGCCCAGGTACAATAAGACTAAAAAACATGAACTCACTCTTCATGCAAAAAAGTCGGTGGAAGATTGTACGGAATGAAAAAGACGGGCCAACAGGAGTATGGTGTGTCGTTTGTGCTAAACGGTGTGAACCCATCTGTCGCCAACCCGATGCGAACATTTCTCGCTTCACAAACAAATTCTGTGTCGAAATGGTCAAGATCCATCCTTGCCTCACCATCGTACGGGTGCATTGTGACTCCATTGTTCTGACGCTCACCTTCTTGGTGCCATCTCATGTGTCTGGCCGTATTTTGAAAGGAACAATCACTTCAACCTCGGTGTCACGGGTAAGTAATAAAGCTGCTTACGTGCGACTTCCGTCGTCACAGTATCACCATCGTTATTAATAACTACGACAAGCCCCGGTTCACCACATTTTAAACATTTGTTCTCATTGGCGTGCTGTCTCCAGAAAAGCATGCAGTTGTCCGGACACACATCAATCTTCTTGTAGTTCATACCGAGACCGGAAAAAAATTTCTTTGACTTATACATATCTTTAGGAACTTTGTTGGGATGTGGAAGGGCATCGCTGAACATGATGAGCTCATTCTAACAATTATTAGAAAAGAAGAACTTAGACTTAATTGCTATAAGTCTAGCCACAAAATTGAGGATTGTCATTTTAGTGTGTCCATGCAGCAACTGTTCTGAATTTTTAAGAAGTTTGAAGAACTCTTTAACCTCCGTTGTTTAAGGATCCTCCGTAAGCTCTAGTTGTATAGCTTCCAACATCTCATTCATCATGTCAACCTCTGTGGCATCATCATTGTTTGCTTCCACTTCTTGTACAACTTGAGAAGTTGTCTCACCGTGGAAGTTCCAAAACTCATAATATGACATGTATCCTTTTCGAAACAAGTGCATCGTAAGTTCCACTTTGTCCAAAAGTGTTCCATTCTGGCATTTTGTACATGGGCACCGCGCCTTATCGCTATTTGACAACGAAAAAGCTCGTTCAAAAAAATCTTCTGTCTTGGCGTACCACTCATCTGAGTGACCACCAGCTCTGCTCTTTCAACAAGTATACATCCAACTACGGTCTTCGCCCATGTTTGACTCTGTAGTTTAAAGCCGGACAAATTATTTTTAGTTTTTCATTAATTTATGCACGACAAAAATACCGCTTTTCTCAGTCCACCGCTGGCGCGAGCTCCTCTCAGCGTGAGCTCCTCCGCATGTCGCATGCTGTCCCAAGCTGCGCCGCCGCCCCAAGTTGTGTCACCGCCCCGATCTCCTATGCTCACCCCTAAACACAACCCACCTCCTCTCTCTCTCTCTCTCTCTCTCTCTCTCTCTCTCTCTCTCTCCTGGAGCCACCGGCGACGCCGCGACACCCGACAGTCGGCCGCCCTCGACGTCGCCCTCCTCATGGCGCAATTAACCACTTAAGCATAATTAGATAAACCACTTAAGCAAATTAACCACTTAAATAAACCTCTTAAGCATAATTAAGCATAATTAATCAACTTAAGCATAATTAAGCATAATTAAATAAACCACTTAAGCATAATTAAGCAAATTAACCACTTAAGTATAATTAAGCAAATTAACCACTTAAGCATAATTAAATAAACAATTAAGCAATTTCATTATAATTTAAACAATAAATTCAATTTGATTTGAATTCAAATTGAAATTTGAATTTCAATTGGGGGGGGGGGGCTCGGGGAGCTAAGGGTGAGGGTGGGGGGGAGGGGAGGGGGGGAGGGGGTTGCCGGCCAGCGTGGTCACGTGGAGGGGGGAGGGAGGAGGCGGCGCCGCGGTGGTGAGGGGGGTGGGGGGGGGGGGGGGAGGGGCTAAGGGAGAGCGCCGCGTGGACGCTGGCGTGGAGGGGGGAGGGAGAAGGCGAGCTCTTACCTGGCGCGGCGGGGCACGGCCGGGGCTGCGGCGGCGGCGGGAGGCGGTGTGGGGAAAGCGAGAAGCAGCGCGCGGTGAAAATGAATGAGGCGCACGTGCACACACGTCTCGTGCAGTTAGGTTAAATTCAGAACTTACGTAGCCGTAGTTATTTACGTAAGCCGTGACGATGGCCAATGTAAGTTAAGGTTAACTTCCGTCGGCCGTGTCACTTCCGTCGGCTACGGGCCAAGGCCGACGTCAGTATCCGTTTATTGCCGTCGGTTGTTTTACTTACGTCGACCGTGGGACCACAACTGATGTAATTTAGTTTACGTTGGTGACAAGGCCCCGACGTAATTTACGCAACTTACGTCGGCTGACACACATAAGTTGTACTGGCCAACGTAAATGTTCGCGTTTCCTGTAGTGGTTGTTGTCGGTTGGGCAGAAGGGGCGTCGGTGAAGGAGTTCGACGGCCTCCCTCCCGCTTCCCCTAACACTTAGATCGAAAATCATGATTAACTCACTCAGTTAAGCAAAACTGTTGCCTTTTATTTAGATGCCCAAGCGTGAGAGGAGCCCGTCAACACATGGCTTGGTAACTATCCCCGATAAGGACAGAGGGAGTTGGACTCGGTATGGGTCTGACTCCATATCGAGCGTGGTCAAACATTCTAACAATTACCTGATCTGAGAACTTCTGTCTATGGATGGGAGGCATTAAGATTGCTCATTGCGGTTCGAGCTGAAGCAAAGACGGTGCTTTATAGTTTTCCTTATACTCCTATTCATTGGTAATCATTTTTGGAGCTGTATGTGGCCAATGGGTCGTGCCGGGCCAGCACGGCCCGAACCCGGTCGGGCTCGTGCTTGAAATAACCAGGCCCGGCACGACCCGAAAGTAACTGAGAAAATAAATTAAGTACATTGGTAAAACCTGTCAATTTAGCTCTAGGGTCTAAAATAAAAGCAACAGAGTATAAAAGAGGAATCTCAGCCCAATACTTAAGAAATTTAGTCTTCATTGGAACAACAATAGATCTAAACAATTCATCATTTTCATACTGGTTTAAATGGTCTGCAACTTCAAGTATAGTATGAACCATTAACGGAGAAGTGGGGTAGTAAACTCCACAAAGGGAAATTGTATGCACATAAAAAAATTCTAAAATCTTTAACATATTCAGCAATGTACCAATGTTCATCAGTCAATAATGGAGTTGGATAGTGAGTATGGATAAAAACAAAGAAAGTATTCTTATATGGTACAACATGTTTAAGTATAAGGTATGTCGCATTCCATCTAACATCGATATCTAACCCAAATTTACGAGGACGGACCCCCGTAGATAAATAAAATTTTTTGAAAGAAGCTATGCTTTGATTAGAAGAGTTTAGAAAAGATATTGCTGTCCTAAAATCTTCGATATAATTTTTAATACGTTTTAATCCAGATTTAACAATTAGATTTATTATATGACATGCACAACGTTGATGCAAAAGACTTGAACCAACATATGAAGACAATAATGGTGACAATTCCTGTACAACACGTGAATTAGCCGATGCGTTATCAAGAGTTATAGAAAAAACCTTTTCATTCATGCCAAACTCAGATACAACAGAAGTAATACGTTCAGCAATGTTAATTCCAGAATGTGAACAATCAATTAATCTCATGCCCACAATCCTTTTTTCTAAGTCCCAGTCATTATTAACATAATGAAAGACAACACTAAGGTAATATTGCTTAGCATTGCCGAACCAAATGTTAGAAGTTATACAAACACAAGTGGTTGATTTTAACATCTTAATTATATTTGTTCTCTTTAATTTAAAATAAGAAGAAAGATCTCTAGTAGTGGATTGTCGTGACACTTTTCTAAAACTAGGTTTATGTGCAGTAGTAATATAGTCCTCGAAAATAGTGGTACTACCTAATGACAAAGGTAAATCTAATCTAGCAATTAATCTAACTAGTTCAGATCGTGCAACATCAGGATCATATTGAAAATGTTGAACAGAACCATCAGAAGCAAATTGTAATTCAGATTGAGATCTACATGATGCAGCCAAGTATTTTCTTTTACATGATGCTACATGACGTATTAAATGACCAGTACCAATAGCAGATCTAGCACTCAAAGTAGTTTTGCAATAGTTGCAGCGAGCAAGAGGAACTTCATTACCATCAACAATACCATTGATTTCTTCCACGTCATCCCATATTTTTATGTTCTTTTCTTCTTCTTTGCAGTGGTGCTAGTTGAGGGACTCCCATCAGCAATCGGTGTGGAGACACTTGTTGCGGCATTTCTAAACAGAGCATCTGCAGCTGCATCAATAGACAAGTAGTCCAGTACTTAATCTTAACTAATGGACACCACAAATTCACAGACAAGGAGAATAAGATAAGTAGAAGTGTAGAAAACCTACTGTAATGTCATTGTCGTTGTCATCACCTTCAAGACCTTTAGCTTGAAGGTCTTCGTTGATGGATTCGACGCCCTCTCCCTCTGCAACCATGGTTTCGGCCTTCCGGTTTGCTGGCGACCAGGCAAGCAGAGCCGCAGGGGCACCGACGAGGCGACGAGCAACGCCGACACCGACAATCTGCAAAGGGGAGCGAGATCCGGCCAACGGCGGCACCGTCACTCTGCGAGGACACTGAGATCTAGTGGGCGCCGGCGTCGGGGAGGGAGTATCGAGCCCACAGGTCGAACGGCGTCGTCACTCCGCGGGGGCACTGCCAGCCTGTCAAAGAAACATGACAAGATCCGACGACGAGAGGACGTGGCGAACATCGCGATGGAGCCGGCCGTGGGGAAGGCCGAAGAGGATGGGGGAAGGCGGGGTCGCGGGGAAGGCCGAAGCCTGAAGGGGATGGGGGAAGGTGGGGTGCGGGAGGTCCCACCAGCGGCCGGCGGGATCCGGGATGGAGTCCGAGAGAGGGCGAGTCGGCGAGATTCGGAACGCGGCGGAGAGCCCGAGGGGCGGGGACGCGAGGTAGGGTTTCGGGGGGGGGGGGGGGGGGGGGGAGGGCGGTCCCCAAAGGCTCCGGATTTATAACCGATCAACTGCCTCCCCCGAGCCATGTGGGTCGTGCCGATGTCGGGCCCGTGCCACCGAGCCACTCGGGCCGCCTACTCGTGCCTAACGGGCCGCCCCAAATCGAGTCGTGTCGTGCTGGCACGCTGGGCCTGAGGCCAGGCCCAAGCATGACCCACTGCGGGCTTCGGGCCGGCACGGGCCTGTTTTATTCGGGCCGTGTCGTGCTTGGGCCGTGCCGATTTTTGCGGGCCTCGCCGGCCCATATGACCCGACACATATGGCCACGTATATTTGGAGCTGATGCACCGGCCCGTGTGGCCGTACACAGTACCGGCGGAGCAGGGAGCACCGAGTGCTAAAACACCTGTTTCCTAAGCTGGCAAAGGCGCTCGCAAACGCGACCGGCGAAGCTTTATTCGCTATAAACTTGGAGCCCCTTTTGACTTTTGTTACTCCCCTGACGAACGCACTGGCAGATGGAGGCATCCACGTCCCAGCGCCACCGCGAGTCACATCCGGGTCAAAAAATCAAACGCCATCACTGGCCGATGAAGGCGCGTGGTTCACAGAAGCCGTCTTGATCTGAAAAGCCACTCACATTTCTTCCTATAAATACCCCCCGCCGAGCGTGTGGCATCCACTCATCCACGCTGCATTTGCGACAACACCTGCTCATCATTTAGTTGCAGGAGCTCGTAGTTCCGAGCTTCCGAGATCCATGGCTCCCAACCTCAGCCATGACGTCCACCCAGCCTTGACCGACACCCCCCAGTTCCCTGCCTCCAAGCCGAAACTCGGAGAGGCCATGCCCACCACCGTCGACGACGTCGAGGCAGCGGTGGCCGAGGGATCGGCTAGCCGCGTCAACTACATGGCCCGCGCGCAGTGGCTCCGCGCCGCCGTCCTCGGCGCCAACGACGGGCTGGTCTCCGTGGCGTCCCTCATGATCGGCGTGGGCGCCGTGCACGACGGCGCGCGGGTGATGCTGGTGTCGGGTCTCGCGGGGCTCGTGGCCGGCGCGTGCAGCATGGGCATCGGCGAGTTCGTCTCCGTATACGCGCAGTACGACATCCAGGTGGCGCACGCGGAGCGCAGCCGCCGCGTCGATGACGACGCCGGCGGGGAAGAGGGCCTGCCGAGCCCCGCCAAGGCCGCGGCCGCGTCGGCGCTGGCGTTCGCGGCTGGCGCCTTGGTGCCGCTCCTGTCGGGCGGGTTCGTGCGGCCGTGGGCGTTCAGGGTCGCGGCGGTGTGCGCGGGGAGCAGTCTCGGCCTCGCGGGCTTCGGCGCGTGCCTGGGCGGAGCGAACGTGGTCCGGTCCGGGACCCGCGTGCTTCTCGGAGGGTGGCTCGCCATGGCGGTCACGTACGGGTTGCTCAAGCTGTTCAGCTTGGCGTTCAAGACGAGCGTCACGTCGGCATAATACTTTTCTCATTAGTACGTAAATAAACGATCAAACGAGGAACTTGTTTCCAGGTTTCGAGGTGAATGTGTTGCCCTCACTTTTGAAGTACAAAGAAAAACGGTTGTAAGGTGTTCATAGTAGGACACAATACAGTAGCATTACACTCAGCTGTGGAAATTAGCCGCGAGTTGTCGACTGATATGTCAAGGTGTGACATCCAAAAAATATAGAAATATTTTTGGATAATGAGTATTTCTGCAGAATTAGATGTACGAACCACTAAAACACAAGAATAGGTAACACCACGACACCATACAAGAAAATTTTCATAACAGTGGCTAATATGACCCTATTTAGCACAGCTAAAACTTGTTACAAAATCAGCTTGTTTGAAAAGCTGGTAGAAAGCAGTTTATGACCCTGTTTGACATAACTTCTGCTGCAACTTCTTCATAAAAATAAGGTGAGAGTGTGGCAAACAGGAAACTTCTATAACAACTTATTAGTTCAGCTATTTCTCAGAATGAACTAAAAGCACGATATAAGTAGAAGCTGCTTTCCACCAGCTTTTCAAACAAGCTGTTTTTGTAACAAGTTCTAGCTGTGCCAAACAGACCCTATACTTATATCTTGCTTTTAGTTCATTCTGATGAGCAACTGAACTAATAAGCTGTTACAAAAGCTTCCTGTTTGACACATCCACAGTTTACTTTTACGATGAAGCTGCAACAGAAGATGTGCCAAACAGAGCCTATAACAAGAAATTGATTCCTAGGTCTATTGTCACCCATATGTTAGTTAAAGATATGCATCACTATCACTTTTAACTGTGTACACACCTCCATATAAAGGTTTTTTACTCAAAATGCTGTAAAAATGATTATGAACGGAGTAAAACAGTATACCTGTAAGCGACACGACGGATGGGGACCCTGCCATCATCCACACCTATACTTAGCCTCTAGCGTTCGACGCGGCAGGAGGGTGAGTCTTCAAGCCACGATCGGCGGGACTAGCAAGTAGCCATAATATCCTAGATTTTGTATAGGGCTAAGCTCTTCTCGGGGCTACCTATCGGGCCTCAGAGCCCACTTGTAACTGTCCGGTCTTGGACTATAAAAGGACCGAGCAACCACCGACTTAGGACTTCTGGTCTGATATGCACCCAAGTCCTCTTGGACTCTCAACACACACACAAGCAAGAGAAGACAACATACTCACGTGAACGTAAGATATTACGCTTCGGCGATCCGAACCACATAAAAATATCAGTGTTCACCATCTTCTCCTCCGCCTTTTCGTCCGAGTACTTCATAATTCATTAGTCCCTCCGATAAAAGAACATTTGCAGGCTACTTCGTAGCAGGTCTGAGAAAAGTGTCGTTTCTACATTTTGACAGTAGCATTCCCCAATCATCGTCCTCTTAGAACCTGATCTTTGAGCCATCTTTAATATAGACCGATCCATAGCAAAAAAAGAGTACCTTAGTCACCATCAAGCCTGCCAAAAATGTGAATCCACAGGACTCCAATAAACTTTGAACTAATATATTTACTTCTGAGACATGCACTTGATTGAATTTTTATGTAGGACCTATGTATATGTATGCTATATTACAGATTCTAATAGAGTCGGCTAGTTCAAGTACTCGATGAACTTTTGCATCTGATGGCTGCGGACGTGGGGTATGATTTTGAAATCACGGGTCTCATGGGCAGGGCTCGAGAAAATGCTGCAAAAATTTCAGCCATGGGCTCCATGTAATATACAACCCAGTATGAAGTCTACAATCAAAATGCCCCATCACCCTCTCAACAAACCGAATAAAAAAAGCTATCACATATCTCTCCACTACACTCTCTGCCTTTGTAATCCCTCTCCTCTCTTTGAAATCTCCGACGATTTAGAATATTGGTCAAAAGAAGACAGAATAATCAAATTCATCCTTAAACTCTAATTCAAAGCACAGTTTCATCCTTGAACTATCAAAATGGTCAATTTAGTCTCTGAATGTTAGATTCCAGTTTATTTCCATATATATTCTAGTTGATCATCCATATTATTATGCCGCATCAGCTTTTGTACCACATCATTTCCATATTGTACAACTTATTATGTATTTATAAAGTCTCTAAATTATCAGTTGATAGATTATTAATCAAATAGAATATTATTTTTTGATAATAATGCTCCCTGATGATGGATGATTGTAACGTACTAATGTTTCAAGACCCACTTCGAGGACTTCAAATTATGAAGAAAATAAAGCCGAATAGTTGAAGATTTTGCGTTTTGACTCTTACATGTTACATTGGTAGCTTTTGTATTAGTATATACAAACTATAATTTGTGGAGGAATGGATCTACTCTAGCGTAATTACAATTTTATTGTTGTATAGTAAATCATAGTGACCGATCAAGGATTTCAATCATGGGTACAAATTTAAGCATACAGTTCACTAAGTTTAAGTGGGTGTAGGAACAAAAAATAGACACTAATTCTTCTTCTGTTTGTTATTTCCTAAGCTTAAAAGCTATAAATCTACCGTGGTTAATCTGCTATTTTTTTAGATGGCAGAAAATCATGATCTTCTCCTAAATGAGATGTGAGTAGATGATTTGACATAATAGATTATGTACGATGATAATGTGGACGGACAACTCAGATGATAATGTGGATGGACAACTCAAATTAGGATGAAAACGAATCAGTTGTGTAAAGTTCAAGCACTAAATTCACACATTTGAAAGTATGAGGACCAATTTGAGTTTTCGGTAGAAGTTTTCGAATGAACTTGAGTATTCCACCTTTTAAGATGTTAATTTTATGTGTCTGAAAATTAGTAAGTCCCTTTTATTAATACTAGTTACGCATACAGACACTGCAATCGCCAGTAAGTCATTGATGTTGAGAACCATGTTGTAAGGATCGAATGCTCAAGAGAAGGGATGAATTGGGCTTCTTTTCAAAAAACTAAGCAATAAAACTTAATTCCTAAAAGCCCAATTCCCTACGCAAACTATCTATGCATTCAAGTAAATAGGAACTTTGTGGAATGTAAAATGCATAAACGTAAAGGAAAGGAGGAGGATGCAAACTCCCGAGGAGACACGAGGATTTATCTCGTGGTTCGGCAAGATCGTCAAGATCTTCCTACATCCACGTTGTGGCACCCACCAAAGGGTTTTGCCACACCCAAGTCACCGAGACGAGGGATCTTCACTATTCCTCTCCGTTTGCCAACTACGGCAAGGTGGAGCTCAAGCCTTGTACAACTTCGACCCTCCGGGTTTCCACAAACGCCTTGGCAAGCTCCGGAAGTCTCCTCACAGTTACAAACTCCAAGGGCACTCCCTTGAGGCTCTCTCACTATCCTAGAGGGTCCACTCACCCAGAATGGAGGCACACAAGCTCTCTCTCTAGCTAGTTCTAGCCTAACTCTTGGTGTAAAGGTGATCGAAATGGTGTGGAAATGATTGCTCTTGGTCTTGAATGCTTGTAGATGTGTTGATAGTGTCCGGTGATCAAGACTTTTCGAAATGACAGGATTAGAGGGTATTTATAACCAGCCTCCCCGAAATAGCCGTTGGAAAAGTAGGCTGACAGAACTTTACTGTGAACACCGGATGATCCGATATCTCCCCTTTAGTTATCATCGGTCAAGTTACTTTAGCTGACGTCATTGTGTCAGATATGACCGTTGTTAGACCGATGTTGATCCTGTCTTCTCATCGGATGATCCGGTGGCTCTTCCTCCAGAATTTTCTCAAACCTGATGCTTACAGGAGTAATCGACCGATGTGTGCTTCTCTGTACATCGGATGATCCGGTGCTACACTTGGTCCAATGATATTGCAAACTGTACTGATGGACCGATGTAGATGAGCCTAACATCGGATGATCCGGTGAGTGCTTTGTTCTGAGGTCTTCTTCTTCAGTTGAACCAACTCGACCGATGTGCTGTTCTGAGGTATCATCCGTTGATCCGGTGAGTTGATTTTGTTTGCTTTGAGTTGTTTCTAAGTGATTCTTTTGTGTCTTGCTCAAATGACCTCTTAGACTTTGTTGAAAATATATTTCTGATGATTGTAAAGCATTAAGTGTCATCAATTTTGGTTGAGTGACTTTGACATAAGAGCTTTCACTTCATTGATTTGATCTCATACATTGATTGAATATGGGTTTCAAATGACATATTGATTTCATTTGATTTAGCGATTATGGGGACCTTGCATTCACAAATTCATTAGTAAAATCCAATGGTTGTCATTAATCACCGAAACCATACCTCATAGGGGCCTAGATGCTTTCAATCTCCCCCTTTTTGGTGATTGATGACAACACAACAATTAAAGCGCAATGGTAATGAATTTGATAGAATGAAACTTAAATGGATATGTAATGAATACAAGATTATCACACTTAAAATTTGAAGGCTCAAAATCAAATGATCACAAGATATAGATAGACATCAAATAAGCTCAACCGATTAATAACTTAAGAGTACACAAAAAATGCCAAATGAGTAGCAAAAGCATCGAATTACACAAGGTAATTAGATAAACTCCAAATTACAAAAGATAACTCAAAAGAAGGACTCCCCCTATAGCTAGGACACTCCCCCTGAGACTAAGCTATCCTCCCCCTGACTCCTCTACCACTTCTCCCCCTTTGGCATCAAGGCACCAAAAAGGGATTCGAGTGCCTAAGGACCCTGAGAACTGGGCGCGATGACGAGCTGGTCACCGTCACTGTCGCCGGAGCTGTTGCCTGGAGTAGCGGTGGAAGGAGCTGTCGGAGCCGTAGGAGCCACCATCGCTGCCTGCTGTGTAGAAGCTGCTGGAACAAGGGCACTGACGACGGAGGCCGGCGTCTGCTGGAACAGGGTCGCAGCCGGCATCGGGGAGTGAATCGGTGCGCCAGGAGCCAGCAAAGGAGAC